>CM021100.1:522330835-523729984 GCA_007115665.2 Sequoiadendron giganteum | reverse complement strand
TGGTTGGGGATCTAAAAACCCCTCTTACAAAGGTTGTCCACCATAAGCACCCTATTCTGAAGAAGAATCTAGAAGAAAATATTAATCTTTAGGGGTCAAGAAGCTTAACCAAGCTTTGGCCAAAAATGGGGGATGGCCAAGAGATAAAGACAACAAAGAGACAACAACTAAAACAGAGTAGTTGCCCAAAGAACTAGCCATCCAAACAAAGATGTCCTCCTTATTGTTCAAGTCCATTCTAAAATCCATAAGGGAATACTAGATAGGGTCAAGATCTGTACCGATCTGAAAAATATTCACCCAACACCCATTCCTCCAGTAGTCTTTAACAAGGATTCCAAAAGTAACCTTGCAAATTTCCATCCATTGTTTGAAACTATCAAAAGAAACCAAAGGTTGCTTCAAAATCCATATATCTTCCCAAAACCTCACAAGATTCCCAATCCCAAGTGAAGGGTTTTACTCCCCTTCAAGATATCATTCCAAAGAGCCAATCCACGGGGTAGACTCTGAGATTCCAGTACAAAATTTAGAGAGCAAATTTTAGCCAAATATTTTCTTTTTAGGATTTTCTCCCATTCTCCAATTGAGGAGAAAATTCTACAAATATGTTTAGCAAGGAGAGATTTATTTATAGTTGTTATTTTTCTGAGGCCCAATCCCCCTAACTTCTTTAGTCTACAAACCAAGTCCCATTCAATGAGGGCCAAACACCACCTTTCGTCAACTCCAAACCAGAGAAATTTTTTCTAGATTTTTTCAATATCTTCCACAAATTTAAGAGGTATATTAAAAATACTAAGAGCATAGATTGGAAGGTTCTAAAGAGTGCCCTTGAGGAGTTGAATCTTACAAACTCGACTAAGAAGAGCTCCTTTCCACCCCATCAAATTTTTGTTGAATCTGTCCACCAAGGAATTCCACAAAGAGTTAGAGGGCTTAAGGCCCAAGGGAAATCCCAAATATATTGAAGGAAGAACATCCACTCTACAACCAAAAATACTCGCTATCCTGTTTTGTCTTCTGATAAGAGTATTGAAGAAAAAAAGAGAACTTTTTTGAATATTAATCTTTTGACCAGAAGCCCCTTCCTAGTTGTCCAAAACTTTCTTAAAAGTTCTAGCTTCAACCATAGTTGATCTACCCATCAAAATGGTATCATCAACAAACTATTGATGAGAGAAAAAAAGGTTGCAAGATGAAGGGAGTAAACCCACCAAGGCTCCTTGAACAACCAGTCTATTTGGGTTCCTCTTGGAGCATTCAACCACTAAAGTAAATAGAATAGGGGAAATGGGGTCACCTTGTCTTAAACCTCTAGAATTCTTAAAAAAATGTGAAGGGGACCCATTGACCAAAATGGAGATAGTAGCCGAAGAGATGAGTTGGAAAACCAATTGAATGACTCTTTTTTTGAAGCCAAACGCCACCATAATCATGATTAAAAAACTCCCAATCTACATGGTCATAGGCTTTGGAAATATCAAGCTTCAAGAGAAAGCCTTCAGCCTTAGAAATGGAGAGCGAATGAATATTTTCATGCATTGTTATAATCGAATCCAAAATTTTCCTTCGAGAAACAAATCCATTTTGTTGAGGGGAAATTAAAGAAGGGAGGATAGTTAAAAGTCTGGAAGTCAAGACTTTAGAAATAATTTTATAAAAAGAATTACAAAGGATTATGGGCCTAAAAGCTTCAAAATTTGCAACCCCAAGATGTTTAGGAATCAAAACCAAGAAGGTAGCATTAAGTTCCTTTAGAATGCTTCTTGATCCAAAGAATTCCTTAACCACATTCACCATATCCTCTTCAACAATCTCCTAGAACCATTGAAAAAATAATATCAGAATGCCATTAGGTCTAGAGGCTTTATTACCTTCAAAAGAAAAGGTAGCTTTCTTAATTTCTTCCTTCGACAGGATGGCAAAGAGCATTTTGTTTTCCTCCTCCTTAACCAGATTGGGGATAGCTGCTAAAAGAGAGTCATGCAAATTTTGATTAGCCCCATCATTAGCCGAAAGTAGATTGCTAAAATACTCAACAGCTTGTCTCTTGATGTCCTCTTCCTTCTCAAAACGAACACTATTTTCCTTGATATAATTTATCCTATTCATAGCGTGGTGTTTTTGGGTAGACATATGGCAATATCTTGTATTTTTATCCCCAACCGAGAGCCATTGAACTCTGGATCTTTGTCTCCAAAAGTCTTCCTCTTTAGCAATGATGCCATGCATCTCCACAAGAAGCCCATTTTCTTTCTTTCTAGTCTCCATATTACATTCCTCTTGTTGGATCTTCTTCCACATCTCCTTTAGATCTAACTTTAGCTCATCTTTTCTTCTGAATATATCTCCAAAAGAATCTTTATTCCACTCTCTAACCCTGATTTTGACTTCTCTTAGGTTTTTAGCCACCCTAAAGATAGCAGTCCTTGAAATAGAAATATTCCACCATTTCCTAACGTCGTCACAGAGCTTAGGGTGGTGCAACCACATATGTTCAAATCTAAAATGGATATTTCTCTTAGCCTCAATAGGATCTGCCACAAAGCTAATAGGAAAATGATCAAAACCCACCCCCGAAAGGGCTTTCAAACAACAAAAATATTTAAGAACCCATTGATCAGAAATTAAGGTTTTGTCTAATCTAGCTTGGATCAACTCCTTACCCACTCTACAATTAGACCAAGTAAAGGAAGCTCCTTGCAGCTCTACATCTATCAAAGCTTGATTGTTGATGAAATCCAAAAGGTCCATTTTGCTCTCCATATTGATCTGGGATCCTCCTAACTTTTCATTATCCCACAGTGGAGTATTGCAATCTCCCATAACCACCCAGATTTTCATAATGTATTTACAGCGAAAGGTAGCCAAGTTTTGCCAAAAAATATTTCTAGCCCCCTTCCATTAGGGGCATAGATGTTAGATATGATCCAGCTGAAATTGTCTCTGATATGAGTAGATCTGGTGGCCACATGGTTAACATTTTCAAACAACGGTTCACCTATGATAAAATTAAGATTCCAAAATGTGGCAATACCAAAAGAGGCTCCTTCTGATCTATTTCCCTTAGCCCCACAAAATTTAAATAACTTAATTTTTTCCACTTTTTATTTAGGCATTTTAGATTCCTGAACCAGTAAAATATCAGGTTTATGATCTCTAACAAAATTATACACCACATCCCTCTTCTAGAGTCTATTCATCCCCCTAATATTCCATGACATGATCTTCATTTCTTACTTGGAGTGAGATTGTAAATTTCGAGAATGGTCTTCTGATAACCATCTGCAATGTCCTGCATACTATCATTCTCCCTGTGCCACTACGTAGATCTTCTCCCTTGACTATTCTTTGTGGCTCCACAATCTTCCATTGCCTTGGTTCTCATTGAGATCCCTTTTGAAGTACACAGATGAGGGTTTTTCTTGTTCCTCCTCTTGTTATTAGAGCTGAAATCCTCCCTATCAGTCTCTTCCTAACTCTCCTCTTCCTTCCCAGACTCCCACTCTTTCACATAAAACCCTCTTTGGTCCAAGGGAAGAGTATCTATCATACCATTGCTATTATGAGAAAGGTTCACATTTCTACACTCTACATTCTAGCTCAGATCCACAAAAGATTCATACACCTTCTCCAACAAATCAAAAGACTTGAGAATTAGGGTAGATTCTTCCATTCCACCAAAGGCCAGAGATAAAATAGGGATCCTAATTTCAAGCCCTAAATTTCCATCAACGATTGACATATTGAAACCCTATGAAGGGATTTCATCAAGACCAAACTCAACAAAGTCCTTCCCCAGGCCAATGTTCTCATGATTACCATCTGGAGGCATCACACAATCCAGGTCTCCCTCTCCATTCTGCAAGAATCCATCAATAGTTTTCTTGTCTTCATCTTCCAATTCTCGCTGATGGGTTTCCACCATATTATATTCCATACCAGCATGAGTCCCTTCCACCTCTTTGTTCTTGGAGATAATCTCAACCACCACCCTTTTACACAACATCTCTTCTTTTTTTTTATCATCATTCTTCATTCCTATTTCTTTTCATTTCAAGGTTTGATTACCAAAATGAGGTTTGACCAAGGAAAACCCATTTCCACTAACAAAACATCATTTTCCTCTCTTTAGTATATTATTTGCAAGTTTAGATTGAAGACACATTGAAGAGAAAGTTTGGAGAAATTTGTCAAAGTTGTCATCTTGCATTGGAGATACTTGGAAGACTTTTAGAGGTTGCAATCAAGTTTTCAGATTTGGAAATCAATTAGGAAGGACATAACAGACATTCAAGACCAGATTTAGGCCTTGACATTCCAAAAAACACTAACTTGGCTGATACACTTATTTTGGCGTATGTGTCCCAGTTTAGGTCATTTTCCAAGATTTCATGGTTTTAGATAGCCATTTGCCAAATTTTTGTTTTTGCACAAAAATCTAGATCTGGGACTAAATCACCTAGACTAGCTTATGTATCCAACTAGGCTTTAAAATCAGTGTTTTTAGCATTTCAAGCTTTCATCCAGTCTTCTCCAAGTTTTAAGGTGCACACCTTCTATCTTGCTTTTTGTTCTATTTTGCATACATTTTTAGGTCATTTAGTTAGAGAGTGCATCATATTAGGGATAAGCAATACATCTTACATGTCATTAGTCTTTCCAAGCCTTAGCTTGGTGGTGAACCCCTCATTATTTTACAAGCATATCCTAGCACAACCTTATTGCAAGATCCCTTTCTCCTTTGCATACTTGAAGTTGAGATCTCTAGGGTTTCTCTTCAATGAAATGGTTGTGAAATGTGTTTTCTCTATGTCCTAAACCATAAGTAGCAATCCCACTTTCTGTTGTTTCAGAAAATAGCTATTGGAGGTGAGATATCAACATTGACATCTAATTTAAATCTGGTAGGCTCATCTATAGGTTTATCAATAATTGTACAACCAATGATGGTAGGTCAACATTTTGTCTCATTATTCATTTTGAGATTGGTGGTGAATTGCGATAACTATACATTGTGCGAGCTTTATTGGTTGATTTTTTGCTACTTTAGAGTCTAATGGTGATTTGGATTTGGCGTTACACCTTTCTCAACTAGATAAGTGTTCATGGTTTTAGGCTTTGTTAAAAATATAGTCTTTATGAATTAGGTCATATAGTTAAAGATAGAGAAAATTTTATATACTTATATGTTGTATTTAGAGATGTCTCATTTATAGCCTTTCTTTAGATGGCCCTCCAAAAGTTTTATTTTGTAAAGCTCATAACAAGACATATTTACCTATTTATCTTTTACAAAATCTTTGCAAGTAGACATCTACTTTTATAATAATTTTACTGTTGTAATACCTACCTACTATTATCAATTAAAAGTTAAATGAAATGATATTCTACTATTTAGCAATTCCCTTCCTCAATCAGCCATTTCCGTACTACAATTGTGAAAAAGAACAGTAATATAATGTTGACTTTTATAAGTGTTCTGGCCACTTAAACATTTCAATTGCAAATCAAACGGGTCATACTAGAGCGTACGTGGGCCACTCATGAACATTGTTCTTGTTTTTTAACATGAAAGCGATTCCCATCTTTTATTTTCGCGGATGAAAACGACGCTCATTTTCAGCACCTGACCTTTGCAACGAATCACAGTATAAATACTGTAGATGTGAAATAAACATGTACGCTCTATACTCAGCTCTAACCGTAGGCATCTGGGCCAACTTTTCGTTGAGACATTTTCCGAAACTCAAGAAAACCCGTTGAAAATAAAACATTTAAAACTTCTTCAAATTGCCGCACTAGAAATCCACGGGGAACACATTGAGGAGTCTGAGTAATGCTTATTCAGGCGCCCAATAATAGAGGGATCTCTTAGAGGTTGTGAACAACATGAAAACGTGCAAAAGATAAAATTCCTTTTTTTTCTCTCAGAGATAATATTCGCAATCCCATGTTTTGCCGTCGGAGAATGGAATAGGTGTGGAGGCCTTTTGATTTAAGCGTGTATTATGACGTGGACACTAAATAACTTCGTGTACGACGAATGTTTCTTTCAAGCTTTTTTTTTTTCCTTCAAAAACATAGATTGTACTAGTTAAAAGAAATCATATGCAATTGTAATATTGTATTTTCAAATAGCCATAGTTATTAATATAGTCAAATGTTGAATATTTCAAGTAGGATTTTCAAAATATCACCAAGCTCACAAATCATATCAATTGAAGAATCAAATCTACGTATATTTTCATTGAATATCATTCTTGATGTTTTCACGAGTCTAAATTTGGTTTTATTAAAGTGTTTAATCTAGGAGAACATGATCCTTACAATTTAGTGATCTCACCTAAATGTTTCAAATACTATAGTCCTTATGCTAAGAATGACATTATAGAATTCAATGAATTAGGTGTTGAGAAATATGTCTCAACCTTGCAAGCCTTTTCCAGAAAATTACAGAATTTGTTTGTGGCAGTTTTCCACATGTTTATGCATTGGAAAAAGGTGTATGAGTTGTTAAAAGGTGCCTTGTCCTTAGTAGAATATAGGAGGGCCATTTTTAGAGCATAGTTAATTTGTTTTATGTCTTTTATGGGGGTCTAAACTAGAGGACAAAATTATGGACGGGATTACTATTTTAACCTGGTTGTTTTTCCATCTTGGAAATGTAAATGTCAAAAATGGGCAACATGTGGCATGGTGGTTAAGCCCATGGTTTTGTAAAACCACAAATGGTTTCCAGGTTGTAAATCACTATATAAGGAGGGCTTGGGGAGGAGTTTGCATAATGGAGTTTTGTTTGCAAGGCTGGGTGTTAGAAGGATGCTAGTGGTGTCTCTCCAAGCTTGAGTTGAGGTGATACTCTTGTAAGAACTTGCATTGCAAGTGTATTGTAATCTTCTTTGATTTGATAATACATTATGCAGGTTTTAGAGGGTGGGGTTTTTCTCCTGTATGGGTTTTCCCCACGATAATCATTGTCTTATGTGTTCATTGTTTTATTCATGTTCTTGTATGTTTCTTGAGATTCCTGTAATCAGTTAAGTTGAAATTTGCATAATCGTTCTCTCAAGATTAGCGTAGGAAGCGATTCCACACACCTTTGCTTCCTTACAAGTGGTATAAGAGCCTGGCCAGTTTTTGTTCTGTTTGTTGGGTACAGGGTTTTTTGAGCTAATCAAGGTTTGAGTGGGAGCTTGTGCAAAGTATTTCATTTTTTGTATTGCAGGATCATAAAGATGGCAAGCATGTCGGGGAGGATTGATGTAGAAAATTTTTCTCAGCACAAACTTTGAGATGTGGAAGCTGAAGATGGAAGATCTGTTGATTGATCGGGATCTATGGGATGCGGTGGATGAGAATAAGCTAAGGCCTATAGATCCGACTTTAGCTACACAATATGATGTGATGGACAGAAAAGCTAAAGGTCTCATAAGATTGTGTCTTGCAGACTCAATTCTGATTAATGTGCATGAAGAGTCTACCACGAAGAAGCTTTGGAAGAAGCTAAGTGAGATCTATCAAGTGAAATCACTTGTTAACAAGATTTTCTTGAGGAAGAAATTGTATTCCTTGAGAATGGAAGAAGGTGGACGAATTCCTGAGCATCTGGAAAGTTTCAATATGTTGGTGACTCAGTTGACCTCAGTTGGGGTAGCGATGGATGAAGAAGAAAGGTGCCAAATCCTACTATGTTCATTGCCAAATTCATGGGACAACCTTGTCATGGCCATAGGGAGCACTTCTATTGTCTTGAAGATGGAGGATGTTGTTGGTTCTCTACTTTCTGAGGAGATGAGAAGGAAGGTCTCTCTGAATGCTAAAGAGGCTTTGAGTGTTCGAGGAAGACCAAACGAAAGAGGCAAGAACGAAAAGCAGCATGGCCGTTCTAAGTCTAAGAATAAGGGGAGATCAAAATCCCCTGGTAAGTCCAAGGTGATATGTTGGAATTGTGGTAAATCTGGACACTT
The DNA here is from genome assembly GCA_007115665.2 of Sequoiadendron giganteum. Lineage (NCBI taxonomy): Eukaryota > Viridiplantae > Streptophyta > Pinopsida > Cupressales > Cupressaceae > Sequoiadendron > Sequoiadendron giganteum. The sequence continues at coordinate 523,722,011 of CM021100.1, read as the reverse complement.
CCGAAAGGATTGCAAAGAGGAAAAGAAGAAGAAGAAAAAGAAGCAAGATTCTGATTCTGAGTCTGAGAAGGAAGATGGAGAGGCTTTTATCGCAGCCTTGGCCACTCATGCAGGTGATAATGCATGGTTAATAGACTCAGGTGCATCTTTCCACATGACTCCTAATAGAAACTGGTTTAGTAAGTATGAAAATTTTGATGGTGGTAAGGTGTATTTGGGTGATAACTCTATTCTTGATATTGTTGGCCATGGAAGTATTCGTGTAAAATTTTCTGATGGTAGAATTAGAAGATTTGATGGTGTCTTACATATCTCGGGACTAGCAAGAAATTTGTTATCTGTTAGTAAACTAATAGATGCGGGTGTGCATGTACAGTTCTCTAAAGCAGGTGTGAAAATGGTAAGAGGTGCTATGGTAATAACTAGAGGAAGCAGATTGGGTACATTGTACTAGCTTGATGCATGCACAGTTGAGTGCAATAGTACTTCTGATAAGATTGTGAAAAAGACTACTTTGTTGGAAAAGGAGAGGTTTTCTCTTTCAACAAATGGTCGTGGTTTTTGGGTACCCAAGGGTGCTCTGTCTACCGAATCAAAGCTGCCTGCAGAGAAGACCATGTTATGGCACCAAAGACTTGGCCACATAGGTGAGAAGGTTCTATGGACCTTGAAAAATAAGAATCTTGTTGATAGGTTAAATGATTGCAATCTTGAATTTGATTTTTGTGAGCATTGTATTTATGGAAAACAAAACCCCATTCAGTTTTACTCCATTTCTCATAAGTCTTCATGTATATTAGATCTGATCCATTCAGATGTATTTGGTCCAGTTGATGTTCCTTCTGTTGGTAAATCAGTTTATTATGTCTCTTTCATTGATGATTTCAGTAGAAGAACATGGGTTTATTTTCTTAGGAGTAAAGCTGAAGTTTTCAGTCGTTTCAAAGAATTTAAAGCAATGGTAGAGTTGCAGACTGGAAAGAAAATAAAATGTTTGAGAACTGATAATGGCGGTGAATATTGCTCTAATGATTTTGATACATTTTGTAAAGATTGTGGTATTAAAAGACAGAAGACAACTCCGTATTCTCCACAACAGAATGGAGTTGCAGAAAGAATGAATAGGACCCTAATGGAGAAGGCTAGGAGTATGTTGAGTGGTGCTAGACTAGAACAAAAGTTCTGGGCTGAAGCTGTAGCCACTGCCTGCTACCTGATAAACAGGTCTCCTACATCAGCTCTTGTTGATAAAACGCCAATGGAAGCGTGGTCGGGCCACAAGCCTTCACTTAGACATCTGAGAGTTTTTGGTTGTGAGGCATATGCTCATGTGCCAAAGGAGAAGCGGACAAAATTGGATAACAAAGCTGTTAAATGTATTTTCATCAGATACAGTTATGGTGTGAAAGGATACAAGCTTTGGGATCCTATTGCACAAAAGGTATTTTATTCCAAAAGTGTTATTTTTAGAGAAACTAAGCCATCTTCTATTTCAGTGCAGCCAGAACAAATAGAGGAAACGAAAGATGTGATTCAACTACCTGCTACACCAGAGAAAGTTGAATCGAGGCCCTTAGAAAGACAAGATGTCGAAAAGAGCTCTACGAGTTCTGAATCATCAGAGGGAGAAGAGGAACCAGAACCAGAACCTGAGTTTTCTAGAAGGACTACTAGACAAAGAAAAGCACCTGATAGGTATGGATATTCTCCTGATGATTGGAGGTGTATATTTTCTTTGAATGCTAACATCGATGAACCAAGATCTGTATAAGAGGCTCTTGGTATGAATGATTCAGAGTCCTGGAAAATAGCCATGGATGAAGAGATGGTAGCTCTTAAGAGGAATGATACATGGGACCTTGTACCATTGCCTAAAGGATGGAAACCTGTTGGCTGTAAATGGGTGTTCAAAAAGAAGATGGGTTCAGATGGAAGCATTGAGAAGTACAAAGCGTGATTGGTTGCTAAGGGTTACTCCTAGGTTGAGGGGGTAGATTATGGTGAGATTTTTTCTCCTGTAGCTAAAATGACATCCATTCATTTTTTGCTTTCTATTGCAGCATCCTATGATCTAGAGATCGAGCAAATGGATGTGAAAACAACTTTCCTTCATGGAGACTTGGAGGAAGAAATTTATATGACACAGGCAGAGCACTATGTGGTAAAAGGTAAAAGTCATTTGGTCTGTAAGTTGAAGAAATCCTTGTATGTTTTGAAACAAAGTCCTAGGATGTGGTACCAGAAGTTTGATACATGTGTTGAGTTTGGGATTTGTGCGATCTAAATCTGATCATTGTATATATTTCAAATTTGATGGTGATCGTTTCCTAGTTATTGCCTTGTATGTCGATGACATGTTATTTATTGGCAAAGGAAAAGGTTTGATTGTAGAATTAAAATCTCAACTCTCAACGAAGTTTGAAATGAAAGATCTTGGTGCAACAACATACATTCTAGGAATGGAGATTGTAAGAGATAGACAAAACAGAAAGCTTTGGCTAGGCCAGAGTAAGTATGTTGGTACTATTTTGAAAAGATTCAATATGCAGGATTCTAGACCATTGAGTGTTCCTGTTACGATGGGAACAAAGCTTTCTAATTCATAGTGTCCTACATCCCCATTGGAGATGGAAGAGATGAGTCAAGTACCATACCAGAGTGTTGTTGGAAGTTTGATGTATGCTATGGTTTGTACAAGACCAGACATTGCCCAAGCAGTGGGAGTACTTTCCTGTTACATGTCTAATCCAGGAAGAGCACATTGGGATGCAGTTAAAAGAGTTTTCAGATACTTGCGGAGTACCTCAGAGTACTCTATATGTTTTCATGGAATAGGAAACAGGCATTCCTTGGATATTCGAGGCTATGTGGATTTAGACTGGGCTAGTGATGTTGATAGAAGATCCACCAGTGCATATGTGTTTACATTATTTGGTGGTGCAATTAGTTGAATGAGCAAGCGACAGGCCGTGGTTGCCTTGTCCACTACAGAGGCAGAGTATATGGCATCTACTCATGCCTATAAGGAAGCCATTTGGCTTAAGAGATTGTATTCAAATATAGAGTTCAAACAGGGTGCAGTGACAATTTATAGTGATAGTCAAAGTGCAATTTGCCTAGAGAAGAACCCGACTTTTCATGCCAGGACCAAACACATTGATGTACAATATCATTTTGTGAGAGATATGGTTGAGGATGGCAAGGTGAAGTTGGAGAAGGTAGACACTTTGGTGAATGTTGTTGATGCATTAACTAAACCTGTGAGCACAGAGAAGTTTAGATGGTGTTCAGAGTCTATGGGCCTTTCGGCCCCTAGCAATTAAGTCCATGATATTTTGGATCCCCTAACTCTTGCAAGGTGTTCGACAAGTGGGAGATTGTTGAGAAATATGTCTCAACCTTGCAAGCATTTTCCAGGAAAATTACAGAATTTGTTTGTGGCAGTTTTCCACATGTTTATGCATTGGAAAAAGGTGTATGAGTTGTTAAAAGGTGCCTTGTCCTTAGTAGAATATAGGAGGGCCATTTTTAGAGCATAGTTAATTTGTTTTATGTCTTTTATGGGGGTCTAAACTAGAGGACAAAATTATGGACGGGATTACTATTTTAACCTGATTGTTTTTCCATCTTGGAAATGTAAATGTCAAAAATGGGCAACATGTGGCATGGTGGTTAAGCCCATGGTTTTGTAAAACCACAAATGGTTTTCAGGTTGTAAATCACTATATAAGGAGGGCTTGGGGAGGAGTTTGTATAATGGAGTTTTGTTTGCAAGGCTAGGTGCTAGAAGGATGCTAGTGATATCTCTCCAAGCTTGAGTTGAGGTGATGCTCTTGTAAGAACTTGCATTGCAAGTGTATTGTAATCTTCTTTGATTTGATAATACATTATGCAGGTTCTAGAGGGTGGGGTTTTTCTCCCATAAGGGTTTTCCCCACGATAATCATTGTGTTATGTGTTCATTGTTTTATTCATGTTCTTGTATGTTTCTTGAGATTCTTGTAATTAGTTAAGTTGAAATTTGCATAATCGTTCTCTCAAGATTAGCGTAGGAAGCGATTCCGCACACCTTTGCTTTCTTACAGGGATTTAGGCATGAATATACTATTAAATAACCTGCGTTATAGGATAGATCTATGTAATGCGACAACCTCAAACAATGGATTGAGCTAGATAAATCTGAATCTAAGGAAAGTGCATGAAAACTATTCTATTTCTAGTTGAACCACCAAAAACATATATACAAGAAGGAAAAGGATTCCCCTTTACTGGGCCCCTCTGGGTTTTCACCTAAGAGCTCACAGTTTGAAATGACACTCTTTCACCTTAGTGATATGCTTTTAGTTGAGTTCATTCAAAATATTAGAAGGTTTGTGAGGTGTGTGAGAATTTTAAATAATTGAAATGAAATGAAACTAAACTATGGGCCAAAATCTAAAGATACTAGCTTTGTTGGCTCAGTAACAAGCTTTTCCTTTTATTGCAAGACGCCTTCATGAATTTTTCATGCCTCACACGCATTAGATCAGTCGAATGGACATTACTGACGGTAATGGTTCCTTAAAAAAGCTCAGTGAATAGAAGAAACGAATATATTCAAAAGGAAAGCTATTTATGAACATGCACTTTATCCTATTCTCTGACCAATAAGTGAGGTTGGAAAGCAAACCACTTCAATTTGCCGCACTAGAAATCAACGGTTAAGGCCTTGAGGAATTTGACTCTTGCTTATCTAGGTGCTCAGTAATTCAGAGATTGCTGACAAGATGTAAACTACACGAGAACATACATCTTTGATTGTTCGCTTTCCGACTTGTGAGCTACACATTTTGGCACGAAAAACGGTGACGGTGGCCCCGCATAAAGATACGTTATTGAACAGAGGATGGAGAAAGAAACGAAAAGATCTGAACACGAAGAGAATGTGCGTAAGATTGTGCAGAAGTAAATAGATAAAACTGCTAGCTGTTTCAGGAGAATACTCGCCTATAGAAATTGATGTGGATATCATATTTTTTCAATTGACGTGCACACTAAAATATATTTGTATAGGGAAGGTTGCGGATAGTTTTAGGTGATTTTCTTCAGGGAATTTGACATAATTTTTTGGGTTTTTCTGTATGGAATTTTGAGTTTATAGTTATTGTTTTAGCTTTTGGGTAGATGCAATATATATGAGAGGATTCATTATGTACACAAAAGTCAAAAAGTGGTCATTTCAAGGTGAGCTTTAATACATATTCTCTATCACTCCGATAATCATTTGTTTTAACCACTACAAAATTTGCATAATTGATCCATTAAATATGCACAAATGCCCCAAGAATCATGCACTGTTTGTACCAATAACTTTTCACAACTCCTCAAATTAAGTAATTTTTCTTAATCATTGGATATATAAATGGACAGCTATTGGTAAATTTCAAAAAAAATAGTAGGCTTTTATTTAGCATGTATCAATAAATGGTTATTGGAACATGGATGGTAATTAGGACCTTTCCCTATCAAGATGCTTTAGTTTTTACTTGGTTGGGGATTTGGTTCAATTAAAGTGTGCAAAATGATCCTTTGAGAATAAATCTAAACTTGCACACCTTTTTGAATAAATACATGTTTTTTAATCAAAAAGATATTCTTTCCTTTAGATATTTTTGTTGGGGGTGATTTATTTATCAATATATTTAAGTTATTTTTTATGGTTATGTAAGATAGAAAATTGTCGTCGGTAGGTTCTAGGACCTAGGACAACAAACTTTCTATACTCCACATTTAAGGATGCCCTAGAGATCCCAATCCAATGAAGAAAGGGGAAAGAGATTTGACAATAGGGTTGTCCTAAGGTTTGATTATAAACTAATGAGGGGTTCACCACCAAGTTAGGGCTTATAAAGGCTAATGAAATGAAAGATCTAATGACAAAACCTAGTGATGCATGAAACCTGAATGAATGGCCTATAAATGCATATAAATCATAACAAAAAGTTGTAAAATCAGAGGCTTGCACTTGGAAACATGAAGAGGCCTGGATGAAGACTCGAAATGTTGAAAATACTAATTTTGATGGTGGTTGGGACTCATAAGCCAGTCTAGGCATATAAGTTTCAGACTAGGGTTTCTGGGCCAAAATAAGAATATGGCAATGTCTGATATGAAGCCATTAAAATCTAGAAAATTAATGTAATGGGACTCATATGCCACAACTGGTGTATCAGTCCCAGTAGGCCTTTTTGGAGGGTTAAGATCCGAATTAAGTCTCCAATCTATTTTGTTTCAACCACACCTTGTTTTTGAATCTAGAAATTTTATTTCAAGCTTGTAGAAGTATTTTTGTGAGCTTCCAAGTGAGGAGACAACTCCAAAAACTTTCTTCAATCATGTAACCTAATTTTCAAATATCCTTCATTCTCCAAGACAGCTAGATCTGCAATCACACTTGTAAAGATGAGAAAAACTTCTTGATTGTTAGTCAATAGGGGTTTGCCTTGGTCAAAACCCTTTTAGGTAATTAAACCAAATGATGAGATAATGAAATAAGGACATGAAACATGAAACATGGAACATGAAACATGAGCAATGATACCTTGATTGATGTCTTATAAATGATGTCTTCTAAATATATAATCTAAGTTCAAGTAGCCATGAAGGATGTAGATCTAGACCTTGAAATAAGACTCTAGAACAATGCTTAATCTTGAATCTTCAATGCTACATTACAAAACAAGCTCAAAAATATGATTGATGCTTAATAACCCTGACATGATGATAACTCTAGAATTTCTACAATAATTGATGAAGAGTCTTCCCTTGAATGCCTCAGAAATGATCTTGAATTCTCTCTTCATGGTCTTGTAAAGTCTTGGAATGCTTAACTCTTGAATGCTTTACTTGATAACATGAAGTTTTATGTTAAATAATGATTTGAGACCGTTTTCATATAAGAAAACCATCTAATTTCTCATTAATTAAATCCCACAGGCTGACACTTGTGAAGTTCGAATTTAAAACCAAAATTTCCTACTGAAAGCCCTAAAAAGGGGCCAAATGGGACTCATGCCACACCTAGCATATGGGTCCCACTTGGGTGGGACACATATGACCATGGTGTATTATGGGTCCTATGGGGCATTTTTAGGTGGCAAAAGTGTCGGGGTGTTAAGAAATTAAGTTTATTTATTGATATTGTCAGAATTTTCATTGAAATATACCTTGTTATGCACAATATAGGCTCTTAGGGGCCTATTCAAGATAATATAAAGGTCATAAATGTAATAGGGCTCAAAATTCAATGTGAAAGAATAGATACATATACTTTACAATATCAAATAAAGAAAAAATAGCTCTTTTTAGCTTAAAAAGGGTACTAAACCCAATGTGAAAGTGTACAAAACATTACAACACTAGATTAGGTCCATTTAGTTTACAAGGCTCCTAAATTTAATGTGAAGGTGTAAATAAATACACTTTACAACACTAAATTAAGGAAAAGTTAGGTTTATTTAGCTTGAAAAGGGCCCAAGACCTAATGTCAATGTGTAAATAATATTTCAACACTAGATCAAGGTGATATTAAGTTCAATTTGTCATTAATTATTCTAAAATAAAGCAAGGAAAAGGCATACTTTTTTTTTTTTTTTTTTTTCATTGTAGGTGCGCAATTTTAATTATTACATTTTACTATTATTTTTACGTATATGTAAATTACTATGAAGATGTGTGTTAAGTAGAAATAATTATCAAGTCTAAAATACAAGTATTGAGACACTAAAAAAGTATAACTAAAGATATGGGTGTTTTCTAATGTAAAATTTCTTTTTTGATGAATCATTCCTCTTTGTGGACTGAGGATGACATCATTTCTCTACTGTTGTGTAGGCTAGGGCAACCTTCGTGTGCCATTTTTTTCTATCTATGTTGAGGTGCTACATGTGGGGGGTGGTACGTGAAGCTTTCGTCCTAGGTTCCCATCTGGGTTCATTTTTTGATGCTTCCATTGGAGTTTTGAAGGGATGACATTTTATGGATGATTGGTCTTTACATCATAAAAAGTTTGGCTCAACCCAAAAAACCCAAGATTGAATTGTAGTTTCAAATGCTCATATCTATGTGGAAATTGATTTAAGTAATGCTTTTCCAGATTCTGTGGAAATTTTTCTTGCATCTTCTTCTTGGATTCAATAGGTTGACTATGAAAACCAACCTTTTAAATGTTAAATTTCTCAGTTTTATGGGCATATGCAAAGGAAATTGCCTTGGTTCAATTGGGTATTTGTTGCAATTAATGCTAATTTAGGATTTATTCTTAGAATTGATAAAGGGAAGGCTCCTATGGTTGATGGTGTTGTGGAAAATGAAGGTTTTAGTCTTATTAAGTCTCGTTATAGAGGAGGTCAGATGAGAATTCTTAGGGACAAACAAATTGAAGGAGTATTTAATTAGTTTGAGGTGTTAGATGATTTGGTCTAGGGTTAGGGGTTTCCAATTGAGCTACCTTTCTGGTGTTGGGCCTTTGGTGGTGTCTTTGTCAAAAGCCAGTGTGAATGTTTCTTAGAATTTGCACTGGTTGATGAGTAGGATGAGCAAGTAATTGATTTCTCCCAGATTCTAGTTGCTTCTATGAAAGTGAATTTTTAGTCAAAAATATTGTGGAAGCACTAGTTGAGATTGTTCCCTCTTAGGTAAAGTTCCTTAAAAACGGGTCGTCCGAGAAATCGTCCAAAGTGGGATGCAAGAAGGACAATGTAAAGGTGAAACTTATTGGGGAGAATCTTGTGGATTATGCATTGGTGAAGACCATTTATTCCTATTTTCTCAAACCTTATAAATGATAGCCATTTCATTGAATGTAAGGGGTATGAATAGCATCCCTAGACAAAAGGAAATTTGTGAGTTGATTGGTACTCATTCTCCTGACATTGTGTTTCTTCAAGAAACTAAGTTGATAGTGGATAATATGATGGATAGTGCTCCAAGTATTTGGGATATTTCACGAATTTATAAGGAACTATGTACATTACATATTTTATCTCAATTCATTCACTCTATTTCTTGGTGAAATGGACTTGTGTTGCCTCTCTCATTTTCTTTGAAGGTGTTTGGTTGCAGATTTTTCTCCTTGGAGGCGGCTGACACCAACAATTTTAGTGTGTTGGGTCTTATGATAATTCTTGAGGTGTCGATTTCTTTTGGAATGTAAGGAAGGTTTTTGTTCTTTGGTAGATTTTGAGCCGATCTTCTATATCTATGGTTGTCTCTAGTTTGGATTCTGGTGAGATTTGTCTCTTTACTAATGTTTATGCTCCTACTTATCTCTTTGGAAAATCATAGCTTTGGGCTCATGTGAAGTATGTTAGGTCTCTTGCTTCCTGTCATCCTTGTGTTTTGTCTGGATATTTTAATGTTGTTACCTTCTAGGAGGAAAAAATAGGTCACATTGGTCAGCTTGATCCTTTGGATTTTATTTTAAGGGATAATATTTATCTATTAAATCTCATTGATTTGAGGTCGATTAATGAAATATTTACGTTGAACAACAAAAGGTGTGATGATGGTGATATTTCAAAAAGTCTTGACAAATTTCTTGTTTCAACTTATTAGTTTTGGGATAGATGGACTACCACCTCTAAGATCTTAGATTATATGGGTTTAGACCATTGGCCAATTAAAATTTTTTGTAGCTTCTTTTAGTGCTCCTAAGAATCCTTCTTTTAAGTTCAAGCTCATGTGGCTAATAGATCATTCTCTATAGAACCTAATGGTTTTTTGGTGGAAATATGGGTGGGATAATCATGGTAAGGAAATGTATTCTTTTGCTAGAAATATATAGTCTCTAAAATATAGGATTAACAAGTGGAATAGATAGTGCTTTGACAATTTGCATCACAATTAAATGGCTACTCAAGTTCATCTAGACAAGATTACTCAAAAAATTTAAGATTATGGTCTTACTGATGATTTGCATAGGGAGGAGTCTATAGTTGCTAAGGAATTGGAGGAATGGGAATTGCAGAAGGAGATTTTATAGAAGAAAAAATATTGTATTGATTTTCTTTAGGAAGGAGACAAAAATATCACACATTTTCACAACTCTATCAAAGCTAGAAGGAATGGTAACTTGATTTCCTCTCTTGTGTCTTAAGAGGGAGCTCTGCTCTCTTCTCGATAGGATTTTTTTTGAGACACTTCTAGGTTCTTTTAAGTTGTATTTACTAAAGATTGTAACCTTAGTTATAGAGAAGAAGAAAACTATATTCTTGACTATATTACCTTATTAGTTTCTAACAAGATGAATGATTATGTCATGTTTCCCATCACTCTATAAGAACTCAAAACAATGGTGTTCCAAATGAAGAAAGGTAAAGCTTTGGGCTCTGATGGCTTCCCAGTTGAACTCTTTCAAGAGATTTGGGAAACTATCAAGATGGATCTCTTAGATGTGGTGTAGGAGTCCCAAGGGAATAAATCAATTTTAAGGGCATTGAATTCTACTATTTTAGCTCTCACTCCTAAGGAGGGTGCTAACAATCTTGACTAGTTTAGGCCCATTGCTCTATGAAATTTAATCTATAAAATCATTACCAAATTTATTGGAGAGAGGCTTAAGCCATGACTCATCTCTTTGATTTCTAAGGAGCAAGGGGGTTTTTTTGCGGGTCAAATTTTTTAAATGGGATTGTGATAGCTATTGAATCTATTCATTCTATGGTGATATCTAATGAGAAATCCATGATTAACCAACTTATATGGCTAATGCTTATGATAGGGTTAAATGGGCCTTCCTTTAGAAGTTTCTCCTAGCTTTTGGTTTTGGAAAATAATGGGTGGACTGGGTTATGAGATATGCTACTTCTACTTCCTTTTTTGTTCTTATCAATAGGAATTTCTTTGAGTTATTCAAGGCTTCAAGGGGCCTTCAACATGTGGATCAAATTTCTCCTTACCTATTCATTATTATGGTGGAAGCACTGGGTAGATTCATCAAGGATCAATTTAGATAGGGGTTGATTCAGAGGTGGAGCTTGAATAATTTATGACCTCCACATTCTCATCCTTTGTTAGTGGATTAAACTACCTTGATGGGTATTTCCAGAATTAATGTAGTTGTTAACCTAAGGAGAACATTGGATATTTATTTAGCTACCTCGGGGCAGATGATTAATGCAGGTAAGTCTTCTATCTTCTTTTTTCAACATTCCTAAACTTATTAAAAGTAGGATTTCTTGGATTCTTCACTTCTAGATTGGTTCTCTTCCTTTGAGCTACTTGGGGATTTCCATTATTGTGGGGTCTCAAAATAGGGAGATATGGAAGGATGTTTTGGATATGTTTCATAGGAGTTTTAGTCATTGCACTTGTAGATGGCTCTCGTCAACTGGGTAAGTGATTTTGTTTAAATATGTTATTCAAACCCTTCCTATCTATAGATAATTTGTGCAAGTTTCCCCTTTGAGTTTTATTAAGGATTTTGATTCCCTAGCCTACCAATTTCTCTAGCTTTTTTTGTGGACTGAAGAAGGAGGGAGGCCTAGTGCTTAAGCCTCCTATTTTGAATGGTTAGGTCCTAGATGCTAAATTATATTGGATATGGTGTACCTTCCAAGATCAAGATTGGGATTGAATTCTTATATTGAAATACCTTCAGGGGGTGAACCCTTTGGTTGTGCCCTAGTATAACGTTTTGGATTTGAGAGTGGAAGCTAGAAGTTACTAGGAAGGATTGCAGGTCTTAGGCTTCAATCTTAGATTCAGATTGAAAAGATTGCTAGGATCCATTCACCATAGGGTGAATGATTCCCTATTAGGGTTACAAGAACAACAAATTTTGACAAGTGTACAACATTTATTACCTTCATATTCTCCAAAAAAATTATTGGTTCCTTTTTTATGTTAAATATCATAAATGCACTTTGTAGATCTCAATTTTGAGTTTTTTAATTTTAATTTTTAATCTTTCTTCCCAAAGTGTTGTTTGACCTAGACACCCATCCTAGCGAAAAAGGGAAATTTTCATCTTCATACCTTAATTTGACTCACCTTTTATTTTCTATTCATTTCATGGTTTGGATGTCATTTCCTAATGAATTGAGGAAAGAAAAGACCCATTGTCCCTCTTTAGATCCACTTTTCCATTTTGGGACATCCCTATTTTTCTTAATTTAATTTAGATATAGTCATGTGTGCTTAGGCCTATTTTGAGTACAAAAGGGAAGATTTGGGAAGCTCTAATTATAGTCGATGATTAGAAAGATTGATATTATTTTTCATGATAAAACATTTCTAGAAGTGAAAAACTAGTAAGAATGAACTCTTACTTTTAGGTCACAATAGGTACATATTGCAACAACATTCTCAAAATGCTTTTAGGGATACGATGGTAAAAAATCTAATAAAAAAGCACACAACTCTAGAGAATCTGGTTAAGCATCATTCCTCAACTTTTTTCATAGCCTCGCCCAGAAGATACACTAACTTCTCAAAGGCGATATACCACTCCATGCCATAAATTAGTCCAAAAGTGTTCATCTTGAGCAAAAATGAGTTGGCATGCCTTTCCCATTGGCAATGCCACTCTAATTTCAAGGTTTGAAATCTAGAAAGAAAGGGTGTCCAAGGAATGATTTCAACATTGTCAACATGATGTTAGAGGTCTATGGCTTAAGGAATACCAAGACTTGGGACTACCACTATGATAATATCCTCAAGCCCTATTAGATAATCCTTGGAAAACATAATTTTGTAGAGCTCCACCACCCACAACATGGAAATATTTAAGTCCAATAGAGATGAAACGAACCACATGAGGATTTTCATATGAGCATAATAATGGTTTGTATTTTTAAAAAAATCTCTTCCCAACAACCACTTGAAGGCAGTAATGATTAGGTGGATCTTAGTTTTTAGTAGTTATTCGATCATCTCATCAAAGTCTTATCTCAACTATAGGAAATGGACAACAACTCTATCAATAATTAGACCATAAATAAGTGCAATAATGCAAGCTAAATCAGTTTTTCACTAATGCAATGATTGAAGGTTCCCTAGAATGCAAATTAACTAAAGCAAAACCTAATGCAATGTTAATGCAAGCTAAATGTAGGATGTAAATTCAACCCAGATCAAAATTTTGATGCTCTAAATGTAGGTTCACCAAAATCAAACCTCAAAAATATGGGGCTCTCTTCTTGCTTCTAGGGTTTTTGACATAACATGAGAGAGGCTATTTTCTCTATTTCACTCAAGAACAACCCTTGAGATTCCAATGCAAAGGAGATTGAAATATGACAAACGGTGTGTTCTAGGGGATTGAATGATGTAAATGAGGGGTTTTCCAACAAGTTTAGCCTTGGAAAGACAATGCAATGGATGATGAAATGTAAAAGCCTAGTTTGATAAAATATTTTAATGAATGACTTAGAAATGCAAACAAACAACAATAGGAAATAGAAAAACTAGAAATGTGGACCTAGAAACCTCCAAAGGACTAGAAAAAACTCTAAAATTCTAGAAATACAAAAAAATTGACCACTTGGGACTCATTTGCCAACCTAGGTGAATCAATCCCAGATCCAAATTTCTATGCAAGAGCTTGTTTTAGGAAAAATGGGTATCAAAATATACAACTTAATTTAATACATAGTAGCAATGGGAATCATTCATTACACTTGGTGAATCAATCCAATTTAAATTTTTCTAGACTTGAAAACTCTAACCTGCAACTTAGCACCTTCTCTTCTCTTCCAACTTGAGTTTCAGATCCAAACTTGTAAAAATCACCTACAAAACAAAATTTGGCTTGGTTTGGTAATCCGGGCTTTGCCTTGGTCAAACCCCTAGTTTGGTACTTAAACTTTGAAAAAGACAATGAAATGTGCATGGAAACCCTAGCCTTAATTGTGTCTAAAACTAGGAAATTTGAAACAAGATGCACTCCTTTTCTAATATGAGAGAATATGATGCAAGAATTAAAATGAAGAGATGAATGGTTCACGTTTCATGATCTTTAATCATCCCAAATTAACCGTAATGGTTGTTTCACCTTCCTTAGGATAAATGTAGAGTGATAATGGAGGATGGAATCATATAGGAAACAAGTCTTTAGGATTGGCTTGATGGATAGTTGCCTCTCCCCAACCTAGAATCCATTATAGTTCACCATACGCATCCATGATCAACCCTTGACAATGATTTATCTTGATCCAAAGTGACCTTGAAGACCTGCAAAAACACTTTAATGCTGCTCCAAAGCTTCAATCTTGCATGCTCTTGAAACTTGAATGCTCTTGTGAGAACTTGCTTGAAGACTCTTGATACTTGATACTTGAAAATGCTTCCTCAAAGTGCTTAAAGATTGATAAAAATGACTTAGAAGCTTGCTTTTATAGGCATCAACACCTAATTGACCCTTATTTAGATCCCAAAGGTTGACATTCACCCAAAAATTAGAATCAAATTGATGAATTCAAAGCTCAAAATTGAAAAGGTTAAAAGGCTCATTCAGCCACCTTGGGTGAATGGGTCCCACCTAAGGGACTCATTTGCCCAAGGTGGCAAATGAGTCCCACCTTAAGTTTTTGAGGTTTTTTTTTTAATCTTTCAGGATTTTGATATATTTTAAATTATTTTAAAGTGGAATGGGCCTATAAATTACAAAATAATGGTTCCTAGGGGCCTATAAATAATGATTTTGAAGGAAAATTAATGCAAGGGTTCTAGAATGGGTCCAAATTAAGTGTGAAATCATCTCTTTTTCAAGAGTGCATGATTTTGTATGCTACAACATATAATTGGATTAACTTAGATTAAACTTTTAAAAAAAATAAAATTCGTTTACATGCATTTTCAATGTTAAAATGTTATTAATAATCATATTTCCTTTATAGATAGATTGATAATCAAGTGGGTTACTCTAGCTCAAGGATTTAGGAAGTGAATGTTGATGATACAATGCAAGCTATCATTGGGGTCTAGGAGGCTAGTTGTGTCATAATAGATTTAGAGGGTGGGGTGGTGATGGTTCCATCTATGAGGCTTAATTCTAGGACCAATAATGAAGTAAAGGATTAGGGATTAGAAATGTCTCTATGGTGGTAAGTTTTATTTCTATCACTTCATTCATTTATATTAGTTTGAGATGAATAGTGTGGCATAACATTTGAGAACAATGAAATCACATTCTTTCATGATATTTACATACTTCAAATTTGGAAGGTTTTTACTTTCACACTAAATTATATTAGATAGAATCAATTTCAATATTGGGGAGGCAAAAATATGGTTGGTAATGGTATGGATAGAGTCAACCAACATTGCTACCTAGTTTTTTGTGAATCTTCAACACTATCTATGATACTAAGCTATTGTGAATTATTTGGTAGTAAACTATATTAAAATGAACTATATGTTAGGTCTGGATGATGTCTTAGAGCTAGCATAAACTTAGGAACAAAATGAGCTTCTCATTAATGGTGTGTTTCAGATGTTGTCTAATACAGTTTGGAGGAGAGTTTCCTTTGCATTGGTAATTGAAGTGGATTTCATTGGTTTTTTCTTAGTTCATGGTCAAAGATATTAATGCAATAAAGAGTTCCCTAATTTTTTTTATCATTTTAGCTTGTTCAGAACCCTTAATTGGAAGGCAAATAACTATTGGAGGTGAGACATCAACATTGACATCTAATTTAAATGTGGTAGGCTCATCTATGGGTTTATCAATCATTGTATAACCAATGATGGTAATTCAACATGTTGCCTCATTATTTAGACTGAGATTTTTGGTGAATAACGATTACGCTACATTGTTCTAGCTTGATTGGTTGATTTTTTGCTGCTTTAGAGCCTAATGGTGCTTTTGATTTTGCATTACACCTTTCTCAACTAGATAAGTGTTCATGGTTTTAGGCTTTGTTAAAAATATAGTCTTTATGAATTAGGTCATATAGTTAAAGATAGAGAATATTTTATAAACTAATATGTTGTATTTAGAGATGTCTCATTTATAACCTTTTCTTTGGGTAGCCCTCCAAAAAAATTGTTTTGTAATGCTCATAACAAGACATATTTACCTCTTTATTTTTTACAAAATCTTACCAAATAGACCTCTACTTTTATAATAATATTTCTGTTGTAATACCTACCTAATATTATCAATTAAAAGGTAAATAAAATGTTATTCTACTATTTACCAATTCCCTTCCTCAATCAACCATTTTCGTACTACAATTGTGAAAAAGAACAGTAATAGAATGTTGCTTTTTATAAGCATTTTGACCCCGTAAACATTTCAATTGCAAATGAAAACGGTCATACCAGAGCGTACGTGGGCCACTGATGAGCATTGATGTTTCTTTTTATCATGAAAGTGATTCTCATGCTTTATCTTCGAGGAAGAAAGCGACATTCATCGTCAGCACCCGACCTTTGCAACGAATCACAGTATAAATACTGCAGATTTGAAAAAAACATGTATGCTCTATACTCGGATCTAACCATAGGCATCTTGGCCAACTTTTCGTTGAGACATTTTCCGAAACTCAGGAAAGCCTGTTAAGAATAAAACATTTAAAAATTCTTCAATATGCCGCACTAGAAATCCACGGGGAACACATTTAGGAGTCTGATCAATGCTTATCCAGGGGCTCAATAATAGAGGAATCTCTTAGAGGTTGTGAACAACATGAAAACGTGCAAAAGATAAAATTCGTCCTCTCTGTTTTTTTTCTCTCAGAGAATATTCGCAATTCTATGTTTTGCCTTCGGAGAATGGAACAGGTGTGGCGGCTTTTTGATTTAAGCGTATATTACGACGTGGACACTAAAATAACTTCGTGTACGACGAATGCTCCTTTCAAACCTTTTTTTGGGTTCAAAAAGATAAAAAGTGTATTAATGAAAAGAAATCAGCTTCACACAAACTCATCGTCCGCAATTCACCATCAAAAAATAAAAAATTCATATGTAATTATAATATTATAATTTCAAATAGTGATAGTTATTAATATAGTCAAATGCAGAAATATTCAAGAAAGATTTTCACAATACCACCAAACTCATAAATCATATCAGTTAGAAGAATCAAATTCACATTTATTTTAATTGAATATCATTCTTATTCTTTCCATGAGTCAAAATTTGGTCTTATTAGAGGGTTTAATCAAGGAGAACATGATCCTAAAAAATTTGTGATCTCACCTAGATGTTTTAAATACTATAGTCCTTATGCTAAGAAGGACATTAGAGAATTCATCTCATTAAGAAAAATTGTGTAATAAATAGTATTAAATCAACACCTTGTAGGATGGATCTATGCTTACTAAAACAACCTCAAACCATGGATTGAGCTAGATAAACCTATGAGTCTAAGGCAAAGTGCATGCAGAGCTATTCAATTTCTAGTCTTGAGATATAGAAATCTTCTATTTTCATTTCTTAAGATAAACAACAAACAATTTAAATTTAATTTCAACTTAATATTTAATTTTTACTTATCTACAATCATAAAATCTTGTTCTTATATTTTTGTTTTTCTTTGTGTATATAGACATCTAACTAGATTGATTAAGATTAAGACTATGAAAACTTTATTTTCCTCTACACATGTATTTCAATAATACAATTTATTACTAATAATATTTTTCTTATTGAAATTTTAATAATTAAATGGATTCATCAACATTATAGATTTGTGAAAATAAGTCATTATGGTGCAATGTAAGGCATTCTTGTGGTGTTAGAGAGCGGGCGTATCATAATAGATGCAGAGGGTAGATTGGTAATGATCGAATTGAAGATTCTTAGTTCTTAGATTAAAATTGAAGTGAATTCTTAGTCATTGGTTACGTCTTTTATTTTAACAAATTTAGTTTAATTTATTTCATTCATTTGGTTATGTGAGATGGATGGTGTCACATTGCATTTGAGAACAATTATAGGAATTTTTATTTTGTCATTTTGATGCTTTGGCTTTGCAACGTTTCATTTTTTAATTGAATTATATCCTAGAAGCAATCCAAATAATAATGCGAGAAAAAATTATGGTTGATAATATTATTGATAAAGTGAACAAAGACATTGCCAGTTAGTTTTTTTTTTTTTAATCTCCATTTCTTCAATGGTAGCCCATATTAAAACCAAACATATATGATATAGTAAAGGTCTTCGAATTGACAAAAAATATAAATAAATAAAAATTCTCATAAAAGTTGTGTTTCATGTATCGTTTTATAAGAATTATAAAATATTTTTTTGTATGTGAGGATATCTCATTATGTTTGAATATGCATACATGAATTTTATGTTTTAAAGCTCATAATAATGTTCTACATGCTTATTATGTTTGAATATGCATACATGAATTTTATGTTCTAAAGCTCATAATAATGTTCTACATGCTTATCCTTCACAAAGTTTTGTCAACTCAATGCCTTTTTATACTTATAATAAAATGGTAACACCTTCCCACCATTTATCCATAAAGAATAATAGAGTATTGAACTATTTACCACTAGCTGAACTAGCCATTTCTGTAAGAGAGCTATGAACAAGAACAATAATAATATATTTCTTTTATAAACAATTTCGCCAGATAAACCTTTCAATTGCAAAACGAAAGGTCAATAGTAGCTTACGTACGTGGGCCATCGATGAAAATGGTTCCTGTTATTAACATGAATGGCGATACCACTCTTTACGCACGAGGACAAAACACTCTGCAAAGTTGTCAGCGTCAGAACTTTGCAACGAATCGCAGAATAAATACTGTAGATGTCAAATAAACCTGTCTATTCTGTACTCAGCTGTAACCATAGGCATCTCGGCAAACTTTTCATTAAGAAACATTCAAAAACTCAAGATAGCCCCTTCAAGATATGCAGGAGAAGCGGAGCGGATGCTTTGCCAAGCATGACCTGCCCATAATATTTGTCTTTTATAACATGATATGGGCAAGTCATTCTTGGCTGAGTAACAAGCTCTGCCTTTTATTGCAAGAGGCCTTCATGAATTTTTCATGCCCCACACGTATTAGATAAGTGGAATGGACATTACTGACGGTAAGAGCTCCTTAAAAAGCTCACTGAATAGACGAAAGGAATATATTCAAAAGGAAAGGTATTTATGAACATGCACTTTATCCCGTTCTCCGACCAAGAAGTGAGGTCGGAAAGCAGACCACTTCAATTTGCCGCACTAGAAATCAACGGGGAAGGTCTTGAGGAATCTGAGTCTTGCTTATCGAGGTGCTCAGTAATTCAGGGATTGCTGACAAGATGTAAAATACACGAGAACATACATCTTTGACTGTTCACTTTCTGACTTGTGAGCTACACATTTTGGCACAAAAAATGGTGATGGTGGCCCCGCATAAAGATGCATTATTGAACGGAAGATGGAGAAAGAAACGAAAAGATCAGAACACGAAGATAATGTGTGTAAGATTTTGCAGAAGTAAATAGATAAAATTCCTGGTTTTTTCAGGAGAATACTCGCCTGTAGAAAGCGATGTAGCAATCATATTTTTGCAATTGACGTGGACAGTAAAACATATTTGTATAGAGGTAAATGGTATATCAGATTTGACTTGATTTTTTGGATTTCTCTGCATCGAGTTAAGAGTTTATAGGTATTGTTTCAGCTTCTGGGTAGTTACGATAAACATGAGAGGATTCATTATGTACACAAAGATCAAAAAGTGGTCATTTCAAGATGACATTCCATACATATTCTCTATCACTCTGATAATTGTTTGTTTTGACCACCACAAAATTTGCATAATTGATCCAATAGATATGCATAAATGCCAAAAGAAGCATGAACTGTTTGTACCAATAACATTTCACAACTCGTCCAATTAAGTGCTTTTTCTTAACTATTGGATATACAAGTGGACAGCTATTGGTAAATTTGAAAAAATAAATAGTAGGCTTTTATTTAGTATGTATCAATGAGAAGTTATTGGAACATGGATGGTAACTGGGACGTTTCCCCGATCAAGGTGCTTTATTTTTAACTTAGATGAGGATTTGGTTCAATTAAAGTGTGCAAAATGATTCTTTGAAAATAAATCTAGAACTATACACCTTTTAGAATAAATACATGTTTCTTTATTCAAAAAGGTAATCTTTCCTTTAGATATTTATGGGGAGGGGATTTATTTGTCAATATATTTGAGGTTTTTTTTATGTTTCATTGCAGTTGTGCAATTTTAGTTATTAAATTTTATTTTTATTTGTATTTATATGTAAATTAATATGAATATATGCTAAGTAGAAATAATTATTGAGATAGTCAAAAAACATAAATAAAGATATGGGTGTTTTATTAATGGATTTTTTTTTGTGATGTATCATTCCTCTTTGTAATTATATAAATAAAATAAAATATTTTAATGAACAATATTGTAATATCTCAATATAAGGACAAAGAGGTGGGGAGAGGAGAGGTAGGGAGCGATATCATCAAAATATTGATAGGATCTCCCATGTAAACTGTTACTAAATAAAATACAATTATTTGAAAAGGACATAATGCCTAGAAAATAGTTAATAATGTTTTTTATTGAAAAATATTAATCCTATATGATATTTGGTGTATTACATCAATATAGTGTCCTTATAATGAGTAACTTATGAAGTACAATGAATGTGCTATAAATCATGACAACAAAATTTTAACTCAATAGTTGTACTATGACAACTATCATGCTCATAATATATACAAGGATAGAACATAAAATTCCTAAAATGCTATCTAGATTTTAAAATCCTTGTCCTCAATGTTTAACTTATTGAAATGAATGATGAAACTAAGAAATTTTGTAATTGGTATCTTTTGGTTGGAACCATTGTTGTAGAAACAAAATAAAATTATGATTATGCAATTATGGAGTGAGCATGACCACATTTTTCAAATCTCTTCATCTTGATTGAGGATGATAGCTCATTCTCCATCTAATTTAGCATATGTGAAATATTAAAAATTTGGGTATGGCCTTTCTTTACACATGAGACATGGAAAATGAGATCAATCTTGGAGGATGCAGGAAGACAAACATATAGGCCACTTTTCCCATTTTCTATAGTATTTGCAAGGTTATATAGAGTTTCAATTCCAATTTCTTCTTCTAATGTTGCATGTAGGACTTTCAGTTGTATGACTAACACTCCATGAAAACTATGTATTTCACAATATACATAAAATTAGAATTATGTTGATCATCCTAGTATTGTATACAAATTTGATCACGGTTATGTTTTTCTTTGGATTTTAGAAATGATATTGGCAACTGTAGAGATTCAATTCGACACATTACCTCATGGAACTACAAGTAAAGTAGAAACCAAAGGATGGTGGAGGTTGGTAATACATAGCTTCATAGGCTATCATTTTATGGGTAAAATGATAAAAATAATTACACCACTATCATGTTAGTGATAAGCATTTAGCCCAATGAATCTATAGTTCAAATGTAAAGAAACATAAATGTCTTCAAACATTTATCTACAAGAAATATGCAACAATAAATTGATAGTGATATTCCAACCTCATCTTTCATTATGTTGTTTTTAGCCTAATTAGTGCCTACTAAAACTTATTGTTAAAGATGGAATTGTACTTATAGATAGATTACTTATGCATACCATGAATTTTGTAGGCTATTGCAGGTATTGTCACTAATGTCAATTTTTTGGATATTATTGCAATTGTTATCATTGCTTGCAACAAAGTGGTAGCATTTGGAGGTGAACCACAAATTTTATGGTAAAAGAAGGGTTCCCCAAGGGATTCTAGGGTTTCTCACCTAGAAGGAAGGGGGTCTCTTTCACACTCTAAAAATTGGAGCTCATTCAAACTAATTGCTAAATGTGATTGAATTGTAACTAAATAGAATACTTCAAACATAATAAACTAAAAATATAAATGAACTAAAGATGCAAAAGTAATGAAGTGTACATTGTTTGAAAACACATGATGATATTAAAAAAGGATAGAATAAAAACTATACAAGACAAAATAATTGAACAAATAAGACAAGTACACCTTGAAACTGACAAAGGTTGAAGTGGAGATTGTAGAAGCCTCTCAAATTCTAGAAAATCTACTTTTTAGGCCAATTAGGATACTTACGCCAAGCTGGGCGACTTAGTCTGAGTTCTGGTAAACTGCTCTAGGCTCCATTCAAGCCAACTAGGTGTCCAACTCTCCTGAAATCCTTGACAAAATCATGCAGTGGGACTAAGTTGCCACTATTGGCGACTTAGTCCATTCTAGCTTTTCTGAAAATCAGAAAGTGGAAACAAAAGCCTATAGTCTGCAATCTATTTTCTCACTAAAATCTGTGTCCAAATCCATAAAATCACTTGTAAAACAAAATATATTTTGGTTTCTAGTATGGGAGTTTCCTTGGTCAAACCCCTACTTTTTATTCAAACTTTGAAAGAGATAAGAAATCTACATAAACTCTAGCCCTAAGTGTGTCTAAGATAGTTAGGAAATCTAAAATATGATGCAACCCTATTCTAATGTGTAAGAATAGGTTGCATAAATGAAACTAGAACAATGCAAGACTCATTGTAAGAGACCGATATCATATTAGAAATGAATCTTAGTGACATGCAAACCTTCCTTAGGCCGAAGATTGAGAGAAAATGGAAGATCGAGAGAAAATGGAAGATCAAACCACTTTGAAAAAAAGTCTTTAGATTGATTTGATGGCTAGTTGCATTTCCTCAACCTAGATTTCTCCATGATTCTCCATAGACATCCATGATCAATCCTTTGCAATGTAAGATCTTGAGTGAGAAGTGAGCTTGAAGACCTGCAAAAACCCTAGTTTTTTGCCCTAAGCTTCAACTTTTCTATAGAAAGAGTAAAAAAATCTTCTTGTGGAAGATGTTCAACACTTCATTCTTGATTCTGTTTGTGAAAAATGGCTAAAAGTCTTGAAAAATGACGTAAAGAAAAGTATTTATAAGCAACAATACCTAATTTTCAGTTATTTTTCCCTAAGAGGCCGACACCCATCAGGAATTTTTAGCAAGTTAGAGATTTTCTCGCTAAAAAATGTAAATCACCCTAAAAGCAAGGTTTTTTGAGGTGGGATTTGTGATAGTTGAGTGATTTTGATGCTATTTTCGAGGACTTGTATGATTTCTTAGGTGAAATAGGCCTCAAAGTTAAAGATAAGAAGCCTTAGGGGCCTATAAATGTCATTTTAGGAGGGTGATTGATGCAAGCGTTCCTAAAGTAGGACCAAATTAGGCACAAAATTGTGCTTTTCTTCAAAGGTATACAATTTTTGGTGACACATTTAGCCCCCACTTTAGCACCCATATGACTTTACATGCATATGCAAGCTAAAGGACTCTAAACAATGCACTTTGATTCATAAAAGGATACTCATTCAAAGGTGGGAGAATGAAGCCCCTAGTGTAGTTCTCTACAAAACCACAACGTTAGGAATTGCATCCTGCAACACACACTCATTAGTAGTCTAAAAATCCTCTTATCTAATTCCTAAAAATAAAATTTGAGGGTAGATGTATGCCCCCCCTTGATTTTGCTTGCTTTATGGAGGTGGAATCAAGGTAGAAATCTAGCAACATAAAATGAGGACACACACATCAGAGGGAATTTCCATGTATCGTGCCACATTCCTATAGGTGTTTAATGATATAGGGTGTGGAAACATGATTCTAACGCAACAAATGAAATAAAAAATGGAGTTCACTAGCACCCATAATGTTGTTTTGTATGAAAAGCACTCTAATATGTCAATGACAATAAAAGTAAAAATGTGCTTACATGAGAATGAGAAAGAGTAAAAATAGTGAAAGTGATGTAATGTGTCACTTACTTGTGCATTTTACCTTTTTGTAGCTTGAGAGTGACAAGAGAGGAGGGAAAGATGTCAAGTAGACATGATTTCACACCTGCGAGACTGGATGTGTTAGGGGCCTATGTAGCATGCGGTAAGTGGCACCACGAGGTAAATCAATTTTTCCATCTTCGTAATGTGTTTTTGCAAAGATTTAATGATTTAAATGTATATTTATTTTAATTTAGGATCTTGAAAAAAAAGTCGCGAAGTGTCCCTGTTTTTCAAAAAGTGTCCCTTTTGTTCACAAAGTGTGTCTTTTATTTGTAAAGTGTCCCACATTTTCATAAAGTGTCCCATTTCTTCGAGAAGTGTCTCAAAATGGTTCTAAACTATCTAGGGCCTTTAAGAAAGAACAGTAGAACAAAATTAGTACACTTTCATGATGAACTAGAGTAAAATTGTAGATATTAGATGATTAGAGCATATTTTTATGTTTTTGATATGTACCCACCCATTCATAGTAGCGTCTGGGTGGGAGACAATTGAGCTTTTTGAGAGATTTAGCACCCACTTTGTCAATGGAGGATATAGATAATTTCCAATTTGTGGGGATCTACTAGGCATACCTCATGCCGCCCATGAAGTACCATGATGTGATGCTAATGGCATTATGTGACCGATGGAATGTAAATACATGCACATTTCACCTACCGATAGGAGAGATGATAGTTACTCTCAAGGAAGTGCACTATATTCTCTAAGTTCTTATTCAGGGGGAGCAAGTCTACTTCCAAAGAGATCGTACCTTTTGTGAGTAGTGGGTGGATATGCAGTAATGCCTTGATGGGCCAATTCATGATGAGAGGGTGTTAGGATTGATTGACCTTGCACTATTACTTTATTCATGAGTGCTAGTGGTTAGATGAATTATGATGCATACTATTGCATTAGTAGTCCTTCCAGATGGACGTGCAACATACCTCAAGGGAAGCATAGTACATTTTATATGGGGGATTGTAGAGTACCAGATAGTATATTCCTTGGGATGCTGCATCCTTGCACACTTGTATTATGATTTGGGATGATTTTTATTTCCAGAGGTAGATAGTATGGTTTACTTTATGATTCTATACGTTTGGTGCCTAGAGAATATCACATGCACGAGGTCTACTGGCTTCCCATGTCCTACAACAACTGGTTATCCTTGGGCCTTCGGCTATCCTCTACGATGGTTATGGCAGTATGGAGATTTGCACTTTTGGAGAGTGAGGTTCCACTACCTAGAGGAGGATGAGATCTTATGGAGACCTTATGAGATTACACTAGAGTGGCTGGACTACACTAGACATAGGAGGAGACTATAGTTGAACAAATTTTTGGTTGGTCGACATGATCACATAGTGCGTTCTTTCTACTATGGCCAAGTAATGCTTTAGTTTAGATAAATTTAGTGGCCATCCATGGCATAATCATCATTCAGGAGATTAGTGTGGAGCTCCCTAAGGCTAGGTGATACAACACGGTTCACTGTAGATGATGTTGTTGAGAGTGACACTAATTTTTTTTATCACAATCAGCCACTGGCCTCTAACACAAACAACGTCGGTGCCACATGAGATCATGAGGAGTGGTGGACAGTATCATGACCGGATCGTGTGTTTCTAATTGATGAGCCTATAGGAGATGTAGGACCATGTCCAGATGAGGGAGATGAGAGAGAGGATAGAGCCGAGGAGACACACCACAAGGTTGTAGAAATATTTACTAACATTATTGATGATGAGTATGATGAGGATGCAAATCCAAACTATGATGGACAAGAGGGAGAGGAGGAGGATCAGGAGGAGGATGAGGATGAGGATCCACCCTTGAGTGAGAGTGATGAGGTAGTAACTGAGAATTGACATGAGTGGGGAGAGACCTCACCCATTCATATGATTAGATCTCAAGCAATGACAGTAGGAGGCGCTAGTACTCATAGTCGAGGAGAGGCTAGCACGACATCCATGCCCCTGCATAGGATGAGGTTGATATTGCTTATCCTAATGGAGATATAGGTGATGATATTTATTTTGATGCATGTACTTTATGTTTTTATGTATTACTTTATGCATATATATATCATGATATGTATTGATTATGTATTTTTTCTATCTTGTAGGGCCCATAGAGGATTGGCAAGATCTCTACCATTAGGAAACTGTGGAGATAGAGCCAACGTCTATCGAAGAGAAGGAGATGGACTCAGATTATGTTCCCCCACCTATTATGGAATGAGATTCAGAGTTACTTAGACCATTTACAAGACTACGAGAAGTGTATGAGTGCTTGAGGAGATGATTTTGTTGAGTTGAGATTGCATCACAGGAACAAATATCGAGGAATCCAACAAAGTTTGAGAGACTAGAGAGAGACATGACACAGCTACAAACATAGAGGAATCAGATAGTAGGAGAGCATCAAGTAGCTCTTGCATGGATGGAGGGATTAGAGTTCACAATCAGATTCAACGCATCACAATCACGATAATGCACGACTGCCTCTTGATGTTCTGCTAGTGATGCATCATGACTATTGGATCCTAAGGTATCTGGTAATCACAATCCTTAGTGACTTTGTATATTTTGATGACATGTAAATTTTTTGTTTTGATATATATATATATATATTTGTATTTTGATTTTATATTACTTGTGTTAATGTGTTTGGATGCTAAATGACAATGTGATTAATTAAATAGTCTTTGTAAGATTACTTAATTAATGGCTTCATGATTTAACAAATGCCTATGTAATCTAAATAAAAAATTGCTTGAGTTTCTTTTACATACAACATAAAGTTTAAGTATGCAATGCAGTTATGATTTAAAGTAACATATAACACACAGGATGAAGTTTGAATAGTATGGAACCTAAAGCAATTATAAAATATAAATTAAATAATCACTTTAATGTTCAAGACACATATATAACTATTTATCAACAATGAAGCAATGGGAAAGCATATAGGATATAATCCAATAGCTCTGACAACACTGCTTTTATAATTCATATCATTCAAAAGGGACTAGAAATATTACCAACATAAATATGTGGAATTAATAGGGTCTTTCAGAGGAGTGCCATCTCGCTCTGTTAACATGGAAGTGCTAGATCCACAATTTTTATTGACCACCTAGGGGCCTAACCAACTAGGACTAAAATTTCCTTTTTGAACACAATCGACAATAGTGTTCTGTTGGTTTTCATATAAAACTAAATGACCCTTTCTAAATGTCTAAGGGCTGACACTAGTATCATGTTTGTATTGTAATTGTTTAGTGTAAGCTTGAATATGCTCAAGAGGATTAATGCGTTGTTCATCAAGCATTTCAATTTGATGCAATCATTGTTGTGTATAGGTGTCATTATCGACAAGGCCTTTAAGAGCAATCCGTAATGTGGGGATTTCTATCTCCAAAGGTATGATAGCCTTGGTACCATAGACAAGGATGAAAGGTGTATTTCCCATAGATGAGCGAGCACTTGTGCTATAGTTCCATAACACATATTACAATTGTGTGTGCCAATATTTTTGATTGATATTAATAGTTTTCTTTAGGATTTTTTCAAGTATTTTATTAGTGCTTTCAGCTTTCCCATTAGATTGTGAGTAGTAAGGTGTTGAAAAATAATGTTGAATATGAAAAGTCTCTAGGAACTTCACATCATTATATTTTAAATGGTGTTCCATTGTCCGAAACTAATGTAGAAGGAAGTCCAAAGTGAGTGATAATGTGTTTCAATAAGAAATGACATATCACATCAGCAGTGGTGGAGTAGAGAGGAATAGCTTTGACCCATTCGCTGAAATAATCGGTTGCAATAATCATAAACTTATGTCCAATAAAAGGTGGTGAAAGTTTTCCAATTAGATTCAATCACCACACAAAGAACGACCAACTGGGTATTTTGGCATAGAGATTAGAAGGAGGAGCATGAATCAAATTGTTATGTTCTTGGCATTTGTGGCATCGCTTAACATAAAAATAAAAATCTTGTTCTATATTTTTCCAGTAGCAACCCATGCGAAGGAGATTTTGCACTAAGGTTTTTCCTCCAAAGTGACCTCCACAGGTGCCATAATGGACTTGTTCAAGGGAAATATGAGCTTTAGAATCCTTAAGACATCGCAAGATAATTCCATCAAATTATTTTTTATACAACGTATCAACAAGGATTATGTACTTAGTGGCTAGATTTTTTAGATGGGTTTGAGTGTTTTTGGTTGTAGGCTCGGGAATGGTACCATCTTTTAAATAGTTATATATGGCATCATACCATTCACATGAATTACTGGGGAATGTTTGGAGTACATCATCAGATTTATCACTGATGGAGGGTTTCATGATTAGGTAGATAGTAAACATGACTTTTTCAGAAGGATTTGAAGGAGATATGAGAGAAGTTGCACTAGTCATTGCATTTGCATGTTGATTATCTTTGTGGGGGATGTTATCAATGGTGAATGATTCAAAATTTTCTAACAATGTCAGTACGAGATCCTTGTATTGCAATAATTTATCATGTTTAGTTTGATAAATACCGTTGATTTGTTTTATCACTAATTGTAAATTGCCATAGATCTTAATATCTTTAACTCCCATGACTAAGGCAACATGCAATCCCATAATTAATGCTTCATACTCAACTATGTTATTCGTACATAGGAAATTTAGGCAATATGACAAGGGAATAGGCTTTCCTATGGGTGAAATTAAAATAACTCCAACACTAGAGCTTGTTTGACACTTGGATCCATGAAAGTAAAATTCCCATGTAGGAAGCTCTATGGTCAACAAATATCATTGGGAAATGAATCATTAATACATAATACTAAAGGAGAAGGTGCATCGACTAAGTGGTTAGTTAAGGCTTGGCCTTTGATTGATTTTTGGGAAACAAACTTAAGGTTAGAATCAATCAACACCATTATCTATTTAGTGAGACATCCTGATAGGTCTGTTTTATTGAAAAGATATTTGAGGGAATCAAATTTTGTCATCACTTGTATTTTTGCATTTAGTAAATAATGTCATAACTTAGTAGTAGCGAATACAAGAGAAAAATATTGTTTTTCGATGGTTGTGTAGCACATTTCATAATCAATGAGATTTCAACTGATGTAATAAATAGGATGATATTTTCCATTGTCATCTTGTTGAGGCAATAATGTGGGAAGAGCATGGACAGAAGCGACGATGTAAAGAATAAAGGGTTTGTTTGGTATAGCAGGTTATAAAATAGGTGAAGTTGCAAGGTATTCTTTCAAACTCTCAAAGGCGTGTTTACAATCATCATTCCAATCAAAATTTACATCCTTTTTAAGGAGGTGTGTAAAAGGTAACATTCGATCAACTAAGGAAGCCGCGAAATGACAGATGGCTTGAATCCTTCCTTGTAATATGCATAATTGGGAAATGTTGTGAGGAGGTGGCATGTTAATTATAGCATCAATTTTATTCATGTGCACCTCAATTCCTTTGTGAGATATGATAAACCCTAAAATTTT
Source organism: Sequoiadendron giganteum (assembly GCA_007115665.2). NCBI lineage: Eukaryota > Viridiplantae > Streptophyta > Pinopsida > Cupressales > Cupressaceae > Sequoiadendron > Sequoiadendron giganteum. The sequence goes on along the minus strand of CM021100.1, from coordinate 523,692,652 downwards.
ACCGCTATCTACTCCAAAGACACACTTTTTTTTATTTAAGCACATGTTATACTTATGCATTCGCTCAAAGATTTTTTGAAGAACATTCACATTATCTTGGTGGATTAAGGATTTAGCTAGAATGTCATCAACATAATCTTTAAATATTCTATGTATGTAATCATGAAATATCAAGGCAATTTCTCGTTGATAAGTTGTGCTTGTTTTCTTTAATCCAAAAGGCATCATAACCCAACAAAATGCTCCCCAAGCGGATGTAAAGGCCATATTTTATTGATCTTGTGGGTTGATGAGGATTTTATTATATCCAAAAGATACATCCATAAAGGACAACAAAGTGTGTCTAGTATTTGAATCCATGATCATGCCGATATTAGGAAGAGGAAAATTGTCTTTTAAATAGGCTTTGTTCAGGTCACGAAAGTCTATGCATATCCTAACATGATTATCAGATTTAGCAACTGCAACAGTATTTGATATCCAAGGAGAATAATCAATACCTGTCAAATGAAACTTGCATCAAGGAGTTCTTCAAGTTCTCCTTTAACATGCAAGGCTATCTTAGGGTTCATCTTTCATATCTTTTGGTGAATAGGCTTAGCATTTTCATCAAGAGCAATGTTATGAGTGACTATCTCTGGATCTATTCTTGACATATCGAAATATTTCTAGGAAAAAAGTTCAAGAAAATCATGAAGCAAGGTTGCAAGATCCTCTTGTTCTTCATCATCAAGGCACTTCCCAATTTTAATGAATTTGTCCTTATCATCTATGTCCATTGGTATATCAAGGGGAGTGCATTTGACTTAGGAAATTTTGGATCATATGGTTCCATGCATGTGAGAGTGTCACTAATATCAATAATGTTGAGCTCGCTACTTATCATAGCACAAGAGGTATTTAGATCTTAGAGATATAATTCTTATTCAAAGAACCTAATAGGTGTTTCAAACCTCCATTTTCATTAACATAGGCAAATGGTGGGCAATCCATATCAAGGAATTCGGGATGTTTGAGCATGAGATTGATTCTTGGTGCACATGTGATAGTGTTGATGTTGAGTGATGATCATTGAATTGTTTTTGTAGTTTTGTAAAATGAAAACCCTAAAACATTCTTATTTTCTCATGTATTAGGTTCAATAGGAACTCAAATGCCTTGTTCATGCTTTCCATAGTCTTCACCATTATATCCTAATTGTTTCACAAGATTTTAATCACATCCATAAAGTCTTTCCATTTCCTATGGGTTGGGTGGTTGTTGGTAATCTATCTCATCAAAATTTGTTGTGTACGTTGCATTTTATTCCAAAGGAGATGAGGTAGATGGGTGACAATTTTTTTCTCCATTTTCGATAGAGAGGATTGCTGGTTGTTCTTTTTTTTCATCCTCTTTTCATGTGATTATATACTCGCCCATAAATGAAGGTGTGAATTCTAATGATCCCCAATCGTCACCAAGTAAGTTGGACTTTGAATCATCTTCTTGTTGATTATTCTTAAGAAAGGCTATGTTGGAGGTGGGAATTAATGTGTTGAGAGGACTTGTTCCTTTTTCAAGTTGCAAGCAACTTTCAGGCTCAGGGTCTATGTCAATTTTATAAACTTTTTTATTATAGACACATTTCATTTTTTTATGAAGGGTCAAGGGTACCGTGTGCATCTCATGAATCCATGGTCTTCCCAAGAGGAGATTATAGGATAGGTCATATGGCATGACATGAATAGGATTTTTCAATGTAACCATTCCGACGATGATAGGTAAACTAATTACTCCAAGCAATTGCTTTGTAACATTGTCAAATCCTCTAATAGATAAGGAATCAAATTTGATTTGTGATTTATCCACACACAATCTACTAAGAAGCTTCAAATTGCACACATTAAGGGCAGAGCCATTGTCAACAAGGGTCCTTTTGATGCCTATCTGATCATGTTGAGCTATTATCATAAAGGATTCATCTTTCTTTCTTAATTCTAATGGATGGAGCTCATGTTGGTAGAAGGTAATGTCGACATTGACTATATTCATTTCTTGTATTAGAACTGCCACATCATTAGCATTCATACTAGGAGGGACCACTATCTGTTACAATTCCATTTGAAGCATTGAATGATAGTTGGGGGAGTTGTGGAGAAGATTCCAAAGGGATATCTTGGTGGGAGTATTCTTAAGTTGTTCAAAAAGATTGTACTCCCTGAGGTGTGAATTGAGATGAGGGGCCACAAGTAAGATGGAGTTGGGTAATGATAAGGGTTTTCAAGTGGCTTGATGTGGGTGTGGGTTATTTCTAGTGTAATGAGTATGAGCAACATCATCTTGTTTAGGTGGGTAAAGGGTAAACTCAAGTTTAGGTGGAGGTGGAGGTTTATGAGAGGGTGGGTAGAGAACAAGTTGAGGTTGAATTACATTGACATATTTTGTTTGAGGTTACTCACAACAAACCTTATTGGATGAGTTAGGTGAGATGAAGTCCCGAAGAGCTTCATCTAACACACCCATATCATCACAACTAAAAGGTTTGGGAGAGAGGTTATTAGTGGTTGGTTTTGGTTTGTCATCACAAACCTTAGTGGATGAACTTAGTGAGAGGAAGCCTTAAAGAGATTCATCTAACTTATCCAAGTCATCACTACTAAAAGGTTTAGATGGTAGGGTTTTCCTATAGTGAAGAAGTGTGTGCATTGTTTCATGTGACATTTCTATAGTTTTGTCTTCATGTTCTAATGAATTTTATATTTAAATGAACTAGGAACTAATGCTGAAAATGAAACTTGCAAAGATATAATGCTATTCATAAATTCCATCAAAGTAAAATATGCCTATACTAAGGGTGACCATATAACAAAAAGTAACTGAATGTAAACAAAGAATCAACTGAAATAGACAAAAAGTTTAGAAACTCACAAGTAAATGCATAAATCATTGATGCAAACTGAGCACTGGGACTAAGTCGTCCAAGGTGGAGAATTAGTCCCAGTAGGGGTATTTTTGACTTTTTCTGATTTTTGTGATGAAAAATGATATTTTATGGACTATGGAGTGTAAATCTCAATTGTATATGCAAAATTTCTCTATTATTTAAGTATATAAGATATAAAAATGAAATTTTCACTAATGAAAAATATGAAACCGTAGCATGCAAGTTTAAACAATGCAACATACAATGCAATGTGAATAGGAGATGTCCCTAGGATGCAAGTGTAGGATAGATTATAAGTAAGATGTTGCTAAATGTTGGGTTCACCAAAATAAACCGCAAATTTTAGGTAAACAAAAGGTTCCCCAAGGGCTTCTAGGGTTTCTCACCTAGAACGAAGAGGGTCTCTTTCACACTCTAAAACTTGGAGCTCATTCAAAATAATTGCTAAATGTGATTGAATTGTAACTAAATAGAATGCTCCAAACACAATAAATTGAAAATATAAATGAACTAAAGATGCAAAACTAATGAAGTGTACATTGTTTGAAAACAAATGATGATATTCAAAAAGGATAGAATAAAAACTATACAAGACAAGATAACCGAACAAATAAGACAACTGCACCTGGAAATTGACAAGGGTTGAAGTGGAGATTGCAGAAGCCTTTGACATTCTAGAAAATCTACTCTTTAGGCCAACTGGGACACTTATGCCAAGCTGGGTGACTTAGTCCTAGTTCTAGTAAACTGCTTTGGGCTCTGTTTCAGCCAACTAGGTGTCCAAATATCTAGAATTCCCTAAAAAAATCATGCAATGGGACTAAGTCACCACTATTGGTGACAGTCCATTCCAACTTATCTAAATTTTTTTTTTTCACTGAAAAGGGTCCAAATCCACAAAATCAACTGTAAAATATAATATAATTTGGTGTCTAATGTGGGGTTTTCCTTGGTCAAACCCTTAGTTTGTATTTAAAATTTGAAAGAGATAAAAAATCTGCATAAAACCTATCCCTAAGTGTGTCTAAGACTATGAAATTTGAAATATGATGCAACCCTATTCTAAAGTGTAATAATAAGATGCATAAATGAAACTAGAACAATAAAAAACTCATTATAAGAGACCTATATCATATTAGAAATGAATCTTAGTGACATGCAAACCTTCGTTAGGCTGAAGATTCAGAGAAAATGGAAGATGGAACTACTTTGAAAACAAGTCTTTAGATTGATTTGATGGCTAGTTGCATCTCCTCAACCTAGATTTCTCCATAATTCTACATAGACATCCGTGATCAATCCTTTGCAATGTAAGATCTTAAGTGATAAGTGAGCTTGAAGAACTCCAAAAACCCTAGTTTGCTGCTCTAAGCTTCAACTTTGTTGTAGAAAGAGTAATGAATCTTCTTGTGGAAGATGTTCAACACTTGATTCTTGATTTTGTTTGTGAGAAATGGCTAAAAGTCTTGAAAAATGACCCAAAAAAAAGTATTTATAAGAAAAAATACCTAATTGTCAGTTATTTTTACCTATGAGGCCGACACCCATTGGGAATTTTCAGCAAGTAGAAGATTTTCCTGCTAAAAAATGCAAATAACCCTAAAAGGGACTAAGTCGCCACCTTGGGCGTCTTAGTCCCACAAGGGGTTTTTGAGGTGGGATTTGTGGTATTTGAGTGATTTTGATGTTGTTTGTCGAGACTTGTATCATTTCTTAGGTGAAATAGGCCTCAAAGTCAAAGATAACGAGTCTTAGGGGCCTATAAATGCCACTTTAGGAGGGTGATTAGTGCAAGGGTGTCAAAAGTAGGACCAAATTAGCCACAAAATTGTCCTTTTATTGAAAGGTATACAATTTTTTGTGAAACAGGAGGGTTACATATGATGGAATGAGTATGTTGCTCAAAAGGATTGTGAAGGGTTGAGAATGTTATACACATTTGTACCATATCTATTATTTCTCATGAATAAGTGAAGTATATGTGGATATGAAGATGTTGTGCAATGGTTATATATGGTTTCATGAATGTTGTATTTTTTGTTTATTGATGTAAAGCATCACATAAGGATTGAAAGAAAGAATGGAAAAATTTCATGCAGTTTGTGACTCAGGAAGGTGTATTAAAATGTTATAGATAATGCTCTATATTTCTGTACATTTCAAAATATGGCCTCATGGTTTTAAATTTATTCAAAAAAAAGTGTAAGGTGTGTATGATCTTATTTTTAGAACATAGAAGCTACCACAATGGTTTCTAGAGCTAATAAATTGAGGATTGTGTTGTTGTAGTTAGGAAGGTTCATAAAAATTCTCTACATTTCTTCGTAGTTGATGTTGTGGTTTTGTAGTTGAGAGGATGAGTTCAAATGGTCCACATGTTTTCTCATTTCATGCTTCAAATGTTTAGGTGTGCCAGAAGTTGAGTTTTCAATGTTCTATCTCAAGAATGTGTTTTATGTGTTTGCTAAATTTTTTGGGCTTTGTGACTGTTTACTTGTGCCAGAATAACGTAGCATGAAGTTGTAAAATAATTACATGTGATTATATTTGAAAATCATATTGAAACATAGAAAAATATGGTATGGGTTCAAAGAACATAGGGCTTTATGCTAAATTTGGAATGTTTCACCAAATTTACTATAAATAAAAAGGGGAAAATGGGGTGTAATGAACCTACCTATTTTTATTTCATTCACAAAATGAGATCTGCCAAGATAGAATTCACTTTCATCCCTTAGGTGTGTCAATTCTATGGATGGGGTAAATCTTAATGAAATGCACTTTTGGGAGTCAAATAAAAAGTACATAATGATCCCAATCATGCATTGTAAGACTTGAATCTTCAATTAAAATCATAAAACTAAGAGAATCAACAACTCCCTTTTAGATTTGTGAAGTCTAAATCATTATAAACATGTCATAAAAAATGTTGTAGGGTGTCCTAACCTAAACAATGACAAAAATGACTAAACATGGATTTTGGGAGATGAAAATAAGATAGAAAATTATCTCAAATTTGAAACCTAAGATGTGATTCATGTAGATGTAGCATAAATCTAACATAAACAGTCAACTTTATGCAGATTGGATGAGTGGAAAACACTTAAAAATTACCTCAAAAATCCATTGAAAAGTGTTCAAGAATAGTCACAAAGTGTACAAGACACCCCCCTGTCCAAAAATAATGAATGGGTCCTAACACAACTTTTTGAGCTAAATTTTTGAGATCCTCTGAAGATAGATTTCAGATGTAATTTCCCATTGGTTTCACCTAAAAATGACAAAAAATGAGTTTTGGATTTGAGTTTTCGTGAGATGACAACTTTTCTTGCAACTTTGACAACTTTTGAAGCTTTTGCAATTTTGCACTTTAGATACCTCAAATCTTCAATTTCCATTCAACCTAAGATTTGTAACACAAACACAAGAGGGAAAAAATTATTTTTTTGGTGAATGGGGATTTTCCTTGGTCAAACCCCATTTTGGTAATTAAACCTTGAATTGAAATGAAATGTGAGGGAATGATGAATGAAGAAGTGCAATGTTGCAACTCACCAAACCCTTGAATAAACCTTAGAAAATTTGAAATCTTGATTTTGATCTTGAATGAAATGGCTTCAACGGATGTGGATCTTGATGCTTTAAATATGAATTGAATCTTTTACTTGAATGCTTGGATTAGATATTAAAACATACATCACAATGTTAGCTCCAAAAACATGCATAATTGCAAAACACTTTGACATCATATTGGAGATCTTGATTGCTAAAAAAAATTATGAAGAAATATACTTTTGAATGTTGTTGACAATAATATTGGCTCTTGTTAAGTTCACCTCTTGCTAGGTGTTTTGAATTAATAAAATAACCTTGTATTTATAGAAATTTATCCTTAATTTCATGAAATTCAAACATTACAAGCTGACCTTTAAAATTTGAATTTTGGAAGTTAAAAATACTACCAAAACATGTTTTAAAAATGGGGTCCAAAGCTTAGGGAGGACATATTCACCCATGGGTGAATGGGTCCCAGGTCCCTATTACTAGAACACACATTGCTCAAGCTGTTTAATTATGTGTTCACATTAATTTTTTTTAGGTTCCCCTTCGAAAAATGTAATTTACTAGGCTTGTAAAAGAATAAAAGGGATAATTAAGGAATAATTAAGCTCAATTTAATTAAGAGGGAACAAATATGTTGAAATTAACAAGACAACTGAGAGGGGAGGTGAATTAGTTGTAGCAAATTAAACCTTCAAAACCATCAAAAGTAATTAGATCCACAAGGATTCATTAAACCCTTATTCTGTTAGTATGATTAAACATGAAATGAATATAAAAGAAACTGAAAACACAACACGATACACAAGAGAACACCTAATTTACATGGAAAACCAAATGAAGGAGACACCACTATGTGGATTAGCTCACAATATAAGTAATATAAAACCTAGTACAAAGGGCTCACTACCACAATAAGACACACTATCCAAAAAGGCTCACAACTAGGGCTCACTACCATTGAAAGAATACAAGAAGATAGAAGAATAATGTTCCATAGAGAACACTTCTTAGTGCAACAAGCAATCGACCAAAATTTATCACACTCTTTTTTAGTCTTGTATTAATGATTTTGGATGCGTTCAACTCACTGCCTTTAGGAACCCTAACATTCAAATTTGCACAAATCTTCTTAAATTCTAATCAAACACATTAATATCGGATGTATCTTTCTTCTTACTTATTTTCTCTCTCAACTCAAAACAACACCATACATATTTATATCAAGCTGAACCTAAAAAAACCTTCACTAATGTGAGCAACTACTCGTTATACATACAAGTTCAAAATAGGTTGGCACCTAAACATTCTAGCGGTGGATAGGAACAAAAGGAGACCTATATAAATTGTTAATTATGACCAAAATATATCCCAACACATTTCAAAATAATTCTACAAGCCTCACATGTAGTGTTAAACACAAGGTCGGCCAACACCCGCGTAAAACACCATAAAATTTAAGTAGACACTTCCTCAATTCAATTTGAAACTTCCATAAACATAATTCACTTGAACACAATGAAAAATAATCCTCAAACTACTTAAGATTCATCAAACACTTCATCCAATATTGCATCATACAAACACTTAAACTTAGAACTATTGGTAACCCTCATTTGCATACTGGTAAATGAAACTCACTTTGTACTACACCAACTCAAGTAAAAACTTGAATACAAGAAGATACATGCATTATAAACAACTTCCAAAATATTCACAAATTGAAGCCAATTGATAAAGAAATGCAGAGAAAATACATTTCTTCGAGACCACAAAAAACATCACTAAACAAATGGCTCACACATTGGTGAAAATATCTAACACTATACAACAATCTAAAAAAAAAATTCTGAATATATAGTAATCTCTAACAGCCTTGAATAACCTATAAGATCCACATAGGCATAGAATCAACACAAAATGAATGCAGAACACAATACTGGAGCGCACTATGAACACTTGCACAGCATAGTCTTACTCTATTTATCAAATTTTCTCAAAAGCACTTGGAAACCAAGTACCAGAGACCTCATCTAAGATCATTACTTCATTCCAACACATCTTCAAACTATGCAACAAGAAAATAGCTCCACATACTCACAACACTTCCTCAAGATCTCAAATATACATGCATAAGTTTTGATTATACAAAAAAAAGGTTTTGAAGGGACCTAAAACCCTTTACAACTTAGGGTAAAAAAAATGTTGCTAAAAGGATACTGCAATAAGATAACAATAGTAGACCAAAACCCAGATGAACAAAACAAAAAGAGTGTTGCACAAGAGAATAAACAACTAACAATGAGCAACACCAATCAGCAACAAAACAACAAACCAATAGGAAAAAAACTGAGACCCAGGAGGAAACAAACAATAGAAAAAAGAGATAGAGAGAGATAGAGAGAGAAAAAAACTATTTCATACTACTTAAGGTGTTGGCGACCTCAAGCTCCTAGCTCCTATGCACTTCAATCATGTCAAGAAACTCTTTCTTCTCAGATTCAAAGGTCTTATTTCATTCAGTAGACCCTCTAACAATAGGACCTTCACCATCATCTTTTGCACCTTTCTTTCCTTTACCTTTGGTTTCAAGTGATCTTTCTTTGTCAATTTAGAAAAATACATTTGGTCCTCCCTGAGCTCACTAATTTTACAGAACAAGACTTCCAAAGAGTTTGCACTATTCTTCACTGAAATTTGACACGCCTTGATAAGCTTCTTTATTTCTTCATTAATATCCAATATCTTGGCTTATAAGCTCACTAATCATTCATCACACAGAGATTTGAAGTCATGGAAGCAACCCTCAAGTTCCAAAATTTTGTCAATCAAAATATCCAACACTGATCCTTTCAAAATATTCTTCAAGTTCTCCTTCAACCCCCTAATTTTAATGTTAACCTTATTAAACTCCTGAGGAGTCCACTTAGGTAACTTAAAATTTTTAGTGGCCCCATCCCTAGCCATGTCTAGCAGCTCAAACATTTAGGTAGAATCATCATTGAGATGGGAAAAGTCCTCAAAAAGGGGATTTACCTTTAGGGATTTGATTTAGCACTCTTCTTCTTTGTATCCTTCTCATCTTGACCCTTAATCTCATCCTCCAGCTCCACATTGGGCATACATGAGTAGGGGAGTCTTCAATTTACACTGCCTTTTCACCAGTAAAACTCTCCTCACAGATCACCTTGGTGTCCTTTGCTAAATATTTCAAGGCCTGGATCTTCAATTCGGAAATGTGTTTGGATGCCCTCCTCAACTTATCCTTGGCCTCTATAGTCCTCAGATTCTCCTACAAACCCTCCTCATTGCGTCCACCTTTAGCTTCACCTTGTCCAACAACCAATTCCACATTCCTGGGAGAGGACTCACCTAAGCCCACCTTCGCATCCTCACTATCAGAAAGAAAAAGGTGCTTAACAACCTGATTTCTTTTAAGATTACCCTTCTTTCTCTTTTTTGAGGAGGTAGTCACAAGGGACGGGGATCCTTCTCCATCCTCTTCATTCGACTCCTCTTCTTTAGCAATGCTGGTGTCTGAGCTAGACAAGCCCGAACCTTCACTCATAATCTTCTATTTGGATTTGATAGAAGGGGTAGGGAGAAGAGCTCTAACATGGTCAAATATTAAAAAAGTGAGACCCTCATGGAGGATCAAAGCCCTCCTATTTTTTAAATGTCCATAAACAAAAACCTCCAGGGAAGATAACATAAAAAATAGAAAGGAGAATACAACCCATGCCTGAAATGGTTTAAGAGAGTGAAATGGTGACCAAGGATTGTAGTGAACATGCCTTCCAAAGTCACATAGTGCATTATCACGTCCACAACATTCACCCATATCTTCTTGAGGGACTTGCACACATAGTCCCAACTTTCCATGTTAAGCAGTTTCTTTTGTTCGTTGTCTTTGAAGAATTGGTCCATTGCTTTCTTATTGCTCTTTTTTTTCCTTATAGAACTCACGGTCAACCATTGGCAACCCAATCATAGTAGCAATCAGCTCCTCATTTACTTTCACTACTAGGTCTTTTATTTGGAGCTTAAGGTTATGGCAACATGACACAAATTTTGATGAGGCATTTGGGTCATGCCCATGCATTCTTTCTAAAACCAACATAAAATTCTCATGGCTGAGAATCTTCCATAGCTTCTTATTCTTCCTTAGGATCACACAAGAGTGCAACTCAATTTTATTTTTTCACCACCCATCTCGTCAAACACAAGAAGAAGAAAACCCTTGCAATAATCGCTCAACTAATAGTGAGCAAGCCAAACTAAGCCCACAAAGCAAATTAGTTGAGATTTGGTACTAAAGGTTAAATGATGCCACCATATCAACTTAGCGAACACCATCATTTCTCATTCAGATCCTAGATTTCTCAGGAAGGAGAGAGCCCTCCTCCCATGCATGATACTCATTTAACCTAACAACCTCAATGGCAAAAGAAACTTCCAATGAATTTCATTCTCGAAAAATGTGAGAGACGCAGACCTGTTCACAAGATCTTAGCATGATTATAGTATCTTTTATTAATTGATCCACATTCCAACTAGGCTTGTGTGTGCCACATAGATAATTGATGATATTTAAGGTATCAACTTCAACCCATATTTTGGAGTAACCCCTATCCACAACATATAATTTTATGCTAATAAATGTAGCCTCTTCCTCAGCACAGTGATTTTTTTGATTTCACAATACATGCATAGGATGTTTTCCTCTTTTTTCACAATTTTCTCAATATCCTCGAAATTTTCCTCCCATATTTGATATCAATGACAAAAGTAGTGAGTAGAACTCCTATTGACATCAATAAAACCTTAATACTTGCAACAATCTCCCCCTTTGTCATTGATGACAACACAATAGATCTGAGCACACTTTCTCTTCTCCCTTTGAATAATTTGACAATATACAAAAATTTCTCCACTTGATACCTTAAATTTTTTCACATGATACTTTCTCCCCCTTTTAAATTAATGGCAAAGGATAGTTTTTTTAAAATTGTTATGCACCTTTGATAGTGAACCAAAATACCTACTCTTAATACTCCCCCTTGGGAGTACACCCAACTAAATTAGTAACTCAACAACAATGAAAAAACATGACACTACCTACTCCCCCTAAGAGGTAGCCACCAAAATTAATCCATAAAAGAGATAGATCTAGAGATCCATTGGATTGATGCATCTCCATATGCATCTAGTTCAAGAAAGGGGGGACAATAACTCCCAAATTCTCTCGGAGATACTCAAAAGTATCCTTAGAAAGATCCTTAGTAAATATATAAGCTATCTCATCCTTTGTAGGAACATACTCAGGCTTCAATTCATTCTCCATAACCTTCTCTATCAAAAATTGATACCTAATAGATATATGCTTTGTCCTTAAATGCATCACTAGATTCTTTGAAATGTTAATTACACTTGTACTATCAAAAAAGATAGATATAGGCTCATCATAAACAACTTTAATATCGTTCAATTTTTGTCTCTTTCACAAGACCTGTGTATAGAATGATGTTGTTGCAATATACTCAACCTCTATAATAGACAAAGAAACAAAATCCTATTCCTTACTTAACAGTCATGCCAATGTACATCCAAGAAATAATACATGTCACCACTTGTACTTTTCCTGTCAGCAACACAACCAACCTAATCATCATTTGTATAAGAACTTAATGTGAAATCAATATCCTTAAGATACCATAAATAATAATCCAAAGTGCCTCTTAAGTATCTTAATATCTTCTTCATTGTTGTAACATGTGTTTCCTTAGGATCTTCTTGAAATCTAGGGTATGTGTAGAATCATGATGGGCCAAAAAGTGGAGATATCTAAGTGATATGATGGCCCATGTGGCTAATGATTTTTTTTACCAAAAATTGATAAAACGAAAAGGGATTTTAAAGGAGATTCTCAGCTTTCCAACAATATAAATTATGCTTTACTTCGAATTTAATAAAAAAATATTATTCATTTTCTGTTTGAATTACGACTAAAGTCCTGATTGATAGGTTGATTAAAAAACATCTATAGCTTTCAAACGGTATCAATTTTTTTAAATTCGAAACATGCATCACATTTTATGCTTCACATACTATAGGATTTAAATTTTTATTTTAATTTCATGAAATTTTGACCAAGTTAAGGTGGTCAGACATACCAATTTTTATATTTTTGTAAATTTTTAATAAAAAAATCATAATTAATTATTTACTTGGAAAAAAATTACAAAAAAATATGCATCACATCGAGACATGAGTCCTCTACTTATATATAAAATCTTATAAAAAATTACTATCATTTTATTGTGTTAGGGTGGTCAGATAGACACCTACTTATTTTTTCCTTGAAATTTAAGTACTACTCCATTGAAATTTCAAGTTTTCACCAAATAGATTTTTCTTTTTTAAAATAAACCTAGTAGTTTAGAAACTAAATTTAATTTTCTAAAGATTCTATTCTTACATATTTTTTAAATAATATAGATAACTTATTCAAATTTTTACGTCCAGTTGCCTAACCCTGATTTTCTGCATTTTCATCACCACTTAATGGCCTATTTTTTCCTTGATGGTCTTGCAAATACCCTCTAGCTACAAGATAAATTGCATGGATGATATCTAGTCTATTAGCAATCAAATAGAATAGTCCACATATCATAGATCTATTCTTGCTTTGATCAACCTTAGGTGAATCATAATATTTTCTTAATTTACAACTAGTCACCATAGGAGTACATACCAGTTTAAAGTCATCCATACCAAGCTCATTCAACCTATATTTTACATACTTAGACTATGAAATGAATATACCATTATTTATTTGATTGATTTGTAACCCAAGAAAGAAATTCATCTACCAAAATATTGACATCTGAAATTATTTTTTCATTTCATCTACAACATTATTACACATAGCCTCATTTCAACCAAAGATAATATCATCCACATATACTAATACTATCAATATTTTGTCTTCATCAATTTTAAAGTAAAAATTACTATTTCCAATGCCTTTACCGAATCCTTGTTGTAACAAATATCTGTCCAATCTCTTATACCAAGCTCTAGGAGCTTGCTTCAATCCATATAGTGCCTTCCTCAACATACATAGAATATCTGGTTGATCGAACAATTGAGATCCTTCCAGTTGTTCCATGTAGACCTGTTCTTCCAATTCACCATTCAAAAAAGAAGAATTAACATCCATCTGATAAACATTAAAGTATTTATGTGCTACAAAAACCAAAACCATTATGATAGCTTCCATCCTAACTAAAAGAGAAAAGTATCCTTAAATTTTATACCTTCCACTTGTGAGTAACTCTTGCACACAAGTATTGCCTCATTTCTTACTACTTCTCCATTCTCATTCAGCTTGTTCCTCAATACCCACTTAGTTCCAAATATGTTTTTTTTTGCCGGTTTAGGGACCAATTCCCAAGTCTGATTCTTCTCTATCTACATAATTTCTTCTTCCATTTCCTTCATCCAATGTTCATATCTACATGCTTCACTCATTGTTTTAGGTTTAACTTTAGAAAGTAAACACAAATTTACCTCAACTTCTACAAGTTTTCTTCTTGTAAATACAAATTTCCTCTTGTCTTCAATGATTTGATCTTTAGAAGTTTTTTTGCACATACTTAGGAATTTTAGGGGTCTTCTCCGAAGCCTTTTCCTCTTCATTCTACACTTCTTTTCCATCAAATTTTTCTTTGTCTCTCCAATTAGGTTCATCTATCACATATCCATCTACTACAATTGAATTCTTCAAGTTCTCATCAACTTTAACATTTATACTTTCAACTATCTTTCCCAGTCTCTTATTGTAACATTTTTAAGCTTTGCTTCTAATAGAATATCCAAGGAAGATACCTTCATCAAAACTTGCATCAAATTTTCCTAAGTTTTATTCTTCTCTTTTGATGTAGCATTTTCTTCCAAATACTATAAAGTACTTCATAGTAGGAATCCTTCCATACTATAGCTCATAAGGAGTCATTGTGCTCTTAGCTTTAGCTTGAACTATGTTAAGTATGTAAACAACAATATGAATAACTTATCTCGAGTAGACTTCTAGTAGATTTTCCTCTTTCATCATATTCCATGCGGCCTCTTGAAAAAAATGTTTTTCCTTTCAACAAATCCATTATGCTAAGGAGTTCTAAGGTCAGATAAATTCCTTTTTATTCCATCAACTTAAAAAAAAATGTTAAAATCATCGGAGGTGAATTCACCACCTCTGTCACACCTCAAACATTTTATTTTCAAATCAATTTCATTCTTAACCTTAGCCTTAACTGCCTTGGATTTATTTAATGCATCATATTTATCTCTAAGAAAAGTAACCCATGTCATTATAGAGTAATCATCAATCAAAATCATAAAGTACCTATCACCTTCTAGACTTCTCACTCTTGTAGGACCACAAAGATCTATGTGCACTAATTCCAGTAGTCTAGTAGTACATTTTTCCTTTCCTTTAAAGATACTCCTTTGTTTTCGAAATTGACAACTCTCACAAACAAAATTGATAGGCTTTGTGATTATAGGAAAATATCTCACTATATGAATTTAACTAATTATTTCCAAATCATCAAAATTCATGTGACACATATTGCATTTCCATAACCATATAGCATTAATTTGAGACATAAAGAAATGTCGATCAACACCCTTAAGGTCATAGATGTTTCCATATGTTCCTTTTCCAACATCAATCATAGTTTTGTATCCTTTCTAGATCTCACATGTTTCATCCTTAAACACAAGATTATATCCTTTGCTACACATTTTTCCAACACTCAAAATTTCATGTCTTAAACCGTTAACATAGTAAACAATGTCAGTATTATGGTTTCAATAAAAAATGATTGAACTTATTCCACAAATATTAGCTCATGAATCATCTCCAAATTGAATTAATCCTCCATCATAAATTTCAAGTTTAAAAAATTTACTTTTTTCTCCAATCATATGATTAGAGAAGCCACTCTCAACAACCTAGTAATCCTTATCCTCTCTAACATGAAAAGTAGATACCAAAGTACATTCAACCTTATCCTTCATCTCTAGAATAATTTCCTTGACACAAATTTCATGGTTAGCAGAACCAATTTCTTCTTTAATAGAAAAAAAAACATTCATGATCATCAAAATCTCCATAATCAGATTCATCATAAGAAATTCTAGCATCTTGTCTCACATAGTAAGCCTTATTAATAATTTTTCCTTTGTTTTCCCTATTCTTATTTTTTATAGATATTTTTGGACATATTGAAGTATAATGACCCATACCACCACTACTAAAACATTTGAATGGTAATTTACCTTTGTACGTACCAATGCCATTTTCATCTTCCTCACAAAGGTAGCTCCCAAATGTACAAGATATTCTTCATCTAAATCTTTGACCTTCTCTAATTTACCAGCCTTGAAAAATGTCTCTAATTTTGTACTATTCTTTAGTTTTCTCATTTCAAATGTAGTTAGAGTACCAATCAATTGATCTATGGAATAATTGTCAAAATCTACACTTTCCTCAATAGTAGATACCTTTTCATTGTAACAATGCAGAAGTGATCTAATAAATTTCTTCATAACTTTATATTCTTTAATTGTTGCACCAACGTCTCTCATAGCACTTACCAACTCATCAGCTCTCTATATGAAGCCTTTAATTCTTCCATCTTCAGACATTTGCATCATTTCAAACTGTGCCTTAAAGTTCGAAAAATTTGCTTGTTTTACCTTTAGATATCCTTCATAAATGCTTTCTATCTTATCCTAAGCTTATTTAGTAGTCTTCAAACTCGTAACTTTTACCAATTCAGTATTTGAAATATTATTCAAAATAATATATCTTGCAATAGCATTGATCTCATGTGCCTTAATATTTGCACTTGTACTTGGACCATTTAGAGGTGGATTATATGTAGTATGATAAGCCTTCTTAATCTCATAACCTTTAGTTGATAGATATCCTTCTATCTCTATCTTCTAGAATGCATAACCTGAGCCATCGAATCAAGGAAATTCCAAAGAAATATTGTTCACCATCCTAGATCTACCTGAAGTGGTTAAGCTCTTCTTCAAGGAACCTTTCTTTGATACCAATTGTTGAAATCAACAAGACAACTGGGAGTAGGGGGTGAATTAATTATAGAAAATTAATCCTTCAAAACCCTCAACAGTAGTTAGATCCACGAGCATTCATGAAAACCTAATTCTATTACTACGATTAAACATGAAATGTAGATAACATAAACTAAAATCATAACACCATGCACAAGAGAACACCAGATTTATGTGGAAAACCCAATGAGGGAAAATCTTAGTGAGGATTATCTCACAATAGAAGTAAGAGTAAAACTAATACAAATGGATCACTTCCAAAATAAGACACATTTTCCAAAAAGGCTCACAACCAAGGGTTACTAAAACATAATGAATACAAGAATATAAAAGAATAATGTTACATAGAGAACACTTCTTAATGCAACAAAGAATCCACCAAAATTGCTCACACACTTTTACAGTCTTGCATAAATGATTTAAGATGCCTACAACTCATTGCCTTCAAGAACCCTAACATTGAAATTCACATTTCTTTGCTCAAATTTGCATCATAAATCAATATAATATTTATCTTTCTTCTTACTTATTTTATCTCTCAACTGAAAAAAACACTATACATATTTATATCAAGCTTGACCTTAAAAACCTTCTCCAATATCGTCAACTAGCCATTATACATACAAGTTCAAAATAGTTCGACACCTAAACATTCTCGTGATGGATAGAAACAAAAGGTGACCTACATAAATCCTTAATTATGACCCAAATATATTCCAACACACTTCAACACACTTCTACAAGCCTCACATGTAGTTTTAAACACAAGGTCAACCAACACTCATGCAAAACACTATATGTAAATATTAAGTACATGCTTCCTCAATTCAATTGAAAACATTTGGACAACATAATTCACTTGAATATGATCTAGAATAATCCATGATCTATTTAAGATCCATAAAATACTTCATCCAAGCTTGCATCATACAAACACTTCAACTTAGAACAACTGGCAACCCTAATTTGCATATTGATAAATGAAACTCACTCTGTACAATACCAAATCAGGTAAAAAACTGAATACATAAAGATAGATGCACTATAAATAACTTTTGAAATATACACAACCTGAAGCCAAACAATCAACAAACATGGAGAAAATACATTTCTCCCAGACCACATAAAACATCACTAAACAACTGGCTCACATAGTACTGAAAATATCTAGCATTGTACAATGATCAAGAAACCCAAATTCTAAATATAGTGACCTCTAACAACCATTAATAACCTATAAAATCTGCACAAGCATAGCATAAAAATATAAGTGTAGTGTAGGAAAATGCATACCCTTGAAGTTTCACACTTTTTTGGGCCCGCCTTGGTTTGTTTATCCTTATTTATGTCTTAATTGGTCCTAGTTTGCATCCACAAGCCTAATAAATTATATCATTTTATGGCTAATCCCGACAAACATCAAAGGATAAATGGTAATTTAATGATTCTAGTTGTGTGTCCTTGATTTTTGGACTAGGACTAATATGACATCATAGGGAATCTTTGTCCCCCAAAGGTCTTGGGACCCTGATTTCAAAGGAACCTTAGAAGGGCCCCTTTTTGGAGTTTGTGCCTCGAGTTTCAAGGCTTGAGACTAAGACGTCACCTAGGGAATCTTAGTCCCCATCAAATTTTTTTTGGGATTTAATTTCAAATCATGGTAGGATTTAGCCTCCTTTAATTAATGGATTCATATGTTGGCGTGGTGTGGTGTAATTTCAAGATATTAAGCATGTATAAGTACAAATACAAGGTTATTTCACTCATTTTATCATCCAAGAAGCCAAGAATTTTGTGAGAGAATTCATAATAGCATAATTGGACTTCACAAGAGCATTAAAGAGAAATTCATCAAGCATTTGGAGCCATCAACAAGATTCAAGAATCATGCCAAAGATATTCTTGCATCATGTGTAATTTTGAGCTAACATTTGTGATGTAGGATTTTGATTCAAGCAAGAAATTCAAGTCAAGATCTATCGAGCATTCAAGCATTTCAAGACCTACATTCAAGATAGCCACTTCGCAAAGTTTGTAGATTTCACAATAAGGGTTCGGTGAGTTGCAACATAGTAATTTTTTCATTCATAATTTCCCTTCATTTTTTTTGTAGTGTAGTAAAATGCATACACTTTCATTTTCACTCTTGTTTGGGCCCACCTTGATTTATTTATACTTCTTTATGGATTAATTGGCCCTATTTTATGTCCATAAGCCCTATGAATGACAATTTTTTCTGGTTAATCCTGACATTCTCCAATGTATAAGTGATCTCCTAATGAATTTGATTGGTGTGTCCCTCATTTTTGGTTAGGAATAAAATGACACTAAGGGCATCTTTGTCCCCCCAAGATCCTGGGACCCTAATTTTGAGGTATTTTATTTGGGCCCCTTTTTGGTGTTTGTACCCCAAGTTTCATCACTTGAGACTAAGATGCCACCTAGGGTGTCTTAGTCCTCCTTGAGTCACTTTTGGGATTTAATTTCAAATTTTGGCAGGATTAAACCTATTTCATTTAATGAATTCATATGTCATCTTGGTGTGATACAATTTCATGATATTAAGTACAGACAAGTATAAATACAAGGTTTATTCATTCATTTCAATCCTAAGCATTCAAGTATTGATTCTTAAGGAAAATTGATGAGATCAAGAGCATTCAAGAGCAATTCATCCAGAATTTGGAGCCATCATCAAGATTAAAACATCATGTCAAAGTCTATTCTTGCATCATGTGTGTTGTGCTAACATTTGTGATGTAGGGTTTTTGTTTAAGCAAGCAAGTAATTTAAAATATATCAATCATTTGAAAATCTATATCTATTGTAGCCATTTCACATAAGTTGTAGCCATTACAAGGGATTGGTGAGTTGTAGCATTGCATGTTTTTCATTCACCATTTCCTTCATCATTTCTATTTCATTTCAATGTTTAATTACCAACAAGGGGTTTGACCTTGAATCAGGAGCTGGAATCTAGTCAGGAGCAAGGCAAGGATGACTAGGATGATGTGGACTCTGGTGACAAAATACAGGTGGAACCTGAGGGAAAGAAAAATCCAGAGAATATCCCTGCTGCTTCTTCCACTGGTAAAAATGAGAAAGATAGAGGGGGAGTGGGGACCATAGGTGGTTTTGGAGGCATTTGAAAAACTTGGACCTCTCTATTCAAGGTAAAACCTAATGGAAAGTCTTCCTTCCCTCCAGTGCAAATTATCTCATCCCCTACTCAAGGTAAGTTTGCTATTTCCATTCCAAATCTGATCATAGACCATAATATAGCCCTAATGGAACGAACTCTGGTTGGTAAGTTCATGGGCCCTAGACCAAATATTGAAGTGATCAGGGAGTTTGTCAAAAATAAATGGAGAACCAATGGGAAAGTCTCAGTTGCTGCTCTTCCAAATGGTTTTTTGCTTTTGAATTTACTTGCAAAGAGGACATCATGACTGTAAGAGGTGGAGGTCCTTGGGTGATAGGGGAATCTTCCCTGGCTCTAAAGAAGTGGTCCTCCCACTTGGATCTATCAGAATCCATCTTTGAGAATGTCCTAGTCTGTGTAAGACTTCCAGGCTTGCCCCTAGAGTACTGGAGTGAAGACATCTTCCATGGTATTGTGAGCTCCTTTGGTGAGCTCCTTTCGATCGACACAATGACAACTGCTAGAAAGAGATTTGTTTTTGTGAGGATATGTGTGGGAGTTCCTTAGGAAGTAGATTTACCATCATCAATTGAGATACAATCTAAACTGGGTTCCCGGGAGCAAATTATAGAGTTTGAAACCATCCCATTTGCCTGTTTCAAGTGTAGGAAATCTGTCATTGGGCAAAAAAATGCCTTTTAAATGCTACTACTGAGAAAGAAAAACCATCAGAACCTGGAAAAAAGAATGGAAGAAAAAAAAGACTGACTCGGTAGAAGAAAAGAGGAAAATAAAGAGCAGGAATTGGAAAACATAGAAGCTGATATACTGAAAAGCTCCTTAGAGATTGAGGTGGTCTTGGAGAATAAAGGTGAGAGCCCTATTGACCCTCATAACTTGAATCTTGTTAAAGTGTCTCCTTCAATGGAAAGCGGTTCTAATGAGGGCACCCTAGCTGGAGAAGGAGATCGGAACCTTTCTCCCTCCTTATCCCAAATGACAGTCCCTCCCGATAAAAATGAAGAGATCTTGGGTTTGGAGGATATTCCTAGTGAGGGCCTATCCTTGGTTCTGAAAATCCCTCTTCTTTCCCTGTTCTCTGATAATCTTCCCCCTATGGGTGTAGAGCACCTAACGGATCCCAACTCCACTGCTAGGGTTTTAGAATCCCTTGAAAAATAGGATTACTTAGTTATCCTATCTAGTAATGTCTTGTTTTGTCAAGAGAATGGTAATATGGACACCTTACCTTGGGAACAAAGAATACCAAATGAAAAAGATTGGGAATCCAGTAGAGAGATGGATAGTCAAGATGAGATTGATAAAGAAGAGAATACATCAAAGAAGAAGACTGAAAAAAACAAACAAGGGAAGACCCCAAGTGGCATTTCTACCAGATCTAGAGTTAAGGCAGATTGTGGAGCAGTAAAGAACTCAAGAGGTAAAAAGTCTTCGAAAAGGAAAAGAGAGTTGAATAACTTTCAGGATATAGTGGATGGATCTCAGAAAACCATCCCGGAATGTCTTAACTCCCTCGGTATATAATGAAGATTATGTCCTAGAATATCAGGGGACTCAATAGCCCCCACAAGCAGGATGTTCTTCGCAATTTTGTTAGAGATCACAAACCTGACATTCTTTTAATTCAGGAAACTAAAATGTCTCTGGAGAAAATTGAAAAGATGAAATTGTTTCAGTATTACAATAACCAGGGCAATAACTCAAATGGCACTTCGGGAGGCATTTTTACTTTCTGTAATAGCCACAACATCAAAGGAGATCCGATATTAGAAGGTACAAATTACATAGTTACTAGATTCACACATATAAGAGATAACTTCAATTGGATTCAACTGAACATATATGCTCCTAATGGAAAAGGAATGAGAAAATAATTTTGGTTGGAATTAGCTACCATCAGGAGGATTTTTGATAAAGAAGCTTGGATTGTTATGGGGGATTTTAATACACCCTTAATGAATGGTGAAATTTTTTGGGGATCCCAGATTAATTTGGAGAGTAAAGAGGATCTTCTGAATTTCATTGATAATCAAGGGCTGATTGATCTAGATCTTCATGGAGCCTCCTTCACCTGGTCCAATCGTAGAAAGGGGATGGATCTCATACAGGTCAGATTAGATAGATCTTTGATCTCCAATAATTGGTATTTTGATTACTATTGCTCCCTTAAAACTCTCACAAGAATTGGTTCTGATCATTCTCCTATCAGTTTCACTACGGATCCAATAAAAAAGAAGAAGAATACTCCTTTCAGATTTGAAAAATTGTGGATCTCTCATCCTTCTCCTAAAGAGGAAATAAGGAAATGGCGGAATATAAGAATTCAAGGAACTGCTATGTTCAGAATTGCTAAAAAATTAAGGGAAGTGAAATGTAATTTAAAAAAATAGAAAAAGGAATCTTTTGGGAACATCTTTAAGATTAAGTCCGATCTTCAGATGGATCTAGGATAAATTCAATTCAAAATTCAGAAGGAGGGCCAATTGAATGATACTAAGGAAAAAGAGAATGAGCTCCTTACGAAGATGCACGACATAATTGGAAAGGAGGGGGAGTTCTAGAAATAAAGATCAAGAGCTCTTTAGCTGTCAGCTAGAGATAGAAACAACAGGTAGTTCCATCTTTCGGCTTCGAAACATAGAGCTGTTAACAGAATATCTCATATAAATGTGAATGGAACCAGGTATGAGGAGGAGGAGGATATTAGAAAGCAGGCGAGCTCCTTCTTTAAATATCTTCTATCGGCAAGTAACGAAATAAACCAAAATAAGCAGGATCAGCTTGTTGAGGCTATACCTAGAATTATCAACCAACAAAACAACTCTTTTTTTATAGCTATCCCCACCAATGAGGAAGTCAAGTGGGCTATCTTTTCCTTTGACGAGAGTAAAGCTCAAGGTCCTGATGGTTTCCCTTTATTTTTCTTTCAATGGCTCTGGGAGATTGTCGAAGAAGATGTGGTTAATGCTGTTAAGGAATTTTTTGGGTCCAGATGTCTTTTAAAAGAATTAAATGCTACTTTCTTGGTTCTCATCCCCAAGAAACCTAGAGCTAATAACTTTGAGGCTTTTAGGCCCATCAGTCTCTGTAATTCTTTATACAAAATCATCTCTAAGGTCTTAACCTCTAGATTCTTAACTTTTCTACCTTCCTTGATTTCTCCTCAACAAAATGGCTTTGTTCCTGGTAGACAAATCCTTGATTCTATTGTTATGGTTCATGAGAACATTCATTCCCTTGTTGAGTCAAAGTTTGAAGGTTTCTTATTAAATCTTGATATCTCAAAAGCCTATGATAGAGTCGATTAGATTTTCTTATTTAAAATATTAAAGGCTTTTGATTTTAATAATAGGGTTATCTAAATGGTGGAACAACTCGTGTCCATAGTTTCCATATCGATTATGGTCAATGGATCCCCTAACTCTTTTTTTCAGAGTACCAGAGGTCTAAGGCAGGGTCACTATTATGGCTGAAAGTTTAGGCAGGAATCTGAGAAATTTGGTTGACTTTAAATTTCTTTTTGGTCTTAGACCTTCCTCGGGCAACCTGGTGTGCTCCCATCAACAATTCATTGATGACACTATGCTTATGGGTCCAGCTACTATGTCTGAAGGCAAATCTATAAAACAGTTGCTTGACAAGTATGGGAGAGCTTCAAGACAGCTGATCAACAATAAAAAAATTTCTCTGCTCTTTTTCAATACTCCGGTTCATAGACAGGCCAAAATTGCCAGAATTCTGGGTTGCAGGGTGGATTCCCTTCCTGCCACCTACCTTGGTCTTCCTTTAAGCATGAAACCTCCTGAGTCTTTCTGGCTCTCGTTGGTGGAAAGATTCAACAAGAAGCTTGCGGGTTGGAAAGGAGCCTTGCTAAGTCAA
Organism: Sequoiadendron giganteum; assembly: GCA_007115665.2. Lineage (NCBI taxonomy): Eukaryota > Viridiplantae > Streptophyta > Pinopsida > Cupressales > Cupressaceae > Sequoiadendron > Sequoiadendron giganteum. The sequence continues at coordinate 523,668,977 of CM021100.1, read as the reverse complement.
GCTGGTAAGCTTTAGCTCCTCAAAGCCTCTCTCCAAAATCTTCCCATCTATGCCATGAGCCTTTTTAAGATTCTTGCAAAATTTGCTGAAGCCATTGAAAAAATTCAAAAAAGATTTCTTTGGTCAGGGGTTGAAGAAAATAAAAGACTCCCCCTAATTGACTGGAATCTAGTTTGTAGACCTAAAAAGAACGGTGGACTTGGGTTAAGAAGAATCAGAACTATCAATAAAATCCTCTTAGCTAAACAAATTTGGAGAATCTTCTCTTTTTTGGGGGAGTGGATTGATATTCTGGCTAGCAAATATTTAGAAAACAACTGCTCTTCCATTATTAAGAAGGACCCCCACCTTCTTCCCAGAGGGTCTATATGTTGGAACAATTTATTTAGTGGAAAAAAGATTGTGGAGAATGGTATTCGATGGCAAGTGAGAAATGGTAATCGTACTAGATTCTGGGAGGACAGATGGATTTTCAAGGAACCGATGATAAAAATCAACTCCTTCAGAAAATGAGCTGAGAATTTCAAGGCACGGTTTGGATCTTATGTGAAAGATTACAGAGTGAATGGTAATTGGGTGGACTTGTGCAGTGTCAGTCAAGCTTTGACTCCCATCCAAGCTTCGCTGATGGCTATTAGACTTAGTTTTGAGCAGTTGGATGATCGTGTGGTTTGGATTGATGAACCCTCAGGCAACTTTTCTGTGTCTTCCACTTTTGCCAGGATCACTTCTTCTCTGGATCATCCTCCCTTCTGGTCTAAAGCCTTGTTCAAACACCTGATACCTAAAATTAATATCTTTTTCTAGATCCTTCTCCAAAACAAGGTGCTAACGATTGACAACCTGTGTAAATGCGGATTTCAAATTTGAAATAGATGTTTTCTTTGTAAGTTGGAGGTTGAATATGTGCGTCACATATTCCTTCATTGCTCATTTGCTGCTTCTCTTTGGGAAAATTTCATCAGGTTATGGAACCTTCCTTGGGTTTTCCCTTTGTCCATTGAAGATCACATTTCACAATGGAAAGCCCTGACAAGGAATCCTTTGCTCAGGTTTTTTTGGGATTTATCCTTTCCTCATATTGCTTGGGGCCTTTGGAAAGAACGCAACAACAAAATTTTTAGGGGCAAAGAAGCCTCTGTGGATATTGTCTTTGACAAAATTTTTAGATCCTTGAAGGAAAATTTCAATGTTGTGGCCTTGATGGACAGGAAGACTAGGAATGTGGAGTATTTGTACTATGATTTAATTGTTGCTAAGAAATGGAACATCAGTCTACATTTGTCTAGTTCTGCTATGAAGGCCAAAAAGGACAGAGAGGGAGTTTGCTGGTCTTTTCTGCCAAATGGGTGGATCAAAGCTAACTTTGATGGCGTGGCTAAAGGCAATCCGAGGGCGACGAGTTATGGAGGAGTTATAAGGGACCCCTATGGAAATTTCATTGAAGTGATTGCCTCACCTCTTGGCTCTCAAACTAATCATCTTGCGGAGGTAGCTGGTGCTTATCACATCATAAATTTAGCACAGAGCCTTAACATTAAAAATTTGTGGCTTGAAGGAGATTCCAAAAACATTATTGACTGCCTCTGTGGCAAGTCTACCCGCTCGTGGACCATCTATTCGTGGATTGAGGAAGCCATATTGAACTTGGCTAAATTTGAAAAAGTTAAAATATCAGATGCTTATAGGGAGGCCAATGCTGTTGCAAACATTTTCGCTAATGAAGGAGTAAGGAGTAAAGAAGTGCGTACCTGGCTAAATATTAGCGATCTTAACTCTAATGTCTATGCCCTATTAAATTATGATAAATCACATGGAAAAGCGACGTGTTATTCCTTTAATGAGGATAGGTTGGATCTATCACATCATAATCATTAGAATGTATGGGACCGAGCCAAGTGGAGTAATTAGCAAGAGAACTCCACATGCTTTGTGGGTTCTTAGATTTGGCGGGGCCAATTTTAGTAAAGCTTGTGTTTGGGTCTACCTCACTGTGTTGGTCGATATGGGAGGAGATAGAAAGTGAACTGAGCCGGACAGCTACGAAATACACATGAAAAATGCCAAGGTTTGGAACAAGATTAAAAGCAGAGGATTGATCCCTTTTCTGGAGAAGCTTCATGGCTCTAACCAGGAGGCTACGAATCTCTTTGCCAAAAATTGGAATGATTGTAAATTGACCCTATTTGGTATGAATGTGGAACTCAATGAAAAACTTATTACTGATGTTACGGGATTATCCACTAATGGAAAGAAGTTCTTTAGGGATAGGGATTTTTTTGATGAAGCAATTATTAGATTTCCTAAAAAGGACAAGGAAAGGCTAAGTATGGTGAAAATTGCTAACAGCTACTTCGATGTTGACACTATAAAGGCTATTTGGAGAAAGGTTCTGCGGGTCATCATGGAGTACATTACGGTGGATGGGCACTTCACAAAAGTCTATAGCTACCACTTTGCTCTTCTCAACCATTTTCGATACAAGGTAAGGGTCTCTATCCCCTATTATCTTTACTGCTCCTTGAAGAAAATCTTGGAGGACAATAAAAAAACCCTAAAAGATTCCCCATTCTACATACTGGATTAATAAGGTTGATTGTTGATTATCTGCATGTGCCCGCTTCTACTATTCTAGAAACTAACCTTGATTCTGAGAGTGATGATACTGAGCCCAATGGCTCGGAGTATTTTCCTAACCCTAGTCTGGCTAGAAATATCCCTAGCTTGTATGTTGTTCCTTCTAGGAATTCTGGAAAAACCTGCATTGAGCTCAAGCCTGACAGAACCTCCCAAAAGATTAGCTCTTTCGACAAGAAAACATAGGCCAAAAGCCTTGTTTCCTACTCTGAAGAGTCCTCTGAGTCGGAGGATTTTGATGCCAACAAAACTGAGCTTAATGCTGATCCTCTGCCGGACAAACACTTTAATGTTAACTCCCTTGTTACTCCTAACTTTGAGAATACGTTCCCTAATACTGGAAAAGAGCCCTCTCTGGATTATCTAAACCTTGCCAAAACCAACTCTGAGTCCCACTCCAAACTCTTGGAGTGGACTTTCTCTGAAATTAATGAGTTGAAAATTAAAAACTGCGCCTTGCAAAGCAAGATTGAGGAAATGGGCGATAAGATTGTTGAGATGGAGAAGAAAGAAGTGGAACATAGTAAAAAAAATATTGAATCCAAAGCTGAGAACTTATGGAATACCATCAAAATAGTTGCTGAGAAAAACAACCGCATGGCAAGACACAATGCCATAATCATTAACACGATGACTAAGAAGCTTGATAAAGCCCAACAGGGGTCTTTGGTGGTTGATTTGGAGGAAACTGTGGATAAAAGCCAGGATACAGAAGCTGGAATTTCTAGAAGAACCAGAGCCAACCTGAAGCGCAAGGCCCCCCTTACTCCGAATATGATTCAAAATTTTAGAAAGGGGGTTAAAGATATGCAGAATCTTGAGGCAGAGATGGAGTTTGTCCTTAAGACTTTGAATTAATAGCTGTGGTTTTATCTATGCTTTCTCTACTATGCCTTTCTTCTTGACCTTTCTGGTCCTTTCTGCTTAGTTGCTGCTAGTCTTTCCTTAGGAAACAATTTCTTTTTGTGGGACTTTAGTGTCCTTTTTTCTACCTTGTAAACTTTGTGGTTTTGGGTCCCTGTAAAACCCATTTTACCCTTTTCTCAAAAACAAGGGGTTTCACCAAGGCAAACACCCATTCACTAACAATCAACAAGTTTTTTTCATTTTATCAGTTTGTGTTTGCAGATCTAGGTTGAAGTCTTGAAGATTAGTTGGAGTGAAAAGTTACCAAAGTTGAAAATTTGCATTGTAAAGTTTTCATCTTCTTGGAAACTCACCTACAGGTCATATCTAGTTGTTTCAAAACTTGAGATCCGAAAAGAAGGAATTGGAGATTCAGGAGATCAAGACCACATTCAAACTTTTCATAAATTCAAATTAGAACTAAAATGCCAACTTTGGCATCTTTTTCCTCCACAACATATTTTATAGATATTCTTCAGGATTCTATTTCGGCATTCGAAGATTCTATGTTTGCCCCAAAAAACAACAACAGGACTAAAATTCCATCTTGGGTGTCTTAGTCCTCCAAGATATATTTTGGTAGTCTGTTTGCATTTCCAGAATCCTATTTGCATCTCCAAGCTTCCTAGGTACACATACCCTAACTTGGAGTTCTTCATTTTCAATATTTGTAAGCTTCATTTAGCTCATTTTAGGTGTTCTGCATATCACTGCATGTATTCCAACATTGTATTTTCCAGGTATTTGCTCGACGGTGAACCCCTTAAAGCTGAAAATAATCCCATCTTATATCCTCCTAGTTATGTATTGGCTCACCTTGAGAGGTTGGTAGTCAATCCTATTAGGGTTTTTAGGACATAATTGAATGAACAAGATAAAATAGGAGGTAATCATCCCTTCCCTAGTTTATCTTCATTTCATTTTGGTGAACCTGAATTTCTTTGAGAATTCTTCCTTTTCTAATTTGGAGTCCTTTAGAGTGCTAGATCTAGATTACATTTTCCATTGGTGAAAGTGTATCTAGGATTTCTTACATCTTGCATTAGAGAAATTAAATTTAGGGTTTCCTATTTTTGCATTTACGATTTCCTATCTTGTATATAGGTTACATTCTTCCTTTCTTGCATCATGAAATTTCATTGAAAAATACATTGTTCATTCTATTAATTGCATTGTTATTGCATGGGAAATTGAAAAATTGCATTTCAATCTTGCATTCAATTTCTTGTTAGTCATTGTTTTACTTTGCATCCATTTGCATCATTTTATGCTTCCAAAAATTAGGTCCCTAGATAGGCAACCTGATAAATTTGTTATCAAGCTAAAATTTGTTGTTTTTCTTAGAAAAATATCTGCTAGGACTAAAACACCCTTCTTGGCATATTAGTCCCTCTCAGGTTTTTTTGCTTAGAATCTTCTCCCTCCTATTTGTTGCCTATTTGAGCCTTTGGAACTTCATAATCTCATCAAGAGGACTAAAATGCCCTTATTGGTGTCTTATTCCTTGTTGAATTTGACACTCAAATTTGTAGGGCCTAAAATTGCTTTTATGTGTTTCTATGGGCTGCTTTTAGTTTGTTGTCTCAGTTTCTAGAATTTTTGTTATCATAGCTTCTTTCATTTTCAAGTGCATTTGCTTAATTCTGCATCATGGATATGGGCTTTGGAAAGTTGTGGACATCCTTGAAATCCTTAGTAGATGTCTCAAATTGTGCCTTTGGTAATGATCCTAATGACATTAAACACACTCATGGTCTCTCCACTCCTAATACATTTCCTCCTTGTGATGTTTACATCATTGGAGAAGATGATGACAACATAAATAAGTTCCTAAATAATTTTCTTGATAACCTCAAAGCTAATGCATCCTTCTATCCATCCATGAAACAACCAAATCCTCCTTCAATACCACCTCTTGATATATTTGGTTACTTACATCATGAGACTAAAGAAAATGTTGAACCTAAGTTCCCTGCAATAGGTGAATCTAGTTCTTCTAGACAGGAAATTAATCAACCATTGGATGATAAAAAAGTAACAAACACTCCAATCAATCTCAAAGAAACATATGGTAAAGGATTCACAATCTTGACTAAGGATGTGATACAACAAATGAACATAAAATTCATCAACTCCTAGAACAAGTTCCAACTACTGAGAACATAAAACGGTTAGGATATGAAGATCCCCCTCACAACCCAAAAATACCTAGAGAATACCTAAAGCTTTTTAGTGATGGTATGGTGGTTTTAGATAAAAATTTCCTAACTCCAAAAAATGATGAGGATGTTGGTGAATCTAGCAAATGTAGAAGACCTTACAAATTACAAAAATTACAAATTCCTCATCCTCCACCTAAAATTGAAAGGAAATTACAAATACTTCTCAACAAAGGATTCATAGCATTACCTCCTATGAATAGGTTATTCCTCTATCCTAAGGATGCTAAAGTACCACATTGCACATACCATCAAATCCTTGGATAGAGCACCGAGGAGTGTCACACATTTAAGTTAATATTGTAAAGCTTTCACTTCAATAGTGATTATTTCCATCTAGAATAAGCTTTTCCTCCTTGTCATGTAATCATTGTAGATTCTTGAAAATTATCACCATTACATGACCCTTATCATCACCTATCTCAGCCCATTCTTGTCTTGCACGTAGTGGGGACAAGAAGTAGATGGTCTTTTCCTAGTAAGGAATTTTTCGTTGTCCCTTCGGTTCATTATCCACCTTCTGCTTATGCAGACTGAGTCTGGGAGGTGGATAGCCTACTTTAGGTTGACTCACTTTTTCCTTACTAGTCATTTTTTTTTTCACTTCACTTTCACTTGCATATGTGTATTGTGATCCTCTATGATGTTTTGTTTGATGTTTCTCTCTCTTTGTTCATTCCTCTATTTGTACCTTCATTATTCTCTATGTCATAAGCTTTTCCCTTTTCATTTATCTTTTCATTTTTGTCTTGTATTTTCCTTTTGGGGATGATGCAAGGCATCAAGACACCCTATGTGTCTTTCATGTTGATTCAAAAGGATTTTCTTTGTTTTCTCTCTCTTTGTGTCATTCTTCTAGTTTTGTGTGTATTTAGGGAATGATGATAGTTCTGAGCTCTCTAATATCATTTTAAAAAGGTAGATACTAACCCCAAATCCATAGATCCCTTATGTGTTTTTTGGGGGAAAACCTCTCTTCCTTTTTCTTTTGGCTACTTTAAAGTAATTGCTCATAGTATGGTGTTAGAAATTTCTTTAAAGTGGGGGCATACATTGGCACTACTTTGGCATGATTTCATTTGCATTTGATTTTCCATGTTCCTTGATGTGATTTTCTTTCTTCACACGATGCGTTTTACTCTTTTTTTTGACATTGGGAGTAATATCCTTCAAGAGTGTGTCCTATCTCAGCATATTATATTCCCCTTAGTGGTGGTGTGATGCACTACATCCCCTAAGTGGTGAATCTTTTTTTCTTTAACTAGTCCTCTCTTGGAGACATTAGGAATGATGTCCACTAAGAGTAAGATCTCATATTAACTAAGAAAAATGCCTTTGAACATCTCTCTTTCTTGTTGCATGCATTTTTCCTTGTCTTTATTAAATTCATGTAGGTATAGATTTGATATAGACCCCTTGGGGCTCACCTAGTGAACAACTAGCTTCACAAGCTTGTGTGAGCATGCATTTTATTTTTGTACCTTATTAAAATCATAAAGGTATGGCTTTGATATGGTCCCTCTTGGGGCTCACCTAGTGGACAACTAGTTCCCACTAGCCCCTCTAAGTGTGCATTTTTTTTACATAGTGGACAACACGTCCCACTTGTAAACCCTTTTTCAGGCCTAGACACGGTCCACCATGTTGGATGACCAGTCGAAGCTTGATTCGTTGTAGTTCTTCTCCATTTTCCTTTTTCTTGTCTTTGATGGTGTGTGATTGTCATCTGATTTTGGATTCATGTATCATCTATAAGCGTGTTCCTTTGTGCCTATGTTGATTCACCATAGAATCATGATCCTAGGGGCTTGGCCAACCTCTTGATCATTGTCATCCTATATTACTAGTATTTGTACATTTAAATCCCTCTTGATTGCATGCTTGTCTAATTTAGTATGAGTTTGAAGCAATTTCATCCTCTTACTAAAGTGGGGGCTAAATATAGTTTAGTAACATGCATAACCTTGCATTTCACACTTTTTTGGGCCCGCCTTGCTTTATTTATCCTTCTTTATGGCTTAATTGGCCCTATTTTATGTCCCCAAGCCCTCTGAATGACATATTTTTCTAGTTAATCCTGACATTATTCAATGCATAAGTGATCTCCTAATGAATCTAATTCTTGTGTGCCCAATTTCTAGTCTAGAGTAAAATTCTACTAACAACATCTTTTTCCCCCTGAGGTCTTGGGACCCTAATTTTGAGGTATCTTATTTGGGCCCTTTTTGGTGTCTTTTACCTAAGTTTCATCACTTCAAACTAAGATGCCACCTAGGGCATCTTAGTCCTCCTTGAGTCATTTTTAGGTTTTAATTTCAAATTTTTGTAGGATATAACCTCTTTCATTTAATGAATTCATATGTCGAATTTGTGTGATATAATTTTAGGATATTAAGCATAGACAAGTATAAATACAAGGTTCATTCATTCATTTCAATCATAAGCATTCAATTATTGATTCCTAAGGAAAATTTATGAGATCAAGAGTATTCAAGAGAAAATCATCAAGCATTCAGAGCCATCATCAAGATTCAAGCATGATGTTAAAGGATATTCTTGCATCATGTGTGTTGTTGTCTAACATTTGTGATGTAAAGTTTTGATTCAAGCAAGCAAGAAATTCAAGATCTATCAAGCATTTCAAGATCCATATCCATTGTAGCCATTTCAAAAAAGTAAAAAAATTTACAAGGGTTTTGTGAGTTGTAGCATTACATGTTGTTCATTCACTATTTCCTTCATCATTTCTATTTCATTTCAAGGTTTCATTACAAACAAGGGGTTTGACCAAGGAAAACCCCCATTAACTAACAATCAACAAGTTTTTCCATCTTGTCCATTTGTGTTTGCAGATCTAGGTTGAAGACTTGAAGATCACTTTGAGTGTAAAGTTCTCAAAGTTGCAAAGTTTCATTGCAAATTTTTCATCTTCACAGAAACTCACCTACAGGTTAGATTCAGTTGTTTTAGAACTTGAGATCTAAAAAAAGAAATTGCAAATTTGGAAGATTAGGACCACATTCAAACTTTTCAAAAATTGAAAGTTAGACTAAAATGTCAGCTTGGGCATCTTATTCCTCCACAAAATATTTTTCAAAGATTCTTCAGGATTTTGTTTCGACATCCGAAGATTTTGTGTTTTCCCTAAAAAAAAACAACGAGACTAAAACACCATCTTGGGCATCTTATTCCTCCAAGCCATATTTGGTAGTTTGTTTGCATTCCTATTTACATCTCTAGGCTTCCTAGGTACACATACCCTAATTTGGATTTGTTCATTTTCAGTATTTGTAAGCTTCATTTAGCTCATTTTAGGTGTTTTGCATATCATAGTGTGTTTTCCAACATTATCTTTTCCAAGGATTTGCTTGGTGGTGAACCCCTTAAAGCTTACAAGAACCTCCTCCTAAGTCTTCCTAATTGTGTATTGGCTCACCTTGAGAGGTTGATAGTGAATCCTATTAGGCTTATTAGCACATAATTGAATGAATAAGATAAAATAGGAGGTAATCATCCCTTCCCTATTTTATCTTCGTTTCAATTTCATTGCATTCCAAGGTTTAATTACCAACAAGGGGTTTGACCAAGGAAAACCCCCATTTACTAAAAATCAATAATTTTTTCCTCCCTTGTGTGTTTGTGTTTGCAAATTTAGGTTGATGATCATTTGAAGTGGAAAGTTGTAAATTTGCAATGTTTCATTGAAAATTTGTCATCTTCATGTAAAGTCGCCTATAGACCAAGTCTAGAAGTTTCAAGACCCGAGATCTAAGATGAAGGAAGTGCAAACATTCAACCTTAGGATCACATTTGAAGATTACAAAAAATTAGATGAAGACTAAGAAGACAATAAGGGACTTGTAGTCCTCCTCGAGGTATTTTTTCAAATATTCCTTAAGATTCAGTTCCGATATCTGAAGATTTTGCATTTTCCTTGAAAAATAGCAGCGGGACTAAGAAGATAGTAAGGTTGTATTTGTCCTCCCTAGCATATTTTATAGAATTTTTGCATTTCCATAATCTTTATCATATTTCTAGACTTCCCAGGTACATACATCCTAACTTGTTGTTACTTGATTTTTTCATTTGCACTCATCACTTGGCTTGCATTACTAGGTTTAGTGAGTTCAATGTTAAGTTGTCTTTTCCAAGATTTTTCTTAGAGGTGAACCCTTCAAAGCCTATTGATAGTCAATCCAAGTTTGCGATCCTGGGGAATCCTTGAATGATAGTTGGAGAAAAGTGGTGTTCTATGACCTAAATCATAAAGCATCCATTTCCCAACAGTTCAAGAGGAAATATGGAGCATAATACCTTGGCGCACTATGAACACTTACAGAACATAGTTTTACTCTATTTACCGTTTTTTCTCAAAAGCACTTTGAAACCAAGTACCAAAGACCTCATCTAAGCTCATTACTTCATTCCAACCCATCTTCAAACTCTGCAACAAAAAAATAGCTTCATGTACTCACAACACTTCCTCAAGATCTCAACTATACATGCACAACCTATTTTCCTCCTTTTCATAATTTTTTGAATATCCTCAACCTCTTCATCCCATAGTTGACATCAACGACAACACCAGTCAGTGGAATTCCTATTGAAATTAATGAAAACACCTTGATACTTGCAACAAAATAAGTGTGAAAATGTAGAGGGATACATTTATCAACCTTTAGGGAATCATTAAGTCCATTTAAAAATGACCACCCAAACTAGTCTGAAAAATGTAAAGGGATACGTTTATCCTCCACCTTAGTGAGGAGAGAACCCTGCACCAAACTCACACTAAAGTAGTCAAGAAGGGTCCAAGTTCACAAATGTTTATGGGATAGGATGACTAAGATCAAGGAGGTGGTGAAGCCCCCAAAATTAGAGATCCTATGTCAAACCAACATAAGAACAAAGGGACACACACAAGATATATGATATGTAGTAACAAGACAAGATACACAAGCATACCATGTAAAAGATTAAAAGAAATAAAAAGGGATGGATCAATTCTCAAATATCCAACTTGATGTGGATCATGCCTTAGTTTTTTATCCAATTCTTTTTACAAGTGGAACATGTTGTGAACTATGTGTGAACTTTATTTCATGAACCACTAGCCTTTGCGGTTATCTTTCGTTTGTGACTTTGCCTTGTCTTTTATCGCTCGCAGATTTTCAGCATTTTCCATGTGACCTCCTAATGGGGATCCCTGTCGCTTCGTATCGCTTTGCCTTTGTCGAGTTCCGTGTGTGTGATGTGTGGCTTTATTTGGCCATTTCCCAAGCTGGGCCCACTATGCAGTTATTTTCTCTCGGCATCACCCATGTGGCTTCCTCTTTGAGCTTTTTGCTAGGGCATCCCTCATTCTTTTTCCAGGCTCCGTGTGCTCGACGCATGGCATATTCTTGTACATCGGTTATCTGGGTGTTGCCGCCTATGTCATTTTCTCTCTTTTGTTGCCACATTTTATTCTTCAATGCTGCGTGTCTTTTGCTACTATTGCATGGCCATCTTTTCTCTGATGGATTTGCTGGCGCGTTACTGGCCGATCTTCCTATTCGGTGCTGGCTCGAGGAGATTTGGAATGTCGATGTTTTGCTAGGACATCTTTCTCAATGTGGCTTTCAGGCGGTGGGATGGCTTACTTAAGAAACTCTTATTCTTTCCTTTTTTTGGTTGTTGTTGGATAAACAAAAACTTCTCGAGCACTGGGAATAGCTCTTGTAATATTTTTATTGAACTTGAAGTTTGCAGACTATGCCAATCAATTTGCCCTTTTCTATTTTTCATGCATTTCATAAAATATTTAGACTGTGCTTTTATTTTTCTATAGAATATGAATGTCTGTTCTTCATCTTTTGTAATCTTCTACAGATTAATAAATACAAATCATGTTTGACTCTTCTATGCTAGCCAAAGTTGTATTAGATTATGCTATGCAATTAAAGGATATTCTTATGTTTCAAGTGCTTCTGGATAATCTATTTGATAGACAACAGTTTATTGTTCTAGCCTTTCTTTTGGACATTGTGCCCAAGTAGTTTCATTCATGATTTGGCGCATTTCCTTTAGTCTAGATTTTAATATTTTTTGTTATCTTTATAACCCTTTACCTCCCCCACTAAAAATGAAGAGTCATCTTTTATAAAATCCGGAGGTCACTTAGCTAACTGCACTATGTCCCCAGGTAGCTAAGTTTCCCATAAGACTATTGCCACATGCAAAATTTTGCATCAAGAGTTCTTTTTTTGGCACGTCCGATGGGACTCGCACTAGCATGTTCACTTGATATATAAGTGTGGATGAGCCATAGGCTCATAACTAGGTCACAAACTGCAAGATTCCCTAGCCTACTTGTACCACCGTTATTTTTTGTTAGCCTGAGAGGTCGGAAAGGTAGTCCTTCATCTCCCCCTTCTCCTTCATCTCTTGCAACTATGGCCACTAGAAATTATGTAGCCTAGGATGTTGGTAGTCCTTTAGTAGTGATTGTGCCTCTTGCAGTATGGACTCCAATCCCCACTTCCGCTTTAAAAGATATCCCTAAGTTTTTTAAGGATGAATCGAAGACACTGATAGAGCACTTGCAAGATGTGGTAGACTTTTTTTTGGTGCATGGTGTTTCTAATGAAAATGTATCTCTAAGATTGCTTGTTGCCTCATTTCGAAGAAAGGTGTTGAAATGGTATAGAACTCTTCTAGCTAATACGTTTGCTACTTGGGATGATCTTGGAACCCCATTTTATGAGCGTTTTTTAGCTGTTGGGGATAGGTCTTCGCTATATCATCAGTTGGCCAGCATAAAGCGAGCTCCTCATGAAGCTCTTCCTGAATTCACCATGCAATTTCATTCAACTTGACAGAGAGTTCTTGTTAGTAGTCGACCACCTCCGGATTTGGCGTTCATATTGTTTTTGAAGTCCATTATTACTGATATTTCCATGATGCTACAGGCTCTGGGTGGAAATACTCTACCTGATGCTTACGGTCTTGTTGTTACTGCAGAGAATAACCTTATTGCTGCTGGAAATTTGGCACCAAGACCCATCATGCCATTGTTCCCAAAATTCAACACCATGGAAGCTGAAGCAGCTTCAACCAGCGCTCTTGGAACTCCTTCCCAGTCTATGTACGTGTACTCATGAATGACACCGAGTATAGCTCCAATGCCTAACCCCTTGACGACTGAGATGAACGAGATGAGAGAACATGTGGACTATGAAAAAAGAATTGACTACCATGAAGCGGTAGTAGTATAGCTATCAGAGGCTAGCTTACCAAAATTATCAAGGCTGAAAATCTCCTTACTAGTCAAATCAGTGGAAAGACAGATCACGCGACAATACTCAAGCTTAGTTGAATAACCAAGTTGTTCCAGTGACCTTGCCAATGCAGACCATCCATCCTAGTTCAAGTAAGGAGCTAGTGGCAAGACAAAATAAGCTAGCCGAAGACACTAATTCATGGTGGTTTCCTTGTAATGATGCACACATGCCCCTAAATTATCTGTGAGCATATTTGCAATAGAAGGTTGCAGAGAAACGTAGCCAAGGTAGCGCACTTGATCCTAGAAATCAGTCATATGCCTCTTAGTAGATGGATAATGTAGTTCTCGTTGTTCAAATACAAGGGATGTCTATAGAGAAAGAATTAGACATAGTTCCAGAACAAGCGCTCTATTCTTGGATGGAAGGAGAAGAGTCAGAATTTTTGAATGACATTCCTATAAGTCAAGTGCCTTGAGTGCAATTAGAGTACAACACGCATTCAAAGTGGAGACTCGCTGGATAATTCACATCTTTGGCAACTGATGGTCCATCTAATTCAATGCCCAATCCATCTACAAATCTATCATCGGCTCCATAGTAGTCCAAGGCGATTGCTCCTAGTTCACTGAATCCACCTCCTTCGAAAGAAAAACCTCCCATGATCACCTCGGTTATTTCCAAACAGCCGCATGCACTAGCTGCGAAGCCAAAGGAGCAAGCTAGCATGATTGACCAGTCATGAATGCCTTTCAATGTGGTGGAGCAACTAAAGAAGTCCTCTGCCAATGTTTCTTTGTGGGATATCCTGGTTATTCCAGAGAAAAATATGCTTTTACAGAAAGCATTATCGAGATAAGAAGATGTGAAGATGTCGAAACAGCCCACAAAAGACAAGACATACAAACTGGACCTAGATAAAGAGAGTAAGCCTAAACCTAAGCCTTTCTTTCTAATGCTTGTCATTAGCGACAAGTTATTGCATAATTTTATGATCGACTTTGCTGCTAGCACTACTTTCATGCCTAAGAAAGTAGTTGATGCTTTGGGGCTAAAATATGAGCCTCTTAACAAGGGATTCATGCAACTAGATGGAAATAAAGTTGATACTATCGAGGTAATCAAGGGATTTCCTATGACATTGTTTTCCTACCTGAGTATTATTGTGAACCAGGATACCGTACTCATTGATGTCCCTCCTCTATTTGGGATATGTTTGTCCCGAAAGTTCAGAAAAAATGTTGGATGATATCTAGCACTAAGCTGGTTACACCTGATCTTGAGAACCAGACATTGAGCTAAGATGAAACTATTGTCAAAAAGTTTGCACTCTGAACATGTTGTTGATGAGGCCCTCATCAACTTTCAAGCGAAACATACTTCAATTACCCAGGAAGAAAGGTTCAATGTTGAATTTTCGAAGGAAGAAGAAGCAACTAGCTCCTAGACGGATAGTGGAGAAGCTCTATTGAATGAGTTTATAGACACAAACCCTTTTGGAAATTATCATGCAACTAGGGTCAAAACCTATGTCATACATGAGGAAGCACAAATTATGCCCAGAGTTATGAAAGAGTCTGGAGGAAAAATGTCCTTGGAGTTATGGACTTTTCACTTTGATGGAGCAGGAATATGTTTGACATCTTCATCCAAAGAAAATACCTTGAGGTCTTATTGCTTCCAGTTCACATGCTCGAATAACGAAGAAGAATATGAAGGCCTTGTCCATGGTTTGAGCCTTGTAGAACAAATTGGCGCAAAGCAAATAAGGGTGTTCGGAGATTCAGAATTGGTGGTCAATCAAATCCGAGGGATTTATGCTACAAAGAATGTCCATATGCGATCATATTGGCATAGGGTCTGGGATCTTATTGAAGGCTTTGAGGCATTTAATATTCAGGCTATACAAAGGGAGAAGAACCTCAAAGCTGACTGGATGGGGCTTAGTTTTGGCTAGTCTCTGAGTTGCTAAAAAATAAACATGCAGTGAGAGTAATTGTATGACCTGTTGTTCCAAACAATGATCAAGACTGGAAAGTGTTTGATAGTGATGCTTGTATTGCATCATTTCTCCAGTCATCTGGGGAATTTTCTGACCAATTGCAACCAAAGATCACCAAAGCCTACGAGGATCAAGTAATCCAGTTGAAATCCAACAAGCTTCCCAGAGGCCTAGTCACTCTGGAGAGTCTTTTTGATTCTGATGATGCAAGAAAAGATAAAAGGAAGCTTGTAGCTGAAAAAGGTGACTACACTGATTTTCATATCGGAGAAGAGAAAAACCTCAAGGTTGGTAAGGGAGTATCTCAGAAGAATAAAGACAGGCTAGAGCACTCCTGCGAGGAATATCCAAGTGTAGTAGCCTGGTCATATGATGATCTTAAGGGATATGATCTTGGGATTATTCAACATACAATTGAGCTATCGAAAGGAGCAAAGATGATTCGTCAGAGATAGAGGCCTGTGACCCCGAAGCTTGAGTCACTCATGTCCCAAGATTTGAATAAATTTATTGCATCTTGAATAGTGTTCCCAATCAAGCATAGCACTTGGGTGTCTAGCCTGATGCCAGTCTAGAAGAGGAATGGTGATATATGACTATTTGTAGACTTCAAAGACTTAAATAGGGAGTCCTTGAAGGATCATTACCCCCTACCTTCTATGGAGGTAATTTTACAAACCGTAGCTAGTTCTGAAATGTTTTCAATGTTAGATGGTTTTTCGGGCTACAATCAGATTCATGTAAAGGTGGAAGACCAACACAAAATAATGTTCACCACAAAGTGGGGAAAATATGCATATGCTAAGATGCTCTTTGGACTTTCAAATGTCAGAGCCACCTTTCAAAGAGCTATGGATATTGTCTTTAGGGATTTAATACATAAGATTATACTTATCTACCTAGATGACTTGACAATGTTTTCCAAATCCGTCGATGATCACTTTGATCATTTAGAGCTTGTCTTCTAGAAGTGCTAGGAATTCGGGATTTCTCTAAACCCAAAGAAATGTGTGTTCGGAGTCCCCCAGTGGAAGCTATTGGGATATGTTGTCTTGAAGGAGGGAATTTTCATTGATCCGAAAAGAGTTGATGCAATCCGGGAGCTTCCTCTACCCTAAACAAGAAAGGAGTGCAATCCTTTTTGGCTAAGGTTAATTTCATCAGTCGATTCATTGTAGACTTTGTAGGGATCATTTGGCTGATTACCTTGATCCTAAAAAAAGACTAGAATTTCAAGTGGATGGCGGAGGCCAAAAAATATTTTGAGCTTATAAAAGAAGATATTTCTCTAGCCCCTGTATTAATCAACCCGGGCCTATCGAAGGACTTTATTATGAATTTTTTTGGTGGTGGAAACAATATTGCCACTATGCTTATGCAAAAGGATGATGAGAATACAAAATAATCTCTTGTTGCTTTCTACTCGTGCACCTTAAAAGACAATGAGGGAAGGTACATTTTTTTAGAAAAGCAGGCCTTCGCTATTGTGAAAGGGCTTAAGAAGTTTTGGAACCTCATATCATGCAATAAGATGATTGTTTGTGTACCACATCCTAGTGTGCGAGAATATATTATGGAAGGAGAGATCACTGAGAAAAGAGCTAACTGGATTACCAAGATCCTAGGGTATGATATTAAGATTAGGCCTATCAAGACTGTTAAGGGAAAAGGACTGTGCAAGTACCTCACCGAAAAAAATGAACTAGTGAAAGAGCTCAAACTCTCGGAACCTGTGTTACTAAATGAAGAAGGCTCTTAGGGTGACTGGCTAGAGGCTAGGATAAACTTCATGCAAACAAGATGGTATCTGACCAATCTCCCTTCCTTTAAGAGATGGTTCTATCAATTGCAAAATAGGAGTTATGTTCTTTTAGAAGGAGTATTTTTCAAAAGAAATTTTAATGGTGTCTAGCTAAGATGTGTGAATGAGGAACAAGCCAAAAGAATACTAGATCAATATCACAATGGCCCAGTTGGAGGGAACTTTTCTACAAGAACTACTACAATTAAAATCATATGTGCTAGTTATTTTTTGCCAACATTATTTAGTGACTCATTTTCATTAGTAAAGTCTTGCAGTGAATTCCAATTTTATGTTGGAAAGAGAAAGAATGCTGCTATGCCACTAAGACCCATAGTAGTGGAGGAACCTTTTGCTCAATGGCATCTAGAATTCATTAGTATAATTAACCCTTTTTCATCAGCTGGACACTAGTGGATATTGACAGTAACTGACTACTTCACCAGATGGGTAGAGGCGGTGCCATTAAAAAATGCAACAGAAGTAGAAATTGTTAACATCCTGGAGGAATTGGTAGCTAGATTTGGCTAGCCAAAAACAATTAATTATGACAATCCTAAAGCTTTCCTCGGCTCTAAAATGAGCCAATTTGCATTGAAATATGGGGTTTTCTTGAAAACCTTTTCTAATTATTAACCTCAGGGAAATGTCCTCACAGAATCCACAAACAAATTCCATCAGGTTAATCAGATTCTAGCATAAAAACCTCTGAACATTATTTTGGGAAAACCATATCACGCCCAAGTAGATATTAAAGATATCCCCTTACGAGATGGTGTACGGGAAGGAGGCATTGCTTCCTATTACTATGGAAATCCCTACTCTCTAATTGCTTAAATCTCTTGAAATCGAGCAGAACGGGGCTATGGAGGTATAGTTTTCTGAGTTACTTGAAATACAAGAGAAAAGAGAGAATGCTCTCGAGGCCATGAACAACTGCCAATAGGTGGTGAAGAAGTGGTTTGATAAAAATACATCTGACCAGGAGCTAAAATGTGGGGACTTGGTGCTCAAGTTCAACGAGCATGGGGCAAAGCTCGGCCAACATGGAAATTTTGATAGTCTCTCGGAAGGGCTTTTCAAAATCATCAAGTGCAAATAGTTTAACTCTTTTGAGTTAGAAAACATCGAAGGTAATGCCTTGGGTATTCTAGTTAATGGAATACACCTTAAAAAGTTTAATTAGTTCTTCTTATGCAATGGGTTTGTAAATTTGTAAATCTGTAAATATTTTTCCTGCTTTAAGTTTTGGGTTTTTCTCAGTGCTTTTTGAATAACAAAAACATTATTAAAAATTGAGATAGAATAAACAATGAGCCCAGATATGAAAAACATGCGTATTATATTATTTCTGAAACATTTACATTATATACGGTGGAGGCCAACGACCATGTATCAAAATATACATATATATCCGCTACAGGGAGGCAGAGGCTAGCAAAAAGGTAAAAAGAAAAATTGGGATTATCTTTTCTCAATTCTCAAATAAAGGACCAACAACAATAAAAACCGATGGCACGAGGTGAGGAAGCACCATTCTCTCAAAATCCTCTTACCACTGCATGTTTTAGAAGGGTTCAATATGATGTATCTGCGTCAGGAAGTAGCAGCCAACATGAACCTTGGAGCAATGTTCTTTGTGGGTCTCCAGCTCAAAGCTGAACAAAAAGGGCCTGGTTGTCATGGGTCCTCCATGTAGTAGTAGCAAACACAAGTTGCGAACAAAAGGGACCCCACAATCGAATTCGGCAGCCCGCACTACTTACTCCAATCCTCTAAGGTAATGATGAGGAAAGACTCGCTTGGTCAACTTCAAAATTTTGCATTTGGAAATGTTGATGTCTAGGAGTGAAGTGACAAAGTGAAAGCCAATGCTGGTGTTTACCCTATATTGGTCCTCGTATTCTAGACAATCTTTTCGTAGGAACCATTTGATTGCCTTTACATATAACAGGTTTTTTGTGCATGCCATGCATTTCAGGCACCTGCACCTAACCTTTCCTACAAATGCGGCCTGGGTCTTTTTG
Organism: Sequoiadendron giganteum; assembly: GCA_007115665.2. Classification (NCBI taxonomy): domain Eukaryota; kingdom Viridiplantae; phylum Streptophyta; class Pinopsida; order Cupressales; family Cupressaceae; genus Sequoiadendron; species Sequoiadendron giganteum. The sequence goes on along the minus strand of CM021100.1, from coordinate 523,650,123 downwards.
AAAACTAGTCTAATTGGCATCTCCGTAATTGCTTGCTACTCTAGCTAGAGGAGGAAATTGTTAAGATTAACTATGGCTTACTAAGTAAGAATGTTGAAGGTAATTGTGATTAGCAAGGTTGCTAAGGGCCCTATTTATAGATTGGTCAAGGTTCACCCAACGAGGTAAGCTATGATTACGTCAGAGGAAAATGGTGCTATGAAGCCTTGATAATGAGTGTTGCGACATGTGAAGTGATGTGAATAATCAGGTATAGTTGCAACTTTCTTCATTCAAGTTGCCGAATTAAATGAAAATACGCTAGGTGTCTGCATGATGAGTGACTATCCTGATTGAATCAAGGAAAATCTTTTGATAAATTCTTTGGTTCATGTACCCAAGTACAATCAAGAAATCAGTAAATGCAAAGGAGCTTGCGAAAGATATGGCAAGGCTATCTTGGTGTGTTGTCCAAGAAAAATCAGGCACCACCTCATGCAAATTCATGTCCCTTAAATATGAAGAGTATTTTGGTAGGTTGGCAATCTCTTTGCATGCACAAAACAGTTGGTGGTGCATGTAGCAACTAAATGTGAAAGGATGGCATGTACACTTGCTAAGCCATTTTTCATGATAATCAAAATGCAGGTTAAGCTCACGAAAGGTATTTATTGTGAGAATTCATCAAAGAGTGAAAATGGGTAAGTCATTCGCAAAGAGAGAAATTGTTTGCAGAAGCTAAGTCATTTGCAAAGTTTATGAAACCTCTTGTGGATACAAAGAAATGGCTGAAATTATAGGAAGTTCAACATAAGCCCTAGTCCTAGAGAATATTAATGAATGGATATTGACGGTGCCCTATGTAAACATATATGGCCAAGAGTCTTATGTTACTCTAGGCATCCCAACAAAGCCATCCTGGCCCTTTACGATTTAAGCGCACCAGAAAACACTCGACATAATTTCTCTTAGAAATCAAGCCCTAGTATCAGAGGATTGGGATAATGTTTTGGATCTTGAGTTATCTCAGAATCCTAAGAGCTTTAAGGAGGCTACATGAGAAAATATGAAGAAAATTTCAGACCCTTTCAACAAACTTTAATGGAACTATGGGCTTCCCCAGTACATGGTTCCTCTGGTGCATTATTGCCCAGAAATTGTTGCGGCATGTGCAACAAGCTTCGATCCTAAGACTAGAGTTATAAGTGGCCCTAATTTGAGGGTAGTTATCCACCCCCAGGCCCTACAAGATATTTTATGTATGTTTTTCCCCTCACTCAAGGATGTTGAAAATTTTGACATTAAAAGGATGCATGACTACTGGAGAACGCTCTGGTTCGTGCAATAGTTTTGTCACACGGAAACTACTCAATCGTCAGATGTTTCGACACCTCCCAGGTTCCCAATTGGTTTGGGCACTTTAAAGTCGGGTTCCTCTTCTTTCTACTACTTTGTGAAGGTCATAATTGATGGTATGAGCCAACAGCTAAGGGAATTCGAGCTAGGTTCTAGGTTTACATATTCTTCTTTCCTGGTCTACATGATTTCGTACCAGAATCTTGATTATTTCAAGTAATTCATGCCCTTGGCTGTATTTGATGAAAGTGGCACGAGGAAGCTAGTTTTGACATGGACTCCCGTGCTATCGATTTTTTTGATTATTATTCATTTTTTGATTCATTCCTAGCTCTAACTTTGAGGAATTTTGATAGATCTAGGAGAAGCATGTCCATGCATTTGTCACCAAGACAAAAATCATGGTTGAAAGGTCTCTTTCTGCCTTGCAATTGGTTCTTTGGTATGAATTTAACTATGCTCCATATGCGAGGTTTTGTTTGGGAACCCTTCCGGCTGCTGTGCATTGTGTCCAATAGATTGCTGGCCCTAGAGGTGTTTAGGCAGCTATGTAATATTGAGAATGAATACTAAGTAGGGAGGCATTTGACTTCCTATTTGGTGCTGCCGATCGTGTTCACCTTTGTATCTCTGATAAAGAAAAAGAGTTTGAAGGTTAATACCTCAGAGGTTTTATACTCTAAATTGGGTAATCTTGGGCTGGTAGTCATCGATGACACATGGCGATAAAACCTAAAGAATAATTTGTCAGAGGTTGGCATAAAAATTTGGCACCAGCCTCGGTCATTCTGGGACCCTAAAAGAAATGCATATGAGCGGAATTTGAAATCGTACGTCGGCCTAGAGTATTTACCTACTAACTCAGGTCAACTGCCTTGGCTAAAATTTTACCACGTAGTGGCGAAGCCTAATCCCAGTCACAAGATGAATCAATTTTTATGTAGCCAGTTACAAAAGCCTTAGATGGAAGCCAAAACGAATTAGAGACTTCTGGATATATAGGCAAGAGATAAATACAACAAATGGGTTTTTCTAGGAGGTGGAGTTAGACAACCATTTTGACGACATCTAGGTGGATGAGCATTCAAATAGTGAGAACTCCCCAAACCCTTCAGTTTATCAGAAGTTCCATGTGAAAGGAAGTGCCCCCATGGAACCCAAAGAGGAGGTAACTCAGAGAGCCCCCATTGCTAAAAAAGATCCTACGCAAGGGGTGACAGTCAGTGAACAACATTCACAACAAGAGGACTCTTCAAATACATAGATGTTGGACCCTGCTAGCTCCTCCCAATCAGGCATGAAGAGGCCTAGGAGTTCTAGATGCCAACCAAAACTTATTTGGGATGTCGACGATTCTCCGGAAGAGGAGGGCCCAGGAACAAAGAAGGCTGCAAAAGGAGAGGAGTCACAACGAGCATAAGTGATGGTATAAGCAGCAGTTCTTCAGGAACCTCAAGTATTTTTCCCCCCTCTTCTCTCTCTACTATGTCTTTGGTCTCACCTCATCTATCCCTGCTATTTCATCTGCACCAGCTACTCCTATTACTGGATATCCAAGGCAGTCCAATATTTAACTCTTGGTTTTCCATTTCCATCCCCTGCTTTTCATTCCACCCCCGAAACACAATTGGTCACCTATCATGACCCTATGAGCCAACAGTTTTCATCCACGAGGCCCAACCTTTCATTTGGTGCTTCCCTGACCTTTCCTCATACCGTGTTACCATCATCTCTGAGTGGCCAATTTATTCGACCCTTCTCCCCGGTAGTTATTACGAGGCCTAGCATGTCCACTGATGCACTAAGCACGCTTTCCTTCCCACTAGTAGTCCCTCAAGAGTTTCCTTTTGCTGGTGGACTAGGTATTTCTTCCTAGGAATATTTTTCGTAGGTGGATGCAAACAAAAGCACCTATGCAAGCCGAATTCAAAAAAGAAGAGAAAAGAATTCGGGCAGACAGGCAGGGCCTCTTTTACAAATGGTATTCCACAAGAGTCATAATTCACTTGATGTTTGCAAAGATCACCCCCAACGTGATCATACCGGTAGAAGAAATGCTGCCAAGTGATTATTTTGTCAATGCCATTGTGTTGGACTTGCATCAAGCTCATCCGCAAGATAAAGTTGACCTAATGGAGGAGACTTAGAGGGTAGTGACCACTGAGTTCCTCAAGATGAGTCACCAAGTAAAGAAAAAGGAGGAGCGATTGAGAGAGCTTAAAGGAAAGGTTGATATTTGGGAAAACAAGTATAGGGCCAAGGAAAACAAAATTAATCACCTACTAGCTGAGAGGAATTCCTTGGAGGGTAGGGTGAGTGAGCTTCAAGCTTTGGGCATGAATGTCGTTCCAGCCCTGCGAAATGAAATTGAGAAATACTGGGCAATCGAGGCAATTCTTCATGTCGATTTGAAGTAGAGAGATGATGGTATGAAGCAGCTCCGACAGACCAGAAATGACAAAGTAAATGAGATGAATGTCACTCTAGAGTCAAAATTTGAAAAGAGGAAATAGGTCGAATAGGCCTTGGAAGAGAAAGAGAAGGAAATTTCAACTTTAAGGAGTTAGCTGCCCATTTTGGACGAAAGCTTATTGGAGCTGAGGGCATACCTGAGCAACAGAGTTGTGGAGTTAGATTTTTTGAGAGCCCAACTTCCTACACCATGAATGAACTTGTTGAAAATTTCCAAGGAGTTATGGGCATCGTATTAGGATAAGGTCAAGGAATTATGCGTTACTTGCCAGCCCATTGTGAAGTTTATGATGCAAGCAACCAGCCTATGTGAAAAAGTTAGTGAAATAATATAGCAGGTGTAGGAGATGACTTCTGATAAAATTTTGAAGGCCAGGCTTTTGTTGGGCAAGCTATATACAACATCCGTTGAGGCTCTAAGCGGTGTAGGTATTGAGGATCAGACAACGGAGCCTACAGGCATAAACATTCTTATTTCCATGCATGAGGCCATCCAACATGTAGCGGAGTGTAGAGCCAGATTAAATCAAATTACTAGTGACATGCAGGCGAAAGTTTCCTACTTAACTCAATGAGGCCTCTCGTTTCCCTTCATCACAAATCAAGCGGTAGCAGGTGTCGAGCACATAATTTCAAGGATCGAGGAGAAGAAGCAGGACCTCTCTATTTTCCAATACTTTGATTAGTCTCTGACTGCCAAAAATATTGAAGGTATCATGCATCAGCTAGTGCAACTCTTTTTCCAACTTGAATTGGAGGCGAAGGTATCTAGCGAATTTCCTTTTAAGGCAATCATCAATCTCAAATTGGCGCATGAAAACCTGTGAGCCCTCTTTGCGTTGTCAAACGAGGTTTGGATCAGCTTGCAAGCTACGCTCTCTCAGTTGTGAGCAATAATGGGATGCTCAACCAAGGTTTCTGGGGTTCTTCATTCTACAGACGAAATGTCCTTGTGAGTCCCCAAACTATGAACTTTATTTCATGAACCACTAGCCTTTGTGCTTATCTTTCCTTCTTGGCTTCACCTTGTCTTTTATCACTTGAAAATTTTCAGCGTTTTCCATGTGGCCTCCTAATGGGGATCCCTTCCGCTCCATATCGCTTTGCCTCTACTGAGTTCCATGTGTGTGGTGCATGGCTTTCTCTGGTCTTTTCTCGAGCTGGGCCCACTATGCAATTATTTTTGCTCGGCATCACCCACATGGCTTCCTCTAAGAGATTTTCATTGGGGTGTCCCTCATTCTTTTGCTAGGCTCTGTGTGCTCGACGCATGGCATATTCTTGTGTTCCAATTATCTGGGAGTTTCTGCCTATGCCATTTGTTCTCTTTTTCTATCGCATTTTCTTCTTCGATGTTGCTTGTCTTTTGCTACTGTTGCATGGCCATCTTTTCTCTGAGGACGGATTTTTTGGCATGTTGTTGGGCAATCTTCCTGTTCGATGCTGGCTCGAGGAGATTTGGAACGTCAATGTTTTTCCAGGGCATCTATCTCAATGTGGCTTTCAGGCGGTGGGCTGACTTATTTAAGTAGCTCTTCCTTTTTTTTTTGGTTGTTGTTGGATAGACAAAAACTTCCTGAGCACTGGGAATAGCCTTTGTAATATTTTTATTGAACTTGAAGTTTGCAGACTATGCCCATCAATTTGGCCTTTTCTATTTTTCATGCATTCGATAAAATATTTAGACTGTGCTTTTATTTTTCTGTAGCATATTAATGTCTATTCTTTAGCTTTTGTAATCTTCTATAGCTTAATAAATACAGATCATGTTTGACTCTTCTATGTTGGCTGAAGTTGTATTAGATTATGCTATGCAATTAAAGGATATTCTTATGTTTGAAATGCTTCTAGATAATCTATTTGATAGACAACAGTTTATTGTTCGAGCCTTTTCTTTCGACACTGTGCCCAAGTAGTTTCATTCATGATTTGGCACATCGCCTTTAATCTAGATTTTAATACTTCTTGTTATCTTTCTAAACCTTTACCTCCCCCACTAAAAATGAAGAGCCAACTTTAATAAAATCTGGAGGTCACTTAGCTAACCACACTATGTCCCCCAATAGCTAAGTTTCCCATAAGTCTGCTGCCACTAGCAAAATTTTGCGTCAACACTATGCAAACAACAATGCGTGTTATCCACTATACAAAAAACAATGCACGCTCACACAAAATAGTGAAATCTATTGTCCACTAGGTGAGCCCCCAAGGGTGGGAAATGAGAGAATCTTTTTAGGATCCCATACCATATCAAATTTATACCTCTACTAACTTTAATAAGGTACCAAAAAATATGAATTTTGAGCTTCATAAGGCTTAGAAAGCTATGTTATGCTAAACACTTATGAACAAACAAGGCACCATAGGTGAGAAAAGTGCCTTATGGTTGGTGCCCATGAAAAAGGGTTGTAACTTCCCACTTCACAAGGTTAGCAAGCTACATTATTCTAAGCACTTATGAACAAAATGAAAATAGCATAAGACATGTTCAAATGGATTTGTTCTTAGTTCATGTAAGGTCTCCTCTTAGGGAACATTGTGCCTAATGTCTCAAAGAGAGGACTAGTCGAGGATAAGAAATTCACACCTTAGGGAATTCCAACAATAGCATTACCACAAAGAGGAATATCATAAGCTCAAAACAGGTCACAATATTGAAGGTTATCAAACCCAATGTCACAAAGAAGGCACATCACATGAATTGAGAATACTACACTTTGAAATAAGGGAGCATGCAAACAATGAATGGGGGACCATATGCCCCCATATAAAATGCCAACATACTTTTGGTTTTGGTATTTTAAGTAGATAGAGAGAAAGAGAGGATCCTTGGAAATAATGTATACCTTCCAAGGACTAGTTTTCCTTGCCTCCCAATTAGAGAGACAAAGATATCCACCAATAACTATCATATTTCTGCCAAGATAGAGATGGTTGCACCTAATATTATACCACCATGAATGGAAATGAAAAAGACTCAAAAAGCTACTAATGCCACATAGTAATGAAGAATGTGATAGGATGAAAATCAGTATGAATTAGAGGAAATAGGTGCAACAACACAAGGAAGAGAACTACAATCCTCAAGATTTTAAATTTTGTCACTCAAAGCCTTAAATTCATTAGTAGAATGAACATGAACTCTATGATATGCACAAAATGAACTTTTGTTGTTAAATTTATTTCCTGTTCTTGGAGGGAGAGATATCAAGTGATCCTAGAGAATTCTAGACAAGATATTATCTTGATCAATAGTAGAAGATGTTTGTTTCTTTTGCTTCAAAGATATCTCTTTCTTAGTAAAAGGTGTCATACAAACACAAGACTCTTTAGATTGTGAGATTTTTTACTGTCGCTTTAACGAAGGGTGTAGAATATAATGAACCTCAATCATTAGTGTTTTGTGTGATCGTGTGATGACATTGTTATTAAGCGAAGACTTCTTTGATTCTTTCATTTCTTTTGAGGGACAATAACCAAGACCACTAGTTGTTTCTATCAATTCTAGATACACCAAGGTTAAAATTGGCTTAGAAGAATATTTTGTAATAGTGTTGGTATTGAGTGAAGGATTTTTTGATACTTTTGTTTCTTTCAAAGGACAATAATCAAGACCACTAGTTGTGTCTTGTTTTTTAGTATCTATAGGGACATCAATACCTTATTCTCTAGCATCACATCCTTTTCCACTATAATTTTCCTTCATAATCAACTTCATCAAATTTGGTTGTGTAATTTTATTCTTCTTCTAAAGTGGTTGAAGTGAATGGTTTCATAAGTTCTTCCAAATTTTGTGTTTACATTAATATTGATTCTTTTTTGCTTTTCATACTCTTTTGTTATGATCTTTTATTCTCCTATGAATGTAGCTGTAAAATCTAAGGAATCCCAATCATTATCCAATAGCTTTATGAATTTTTCAATATTGTTCTAGGTATGTGTAGGATCATGATGGGCCAAAAAGTGGCGATATGTAAGTGATATGATGGCCCATGTGGCTGATGAATTTTTTTTTACCCAAAATTGATGAAACAAAAGGGGCTTTCAAAGGAGATTATCAGGTTTCCACCAATATAAATTTTACTTTACTTTGAATTTAATAAATAATTATTATTCATTTTCTATTTGAATTACGACTAAAGTCCTGATTGATAGGCTGATTGAAAAACATTTATAGCTTTCAAATGGTATCACAGTTTTTGAATCCAAAACATGCATCACATTCTATGCTTCGCATAGTATAGGATTACAAGAAAAAGAAAAAAATCATGAAGTTTTCACCAAGTTAAGGTGGTCAGAAATACGAGTTTTTATATTTTTTAAAATTTGTAATAAAAAATTCATAATTAATTATTTACTTGGAAAAAAATAAAAATAAAATATGCATCACATCGAGACATGAGTCCTCTACTTATATATAAAATATTATAAAAAATTATTATCATTTTATTGTGGTTAGGGTGGTCAGACAGACACCTACTTCTTACATTTTCCTTGAAATTTAAGTACTACTGCATTGAAATTTCAAATTCTCAACAAATAGATTTAAAAAAAATTAAAATCTAGTAGTTTAAAAAATACATTCAATTTTCTACAGATTCTATTCTTACTTATTTTTCAAATAATATCGATAACTTATTTAAATTTTTACATCAAGTTTCCTAACTCTGATTTTCTTAATTTTCATCGCCACTTAAGGGCCTATTTTTTCCATGATGATCCTGCACATACACTTCTCTTTCTATTTCTCTTGCAAAGGTTCAAGTTGTGTAGTTGGTTTCAATGTTTTCAAATGAGTTTCCTGGTCTTTCTTAGTGTGTAAACAAATTTCTCGTTCAAGGTCAGATTTGATTCTATAAACCTTATTTTCATAGGCATGTTTCATTATACTATGAACAGTTGAAGGTACCACATTCATTGCATGAATCCAAGGTGTTCCCAAGAGAATATTATATGAAATATTATCAGGCATGACATGGATTGGATTTTGTGTTGTAAATTTTCCAACTGTAATAGGCAATGCAATCACACCAAGCAGTTATTTTCCTGCATCATCAAATCTAAGTATAGGAAAAGAATCAAGTTCAATCTTGGTCTTATCAACTCCAAGCTTGTCCAAAAGGTTTATGCTACACATTTTAAGGGCTGAGCCATTTTCAACAATGGTTCTCTTTATCCAATTCCTAATAATGAAGTTGATATCATGAAAGCTTCATTTTTGTTTTTCACTTCCAAAGGAGGTAGCTCACTTTGGTTGAAAACAATGTCTAAACTCATTCCTTGAATTAGGGTTTCTATATCATTTTTTTGCACATTAGGAGGGATAATAACTTGTTGTAAATAAATTTGAAGAATGTTATGATAATTAGGTGAGGCTTGAATAAGATTCCATAAGGATATCTTAGCATGAGTATTTTTGAGTTGTTCAGTAAGATCGTACTCATTTCCACTATGTAAAGGAAAATGAGGAGCACTACACAAGATAGCTTGAGGTAATGGTAATTAAGTAGGAATGGTTTGTTGTTTCCTTTTATTTATTTTATTATATGTGTGAGCAATGATATTGCAACTCAGTTGTTGCAAAGTGTTTTTACTATCAAGTTTCCTTGTAAAGTTTATGATAGCTCCTAGATGTAATGTTTGCTTTCTAGGTGGTTGTACGATAAGAGTGGGTTTATTTTTAACTTGAGGTTAATGTGAGGGTGGGTAAAGGATAAGAATTTTCTTAAGAGATTTCTTCAATGAATGTCTAATGTTCATAACCTCAAAATACATCCTTAATTTGATGATATTTTAGCAAAGGGGAGGCTAATGTCACCTCATCATATTCATCTAATGAAGCCACATTAATATTGTGTGAAAGACATCCATTGATTCTATCATTCTCTTGTACTGTGATATCTTGCCTAGTAGGAGAGTTTTTAGGAGAGGAGAAAAAAATATTGTCATGACTCTCAATGGGTGTAACTTCTAACACCAAAATACCTTTGTCACAAGTAGGATAGGTATTTGGAGAAGAGTAACTACAAATTATTATCATGATTTTCAATGCTTACATCCTCTTTCACTAAAAAATTATCACAAATAGGAGAGATATTAGGGGATTTGTGATTAAGGAATGTGTCAACAATTTCACTATTTTGCATTTAGATACTCTCATAATTAGGAAAGATATTGGAGGAATGACTAAAATTCTTGTTAGCGATATTTTTATTTGCATACATGGAAATGAAAGATACCAACATTGTGAATTTTGAGTGTGTGCCTAAAATGAAAAGTAATATATACAACTTATGCAATTCTTTAGAAATGTCAACAATTTTCCTACAGATCTGATGATTTTCAATGCTAAAATAATTTTGAAATGATTTAAAATGGCTACACTAAATGGATAATTAGAGATAGATGCATAAAATAGAAATTCCTAAAAAATTGCCAAAGTGAAGAAGTGGGTTACCAAAAGATCTGGGAAGTGCAAAAAACCACATAAATGATTAGAAAATGAAACAATAGAAAATGGATTTTCTTTCGTATGGCTTAGAGAATAGAGAAAAACCACTTCACAATTATCTCATTGAAGGGAAACCCTAAAGATCTCAATGTAAAGTATAAAAAGGGGAAAGAGATCTTAAAATAGGGTTGTCCTAAGGCATGATTAATGACTAAAGAGGAGTTCATGACCAAGATAGGGCTTGGTAGGATCAATGAAATGAAAGATCTAATTCTTAACCCTAATATAATGTAACACTTGACTGAATGACCTAGAAAATCTTGTAAATGAGAAGAAAAAGGAGAGATTTTAGAAGTGTGCACCTAGATATCCATAGAAGACTAGAATGAGCTTTGAAACATTGAAAATCATTAAAATTTATCCTACTTAGACTCATATGTCAGTTTGGGTGTATCAATCCTAAATCCGTGTTTCTATAAAAAAATTGAAATCAGGCAAATGGTGTTTCAAATTGCAAAAACATAGAAAAATACTAGTAGTGGGACGCATACGCCACTTCTAGCATATCAATCTCAATGTTCTATTTTTGAAGGTTAAACTATGATACTGCTCTCTAATCTCTTCTCTCTCTACCATGGTATTTTTTAAAAACTTAAACCCTAATTTTGGACTTGTATAAGACTTTTTGTGAAGATATAACCTTGCAAATGACGGGAAAACTCAAACAACCTTATCCAATATTGTAACCTAATATTCAAGTGATCTTCAAGATACAAGAAACCTATATCTATAATCACACATATAGAGAGAGAGAGAGAGAGGAAAACTTGTTGATTTGTTAGTAAATGGGGGTTTTCCTTTGTCAAACCCCTTTAAGGTATTTAAACCAAATGATGAGACAATGAAATAGAAACATGAAACATGAAAAATGAATAATGATACCTTGAATGATGTCTTGTAAATAAACAACCTAGCATGAGTTGGCCATGAATGATTTAGATCTAGATCTTGACATAAGTGTAGAACAATGCATAACCTTGGATCTTGAATACAACATCACAACACTAGCTCAAATACATGTTTGATGCTTGATGATCTTGACATGATAATGGATCTTGAATTGCTACAACAAATGATGAATAATTCTCCTCTTGAATGCCTTAGAAAATATCTTGTAAACTCTCTTGATGTTCTTGTGAAGTCTTACAATGCTCAATTCTTGAGTGCTTGATTTGATAACATGAAGGATTATATAAAATAATTATTTGAGACCTTGTTTATATAGGAAATCCATCTAATATCTGATTAATTGGATCCCACATTGACATTCATGAAATTTAAACTTAAAATATAGATTTCTCACTCAAAACCCTAAAAAGGGGCCAAATAGGACTCATACACCACACTTAGTGTATGGGTTTCACGTAGGTGGGAATCATATGCCAAGGGTGGTGTATGGGTTCCATAGGGCCTCTTTAGGTGGAAAAAGTATCGAGGTGTTAAGAAATAAAGATAATTTATTGATATTGTCAAGATTTTGATTGAAATATGTCTTGGGATGCATAATATAGGGTCATAAGAGCCTTTTAATGATTATATTAAGTTCATAAATGTAAGAGGGCTCAAAATTCAATGTGAAATTATAAATAATTATACTTTACAACATAAAATTAAAGTAAAAATATGTGTTCTTAGATTAAAAGGGTCTTAAACCCAATGTCAAAGTGTACATTATAACACTATATTAGCTCCACTTAGTTTATAAGCCTCCTAAATTTAATGTGAAGGTTTAAATAAATACACTTTACAACACTAAATTAAGAAAAAGTTAGGTTTATTTAGCTAAAAAAGGGCCCAAGACCTAATGTGAATTTGTAAAACACATTACAACACTAGATCCAGGTGATATTAAGTCCCATTTGTCATTAATTATTCCAAAATCAAGCTAGGAAAAGGAATACTTTTTTCGTTGTTACATTTAGCTCCCACTATAGTGAGAGGATGAACTTTCTTCAAATTTGCACTAAAGTAGACTTTCAAGTGGGGTCCAAGTGTATCGATGCAGATTAAATACGATGAAAAAGATTGAAGGAGGTGGCTAGGCCCTGAATAAACAAGATCCTATGTTAAACCAACATAATCACAAAGTGACACACACATGATGTAAGATATGGATAAAAACAAGATACACAAATATACAATGCCTAAGATATGCAGATGAAAGGAAAAGAGAGAAAAGGTAGATCAAGCTTCGACCATTTTTCCAACATGGTGTGGATCAAATCTAGTCTATTGTTTCTAAAAATTTACACTCACTCTAAGGCAACAAAACTTCAGGTTGTCCATTGGGTGAGAATCTAAAGCAATGGCTTACAAGTGGAACATGATGTCCATTATACAAACAAAATGGATGCTCACAAGGGCTAGTGGAACCTCAAGGCATCCACTAGGTGAGCCCCCAACCAAGTGGCTATTGGAAATTCATGCTCAAGTTCAACTCCCATATGCTAAGCATACCAAAAGCTATACCTTTTGATAAATTTGATAAGGTGCCACATAATAATGATCTTCAAACTTTGTGAGATAAGAAAAAATTTGTATGCTTGGAGCTCATGAATAAACAATGAAATTTGAGCTTCATGAAGCAAGAAAATATTCGTATGCTCATGAGCAAACAAAATGGAACCACAAGCAAGCATGTTTGTTATGAAAGGTGGCCATATAACTGATGTTGTAAATGTCAAATAGTGTAAGGTATGTTCAAAGGGATTTTTCTTAGTTTATGTAAGGTCTCTTCTTAGGGAACATCATTCTTAATATCTCCAAGAGAGGACAAATAAAAGAAATATCATTCTCTTGGAGGAAATCAAGCCTAATGTCACCTCCAAGAAAAGGATTCATCACAAGAATAAAGAAAACCACATAGTGAAACATGGGTATCAATGTATGCCCCAACTTTAAAGAAATTCCTAACAAGATTAATGTGAGCAATTTCTTTAAAGTAGAAGAAGACATAAGAGATTATTTGGAAGGCTCTATGCCAAGTCATATGTTTCCAATAAGCTATGTCATGAAAAAGGGTTGCCCCAAAAAGGTAGTATGTCAGCTGCGACCCAACTTAAGGCATGTCATTGACATCCCAAGCTTGCTCTTATATGTACATCAAATGTGGTGAACTATCCAAAAGAGACAAGGACAAGTGACATATGAATACAAGGCTATTAACCCCTTACCCACACTCAGTGCAAGACAAGGATGAATCGAATACGATGAAAATAAGTTTCAATTACAAGAATTAGGTGCCTCAACAAAAGAAAGAGCACCATATTCCTTAAGATGTTGAATTATATTATACAAAGCCTTACATTCATTAGCAGCATGACCATGAACTCTATGATATGCACAAAATGAAGTCTTGTAGTAAAATTTATTTCATGTTCTTGGAGGCAGAGATATCAAACAATGTTGGAGGAGTCTTGACAAGATAATCTCTTGATCAATAGAAGATGTTCCTTTATTTTAAAATAAAGATATCTCCTGCTTAGTACAAAGTGTAATACTTACACAAGACTCTTTAGGTTGCAATATTTGGTTCTCTCCTTGAAAGGAGGATGTAAAATCTAATGAATTCAAATCATTAGTGTTTTGTGAGAAGACATTGACATTAAGCAAAGATTTGTTTTCTTCTTTTAGTTCTTGTAAAGGATAACAATCAAGACTACTAGTGTCTATAAATTCAGGATGCACTATTGTTAAAGTCAACTTAGAAGAATCTTTTGTAAGCGTGTTGATATTGATCAAAGGCTTGTTTGTTTCTTTTGAGGGACAATAACCAATACCATTAGTCTTTTCTTGCATGTGAGTCTATATAGGGACACAAATATCTTGTTCTCTAGCACAACATCCTTTTCCATTGTAACCAATTTTTTTCATCATTTCATAACCTTTTCCATAAATATTCTTCGTCTCTTTTGGATTCGATGATTGCTCATAATTAAGTTCATCATATTTTGTTGTGTATTTTTTTATCTTTTGTTTTAAAGTGGTTAATGTGGATTCTTTTGAATGGTCTTATAAATTTTATATTGAAATTACCAGTTTATCTTTTCCCTATTTAGAGTTTTTGTTTATGATCTTGTATTCTCCCATGAATGTTGGTTTGGAATCTAAGGAACCCCAATCATCTTCTAATATCTTCACGACTTCCTTAAATTGTTTTTCTTTGTATTTTTATTGCATGAATTCTACTTGTGTAGTTGATGTCAATATTTTCAAAGGATTTTCCTTGCCTTTCCCCATGTTCAAACAACTCTTTGGGTCATGGCCAACTTTGAGTGCATACACTTTGTTGTTGTAGACATACTTCATTATATGATGAAGAGTAGAAGGCACCCCATTCATTGCATGAATCTACAATCCCCCTAAAATGAGATTGTATGAAGGATCATGAGGCATAACATGGATTGGCATCTCTAATGTGCCTTTTCCAGCTGTAATAGGAAAAGTGATCACAACAAGTGGTTTTTTTCTTACATTGTCAAATCCCTTAATAGACAAAGAGTCAGGTTCAATTTTTGATTTAGCCACGCCAAGGCTATCCAAAAGGGTCACACTACACACATTAAGGGTGGAGTCATTTTCAACAAGGATTCGCTTTATCCTTGTCCTTTTAAATCGATATATTATTATGAAAGCTTCATTTTATTTTTGCAGTTCCAAAGGAGGGAGCTTACTTTGATGGAAAACAATGTTAGCATTCATTCCTTGAATCATGGTTGCTATGTCATTTGGTTGCACATTAGAAGGGATAGGATATTTTTATAAGGAAATTTAAATCATGTTGTGATAATGAGGGGAGGCTTGAATAAGGTCCCATAATGATATTTTAGCAGGAGTATTCTTTAGTTGTTCAACAATATTGTACTCTTTTCCATTTCATGAAGGAAAATGAGTTGGGCTAGGCAGGATAGGGTTAGGCAATGGGAGGGATGTTGGGGGTATTTGTCTTGGTTGTGGATTGTTTCTAGTGTTATATGTATGAGTGATAGTATTGTGACTTGATTTTTGTGACACATTATTCTTAAAGTTTTGATCATCCAACACAAAGATATCTTCCTCAATTTCATCTTCTAAAACATTATTGCAGAAGGGAAAGATGTTGGGAGATGAATTTAGACTAGTTGAAGTTTCAATGGTTTCTTTTTGTGTTATGTAGTTATCATAATTACCTATTATTATTTCTTCTTGTTCATCAATGTCTGGGTATGTGTAGGATCATCATGGAAAAAATAAGCCCTTAAGTGGCGATAAAACTTCTAAAAATCAGAGTTTGGCAATTTGACGTAAAAAATTTCAATAAGTTATCTATATTATTTAAAAAATATGCAAGAATAGAATCTGTAGTAAATTGAATGTAGGTTCTAAACTATTAGGTTTATTTAAAAATAAATAAAATATATTTGGTGAAAATTTGAAATTTCAATGCAGTAGTACTTAAATTTCAGGGAAAAAATAAGAAGTAGGTGTATGTCTTACTACTCTAACCACAATAAAATGATAATTAGTATTTTTAAGATTTTGGATATAAGTAGAGGAATCATGTCTCGATGTGATGCATATTTTTTTGTAATTTTTTTTCAAGTTAATAATTAATTATGAATTTTTTATTACAACTTTTCAAAAATATAAAAAATCGTATGTCTGACCACCTTAACTTGGTCAAAACTTCATGAAATTCATTTTTTTTTTAATCCTATGGTATGCGAAGCATAAAATGTGACACATGTTTTGGATTCAAAAAAATTGATACCATTTGAAAGCTATAGATATTTTTCAATTAGCCTATCAATCAGGACTTTAGTTGTAATTCAAATAGAAAAGGAATAATAATTATTTATTAAATTAAAAGTAAATAATAATTTATATTGGTGGAAAGCTAAGAATATCCTTAAAAAACCCTTTTTGTCTCATCAATTTTGGGTAAAAAAATGTTGTCAGCCACATGGGCATCATGTCACTTACATATCACCACTTTTGGCCCATCATGATCCTCCACATACTTGTCTTGCCTAATAAGAGAGGTAGAAAGAGAGAAACAACTAGGATTCTCAAAAATCTCATTGATTGGTTCTTCCACCACCAAAATATAATCTTCACCAATAGGAGGGATATTAGGAGAAGAATAAATATGATCGTTCGGATTTTCCAAGGTTGTATTCTCTTTCACTATAACACTCTCATAGGAAGGGGATATGAACAAATATGATTTCATAATAAGAGGCGTAGAAGGAGAGAAACAACTAGGATTCTCAAAACTCTCATTGATTGGTTCTTCTACCACCAAAATGTCTTCTTTGCTAATAGGAGGGATATTAGGAGAAGAACAAATATGATCGTTAGGATTGTCGAAGGTTGTATTCTCTTTCACTAAAAAACTCTCATAGGAATAGGATATGAACTTTTTCTTAGCATGCCTAGAAAGGTAAGGTACTAAAATCGTTTGAACAAAAATGAAAAGCACTTCCAACAATTTTATGTAATGCTTTAAGAATGTAAACAATGTATATCAGGGAAAAAATAAGAAGTAGGTGTTTTTTTGACTACTCTAACCACAATAAAATTATAATTATTTTTTATAAGATTTTGGATATAAGTAGAGGACTCATGTCCCGATGTGATGCATATTTTTTTGTAATTTGTTTTCAAGTTAATAATTAATTATGAATTTTTTATTACAAATTTTTAAAAATATAAAAACTCATATGTCTGACCACCTTAACTTGGTCAAAACTTAATTAAATTCGCTGTTTTTTTTATCCTATAGTATGCAAAGCATAGAATGTGATGCATGTTTTGGATTCAAAATATGTGATACCGTTTGAAAGCTATAGATGTTTTTCAATCAGACTATCAATCGAGACTTTAGTTGTAATTCAAATAGAAAATGAATAATAATTATTTATTAAATTCAAAGTAAACCATAATTTATATTGGTGGAAATAAGATAATATTCTTTAAAAACCCTTTTCATTTCATCAATTTTGGGTAAAAATAATTCGTTAGCCACATGGGCCATCATATCACTTACATATCACCACTTTTTGGCCCATCATGATCCTGCACATACCCATCTTGCCTAATAAGAGAGGTAGAAGGAGAGAAACAACTAGGATTCTCAAAACTCTCATTGATTGGTTCTTCTACCATAAAAATGTCTTCTTCGCCAATAGGAGGGATATTAGGAGAAGAACAAATATGATCATTAGGATTGTCCAAGGTTGTATTCTCTTTCACTAAAACACTCTCATAGGAAGGGGATATGAAATTTTTCATAGCATTCCTAGAAAGGTAAGGTACTAACATCGTTTGAAAAAAAATGAAAAGAACTTCTAGCAATTTTATGTAATGCTTTACAAATGTAAACAATAAATATCCAAAGAGAAAAAGTACTTGTATCCAACATATAAAAAACATTAAGAAAGTAAATAATGTATATCCAAAAATGAAAATTACTTTTATCAAACTTATGGGTATGTGTAGGATCATCATGGAAAAAAACAGGCCCTTAAGTGGCAAAAAATTCAAAGAAATCAGAGTTAGGCAACTTGACATAAAAATTTGAATAAGTTATCTATATTATTTAAAAAATATGTAAGAATAGAATTTGTAGGAAATTTCATGTAGTTTCTAAATTATTAGGTTTATTTACAAAAAAATAAAATCTATTTGGTGAAAATTTAAAATTTCAATATAGTAGTACTAAAATTTCAGGGAAAATATAACAAGTAGGTGTCTATCTGACCACCCTAACCAGATTAAAATGATAATATTTTTTATAAGATTTTATATATAAGTATAGGACTCATGTCCCAATGTGATGCATATTTGTTTCTAATTTTTTTCCAAGTAAATAATTAATTATAATTTTTTTATGAAAATTTTTAAAAAATATAAAGACTCGTATGTCTAACCACCTTAACTTGGTCAAAAATTCATGAAATTCATTTTTTTATTTTTTAATATTATAGTATGAAAATCATAGAATGTGATGCATGTTTTGGATTCAAAAAATATTATACCGTTTGAAAGCTATAGATGTTTTTCAATGAGCCTAAAAATCAGGACTTTAGTCGTAATTCAATAGAAAATGAATAATAATTATTTATTAAATTCAAAGTAAAGCATAATTTATATTGGTGGAAATCTGAGAATCTCCTTTAAAAACCCTTTTCATTTCATCAATTTTGGGTAAAAAAAAGGCGTTAACCACATACCCATCATATTGCCACTTTTTGGCCCATCATGATCCTACACATACCCTTATGCAAAGTTTTATGAATGTAAGTATTGTGTATGCCAAAGTGAAAAGTAATTTTATCCATATGATGCAAAGTTTTAGAAATGTGAACATTTTTAGATCTAATGATTTTTGTAATTGAAATGATTTAGAAAATGACTACCCTAAATTGATGTTTCTGACCTAGATGCATAAAAAAATGCTCCTAAAACTTTCCAGACTTATAGTATAAGTTGCCAAAAAGCTTAGGAAGCATATAAATGATTTCTTTAGTGTTGTAAAAGGAACTTTAAAATATAGACTAAGACTAAATCGCCTAGAGAGACGTATGAGTCCCAGTTAGGGTTCTTTTCATATTTTTTTGGAAATTTTAAGTGTTTTCTATGGTTTTTTGATTTGGATGATGTCTGAACTAAATGTGAATATGGATTTCAGATGATTTTAATCTATGCAAGATGAAAAAATATAACCTATATGCACTTTCACTAATGCAATATTTTGAAACCCTAGATGCAAATTAACTAGTGTAAAACCTAATGCAAAGTTAATGCAAACGAGATCAAGGATAATGATGCACTCCAAATTAGAAAATGAAATTTTCTAAATGTAGGTTCACAAAAATGAAACAACAAAAAATGGATTTTTTTTCATATGGCTTAGAACATAGAGAAAACCTACTTCACAATTATTTCATTGAAGGGACACCCTAAAGATCTCAATCTAATGTATACAAAGGGGAAAGTGATCTTGCAATAGCATAGTCCTAGGGCTTGATTAATGATTAAAGATGGCTTCAGCACCAAGCTAGGGCTTGGAAAGATCAATGAAATGCAAGATCTAATGCATAAATCTAATATGATGTAATACTTGACTAAATTACTTAGAAAAGCTTGTAAATCAGAACATAAAGGTGACATATCAAAAGTGTACACTTGGAAATCTATAGAAGACCAGAATGAGCTTAGAAACACTAAAAATTATAAAATTTTAGCCTACTAGGACTCATATGCTAGCCTTGGTGTATCAGACCTAGATCTAAGATTTTGTGTAGAAATTGAAATTGTAGTGGGACTCATACACCACTTCTGGCATATCAGTACTAATGTAATTTTTTCAAGTTCAAGGTTTGATCTTTCTCTCCAATCTCTTCTCAATCTGCCACACTTTGTTTCTGGAGTTGAAACCTTGATTCTAGACCTATAGAACACTATTTGTGAACATAGCAACCTTGCAAATGAGGGGACAACTCCAGAAACCTTCTCCAAGCTTGTAACCCAATCCTAAAGTGATCTTCAAGCTCCAAGACACTTATATATTCATTCAAACATGTAGAGAGATAAAAACTTGTTGATTTGTTAGTAAATGGGGGTTTTCCTTGGTCAAACCCCTTTGAGGTAATTAAACCAAATGATGAGACAATCGAATAAGAACATGAACCATGAAACATGAAACATGAGACATGAACAATGATACCTTGAATGATGTCTTGTAAATCAGAAACCTAACATGAAGTGGCCATGAAGGATGTAGATATAGATCTTGACATAAGTGTAGAAAAATGCATAACCTTAGATCTTGAATACAACATCACAACACTAGCTCAACCAAATGTTTGATGCTTGATGATATTGACATGATAGAGTATCTTTAATTGTTGGCACAAATGATGGAAAATTCTACCCTTGAATTCCTTAGAAATTATCTTGTAAACTCTCTTGATGCTCTCGTGAAGTATTGGAATGCATAACTCTTGAGTGTTTGACTTGATATCATGATGGCTTATATGAAATAATGATTTGAGACCTTGTTTATATAGGAAATGCATCTAATATCTTGTTAATTGGATCCCACATGCTGACATTCATGAAATTTGAACTTAAAACCTAGATTTTTTGTTGAAAACCCCAAAAAAGGGGCCAAATGGGACTCATATTCCGGATGTGGCATATGTTTCCCATAGGGCCTTTTTAGGTGGTAAAAGTGTTGGTGTGTTAAGAAATTAAGTTTATTTATTGATATTACTGGAATTATGATTCAAATATGCCTTGGGATGCATAATATAAGGTCTTCGGGGCCTATTAATGATGATATTAGGTTTATAAATGAAAGACTTGTCTCAAAATTCAATGTTACAGTGTAAATAAATATACTTACAACATCAAATTAAGGTAAAATAAGGTCTTTTTAGCTTAAAAGGGTTCTAATCCTAACGTGAAATTCTACAACACATTACAACACTAGATTAGGTCCACATAGTTTACGAGACTCCTAAATTTAATGTGAAGACCTGTGTAAATAAATACAGTTTGCAACACTAAATTAAGTAAAATTTTTTGTTTAATTAGCTTAAAAAGGGCCCAAGATCTAATGTCAACATGTAAAAGACATTACAACACTAGGTCAAGGTGATATTAAGTCCTATTTTTCATTAATTATTCCCAAATCACTAGGAAAAGGCATATGTTTTATGTTGTTACATAAAAGTTAGTTTTTAGAGGCCTAGAAGGACTCATTCTCCGATGGGTGAATGGGTCTTTATGCAGGGTTTTTAATGATGAAAATTTTAGTTTCTAAGTTGTTCTTTATGTTCTCTATTCCAAGTTACAAAATAGTACTTCCAGTTTCATAAATTTGGAAAATCAAAGTTAAGTACAAGTGTAAAATGATGCTAAATGACAATAAAAGTGGCCTATTTTTAAATGTAATTTTGATACAATTTTTTACTTAAGTGACTAAAAGTATGCTATTATGTAAGTACTATGTAAAATCAATATAACATTATGTAGTTTTTATAGAATTTTCAGATTAAAAATAAATGTAAAATGCAAGTTTACACCTAAAATACAATGTAACTTTATGCCAAAATTAGAAACCCTAAATGTAATGAATTAGTTCAAATCCTAGGTCTTGTTAGAAACCAAGATCAGACATGCAAACCTAAACACCTTCCACAAAAGAGAAAAACAATGAAAAATGAGAGCTTTGCATGTGAATGTGCAAATTGATATTATTCAGGAATTCAAAGATTACAATGAGATGATTTTCTTTATAAAAGAAAAGTATACAACCCTAATGTTGACCTAAAAATAGCTCAACTAAATAAAGCTTAATTATTAATTAAGTAAACTAATTATTACCTAAGAAAAACCTAAGTAAAGTTATGCAAGCATAATTAAATATTCATTACACTAACACCCCCCCATAAGTGCAACTTAGGGAGACTAAATAAGCATTCACCTAAAACTAAGATGAATGCAAGAAAACATGAATGGGTCCTTGCAACAAGGCTTGATTAGGTACCCATGTACAAATGCAATAATGAGGTAGAGAAGGAAAACCCAGTGGGACAAACCCCCCTACAATGAGATGACTGCTGCAAAGAAGCACTGGAAGAACACTATGGAGTAACATTGGAAACACAATCCAGCAAGCAAGGAAAGATACTTTTGTCTACAAGAAACCATATCGAAATCATAATAATGCAACAACAGACCCAATGCCACGGAACACTTGAAAACACCAAACTGGAACAACCCTGGAATCCATAAAGCAACAGTAGATGATATGATGATGACAGAATCTGGAAGCCGTGAATCTCAATGTTGATGCCAAATTGAAACTAAAACTCTTCCATGGGAACAAGTACGATAAAGACTCAGGAACATTAACCACAAATTTAGTGGCCCTCAAACTGAGATGGATCCGATATGAATCCGATATGTGTCAAGCTAAGACAAAATATGGCCAAAAGAAACTAAGAAACTAGATTACAACCCATGCGATTTGTCATTAAAACACAATGATATCAAAGTGCATGCACACTCTAATCATATTATTATGCAAGAAACCCCCCTGATGGAACTTTATATCAGTTCATTTATTACAATACCCAATGATTTAAAAAGGAGAGAATGCCTCAAAATGAATAAATATAAAATAAAACTTGACCTCAGATCTATGTAGAGGACTGAACCAGCTTTCCAATGCCGCAAGAATGGCAAAAAAGGATCACTGAGTCAAAAGATATGCCCTCCAGAGTGAAAAACACAAGTTCTGAGTTCAACGACCTGCAAAATAAAACTAGAGAAAAATCAGAAAAAAATACCTTCACCACTGGATCAATGTTGGAATCCGCTTTCCAACCATATCTCATTTGCAAAAAAAGGACACTGTACGCAAAAGTTACGCCCGAGTTTGTAAAAGTGCTCCAATTTGGCCAATAAGGCCTCCAGGCAGCCCAAGGCGCTAAAAAACATTCGGCCCCTGGTCCTGTGCACAACCAGGGGCTGGTGGGTAGGGGACTGGGGTGGAGCCCTTGGTCACCCATGTGACTGGATCGGGTGCTAAAGGGTCAGTCGGGGGCTAGGCACATAGCGCCCGGTCCCCTATACGACCGACAGTTGCCTGCAAACTGCCCGCGGGGGCTGGTGCTAGGACCAACGATGGACTGGTGGAGCCACCAATGGCGGTGGCTGCTAGGTGGCTACTTGGTGGCCGTCAGGTGACCACTCGGTGGTGGGTGGATTTGCACTGGGAGAGCCGGCCCACATCCCAAAAAATGCAATTTTTTTTTTTTTCAAAAATCCGGCCTCGGAGTGCATGTTGGGGAGGCTGTATGATAGTCTTGGCAAACAATTTTTGCCTTCCAGATCAAGTGCTCATAAATTGACCAAATTACAGGTAGTCCTTAAGGTTTTCGGTTGCTGCAAACACGATGGTGACCTCCGTTCATGCTCAAAATGCTCTGAAAAATCAGCTACCTCCAGAGCTTGCAAAAAATGATCGAGCTCGAAACCCTCATAGTTTTCTACAACGATGACCAAAATCAAAAAAATAAAAGTCATTCCTGACTTTTTCTAGTACTTTGAATCCAATGGTGAAGCCCATTCTGATCCAAGACACTTCATAAATGAACTCAAGGCATTATACCCTCGGAGAACCCCAAACGAACTCTGCAATGAATTTCTCCAAAATTTGAGAAGGGGATGCATGTCAAGCTCTGATACCATGTTAGAAACCAAGATCAGACATGCAAACCTAAACACCTTCCACATAAGAGAAAAACAATGAAAAAGAAGAGCTTTCCATATCAATGTGCAAATTGATATTATTCAGGAATTCAAAGATTACAATGAGATGATTTTCTTTATAAAAGCAAAGTATGCAACCCTAATGTTGACCTAAAAATAGCTCAACTAAATAAAAATTACTTATTAATTAAGTAAACTAATTATTACCTAAGCAAAATCTAAGTAAATTTATGCAAGTGCAATTAAATATTAATTACACTAAAAATCTATTGTTTCAATTTACTCCAAATAAGAAATTAGACTGTTCAAATACTCAAGTTCACCAAAATGAAACATAGAAAAATAGGGTAGGGGTTCAAAACACATAGGGCTTTATACTAAATTTGGAATGTTTCACCAAACTTACTATAAATAGAAAGAGAAAAATGGGGTGTAATGAACCTACATATTTTCTATTTCATTTAGGAAATGATATCCTCCAAGATCTAATTCCATTTCAGCCCTTGGGTGAGTCAATTATATGGAAGATTTGCAAATTTCCTTTATGTGTATGGACAGGGTAAATATGACTAAAATGCACTTTTGGGATGTAAATAAAAAGTACCTAATGATCCCAATAATCCATTGTAAAACTTGAATATTAAATTTAAATCATAACACTAAGAGAATCCACAACTCCCTTTCAGATTGATTTATGAACTCTAAATCATTATAAACATGTCATCAAAAATGTTGTAGGGTTTCCTAACATAAATAGTGAAAAAATGACTGAACAAGGGTTTTGGGAGATGAAAATAAGATAGAAAATAATCTCAAATCTGAAACCTATGACCTAATTCATGTAGATGTAGTAGAAATCTAACAAAAATAGTCAAATTTATGAAAATTGGATTCGTGGAAGATAGTTAAAAATTACTTCAAAATCTGTTGCAAAGTGTCCATGACACCCCTAGTCCAAAAATGGAAAATGGCTCTTTAGATAGCTTTTTGAGCTGATTTTTTGGAAGCCTTTAATAAAAAATTCAGATGCAATTTCACCAATTTCACACTAAAAAGGTAGAATTTTGTTTGGTTCTATGCTTCGGAGATAAAACAACAAACTCCAAACACTTTCATTCAAGGGAAAACCCTAGAAATCTCAACCTCAAGTATGCAAGGGAGAAAGATATCTCACAATAGGGTTGTCCTAGGGTCTTATTGTAAACTAAAGAGGGGTTCACCACAAAGCTAGGGCTTGAAAATACTAATGAAATGCAAGAACTAATGCTTAAACCTAGTGATGTGTGAAACCTGGAGGAATGACCTATAAATGCATATAAATCAGAACAAAAGGTGTCAAAATCAAAAGTCTGCACTTGGAAACCTGTAGGGAATTGAATGAGGACTAGAAATTCTAGAAATACTATTTTTAATGTTGAGTAGGACTCATACACCCATTTGTGTGATTTAGTCCCAGACTAGGTTTTCTACACCAAAATTGGAAGTTGATAATGCTAATTTGAATCTCTAGAAACCTTGAAAATTGGTTGTACAAGGAATCATATGCCCAAGGTGGCATATCATTCATAGTGTTATTTTTCAAAACATTAAGGTTTGATTCTTCACTCCAATCTCTTCTCCTTCTGCCATAGTTTGTTGCTGGATCTAAAACCCTCATTTCAGACCTCTAGATGTCTTTGTGGTGGATATAACAACCTTGCAAATGAGGGGACAAATCCAAAAACTTACTTCAAGCTTGTAACCTAATCTTCAAATATCCTTCAAGCTCCAAGATATGTAGATCTACAATAACACATAAAAGAGAAGAAATACTTTTTGTTTGTTAGACGATAGGGGTTTTCCTAGGTCAAACACCTTTTAGGTAATTAAACCAAATGATGAGATAATGAAATAAGCACATGAAACATGATACATGGAACAAGAAACATGAACAATGATACCTTGAATAATATCTTGTAAATCAGCAACCTAACATGAAGTGGCCATGAAGGATGTGGATCTAGATCTTGAAATAAGTGTAGAACAATGCTTGATCTTGGATCTTGAATGAAACATTACAAAACTAGCTCACCAAAATGATTTATGATTGATAATGTTGACATGATGATGGATCTTGAACTACTGCAACAATTGATGAATAATGTTTCCCTTAAATTCCTTAAAAATTATCTTGAATGCTCTCTTAATGGTCTTGTAAAGTCTTGGAATGTTTAATTCTTGAGTGTTGGACTTGATATCATGAGTGATTATTGAAATAATGATTTGAGACCTCATTTATATAGGAAATCCATCTAATATCCTGTTTATTAGATCTCATGGTCTGACACTCATAAAATTTGAATTTTAAACCCTAATTTCTCACTCCAAACTCAAAAAAGGATCCAAATGGGATGCATACACCATCTATGGAGTATGGATCTGACGTGTGTGGGAATCATACACCCAAGGTTGTGTATGGGTCCCATGGGGCCTTTTTGGAGAAAGTGTTGGGGAATTAATAAATTAATTCTATTTGAGGTATACATCATGATTTTAGTTGAAATAAGCATTGAGATACATAATATAGGGTATCAGGGGCCTATTAATGATAGTATAAATGTCACAAATATAAGAGCACCCAAAATTCAATGCGAAAGTGTAAATAGATATACTTTACAACATCAAATTAGGTATTTTTTTTGTCTATTTAGCTTAAAAAGGCATTAGATCCAATGTGAATGTGTACAACATATTACAACACTAGACTAAGGAAACATTAGGTCCAAGAGCCTTGATTTTAATATGAAGGTGTATATGAATACACTTTACAACATTAAATGAAGGAAAATTTAGGTTTACTTATCTTAAACGAGCCTTAAATCTAATGTGGATGTGTACGACACATTACAACACTAGATTAAGGCGATTTTAAGTTCTTTTCAAAATTAATTAGTCCCTAAATTAAGTTTGAAAATGTACACGATGAATTTTTTTGACACTAAATTTAGCCCCCACTTTAGTTAGAGGATGAACTTGCTTCAAACTCACACTAAAGTAGACATTCAAGAAGGGTCCAATCATACCAATGCGGATGGTCTAAGATAACAGAGATCAAGGAGGTGGTCAAGCCACCAAGATCCAAGATCCTCCATAAAGACAACATAAGAACAAAAATGACACACACAATGGTGTATAATATGCAACATCAAGATACATAAATATGCAATGTGAATAACTAAAAGAAAGAAAAACAAAAAAACAAAAAAATGAAACTGAGGATGATCAAGCTTAGGTCATTTGTCCAACATGATGTGGATCACATCTAAGTTTATTGTCCAAAAATGCAAGCTCACTCTAAGGAAATTAAACTTCAAGCTCTCCACTGGGTGAGTATCCAAAGTGGTGAGACACATACACACATGATTGGTATGTTCTCACAAAGACACCTGCGTGGCTAAGGGAAAGTCATTCCTCAAATTGGCTTCCCATCCAACCAGACCAAAGTTATACCTCCTGATAAATTTATTAAGGTGCCACACAATAGTGAACTTCAGGCTTCATGAGATAAGTAAAACATCGTATGCTTGTAACTCATGAATAAACAAGATAGCTCCACATGCATGCAAAGTTTGTTATGCAAGGTGACCATATAAATAGTCTAAGGTGTGTTCAAAGGGATTTTTCTTAATTTGTGCAAGGTCTTTTTTTAGGGAACATCATGCTTAATATCTCCAAGATAGGACAAGTCAAAGAAATACCACACTCTCAAAGGAAATCAAACCTAATCACACCACCAGGAAAAAGACACATCACAAGAAGAAAGAAAATCATGTAGTGAAACATGAGTGTCAATGTATGCCCCCACTTTAAAGCGGTTGCTAACACCATTACTGCAAGAAATTTATTTAAAGTAGAAGAAGACATGAGAGCTTATTCCAAAAGCCTTATGCCAAGTAATATGTTTCCACTAAGCTATGCCATGAAAAGGTGAAGGTTTTCCCCCAAAATTTATGAGGTATGTAACATGCAAGCTAGCTTAAGGCATGTCATCCAAATCCCAAGATTAAAATTATGTATACATGAAAGGCGGTCAACTAGCCAAAAGAGATACTAACAAGTGACATATGAGAACAAGGCTAACTAACACCCTTTCCCCACTTACTATAGGAAAAGTATGAGTTGATTAGAATAAAAATAAGTTTCAATTAGAGGAACTAGGTTCTTCAACACAAGGAAGAGCACCCCACTCCTTAAGATCTTGAATTTTATCACTTAAAGCCTTACATTCATTAGCGACATGACCATGAACTCTATGATATGCACAAAATGATCTCTTGTAATAAAATTTATTTCATGTTGTTGGAGGGAGATATATCAAATGATATTGGAGGATTATTGTTAATATACTCTATTGATCAAAATTAGAGGATGTTTCATTAATTTGTGACAAATATATGCCTTTCTTAGTATAAGATGTCATACTTACACAAGACTCTTTAGATTGTAACATTAGTTTTTTGCGTGATGACATTAACATTAAGTGAGGATTTTGTTGTTTCTTTCAAAGGATAAAAATAAAGACCACTAGTGTCTATCAATTTAGGGTGAACCAATGTTAAAGTTAGCTTTGAAGAATCTTTTGTAAGAGTGTTGATATTAAGTGAAGGCTTGATTGTTTCTTTCAAAGGATAATAACCAAGACCACTAGTATTCTTCTGCATGTGAGGATCTATAGGGACACGGATACCTTTTTCATTAGCACCACATCCTTTTCCATTATAGCCGAGTCATTTCATAAGTTCATAACCTCTTCCATAGAGCTTTTTCATTTCTTTTGGATTTGGTGGTTGTTCATAGTCAATTTCATCAAAGTTTGTTGTATAATTTGTTGCTCTATAGGAGTGAATTTTCACCCTTTTTTAAATTCCCCTTTAACATCCCTTCACATTAGAAAATCAAACCCGAAGGTGAAATTCCACATCACCCACCTACCTTCCATCCACTTGGTTTTTTTATCGTGTGTCAGTTGGGGAATATTTCTTGGGACTGTGCGTTCAACACACATACATCTACACGACGTGCTACCATCCCTAACATATTCCTACCTCTAGTGTCCATAGGGACATTACACTCTCCAATGGGCATGAAGCGGAATGCCTCTGTGTCAACTAGTCGACCCAAAAATTGCTCTTAACCTCCTAACCTTCAT
Organism: Sequoiadendron giganteum; assembly: GCA_007115665.2. Taxonomy (NCBI): domain Eukaryota; kingdom Viridiplantae; phylum Streptophyta; class Pinopsida; order Cupressales; family Cupressaceae; genus Sequoiadendron; species Sequoiadendron giganteum. The sequence goes on along the minus strand of CM021100.1, from coordinate 523,621,351 downwards.
TTAAATGCATAATTTTCACTATCACTTCATCGCTTTATAAAGATTTCTCATCTTATTCACAATTATATCAACTTGAGCATTTTCACAACTCTATTGTTCATTACAGTAGCTTTTTACTCCATCTTTTTATGTGTTGTGCTACCATAGAAGTTGCAATTTTGGAGTCTTGTGAGACCTCCCTTCATCACTGTTGTGGCCATGCCAACTTATCCAATCTCATTGTCTTGCATTCTCCCTTCATTGGACTTGAGAGACTTTGGTTGGAGGTGGTATTGCTTTATTTTCATTTCTTGTCATGGTTTGATAGAGTAGCATTGTATCTTTTGAAGTGTTCAGTACTTTCCTTTCTATTTCCTTTAGCGTATTTTTTACTTCATGGCTTTCCTAGCTATCCATGGAGGTGGAAACATCAAAGTGGGGATTTAAATATGGAAAACCCCTATACAACCCAACACGTTTCCCTCTCTTGGTGAACATGTATGTGGATCTCACTAGCGAACTAGAGTCTCGGTGAGTTTATATTCATCATCCTCATTTTCATCTACCTTCTCTAATATTTACGTTACTATTTCTCATACTTGATAGTTTTTTTTATTCCATTAAACTTTGTCAGCTAGGTAGTTAGTAGGTTTTCTTGTTTCTTGCACTGCATTTTACTCTTTTTGGTTGTATGGATTCCAGCGCGCCATACTATCTTCCTAGACCCACACTACTATCCTCGCATAGAGAGTTGTCTGACGTATAGTTTGGACTCCTAAGATCGGCTCATCTAGCCTCATTTAGGTTTTTAGATATGTATAGTGATAGAAGCGATTGAGAGATCTCTTCATTCTTGATTCTTGTCCTAAACCCCCATTAGCTTGAGGTAAGATAGGGCATCCCTCTGCTCTTGGCTCTCTACGACCTAGAGCCTTGGTGTGGTTGATCCCACTACCTTACATTTCTATGAACCTGGGACCCCTAGTGGCATAGTTGGAAGGTTCCATAGGAATTGTGGAACGAAGGCTTAATTGGGTAACTATCTAATTGTGAAACCTTTGGGGGATCTATGAAAGTTTTGTTTAGTGTATGCAATGGATTCCTTTTTGCATCTACCTATCCCTTTATTGTAGCCTATGAGTAGTTCTCTCGATATAGCCTTCACCTCACGGGACTTTCTGATGGGTTATAATAGAGTGCCATCTCCTCTATACATCCCTATGCCAATCAACAAAATTTGTACAACAAGTGTTCTTGTTGACCTCATGGGTATGTGCAGGATCATCATGGAAAAAATAGGCCCTTAAGTGGCAATAAATTCAAAAAATTAGAGTTAGGAAACTTGACATAAAAATTTGAATGAGTTATCTATATTATTTTAAAAATATGTAAGAATAGAATCTATAGAAAATTTAATTTACTTTCTAAACTTCTAGGTTTTTTTTTTTTTAAATAAAATCTATTTGGTGAAAATTTAAAATTTCAATGCAGTAGTATTTAAATTTCATGGAAAAAATAAGAAGTAGTTGTTTGTCTGACCACCCTAACCACAATAAAATGACAATTTTTTTTATAAGATTTTAGATATAAGTTATAAGGGACTCATGTTCCGATGTGATGCATATTGTATTGTAATTTTTTTCCAAGTAAACAATTAATTATAAATTATTTATTACAACTTTAAAAAAAATATAAAAACTCATATGTCTGACCACCTTAACTTGGTCAAAACTTCATGAAATTCAATTTTATTTTTTTTAATCCTATAGTATGTGAAGTATAGAATGTGACACATGTTTTGGATTCAAAAAATGTGATACCATTTGAAAGCTATAGATTTTTTTCAATCAGCCTATCAATCAGGACTTTAGTCGTAATTCAAATATAAAATAAATAATAATTATTTATTAAATTCAAAGTAAAGCATAATTTATATTGGTGGAAAGCTGAGAATCTACTTTAAAAACCCTTTTCATTTCATCAATTTTGGGTAAAAAAAAAGTCGTTAGCCACATGGGCCATCATATCACTTAGATATTGCCACTTTTTGGCCCATCATGATCGTACACATACCCTGATGTGTTAGATGTGATTACTGAGGAGAATATTTTAATCAAATTGCTACACAAAGATGGGTATGACGCACTTGAAATTACCATCTATAGACATAATAGAATTTTCATACCTCCCCTTGGTAACATCACATTGTCAGTTCTTGTTGGACCTAAGTCAGTAAACTTGCTCTTTGGCATAATTCAGGGGTCTGAACAATTCAAAGTGAAAATGGGTATACCTTGGTTAGTCGCTATGAATGTAGTTCCCTTGGTTCTACATAAATTTCTAAAATTTATCTATGAGGGTTCAATGCAGGTAATCCATTACACCCACTATAAATAATCGGTTGTGCATGGTAGATATGCTTTGGAACACTTTTGGCTTAAAACCATTGGTCTGCTTCCACCTAGGATGGACCCCCAATATCGAACCTATGATAAGTATGGGAAAGGGTGCTTAATGCCTAAGGTGAGATACCCTCCATCTCCCTATGTTGTCTCACATAGGGCATGGTTGAAAGCTGACAATGCTGCCACCTTGGCTCAGACAAGGGAGGAAGAAAATAATGATCAAGGTTCTTCTCCCTCGTCTTCCATTGTCCTTCCTATCACTTCCCCTCACTCTATTGCAGTGTCATCAAATTCTACTCCTAAGTGATTAATATAGAATCATATTGTGCTCGCTCGGAGAAACCCTAAGCATCCAATGTTTGAACTTACCATTTTACCCACAATGCCTAGGACCATTTGGTATGGTAAGGGGAAGCTTCCCCATGAGGAATACTTTAAGTCTTGGCTTGTGCGGCATCCTATAATTCCTGCTCCTAAGGAAGTGAATGGGAAGAGGCCTGCCACTAAGGTGATAGAGTTGACTCCCCCCACTATCATTCAAACCTCCTCTCATTATCTCCCTCTTGCTCTTATCCAAAAGTCTCTCCCTCCACCAAAAAATATTCTGATGGACACTCTGATGACTTAGCAAGACCCTTCAATCCCATCTCAACTCTCGGCCTCTAGCTCTTAGAGTCAGAAAAAATTATGTTTGCATGAACGCAAGCATCAATGAAAGGTTCTAATAGCTTAGTAGGTCTCTCTATAGAGGAAGGAATGGGAGTTGACTGCCCCTATTTCAAGGCATGTTGTTGCATCCTCCTCTCTCATCCCCTGTGCTTTAGTTCAGTCAGCGTCAGTGCTGCTTCTGGTTCTTGCTACAAGCGTAAACATCCCTAAACTTAAAAAGGTGTAGGTGTTTATTTCTCCATTAGTTGAGCCCCCTCTCTTGATGTCCCTCCTAGACATCTCACCATTATTCAAGCTCATGGACATGTCAAGAACCTTGGTAGTGTTTGTCATTGTTTTCTCCTCCTCCTTCACACCTTCTACCTCATTCGTGGGGATGTCACATCCTCTAAAGAAGTAGAAGATGGAATTTGGACCCTCTAACAAACTGGGCATTAGAGGAGTCCACCTTCTTTAGAGGGTGATCATGCATTAGCATTTTTCATCCTAGTGATGGAGGATGTTTCAGTGTCCCTTATTTTTTCACTACTCTCAAGTCACTCGGTGAGCCTAGCAATGAATCTCGAGCACCACCTACCTCATCCATTGAGGTAACACATGGAAATCCTATGAAGTGCATGTTTAACTCTTTAGATGAGGTATCAGCCCTATCAGTGATCTTCACCAAGTCGCTAACCTTTGCTCCACAAGAACCGAGTGGAGAAGACCTCATGAGGACTTCTTCCTTGGCTCTTCTTGTGGGAGGTTTAGAGGGTTCCTCCATTGTAAGCTCATCTGTCTTCCCTATATAATGATCTAGATTGGGAGGGTGATGATCTATTTGTTGATGAGTGTTAGGGGGTGCCTCTTCTTTATTAGTAGCGTAGAGTGTGTGTGTGTGTGTGTTTTTGTGTTCCCTCATGGTTTCGTTATGTGTTCTTGGATGACCCTTGCCACCCTTGTTGGTCCTTGGATATAGGAGTGATTATTTTTCATAAAAATTCCTCTATTATTTGTATTGATTTTCACAAATTTGGGATGATGCAAAGTGGTTGGGGCACTTAGGGTTCCCTTCCATGTTGACTCATTTTTTTAATTTTTAATTTATGTTCTCATGCATTCTTTATATTGTCTGATATAGAAGGGGTTTAATGATAGTTCATTAAATATAATATTATCATATGTATATATTTATGAGTATCTCTGACCTCAAAATATCAGATCACCCCTATGTCCCTTGTTCGTGATGTTACTATTTTTCATTACACTTTTTCTCTCCTCTCTTTCATGCTTGCTTTGTGATGTTGTGGTGCCTATGTGTTTTCCCTCATGTGTGTGACAAAATTACCATGGCGACATCTTGCTATGTCCTTGGGGCTACAACATCACTTTTTAATTCTTTATTTTTTGTCCTAAGCATGTCACATGCCTCTACGTTAAGCATGCACCATCCTAAGGGGGGATATCATGTCAACTTTGATTTTTAGAAAATGCATTCAGTGACCAATGAATCTTTTCTCGAGAATATTTGTGAACATTTTCAAAAAATAATATTCTCAACAAGGACACCTAGCAGAATGTGTTTCCTTCATCATGGGTTTGTAAAGAAATAACTTTAAGAACTTTCCTCTGAGGAGGGAGAAGCTTTTCCTACAGGAGAAGCCTCGATCTTCCCCTCATGATGGAGAATTTTATTCCTTTTGAATTACTTAAGGAAGTGAACATATTTGTGAAAAAATTTCTCTCACTTTCAAACAATGCATCCCTTGAGTGGATCACTCTTCTTTTGAAGGGTTCCTAAGGGACCCGTTTGAAAAATTTTCCTTCAATTTTTTGACTGTCTGCATGATTGTCTTCTTGTTTTCCTACATGGCTACAATTTTTTTTCTAACATTTTTTATCTATAGATTAACATGTTTCTTTGCATGTATGCCTTTGAAGCTTCTTTCTAGTCTGACTCTATAGAGTCCCTTTTAATTTGGCTTCCTTTAGGAGAGAGTACCTAGGGGCACTTTCTTTGCAGGTTCGAGGGCCTGTGAAGCACTTGCATCTTGTAGGATTTTTCCATCGTTATGCAAGCCTTTTGTGTAATTTTTTCAACTTCTTAGTTTTTCGAAGCTAGAGTGTCCTTTGTTCGAACCTACTTAGGAGAGACTACTTGTGGAGTTGTTTTCCCTACCTATGCTTTCAAGCTTGCCAAAGCGTGATCTACTTCCTTCATGGTTTAGGTATACATTTCTAAACTCTTCAATCTACTTGTGGGGGGAAAATTTATAGGAGAGAATTTGCACCCATTCTGCAAATTCTCCTTTTGCATCCATTCACCTTAGAAAATCAAACTCGAAGGAAAATTTCCACATCACCCACCTACCTTCCATCCACTTGGTGTTTGTCCTATGTGTCGATGGGGGGATATTTTATAGGGACATAAGCATGACATCTGAATTCCTACATGACACACTATCATCCTTGACAGATTCCTATCATTGGTATTCACGGGGAGGTTATACTCTCCATTGGGGATGAAGCATAATGCCTCTATGTCAACCAACTGACCAAAAATTGACTCTTTACCATCTAATCTTCTTTCAAATGCATAATTTTCACTATCACTTCATCTCTTTAGCAATCTATCTCATCCTCTTCATAATTCTAGGAACTTGAGCATTTTTGCAACTCCATTGAGCATTATAATAGCTAGTTACCTCATCAACTCCATCTTTGTACGTGTTGTGCTAGCATAGAAGCTATGATTTTTGAGTCTTGTGAGACCTCCTTTCATCACTGTTGCGGACATGTCAACTTTTCCAAGCTCATTTTATTGCATTATCCCTTCATTGGCCTTGGGAGCCTTTGGGTGGAGGTGGTATTGCTTCAGTTTCATTTGTTATCATGGTTTGATAGAGTAGCATTGTATCCTTTGTAGTCTCCAGTACTTTCCTTTCTATTTGTTTTATTGTATTTTATACTTCGTGGCTTTGCTAGCTTTTCGAGGAGGTGGAAATTCAAAAATCGGGGTTTGACTGAGGCAAAGCCCTATACAATCCCACATTTTTGCCTCTCTTGGTTGTGTGTAGCTGAATGTGTGAGTGGAGCTCACTAGCGAATTGGAGTCTCATTGAGTTCATATTCATCACACTCTTTATAATTTACATTTCTATTTCTCATAATTCATAGTTTTGTTTATTCCCTTAAACTTTTTTAGGTAGGTAGTTAGTAGTTTTTCTTGTTTCCCACACTACATTTTACTCTTTTTTTTATACAGAAGCCATTGCACCATGTTGTCATCCTAGATCAACACTGTTATCCTCAGGTAGAGAGTTATTAATGGTGTAGTTTAGAATTGAGAGACCAGCTTGTCTATTCCCATTTAGGTTTCTAGAACTGTAGAGTAATAGAAGCACTTGAGAATTCTCTTCATTCTTGATTCTTTCCTAAAAACCCATTAGCTTGAGGTAAGATAGGGAATCCCTCCACTCTCATCTCTTCATGACATGGAGCCTTGGCATGGTTGGTCCCCCTACCTTATAGTTGTCTTTTTTTCTAAGTGGTTGAGGTGGATGATTTTGAAGGGTCTTCCAAATTTTGAGTTGACATTACTTCTTTTTCATTTCTCTTCTCTAAATATTTTTTTATTATCTTGTATTCTCCCATGAATGTTGGTTCAAAATCTAAGGAACACAAATCATCTTCTAATAGCTTCATGACTTCCTCAAAATATTGCGAAAGGATTTTCCTTATCTTTGTCAATATTTAAATAACCTTTTGGCTCAGGGCCAACTTTGATTGTATATACTCTATTATTGTAGACATATTTCATCATACGATGAAGGGTAGAAGGCATCAAATGCATCTCATGAATCCATGGTCTTCCTAAAAGGAGGTTGTATGAAATATCATCAGGTATAACATGAATTCGGGTTTTTCATGTGGCCATTCCAACTAAATAGGCGATGTAATCACTCCAAGAAATTGGTTTCCTACATCGTAAAACCCCCTAATAGATAAAGAATAGGGTTTAATTTTTTATTTATCCATGAAAATTTTATCCAAAAGGGTTAGAATACATGTTTTAAGGGTAGTACCATTATAAAAAATGATTCCTTTTATTCCCAACCTATTACGAGTAGAAATTACCATAAATGCATCTTTTTTCTCTCTCACGTCCAAAGGGGGTAGCTCATGGTGATGAAAAGTAATGTCTACATTGTGCAAAGTTATAGCTTTCATTTGGGTTGCTAATTCATTTGATTGAGTGTTAGGAATTTGTTGTAAATTTCTTTGAATCATATTTTGATAATGAGGGGAGGCTTGAATAAGGTCTTATAAGGATATCTTAGTCAGAGTATTCTTTAATTGTTCAACAAGATCATAGTCCTTTCCGTTTTGTGGAGGAAAACAAGGAGGACCTAGTAAGATAAGATTACACAATGGGAGGGATTTTGATGTTCTTTTTCTTGGTTGTGGATTGTTTCTAGTGTTATATGTATGAGCAATGGTATTATGACTCGTGTCCTAAAAACTATTATTCTTAGGTGGGTAACGGATACGTTATGGATTATTTTCAGTTTGAGGTTTGTGTGAAGGTGGGTAAAGGATGAGTTGAGTTTGAATAATATGAACTTTCATTAATGAAGGAGAGTCCAATGTTACTTCACCATCTTCAAACAATTGCACTATATAATTATTGTCAATGTTATCTGTAGTGTCGAAAAATGGGTCCTTTGACATTTCCACACTCGTTTGGGTCCTCCTTGTAGATTTTCGCTTAATGTTTCCTTGATTTAGTCTTGTAATGTGGATAACACATTCACATTAGGTCTTAGGCCCTTGTGAACTAATGGATTTTAGTGGTACCTTGCTAAAGTGTTATAACTCACTTTAACACTTTTTCTAGGGTTTTATCACATATTTAAACATAATAAACACATTTATAATAAAAATCAACATTAATGTTTCCTTATTTAGAGTTTTGTAAAGTGTTGTAACACAATTTCATATTTCTCTAGGATTTTCATTAATAATTGGGATTTATCATTCTTTAATTGGCCCTATTTTGCATCCACAAGCCTCATTTATTGCATATTTTTGAGGATAATCCTAACACCAATTAGTAAACAATCATAGTTTAGGTGTTCTTGTCTTGTGTGGCCCAAATTTAATGTCTAGGACTCATTCGCCACCTTCGGCGAATGAGTCCCACCTAGATTTTTGGGTCCCAAACCTATTTTTACACCTTTCTAAGCACTTTTGATTTTTGGTCCCATACATTCTACCAGATGGGACTCATTCACCATCTTGGGTGAATGAGTCTCGTGTGGTCCAAAATTGAAATTAATTCAAATTCTTGGCCGTATTTTGTCCTCCTAGATCTAATGTTGGCCTGTAGTGTTGCAATTTTAGGAATTCTTGTATAATTTAGTATAAATAAAAGGTTCTTTCTCAAATTTTCATACCTAGCATCCTAACAAGCAATCAAGTGATCCAAAACTTTTATGAGAGAATTCATAATAGAAAATTGATTTCACAAGATCATTCAAGCATTCATAAGGGCATTCAACTATATTTAATGGTAGATTCTTCATCAATTTTTGTAGAAATTCAAGATCCATCAAGCATATCAAGCATCAAGCATGTTAGTGAGCTGGTGTTGTGATGGATCATTTAAGATCCAAGACCACACATTGTTCTATTCTTATTGTCAAAGATCAAGACCTACATCCTTGATGACCATTTCATGTTGAGATGTAGATTTACCAAGAATCATTTACAAGACATTATTCAAGGTATTATTTCTCATGGTTCATGTTGTTTTTTTCATGTTACCTGCCTTCATTTTATTGTCTCATCATTTGGCTAAATTACCTACAAGGGGTTTGACTAAGGAGAACTCCTATTCGCTAACAATTAACGCATTTTCTCTCTTTCTTTCTATAATTTCAGATCTAGGTGATTTGAAGACTTGAAGATCATTGAAGATTAGGTTAGAAGTTAGTTGGAGTTGTATCCCCATTTGCAAGGTCAAAATATTCACAAATATGTCATCTACAACCCCAAAAATGAAGTTTCAGATCTGGGAACCTAGAGGAGCAAATTAAGGAGATTGAAAAGAGAAGATCCAGACTTTAAATTTATAGAAAATCCAAACTGGACTCATTCGTCAAGAGTGGTGAATGAGTCTCACTATAGGATTTTTTCAAATATGTTTGCAGATTTGGATACCCATTTGGCAAAAACTTGATCCTATGGAGAGACCTGGATCTGGGACTAATTCACCTAGAATGGTGAATGAGTCCCACCAAGCCTAAAAAGTAGAAATTTCAAGATTTTTGAGTCCCATTTCATCTCTCTTCAAATTCGAGGTGCACTCTTTCAGTTTTGTAGCTTTTTGTTTTGTTTTAGGATCATTTCTAGGTCATTCATTGAAGCATTGCATCAAAATAGGGTTTTTCATTTCATCCTTTATTACGTTGTCTTTCCAAGTCTAAACTTGGTGGTGAACCCCTCATTAAATATAATTCAATCCCTAGAACACTCCCTTTGCAAGATTTCAATCTCCTTTGCATTGAAATATCAAGGTTTTGTTCTTGAGTGAAGAGCAAGAAAATTCATCTCTCTCCTTTTAGGTCCAAAACCCTTGAAGCAAAAGAGAGTACATAATTTTCATGTTTTCATTTTAGTGAACTTGCATTTCAAACATCATAATTCTTATTTGGAGTGCATTTACATCCTAGATTTAGCTTGCATTAAATTTGCATTAGGTTTTGTATTGGTTAATTTGCATTCTAGGGTTTCAATCATTGAATTAGTGAAAGCTCATTTAGCTTGCATTATTGCATTCAATTTCATTTAGGATACACATCATACAACATAGAAAGCATAACAATCAATTGAAAACTTTTAATTTTTTTGAAAAAAAACCCTACTACGACTCATTCACCACCCTGGGTGAATCAGTGGCAATGCCCATCTAAAATTTCCTTTTACAATTTACTAAAAACCTTCTTTCTAGACATATGTTTTCTTCCATTAACTATCTATTTAACTTGGTTGAGTTTTTGTTACATTCATTTCACCAAATCTAGCTTAAATTGGTCCATTTCATGCATTGCTCAATTTTGCATTTACAACATTTCATTTTTAGATCATTACATAGTGTAATCAGTGAAATACCTTTTTTGAAATCTAAAAATTATATTTCATTCTAGGACTTTACATTGCATTTCAAGTTTACATAGATTATTGTTCAAAAATATTGGTTTCAATCTTTTCCAAGTTTGTAAGTAAAAATTTAGTCAATAAACATGTGAGTCACTCATTCAATGCATTCCCTAGTTATGAGAGTCACTTAGCACAAGTGAGTGAAAATGTTAACACTTTCCTTAAGCATACACCCCCTCCTATCTCCCCTATTTGTTCGAATGATGTGATAGAAGAGAATACAAACATACATAATCATGATGATCATAATTGTTCTTCTCCCGTTACCTCTCCTTTTAGTGAAAAAGGTATCTTGGCAAAAGAATGTACAATAATTGAGAATCATGAATACCTTTATTTTCCTTCTCCTCATTCCCTTTGGGAAGATATTATAGCACAAGAGAATGAAATCATAGAAACACTTCTAAACATTACTTTACCTAATCTCCATTCTCCTCTTGCTTGTAAGAATGATTTAGTGGAAGATGAGATTGTAAATCATGAGGATACATTGGTTTTAGATGATCAAATATTTAAGGTCTATAACAAACCCCTTGATGATCCTTCCCCTACCTTTTTTTTTGGAAGACATTAGGGAGAAAATGAATGCACTCATAAATGATCATGATAATCATACTTTTTTTCTCCTAGTATCTCTCATAGCTATGAAGAAGATACTTTGATGATAGAAAATAAAATAGATGAATGTCATGAGAATATTAGTTTCCCCCCTTCACCTAAGGAATCCCTTAGTGAGCAAGACAATTCAACAGTTGATCATCCTCCTAGTGATGAAGTCCTTTTGGATGAACCAATCCTTGAATTTTAAAAAAAATTGGTTTGTAGTTCTCATCAAAAATCTCCTCCTAGGGAGGATATCATGATGCAAGAAAATGACAACAATATTAATATGGCTTCCTTGGATAATTGTGAAAAGGTGATTCTATATTTTCCTTTATCAGAGATACATCAAACAAAGATACTAAGGTTATGAATGGGAAACTATCCATTAGATCCCCTTTGATCAATGGACCTCCTACATACCCTATGGGACATCCTAAGAATCCTGTAGTTCTTTACCCACCTAATCATTATATGTCACAACAACTGAGTCATAATACCATTGCTCATACATATAACACTAGAAACAATCCACAACCACAACAACGAAACCCAACAACCTTACCTTTGCATAATCCTATCTTACCCAGTCCTACTTTTTAACTTCACATAGTAAGGAGTATGATCTTGTTGAAAAACTTAGGAATACTCCTGCAAAGATATCCCTATGGGACCTAATTAAAAATTCACCTAATTATCACACTATGCTTCAAACTTCTTTGTAACAAGTTCCTATCCCTTCTAATGTGCATCATAATGACATAATAGTTATGATTCAAGCAATAAATACTGACATTATTTTCAAACAAAGTGAACTCCCCCCTTTGGAAGTGCAAAAACAAAACAATGCTTTCAAAATAATATCTCAATACAAGAGAAAAGGGATAAAGAGAACCCTTGTGGATAATGGCTCCACCCTTAATTTGTGTAGTGTGACCCTTTTAGATATTCTTAGCATCGATAAATAAAACATTCAACCTGATTCTTTATCTATTATGCGATTTAAGAATATAAGAAAAAAATCGCTTGGTGTGATCACTTCACCTATTACAGTTGGAAAGGCCACATTAGAAACACCGATCCATGTTATGCCTCATGATATTTCATACAATATCCTTTTGGGTAGACCATGGATTCATGTAATGAATTAGGTGCCTTCGATTCTTCATCGTACAATGAAGTATTTCTACAACAAAGAAATGTACATACTTGAAGCACACCTTGATCCAAATAGTTGTTCAAACACTAAGAAAGGCAAGGAAAATCCTTTGGAAACATTAATGCCACCCACACAAGTGGAACCTACACAACAAAAAGATAAAGAAAGACACATTGAAGAGGTCAGAAAGCTATTAGAAGATTATTGGGGTTCCTTAGACTTCACACCAAAATTCATGGGAGAATACAAAATCATATAGAAAGATTCAGAAAAGGGAAAAGAAAAAGCAGTAATGTCAACAGAAAATTTAGAAGACCCTTCGAAAGCATCTAGCTCAACCACTTTCAAACAAAATATAAACAATTACACAATGAAATTTAATGAACTCAATAATGAGAAAACACCAAATACAAAAGAGATGAAGAAGCTTTATGGAAAAGGTTATGAACTTATGAAACAACTTGGGTATAGTGGAAACGAATGTGGTGCTAGAGAAAAAGGTATCCACAACCATATAGAGCCTAATATGCAAGAAACCACTCATGATATTGGTTATTTTCCTTTCATATAAATCAACCCATCAAACAAACCTCCACTTAACATCAACACTCTAACAAAAGATTCTTCGAAGCCAACCTTAATAATAGTGCATCCTAAATTAATAAACACTAGTGGTCTTGATTGTAATCATTTGTAAGAAACAATGAAACATTCGTGTGATATAAATGTCATCTCAGAAAAACCTAATGATTTGAATTCATCAAATTTTACATCCTCCTTTCAAGGAAAAAATAAAATCTCACAATCTAAAGATCCTTATGTAGGTATGACAAATAATACTAAGAAAGAGATATCTTTGTCACAAAATAATGAAACATCCTCCACTTTGGATCAAGAGAGTATATTGGTAAGGCTAATCCAATATCGCTTTATATCCCTCCCTCCAAGAACTCGAAATAAATTCTACTATAAGAATTTATTTTTTGCATATCATAGAGTAAATGGTCATGCCACTAATGAATGTAATGCTTTAACTAAAAAAATTCAACATGTTTAGGATTTTGGTACTCCTCCTTGTGTTGAAGCACCTAACTCCTCTAGTTGATACTTACTTTCATCCTATTTGGCTCATCCTTGTTTTTCACTTAGTGGGTGCAAGGGTTTAGGTAGCCTTGTCCTTTTATGTCACTTGTTGTTGTCTCTTTTGGCTAGCTGATCACCTTTCATGAACGTATAAAAGAAATCTTGGGATGTTGATGACATGCCATAAGTTGGCTCACATGTGACATACTACCTTTTTGATGAAGTAGCTTATTGAAAACATATGACTTGGCATAGGGCTTTCCGAGCAAGATCTCATGTCGTCTTCTAATTTAAAGCAATTTATCACAACAATGGTGTTAGCAACCACTTTAAAGTGGGGGCATATGTTGATACTCATGTTTCATTGTGCAATTTTATTTCTTCTTATGATGCATCCTTTTCTTGGTGGTGTCATTGGGCTTGATTTTCTACAAGAGTGTGATATTTATTTGACTTTTTTTTATATTGGAAACATTATGCATGATGTTCCCTAAGAAGAGACATCACATAAACTAAGAAAAATACCTTTAAACATTCCCTACACTATTTCACATTTACAATTTTGATTATATGGCCACCTTGCATAACACAACTTACATGCCTGTGGAGCCATCATGTTTGTTCATGAGCTCCGAGCATACAAAGTTTCACTTGTCTCATGAAGCTCGAAAATCATTTTTGTGTGACACATTATCAAATTTATCAAGAGGTATAACTTTGGTATGGTTTGAGCGGGAAGCCCAATATGAGGCAAGAATTTCCCCATAGCCACTTGTGTGAGTGTGAACACATACTAGCCATGTGTTTATGTGTCTCACCCCTTGGGATTACTCACCCCGTAGATGGCCTGAAGTTTTGTGGCCCCAAAGTGAGCATATTGTGGAATACTCACCCTATGAATGACTTAATGTTTTGTGGGCCCAAAGTGAGTGCATTTTTCTTATTCTTTCCTTCTTCATATCTTTAGCATTGCACGTTTGTGTATTTTGTTTTATTGAATATCATACACCTTGTGTGTGTCCTTTTTGTGCTCATGTCAGTTTGAATTGGGATCTTGGATCTTGGGGGCTTGACCACTTCCTCTATCTCTGTTATCCTATACCATTCACATGGGTTCGATTGGAGCCCTCTTGAATGTCTACTTTAGTGTGAGGTTGAAGCAAGTTTATTCTCTCACTAAAGTGGGGGCTAAATTTAGTGTCAAAAAATGGGTCTTTTGACATTTTCACACTTTTTTGGGTCCTCCTTATGGATTTTGGCTTAATGTTTCCTTGATTTAGTGTTGTAATGTGGATAACACATTCACTTTAGATCCTAGGCCCTTGTGAAATAATGGATTTTAATGGTACCTTGCTAAAGTGTTGTAACTCACTTCCACACTTTTTGTATGGCTTTATCACATAATTAAACATAATAAACCTATTTCTAATCAAAATCAACATTAATCTTTCCTTATTCAGAGTGTTGTAAAGTGTTGTAACACACTTTTACATTTCTCTAGGCTTGCCATTAATAGTTGGGATTTCTCATGCTTTAATTGGCCTTATTTTGCATCCAAAAGCCTCATTTATTGCATTTTTTCAAGGATAATCTCAACAACAATCAATAACCAAGCATAATTCAGGTGTTCTTGACTTGTGTGGCCAATATTTAGAGTTTAGGAATCATTTGCCAACTTGGGTGAATAAATCCCACCTAAATTTTTGGGTCCCAAACCTAGTTTAACACCTTTCTAAGAATTTTTAAATTTTGGTCTCATACATTATGCCAGATGGAACTCATTTCCATCTTGGGTGAATGAGTCTCGTGTGGTCCAAAATGGAAATTAATTCAAATTCTTTCAAATATTTTTTCCTCCTAGATCTAATGTTGTCTTGTAGTGTTGCAATTTCATGAATTCTTGCATAATTGATTATAAATACAAGGTTCTTTCTCTCATTTTCATACCTAGCATCCTGACAAGCAATCAAGTGATCCCAGACTTTTGTGAGAGAATTCATAATAGAAAATTGATTTTAAAAGAGTATTCAAGCATTCACAAGGGCATTCAAGTGTCTTCAAGGGTAGATTCTTCATCAATTGTTGCAGAAATTCAAGATCCATTAGGAATATCAAGCATGTTAGTGAGCTAGTGTTGTGATGTAGCATTGAAAATCCAAGACCAAGCATTGTTCTATTCTTACTATCAAAGATCAAAATCTACATCCTTCATGAACATTTCATCTTGAGTTTCATATTTACAAATCCTTATTTACAAGACATCATTCAAGGTATTATTTCCTGTGATTCATGTTCTTTGTTTCATGTTTCATGCCTTCATTTTATTGTCCTGTCATTTGGATTAGTTACCTACAAGGCATTTGACCAAGGCAAACTCATATTCCCTAACAATCAACACTTTTTCTCTCTTTCTTTGTGTAATTATAGATCTAAGTGTGTATGTTAGAATAGGTAAATCAAATTGAATCTAAACTAATACACCAATGAAACATTAGATTGAAGAAATCAAATTAAAGAAAGTAAATGCAAACTCTAAACCACAGTTTCTTCAAATTCGTCCCATTGTCCTCTATCTCCAAGGATTCGTTTCAAGATGCTTGCTCTCAGTTATGCAAACAACAGCTTTATAGAATTGGCAACTTGAGAGGATGAGATTATTAAAAATGCTTATGCATTGCTAATATGATTGAAAATATGAAATTGGAATGCTAGAAATGCTAAGATGCGACTATAGTAACTACGCATGAAAATATGAGATTCAAGGTCCTTTTCCACTCAGAAAAGAGCTGTATTTATAGATTTTTGAAGATAGGAATTCGATTGGCCAAGATCGACGGTTGAGTTCAAACCTGTTAAAATGAATGGTGAAAGATCGAGAATTCAAAAAGAAGATGGAATTCTGAGAGATTGATGGAGAATGAAGAGACAAATTGAAAGGTGTCTCTCATAATTAAATAAATAAATATTTAATTATGTGTGAAAGAAATATGAAAAGATTTTAATTAAATATTGAAAATATTTAATTATGTGAGAATAGAAAAAGCCTTTTAATTAAATATTAAGAATATTTAATTTTGTGGGAAGAGGAAAAAGCTTTTAATTAAATATTAAGAATATTCAATTTTGTGAGAAGAGGAAAAAAATTTTAATTAAATATTAAGAATATTTAATTTTGTGAGAAGAGTGGGAAATTTAGAAAATGCTTTAATTAAATATCAAAAATATTTAATTAAATGTGGACTAAAGAATATCATTTAAATTTAGAATTTAAACTTGCGATAATTAATGTAAATAAATTGTAAAATCTATTTAATTAATTAAGAAGAAGGTAGCATTAATTAAATAAACTTATTTATTTAATTAAATCAGAAGAATTGGAAAATGAACAATATAAATAAATAATTAAATTTATTTATATGTAGATGACTTAAGAATATTAATTAAATAATTCATTTTTAATTAATTAACAGATTCAATCAACCGTGACTTCTTTTAGATGTGTACATTTTGCCCCTCTTTGAAGTGATGTGTTTTACGCATTTCTTCAAAGAATTTGCCCCAAAGTTTTAGAAATTACCGATGCTATATGCCCCCTCGGGTGATGAATCAGATAAAGATGATTTATGGAAATTTTTACTAGTTTGCTATCTAATTCATCGACCGATAAAGATGATTTGATGAAAACACCTATTGAAAGATTGATATGAAGATGAAGAAATTTGATTTCGCCCTGATTGATGATGCTTTTTGATTGATAAATTTGCTTCCATGCGATATGAAAAACAAATAGAAGATAAAATTGATTGATAAATTTTCTTCCATGCGATATGAAAAACAAATAGAAGATTTGATTGATAAATTTGTTTCCATACGATATGAAAAACAAATAGTAGATTTGATTGATAAATTTGCTTCTATGCGATATGAAAAACAAATAGTAGTTCATAGATTTTCTTTCCTGATTGAAAGTCAAATTGAGTCATGATGAGTATTAAATTTGTTTCCATGCGATATTAAAAACAAATAGTAGATGATAGATTTGCTTTCCTGCTTGAAAGTCAAATTGAGTCATGATGATTGCTAAATTTGTTTCCATGTGATATGAAAAACAAATGGAAATTGATTTGAACTTGCTTGATGTATTGATTGATTGATGATATCCATTGCTGATTGATTTGCATGATTGCTTGATGATATTGATAGTGTTGTTGATTAGGGAAGGATACATGCTAGAACAACACAAGGATAGGGAAGGATACATCCCGATGATGATGATGATGATCGAGGCTTGCAGTAAGGCTAGGAAAAAGACCAAAGGTATGATTAAATGATTTGTGCTAGATTGAATTGATTGTTAAGATGAGATTGGAAGAAATGATTGCATGAATTGATTGAGATGATGCAGATGAGATGTGATGGATATGATAATGAAATGAAATGATGATGTAAATATGCAAGTGCAATGATAATGATAATGAGATGTACCAAATGTCTAGTCATACTTAACCATTGTCTGAAAAAGATATTTAAGAATGTGATTCACCCTCAAAAATCTATTTAAAAAGAACCTCGAAATGCAAATGAATTATGCAGTCCTAAATGAATTATGCAATCCTGAATGAAATAATGATTCATTCTCCTTGTTTCCATTTCCTGTTGTGTTTAGTTGTCATCATTGAGCCTTTTGATATGTTGAAAGTTAGTACAAGCATCAAAGGGTATGTTAGCACCAATGATGACCTAAGTACTGCTTTCATAATGTTTGATATAGCAAGTCAATACAAGCACCGAGGTATAATTGAACCAAGATGACCTGAGTATTGCTTGCATAAACAGACAAAAGTTAACATTTTCCTATGAAAATTCTGAAATGTCATCAATGATACGTTGTAGAGCATGTCCCGTGACCAATTTGCACAATACTAATGATTAACTTACAAACATCAAGGAAAGAAAATCATACTTCTTCCTTGTGATTCTCGTTCAGTACATCATTGAACCACTCCAGAGATATGATATCATCAAATATCAAAACAACAATTGCAACTTATGCTTTTAAGTTTGTCATTCATTTAATTCAAATTAAGATCATCCAGTTTGTTTCATTTTCAATGTATGACATGTCTCAAAGCTGTTTTGACCAAGCTTGATTGGATATTCGATTGTTGATCTGATACTTGATAATTGACACATGTTGCTTGTTTGCTCAAAAAAAAGTTGATTTCCCCCAATGAGTTCAGGATTTTGCCCCTAGTCTAGGGTGGGACACGACCATTTTATTGATGAAAGCATATTATTTATTGATTTTTCTTTGGATTTTAGGAATATTTTGATTTTTTTGAATTTTGATGTTTTTTTTAATTTTTTTGCATTTTGATGATTTGGATATGGACATGCATGATGATATTAGTGCTTTGTTTTGAGATTTTGTTGAAAACCAAGCTAAGGTTGATTGATCAGATTGATGGATTGATAGTTTGACTAAGTGTGTTAAGTCAAACGAGGTGATAATGGATTTGTTAATTTGGCTAAGTGTGTTAAGCCAAACAAAGATGATAATGAATTTGTAAACCCAAGGAAGTTGCGTTATCTTAGAGTAAACTTGTTCACAAGATGATAGTTTGACTAAGTGTGTTAAGTCAAACAAGGTGATAATTGATTGGATTCAATTGATCAAGATTGATGAAGCTTGATTTGGAACAAAATTATTTTGATGATTTGATGTGAAACTGACACGCAAGTTAGATGTCACTGATATGAATTGTTCAGATTGATGTTCGACGAAAGATAACGCTTGATAAGGAGCGTCTTCCTGTCAACATATGCCATGGGCTAGTGATTTGGATCTTTTGGCTCACAAATGTTGACCAATTTGATTTTATGTCTTCCAATGTTTAGATCAGCACATAAGTTGGAGGATATATATCAAGATTCATTCCTAAAGCAAGATGTAAACATTTGCCCCCAATGTCTAGCAATGTATGGAATGGCCATGGGTGGATTCTTGAATAGGTGTATGGATAGATACTGTAAGCATGCAAAGGATGCCAATGATTATCTTGTGACAAGATAAGGTGTTCGAACACAGGAATGGTCACTTGGATAGTACTTCAAGGCTTAGATAACGTTTGGATTGGATAGGATCAATGAAAATGACCCATGTCAAGATGTTTACCATAAACAAGTGTAAAGTGTTTACCAAACTTTGTCGAGATCAAGATAATGTAAATAGATGGTAATGAGATAGATAAATGGTTCCTGGATGAACGGATGATATGGCTAGAATGTTGTCTTTATTATGGATGTGAGAAGATACTTTCTCTTGAAATGGCCCACATAGATGCTCGATTCTGCACATGATGCCTATTTGCCAGGTTTTCATCATGGTACTTGTCCAAAGCACCATCGAAATGGTTTTCGCTAGAGGACGATTTTTCTCTTTACTATTTTTCAATCCTTTTTCTAATTTTTTTGGATTTTTTGTATTTTTGATTTTTTTGTTGTCACCAATGCCTATTTGCCAGGTTTTCATGAAGGTAACCATTTTTTCAGGATATTTTTCTGATTTTTTTTTGTATTTTCTAAAATATTTTAAGTTGATGTTGAACCACCTGGTCGTGCTGATGTTGATGGTTTTGTCATAATGTGCCATCGATATCCTACTTGAAGAAGTTGTTTTGCCAAGATACGTCCACTTGAATGCAACTTTTGAGATCTCTGATCTGCTTTGCTGATATTGGAGTTAACCTCATCTTTGTGCGCACATCGCGATAGAGTGCCTTCCGAATCCTTATGATGAAGGGTTGCTGCCAATACATGGTCAATGTGAGAATTGGATATCATGCGTGGAGGCATGGATGGAGTGTGTTTAGGAGTAAAAGATGGATTGGTCGATAGTTTGGAACCTTTGACTCTCCAAACTTGGGAAGATGAGCAATAATGGGTGGATATGGAAGTGTGCATAGAATTTGTACCAACTACTTGATACACTTTGTACATTGCTTGAGAAGCCTACTTTTTCCTTTGTGGACATCTTTGATGGATACTTTTCCCTTTTTGATTTTTCCCCATAGTTTCTTTCACTAATGGAGTTTGATAGGGATAATTGTTCTTTGTATTCTTTGGTATCCATATGTATTTGATTTGTCCTATATTCTCTTTAGCTTCTTTTTCTTTGATAACATTCTTCATGCTTTGATTCAAGTCTTTCTTTTGACATTGGTCCCAATTCGTGGATGGGGTGATGGGTGGATGAAGATTCATGACATGGTGGGTTGTAGTATTGACATTGGTTTCATCATAAGGATTCTTCATGCTCCCTATGTTGATGTTTGCTTGAGATGAATGTGCCCCTCATTTTATGGAAGTATTACTGGTATGTTGAGATCCCTTGATTGTAGAATAACCAAGGTCTTGATGCTTAGGATTTCTAGTAATCTGCATTGTTTCTAGGATACCTTATTCATGTAGGCCTAATCCTCTGTTTTGATAATTCATCTGTTGAAAAACACTATTTGCAATAGGATATGATTTACCTTGGAAACAAGGTGCTAATCCTTCTCTGCTCTGTGGTGGATCTTCAAAAGTGACAACTTCCTTATTGATAAGATAATTTTCCCTTACAAAGGTGAGTCATCCAAATTTATAAGTGATAGGATCCTTTATCTGTGGGATAAATGCCTGATTGATATCCTTATCTTGATCTTGTGAAATATTAGATTGTTCTATTTCTCCAAGAAGTGTTGATGATTCATTGTCCACATAAAATTCTTCTTCATGATTTATTCTTGATATGCTTTCACATGATGTTTCTGATTCACCACTTCTATAGAATTCTGCATGACCCATTTTTGACATGTCTCTGGATTTCTCTATTTCTTGATCATGTGTACAAATGTTAAGAGTAGGGGACTCTTGTTTTGAATGAAGATCATCTATGTGTCCATCCAAAGAAAGCATCTCATGGGTAGATGGATGAGTATGTTCTATACGGACATGGTCATCTTGTATGGATAGGAGAGTGTCCATTATATCATTGTAGTAGCTTGGAGATACGAATTCTTGATCCTAGATGATTTCAGAATTGCTTTCAACATGCTCTGGATCAAGTTCTTGACATGGGTCAATTTCAAAGAATGGATTGCTTTCTTGGATATCTTCATTAGGCATAGGAAGTTTCTCAAATGTCATGAGGTCAAAGGATGTCCATATATTTTGGAAAGGATCATTGCTAGACATTGGTGAAAGATATTGATCATGCTTTGGAATAAATTCTTGAGATATGTCCTCTAACTCATTAGCTGATGTAGAGACATTGTCAACATGATCATTGGTGGAAGGATTTTGGATTATGTCAATAGGATCAAATATCGTCAACACTCCTTGAAATAGATCTTTGTAAGAGGGGTCTTGATCAAAACTAAAAAATGGCTCTTGATGAATGTTGATTTGATCACTAGATGGGGTAGACATATCTTCACAGTGCTCATTGATGGATTGATTTTGATCATTGTCTTCAACAGTTATGTTGGAGAAATTGCCAATGTTTTCAACCATATGATCAAATGATTTTGGCATTTCTTGAAGAGGTGTGATGAGCCCTTGACATGAGGATGATGGGATACTTTGATCTTGACTTGGAAAAGAATCATTAGATGAAGGAGATGGAGTAGCTTGATCATTAGATGGAAAGGAAGCTTTGGATAGGATGGAAGAATTGTCATCTCTTGGGATGTGATTGAGTCATGAGATGGTATGGATTCATAAGATGGGGTGGAGGGAGGACTTGGAAGAATATTTTATTCTTGAGATGGAAGAGGATTATCATGGGTGAATAATGAAAGGAGGGGATCATCATATGATTCTTGAGATATGGGATCTTGATCAAAGATTGGAAGGGTTTGTAGAATTTTGGTATCATGGGATGGAGTGGAAAGAATGTTTTGATCGAGATGTGTAGATTGAAATGAATCACTGGATGTAGAGAATATGATAGAAGAAGGTGTTTGAATGGGATCATTGAATTGGGTAGAAGAACCATGAGGTTCATTTTGAATTATGGGGGATGAAGATAAATGCATGGCATGACAGGATTGGTCAATGTTATTTGATGGCTTAGATTTGGGCTTCCCCTTTAACCTTTGCAAAAATTCAGAAACATTGAATTTGGTTGATGTTGTTTTTGGAGGAGAAAAGATCACATTCATATTTCCATCAAAGGACTTTTTAATTATACCCCCTTTTATTTCCTTGACTTGCCTCTGGAGTTCTCTTAATTGTTGGGTAAGAGTACTAAGATCATTTAAGGGAGTTTCATTCTTTTTAGGATTCTCTTTAATTTTCTCCATATTGTAGTCAGAGGGAAATTTGGCACCTCGCTTTGCCAATAAAAGAAAGTATCCATCTTTATTTTTCTCTAAGCTCTTTTCCATAGCTAAGAGAAACTGTGGATCTTGTTCAACTTCTAGAAGCATTTCTTTTGTTATCTCTTGATTTGAATGATTTCCATAAAGCCTATGAACAAGATTTTCTTTGCTATGACCCATGTTTTAAATTTTGTGAATGATCTTAATCTGATTTAAATGTGAAAAACACAGCATAGAGAAGTAGACAATTGTTTTGTTACTCCTAGAATCTAAACAAAGAGTGTATGTTCTTTGAGATTTCCACAGGTTTGGAACAAGATAAGCATATCAGTCAGACTCACTCTTAATTTGTCAAATAGGTCATCATAGTAATCACAACCCACAGCTTAAAATCACGTCGACTCACATAGCCATGTCACCCTTAGAGGGCGCCCGTGTTTTTGTCTTTTCCAGGTGCATACTCGAAGTGACGGAAGTGGATACCGAATCCCTTGAGCAAACAATCCATGGTGACTATATGGTGAGTGTCTTGGGGGAAGATTCTTCCCTCCCCTTGCACCATTATTTAAATGATGTTTGGATACTGACACGACTGACTTTCTACACTATGGTTCATAGTAAGGGTATCCGTTCAGTGTGGCAAATAGATATACTCCCTCAAGAGACCTCCCAACCTTTAGAACAAAGGTTTTGGGGATGGTTATCCCATGCACTACTGTCAAGTTGGATTGTCATCAACTTGCTTTTGATTAAAGTGGGTTGGAAACCTTGGCTTTAGGTGTTCCCACTTAGGTCGTTCCTCTTGGGTGAGTAATTTTTCCCACAAGAGCAAGCCTTCTAAAGGATGTAATAAAGCATTAAATTGCAGAAAATAAAAGGTAAGTCTGGCATTCTAATCACCCAGTTAAGGGGAGAGCATAAACCTATTACCCACAATCACAACAAATAATAATGGTTCAATTTTAAATCCCAAATTAACAATTCTCTACACTAAGTGAAGATGTTGCTTCACCAAAAACATGGGATTCATTTTAACCAAAAGAAAATTTATGTTTGGTGACTATCCTAGGATTGGTTAATTCAGATTTAAATGTTTATCCTAGGTTTGCTTCATTTTATTCCGCATACATCAATAAAACCTCTTGCCGCGGTCGTGTCAGATCCAGACAACAATTTAAGAATGAGATTATAATTGCTCCCAAAGTGTTTAAAAACACTTGATACAATAGAAATATGATTTCATAAGAAGATTTTCCTTTGTTTCCTCTTCCCTTTTTGATTCTCTAACTTGCAAAAATTCTCCAAATGTTAGATTAAACCAAGAAACAACAAGGTATAAGGGTTACATGAATCATTTAGCATAAAAATCCTAAAAATTAGACCAAGTTATAGTGTGATTTGACTTTAGATTTGCAATTTATAATTTTAACTCAAATAAAACTGATAAAAACCTACACCATTGGATAGCTTATGAAATTCTACCCTATTTCAAAAAAAAAATTGTCAAAAAAGACCTCTGTATGACCAAGATATTACTCTTTTAAAAACTGATTGTAAAAGCGCAAAATAGAGGTCTATGCGCTAAATCAGAGCTCGTATGCGCTAAAACAAAACCTAGATGCACTAAAAGAAGGCTCGTATGCGCTAAAATAGGTGCCAAATGCACTAAAACAGTCTCTGGATGCGCGAAAATAGTCTCTGGATGTGCCGAAACAGTCTCTGGATGCACTAAACCAAGGATCGTATGCGCCAAAGTGAATTTTTCAGTCCGTCACCTATAAAAACATAAGATTTTTTGAAAGAAAAAGATTAATACGGGGGGATGCCCCATGGTGGGTGCCAAAAATTTGTACATTAGAATGGGTAAATCAAATTGAATCTAATCTAATACACCAACGAAACATTAGATTGAAGAAATCAAATTAAAGAAAGTAAATGCAAACTCTAAACCACAGTTTCTTCAAATTCATCCCATTGTCCTCTATCTCCAAGGATTCATTTCAAGATGCTTGCTCTCAGTTATGCAAACAACAACTTTATAGAATTGGCAACTTAAGAGAATGAGATTATTAAAAATGCTTATGCATTGCTAATATGATTGAAAATATGAAATTGGAATGCTAGAAATGCTAAGATGCGACTATAGTAATAACGCATGAAAATATGAGATTCGAGGTCCTTTTCCATTCATAAAAGAGTTGTATTTATAGATTTTTGAAGGTAGGAATTCGATTGGCCAAGATCGACAGTCGAGTTCAAACCTGTTAAAATGAACGGTGAGAGATTGAGAATTCGAAAAGAAGATCGAATTCTGAGAGACTGATGGAGAATGAAGAGACAAATTGAAAGGTGTCTCTCATAATTAAATAAATAAATATTTAATTATGTGTGAAAGAAATATGAAAATATTTTAATTAAATATTGAAAATATTTAATTATGTGAGAATAGAGAAAGCCTTTTAATTAAATATTAAGAATATTTAATTTTGTGGGAAGAGGAAAAAACTTTTAATTAAATATTAAGAATATTCAATTTTGTGAGAAGAGGAAAAAGCTTTTAATTAAATATTAAGAATATTTAATTTTGTCAGAAGAGTGGGAAATTTAGAAAATGCTTTAATTAAATATCGAAAATATTTAATTAAATGTGGACTAAAGAATATCATTTAAATTTAGAATTTAAACTTGCAATAATTAATGTAAATAAATTGTAAAATCTATTTAATTAATTAAGAAGAAGGTAGCATTAATTAAATAAACTTATTTATTTAATTAAATCAGAAGAATTGGAAAATGAACAATATAAATAAATAATTAAATATATTTATATGTAGATGACTTAAGAATATTAATTAAATAATTCATATTTAATTAATTAACAGATTCAATCAACCGTGACCACTTTTAGATGTGTACACTAAGTCATTTGAAGACTTGAAGATCATTGAATATTAGGTTAGAAGTTTGTTGGATTTGTCTCCCCATTTGCAAGGTCATCTACAACACTAAAATTGAAGTTGAGGATCATGGAACCTAGAGGAACAGATTGAGCAGACTGAGAAGAGTAGATCCAGACTTTGAATTTCTAGAAAAGACATACTAGACTCATTCGCCAAGAGTGGAGAATGAGTCCCACTATAGGAGTTTTTTCAAATATCTTTACAGATTTGGATACCCATTTGGCCAAAACTTGGTCCTATGCAGAGACCTAGATCTGGGACTGTTTCACCCAGAATGGTTAATGAGTCCC
Source organism: Sequoiadendron giganteum (assembly GCA_007115665.2). Lineage (NCBI taxonomy): Eukaryota > Viridiplantae > Streptophyta > Pinopsida > Cupressales > Cupressaceae > Sequoiadendron > Sequoiadendron giganteum. The sequence goes on along the minus strand of CM021100.1, from coordinate 523,595,641 downwards.
ACCAGGCCTAAAAAGTAGCAATTTTATGATTTCAAATCCTCATTTCATCTCTCTTTAGATTCCAGGTGCACACTTTCAGTTTTGTAGCTTTCTGCTTTGTTTTAGGGTCATTTCTAGGTCATTCATTGAAGCATTGCATCAAAATAGGGTTCTGCATTTCATCCTTCATTGCATTTTCTTTCCAAGTCTAGATTTGGTGGTGAACCCCTCATTAAATATCATTCAATTCCTTGAATAGTCCCTTTGCAACATTTCAATCTCCTTTGCATTAAAATCTCAAGGGTTTATTCTTGAGTGAAGAGAATGAAAATTGATCTCTCTCCTTTTAGGTCCAAAACCCTAGAAGTGAAAGAAAGGTCGCCATTTTCATATTTTCATTATATTTTTCTTTCACCATGATATCCTCCCTTGGAGGTGAGTTTTTAGGAGAATTGCAAACTATATGTTCATGACATCCCAAGGTTTGTTCTTCTAAAGTGACTTCATCATATATAAGGGAGGTTAGAATATCTTCTTTATCAATAGTGAGGACACTAAGAGAAAGCTCAATTTTATTGTACTTTTTGTCTAAGGTCTCATTCTCTTGTGCCATACTATCTACCTTAGTATTAGATCTTGTAAGATGTTCATCACATTCCATGGTTAGATTTTGTAATGTATCTTCATCAAAATTAAGGGAGGCATCAAGAGAAGGGGAATTATGATTCCATGCTTACAAAATAGATATTTCCAAATGGTAGGAGCATTTGCGAAGGGACGAACAATATTCTCATCACACTCTCAATAGGTGCATCTTCTAACACTACACAATCCTCTTCACATTCAGGAGGGATATTAGGACAAGAAAAAATTTGATTGTCATGGCTCTCTATGATTTCATCCTTTTTTGCTAAAAAATTCTCACAAGCAAGGGATGAATGGAGACTAGGTAACATGATCTTTAGAAATTTTTCTATGATCTTATCTTCTTGTGTCATAATATCTTCCCAAGGGGAATAAGGAGAAAGAAAATCGAGATTCTCGTGATTCTCATTGATTGTATCTTCTTTCACCAAGATACCTTCGTCATTAGTAGGAGAGGTATCAAGAGATGAAAAAATATGGACTTCTTGATTATCTATGCTTGTATCTTCTTGTATCATACCATCATCACCAATGGGAAATGTAATATTAAGGATTATGTCAATTGTTTGATCCGCTTACTCTAAGATTTTCTCATAACTATGAAAGATAGTAGAAGGATGACTAAAATGTTTCTTAATGACCTCATTGTTGTACCCTAAATTGAACTCATAATACGGGATGTTGTACTTATGCAATCCATTTTTAATCATATCAAAACCACCTTTCTTAAAAGGAAGCATGCTAATGTGCAACAGTAAACTATCTAATTTATGCAATTTGTCAAGAATGTAAGCAAATGGCCCACATATCTCAAGTTTTTTATTACTGAAATGAATTTTTGAAATGCTCTTTAAAAAAGATGACTACACTACATGGATGATTTGACCTACATACATTAAAAAAAAATCACGTAAACTTTTCAAACTGATACTATATGTTACAAGCAAGCTTAGGAAGCACAAAAATGGGGTTTTTAATGATGTAAGATGTAGTTTAAAATCTATATTGGGACTAAATCGCCCAAAGGGGTGTATGAGTCCTAGTTAGGGTTTTTTTCACAATTTTAAAGAAATTTCAAGTCGTTTATATGATTTTCAGTTTGTATGAGTTGTAACCTGAGTGAAAATATAGATTTTATAGGATTTTAAATGATTTGAGATGCAAAAATGCAACCTATATGCACATTGATTAATGCAAGATTAGAAACCCTACAATTCCAACTAACTAATGCAAACCCTAATGCAATGTCAATGAAAGCAAGATCTAGGATGATGATTCACTCAAAATTAGAATTATGATGTTCTTAATGCATGTTCACCAAAATGAAAAGTAGATTTTTTATTTTCTTCTATGCTTGGGAGTATTGGTGCTCCAAATCAAACCGGACCAATGAATCCTATAGACTAGCCACTTTCTAATTATCAGATTCAATGGGGATTTGGCCAACTGATAGGAAATGGAAATAACACTCATTTCCCTTGCACTTCAGGATTTGTAAGACCTAGGGGGCGACCCTTTAGAAACACATAAATATTCAGAAACACAATTAATAGAATGTTGCTTAACAAATAATTCTCACAAAATATGTTGAGAAACATAAAATATCACTCAACATTGGCTAAAAAATTAAGTGAATTTTACTAACAAGCATGGAGAACAAGGCAAACACATAACTCAACATACAAAATTGAAATGATTTATGATTTAAAGAATTGGGACCAAGCTGAAAAAAAACATAAGTATATAATAATGGACCAGTGACAAGAAATGGGCTATCGAGTCATATAACCATCATTCATCCTACAGTGTTGAACATGCTCTGAAAGATCCTTGCAAATGTTATCACACTATGACAATGAGACCACTAAAGCTTTATCCGATAACTCTTCTTATAAATCCACCTCAAACACAACACTCCTATCATACTTGTTAATAAAATTACACTATCCCCTGAACAATAGGAAATAATAAATGCAACTTCTACTTTATTAAAGAAATTACATCATTCATAGAATAGAAGGCAACAACAGATGTAACTCAAATGGAAAAAATGTACATGAAAAGATTCAGAAAATTTAATTATTCAATCCAAAAGAGCATTATAGTTCAGCCATGGAGACAATTATCAGCTAAAATAACATAGAAGCACAATTCAAAATGTAGACACCTTCAGATTAGTGACTCAGTCATATTTAATCCTAGCTTTACAATCTACCCAGAGCTTTTGCTGACTTAAAGAGATTTTTTTAAATTGGAACCCAGAATCCCCAATAATGAGCAAAGAAAGAGAATAAAAGGAAATAAAAAACTTCAAAAGAAAATCTGCTGAAGAAATTTGGAAGCATCTTTCACCATTGATCAACATAGTTTTAAATAATCTCTCCTCTCTCTTCAAGAAATAGAATTTTCCTCCAAATTACCTGTGTCCTTGAAATAGAAAATCCACTCGTGTGAGAAAATTCACTTCATCACTCCACAATTGAAAAATAAATTATTTCCCATGAAATTTTTTCCTTTTCCCTTTGTTTCTATTTACTTTGCTACACTTTACAAGCACATTTGTATTTCATCTCCCATCACATAAGATATTCATATATAAAGTGAATATTGAATATTAATTTCACTTCACCAAATTCCTTCCATGCACTTTCACATGTGTTTTACTCGACAAATAAAACTTCACTAAAGTTTTTATTCTCTTTCTCAAACTACCCATGTACCATTTTATTTTGCAACTCATTTTCAAGTTGAAGGCCCTAAGGAAAAAATCATTCCTGTGCCTACATTGCAACCCACCGTCCACATTTAAAATGCTTCACCTTTTAAAATGAAAGCATTTAATTATGTATTGGGTAACATTAAATTCACCCCTTCACGAAAGACACCACCCAGGCCCCACATGCCATGAGGCATGATCTTACTATCTCACAAGAATTAAAGGGCTTGCCTCTTGCACCCACGAGCACGCGGGGGAAAGAATTAAATTCTCACCAAAAAATTTAATCCTTTAAATGCATTTTCCCTTTTAAAATTTCATCGGGCAAATTTATTTTCAAATGTTTTTCTTTAAAAAAGGAAAATGAAAACATTTAAAATATTTGAGTCATCTAGACTTTGAAATCATGGAACCTGGGGCCCACCAGCACATGGCCTCATCTCGTTGTTTCATGAGTTTTAAAGGTCTTACATATTCATCCCATGATCTGGCGGGGAATGGCGATGATATGGCTACATTCACACCTCCTTTCTCCACTGTTGATCTTCATTCCTCTTGTCAATGAAATCACCATCGAGCCTCCATTCTCCTCTGGCACAAAGGCTACTAGTTGCATTTTTCTCCCTAGTTTCTAATTTCTTTCACACCATTCACTTTGAATAGTGCATTCCCTTTCATCCCGTAGCGTGAATCTCTCTATTCATGGCTATCGAGCCTTTCATCATGGCACAAGCAGGAAAGAAAAGGCTTTAGGGCACAACCTTTGTAGCTGTCAAATTCATTTTCTTGAAATATTTTCAACAAAGATTTTTTATGTATGCTCTGGCAATGGCGTTCCTCCTCTCCTCGTGCCCTTTCATTGTATTGGCACATCTCCTATCTCAATTCTTTGAAAGGTGTCCATATGCTTCAAAAGTTTTGAGAGCCTTTCACTCCTTGCATGGGCTTTCTTGATGTTGCAGCCACCATTTTTTAGCACTCTATTCTTAGAATGGTTTGAGCCTCTTGGGTATTGGTGTGTCCTTCATTCTCATTACACTCTAATTCTATTCACTAGCCACTTTATTGAGGCCTTCAAGATCCCTTTAAAAGGCAATGGCGTCGACCTTCTCTTCATTTGTAATGGCTGCAAGTTTCTGAGAAATTTTCAACAAGTTCATCTTGTATGCATGGGTTGCACCTCCAAAATCATATAGCATTCCCTTTAAATAGTTTTTCTTATTCTGTATGCTTTGATATGCATCCCATGTTGAACTAGTGCGATGGCTGCAAACACCCATTTGTTTGAAAGTCTCCTCAGAATTTTTATCATGTCTATTTGGTGTGTATCCTACAACCATGGTTGCCTCCACAATCCCTTGAAAGCAACGTGATCCTTCCTCTATTATTTGTTTGAACGTTTCAATAGAATTTTTCACAATTCCTTTCATACATACCTAGGCATGCTCGTGTAGCATTGAAGATCTCTTCTATTTGTTTTCATGCACCCTCCATAAAGGACTCATGCCTTTTTAATGAATCTATTTTATTATATATCCTACAGTGACCGTTCCATGAGATTGCATTTGTTTGATCCTTCTAAATCTTGCAACTGATCTGCTTCATAATGCCCGTGAGCTTTTGTGTGTCGAGGGAAATAGAAAGCAACACTGCCAGAGAATGCCTAAAACTACCTTACTTTTCAAATGCAATATCATTCAATACTCAAATCAGGTACAAGTGAACCAGATCCTCGAATGGGTCAATTCCCATAATCCTTACTGATTTCCACCTTCATTAGAATAGTTGCTATTATCATTGTCAGAGCCATTTGTGAGTCATGTATAAGAAATATTGTTCACTATTTCTATCTCAAGAAACCTCTTGTAGCTGATTCATCGGATCCATTTAGTGCATATTCCTAGTATTGATCTCATTTCATGAGATAATATTCCACTGAGATTATTTGTGAAACATTTTTCTATATGCAGTGCCTCCACATTTCACTTGGCACATTCAATCAGAGCATTCATAATTATAAAAATGAATCCTCCATCCTACCCATTTTGATAGATGTCCACAACAACAAAATAAATCATACCAATGCAAAGCATGTCAGGCCACATGTGGCCCGATTAAAAAAAAAATCATTTTCAAACAACTTTTAGGCTCAAATTGACTTGATGCAACTTTTAAATGCAACTCGAGTTGGAAAAACGAACTAGGTTTACATCAGAATTTACATTTCAGGCACTCTGAAGAATGGTGCAAACTGTCCAAGTTGGCTCTGGAATTGACCTAGGCAACTAATCAAACGACCTCCTGAAGTCATGAAAAGTTACAGGCATGTAGACATTCAGTCCAAGACTTAAGTGCAACAAACGATTCAAAAAAATGAGTCAAGAGGTGAAAGATATTAACTCTCAAAGTTTCCTACTTATAGTTTCTGCAACTCTATTTGTTCAAAAACCAATTAAAACTCACGAAATCAGCTCATTGGAAAAATATCAAATCCACTCCTGGCGAGCTATCGTTGGACAAAATAGACCACCATGAACACATGTTCAAAAATAATTTGTGTGAATCATCTCCCATCAAAAGATATTGAAGGTCAAAGTTGACCTCTCAGCAGGATTTCCAGAAATGCAGATGCAAAAACTAAAGAAATTGCATTTGGTTTTGATTTTCTAAAAATAGAAAATCAACTCATGAGGCCCTAAAAACTGACATACGAGCTCATCTTGGTAAGGAGAGTGCAAAAAAAAATTCATTTTGACTTGACAGTCACCCAGTTGTAAAATTCAAGCTCAAACGAGAGGCAACTTTGCAGAAAAGAAGGTTTGCAAATAGTGGAAAAGTGTCAAATCCCTCTAGCTTCGCTTTTCGAAACCCTAACAAAACTCATCATGTGAAGCTGAAAATTGACATATGTCAATTGAATATGTCCATAAAGGGGTTTTCCATGAAAATCATCTAGCTCCAAAGTAGGTCATTCTGGCAGATTTGTCAGGTACATTTCTGAAAGTGGAGGCAATTTTTTTGAAATGGACACTTTAAATTTGCAAAATTTGAGAGTGCCATTAGTGGCTCTGAATGGGGATGTATGCCCCCTATGGGCATATCAATATTCTAGATCTCTAGGGAGTAGACCAAATACTGAGTCCATCAAGTGTCCTCAAACCACTCCTTTATTCATTCTTTCTTTTTCAACTTCTTCTTGTGACCCCAAGCCACCAAATGAAAAGTGTGAAATCAGTATTTACCCCTGTCAAACCCTTTGTTCTCCATTTTCTGCCTTTGGCAAAATCTGAAAACATTGTCATGAACTACCCACAAGCTAGCTCGGTCATTGGCATGTCCCACTATATCATTGTGCTTTCCAATGTCACCAACAGTTCTATCAATCTGCAACATGAAATCAAACACTAACTAAAATTCATCATCATTGTGACACTTTATGTTGGCCAGCTTATCATCGTGTTCCCTTTAATGCTCACTCACTTGAATTGAGAAATAGAAGCATTCATAGTCTATTTAATCTTTAACATCACAAACTTTGACATCAAAATTAGTTTGCACATCAAACTGAAAGCTGTCATAAAAAAAAAATTGTGTCATGCAAGTCATCTTGGCATATGTCAAAGACAAAAGATGCATATTCTGGAGCATCCTTCGATTGATCACTGCAACATGGGAACATTTTTTGACATTTTGGTTTAGGTACATCATAACACATCTTGGTATCATGGAGATGGGAATCATATGCACCATTAACATCTAGGGAATGAGTGAGTATACTCATCTCAGGTTTGAGAACATGTTCTGATTCATTCTTCACATCATCATTCAATTCAAAACCAAATACCTCGGGTGAGCGCTCAAGCATACCAACATCAATAGGGACATCACGAAGACAACCATGTGCACTAGTAACCTCATGTACAATACCAGCTAATATGTGTGTTGATCCAAAAGTGAACAAATCATTGCTAACTATAAATTCCTCATTAACAATAGAACTAGAATCCTGATTTTCTTCCACATAAATTCCTTTTACATGGGATGGAAACATGTCAATGTTCACACTATGAAGATCAGGAGCATCAAAAAAGAAGAAATTGTACTCAACTTCACACTCATCAACATGAAATTCACCATTATTTTCACCTCTTGGTTGCTCCATACATGGACCAAGAATATCTGCAGTATCAACACAATCTGCAATTTTATTGTCATATGAATCAACAAGCTTTTCAATATCATCAATGGGTAATGATATTGATTCAAGAACCATATGCATGTCACAATGTGCCACCTGATTATTCCAAAATGAATCCATTATTTCATCATCATTCTCATTATGTATCACAAACCTTTCCATCTTAGCTTCATACAAACAATCATGAAGAGTAGGGGCCTAAGCACACTTATCAGCATTTTCATCATATTCAACATTATGTTTTGAGTCAACATACTGATCACACACATGTTTTTCTTCAAAATCCGCATCACTCTCACAATGAACATGCTCTATTGATTATGAACCTAGATTACATTCGGTGTATTTACCACACACAATTTGCTTCTTCATTTGTTGACAAATGATATCATGAGCATCTATATCATTTCATTCTTCAAATGAGGAACATGCATCTACATTTTTAGAAAAGCAATCAAAATTTTCAGAGGAGCAATCAAAACTACCAACCTGGTCATGATTTTCATCACAAGAAAAATCCTCACTACATAAAGCATGTTCAAAATCTTTAGAATGAATGCTTGAGGCTGCACTTTCAAAGTCATAGTCACTCTTTTCTAATGAAATATCAGCAACACATGACATGTAATAGCACAATGTATCTCATTTACTCCTTCCTCATCTGAGATATGACAAGAGAAGCATTCTTACATATGTACTCTGCTATCATCCCATGTGTCATAATCTTCCTCACTACTGCAAATATTTTCACATGTATTGATTGTGGGCTGATTACAATGTTCATCCTCATCCATACAACATGGAGCTTAATTTTATAACATATTATTTTCATTTGTTTGCATTGTTGTATGATTTATTTCAAGAGGAAAATTGTTATTTACATTTTGAGAATCCATATTTTTTGCATAACCACACTTGGTTGATTCCACAATCTTTATCGAATTGGGTACTTGATCAAAGATACGGGGCTTCAATTCCTCTTGAAAAGTACTCAACCTTGATTTATGAACTCACAAAATAAATCAATGCACACCAAATCCTCAGGTTTGAAATCTTTGGGAACTTCTATAAAAGCATTCAAAAATCTCAAAAAATATTATATGGTGATTCTCCCTCTTGTCTCTTCATTTCATAAAATTCTTGTACCAAAGACTTTTGATCAATAGTGCTCAAATTTCGTTGATGTTCAACTTGAACCTCACTATGATCTTCACACTTTGATGATGAATAAATCATAACAGCAAAAGTATTGTCAGCTTGACAATCATTTTCATTCTCCGATCCTTGAATTCTATTTGCATGAAGTGTGTGTGGATAATCAACACTTGCAGCTAGATATTCTTTCATCATTGAGTATTTCAAATTGTTCTCAATGTCCATGGTAGTTTGATATTCCTGAAGTAATGTTGCAAGCTCTTTATCTCTCAACAAGAATCCCATCTTACTATCAAATGCTCCTAAATATATGACCACACATTCAACATCATTTGGCCTTATGTTTTCTAGGATCTCTCTTAATTCCTTTGACAATAGAAGATTGAAACTAGGGACCAACTCATATTCACTTATATGGATCTCCATAAAAAAGTTCCTCGACACACTTGGATTTACCCTTTCACCAAATTGCTCAACAAAGGCTATCATTAACTAACCCCATGAAGCTATATAACATGATGGTAAATATGAGAACCAATATTTGGCATCATCCTTCAAGGATTGAAAAAAAAAATTCATAACAACGTCCTCATGATTTACCTCATAATCCCCCATCACATCAATGAATATTTGTAGATGCTTAGATGCTGATTCTAAACTTTGCCCCGTGAATTTGGGAAAACACTTCCTAACATTTTTAGGGATCAAGTTCGGGAAATCTCTAATTCCATTGCAAACCAATGGAATATACCTTTCAATAGAAAAATCCCTTTGAGGTCTTGGGACAACTTGTTTACCCTGCATATTTTAACTTTCCATTTCACAAGGGAACCCTCTTGTATACAAATTCAATCATTATCAACTTCATACATGGTTATCAATTACATCATTTACTAATTCAACCATGACTCTAAAAAAATGACTGAATATTTATGCCTTAAGCTTTCTCAAAGGCATAATTCAAAATAAACATACTTCTCAAATCATATTACACATTACATTTTAGAAGTATGGAAAGAACTACTACTATTGTTCCCTTTCTTAATGATAATTCATCTAATAGGGAACAATTTATGATCTCAAGTCTTGAAAATTTCTCATAAACTTCGTTCAAATAGAATAATACTTGCTTTAGATTAATGAGAATACCTGGAAACTTTGTAACAACAGTTAATTTCTCTTCCTAACTGCAAATTTTGCAAATCTTGAAATCTTCTACACAATTCAACTAGTTCTTAAGACAGATTCACCACCTCCTTTCACAGAGGAATAATCTTCAAAATTAAAAATCGTTCTAGGTCTTCTCCAATAGTGAAGTGACACTCGCATCCTTTGATCTTTGTTGCAATAGATCTTTTACAGGTTCAAGAACTTCAATATTTGAACCAAATTCAAATTCTCCCCAACAGAGTCGCCATTCTATTGGTGCTCCAAATCAAACCAGACCAACGAATCCTATATACTAGCCACTTTCTAATGATCAAATTCAATGGGGTATTTGGCCAACTAATAGGAAATGAAATTAACACTCATTTACCCTACACTCCAGGCTCTGTAAGACCTAGGGGGGTGATTCTTTAGCAACACAAATATTCAGACAAAAAATTAATAGAATGCTTCTTAACAAATAATGCTCTCACATAAATATGTTGAGAAACATAAAATATCACTCAAGATTGGGTAAAACATTAAGTGAATTTTACTAACCAGCATGGAGAACAAAACAAACACATAACTCAGCATACAAAATTAAAATGATTTATGATTTAAAGAATTGGAACCAAGCTTAAAATAGTAGAAGTATAATAATGGACAGTGCCAAGAAATGGGCTATGGAGTCATATAACCAACATTCATCCTACAGTGTTGAATATGCTTTGAAGATCCTTTCAAATGTTATCACACTATGATAATGAGACCACTAAAGTTTTATCTGATAACTCTTCTTATAAATCCACCTAAAACACAACACTCATGTCACACTTGTTAAAGCAATTACACTATTCCCTGAACAATAGGCAACAATAAATGCAAAGTGTTCTTCATTAAATCAATTACATCATTCATAGAATAAAAGTCAACAACATATGTAACTCAAATGCAATAAATGTGCATGAATAGACTCAGACAATTTTATTATTCAATCCAAAAGAGCATTACAACTCAACCATGGAGACAAATATCAACTAAAGTAACTTAGAAGCACAATTCAAAACATAGAAACCTTCATATTAGTGACTCAGTTATATTTCATCCTAGCTTTACAATCTACCTAGAGCTTCTGCCTGACTTATAGAGCTTTCAGAAAATTGGAACCCAGAATCCCCAATAATGAGAAAAGAAAGAGAATAAAAGGAAACATAAAACTTCAGAAGAAAATATGTTGAAGATATCTAGAAGCATCTTTTACCATTGATCAACTAAATTTTAAAGAATCTCTCCTCTCTCTTCAATAAACAAAATTTTCCTCCAAATTACAATGGTCCTTGAAACAAAATATCTTCCCGTGTGAGAAAATTCACTCCATCACTCTGCAGTTGAATTTTTTTTTATTTTGTGTGGAAGTTCTACCTCTACCCTTTTGTTTTTGTTTACTTTTCTGCACTTTACAAGCACATTTGTATTTCATCTCCCAAAACAGAAGAAATTCACGTATAAAGTGAATATTAAATTGAATTCACCAAATTCCTTCCGTACACTTTCACATGCGTTTTACCCAACAAATAAAACTTCACTAAATTTTTTACTCTTTCTCAAATTACCCCTGTGCCATTTTATTTTGGAACTCATTTTCACCTTGAAGGCCTTCAAGAAAAAACTATTCCCGTGCCTACATTGCAACCCACCGACCACATTTAAAATGCTTCACCTTTTAAAATGAAAGCATTTAATTTTGTATTCGGCAACATTAACTTCACCCCTTCATGAAAGACACCACCTGGGACCCACATGCCATGTTGCATGAACTCACTGTCTCGTGAGAATTAAAAGGCTTGCCTCTTGCATCCACGAACTTGTGGAGGAAAGAATTAAATTCTCTCCAACAATTTCAATCCTTTAAATGCATTTTCCCTTTTAAAATTTCATCGAGCAAATTTATTTTCAAATGTTTTTCTTTAAAAAAGGAAAATGAAAACATTTAAAATTCTCTCCAGCAATTTTAATCCTTTAAATGCATTTTCCCTTTTAAAATTTCATCAGGAAAATTTATTTTCAAATGAAATCACGGAACCCACTGGCATACCACCATATGGCCTCATCTCACTGTTTAACGAGTTTTAAAGGGATTGCATCTTCATCCCATGATCTAGCGGGGAATGGTGATGATATGGTTGCATTCACACCTCCTCTCTCCATCGTTGATCTTCATTCCTCTTGTCGATGAAATAACCATCGAGCCTCCATTCTCCTCTGGCACAAAGAATGTTAGTTGCATTTTTCTCCTTAGTTTCTAATGTCTTTCACACCATTCACTTTGAAGAGTGTGTACCCTTTCATCCCTTAGCACGATTGTCTCTATTCATGGTTATTGAGCCTTCCATCATGGTGCAAGCAGGAAATAAAAGGCTTGAGGGTGCAGCCTTTGTAGCTATCAAATTCATTTTCTTGAAATATTTTCAACAAATGTATTTTATGTATGCTCTGGCAATGGTTTTCCTCCTATCCCAGCGCCCTTTCATTGTATTGGCAGATCTCCTATCTCAATGATTTGAAAGGCATCCATATGCTTCAGAAGTTTTGAGAGCCTTTCACTCCTTGTGTGAGATTTCCTGATGTTACAACCACATTTTTGAGCACTTTATTCTCAGCATGGTTCAAGACTCTTGGGTATTGGTGTGTCCTTCATTCTCATTGCACTATTCATTCTGTGCACTAGCCACTTTATTGAGGCCTTCGATCTCCCTTTAAAAGGCAATGGCATCGACCTTTTCTTCATTTGTAATGGCTGCAAGTTTCTGAGAACTTTCAAAAAGTTCATCTTGTATGCATGGGTTACACCTCCAAAATCTTGTAGCATCTCATTTAAATAGTTTTTCTTATTCTTTATGCTTTGATAGGCACCCCATGTTGAATTGGTGCGATGGCCGCCAACACCCATTTGTTTGAAAGTCTCCTAAGACTTTTCATCATGTCTATCTGGTGCGTATGCTGTAGCATGATCCTTCCTATGTTATTTCTTTGAACATTTCAAGAGAATTTTCAAAAAAATCTTTCATACATACCCAGCCATGCTAGCATAGCATTGAAGATCTCTTATGTTTGCTTTGATGTGCCCTCCACAAGGGGCTGGTGCCTTTTCAACCAATCCATTTTATTATATATCCTATAGTGATTGTTCCATGAGATTGCATTTGTTTGATCGTTCTAAATATTGCAACTGATCTACTTCATAATGTCCACGAGCTTTTGTGTGCCAAGGGAAATAGAAACTTAACGAGCAGCACTGCCAGAGAATGCCTAAAACTGCCTTTTTTTTCAAATGCAATATCATTCAATACTCAAATCAAGTACAAGTGAACTAGATCCTCAAATGGGTCAATTTCCATAATCCTTACTGACTACCACCTTCATTAGAATAGCTACTATTATCTCTATCAGATCCATTTGTGAGTCATGTATAAGAAATCTTGTTCACTATTTCTATCCCAAGAAACCTCTTGCAGCTGATTCATTAGATCCATTTAGTGCATATTCCTAGTATTGACCTCATTTCACGAGATAATATTCTGTTGAGGTTCTTCATGAAACATTCTACTATATGCAATACTTCCACATTTCACTTGGCACATTCAATCAGAGAATTCACAATTATAACAATGAATCCTTCATCCTACTTTTTTTGACAGATGTCCACAACAACAAAAGCAATCATACTAGTGCAAAGCATGTCTGGTTCCATGTGGCTTGAATAAAAATAAAATTCATTTTCAAACAACTTTCAGGCTCAAATTGACTTGATGCAACTTCCGAATGCATCTGGAGTTGGAAAAACGAATTGGGTTTACATCAGAATTTACCTTTAAGGCACTTTGGAGAATGGCATAAACTATCCAAGTTGGCTCTAGAATCGACCTGGGAAACTGATCAAATGCCCCTCTCGAAGTCACGAAAACTTATAGGGATGCAAAAATTCAATTCAAGAATTGATGGTAACAAATGGCTCAACAAAACGAGTCATGAGGTGAAAGATATTAATTGTCAAAGCTGCCTACTTAGACTTTTTGCAACTTTGCTTGTTCAAAAACCAATTAAAACTCACGAAATCATATTGTTGGAAAAATACCATATACACTCCTGGCGAGCTTCCGCTCGACACAACAGATCATTTTGGTATAGTGAACACATGTGCAGAAGGAATTTTCTAGGAATCATATCCCATCAAAAGATATTGAAGTTCAAAGTTGACCTCTCAGAAGGATTTCTAGAAATGCAGATGCAAACACTAAAGAAATTGCATTTGATTTTGATCTACTAAAAATAGCAAATCAACTTGTGAGGCCTTGAAAACTAATATACGAGATAATCTTGGTAAGGAGAATGCAAAACAACAATAATTTTGACTTGACAGTCACCCAGTTGCAAAATGCAAGCTCAAATAGGAGGCAACTTTGCAGAAAAGGTTTGCAAACAGTAGAAAAGTGTCAAATCCGTCCAACTTCGCTTTTTGAAATGCTCACAAAACTCATTATGGGAAGCTGAAAATTGACACAAACATTCACATGTGTCAATTGAATATTTCTATCAAGGGGATTTGCATGAAAATCATCTGGATCCAAATTATGACCCTCCAAAGTAGGTCACTTAGGCAGATTTGTTAGGTACATTTCTAAAAGTGTAGAGGCAATTTTTTTGAAATGGGCACTTCAAATTTGCAAAATTTGAGAGTGCCATCAAGGAGATAGAAAAAAAAACTTCAAACAATTTCATTCAAGGAAAAACCCTAGAAATCGCAACCTCAAGTATGCAAGGGAGAAAGAGATCTTGCAATAGGGATATCCTAGGGTCTGATTGTAAACTAAAGAGGGGTTCGCCACGAATCTAGGGCTTGGAAAGACTAATGAAATGCAAGATGTAATAATTGAACCTAGTGATGTATGAAACTTGAATGAATGACCTAGAAATGCATATAAATCATAACAAAAGGATGTAAAATCAGAAGTTTGCACCTAGAAACTTGTAGGGGCTTGAATGAGGATTGGAAATGCTCAAAATAATAAAATTAATGCTCAGTGAGACTCATATGCTAGTCTGGTGAATTTAGTCCTAGATTGGGTTTTTGGCACCAAAATTGGAATCTGACAATGTTGATTTTGAATCTCCATAACCATGAAAATTGGTTGTACTAGGATTCATATGCCTAAGGTGTTGTATCAGTCATACTGTGATATTTCAGAATTTTAAGGTCTAATTTTTCTCTCCAATATCTTTTGTTTTCACCACACTTTTGTTTTTGGATCTGAAACCTTGATTTCAGACCTATAGATGAAATTTTGGTGGAGATAGCAACCTTGCAAATGAGGGGTCAACTCCAACAACTTCCTTCAAGATTTTAACCTAATATTCAAAGATCATTCAAGCTCCAAGACACCTAGATCTGCAATCATAGACCAAAGAGAAGAAAGAGTTGTAGTTTGTTAGAGGATAGGGGTTTGCCTAGGTCAAACCCCTTTTAGGTAATTAAACCAAATGATGAGATAATGAAATAAGGAAATGAAACATGGAACATGGAACATGAAACATGAACAATGATACCTTTAATAATGTCTTGTAAATAAACAACCTAACATGAAGTGGCCATGAAGGATGTGGATCTAGATCTTGAATGCGACATCACAACAATAGCTCACCAACATGATTGATGCTTGATAATCTTGACATGATGATGCATCTTGAATTACTACAACAATTGATGAATAATTCTTTCCTTGAATGCCTTAGAAATGATCTTGAATTCTCTCTTGATGATCTTGTAAATTCTTGTATTGTGTAACTCTTTAGTGCTTGACTTGAAATCATGAGTGCTTATTGAAATAATGATTTGAAACCTTATTTATATAGGAAACCCATCAAATATACCATTTATTAGATCCCATAGGCCGACATTCATAAAATTTGAATTTAGATCCCATAGGCTGACATTCATATGATACATCATCTGTAGCATATGGGTCCCACTCATATACCCCAAGGTGACTTATGGGTGCCATAGGGCCTTTTTGGAGAGAGAAGGTGTTGGGGAGTTAAGATATTAAGTCTATTTTATATCTATGTGGGGATTTTTGTTGAAATAATCCTTGGGATGGATAATATATGGTCTTAGGGGCCTATTAATGATGATATAAAGGTCATAAATTTAAGAGTTCCCAAAACTCAATGTGAAAGTGTAAATAGATATACTTTACAACATCTAATTTAGGAAAAAGTAGGTCTATTTAGCTTAAAAGGGCCCTAAATCTGATGCAAATGTGTACAACACATTACAACACTAGATTAAGGAAACATTATTTCCAAAGACCTTAAATTTAATATGAAGGCGTATATGAATACACTTTACAACATTAAATTAAGGAAATGTTAGGTTTACTTATCTTAAACGGGCCCTAAATCCAATGTGGATGTGTACAACACATTACAACACTAGATTAAGGAAATTTTATGTTTATTTCAACATTAATTATTCCCCAAATTAAGTGTGAAAATGTACATGATGACATTTTTTGACACTAAACACAAAAATTATGGAAAATGAGTTTGAGATATAAGTTTTTGTGAGATGACAACATTTCTTGCAACTTTGACAAATTTTACAATTTTGCACTTTAGAGACCTCCAATCTTCAATGTTTCTTCAACCTAAGATTTACAAAAGAAACACAAGAGGGGAAAAATTGTTTTTTTTTGGTGAATGAGGTTTTTCCTTGGTCAAACCCCATTTTGGTAATTAAGCGCTGAATTGAAATGAAACATGAAGGAATGATGAATAAAAAAATGCATTGTTGTAAATTACTAAACCCTTGAATAAACATAGGAAAGACTAAAATATTGATGTTGATCTTGCATGAAATGGCTTCAATGGATGTGTATCTTAATGCGTGAAATATGACTTGAATCTTTGACTTGAATGCTTGGATTAGATCTTGAATTGTACATCACAATGTTAGCTCCAAAAAAATGCATGATTGTAAAAGAATTTGACATGATTCTTGAGATCTTTATTACAACAACAAATGATGAAGAAATCTTCTCTTGAATTATTTTAACAATAATCTTGGCTCTTGTTAATTTCACCTCTTGCTAGATGATTTAAATTGATAAAATAACTTTGTATTTACATACATTTATCCTTAATTTCCCAAAATTCAAACATTACAAGTTGACCTTTGAAATTTGAATTTGGGATGATAAAATTGGGTATGTGCAGGATCATCATGGAAAAAACAAGCCCTTAAGTGGCAATGAAAACTCAGAAAATCAGAGTTAGGCAAATTGACATAAAAATTTGAATAAGTTAACTATATTATTTCAAAAATATGTAAGAATAGAATCCATTGAAAATTGAATGTAGTTTCTAAACTAATAGGTTTATTTAAAAAAATAAAAAATCTATTCCATGAAAATTTGAAATTTCAATGCAGTAGTACTTAAATTTTAGGGGAAAAATAAGAAGTAGGTGTCTGTTTGAACACCCTAACCACAATAAAATGATAATACTTTTTTTATAATATTTTAGATATAAGTAGAGGACTCATGTTTCGATGTGATGGATATTTTTTTGTAATTTGTTTCCAAGTAAATAATTAATTATGATTTTTTTATTATAACATTTAAAAACTATAAAAACTTGTATGTTTGACCACCTTAACCTGGTCAAAAGTTCATGAAATTCATTTTTTTTTCTTTTTAATCCTATAGTATATGAAACATAAAATGTGATGCATGTTTCAGATTCAAAAAATGTGATACCATTTGAAAGCTATAGATTTTTTTCAATCAGCTTATCAATCGGGACTTTAGTCATAATTCAAATACAAAATGAATAATAATTATTTATTAAATTCAAAGTAAAGAATAATTTATATTGGTGGAAAGTTGAGAATCTCCTTTAAAAACCCTTTTCCTTTCATTAATTTTGGGTGAAAAAAAAATTGTCAGCCACATGGGCCATCATATTACTTACATGTCGCCACTTTTTGGTCCATCATGATCCTGCACATACCCAAACACTGCCAAAACATGTTTGAAAAATGGGTTCCAAATCCTCCGGAGGACCCATTCACCCATGGGGGAATGCATCCCAAGTCCCTATTATTTTTTATTTTTATTTTTAAATAAAAAGGGGTAAAATCTTTATTGAAAATCAGAAGAGAACATTACAACCAAAAAAAGGGAGCAAGTCCCAAAAATCAAAGAATCAACAAAGTAAGAGCTGAAACAAAATCAACTATTTTCCAGTATCCTTCTATCCTCTTCAAGGAATCTATCAAAATCCTATCATAACTCAGGGGAAACCTGCATCCAATCCTCAATCCTCCAACCAATATCATGCTCAAAGGCCCATTTAGCCAAGCAATCAGCAACCTGATTCCACTCCCTCAAAATATGAACAAAAGAAATTGCCTCCATCCTAGAGCTAACCTAAAGAATACATTGAACAACTGAAGCCAGCTGCCAATTAATATCAACCACCTTCCTTTCATTCAACAAATTAATCAAAATCTATGAATCAGCTTCACAAATAACCTTTTTCCATCCCAAAGCAAGGGCCCGCTCCACAGCATAAAGAATCACCAAGCCCTCCATGAGATTAACAGTCTTCTCCCCTTCATGAATAGAGAAAATGAAAATCACTGAACCCCTCGAATCCTTGCCGACCCCACCAATCCTAGCAGGCCCAGGATTACCTCTAGAAGAACCATCAGAGTTGATCTTCAAGATTCTAGCCGGAGGAGGTAACCACCTACCCATCTGTTGCACTCTCCTGGTCCCATGCCTACTTCTCCTTGAACCACCAAAAGAAGAGTGTATCCCCTGAAGACCCAATCTATCCACCAGCTTAGCATCCCCTTTCCCCAGGGGGAAAAATACTACACACTTGGCCACAATCGACTCCTGTATCATACCTAATATACGCATCCACACCTGCTGAACCACCAATTTAGCGCCGTTGAATATCCTGTGATTCTGCTCCAACCAGGTCTGCCAAAGAAGAAAAGTAGGTCCAACATACAAAACCTCCTGCAAAAAGCAGGCCAACGAGGGGGGTCTTCCCATACTATCCCAAAAAACCACCAACAAGGAAGCATGAACACAAGGTTGCTTCCAAACCTCCCACCACCAGTGCCAAAGTTGCACAACAAAGGGACATTGAAAGAACAAGTGAGATGAGTCCTCTTCCTCTTTTCCACAGAGAACACAGACCGAAGGCCCCTAGAAGCCATGCTTACGAATATTATCCCAGGTCAAGCATCTATTCCATGCTAAATTCCACACAAAACAATTACACTTAGGCCATGAAAGCTTACACCACACCCTCTTCCACCACTGAACCTCCACCCTAACCAACTTCTGAGCCAATAACATCTGATATCCACAAGCAACAGAGTGAATCCCCTTGGGATTGTGAGCCCAAGCAATAATATCCTCTTCTAATAGAGAGCTACAACATCTACTGCAAAGGATCATGTGAAGCTCAACCTTGCCATCCTCCTCACCCAATTCCGGCCACTGAGTTGGATCCTTCCAACAAGCCCTCTCCAATTGATCATAAAAAGAGAAGGTCTTAAATTCACTCACCCTAGACCAACCAGCCGTGAGAAATCTCTGACTCAAAGGAAGCAAGTGAGGAAACTGAGAGATAAGCGGCGGGAAACCATCCCAAGAGTCTGACCAAAAAAGAGCTTTTGAACCCCGTCGATAGATCCAAAATAATCCTTCCTTAATGAGTTACGCACCCTTCTGAAGAGTACTCCAAACCACCGAACCTTTACTTTCAAGAGGGCACCTAAGGAGATCACATAGAGGGACACTAGGGAAATACTTATGAGATAATATCTTGGCACACAGCTGATCTTGCTCCACACACCAACGCTAGAAAAGCTTAGTAGCCACAACCACTCCAAACAAAGTAGATTGGCGAAGAACCAAACCACCATATTGCTTTGGAATACACACATCTTCCCACTTGACCAGGCTCCATTTGGAGGACGACAAGTTTCCAGCCCATAAAAATTGTCTTTCAAGAGAATCCAACTCCTTAAGAATCCCCACCGGAGCCACCTGAAGCATACATCTATAAGTAGGAAGAGCTTGCACAACTGACTTAAGAAGCTGAACCCACCCAACAAAAGACAACCATCTATGTGTCCAATGATTGACTTTCATCTGAAACTTATCAATGATATTCTGCCAAGAGCTCTTGGGAAGACGACAAACATAAATTGGAATTCCCAAGTACGTGAAAGGGAGAACCCCTATCTAAAACCTCACAATATTAGCAATTCTTCTCTGAATGGGGGTAGGCGTATTGAAGAAGAAGATGGAAGAATTATCCTCATTAATCAATTGTCCTGAAGACACAAGGTAAACATCCAACAACTATCTTGAAAAAGTAGCTTCCCTGACAATAGCCATCCCCATCAAGGCCGTATAATCAACAAACTGTAAATGAGACTGTGGAGGTAAATCTCTGCCCTAATGCCAACCCTAAATGTTGCCCAGCCCAACATTTCTTTTCAACAAACGTCCAAGACCCTCAGCAAGAAGAAGAAATAGGTACGGGGAGAGAGGGTCCCCTTGGCGAAGCCCCCTAGAAGCTCCAAAAAGTTCAGAATGATTACCATTTATCAAAATTGAGAAGGACACTGAAGTAACACAACTCATAACCTATTGGATCCATTCCTCGCAAAACCCAAAGGCGACCAGGATCTTCCGAACGAAGGACCATCTAACCCTATCATAGGCCTTAGCTATATCCAGCTTGATGAACATTGCCTTCTCATGGGAACTGACCATGGAGTGGATAGTCTCAGTAGCAATAACAACCCCATCCAAAATTTGGCAACCCGCAACAAACCCACTTTGTTCTTTCGAGATCAGCACTTTCAGCCACTTCTTCAATCTTTTAGCCATTAACATTGAAATAATTTTATATGCCACATTGCAAAGGGAGATAGGCCTAAACTGCGTTAACCTATCCGCCCCTTCACACTTGGGAATGAGAGCAATGAAAGTGGAATTAAGGGCACGCAACATCTGCTTTTTCCTCCAAGACTCCTGAACAACTGCCAGAGGATCCAACTTTATGATATCCCAGAACTCTTGAAAGAACTCTATTGGGAAACCATTAGGACCAAGAGCTTTTCCTTTCTTAATCTGAAACACCATCTCCTCCAGCTCCTCTAGAGAAATCTCCCTCATTAGATTATGATTCGCCTCCCTGGAAACCAACTAAGGAATACAAGCAAGAACCTGTTCCTCCTCAACTGAGCCCCCTTGTGAATCCTCTTTAAAAAGAGCAACAAAATACTGTGATGCCTCAGTCTCAATTTCCTGAAATGAGACAACATGATCCCCCCTATCATTAACCAGCACAGAGATAGAGTTACCATGCCTCCTAGCCTTCACAGAATTAAAGAAAAATGCAGAGTTTTTGTCCCCCTCCTACAGCCATTCAATCCGAGCCTTCTGCTTCCAATAAATCTCTTCACATAACTCACATTCCTCCACCACCTTCAAAGTCCTAGCCTCTTCTTTCAAAAGATCCTCTGAGACCGCGTTATCCCGAATTAATCTCGTAACATTATTTAACTCTTCTAGGGCAACAACCTTATCATGAAAAATATTACCAAAACATCGACGGTTCCACCTTTTAAGCTGGTACTTAACAAACTGAAGAAGCTTGTCGAAAGTATACATTGCAGTACCAAAAGTAGGCCTACCTATCCTCCACCACACATCCACTTGGTCATAAAGAGTAGAGTCCCGTAACCACATAAGCTAGAATTTGAAGGAAGGAGAACAAGGCGTGTGAGCAGAGATGATACTAAGCTTGATAGGCCAATGGTCCGAACCCCTCCAATCCAAAATTTCAGAGGAGGTTGACCACAAGTCCCCAACCTAATAACAGGATACCAAGAACCGATCCAACCTCTCAACAACACAGTCCTCACCAGTCCTCCTATTATTCCAAGTAAAATGACCATTACTGGGTTGAACATCAATAAGATTTAGGTCATAAATGCTATCCCTGAGAAGTAGCGTAGAAGACTCCAATCTTGTAATTCCACCCCTTTTCTCAGAAAAATCCACTATAGGATTGAAATCCCCAGCCAGAATCCACGGGTGGAAAGGGGCCAGGCTACGAACATATCGAAGGTGGGACCATAGAAGTTGCTTACCCTGATAATCAATAGGCACATACACATTGGAGAGGAGAATACATTCTCCTGTCCCAAAGCATGAGGCCACCAACAAAATTGTAGACTTAGAAGACAACCACCAAAGAGGGAAAATCCTCTATGGGTTCCATATGCAAGCCACCCCCCTGGATGCACTGTGAGCTCCAACACACTGACCCTTGCCATACTTCCACAACTTAGGTACCATATTCAACATACTCTCGACAGAAAGTTTAGTTTCTTGAAGAAAAAGAACATCCAAAGAATGATTCCTAACCAAATCATGAACAGGTTTTTGTCGAGGGCCACTGTTCAAGCCCCTTACATTCCAGGACAAGACAATCATTTCTGGGTACACAAGAAGTGTGAATCTAGGGCCTTAACTGCCCCTTACTCCACCAGAGTTTCCCCAGTTGATTTAATCTTTTCCAAATCCTTTTTCCTACCCAGCCTGGGATTCTTCTCACCAGCCCCTTTCTTTGGATCCTTTTGTTGAATACCCATGCGAGAGGAGGACATGGAGTTCTTTCCAACTTCCACACCAATATTTATAGGCAAAGGAGAACTCTCTCCCCCACTCGTCAAAGCCCCAATCATAGGATTTGGCCTAGTTGAAACAATCAACTGCTGATCTATGTCCATCTGCCCAATGCCCATGTCCTGCACAACCTGTATAGCCTCCGAAGGAGGCCCATCCTTTCCTGAACCCAAAGTTCCCTGGTCCAAGTTCATCAAACTCAGATTCACTTCCTGTTGGTTGAGATCATCTAGCACCTCAAACTTTTTATCATCCTACCTCTCCCCTAGAGTCCTCTTCTACCCCGAATTCCTATTACGAGCTTTGACAAGGATATATCCATCTTCCCCAGAACCATCACCTAGAATAGGCCCCTTCCCCTTATCAGCCCCAGGAGGATTGCAAGGAGTATGGCCCGATTGGGTCCCCATCGGCTTAGCCTTAGGGCACTTGTGCTGCAAGTATCCATACTCATGACAAAATCAACACTGAAAAGGTAGAGTTTCATAGTCTAATTTTTGCACCCATGTATATGATACTGCACTCATTTCCATAGAATTTGGCAATGGCATGCTTAAATCAATTTCCACATAGATATGGGAAAAAGTCATTACCTTTTTAAATAGTGTGTGCTGAGAAGATCCAACTGGTTTACCAAGCATTGAAGCCACTAAATGTAGAACATCCTCTCACCAACATTTGACTGGAAACCACGATAGCCGAACCCACACTGGAACTCTATTCGGGAGCTCTTCAGTTGGATTGAAACCTACATGCCACGGCTTCATAAACAAGCCCACTTGGTTGTAGAAACAGGGACCCCCTTCAAAAATCCTATTCTGATCTGCCATGCAATCAAATGAAACCATAAAGTAATTATTCGCCAAGAGCCTAATCTCCATCTCTCCTTTCGGCAGCCAAGTCCTTTGAGCCCAGGATTCCAAAAATTGCAATGAGACTCTCAAACCCATAAACTTGCAATAAAAAGAGTGCTTTGAATAATATTCAATATCGTCTACCAGCATCTCCATCAGGATAACCAATTTTGGTCCCTCCTTACATCTTTCCAAGCATCCATTAATCTTTGTAATCTTGGATCCTCCAGCTGACACAAAACCATTCAACTCTTGATCCCGCACAAACAAATTATTCTCAAAGACCTTCGTACCTTATGATAGAGGTTTCGATCCAAAGGCAGATTAGAAATCCATCATGGGGTTAGCCCCAGATGTTTCCCCTTGAGACATGAACCCAGAGCAATACCCTAAGCATACATGTAAGCCCCCAAATCAGGGGAACATAGGAAAGTGTAAACATGAGGGTTAACACAAAACCCCTCTAGCTCCACCCATAGCCCACCACAACTTAAAGGCTTCAGCTACAAACAGAAAATCCCAACCCCCAATGAAGGTAACGCACTACCCAAGGAGAATGACAGCTTCACGCTCTAACCTCCACACCACGTCCAACTAACTTAGCCCCACACGGGGCCTGTAGGCTGACAGAGCCTCCCCCAACAACAGTTCACCGGGGAACACCACGTTGCCACCACTCACGAAAAAAATGCAGGTCCAAACCTACTGGCGCAAGCCAAGTACACACCATTGTGCACCCAAGAGATCTAGCAGCGTAGGAAGGTAACCATGAAGCAAATAGAACCCTGAACGCAGAAAGAACCCCCCCCTTCGCACTAGCAAGAAAACGCAGACATCAAGCTAGGGCACAGATGCCCTAGCTCAGCCAACAGAACTCAAGAATGACATCCTCTCATCCCCTTGAGAAATCTTGATCCGAGTCCCTATTATTTTAACACACATTGCTCAAGGTGTTTAATTATGTGTTCACATTAATTGTTGTCAAGTTTCTGCTTTGAAAAATGTAACTTATTAGGCTTGTAAATGAATAAAAGGGATAATTATGGCATAATTAATCTCAAATTAATTAAGACGGCCCAAATATGTTTGAAAATGTAAAGGGATACATTTATGAACACTAAATTAAGGCATTATTTAGTCCATTTATAAAAGGAGGGCCCAAAAAAGTGTGAAAAATGTAAAGGGATACATTTTTCTAAACTACACATATAATGTTTGTAAATTGATCCATGTGTTGTAATTTGGTCTCTTTGCTAACATATTTTGTGTGAAACTAATGTGTTTAAGAATAAGTTTTTTTTGGGCTGACTTAGAATTTTGAAGTGTTTGCGCCAAATATTTGAGGCATGCGCTAGTGTGAAAATGTGGCTAAGGTAAAATATGTCCTACTTATCTCTTGGCTTGGACCACATTGATTTTTATTTACAATGGATGTGTTGAAGCCAACTCATTATGTTTGTTTCATGTTTAATGTCATATGTTTCATTTTTTTTGTCAAGGAGAAATTTTTTGAAGCTTACGAAGGATATAAATGGAAGTTAAAAATTGTTGCAATGTTTGTTTGATGCGTGATTAAATTAATATATCAAAATTAGTGTGTAATTGTGTGAGTATGTGAATAAGTGTATAATTTTTGTTGAAGGTAGTGAGCCAAAGCAACAGTATAAGTGTAAGTGTTGAATTATGTTGAAGATAGTGAGCCAAATGCATCAATGTTTGCTAAGAAGAGGAGTTGAGTATTGTGTGTTTAAAGTGGTGAGTTGAAGGAATTTTTTTATGTAAAAGTGTGATGAAACAACTGAGCTTGAGGTAGTAGAGGTGTTGAAGCTATTTGCAATAATGATTGATCAATAGATTTCATCATGGATTTTTATATAGAGGTTGTAACCTCATTCTATAAGTGTTGTTGTTTGTGGGGAGTTTTAAGCTTTCTTTGGTTGAAGCCATAAAAACCAATTGTAAATCTTGTTTTATTTGTGAGGTTGGATTTGGATAGTAGATCCACACAACTTGCTCACTATAGATTTTCCCTTCTAGGGTTTTTCACATATATCTAGTGTTGTGGTTGTGAACTTGAGTTTTGATATTAATTTGATACTTTATCTATTTATAGTAGTAAGAAGTTTTGATTAAGTTGAATTAGATAAAATTTAGAGATATATTGATTCACCCCTCTTAGTATATTATTACGCTCTAATAGGATGAATAAGCTTGGGTCACCAAAGACCTAGACAATAGTAGATATATAATATATATAGATAATGGAATAAAATTAGGAATATGTAGATTGATAATGAATCAAAACAAAATTCACAAGTTTGTTTTCTAACATAATTAATCATTAAATAAAATCTATATAAATTTGTATCCATACTATTTCCAAAATTGGTAATGGTTTAGAGTGATTAAACTCTTGAGGATTATCAATTTCATCATTGAGGTGTAGAACATGTAATGATATTTTTTGTTTTTACACCATGTTAGGGGACAAAATTAACCAAACATATAATTTAATGTGTAATATGTACATGCTCCAAAAATTGTGACCATATATTATAGAATCATATTACTACATGTAACGCCCCGCCATGCAACCCTAGAGGAAGTTGCAAACAATTACTTAAACCGGCTAATTTTTTATTTTTTTAAAGTCTAATTAATAAGTAAGTTCACTAACTAATGACAACATCCTCTAAGGTAATGAGACAAAGGTTATATAGAACCTCAACAATAAACATGAATTAAACCATGTCATTTAATTACTAAATAAATTAAACGCATGCATTATGTTAGTATAATTAATTATTTATTACACTAGTATAAGTTAACTTGGGTTTTAATTAATCACATTAGTCCTAAGTTGAATTTAATCATTTAATAAAGTTGTTGAGATAAGATTCCCTTCTAGAAGATAAGTTGTTTTTTTTAGAACTTATCTCCATCTTGTTATCATTCCCTAGGTAGTTGGTTAGGGTTTCTTGTTGTCACATGAAGTGTGATTTGAACACTCGGCAACATCCTTTGCATGCAGGTGATCTTTGAGTCTGAAGTTGGCTTTGACAACTTCTACACATTCCAATAAGATGAATTACAACAAGCATTAAGATAACTTTCCATTGCATTAATCCATTCATTAAACAATAAGGTTACAACACTCATTCCCTGAATGAGGCAAATCCAATAAATAAGATTACAATTACAACTTCCACCTCGATATCAAATGAGGGGTAATAAATTTCAAGACTAACTGAAAGAAATGAAGAAGAAATTGAAACTGAAGCTAACGAGCTCTCCAACTGGAAATCTCGTCCACACGAACATGAAGAAAGACCCAACGGATTTAGGTGCATGCCACCCAACAAATTGGAGCCCAAAGGCCCACCCCCCGTGCTAGGAGATAGTAACAAGAAATCCTAGCCAAGACCACCTATCTCTAGACACAAGCTAAAACATAACTGAACCAACTGACACAACCAAATACATGTACAACTCATACACCATGCAAGTAAAACACAAGTACAAATCATACACCATGCAAGTACAACACAAGTACAACTCATACAACTCTACATGGTCACATTGCTTCCAGAAATAAAGCAGAACAAGCATGTCAGGAGAACCATACACATAGAAACAAAAAAACAACTGTCATCACATCAGGTATGTTAAGGAAACCATACCCATAATAATCGAATACCAACCATGGTCACATCAGGTATGTTACGAAAACCATACCCACAAAATCAAATACCAACTATGGTAACACAAAGTGCCATCACAAAGCTCATCATGAGTTACCCACTACGGATCGTTAGGATGGTGGCCTCAAACCGATCCTTGGACCTCATACATACTAAAGAAAAATCAAAAACTAACTATTGTCCTAGATAGAGTGTCATCACACAACTCGTCATGAGTTACCCACTACAGATCGTGAGGATGGTGGCTCCAAACCGATCATCGAACCTCATACTTATTAATGCGGAGTCAAATACCTTTTGTACAGACAAGATAGATGACCTTGCCATCCCATGGCCTTCTCACTCATTCCAAGTCTAAACGAGCCCTTGTGCCTATGAGTGAGGCCAACTTAACTTGATTAGTGAGAAGTTAGTCCTAATCTTCCAAGTATTGTTTTAATTATCACTTGATTAAACCACTTCCGAAGGTTACCCAATCTTACCTCTTCTGGGCTTTGGCCCCTACGGAAGCCACTCTTCTACTTGAAAACACACACCAACCCAAACATCAAGGGTACCAAAGTGCACAAACAAGATATCACAACCACGCCTTTCATAAGAGGCGAGAAAAAAATGAAACCCACTCCAACACTAGAGGCAACAAAATAACAACCACTCCTTACAAGGAAACGTGGATCCCATAATCCACTCCTAAACCAAGGAGACACAAAACATCCCCGTTCGTGGAAACCCCAAACACGCTTCCGGCCGCACGTCGTTTAGGGCTAGGGCAAAGTGGATTTCGGGGTGAGGCGGAAAAAAAGGGCGGCCGCAGATTTCTTTACCAGGGCCATGCATTTTGCAAGCGAGCGGGGGTTTTGGAGGGTGGTGGCGGTGCTACACAATCCACCCCCGGCGGCGGCGACTATGCCAAGCACAACCGCCCAGCCTAGTGGGTGGCGCTGCTGTGCTTGGCACAACTGACCATCGCTCGTGGTGGTAGTTGTGTGAGCATGGCCACAGAGGTCTGTGGGGCCTACATTGGGTGCAACTCCCCCCACTCACCTCCCATGGGAGTTGTGGTGGGCGTGAGCCCCCAACCCCCCACAATTTTTTTAATTTTTTTTTTTGTTTTTTTCTTCTTTAACACAAGCCTACAGATTTTTTGAAATCCACGCCCTTGTTTGGGTATTTCAAAATTTATTTAAACAGCAACACCCCAGAACCAAAAAAAAAGGGAATAATATATATGTGTATATATATACACACACATATATATATATATACATAATTTAATTAACTGCACTACAAATTTGCAAAAGAAATTGAGAAAATGATACTTAGACCACTCATTTCCAGCTAAGAACACACTTCATTTTATTTTCTTGAGAAAATCCAAATAGAGAAAAATAAAGGTTTGATTTGCCAAAACAATTCAACATGAGGTTTCCAACATAGATCAGGTTTATTTTTGCATTTTGTTTTTCAACAATCAAACATATACAATTTAAAATCACAAAAACATCTAATTTCTAAGACATGAACCTGATTTCTTGAGTTTGAGGGGATCCAGAAATGGTGCTCAATTTCCAACCTTGTTTCCAACTTCAGTTCCACCAATTTTCACAACTCAAATCCAAAAACCTACAAAAATGAAGAATTCTTCCTCTCTCTAATTCAATCTTTTTCAAAACTCCATCCTCCCAAAATTGTGAAGCAAAATTCAAAACACAAGGATAAAACCCTAAAAATCCTACAACCACCCCCATAAATTCTCCAAAACAGAAAATGCAAAATATCTCAATTTCTTCAATTTTTGAATTCAAACTTTCAAATTTGACTTTTAAATCATTTTCTTTTATTTTCGAATTTCAACAAATATATCAATAACTTCAACATAAATACATTAAATTCTTTCAACATCATAAATTTAATTAATTATTAAATAGATTTAATCAACAATTAAATTATTTATTAATTAAATTAAATTAATAATAAAATAAATTATATTTCAACATAATCTCAAAACAAATTAATCTACAACTTAAATACATTAAGCCATTTAATTACCCTTTCTAACTTGAAATTAAATAACGAAGAGAGGGAACGATATTCAAAGCAACACATCCGACAACACCTGATGACAAACTAGGACTAGGGTGATGACTTGGCATGGAAAACCTAGCTACTATCTCCCAATCGAATACCATTGGGCATTGAACACGCTCCAACCTATGAAACGAGGTGGAGTCGATGTCGTGTACCTATGAACCTGAAAATCAAGTAAACAACAACATATAATATAAACAACATAAAATACACACTGTGAGGAGGAAATCTCGGAATCGCAGGGCGCTCGCAAGCGAGTGATGCAATCCATCCCCTTCACCAATACAATATCACTAACTGACAAATCTAACATCATTAATGTAATCAAAACATAAAACATCATTAATGCAAATATTCACAATGCTAATCTAAAGCATGCTGAAATGATACCATTAGAAAAATACACCATCACACCAAAAGATAGCATTAGCATCGCTTGATAGATAGCGATCAAAAGCAACCGAGTACCATCGTCAAGGTACTAACAGAAAGCACACAAACAAGGCATCTGAATAACCAGAATACATCAAAGCAACATACCCACACAAGGACACAATGTCCAACCAGAAGGCAAAATAGAGGGGTATTACACTACATGTATGTGCTTTCAAGAGCACATCTATGCTACCTTGTAAAAAAATCAAATCCCTCGATTAGTCTTGGAACAAATTTATAATTTCCTACATTTATGGTTCAATATATAGTTCAAGTGTCCAAATATAATATTTAAGAAAAACATTTAATGTTCAACATCCTCCTTATCTATTTTACATGTTTTAGACTAAAATTACATAAAACCATTAAAAAAATTGTTCTATTTCTTATCTTTATAGTATGATAAATATTTCGACACCTCAAGTACATATATGTTATTTCCTCCATTTGTCTAAAATTGAAATAATATATATATGATTTTTCTATAATTCCTTCAATACAATTTATTAAAAAAATACATTATCAATTATTTTTATAAATGTTATGCAAAGTTTTCAATATGCAACCACTTTAAAATATCACATAATAGGATGATAAAGAAAAATGAAAAAAATATATATTCCTTTTTTACTAGCTATTAATTATATTTATCTAAATTAGTTTTTAAATTACTTGAACTAACAAGAAAATATGGATGGAATTGAATCATATATTCTATTTTTATTATAGAAAATTAACATTTTTTGATACACTTAATTTTTTTTCCACTAATCCTAACTATCTTTTAAAAGACTTATTAGTTAATAAAATAGATTCGACGTAATACAAATCATTTTCTCATAACATATATAAATTTTAGGCATAGACATCTCAAGTTACCTATCAAAGATAAGGTTCATCTAATTTAAAGAAAAAAATGACCACTTTTAACTTCATTTTACACTAGTTTACTTTTTGTATCCATATTTTATTTGATTTTTCGTGCCAATGTAAAATAAAGTGTTTTTTACTTTTGAATTTATTTAAAAATTAAAAAAACATTTAAAAGGGGATATGTGTAATATTTATAATTGTGGGGCCAAAAGAGTTAATTACGTAAAAATAATAATTCATTCTTTGTAGCATAAGTAATTACTATCCTAGGTGTATCTATCCTCAACGGTGAAATTATTTTCTAATTATTAGAAAAGATATTTAACTTGTGCATGTTCTTAGAATTTTTTTAAATAGATTGGATTGGTTAAGGATACAACACATTAGGTTCTCTAATCATCAATTTTTCTAG
Organism: Sequoiadendron giganteum; assembly: GCA_007115665.2. Classification (NCBI taxonomy): domain Eukaryota; kingdom Viridiplantae; phylum Streptophyta; class Pinopsida; order Cupressales; family Cupressaceae; genus Sequoiadendron; species Sequoiadendron giganteum. Next base: position 523,564,651 of record CM021100.1, on the reverse strand, counting down.
TAAATAGAATTATCCCATACATTCTCCTTATATATCATATAGTAATTAAAGCTCTTGTTGTTCTCAAGAGGAAATAGAAATTTCTAAGAAGTATTGAGGATATGATTATTTATTTCTCTATAATTACATCATACCAATAGATATAGACATAATTTACTTAAGAAAAAAAATGGAACTGTATCCTTATAGCAAGATTATTTTGAAAACATTTGCATTGCTAGAACTTGATTAGTAAAATATAATGGTCACACTTTTTGAATTACAATGGACATAATGACAAATTCAAAAGAAATTATTTAAGGGTGAAGGGTTTGAAAATATAGATACCAACACATGCACAATCATAATTCATATAATCTTCTCAAAGAAAAAAATCATCCTTTATCACTTTCAACCATGTCTATGCTTCTCTCTAATATGGACATGAAAAGGGTGTAATCTCTTTTGTAGACCCTAATGAATTTCTTATAATTTTTAGTAAATCCTAAGAATCTTAAATACTATTAAGAATTAGATTTAGATTTTGGAAAATGATAATTTATATGTTCTATTTTTAAAGGGTTGAAATTACCTCCTTCTATAGAGACAATATTCCCTAGATATTGAAGTTGAGATTAGTGAAAAGAAAACCTCAAATATTTATCACATAATATGGTATTAGGAACAATGCAATGGGATTGATCAAGGTGAAGGTGTTTTTCTTCATAAGTATTACATATAAATGAAAATTTCATAAAAATACTATTTTTTTATTTTTTATTTTTTATTTTTAAAGAAATAGTAAATAAGACTTAACAATGAAAAATTGAAATGAATATAGGGTATTCATTAATGTCAATTTATTTAACCAAAACTACATAGTTTCTCTCATGAGTGATTGATGACATAGTAGTGTGTCCCACGTTTTAGGAATATAATATCATAGAAATTTGGTTTTATTATCTTTTAAAATATTCTATCAATTATCATGAATAAATATTTAGAAATCTTAGAATAATATATTCTATTTTTTTGTTGAATTTTTAATTTAAATTGAATCTATCTTTTATCAATCTTACAAAAATCCATTTCTATCATATTATATTTTTTATAAATATTTAGTTATACTAGCTTTTTCCTATAGCGCATAAATTAAATAGAAATAAATATTGCCATCATATATATATATCAATTATTGCAATATCTAGTCCATCAATATTTTATGGTTATTATTTATCAAAATTGAAAACTATATATTTATCATAAGATAATTTCATTTGTATATACATATAATTTTCCTTTTTATTTTTTCCATTAGAAAAGGGACATTGGTATGTATTTTACTAAAAAAAATTAATTTATCTTAAATTTTTTTTTGTTTCTCTCCCTAATTTTTTAAAAAGAGATCTCCAATTTTAATAATTTACCTATGTTGATTATAAAGTTAAAAAATTAATATTTAAATAAAGAATAATATATATATTATTTTAAATATAGAATGATAGTTATAAATACAAATTTGTGTGTATATGACTTGGTTAGACCCTCAAAATGATTAGGGGAGAGAAAATTTATAACAAATAAAATCTATGTATGTGGCTTGGAGGGAAATGGGTAAAACAAATAAAGTTTTTGGAACATATGAAACAACAAAAATAGAGGGAGGGATTTCTATCGTTGATGAGATGGGATCCCTATTTCACACACTTGTTTCACTTAAGGAAACCCTAGAGATCGCAATCCAATGATGGAATGAAGGAAATATATTTTCTAAAGGTTTTCCTAGGATGTGATTAAAGCCTCAAAGGGGGTTCACCACCAAGCTAGGCCTTGGAATGATAAATGGCATGCAAGATCTAATTATGAAAACCTAATGATATAAAAAACCTCACTAAATGACCTAGAAATGAATGAAAAATAGAACAAAAATTTGAGAAATCAGAATGGTGCACTTGGGAATTTAAATATGCTTGGAATAAGCTTTGACACTCTGAAAATGCAGACTTTCAGGAACAAAAGGACTCATATGCTAGACTGAGTGTATCAGTCCTAGTCTAGGGTTTCTAGGTTGTAGCAAGAATCTAGCACTGTTGACTCAAGATCTTCAAAAAACTAGAAAATTTCTCATACAGAGACTCATATGCAACAAGTGGCATATCAGTCCCATTCTACTTTTTTGGATATTCAAAGTCCAGATCTGCTATTCAATCCCCACTCTTCCTTTATGACTTGGTTTATGGATCTGAATCTACAAAAAAGGACCGACAAAAAGAATATACTGTTGATTTTCTTATGGGGGTTAATTTCATTGGTCAAACCCCTTGTTCAGTAGGTAAACCTTGATGGAAACAATGAATCTTGAATTTAAATGTGAAAATAAACCCTAACCTTAAGTTTATCTAAGATTAGGAAATTTGAAATGCAATACAATCCTATTCTAATATACTAGAATGAGATGTATGAATAGAAGATGAAGATGGTAACTCACTTAAGGAGATCTCTAATCACCTTAATAAGCCATAAAAAATATATACCTTCCTTAAGTTGAAACTAGAGTGATAATAGAGGATGCAATCATTTAGGAAATAAGTCATTAGGCTTGGCTGAATGGCTAGTTGCATTTCCCAAACCTAGAATTTATCATGATTCACCATAGGAAATCATAATCAATCCTTGAAAATGGTAGATCTTGAATGAAAGTGAGATTAAAGACCTATAAAAACACTATTATGTTTCTCAAATAATTCAAATTTACTTAATACTTTCTCTTGAATGCTTGTGAATTCTTAGATCTTGAATTACTTTCCTCTAGGTGAAAATAATGACTTTGAAGCATTTTTATATAGAAAATACACCTAATTTATTGTTATTTAGATCTCAAAGGCTGACATAACCAAAATTTTGAACTAAAAACTTTAATTTCCAACTCAAACCTTAAAAGTAGGTCACACAGGATGCATACGCCACTTGTTGTATATGGGTCCCACTTAGGGGGCCTTATATGCCCAAGGTGGTGTATGAGTCCCCCCTAGATTTTTGGGGTGGGATAATGGTGGGTTGTTATAAAATTTAATGATTTTGTTGATTTTGTCAAGATTTTGGTTGAAATAAGCTTTTAGATATGCATTAAAGGGTCTTAGGGGCCTATTAATGATGATTTAAAGGGGTCATGAATGTAAGGGTACCAAAATAGGTCCAAATTTAGCAAGGAATTGTACTATCTCCAAGAAGGGAGTAAAATTTTTGTTACCACATTTAGCCCCCACTATAGCACCCATATGACTCTATGTGCATATGAAAGCTAAAGGACACTGAACAATAAAATTTGTTTTAGAAAAGGATACTCATATGGATTTTTTTGTGAGCATGGGAGAATGAAGCCCCCACTTTAGCTATCCGCAAAAAAAAAGTGCTAGGACCCGCATCTTTCAAGACATATTCATTAGTTGTTCAAAAATCCTCTTATCTAACTTCTTTATGAAATCAAATTTGAGGGTAAATGTATGCCCCCCTTGATTCTTCTCACTTTACACAGGTGAAATCAAGGTAGCACTATAACTGCATCAAACTAGACAAGTTTTATCATACGGCGGTTCCAAGTACCATACCATATAGTGATAGAAATATTGATGATGATGGGTGAAAAATCACAAATCCAATGCAACAAATGACATAAAAAATGGAGTTCACTAGCCCTCGGTATGGTAGTTTGAATGAAAAACACTTATAACCCTATTATGCAAAGGACGTAATTTAAAAATATATAAGAGTACAAAGTTAAATAATTTGTAATCATTTTGTCTTTTTAACTTCTTGCAATTTGACTTTATTGGAGAGTTAGTGAAAATGCTCAACTATTGAGAATATGTGCCTCTAAGATTCAAGAGCCTATAGGAGGAGATGGCTCAAGGTGAGCTGCAGTCTCAGGTGACTTGATCTTTCTATCTTAGCTTTGCTTTTATGTATGTATGTAATTTTTTACACATTTCTGGATAGATTTAGGACCTTGGAATAAAAATTTGTAAAGCATCCCTCTTTTTCACAAAGTGTCTCACTTTTTTGTAAAGTGTCCCAAATAGGTAATAAAGTGTGTAGAACCCTTAGAAAAGTACCCTAGAATAACTTTAGCATACTTTTTAATAGTTGAAATATAGATTTCATATTTTTAGAGTAATTATAGGACATATTTTTTCTTTTTTGTTAGATTCCACCTTGGTCATGACAACATCTTAGTGGCAGATAAATTTGTCACTTACAAGAACTTATCTTGACATTATCAGAGATAAAAAAATATACCCTACAAAACCACTAGAATATATTAGGTGTACCTCATGCCTCACATTAGGTACCATGATGCTATTTTGATGGCACTTGTTGAGATATGGGATGCCAATACCTGCACATTCCACCTACCCATAGATGAAATGACGATCACCCTAGAGGATGTATGTTGCATCTTTCAAGTTCTTGTTTGAAGTGAGATCATGTGCTTCACACAGGATCATTCATACACACAAATGCAAGAATACATAGGACATTTCTTTGGAGAAATCATCTGAGATGAGATCGTAGCACCAAGTATTGAGCTAGTGTGGCTACTCTATGCACAATCACCAGTCTTTAGATGGATCATGATTTTCACAGTGACACTAGTACTCATACTTCATGGTCAAGGAGAACGAATGGATGGAGGTCTTGTTCACATGATCATGCAGATGGAGCACCAAAGGACCATATATTCCTATGGTTGCAACATCCTTACACATTTATATTATGATCTAGGGTGGTTTTCATACCACAAGGTCAATAACATTGTGTATTGTATGCTATTGTAGGTGTGGCACCTTTAGCATATGACATGCACTAGGCCCAGTTTCCATCTATATCTTCCCTAGGATACAAATGTGCATTTAGTTATCCACTAAGATGGTCATGGCAATATGGAGATTTACACTTTTTGGAGAGTTTGATTTGACCAACTAGATCAAGAGGAGGTCCTTTAGAGACCATACCAGTTGATACCAGAGTGGCTAGATGATACCCAATAGTTGAGGAGGATGCAAAGGGAAAATTTTATTTGAGGGAGGCATGATTACGTAGTTAGACCATTTTACTATGATCGTGTCATGCGGAAGTTGTGTTAGATACAACTAACACTAGTAGCATTCCCTTTTTATAGGTGATTAGTGGAAAATGCCTAGAGGCCAAGGGATACTAGGTGATTGATAGTGGAAGATGTTAGATTTAGTGATTCAGAGGACTTGGATCTTTACATGCCCCTAGTATTTGATGTTGATGATGTCAGTGATACTAATGCATATGCGGAGTGGTGGATAACAACACGAACAACTTTTGTATTCTGGATGGATTAGCCTATAGGCTTTGGTAGACCAATTCCAGAGTAGAGGGATTAGGAGGATGAGATAGGTGAGGATATAGGGCTTAGGGCATCAGATCTATTTGGGGATGATATAGATGAGGACTACGATGAGGAGGAAGACCCAGAATATGACGAAGAGGAAGAGGACAAGAAGGAGGAGGATGAGCCTATGAGTGAGGGAAGTGATATGGTAGACGAGGCTCTAGTTGCTTATGAGTGGGGAGATCTAAATCCCACCCATGTTATGACATCATAGTCGATAGTCATAGCATGTGCCATCACTTATGAGCATGGAGAGGCTAGCACATCCTCCATGCCTTCTACACATGATGAGTTTTTCTTTACATAGCCAGTCAAGGATCTAGGTGATGACATTTTATTTATTATTATGCATATGCTTATGTTCATGCTTATGATTTTAAGATATATCATGATGTGTACTAATTATATCTATGATTTCTATCACATAGGGTTTATGAGAGATTTGTAGGATCTCTATCAACAAGTAGTTCTAGAGAGAGTGCCTCCTAAAAACTTTATTAAGGATATCGAAATAGACTACGTGCACCCACCCATTATGTAGCAGAACCAAGAGGTGTTAGATCCTTATGTCATATTGAGGGAAACGTATGAGGGTGCCATGATTTGTGATGATTGAGATGAGGAATCCTATGAGGAGATTCAATCATCTTGAGGTCCAATGAAGGTCGAGAGACTCCTTTTAGAGGTAGCCAGGCTATAGGTATATAGAGACTGCATATACCAAGACTGGCTAGAGGCCGTTGGATTAGAATATGGTCTCCAATATGCTTTGGATTTTACTATCAGTTCATGATCACAATCACATACAATCATCTCTTGAAGGACTATCTCTAGAGAGATGTGATCACTAGATCTTGAGGGATCTAGTAGCCATAGGCCAATCTAGCATTTTATATTTGATGTACAATAAAACTTTGTGATATATATAGATATGACCATTTAAATTTAGTTGATTGTTTATTCTTATGTGTTTGAGTTAGATGAAAATGTGATTTATCAAATAATATTTGTAAGAGTATTTAATAAATGTCTCCATTATCTAACATGTTTTATTTGATCTAATTAAAACTATCCTAGTTTCTTTTAGATGCAACATTATGATTAAGTGTTATGTTAAATTAAATTCACCTATGGTCTAATGAAGAACATTAAATGCATATAAGGATCTAATCTAAGACAATATATAAGATAGTCTTGAATAGTATGAAACCCAATGTAACCACCTAAAAGTTAATTTAAACATTTACTTTAGTATTCGAGATGTTGCATGTTTGATTCATGTCAGGTTCATCAAAATGAAACAACAAAAATAGGGGGAGGGCTTTCTATATTTGAGGAGATAGGACCCCTATTTCACCCACTTATTTCACTCAAGGAAACAATAGAGATCCCAATCCAAGGATGGAATGAAGGAAATATATATACTAAGGATTGTCCTAGGGTGTGATTAAAGACTGAAAGGGGGTTAACCACCAAGCTAGGGCTTGGAAAGACAAATTATATGCAAGAATTAATTATGAACACTTAATGATATGAAAAACCTCACTAAATGACCTAGAAATGAATTAAAAATAGAATCAAAATTTGAGAAATCAAAATGGTGGACCTGGGAATCTGAATATGTTCATAATAAGATCTGAAACTCTGAAATTGTAGACTTTAGGGAACATTGGGACTCATGCACAAGACTGGGTGTATCACTCCTAGTTTAGGGTTTCTGGGTTGTAAAAGGAATCTATAACTATTGACTCAAGATCTTTAAAAATTTGGAAAATTTCTCATACAAGGACTCATATTCCACAAGTGGCATATCATTTCCATTCTAATTTTCTGGAAACACAAAGTCCATATTTTCTTTTGAATCCCTGCTCTTCCTTCTAGACCTAGTTTCTAGATATGAACCTATAAAAAAGGACCTGTAAAAACAATAATAGTGTTGATTTTCTTATGGGAAATTTTCCTTATTCAAACCCCTAGCTAGGTAGTTAAAACTTGATGGAAATAATGAATCTAGAATGTAAATGTGAAAATAAACCCTAACATTAAGTATATCTAAGATTAGGAGTTCTGAAATGTAATACAACCCTATTCTAATATGCTAGAATGATATGTATGAATAGAATATGAAGCAGTGAATCATTTAGGGAGATCTCTAATCACCCTAATAAGCCATAATAGTGCATATACGTTCCTTAGGCTAAAAGTAGAGTGATAATGGAGGATGGGATCACTAATGAAACAAGACATTCAGCTTTGCTTGATGGCTAGTTGCATCTCTCCAACCTAGAATCCATCATGATTGACCATAGGTAACGATATTGAATCATTGAAAATGTTAGATATTGAACAAAAATAAGCTTGAAGACTTATAAACACACTATTATGCTTCTCCAAGATTTCAAATTTTCTTGCTACTTGCTCTTGAATGCTCTTATGAAAGAATACTTGAATGCTTGTGAATTGCTTAGATCTTAAATTTTTTTTGTCTAGATGAAAATAATGACTAAGAATCTTTTTTATATATAAAATACACCTAATTTACCATTATTTAGATCTCAAAGGCTAACATCAACCAAAATTTTGAATTAAAAACTTGAATTTCTTGCTCAAACCTTAAAAAGGGGCCATATCAGACTCATAGCCACTTGTGGCATATGGGTCACACCTAGGGTGACTCATATGCCCAAGGTGGCATATGAGTCCCACCCTTGTGTTTCAGGGTGGGCCAATGATTGGTTGTAAAAAATTTAATGATTTTGATGATTTTGTTAGGATTTTAGTTGAAATAAGCATTAAGATCCAAATAAATGATCTTAGCAGCCTATTAGTGATGATTTAAAGGGGTCATGAATGTAAGGGTACCAAAATAGGTCCAAATTAAGTAAGGAATTGTACTACCTTCTAGAATCGAGTACAATTTCTATTGCCACATTTAGCCCCCAATTTAGCACCCATATGACTCTATGTGCATATGAAAGCTAAAGGAAACCAAACAATGAACTTTGTTTCATAAAAGGATACTCATATGGATTTTTTTGTGATCATGGGAGAATGAATCCCCCACTATAGCTATCTGCAAAACCATAATGTTAGGAACTGAATCTTGCAATACATATTCATTAGTTGTTCAAAAATCCTCTTATCTAATTTCTTTACGAAATCAAATTTGAGGGTAGATATATGTCCCCCTTGATTCCACTTGGTTTAGAAAGGTGGAATCAAGGTAGCAATCTAACAACATTAAATTAGATAAGTTGTATCATAGTGTATTTACAAGTACCATACCACATAGTGAGAAACATATGATGATTACGGGTGTGGAATAATGAATCCAACACAACAAATGGCATAAAAAATGGAGTTCACTAGCCCCCAACATGATTGTTTGAATTTAAAAAAAAATTAAACCTAATATGTGAATGACCTAATTTAGAAATATATAAGACTAAAAATTGATTTAATTTGTAATCATTTTTTCCTTTTACCTTCTTGTAGTTTGACTTTGCTTGAGAGTGAGTGAAAAAAATGAGTTGTCAAGAATATGTGCCTTCGAGACTCAAGAGCCTGTAGGAGTAGATAGCTCGAGGCAATCTATAGTATTAGGTGAGTTCATATTTCTTCCTTAGCTTCATTTTTACACATGTATGCTGGGTATGTGCAGGATCATCATGGAAAAAATAGGCCCTTAAGTGGCAATAAAATTCAGAAAATCAGAGTTAGGCAACTTGACGTAAAAATTTGAACAAGTTATCTATATTATTTCAAAAATATGTAACAATAGAATCTATAAAAAATTGAATGTAGTTTCTAAACTACTAGGTTTATTTTATTTATTTTTAAAAATATTTAGTGAATTTTTTAAATTTCAATGCAACAGTACTTAAATTTCAGGGAAAAAATAAGAAGTAGGTGTCTATCTAACCACCCTAACCACAATAAAATGATAATATTTTTTAATAATATCTTAGATATAAGTAGGGGACTCATGTATAGATGTGATGCATACTTTTTTGTAATTTTTTTCCAAGTTAATAATTAATTATAATTTTTTTATTACAAATTTAAAAAAATATAAAAACTCGTATGTCTAACAACCTTAACTTGATCAAAACTTAATGAAATACTGTACTGTTTTGAAAGTTATAGATGTTTTTCAATCAGCCTATCAATCAAGAATTTAGTCATAATTGAAATAGAAAATGAATAATAATTATTTATTAAATTCAACATAAAGCATAATTTATATTGGTGGAAAGTTGAGAATCTCCTTTAAAAACCCTTTTCATTTTATCAATTTTCACTAAAAAAAAAGTCATCAGCCACATGGGTTATCATATCACTTAGATATCGCCACTTTTTGGGCCATCATGATCCTACACATACCCTATTATTTTTATATATTTAAACATTTATACATAGATTTAGGACCTTGGAAGAAAAATTTGGAAAGAATCCCTTTTTTTCGTAAAGTGTCCCACTTTTTCACAAAGTGTCTTGTTTCTTTGTGAAGTGTCCCAAATACAGAATAAAATCTCTAGAACCATTGGAAAAGTATCCTAGAAAAACTATAGCACACGTTTTTACTCTTGATGTATAGATTTAAGAATTTTGAATACTTATAGGACATTTTTTTTCTTTTTTGTTAGATTCCACCTCGATCGTGACAACATCTCAATGGCAGACAAATATGTCACTTATGAGACCTTGTCTCATCATTATTAGAGGAAAACACTAAGACCCTATAGACCATTGGAATATATTGTGTGTACATCATGCCTCCCATGAGGTACCATAGTGCTATGTTGATGGCACTTGCAAAGAGGTGGGATGTCGATACCTACACATTTTGCCTATCCATTAGAAAAATGATGATGACCTTGGAAGATGTACATCACATCTTTCGATTTCCTATTTAAGGAAAGTCCGTATGCCTCATAGGGGATTGTTCATATGCATAGATTCAAGTAGACATAGGATATTTCGTGGGAGGACCCATTTGAGATGAGATCATAGGGCCACATATTGAGCCAGTGTGGCTACACTTTTCATGATCTCTAGTCTTTAAACTGACCATGATTTTCATAGTGGCACTAATACTCATCCTTTAGGGTTGGCGCGCACACCTCAATAGAGCTCTTGTTCACATGATCAAGTAGATGGAGCACCACAGGACTGTATATGCTTGTGGCTGCAACATTTTTGCACATTTCTATTATGATCTAGGGTGGTTTGAATACCATGAGATCGTTAGCATGGTAAATTTTATGACATTGTAGGTGTGGTTTCTAGAGCATATAACATGCACTAGGCTAACAGGGTTTCCATATAGATCATCCCTAGGATACCCACTTGTATTCATTTATCCACTAAGATGGTCATGGCACTATGGAGATTTACATTTTTGGAGAGTTTGATTTGATTGACTAGATGAGGAGGAGGTCCTTTGGAGACCATATGTGCTGAAACCACAATGGCCAAATGATACCCAATACTTGAGGAGGATACAAAGGGATAGGTTTCTTCAGGGGAGGCATGATTACATAGTCAAACCATTCTACTACGATTGTGTCACGCTATAGTTTGGTCAGATATAGGTACCACTAGTAGCATGCCCTTTTTATAGGTGATCAATGTTGAGTGCTTCGAGGCTAGGAGATAGTAGGTGACTGATAGTGGATGATGTTAGATCCAGTCATTCAAAGGACTCATTTCTTGATATTCCCCCAATCTTCAATGCTAATGAGCTTAGTGCTACTGATGCATATGATGATATTTGTGCAGTACCATGACCGACTCTTGTATTCCTGATGGATTGACCTATATTCTTTGAGGGACCACTTTTAGAGTAGAGGGATGAGGGGAATGAGATAAGTGAGGATACAGGTCTCAACACATTAGATCTATTTATGGATGAGATAGATGAGGTCTACGACAAGGAGGCAGACCCAGGCTATGAGGGAGAGGAGGAGGACAAGGAGGAGGAGGAGGAGCCAATGAGTGAGTGAAATGCTACAATATATGAGGGTCCACTTTCCCATGAGGTGGGAGATCCAACTCCCATCTATGTTACTAGATCAAAGTTGGTATTTGTAGCACGTGCCAACACTTACGGGCATGTGGAGGATAGAACATCCTCCATGCCTCCTACACAAGATGAGGTTGTCTTTACACAACCATCTAGGGATCTAGGTTATGACATTCTATTTATTATTATGCTTATGCTTATGGTCATGCTTATGCTTTTAATATATATTGAGATGTGTACTAATTATATTTATGATTTCTATCTTGGAGGGTCTATGAGAGATTTGTAGGATCTTGACTGACAGTTAGCTATAGAGATAATGCCTCCTTCAATCTTTGATCAGGATATCAGTATAGACTATGTGCCCCCACCCATCATGTAGAAGGACACAGAGTTGTTCAAGCCTTGTGTCAGATTAATGGTAGCATAAAAGGGTGTCATGACGCATGTTGATTGAGCTGAGGTTTCCTATGAGGAGATTTTGTCATCTCAAAGTCCAAAAAAGTTTAAGAGGATCCATGTAGAGGTAGCTAGGCTACAGTTAGATAGAGTCCGCATAGAGCAAGAGTGGATAGAGGCCATTGGATGGGAGACTGTGGTCGTCAGATGAGCGCAAGCTCTATAGTATATTATGGATGCTCTTGTCAATTCACGATCACGATCACATACCACCATATATCGATGGAATATTTCTAGACAAATGTGATCACTAGATCTTGAGGGATCTAGTAGCCACAAACCAACCTAGAATTGTATATTTGTTGTACTATAAAAATTTGTGATATATATAGATATGATCATTTACATTTTGTTGACTATTTATTCTTATGTGTTTGAGTTAGATGGAAATGTGATTTATCAAATAATATTTGTAAGAGTAATTAATAAATTTCTCCATGATCTAACATGTTTTATGTGATCTAATTAAAACTATCCTAGTTTCTTTTAGATGCAACATTATAATTAAGTATGTTATGTTAAATTAAATAAACCTATGATCTATTGAAGAACATTAAATGCATATAAGGATCTAATCAAACAAAAATAAAATGGGCTTGCATATTATGAAACCTAAAGTAACCACCTAAAATTTAATTTAAACAATTACTTTAGTATTCAAGAGGTTGTGTATTGGATTCATGTTAGGTTCACCAAAATTTAAAAAATCGAAATAAGGGGAGGGATTTTTGTCTTTGAGGAGATAGGATCCCTATTTCACACATTTTTTTCATTCAAGGAAACCTTAGAGATCCCAATTTAAGGATGGAATGAAGGAAAGAGATCTGGTAAACATTGTCCTAGGGTGTGATTAAACACTAAAAGGGGGTTCACCAACAAGTTAGGGATTGGAAGGAAAAATGAAAAGCAAGACTTAATTATGAACGCTTAATGATATGTAAAACCTCACTAAATGACCTAGAGATGAATGAAAAATATAACAAAAATATGGGAAATGAGAATGGTGTACCTGTTGGGGATGAGACATAACAACTTAGAATGAAACATCTAAGAAGAACAATTCCTTAGTGACTTTAATTTTAAAATCACATCAAAGACACAAACTACTATGCCAAAAAGCTAAAACAGGAATAGCGAAATCCCCCATTAATCCTCATGAGAAAAGAACATGCAAACAAATAATAGATTCAACACATGCATAGATTTAGACTACAGAATCGAACAACATGAAAGAAAAACTTATGGACACATAGATTTACGTGGGGAAATCCCTTTTGAGTAGAAAACCCCACCCTCCAAAACACTCAGTTCAATTGTATTAATGAGCAACAAAATAGTTACAATACAATCTTAGAGCTATGCTCTTCATAAGTTTACATCTTATCCATCTAGAGAATATAGGAAACACCATTATATAGAATCCTCACACTGTTACAATTTCCTCACATGACATATAGTGCAGATTCATTTCATTTCACTAGCACACTCATTCAGCCAACCTTTCAGCCAAAACAACCTCATGGCCACCCAATCATTCAGCCAACCTTTTGGCCAGCACAACCTCATGGCCACTCAGGTTCACATATTCTCAGTTATGTGTCACTTAGTGTTCATGATTACAATTCCTTAGCATATCGATCAAAAACTCTTAGTCATGATTTGATCATCTTGACACTTCATCGATTAACCTCTCAGTCCTATCAATCAACAACCATCATGACATATTTATTACCCTACCAACAAGCCTTCCATCATTCTCTAATAACATGCACCACAATGCAACACACAGGGAGCCACCCAACATTAAATCAGGATATAGAGACATATCTTCACTCCGTTAACCTCCTAAAATAGATGATTCATTTAATGCAAATATATCACTTCCAAAGAATAAAGCTTTCAACCAATCAACGTTGATTTACAATAGTGATGTAAAATCAACTAATATCATCATGCCACATGTCATCACATTATTCTTCCATCACTTTGACTGTCACCCAAACAATCAACAGAACCCGAGCACCATATATCATGCCACTGCTCGCCATCCATCATATGCTCGTGGTAAGGTGGTATACACAACATTACCATGCCCTAGCAATAAGAAACACATGGTATAATAGTAACAACCCACTTGCCAAACTATCACCATCAACCGTGCCACCGTGGCTTAAAGAACAAGCCTCTGCGGTATAGCGGTAAGCTACCGCATAACTACTAGTCAACGTGAAGCCTGCCATGGTAAGGAGGTAACACCATGGCACCGTGGCACAGCTCCAAGACCGAAGGCCTCCCATGGTAGGGAGGTAACCGACTACACTGACCGCCATAGTTTCACCGCACCACTATGCCTTCTCCAAGTGACCCCCATGGTAAGGAGGTAACAACTTTTCCAGACTATCGAGCCTTCACTGCACAACCACCGAGTAGTGAGGAGACCACCACGGTAAGGTAGTAACACTACCCAGCCACAGACCAAACAATAGAGTCTTGCGTTAAAGAGGTAAATCATGCAACTATGCCTCTATTAATTGTTCCCCATGGTAAAGCCCAAGACTGAAGAGAAAATGCCAAGTCTTCAAGAGTTTTGAAGCCAGAAAGTTGAGGCAGATTTCCAAATAGTACCTAGGAATTTGAATATTCTAAAAATAATCGTTGAAAATCATAAAATACAAAATTTAGGAGACATTGGGACTCATACGCCAAACTGGGCATATTATTCCCAGTCTAGGGTTTTGGGGCTATAGCAAGAATTTGGCACTATTGACTCAAGATCTTCAAAAATTTAGAATATTTCTCGTACAAGGACTCATAAGCCACAAGTGGTGTATTAGTCCCATTCTAATTTTTGAAAAGGTCAAAGTCTAGATCTTCTCTTCAATCCCTACTCTTACTTCCTGACCTAGTTTCCGGATCTAAACTTTCAAAAAAGGACCTACAAAATAGAATATAGTGTTTGTTTTCTTATGGGGTGTTTTCCTTTGGCAAGCCCATAGTTCGATAGTTATACATTGGTAGAAATAATTAATCTTTAATTTAAATATGAATATAAAAACTAACCTTAAGTGTATCTAGGATTAACACATCTGAAATGCAATACAACCCTACATTCTAATATGTGAGAATGAGATGTATGAGCAGAATATGAAGATAGTGACTCACTTAGGGAGATCTCTAATCACCCTAATAAGCCATAATAATGCATATACCATCCTTAGGTTGAAAGTAGAGTGACAATGGAGGATGGAATCACTTAGGAAACAAGTCATTAGGCTTGGCTTGATGGCTAGTTGCATCTCCCCAACCTAGAATCTATCATGATTCACCATAGGCAACCATAATCAATCCTTGACAATGGTAGATCTTGAATGAAAGTGAGCTTGAAGACCTACAAAAACTCTATTATGCTGCTCCAAGACCTCAAATTTTCTTGCTACTTGCTCTTGAATGCTCTTGTGAAAGAATAATTGAATGCTTGTGAATGCTCAGATCTTGAATTAATTTTCTCTAGATGAAACTATTGACTTAGAAGTATTTTTATATAGGAAATACACCTAATTTACTATTATTTAGATCTCAAATGTCGACATCAACCAAAATTTTGAATTGAAAACTTGAATTGCCTTGTCAAACCTTAAAATTAGTCCACACAAGACTTATATGCCACTTGTGGCATATGGGTCCTATCTAGGGGGACTCATACACCCAAGGTGGCATATGAGTCCCCCCCTAGTTTTTTGTGGTGGGCCAATGATGGGTTGTTAGAAAATTAGATTATTTTTTATTTTGTTTGGATTTTAGTTGAAATAAGCCTTGAGAATCGATATAAAGGGTTTTAGGGGCCTATTAATGATGATTTAAACTAGTCATCAATGCAAGGATACAAAAATAGGTCCTAATTAGGCAAGGAATTATACTATCTCTAAGAAGGGATTACAATTTTTGTTTCCACAACATATACACTTTTATAATATAATATACATTGGATTAAATCTTTCTTTTTTATATCCAAATATTGGGAATCAATAATTTACATTAATTTTTAAACCAAATTATGGCTGAGTAGTGGGATATAATATTATTCTTCATACCTTATATGGTGGTTTGTTTTAGGAATATCCTCTTCGCATTGGTAAGTCTATTTATATCCAAATATTAAATATATTTAGGACAATAACTTGGTTGAAGGAAAATAGTGGTGATCTACTAATAACAAAAAAAATGATTATATAAAAGCCACAAAGTAACATGATATAACAAGAAACAAGTAATCAATTATATAGAGCTACACAATATAAGTGACTTAATGATATATAACCATATTCAACAATAACCCAAATACAATAATTATAACATTTGTAAATATAATATTTCCAATAGATATCAAAGTCAAGAAAGTCTTCCCAAATAAGAATTATTGTTGTCATTCTTCCCCATAATAAATGATAACAACATAAGGTAAATATCTATTTTTTTTGAACCTTTCATGAGTTAGAGGCTTTGTGAAGATATTTGTAATCTATTTTTTACACTATAGTACACAATCTTGATTAATCCTTGGTGAACCAATTCTTTGATATAATGGTGTTTGATATTAACATGTTTGGTCCTAATATGAAACATTTGATTACTTTTCATTTCTATAACACTCTTGTTATTATAGTACAAGAATCCATGTCCATTTTATATTTGGTGTAAATCTTTCATTAGTCTTCTCAACCACACAATTTGACAAGTGAGATATGTTGTAGCTTTATGGTGTGCTTATAATATAAAAAGTTATTAAAGTTGTTTCTTGGACTTATATTTGAAAAATAAAGATCAAAGATAAAAATTAGATGAAAGGTAGACTTCAAGTCATTATTGGAACTTGTTGAATCTGAATTTGTATAGCCAACCAAACTACTATCCTCAAAATTCTAAAGTTTGAAATTATAATTCAATGTACCCTTGACATATCTAAGAATCCTATTAGATGAGCTCTAATGTGCTTTTGTAGGTTCTGACATGAAGCTACATACCATACTCATGACATATGTGATATTTGACAAATAGTTAAGTAGATCAAACTTCTAGAAAAAAATTGATAGAGTAGGTTTCATTAGATTTGACACATCTAAGGTAGAGATATTAATTCCAACATAAATAAGTGTTCAAATTTGTTTTAAAATATTCATAAAAAACTTTTGTAGGATATGTAAAGAATTTTTTTCCTAAGATATGAATATGTCATATTTTTCCTTAATTATATGCTAAGAAATTAGCATATTTGTTCCAATTTGTCACTTCAAATCCAATAATCATAGCTTATCTAATTTTTTAAAATAAATATAATATATTACATTTATAAATAAAATAAAAAATATAGAGAAATAAGATAAAAATATCCTTAGTTTAGTGCCTAATATAAATATTTCAAAATCCTTTTGACTATAGGTATGATTCTATCTTTGACTACCATACTCTTGGTTCCTACTTAAAAACACACAAGGAATTCTTTAATCCATTAGAATAATGTTCTTTTGAAGAAGTTTTAAGATATCTCACTTGTGAAACATAAACTTCTTCATTAATATATGCATCAAAAAGGGAACCATTTACACCCATTTGATAAACTTTCTAACTTTGTTGAGCTATCAAAGCTAAACCCAATTTGATAGTATCCATTCATTCTATAGGTACAAAAAATTTAGTATAATTAGTACCTCCCTATTGAGTGAACCTTTTGGCTACCAGTCCAACCTTATGCTTATCAATTCTTCCATCAAATTGATACTTAGTTTTGTACACCTACCTTATACAAATAATTTCCTTATCAAAAGGTAGATGAATGGAATCCCATTTTTCATTTCTTTTAACTATTTCTATTTCACCATTCACTATTTCTAAAGAGAATTAAATGCAATACATATTCAATGAGAACACATTTTTATATTTTGGGAGTAAAATTAAGGAGTAGATGGGAAGACACTTAAACTATATGTCTACATACCCAAACTATATACCACTAACATAACAATGTAATATATAGTTATGCTAAAATTACCCCCTTATTAAATTGTTCCTACAAATGTACCCCTAAAAAATTTGAAATTCACTTTGCCAAGGGACCCCCTTAAGGTTTAAAAAATAAAGCTTGTTGATTACAAAATTGATAGAAATTTTTGAGAAGATATTCCTTTGAAGAAAAAAAATTCTTAATCGAATGGAACTCCATTAAAAAACCTTGTGACCCTCGAAAGGGTGTATCTTTGATATAAATTTTTGATTTCTTTGCCATTACCATTTTTCTCAACTCTTGAATCACAATCCTAAATTATTCGATAATAATCCATGTTTACCTACAATAGAGCTCCATCAAGTTGTTTGATAACCCTTGTGTATAGTCATAAATTATCTCCCTTGATATTTTAACACTAGGTTTTGCTCCCCACTATATGATTGGACCTAATTACACACCTAATTTAATAACTTATGTATTCCATGGCATATTTTAACACTTATCAAAAATTGAAATGTGTAAGATCAAGGTAGTCATTTAATATTTTTCCACTGACACTTTATATCTTGAAAATGAAGGGATATAATCTAGGGTACCTTATTCCTTAGACCTCTTAAAATGACCCCAAATTTAAATATGTTAGTGTTTGTAATTTATTATTTGAAATTAAAATATCAGTTGTCAACCATCGGGATTTAATTTTTGAGGAATTAGATTAATTACACATAAATACATTGTACTTTCAAAATTTTAATGAAATAAACATTGAGAAAAACTATTTAGGATAATACTTCAAAAATAAATCCAAGAGTAGTGAAGAGTAAATTTTTTAGTTTTATTGTAGAATTTTGTCATCAAAGCATCATGTCAACTTTTATGTGATTTTTTTCATGTTTATGCATGCATTTTTTGAGTACTAATGCTTATATGTCTTGAAAGAAAATTAAGTCAAGCAATAATTGATCCTTGATGGTGATGACCATGACTTTAGTTCATTAAGTGGATCAAATATGAGTGGTGAGATATAGAAAAGTGCTAGTTCATCATTTATTTATTATCTAGACTCAGTCCCTCAAAAGGATATGCTCTCTCTTCATCAATTTTTCATTGTTGTTGTAGAAATACCAACACGATGTTTGATTGAGGCAAGCTCTTTATATATAACAACCCTTCCTTTATCTTTATGTGTGTAGGTTATAGATCTAAAGAATTTTAAAGGAATAATGAAGAAAAAATTATCATTCATGCATCAAAACCCTCAAAGTTGAAAAGATGCAAAATATGATACATCTCAATAACAAAAATTAAGATTCAACAATTAGATCTAGAAGAAAAAAGCTACAAACTAGGGACTTGAGGCATGAGAAGGAATTTCTAGTTTCAAGTCACTATTCTAGTGTGTCCTTGGACCCTAGACCACCCAATATCAAACAAATTTAAAATTATAGGTGCATCACTATCTTCCTTCTATCTATCTAGAACTTAAATTTGTTTGTGTCTAATTTATCATAATTTATCTCAAATTATTGAATTTGCATAGTTTGATCAATTATGTCATCACATTAGAATTTCAATTCATAAATCTTGTCACCTCTAATAAAGAGAATCTACATCTAGGCTTATTTGATTCACCTTTTAGGTTTTTATACAATCTCCCATCCTTGAGGGTCTAGATTCTCCCAACACATGTTTCTGGAAAAGATTGATTAGAAAGATTTATTAATTAGACCTAGGATATCCTTTTTGAATTAAATTTTTTGATGAACCTAATATATTTTTCATTATATACCTTCTTAAATCTAAAGCATATCATCCAATATCTAGAATTAGTCATATTTTTTTCCGCTTATCATTTAGGTATCCATCGTTTCATGAAAAAGTATTGAAAAACTAAAAAATTGGATTGCATTTTGCACTGAAAGTCTAAATAGGGTTAATTTCACTCATCATAATTTAGATCTTTATCATTATTTCCTTTTAAAATATGAATGAGGTCATATTAGATCTAGAAAAAAAATTGAAAGTTTTTAGAACATTCATTTAGAAATTTTGCATTTGGTGGAAAACGTTAAAAAGTGCATTGTTATTGTGGCAAAAAGGCATCAAGTATTAATTTTTAGATTTCAAAATTTTTTGATTAGGGGGAAAAATAGGTTTTGATGGGATCTGAAACCTATTACATAATGGTTTTGAAGTGACCCGCAACCCTATCCAAGAAGATCATGTTCCCTCAAAGATAAACCATATACCATCAACAACCAATAAACAACAACACTAAGAATATAGTAGGATAACACACACTACACAAAGGAAAAGCAAGGGATAAAATATCTTAACCAAATATAATCAGGTTTTACCTGGGACCTTAAACCCAAGGGTTTTCAAGGGACCTTGGACCCAAAAGAGAGCCATCATTAGGTTTTTGTAGGGACCTTAAACCCAAAAACACATATGAATGAAAATCAATAACGTGTAGCTCTGTCCAATCTAAAAAACCATCCCACATTCCACCTCCATAGGATAGGGCCCCCTCTATAGGGTGGAGGACATGAGTGATCGAACCACCATAGGAACCCACTTCCTGCCCATACCAGCTCCACCTCAAAAGGAGCTAACTCCACCTCAAGAGGAACAAGAAAAGGAGAAGAGGACTTTCCACTGGACTTGTAGCAAACAAATCCACCTCAAAAGGAGTATGATCTACCTCAACAATATATAACTTCACCTATAGAGAAGAAAACGTCTATAGAGTCCAGCCAAAAGAAACCACTCCAATAGGACAAGCACTCACATCAACCATAGGCTTCAAAAGAGACGGAAACAAGAAACCATACATAAAGATCAAGGCAGCCCACAACATAGAGAGCACACAGTCTATATCCAACAAAATAACCAGCTCCAAAGGCATCATCCATAACCAAAAATATATATTTTCCCCAACAAACCTCAACATCAACATACTCCAAACTGGAAACCACATAAAAAGATTAAACACAACATCCTCTTAGAAAAGAGGAGCAACAAAAGAAACCCAACAAAGGGTCTAGAGATGCCCAAAACATTTTGGCCCCTATAAAATAAAAAATAATAGAATAACCCAATAGGGGCTCAACACCAAACAAATAGAAGCCCCTTTAACAATCTAGGAAGGGTTCTTCCCAAGGTAGAAGAACAATAAAAACAACTAGTTTTCAAAAAATTCATTACAAGCAACCCAGACAGGTGAGAGTGCTCAAGCCTAGCGCCAATAAAGGTCCTAGAGTCTAGATAGAAAAAAATAAAAACAAAAGCCTCCAAAAAATCCCCAACAACACAATCCCTACAAGAAAAAGGAGACCCTAAACAAGAGAGCCCATGAAAGTAAGCAAAGGATGAAAGCCATAGTGGCACCCAAAGAAGAGCAAGGTGAGGAAGACCAACAAATAGGAAGAAAGGAAGGAGGGAAAAACCATGAAGAACTCCATCCAACTCAAAATTCTAGTCAAGGTCTAAGAGAATACAAACTCCTACCATAGAAAACCTTGTGACAACCCACCTACAAACCACACCAAGCACTATTAAAACCACTAGGAAGCCTAGAGCTATAGACAAATCAAAAGAAAGCCCCAAAAGAAGAGCTCCAACTAAGGAAGACTGGAGAAAAAGAGGGCACTACAAGAGAAAAAGCTCATAGTAGCCCAACACCACACCCATTTCCTCTACACCTGTGATAGGAAAATAGGTCAATGATGCCTCTAGAAAGCACACAACCATAACAAGAAATCTAGTGATAGGGAAATAAGGCAATGATACCTCCAACAAGCAGACAGTTGCATCTCCATCTGCATCATCCTCTAGAAAATCCACCAATCACACTCCTAACTTCTCCCTAACCTTTCAATGCATTTACTTTTCAACTTTCAAAAGATATGATCAATGAATTTTACATTTTACAATAAAAAAATTAAATTTTTAAATGCATTCATTAATTGCATATTTTTAAAATTGCTTACATGCTTGCATTTTACATTTCAAAAATCATAAACTGGTTAAACTCCATAAATCTATTTACCATCAAATGTACATAGTCATTGTATATAACATCTAAGTACTATAGAACACACCAAAAATTTTACTTGTATAGTATATTTTCATCTAAGGTGTCCTTCCACCCAAGACCATCTAAGTTTAGTTCATATTTTAATTATAGATTTGTTTTTGTGTTTTTTGTGTATTTATTCTTTCTATTTTTGCATTATGTTGCATTTTTTGTGATTTTCCTAAACCTTTTTTCAGATAGTCATCTTACTCTAGCATTGTGAAACTCATATTACAACCTAGTGTCCTACTACTAATACCCTTGCGAGATGAAATTTCAAACTTATGGCATCTCACTCTATAACTACATCCATTATGGAACCTGAATCTTCTAACTCTTTCACACAAGGCATGACACCAACTCAATCCATTTTGGATTACATTCTTAACCACACATTTCCCATGACCACTTGACAATCTATCATTTATATGGACTTAGGTACTACTAATTGCCATGTTCTTGAGGAAAAACTAAAATAATTGGATAAATATTTAGACAGTTTTTAAGATTATTTAAGCACCAAATCTTTAGCAATACAAATGGTTCATATTATTGATAACCTTAGGAAGTTGATAAATGATCCTCAGTGAATATAAGTGTTGCATATTTTATCTCACATATTTGATGCCATCCCTACGAAAGCTAGTTGTGCTCATGTATTCATAAATGGTCAAAACTAAGGAGGAAATCAAGTTTTATTTCCCAAAACGATACCTTCTATTCCCACACTGACACAACCCACAGTAGCATCAACCATACAATATACCAATGGCCTAAATCCAATTTTGGGGCATCCTAGTGGGAGTCCTTATAGTTTTGTCACCTCACATATAATACTATCATCTTCATTACTCATCATAAACATGAAACATAGTAGATCATCTATCGCTTACACAACTTCACCATATTAACAAACTCCCAAAATGTGTCAAACAATCATCTACTCATAAATTAAGTTTTTAAAAATATGACTTCATTTCAGCAACAAATTTTAACATTGAATCAAAATAAAAATGGTAAACCTCTAGAATATCTTACAAGAAACCCATTGTCAATTGTTATCCTCAAAATACTTATACCTCAAAACATAGAAACATCTTGATATGAGAAGTGCAATAGTAAGGGAAATCCTAACAACCATGTAGTGTCCTTTACCACATTGTGTAAAGACTTTATTTTTGAAGATAATCTCCTAGATAATCTATTTACTAGATCATTGAAACATATGGCCTTGGAATTTTTATGCTCGTTTTTTAACAACTCAATCAATTCATTCACTAAACTTGTTAGTTCATTTCTCCAATATTTTCAAGAAATTATTGGTCCTCAAGTGACATTAACTAATATAGTGCATTATAAAAAAGGACCCAAGGAAAAAATAACAAATTTTATATGATGATAGTAATAGCTTTACTCACAAATCTCCTATAGTCTTCCTAATGTGGATGTTCAAAGGGTGATTATAGTAAAATTGCAACCTAACATTAGAGACACAATATTGTTGATGAGGTATGCATCCTTTCAAAATGTGTGTATTTCTCTTCATGATTATCAGATATTGATTGATCAGTATGAAGGTACACCTTCATAAATGCATGTTGATCAATCTAAGTCTATACCTCAAAACAATTACTAATCATTAAAAAATAAAAACAAGAGATTTGTTAAGATAAACACTCCACAAACTAACTAACATTGAAACACAAGTAGTTGTTGTAAGCACAAAGCCTTATCAATGTATGCCAAGAGATAGAAATTTATCCAATTTCATGGCTATCTTCATGCAATCATGTTACAATTGTTAAGAAAGAACTTAGTCAAATTACCTTTGGTTAGGCTAATGGATACATATAAACCTTTACCCCTTAACTTTAAAATAATTTATATTTATGTCAATATCATCATACAATTGGACATGATTTAAAATTATGTATGGGTCTTAACAAAAACTGCAAGACCTTATTGATTCTAGTCACATCTAGTTGGTCGATGTTAATGATAAAGGAAAAATGTTTGTTGCTCCATCAAACTAGAATCTACAAATATTCACAAATCCAATGCCAAATAATACATCTAGATTTCTACAAGGTAGTGATTATATGCATGATGATGATAATCATGATCACCTAAATATCATGGTTAATGCAATATAATTTCAGCCTTGTAGGGTTGAACCACTTTGTTACCTAACGTAGTAATGAAAAAAGTATTCGGGTATGTGCAAGATCATTATGGAAAGAAAAGGCCCTTAAGTGGTGATGAAAATTCAAAAAATCAAAGTTAGGCAACTTGACATAAAAATTTGAATAAGTTATCTATATTATTTAAAAAATATGTAAGAATAAAATCTATATCAAATTGTCTGTAGTTTCTAAACTACTAGGTTTTTTTTTTTTTTAATCTATTTGGTGAAAATTTGAAATTTCAATGCAGCATTACTTAAATTTTAGAGAAAAAATAAGAAGTAGGTGTCAATCTGACCACCCTAACCATAATAAAATGATAATATATTTTTATAATATTTTATATACAAGTAGAGGACTCATGTCCAAATGTGATGCATATTTTTTTGTAATTTATTTCCAAGTAAATAATTAATTATGAATTTTTTATTACAACTTTTGAAAAATAATAAAACTCATATGTCTGACCACCTTAACTTGGTCAAAACTTCATGAAATTCAATTTTTATTTTTTTAATCCTATTGTATGCAAAGCAGAGAATGTGACGCATATTTCATATTCAAAAAATGTGATACCGTTTGAAAGCTATACTTGTTTTTCAATCAACCTATCAATTAGGACTTTAGTCATAATTCAAATATAAAATGAAAAATAATTATTTATTAAATTCAAAGTAAAGCATAATTTATATTGGTGGAAAGATGAGAATCTCCTTTAAAAACCCTTTTCGTTTCATTAATTTTGGGTTAAAAAAAGTTGTAGAAAAATAATTGAACCTAATTCCTTATCAATTCAAGGATTTGACAATGTAGGAAAATAATTTCTTGTAGTGAGCACATTACCTATTAAAGTTGACAAAGTTACATTACAAACCGTGACACATGTTATTCTTCATGATCTTTCATACATCCTCCTTTTAGTAAGACCATGTACTCATGAGATGCATGCGGTGCCTTCTACTTTTCATTGTAAAATGAAGTGTGTCTACAACAATAAAGTGCATACAATTGATGTCAAACATGAAACACAAAGCTATTTGAACATTGAGAAAGGCAAGTAAAATTATTTGAAAACATTGACAACAATTATACAAGTGCAACCCGTGCAAGAAGAACAAAAAGATAAGTGTCATAAATCCTTCATAATGTTATCACTAGATGGTTTGGGATAATTGGATTTCACACCTAAATTTGATGGGAAATCGAAGGTCATAACAAAAGAGTCTAAAAAGAAAAAATAACCAGTCATAATGTCAATACAAAAATTCAGAAGCATTCACCTCAACCACTTTAGAAGAAGAAACAAATTACACAAAAGCTTTGATAAAGCTGACGATGAGCAACCACCGAATGTGAAAGAAATGAAAGAGCTTTATGGAAAAGGTTAGGAACTTATGAAACAACTTGGGTATAGTGGAAAATAATTCAGTGCTAGAGAAGAAGGTATCCATGTCCCTATACAACCTAACATACAAGAAACTAGTAGTGGTCTTGGTTATTTCCCTTTGAAACAAACAAAAGAATCAAAGAAATCCTTGATTAATATCAATTTCATCACACAAAACACTATTGATTTGTATTTGTTAGATTTTACACCTTCCCTTAAAGAAGAGTACAAAATCTCATAATCTAAAGACTCATATGTAAGTATGAAATCTTGTAGTAAGAAAAAATGTCCTTGTTGCGAAATAAAGGAACATCTTCTACTATTGATCAAGAGAGTATCTTGTTAAGACTCCTCCAAGATCATTTGATATCCAGCCCTCCAGGAACACAAAATAAATTTTACTTCAAGAATTCTTTTTGTGCATATCATAGAGTTCATGGTCAGTCTACTAATGAATGTAAGGCTTTGAGTAATAAACTTCAACATCTTAAGGATTGTGCTTCTCTTCGTTGTGTTGAAGAACCTATTTCCTCTAATTAATACTGGTTTTTATGTTTCTCATCAATCATCTCATCTCATCCTTGTCTTGCACTAAGTGGGGCCAAGGGGTTAGGTAGCCTTGTCCTCATATGGTGCTTGTTGTTGCCTCTTTAGACTAGTTGACCACTTTATATATATATATATATAAGAGCAAGCTTGGGATGTGAACGAAATTCCTTAAGTTGTCTTGCATGTGATGTACTGAGTTATCTTTAGTTGTTTCATTTTGGAGTAAATCCCTTATCCATGATGTAGTTTCATTTGGGAGCATATGACTTGGAATAGGGATTTCCAAATAATCTCTCATGTATTCTTCATTGGCTACTTTAAGGTAGATTTCTCACATCAATGGTTTTAGCAATTGCTTTAAAGTGGGGGCATACATTGACATTGTCATTTGACATTTCTCATGTTTCATTGTGTGATTCTTTCCTTCTTGTGATGCATCCTTTTCTTGGTTGTTTCATTGGTACTAATGTGCTCTGAGAGTTTGATATTTCTTTGATTTGTCCTCTCTTGGAGACATTAGGCATGATTTTCCCAAAGAAGATACCTTACATGAATTAAGAAAAGGTCCCTTCGAATAATCCTTTACATGCATAAATAATCATAAGTTCTTAACACAACTGGTTTGGCCTTGCGAATCTTGAAGTTTCATTTTTTCGAACCTTATTGAACTTATCAGAGGGATAACTTTGGTATCATTAGTATGATGAGAATCTAATAAAGAGGCATGACTTTCTCACTAAGCCACCCTTTTTGGATACTCACCCAGTGGATAGCATGAATTTTTGTGTAATACCTTGCCATGCAACCCTAAAGGATGTTGCAAACAACTACTTAAACAGGCTATTTTTTTTTTTTGTTTAAGTACAATTATTACACAAGTTCGCTTCCCAATGCAAACATCCCCTAAGGTTACGAGACTGAAACTACTTAACAACTCACAACAACATAAATGAAACCATAACATTTATCTACTCAAGATAATATGTATGCATACATTCCATACAAGATAATTGCATCCAACATAAGGGATAACCTCAAATTCATTATACATAATTTAAACCATAAGGTTAGAACACTCATTCCCTGAATGAGGCAAGGCCATAATAAATATTACAATTACAATTTCCACCTCAATATCAAAGAGGGATAAAATACTACAAGAGTAATAGAAATGAAATAAAGCATGAACTGGAATTGAATCCAACGAGCTCTCCAACTGGAAGTCTCGTCCATAAGAACATGAAGAAAGAACCCAACGGATTTAGGTGCACGCCACCCAACCAAGTGGAACCCAAAGGCCCAGCCCCCATGCTAGGAGATAGTAACCAGGAATCCTAGTCAAGACCATCTACTTCTAGACACAGGCTAACATAAACTGAACCAAACTGAAACAACCAATAACATGAACCTCACAAATACATCATAACTAATAACATGAGCCTCAGAATTACATCATAAGATCTACACATAATCAACTCAAGCACATCTCAGTTACCATGCAAGTACAACACAAGCACTTCACAAGTAGAACCCATGTACCACATATGTACGACATAAGTACACCAAAAGTACAACTCAAGAGCATCACGAGTAACACACAAGGATGACATTACAAGGTCACATTGCTTCCAGAAACAAAGCAGAACAAGTATGTTATGAGAACCATACACAATATAATTGAATACCACTATGGTCACACTAGGTATGTTAAGGAAACCATACCCACCAAATCAAATACCAACTATGGTCACATCAGGTATGTTAAGGAAACCATACCCACAAAATTGAATACCAACTATGGTCACATCAGGTATGTCAAAGAGACCATACCCACAAAATCAAAGCCGACTATTGTCCTAGATAGAGTGTGATCACACAGCTCGTCATGGGTTATCCTTGGGAATCTTCATAGGCTCCGGCCCCCACACTCACTCATGCGGAGCCAACTACCTTTCGTACAGACAAGATAGATGACCTTTCCATTACAAGCCTTCTCATCTCATCCCAAGCCTAACCGAGCACTTAGGTCCATGAGTGAGGCATTAAAAGTCTTGATTAATGAGAAGTTAGTCCTAAACTTCTAAGTATTGTGTTAGTTATAACTTGATTAAGTTACTTACAATGAGTTATCCTGGCACCACTTCGTGTGCTGGCCCCCGTTGCAAGCCACTCTTCTACTGGACAACACACACACACCATCCAAACATCTATGGAACCAAGGTGCAACAAACAAGACATCACAACCTCTCCTTTCTCAAGAGGCAACACAAACTGAAATGCACTCCAACACCGAAGGCAACAAACCACAAAAACAAAGAACGCTCCAGACAGCTCCTGACAAGGAGGCACACATTACAAAATTCACTCCTTTCTCAGGAGGTAACACAAGCTCAACCTTCTCCAAACACTGGAGGCACAAGCTAACAAAAATCATTCCTAACAAGGAGACACAACTACATAATCCACTCCTTTCTCAGGAGGCAACCAAGATGAGCTCATCTCCAAACACTGGAGGAAACATCTATGACAAGACCGCTCCCGACAAGGAGACTCGGATCCCATAATCCGCTCCTAAATCAAGGAGGTACAAAACATTCTCGTCCGTGGAAATCGGGTAATAATTGACAACATACTACACACTTCCCAATGGGTACAAAATAGGTTGACCCCCTGACACGACAACCCACAATACAAAAGACCACATCTGGAAGACTTGATGAAGGACATGACTCCCATTTAATTCACTTCCCAAGATGACTACAGGAATAGTTCACAATGAAGACAAGCAAGAATTAAATTCTACTTTGGGTTCACTAAACCCATGTCTTTTAGTAAGCTCGATAGATTATCATCATACTAACACTAATTTAATAATGTCGCTTTTAGACGTAAGCATAAATCAAATCAAAATTACATCCTTTAAAAGTTTCCAGAACTTATAAATTAAACACTTATTTCAAATATTCAGAAATGACATTTAACATGAATAACGTTTCCTGTACTTGACATATTCATTTCCAAGATAATCTAGCATAACTTGATATAAAACAAATCATTTAACATCATATGTAATATTCAATATTATGGCATAACACTTATTCACCAAAGTATAAAAGATAATTAACTCCTCTAAATGAAGATATTCTTTACAATCCATATACTGATTTAATAAAATTAAATCTTTTAGAAACAATCCAATATTTTGTCTATTATAAATTAATATAGAAATTTTCACAATTTCACTTAAATCTTACCATTATTTAAAACATTGGTATTGATTAACTCAATCTTTCAACAATAACCCAAATGCAAAATATCATTTTAATACTAAAAACAAAAGAATATATATTTATATATATTATAATTATCATATAATATAATATTAGATATTAATATATATATATATATATTAATACTTTAATATTATAATATATAATAATAATATATTAATAAATATATATTTTATAACTAAATGATTTTATTTTATTTTATTTTAATTTTTATTATTCATTAACTATTTAACTCCTTGCCCCCCTTTGTTCCTCGGGCCGCGCGCCGTACCCAAATCATAGGTGATTGTCTCAAAATGCGTGCCTAGAATAAGGTTAGGGCCGGCCGCGAAATCCTTATGGCTGCCGCGGGTTTAGGTTTTCCCTAGCCGCGGTTTCTCTTTAGCCGGCGGCGACCATTGACAGAGGCTGGGGGTTTCATTAATACCAGGCGACGCTTAAGCTCAGGGCGGCGGTGCGTGGGTTTACCCGGAGCAGCAGTGGCGACCAGGCCGGGCGGCAGCGACGATAGTGGTGAAGGGTCAGCGGACGGGAGGAGGGGAGAGGCAGTAGCTCCAAGCAACGGCGGTGACAGTGCCAACCGTGGGGGTTAAGGGAGAGGGGAGGGGCACTGCAGAAAGCTCCCTCCACCCGCCTCCATGGGAGGTGCGGTGGGGGTTGAGCCCCCAACCCCCAAAACAAGGATTTTAATTTGATTTTTTCTTTTAAAATAAAAACCAGACCTGCAGATTTAGAAATCCGCACCTCTTTCATGAGGTTCTTTTTTAGTTTTAAAACAACACAACTTCCATCCAAAGGTTTATTTAAAAAAAAAACCAAGAGTATAAACATATATATAAGGGATTCAACTATCTCAAAATAAATTGAAGAAATAATTTGCACAATTAAAATTTGAGATTTATTTTCACAGTCAAGAACACCAAAATTTTCTTAAAGAAATTCATACCCAACACAGATTTTTGCAAACAATTAAAAACTTAAGACATGAACCTAATTTCCATCTATTTGATTAGATCCAGATGAAGCACAAAACCATGATTCGATTCCTCCTTCAAATTTCAGTTCCTCCAAGCAGGACCAAAACCCACAAAATCAAAATTTTCATCCTTCTCCACAATTCCATTTTTTTTCTTCTCCAAAATTTTCAAAATAAAATTTCATAATCCTCAAAAATGAAATAAAATATCTATTTAACCCCCAAAGTCAAACTTTCGAAAATATCACAATTATCTCCATTTTCTAATTTTCTAATTTCAATTTCCAAATTTGACTTTCAATTCAATTTTCAATTCCCACAATTAAGCAATAATTTCCAAATGAATAATCTAATTCATTTCAACATAGAAATTTAATTTAACACAATCTAATCTAATTAATTAATAAAATAATCTTAATTCAAGATTAAATCATTTTATTAATTAAATTAAATTAACTAATAAATCAAACAACATCTCTAATGTTATAACTCGATTAATATAATCGATAACTTAAATACCAAATACCATTAATTGCCTCTTTCAAACTTGAATTTAAATAACGAAGAGAGGGCATGAAAATCAAGATAGCACAACCAGACAAACAACTGATGAAAAAAGGACTAGGGTGACGACCTGACATGGAAACCTAGCTACTATCTCCCAATCGAATACCATTGGTTATTGAACATGCTCTCACCTGTGAACCAGGTGGAGTCGATGTTTTGTACTTGTCAACCTGCAAATACAGAAGATATCCACATGCATATATATATATGTTAAAATTAAAACACACCATGAAGAGGAAATCACAGAATCGCAGGGCACTTGCAAACGAGTGATGCGATCCGTCCCCTTCACCAATATAGTATCACTGACTGATGAATCTAACATCATTAATATAATCAAAAGCATAAACATCATTAATTCAATTATCCACTATGCTAATCCAAAGCATGACATAATAATTACATCAGGAAAATACACCATCACCCCAAAATATAACATTTGCATCACTTACAGATAATGATCAAATAACAACTAATTTCCAAATCAAAGAGCAAATAGAAAGCACAACATAATCAAACAGAACACTGTTCAATCAAAAGGGCAAAAAACGGAGGGGTCTTAGATTTTGTTGCCTTAGAGTGAGCATGTGTTCTCAAAAAATAGTTGAGGCTTGATCCACATAGTGTTGGACAAACAATTGAGGCTTGATCCACCCCTTTTTATTTTTTTAATCTATTTATTTATTTAATTTTTCTTTCTATTAGTCATTGACATTGTATGTTTGTCTATCTTGATGTTGCATATCATACACCTTGTGTGTCTCCCTTTGTGCTTATGTTAGTTTGACCTTGGATCTTGGATCTTTGGGGCTTGGCTACCTCCTTGATATTTTTCATTCTATACCATCCACTTTGGTACACTTGGACCCCTCTTGGATGTCTACTTTAGTGGGAGTTTGAAGCAAGTTCCTCCTCTCACTAAAGTGCGGGCTAGATGTAGTAACTAAAAAACATTCCCTGATTTGGGAATTATAGTGTAGTAAAATGCATACCCTTGCATTTTCACACTTATTTGGGCCCACCTTGCTTTATTTATCCTTCTTTATGGATTAATTGGTCATATTTTGTGTCCACAAGCCCTATGAATGACATATTTTTATGGTTAATACCAAAATTATACAATTCAAAAATGATCTCCTAATGATTCTGATTTGTGTGTCCTTGATTTCTGGGAGGACTAAAACGTCACTTAGGGCATCTTTGTCCCCCTAAATTTTTAGAACCCTAATTTTAAGGCATCTTAATTGTGCCCCTTTTTGTTGTCTGTGCCCCAAGTTTCACCACTTGGGACTAAGACGCCACCTAGGGTATCTTAGTTCTCCTTGATTCATTACAATTGGGATTTAATTTCAAATTTTGGCAAGATTTAACCTCCTTCATTTAATGAATTCATATGTCAGCTTTGTGTGATACAATTTCGGGATATTAAGCATAGACATGTATAAATACAAGGTTCATTCATTCATTTTCATCCTAGAAACTTGAGCATTCATTCCAAAGGAAAATTTATGAGATCAAGTCAGTTCAAGAGAAAATCATCAAGCATTTGGGGCCATCATCAAGATTCAAGAATCATGTAAAAGGCTATTCTTGCATCATGTGTGTTGTTGTGCTAACATTTGTGATTTAGGGTTTTGATTCAAGCAAGCAAGCAATTCAAGATCTATCAAGAATTTCAAGATCCATATCCATTGCAACCATTTCACACAAGTTTCGAGACTTTACAAGGGTTTTGTGAGGTATAGCATTCCATGTTGTTCACTCACCATTTCCTTTGTCATTTCTATTTCATTTCAAGGTTTAATTACCAATAAGGGGTTTGACAAAGGAAAACCCCCATTCACTAACAATCAATAAGTTTTTCCCATATTGCATATTTGTGTTTGCAGATCTAGGTTGAAGACTTGAAAATCACTTGAAGTACAAAGCTGTCAATTTTAGAAAGTTGCATTGCAAAGTTGTCATCTTCACGAAAACTCAATTATAGGTCAAATCCAACTATTTCAGAACCCGAGATCCGAAAGGAAGCAAGTACAAGCCTCGGAGCTCAAGACCACATTGAATTTTTTTAGAAATTAAAAGGGGGACTAATACACCATCTTGGGCATCTTTGTTCTCCCAATCATATCTTTCAGAGATTCTTTCAGATCCAGTTCTAGCATTCGATGATTTTGTATTTTCCCCAAAAAACAACAGTGGGACTAATATGCCATCTTGGGCATCTTAATCTTCCAGGGCATATTTTGACATATTATATACATTTATAGAATCCTCATTGCATCTCCAAACTTCCCAGGTACACATACCCTAACTTTGTGTTGTGTATTTTTTGTATTTGCATCTTTCATTTAGCTCATTTTAGGTTATTTTTCATATCACATTGTGTTTTCGAACAATTGTCTTTTCCAAGCATTTGCTTGGTGGTGAACCCCTTAAAGCTGAAAAGAAGCTCCTCCTAAGTCCTCCTAATTGTGAATTGGGTCACCATGAGAGGTTGATAGTCATTCCTATTAGGGTTTTTAGGAGATATTTGAATGACCTAGATAGAATACGAAAGGTCTTCCTTCCACCTATTTTATTTACGGTTCATTTTGGTGAGCCTAACTTCTCTGAGAATTCTTCCTTTTTCTTATTTGGATTCCTTTAGAGTCCTAGATCTACATTGCATTCATTTCATTTTGCATCTAGGGTTTCTTACATCTTGTATTAGTCAAATTGCATTTAGGGTTTTCTATTTTGGCATTAGTGAAAGTGCATTGTTCATTCTCTTAATTGCATTTAGAAACATTGTTATTACATTCAAAATTGAAAAATTGCATTCAAATCTTACATTCAATTGCCTGTTAGACATTTCTTTTCTTTGCATCCATTTGGACCATATTTTGTTTCCAAACATCAAATCGCTGGGTAGGCAACCTGAGAAAGTTGTTATCGAGCAAGAATTTGTTGTTTTTCTCAAAAAAACCTCTGGTAGGACTAAAATTCCCTTCCTAGCATCTTAGTCCCTCTCAATAAATTTCTACTTAGAATCCTCTCTCTACTATTTGCCACCTGTTTTTGCCTTTGGAACTTTAAAATCTCACTAGGAGGACTAAAACACCCTTACTCGCATCTTAGTCCCTGTTGACTTTGACTCTCCTATTTTTAGGGTCTGAAATTGCTTTTTTGTGTTTTTGTGGGCTGCTTTCAATTTTTTGTTTCAATTTCTAGAATTGTTTTTATTCCAATTTCTTTAATTTCAAGTATACTTGCAAGTATAGGAGATTATTTTCATTGCATTTTATGTGGTTTATTCCTTGTATGAGCTATAGTACTTGGTTTCCTAATACTAATATTATGGTTAGACAAAGTGTGAGACTCATGGCATCCCGCAATAAGACACTCATTATAGATCTTGGGTTATCAAGCTCTCTTAGTTCCAGTATTGGCACTAGTTCACTAGGTATGGACCATACCTTTGACACCTCCTTTTTCATGCCTACCTTACCTACAAGTGTTATGCCAAGTGTTCAAAAAATGGTTGATCATATTCCTCAAGAAAACATAATGAAATATGCATGAATATCTAGCCCATTTACAAGATAGTGTGAGTACTAAAAAAATTTACAACACTGTTATACCTACCATAGATAGTATTCACCTCATGATGGAGATTGATGAATGAATCGAAGTTGTGCATAACATAGATCGCATATTTGGAGAAAAATATTCCTCCCACCACTAATGGTGCTCAAACTTCATTTTAACAATATGCAAGGAGGAAATAAAACTCCTCCTTCTTCAACCATAGCATCCATTCGAACCTACACAACTCCTCAAGTGACCACAATGATGCAACCAACTAGTAATATCCTTCCTACCTCACACATTTCAACTAGGTCTCCTTATACTTATGTGGCATATAATCTCATACCTCCTCCCACAAGAAATCCATTCATTTGTACTTCCAACACATACACACCACCACCATATTCACCTCCATCTCACACCACAAGTAATGATCCTATCATTAACCATCTTTTACAAAGCTTTTCATCCCTTCAATGTCAAGTTTCTAACATAGATCAAAATCAAAATGGTCCAACTTCATACTATGTCATGAGTAATCCATTATTCCTAGAGATATTGAGAATTCTGGTGCCACAAGGTATAAATATCCCTAGATTCTAGAAATATGGAGGAAAAGGAGATCCTACAATTCATGTAAATGCCTTCACTGCTTTGTGTAGTGACTTTATCCTTGAGGAAAAAATTTTGGTTGGACTTTTTCTCCAATCCTTGAAAGACATGGCCTTGGAATAATTTTCTTCATTAGCGAATAACTCAATTTGTTCATTCAGTCAACTTTTTGAGGCCTTTACTAATGATTTCCAAGTGCACATGGTTCCTAAAATCACATTGGTTTATTTGATGAGATGTGAGCAAAGTGAAGGTGAAAAGTCACTAACTTTATTTCACATTATCAATCGCTTTATTCCCAAATCAGTGTGAAGGTTCCTGATTCTCACCTCAAAAATATTTTCATAGAAAATTACACAACAAGATAAGGGAGAAGCTCACTATGATGAAATTTTCTTCCTTCATGCACCTATTCATTGCCCTTAAAAATTATCAAAATGTGATAAGTGATAGTGAACCAAAAGCTACCCCTACTCATCCTAGAAAGTCTGAAACTTCAAACCAAAAAACTTATCAACCTTTCAAATGATAACCTAAGAGTTTCCTTCAACTAAATTCCACCTCTCAGTCTACCCAACCTATTGATACCCAAGTAGCCACTATAAAAAAGAGTAATCCTTATATATTTGGGGATATGCAAAGATAATTTTCTCCCTTACTCAACACCCTCAACAACATCATGAACCAACTCTTAAAAAAAACATGCTTGGGTATGTTCAAGATCATCATGGAAAAAACAGGCCCTTAAGTGGCAATAAAATTCAGAAAAATCAGAGTTGGGCAACTTGACATAAAAATTTGAATATAAGTTATCTATATTATTTAAAAAATATGTAAGAATAGAATCCATATTAAATTTAATTTAGTTTCTAAACTACTAGGTTTATTTTTAAAAAAATTATATATATTTGGTGAAATTTTAAAATTTCAATGTAGTAGTAATTAAATTTCAAGGAAAAAATAAGAAGTACATGTCTGTCTGACCATGCTAACCACAATAAAATGATAATATTTTTTATAATATTTTATATATAAGTAGAGGACTCATGTCCCGATGTGATGCATATTTTTTTATAATTTTTTTCCAAGTAAATAATTATTATGAATTTTTTATTACAAATTTAAAAAATTAGAAAAACTTCTTTGTCTAACCACCTTAACTTGTTCCAAAATTCATCAAATTCTTTTTTTTAAAATCCTATAGTATGTGAAGCATATAATGTGATGCATGTTTTGGATTCAAAAAATGGGATACCATTTGAAAGCTATACATGTTTTTCAATCAACTTATAAATTAGAACTTTAGTCATAATTCAAATAGAAAATGAATAATAATTATTTATTAAATTCAAAAGTAAAGCATAATTTATATTGGTAGAAACTTGAGAATCTCCTTTAAAAACCATTTTCATTTCATCAATTTTGGGTAAAAAAAATTCGTTAGCCACATGGGCCATCATATCACTTACATATCACTACATTTTGGCCCATCATGATCCTACACATACCCACTTACCTTACCTCATGTTCAACCCCTTGAACCTAGAAAACCATTACCTCTGAGCTTTATACACAATGCCTGTTGTCCTTATCACCAACATAAAGGACATGAAACAAAGCATTGTAAGCATCTTAAACATATTTTACAAGACCTCATTGATTCCAATCATATCAAATTGGAGGTGTTAAATTAAAAAGTTAATATGTTTGTGGCTCCTCCCAACCAACACTTGGAAATATTTACCAATCCCATCCCAACAATAATATTTCATTTGTTAAGGCTAGCAAAACTAGGCTTGATGTAATGAATGTTGACACAGATGATGAACATATGAGTAATGTGGAACAAAATCCTATGTATGATGAAAAACATAATCCTATGGATACTAATAAACAAAGTCCTATTGATTCAATGATCGGATTGATTAACATCGAGCCTAGTTAAAAAAAACCCATTTACATTACTTTCTCTTCAGAAGAAACAATTAAATATGCACCTAATGATCCGCTTTACATAGTCTGTAGAATCAATAACAAGCTAACTCCTAGGATTTTAATTGATCCCATCTGTGGAGAGAATTTGATCATAGAAGAAATCTTATATGTGCATGAACTCACTCAAGATAGATATAATAAACCAAAAGCATGGATCAAAATGCATGATGATTTCTCTTGTGCTACGATGGGATCAATTAAATTCCCTTTACAAGTATGACCAAAGAAATCAAAAGTATCATTCTCTATAATCTCTAATTCGGACCAATTTTGTGTGAAGTTAGGCTACAAATGGCTTTGCTCCATTAATTTCATCCCATATGTTGTCCATAAGTGCTTAAATTTTCTAGTCAGAAATGAAATATTCACCATAAACCATAGTGGATTTAGACCCCCATCTTCCCATGGAAACTTCTCCTTAGATTATTTTTGGCGTGAACCCAAGGAACCTATAAGACAACATAAAGACTTCCTTTTCCTATCCTACCAAAAGTTCAAATAAAAATGTATAACCAAGCTATCCCTTGAAAAATTTCCTCCACCCATGATCAAACCTCACCTATGCTTGAACATCCTCCACCTAAACAAGACAATGTTGAGCCTAAATCCCTTCAAAAAAATCAAGACCCATCTATAAACACACTCTTACTTGTTTCCTACAAGAGACCTAGAGGAAACCAAACAAATCCTAATCTTGTGCCTAAGAAAATTTATAAATCCAAAGAGAAAGTGGTTGAACAACCATCAATGGTTTCTTTCATTCTTCCCTCACAAGAACAAAATGACACTATGGTTGATCAACTCACTCCTACACAAACACAATTTGAAAATCATAATAAAAGGAACTGGAATACTAGAGAGCATCGACATAGCTTTCATGTAATTGCTCAAAATATGAATAATGAGAACAACATTGAAAATCAAATCCAAACCTGACAGAAGCAATAAACGATGAGCCTTCTATCTTACCAAAAACTATAGGGTATGTGCAGGATCATCATGGAAAAAATAGGCCCTTAAGTGGCAATAAAATTCAAAAAATCAGAGTTAGGCAACTTGACGTAAAAATTTGAATAATTTATCTATATTATTTCAAAACTATGTAACAATAGAATCTGTAGAAAATTGAATGTAGTTTCTAAACTACTAGGGTTTTTTTTTTTTTTAAATCTCTATTTGGTAAAAATTTGAAATTTCAATGCAGTAGTAATTAAATTTTAGGAAAAAAATAAGAATTAGGTGTATGTCTGACCACCCTAACCACAATAAAATGATAATTATTTTTTATAATATTTTAGATATAATTAGGGGACTCATGTCTCGATGTGATGCATATTTTTCCAAGTAAATAATTAATTATGATTTTTTTATTACAACTTTTAAAAAATATAAAAAATTGTATGTTTGACCACCTTAACTTGGTCAAAACTTCATGAAATTCATTTTTTTTTTTTTTATTCCTATATTATGTGAAGCATAGAATGTGACACATGTTTTGGATTCAAAAATGTGATACCATTTGAAAGCTATAGATTTTTTTCAATCAACCTATCAATCAGGACTTTAGTCGTAATTCAAATAGAAAATGAATAATTATTATTTATTAAATTCAAAGTAAAGCATAATTTATATTGGTTGAAATCTGATAATATCCTTCAAAAACCCTTTTCGTTTCATCAATTTTGGGTAAAAAAAAAGTTGTCAGCCACATGGGCCATCATATCACTTACATAGCGCCACTTTTGGGCCCATCATGATCTTGCACAAACCTTATAAATTCACCAAAACAAGGATTAGAACTTTATATGCATATTATAATTCATCCTCCTATTGTGGTTAACTTGGACAATGATAAGGAAACAACTAAAATTGATGAGGAAATGCATAATGAGTTGATTTTTTTATTTTCCTCATCCATGAGCTTAAATGATAACAACCCTAATGATCCTCCTAAACCGAGTGATTCACCATGTGTTGAACATGGTGATTCTCCTAGTACAACAGTTGATGTGATCCCTCTAACTAGTTATTTTCATTCCACATAAACTAAACAAGACTAGGATGCAAATAACCTATTGGATGGTTGATTTGCATTGCCTTACTAGTCTTCTAGTCTTTTTATTTTTCTTTTCGCTTTCACTCACATGTGCATACTGTGATCCCTTGTGATGTTTTATTTGATGTTTCTCTCTCTTTGTGCATTCCTCTATTTCTACCTTCATTCTTCTCTATGTCATAAGCTCTTGCCTTTTCATTTATTTTTTCTATTTTGTCTTGTGTTTTCCTTTGGGGGATGATGCAAGGCATCGAGACAACCTATGTCTCTTCCATGTTGACCCAAAAGGATTTTATTTTTTTTCACTCTCTTTGTGTCATTCTTCTAGTTCTTTGTGTATTTGGGGAATGATGATAGTTTTGAGCTCTCTAATATCATTACAAAAAAGACAGATACTAACCCCAAATGCATAGATCCCTTGTTTGTTTCTAGGGAGAAACCCTCTTTTTCTTTTTTCCTTTCGACTACTTTAAATTAATTGTTCACAGTGTGGTGTTAGAAATTTCTTTAAAGTGGGGGAATGCATTGGAATTATTTTAGCATGATTTTTTTTGCATTTGTTTTTCCATGTTCCTTGATGTGATTTTCTTTCTTCATACGATGTGTTTTCCTATTTGTGGTGACATTGGTAGTAATTTCCTTCAAGAGGTTGACCTATCTTAGCATATTATATTCCCCTTAGTGGTGGTGTGATGCATTGCATCCCCTAAGTAGTGAATATTTTATCCTTTGATTGGTCCTCTCTTGGAGATGTTATGAACAATGTCCCCTAAGAGTAAGACCTCGCATGAACTAAGAAAAATCCCTTTGAACATCCCTATTTCTTGTTGAATTTTCCTTTTTTCCTTATTAAAGTAATGTAAGTATGTGTTTGATATGGACTTTTGGGAGCTCACTTAGTGAACAACTAGATTGACTAGCCCATGTGAGCATGCATTTTCCTTTTGTCGCTATTAGAGTCACGGAGGTATGGATTTGATATGGACCCCCTAGAGCTCACCTAGTGAAAAAATAGCTTCACTAACCCATGTGAGCATGCATTTTTGTACCTTATTAAAGTCATGTAGGTATGGCTTTGTTCTGGTCCCTCTTGAGGCTCACCTAGTGGACAACTAGTTCACACTAGCCCTCGTGAGAATTAGTTTTGTTTGCATAGTGGATATCATGTTCCACTTGTAAACCCTCTTCAACCCTGGACTTGGTCCACCACATTAGATGACCATTCGAATCTTGATCCATTGTAGTTCTTTTCCTTTTTCCTTTTTCTTGTCTTTGATGGTGTATGTTTGTGATCTGATTTTTGCTTCATATATCATCTGCAAGAATGTTCCTTTGTTCCTATGTTGGTTTTCCATAGGATCTTGATCTTGGGGGCTTGGACACCCTCTTGATTATTATCATGCTATCTTACTATCATTTATACATTTGAACCCCTCTTCATTGCATGGTTGGCTACTTAAGTGTGATTTTGAAGCAATTTCATCCTCTCACTAAAGTGGGGGCTAAATGTAGTGTAGTAAAATGCATACCCTTACATTTTCACACTTTCTTGGGCCCACCTTGCTTTATTTATCCTTCTCAATGGATTAATTACTCATATTTTGTGTCCACAAGCCCAATGAATGACATATTTTTTTTGTTAATCCTAACATTCTTTAATGCATAAATGATCTCCTAATGATTTTGATTGGTGTGTCCCTGATTTCTAGTCAGGACTAAAATGCCACTTAGGGCGTCTTTGTCCCCCCAAGGTTTTGAGACCCTAATTTTGAAGCATCTTAATTGGGCCCTTTTTCGGTGTCTATGTCCCAAGTCTCACCTTTTGGGACTAAGATGCCACCTAGGGTGTGTTAGTCCTCCTTGAGTCACTTTCGGGATTTAATTTCAAATTTTGGTGGGATTTAATGAATTCATATGTTGGCTTGCTGTGATACAATTTCGGGATATTAAGCATAGACATGTATAAATACAAGGTTCATTCATTCATTTTCATCCTAGCAACTTGAGCATTCATTCCTAAGGAAAACTTATGAGATCAAGAGCATTCAAGAGAAAATCATCAAGAATTTGGAGTCATCATCAAGATTCAAGAATCATGTCAAAGGCTATTCTTGCATTATGTGTGTTGTTTTGCTAACATTTTTTATGTAGGATTTTGATTCAAGCAAGTAATAAGTTCAAGATCTGTCAAGCATTTCAAGATCCATATCCATTGTAGCCATTTCACAAAATTTTGTATAATTTATAAGGGTTTCGTGAGTTGTAGAGTTGCATGTTGTTCATTCACCATTTCCTTCATCATTTCTATTTAATTTCAAGGGATTTGACCAAGGAAAACCCCCATTCCCTAGCAATCAACAAGTTTTTCCCATATTGCATATTTGTGTTTGCAGATCTAGGTTGAAGATTTTAAGATCACTTGAAGTGAAAAGTTGTCAAAGTTTCATTGCAAAGTTGTCATCTTCATAAAAAATCACTTACAGGTCAGATCTAGATGTTTCAAAACTTGAGATCCGAAAGGAAGCAAGTGCAGATCTGGGAACTTAGGACCGCATTCAAACTTTTTAGAAATTCAGAGTGAGACTAATATGCCATTTTCAAAATCTTAGTTCTCCTGAGCATATCTTTCCAAGATTCTTGTAGATCCTGTTCTGACATCCAAAGATTTTTTATTTGCCAAAAAAAATAGCAACAAGAATAATACACCATCTTGGGCTTCTTAGTCCTCCAAGGAATATTTTGACAGCTTATCTACGTTTCTAGAATCCTCATTACATCTCCAAAATTCCTAGGTACAAATACGTTAACTTGGTTTTGTGTATTTTAAGTATTTGCATCTTTCATTTAGCTCATTTTAGGGTATTTTGCATATCACATTCTGTTTTCCAACAATTGTCTTTTCCAAGCATTTGCTTGGTGGTGAACCCCTTAAAACTGAAAAGAACCCCCTCTGAAGTCCTCCTAATTGTGAATTGGCTCACCTTGAGAGGTTTCTATTCAATCCTATTAGGGTCCTTAGGACATATTTGAATGACCTAGATAGAATAGGAAAGGTCTTCCTTCCACCTATTTTGTTTACGGTTTAGGAATAATTAAATTAAAATGAGCCTAATGTTGCCTCGATTTAGTGTT
The DNA here is from genome assembly GCA_007115665.2 of Sequoiadendron giganteum. NCBI lineage: Eukaryota > Viridiplantae > Streptophyta > Pinopsida > Cupressales > Cupressaceae > Sequoiadendron > Sequoiadendron giganteum. The sequence continues at coordinate 523,522,373 of CM021100.1, read as the reverse complement.
ATGATGTGCTCTACAAATTCACATTAATTTTCTGGCCTTTTTAAACTAAATGGACCTAATTGTGCCTTATTTAAGGTGTTGTAAAGTGTATCCTTACACTTTCACACTAATTTAGGGCTTTATTAATTAATTAAGCTTATTTATGGCTTAATTGGTCCTAATTTTCATTCACAAGCCTAATTAATTACATCTTCCCATAGATAATCCTGAAACTTATCAAATAACCAATCATAATTCAATGTTTTTGGTTATGTGTTCCAGATCTAGTCATATCATACTCATATGCTAGCTTGTGTGTATGAGTCCCACCTAGGGCTTGGGACCTGATTTTAAACATTGCATTAAACATAACACTTCTTGGAGTTTGTGTCTCATGTTTTAGACATTGAGACTCACATGCCCAAGGTGGCATATGAGTTTAACTTTAACCTAGACCTACTTTTAAATCAAATTCTTGGTAGGATTTTATTATCCTAGATCTAATATTGGCTTGTAGCGTTGTAATTTTGGGAAATTTCCAATAAACAAGTATAAATATAAGGTTATTTAACATAATTTATCCTAACAAGGTATATTTTCATAAGCAATCAAGATTACTTTAATAAAAGCATTCAATAAAATTTGTAAGGTATTCAAGGGCATATTTATAGAAGATTATTGTAGCAATCAAGAGTCATTTCATCATGTAAAAGTCTTGATGCATCATGCATGTGGTTTTGAGCTAATTTTGTGATGTATTGTTCAAGATCAATTCAAGTATTCAAAGGCATTGTTTTTCATCAAGAATCATGATCGATATCTACATCCATTTAGGTCACTTCATTCTTGTTTGTAGATCTACAAGGTTTCAAACAAGGTTCTATTGTTTCATATTATATTCTATGTTCCATTTCATTCATGCTTCATTTCTCATTAAGCTTTGATTATTGAAATGGGGTTTGACCAAGGAAAACTCCCATTCTCTAACAAAAAAACACTTTTTCCCTTCCAAGTTGTATGTTGTGGGTTGACATGTTGAAGAAAAAGTAGATTTAAGGCCTTCAAAAGTACCAAAATTGTAAAATGGAAAAAATTGTCATAAGAAGTTGGCAAGGCTCATAGAAAATTAGATCTAGAGCAAGATATTCAACTTATTTACATGTTAATTAGTGGGAAAGTTCTTATTTAATCCATCTTCAAAAGCTCACAAAGTTTCAGTTGAAAATTCTGCTCCTAGGACACTTTTAACTTTTTTGAGACACTTTGCAACTGTTTGGGCATATGAGTCTGAGTACAACATTTTTACGTAATTTCTACATATTCAAACTAGTCATCAGGAGATTCCATAATCTGCCTAGAAACCCTAGACTAGGACTAAATCACCTAGTCTAGGTTATGAGTCCTAGTGAGCTTCTAATAGAATATTTTCAAGGTTCCAGACCTTGTGTTGACCTCTCCATTCTTCCAAGTTCCTTTTTGTTCCATTAACATTCATCAATTTGATTTAATGGTTTCATTTCTTCAAGTTTCTAGGGTTTAGTGCATGACTATTTATATTTATCCTTTGAAGCTTCATTTTAATGGATAACCCCCTTTATAATCACACAGAAGGAAGCCCCCTTGTGTCCTCTCAATCGAGTCACTTGGTTTAGGGATCCTAGTTTCCTAATGAACTAAGAGTGAAATAGGTCCTAACCCTAGTTCCATCTCCAAAAAGGTGGAACCCTATTTCCATCGGTTCACCTGACACTGGTTTGACACATATTGATACATATATAAATGTACTTGATGGTCCTCTCTATATCATTGATTGTATAATGATAAACCTACACCAAATATACTCATTGATCCCATGTGTCTAGATAATGCAATCACTAAGGAATTATTATTTTTATATGAGCTTTATAAAGATTCTTATGAACATTCAAAAGAATCGCTAAAAACTCATGATGGTTTAATTCACCATACGATAGGTGAGGTAATTCTCCCACTCAAATTTGGATTGAAATAACAGGATGTTTTATTCACCATCATCCTAACATCAAAAAAATTTAATGTGAAGCTAGGCGATGAATGGTTATAATCCATGAAAGTAGTCCCATCGGTAATCTACAACTACATAAATTTTTCATTCAAAAATGATATATATATTTTATCATAATGGATTTAAACCAGTGCCATCCCATGAAAAAATTTCATTGGATTTTATTTGGACTCAACCCATGGAACCTATTAAGCATCATGAGGATTTATTTTTCTATCATATCAAAACTTTAAAGCTAAGCACATAGCTGAGTTATCTCTTACTAGCATTCCACACAAGGATGATTAGTCTATGATGACTTATATGGTTGTTCCTTCCACCACAAAAGTCATGTTTGAAACAACGTATGAATTGGATATCCTTTCAAGGACATGAGGCATATATTTTTTATTTCCTCCTCTAATATCATATAAAACTTTGTGCCACCGAAAGAAAAAAATTGTAAAACTAAAGATTGGGTGGTTTCGCAACCCTCAGTGGTCCCTTTGGTTTCTCCTCCAACGGAGTAAAGAAGACTAATTGTATATAAATCCTCTCTTACCAAATCCCAAATTGACCCTCGTGCAAGAAGAAATAGAACTGCTAAGGGATGTAAATGCATATCTACACAAATAATGATGAATTTCCACCTTCACCAAACCATGCTATTGAACCTTATATGTACCAACCTAAAAAGAGATTGAAACATGAACATATGATTGATATCAAAATTAAACCACCTATTATGAAAAACTTTGATAGTGAAGATTAATATTCTAATATTGATGAACAAATACATAATTAAATATCCTTGTTGTTCTCAAAATCCATGGATTTAGATGGGGGAAACTATGATGATCCTCTTGATAAGAGTGATTCACCAAATGTTGAACTTGCTGATAATCCTTGTAGATATAGTTTTTTGTAGTCCCTTTGGCTAGTTTTTTACCTTCCATATATTATGTCCAAGATTTTGATGTACATAATTTGATTTACATCGGCTTGCATGTGTAGTACCCTTTGTGTATGTTTTATTTCTTTAGTGTGTTTTATTGTATGTTATGTGATCTCTCATCTTGTGATTTTTATGTTAGTTTCTCTTTTTTTCCTTGGTGACACAATGATACAAAGGAAACAAATGTGTTTTGATATTGATCTATTTTTACGTTCATTCTTCTATATATCGTAACAATGGTTTTCTCTTTTGTTTTCCTCTTAGGGATGATGGAAGGTATTAAGGAATTTACGTCTCTAACATGATAACCCAAAATGTTTATTTTTTCATCTCTATGTGTTATTTTTCTGTTGTGTCCATAGTTCCATGAGTATCTAGGGGAATGATGTCTATTATGAGCTTAATCATATTATTTATTAGAAAAAATGTATACTAACCCTAGATCCAAGGATCAATCATGTGATCATATTTTATCTTCTTATGTATATTTATCTTTTAGGAAACCCCTTATCATGAGTTAGATTTATTTGGGAACATATAATTAGCATAGGGCTTTCCAAATAATCTCTCAAGACCTTTTCATATTGTATTTATCATTTTATTCTACCTTAAATAAATTTATCTGAGAGTGGTGTTCAACAATTACTTTAAGGTGGGGGTATGCATTCCATTATGTGATTTAATTTTCTTACACAAACTATATTTAGTGATGTGTTGGCTTGGAATTTGATCATTTTGTGTAGCACCTTATCAAAATTATTGGGACTATAATTGTTTGCATGGTTGACATTGGCACACCCCTAGTGAAAACTAGTCCTTAATAGCCCTTCTGTGACTCATTTTTCACCCCTTGTTAGAAGGCTCACCTAGTGAATATCGGACTTCACTAGCATGTGGTGCCTTGGTTCATGGTTCACCTAGAAAATATTGGACTTTGTTATCTTGTGAGTCATGAAGCTCTTGGATATGTATCCTAGTAATATTTATGTGGAGCTTCCAATTATGTGATTGTCATCCCCTCCTTTTACATGTTTGCATTGTGTTTTCATTATATTTTCTTGCATTTCTATTTTTATGTTATATTATTTTATGTGTTTTTTTTAATGTGTGCTTCATTATTTTCATGTTGTATTGCACATTATACATTTGTGTTCATTATCCTTATGTTGTCTTGTCATAGCATCTAGAATCTTGGAAACTTGTGCACCCCCTAGATTTAATGACATCCTATCTCTTCAATATTCGATAATTGAATCCATCTTGAAATATTTTTACTTTAGTGTGAGATTTAGAATAATTTCATGCTATAATTAAAGTGGGGAATATATGTAGCATCATAAATTGGCACCCTTGACAATTTCACACTAGAGTTTTCTCCCCTATGTGATTATTTTTCCCTTGATGATTTAGTTCTAGAAAAAGGAGGCATGTGGTCTAGGGTTCCTTCCATCGTAGACTTCTTAAAATGTCCCAAATTTAAATATGTTGGTTTCAAAGTAATTTATTATTTAAAATTAAAATTTCAATTGTCAGCCATGCGGATTTAATTTTTATGAAACTGGATTAATTGCATATAAATACATAGTATTGTCACAATTTTAATGATGAAAGAAACATTGAGAAAAATTATTGAGGAGAGTACTTCAAAAATCAGCCCAAGAGCAATCAAGAGGAGTATTTGTAGAATTATTGAAACTTTTTATCATCCAACCATCATGTCAACTTTTATGTGAGTTTGTTCTTGTTTATGCATTTTATTTTATTTTAGTACTAATTCTTGTAGGTCTTAAAAGAAAATCAAGCCATTAAAATATTGATCTTGAAAGGTAATGAGAATGTATTAAATCCATAAAGGAGACCAAATCTGATTGGTGAGTTTCATAAAAGTTCCAATTCATCATTTTTTACCATTTAGCCTCTATCCCTCAAAAGAATACACTCTCTTTCCTTTCGTTTTGCCATCATGGAGGTAGAAATACAAACCGAGAATTTTACTAAGGAAAGATACTAAATGGAACAACCCTTCCTCTATCTTTATGTGTGAAGGTTGAAGATCTAAAGAATATTTGAGGAAGATTAAAGAAAAATGTTTTCATTACACATCGAAACCCTACAAGTTGATAAAATAAAAAATCTGAAATATCTCAATAAAAGAAAAAGATTTGATAACCACATCTAGAAGGAATAATCTACAGACTAAGGAACTGAGATCCATTAAAGTAGTTTCCAATTTCAAGGCTGCAATCTAGACAATCCTTGCACCCTAAACCACCCAGAATCAACTCAATTTCAAATCATAGATGTATCAGTGTCTACCTTTTATTTTTTCTGAAATTATTAAATTTGTTTGTGTTTTTATTTTGTCATAATTCATCTCATAATTCTTCATTTACATAGTTTGATGAATTACATCATTGTATTAGCTTTTCAATCCATCAATCTTGTCACCTCCAATAAAGAGAATCTAGATTCAGACTTATTTGATTCACATTTTATGTTGTTAGTCAATCTCACATGCAAAATAATTTGTATTCATAGGACCACACAAATTAATATGGATTAATTTAAAATGTTTCTTTTCTATAATATAATTACCAATTATAAAGCTAACCCGACATTGTTTTCTAAAAAAATATTCTTCACATGTGTATTTTTTATTTTCAATGAAAGGTACAGATTTTTCCTATTTCCTTTTAGTTAATTTTAAAAATTTAGATAAGTAGCCCATTCTAGTACTTTTCATGGGCTATGGTAAGGAATTAGGAAACTAGTTTATTTACTATTTATTTTTGGTTCCAAAATATTTTAATTTTCAAATATTATTATTTGGGCCAATTACATATTAAATGTTTAATTTATTATGAATCCAATATTTTAGATGAAATGGTTTTCAGATGGATTACTAACTCCCAAGTTAAAAGTTGGGAATATTTTATGATAGATATGAAAAATTCTCTAATAGGTTTTTGATTGGAGTTATGCAATATTTTTTGTTGATGGTTATGTGAGTGTATTATATTTTATTTTATTTTTCCCACCAAAGAGAGAAATTTGGATTATTTTTTCAATTTGTTTTGAGGAAATTACACATTTCATCATTCAGCTTATGCCAATGAATCTTTGTGGGCACTTTGTGTTAACTTTTTTTTCATGGATGAAACTAATTAAGAGATTGTGATTAGTGGGTGAAAAAAATGATTGATAGTATTAGAAGATGAAAACCATTTGGTTCTTGGGAGAATTATCACACAAGAATTATATTGGAGCTTCACATAATTTCTTATTCTTCTACATTTTGAGTGTGTGTTTAAGGCAAGTAGGGCATGAAGATTGTTGTATTTTTTAGTGTAGTGTTGGTTTCTATTGTTGTTGTTATTTTATTTTCTATTATACATTTATTATTTATGTTCCTTTATATTCCTAAAATTTTACTAGTTCTGAGAATTTTATTTTTTTTATGGAGAAGATTGGATTTTCTTGTTTTACATTGTTGGTAGTGTGTGTGTTATCGATATGGTGTCAGTCATTTGTTTTACTTTCATAAAAAAAAAAATTGTTAAATAATATTTAATGAATGATATGTTAGTCCATTTTAATATAAAAAAATACAAATTTTACAATAAATTTTGTATTAATGTTTATTGGTTATTGAAAGGTGGAAAATCGGCTCTCTCCCACCTTTAGGGTTTTAGGTATCGAAAAGGGGAAATTTTCACTTTCACTCAAGAAAAAACCCTTGAGATCTAAATGCAAAAGAGAAACAAATCTTGCATGAGGGTTGTCCTAAGGGTTGAATGTGATCTAATAGGGTGTTTACCACCAAGCCCAAACATGGAAAAGACAATGAAATGCAAGATGTAATGCAAAACACTAATTGAATGCAATAACCTAGAAGATGACCTAAAAATGCTAGTAAAATAACACGAAAAAGTAGTAAGATAATCAGTGTGCACCTAGGAGTCTAGAAGTGACTATTTGTAACTTTGAATTTTTTGAATTTTTGAATTTTTGACCAATTGGGAGTCATTTAGCAACTTGTGTGAATCAATCCTAGATCTGACTTTTTGCATGAGAGCCTGTTTCAAGGAAAAGGGTATCTGAATCTACAAACAGATTTGAAAAAAAACTACAATGGGACTCATTCACCACCCTTGGTCAATCAGTCCCATTTTTCTTTTTTCAGGAATTAAATTTTTGATCTACACTTCCACACTTGCCCTTTCCTTCTAACTTGAGTTCTGGATCTGAATCTGTGAGAGCACTAAGAAAACAAAATATAAACTTGATTTTCTAATGGGGGTTTTCCTTGTTAAACCCCTAATTTGGTAATTAAACCTTGATAGAAATGGTGAAACGTGCATGAAAACCCTATCCTTAACTATGTCTAGTATTAAGAAATATGAAACATGATGCAATCCTATTCTAATGCATGAGAATATGATGCAATAATGGAAATATGAAGATGGATAACTCATTTGAGGAGATCTCTAACCTCCCTAAATGAGATCTAATGATGCTTGAACCTTCCTTTGGTTTGATGTAGAGTGATAATGGAGGATGGAATCACATAGGAAACAATTCTTTAGGCTTGGATTCATGGCTAGTTTCATCTCCCCAACCTAGAATCCATTGTGATTCACGATAGGAAAACATGATCAACCCTTGACAATGCTAGATCTTGATTGAAAGTGAGCTTGAGAACCTAAGAAAATACTTTAATTCTACTCCAAGACTTCAACTTTCCTTGATTTTGGAATTCCAGAATACTCTTGTGAAAGCTTGCTTGAAGATTATTGATGCTTTTCTCTCGAAAATGCTTATTCAAAGGGCTTAGCATATGATAAAAAGGACTTATAAACTTCCTTATATAGGAATTAATAGCTAATCGGCCATTATTTAGATCTCAAAGGATGACATTCACAAAAAAATTGAATTGAAATGGTGAATTTCTTGCTCAAAATTGAAAATAACCCCAAATGGGACTCATTCGCCACCCTTGGTGAATGGGTCCCACCTAAGGTGTCTCATTCGCCCAAGGTGGTGAATGAGTCCCACCTTAGCTTTTTTAGGTGTTTTTTGAGATTTTTGGTTATTAAACTGATTTTATTGGTTTTTTAGGTGAAATGAGCTTCAAGATCCGAAATAATGGGTCTTACGGGCCTATCAATGATTATTTTAAAGGGTGATTAATGCAAGGGTGCCAAAATTGATGCAGAGTTAGGAGGATTCAACAACATATATCACAATCCTCCAAATTTAATCCAAATCAATCTTTGTATAACACATTCTATTATTCATTCTATGTCACATTGGAAACATAACCATGGTAGCCCAAAAGGAAACTATTTCATTTTTCCCAAAACTGCAAACCCTAGACAGGGTTCAAACCCGCCCTCACTAAAATGATCATAACTTATTCAAATCTTAATGAAATTTGATGAGACTTAAATAAAATGAAAGTATATTCATATAGGAACAACATAAACTTGGTTTCAGACCCAAAATATATACTTTAAAATACATACCATCACATTCTTTCAGACTGTAAATTCTGCACAATATTGTTCAAATAGGCTGTCTCACCAAAATAGTCATATCTCCCACAAAACTCAATAACATTGAATGAGACAAAAATAATTGGAAACTAGAAATAGAGATATATCAATACATATATGATAATCCATTATTTGAGTGCATACCAGGCCGTACAAACCACAACTTCAACCTGGAAACAATGTAAAATCAGAAAATGCACACAAACTTGAGGTTGCCATTTATCAAACTTCACAAATAATGTCTCCAACCTCTCCATTCGAGTTTTGGAGGATGTAATTATAGATTTACAACCAAAACCAACTATTTTCAACCACCTTTTAGTTAGTTTGTTGAAAAAACACCTTAATGACACTTTTGACAAGTTGCTTGACAACTTTCTTAAGCAACTTTTACAATTTTTACAATATGGAACAACTTTAAACATTATTTGACAAATGACTTCAAATATTACTTCCTAAGACTCAAACACCTATAAAATGGTTTTATAAACCTTATTATAAGACCCAATACATAAAATAGAGCAACTATTTACAAATGGCCTCATGGAGTCAAGAAATCAAACAAGTGCTCCTGCACCAAACTCCCGAGGGCAAAAGAATTCAAGCCCCTTTGAATTGCATTCTTCTTGATCTTCCAATTCCTTTGCACTTTTTCCTTTGTCTTTTCAACCTGAAAATTATTCTTTTTCCAAAGCATTAGTAACATAATGAAATGAAACAAAATTTCTACCATAATACCTCCATCATTCATCAACCCTTTGCAAACCTCTATGACCAATCCATCCATGATCATTCCCTTAATCAACTCAACGTCTTCAATTCCTAAAATCAGGTTTCTTATCTCAATGATACATTCACCTTCTTGCATTGGAATGTCTGAAACAACTTTAAATTCTTCATCTTCATGCTTAGGAACATCTTTGTCTTCATCTAGGAATTCTTCATGTGCATCTTCATATGCTTCTTCTTCCTCTTTCATCTTCTCATTTCTTCTTCTTTTCACAATCTTCTTTATAGGCCAAACCACCTTCCTTTTCAATTTCAAATTCCAACTTGTCTCTTGTTTCATCATTTGTTCTATCCTCTTCATAGATTCTTGGAACTCTTTATCCAACCTCTTCATTTCTTGCTTCAACTCAGCAATTTCCCTATCCATCTTTGCTTGTCTTTTTCTCTTCTTTCTCTCCTCCTTTGCTTGCAAATGCCTTCTCAAGTTCTCCATCTTTTCTAGATGGTCTCAGCAAGTATCTCCTTGCTCATAGCTCACTTTTATCTCTGCCTTCTCAATGGCAGCAACCAGGTTCTCACATAACCTGCAACCAACCACACACAACTACAAAACCACAATACCAAAACCAATTTCTTTCTCAGCCCAGACCTTTTGCTGAGCTTTGATACCAATCTTATGCAGAGTTAGGAGGATTATACAACATATCTCACAATCCTTCAAAAATAACCCAAATCAATCTTTGTATAACACATTCTACTATTCATTCTGTGTCACATTGGAAACATAACCATGGTAGCCCAAAAGAAAACTATTTCATTTTTCCCAAAACTGCAAACCCTAGACAGGGTTCAAACCTGCCCTCACTAAAATGATCATAACTTATTCAAATCTTAATGAAATTTTATGAGACTTAAATAAAATGAAATTATATTCATATAGGAACAACATAAACTTGGTTTCAGACCCAAAATATATACTTTAAAATACATACCATCACATTCTTTCAGACTATAAATTCTGCACAATATTGTTAAAATAGGTTGTCTCACCAAAATAGTCATATCTCCCACAAAACTCAATAAAATTGAATGAGACAAAAAGAATTGGAAACTAGAAATAGAGATATATCCATCCATATATGATACTCCATTATTTGAGTGCATACCAGGCCATAAAAACCACAACTTCAACCTGGAAACAATGTAAAATCAGAAAATGCACACAAACTTGAGGTTGCCATTTATCAAACTTTACAAATAATGTCTCCAACCTCTCCAATTCGAGTTTTGGAGGGTTTACTTATACATTTACAACCAAAACCAACTATTTTCAACCACCTTTTAGTTAGTTTGTTGACAAAACACCTTAATGACACTTTTGACAAGTTGCTTGACAACTTTCTTGAGCAACTTTTACAATTTTTACAATATGGAACAACTTTAAACATTATTTGACAAATGACTTCAAATATTAATTCCTAAGACTCAAACACCTATAAAATGGTTTTATAAACCTTATTATAAGACCCAATACATAAAATATAGCAACTATTTACAAATGGCCTCATGGAGTCAAGAAATCAAACAAGTGCTCCTGCACCAAAAATACATCCAAATTAGCTATGAAATGTCCTCACTTTCAAGAGCATTGAATTTTCTACACTATAGTTTTTTTTGTGAAAATTTGGGTGATGACTAGTTAGCATTTTGGAGCTAAATTTTAGCATAGTTTGGTGTTTTTATTTATACTCATGTCTATTAAAAATTATTAAAATCTATATTTGGGGAAATTACATTTATATTATAGCTATAATATTTCTATAATTTTGGAAAATATAACCATTGTCATAATTTATTAATGTTCCATGTCCATTTTAGAAGTTGTTTGTTAGTATGTACTCCTTGATTCTTGCTACTTCCTAGTGAAATATAGATTTTTCATCATGGATCATATTGAACAGGAACTAATAAAATTGGTGAAGGAAAAAAAAAAGAGTGCAACAAGACTCTAGAGAAATGGGATAGGGTATGTGTAGGATCATCATTGAAAAAATAGGCCCTTAAGTGCCGATGCAAATTCAGAAAATCAGAGTCAGGAAACTTGACATAAAAATTTGAATAAGTTATCTATATTATTTCAAAAATATGTAAGAATATAATCTATAGAAAATTTAATTTAGTTTATAAACTACTAGGTTTATTTAAAAAAGAAAAAATATATTTGGTGAAAATTTGAAATTTCAATGTAGTAGTACTTAAATTTCAGGGAAAAAATAAGAAGTAGGTGTTTGTCTAACCACCCTAACCACAATAAAATGATAATATTTTTTATAATATTTTAGATATAAGTAGAGGATTCATGTCCTGATGTGATGCATATTTCTTTGTAATTTGTTTCCAAGTAAAGAATTAATTATGATTTTTTTATTACAACTTTTAAAAAATATAAAAAATTGTATGTCTAACCACCTTAACTTGGTCAAAACTTCATGAAATTCAATATTTTTTTTTTAATCCTATATTATGTGAACAATAGAATGTGACGTGTGTTTTAGATTCTAAAAATGTTATATGGTTTGAAAGCTATAGATGTTTTTCGATCAACCTATCAATTAGGACTTTAGTCGTAATTCAAATAGAAAATGAATAATTATAATTTATTAAATTCAAAGTAAAGAATAATTTATCTCATCAATTTTGGGTAAAAAAAAATTCATGAGCCACACGGGCCATCATATCACTTACATATCACCACTTTTCTACCCATCATGATCTTGCACATACCTGATAGAGATGAAAGATTCAAATTTAAAGCCCTCAAATTTATTATATAGTCTATTTAAATATGGGTGACATTATGGCACACAACCATATTCACCAATAACCTAAATACAATACTTATAACAGACAACTAGATTCTTATAACATACAACAAAGTCAATAAAAGCTACCCCAATGGACATTATTGCTCCAATGATGTCCATTTAATTTATTGAGCAACATGAATTATAGGGATTTGATACTTATCCTTGATCATAATTCCTTTTCAAATGATTCATATAGAAGACTATGATTTTACACTTTTTTGTATATAAGCTATATCTATAACTATCCTTCCAATATCTATTGAACCTTAGTTTTTTACATAGATTGTTAGTAATAGAATACAATGCTATTTTTTTATGAACTCTTTGGTATAATAACTTAGAACTATATATAATATTTAATATGGTCAAGGAAAAAAATATAATTAATAAAAATAACAAAATAGTGATAATAATAATAAAATTTAAAACTATTATATTCAGTTTTTATAAATCAAACAAGTCAAATAAAGTCAAATTTAAAAAAAAATTGATTTAAAATGAATTTATAATAAAATTATTTGATGATGGACTAGCTTAAAATAGATATTATAAAAATAGTAAATAATAATAATTTTAGTTTTTATCATTCTAATTTAAAATAATTTAAAATTTATAAACTTAGACATATTTATGTTCTTAAGTAGTTTTATTTTAGTAAATTAAATTTATCTTGTCTAAGTAATTTAAAATAAAGAAAGGAAAGAAAATAAAGTGAGATTTAATGCAAAAGTAAAGTATGAGGAAGAAAAAAATTGGAAACAACAAAAAACTCTCTTATAGATATAAAATGAGGTGAAGAGAGACATTAAGAAAAAATACAAGCATAGTGAGAGTGATCTAGAGTATTTTTTTTTCATGCTAGTTTTTGATGGACATATATTTTGGATTTACATTACGATCTATAGATAGGGCTAATAATTTCTATATGTGTGATTGATAATAATATTATCCTTGTCTAATTTATAGATAACCTAGTTAAAAAAAATTGTGCAATGCGTTCCTATATTCTTTTATTGAAGGTTATTCAATCATTTCATCTTATTATGATATGAGAGCTATATGTACATATAATATATGTAAGATAGCTTTAATAATGCAATATAAGATTATAGTTGTATACCAATATATATAGGAGCATATGGATGACAAATATTAGTGGTTTTAATTGTTCATACAAATTTATGTGTGTTTAGCTAGAACTTGTTCCCTTATGATGTACTATTAATCATACAATAGTATTTATAAGTGTTTCTATTCCATGAGGTATTATATGTACAATAAGTCAAAGATATTTTTGCAAAATCAACATTTTATTTTTTTGTATCACATATTAGATGTTTCCAATTATAGGGCATAATCTTAATAGAAAATACAATCCTAATAAAAAAACTATCCCTAGAAAGTGTCAATAGAATATTTTGATTCTTGCACAATGTACTAATCTCTAAATTTCAATGAATAAGAGTTAGTTTTATCATTTATAAAGTAATAAAATTGTATAGATTCATAAAAAAGATGGGTGGATATAAAATCACACTTGAATAGTCAAAATAGGGTTGCAGCCAAGAGAAAAATACATAACATAAATAACCACTATGCATAAAGAGAAGTAGCTAAAGAGGTGGTGAAGGGTCCTAATCACCCAACTCACCCCATACATCAATGAGGTCTAGAGTCTCCACAAGAGGGTCTTATCCCTCATAATATTTTTCTTTATCTTGGTTTACATGCACCAAAAAAATAGTTAATGCTAGATGAGGAAACTTTATTGAAACAAATTAGCTAGAAGAACCACTAGAAGGCCACCTAGGAGAAATACCCTAAGAGGGTGGAGAGGATGGGTACCACTAAATAAGTTGTGATGCACTATTGGTATCATGATCCTACTAGCTAGTTGAGAGGGAAATATGTGATTGAGCAACTTGATTTCTACGAATAGAGACTCTCCTACATCTCTAGTTCCTATAAGGAGATGAGTGACTCAAGGAGGAGGAAGGGGATATAGGAACTTTAGCCACAAGGCAAGAGGTGTTTCCCATTGTCAAAATAATTTCTTCTAGGAATTTTTTTTTAACTTTCACATGGTTCTATATTAACACATGAGAATAAATAATTTATTTAGAAAACAAAAAATCATTCTTGTCATCAGACTAATGAGTACAAATTATAGGATTTCTATCTTTCCATATGCTAAAAAAAATATACAACTTGAAATTGTTTCATATTACATTGATTTTATGTAAAATGAAAGTAATATTAAAAAAGAATCATATTCCAAAGAAAATTCTCTAGTAAAAAAGAGAAAAACAAGTTATGAACCCAATTCTAAAGCTTCTAGGCTTGACGAAAAAATAAGAAGAGGTGTTTAACAACCCATAGAATGGGAAAAAAGTGTCTCAAATTCCCATATGAACTAAACTTGACCACACCCATAAGAATTGGAAAATAATACATATGATGCAAAGTGAAAATTTACCTTCTAAAACTATAGATAAAACCATGAGAAATTTATGCTACCAAAGAAAGAATGGAAATTAAAATGCCATCTTTGGTTTAAATTCAGTACCATGAATAAATGTGGAGAAATGTAGTGCTATCTAAGATAAGGATTTCAATTAATTGTTAGGACCCCACTTCCAATCTTTCCACCAATATTTAAAATATTAAATGCCAATTTTTTGAACCATATGAGCAAGAATAACCCCTATAATAGTTTCAAAAGTATCACATTGGTTTTGATTAGTAAGGTGAAAGTTACCCTTAGTCTAATTTCATGACATGAGACTCATATAAGTCCTAGAGAATAAATATCAAAGCATTGGATACCTTTCACATGAAACCACAATGCCCTAACCCATGGTAAACAAGCCAAGGAGTGATCTTGATCTTGTAGACTAGGGGACTAGAAAATGATCTGTAGGTTAAGAGAAATACCATTCTTGAAGAAAAAGGCATTTAAAAGAAGCCAAGGTTTCAGGAAATCACAAGTTCTCCATATACTTTTATCCACAAAAGTTACCTCAATGTGAACCACATCCTTCATGATGAGGAGGGGTTGAGAACCAATCCCATTCAAGGTAGGCCAATTAACTTGATAATTAAAGGAAGTGAAATACTCAAGAAGAAATTTCCAAGCTTCATTTCTAATGAGGGCATGAATGATGCATTTGATAGAAAGAATCAGCCTTTGCCACTGAATGGATAAAATCCCAAACCTTCATATAACAACGAAAAATGTATTCCCTTCTTGGAGATGGTAAAAATTTGCTTAATTGGGAATTATTAATGTTAAAATGAACATAAGGTCACCTTCATCTAGTGTTGTGATGTGTTTTACACATCCACATTAGGACTTCGGCCATTTTTATGCTAAATAAACATAACTTTTCCTTGATTTAATGTTGTAAAGTGTATTTATTTACACCTTCACATTAAATTTAGGGTCTTTGGACCTAATTTTTCCTTAATCTAATGTTTTAATGTGTTGTACATATTCACATTAGATTTAGGCCCTTTTAAAACTAAATAGACCCAATTTTGGCTTAATTTAATATTGTAAAGTGTATCTATTTAATGTCTTTCACATTGAACTTTGGGACCTCTTTCTTTTATAACATTGATTTCACAACTAATAGGCCTTTAGGACCCTTTATTATGCATCTCGAGACATATTTTATTAGAAAATTTAACATAGACCTTCAATAAACTTAATTTTGCATCTCCCTGTCAATTTCTCTCTCCAAAAAGGCCTAGTGGGACCCATACACCACCTTAGGAATATGAGTCCCACCAAAGTGGCACCCATATGCCATAGATGGAATATGAGTCGAATTTGGTTCCTTTTTTAATTTTTGAGAGGGAAATCATGGTTTTAAATTTAAATTTTATAAATGTCAGCCTCTAGGATATAATAAATGGTAACTTGGATGGAATTCCTATATAAAAAGGGTCACAAATCATCATTTCAAATAATCCTTCATAATATCAAGTCAAGCACTCAAGATTTAATCATTCCAAGACTTCACAATAACATCAAGAGAGTTTACAAGATCACTTCTAAGGCATTCAAGGGCATAAATATTCATCAATTATTGCAGAAATTCCAGATCCATCGTCATGTCAAGTTTATCAAGCATCAAGCATTTTAGTGACCTTGTGTCTTGATGTTGCATTCAAGATCTAATATCAAGCATTGTTCTACACTTATTTCAACATATAGATTCACATCCTTCCTAGCCACTTCATTTTAGGTTGTTGATTTAAAAGACATAATTTAAGGTACCATTGTTCATGTTCCATGTTCGATGTTTCATGTTTCATGTCCTTATTTCATTGTCTCATTATTTGGTTTAATTACCTCAAAGGGGTCTGACCAAGGAAAACCTCCATAAACTAACAAATAAAAAAGTTTTTATCTCTCTACATGTGTGATTGTAGATCTAGGTATCTTATAGCTTGAAGACCCCTTGAATACTAGGGTAAAATCTTGGAGAAATTTGTTGGAGTTTTCCATTCCTTTGCAAGGTTTCTATTTTCACAAAAATTCATCTACAGGTCCAAAATCAAGGTTTCAAGACAGGAAATAAAGTTTGGTAGAGAGAGAATAGATTAAAGAGCAGAATCATAGCTTTACCTTAGAAAAAAAGCACACTAGGACTGATACGCTACCTTGGGAATGTTTCTAAAGATTCAAAATTAGCACTATCAAATTCCAATTTTGGTGTAGAAAATCTAGTCTGGGACTAAATCACCAAAACCGGTGTATGAGTCCCACTCACCCTTAAACTAAGCATTTACAACATTTCTAGTCCTCATTCAAGCTTGTATAGGTTTCCAGGTGGACACTTCTAATTTTACAACTTTCTTTCCTAGCTTATATGGATTTCTAGGTCATTCATTCAATTTATGTGCATGACTAGGTTTAAAAATTAGAATTCTTGCATTTCACTAGTCTTTCCAATCCCTAGCTTGGTGTTGAACCCTCTTGTAATCTTAGATCACACCCTAGGAAACCCTTCCAAAAAATATCTTGCCTCTATTCCACTCTTGGGTTGAGATCTCTAGGGCCTCCTTGAATGTGGAGTATAGAAGGTTTTTTGTCCTAGGTCCTAAACCCTATTAGGGTATGCGCAGGATCATCACGGAAAAAATAAGCCCTTAAGTGGCAATAAAATTCAGAAAAATCAGAGTTAGGAAAATTGACGTAAAAATTTGAATAAATTATCTATATTATTTCAAAAATTTGTAAGAATAGAATTTGTACAAAATTGAATGTAGTCTCTAAATTACTAGGTTTATTTTTAAAAGAAAAAAATCTATTTAGTGAAAATTAGAAATTTCAATGTAGTAGTATTTAAATTTCAGGGAAAAAATAAGAATTAGGTGTTTGTCTAACCACCCTAACCAAAATAAAATGATAATATTTTTTTATAATATTTTAGATATAAGTAGAGGACTCATGTCCCGATGTGATGCATATTTTTTTGTAATTTTTTTCCAAGTAAATAATTAATAATGATTTTTTTATTACAAATTTAGAAAAATATAAAAACTCATATGTCTGACCACCTTAACTTGGTCAAAACTTCATGAAATTCATTTTTTATTTTTTTAATCTTATATTATGTGAAGCATACAATGTGATGCATATTTCAGATTCAAAAAATGAGATACCATTTGAAAGCTATAGATGTTTTTCAGTTAGCCTATCAATCAGGACTTTAGTCGTAATTTAAATAGAAAATGAATAATAATTGTTTATTAAATTGAAAGTAAAGCATGATTTATATTGGTGGAAAGATGAGAATCTCCTTTAAAAGCCCTTTTTGTTTCATCAATTTTGGGTTAAAAAAAAGTCATCAACCACATGGGCCATCATATCACTTACATATCACCACTTTTTGGCCCATCATGGTCCTGCACATACCCAGTGACAACAAATTTCTATCATACATTTTGGTGAACTTGCATTTATAACATCTTAATTATAATTTGGAGTGCATCATAATCTTATTTCTTGCTTGCATTAACATTGCATTACGGTTTACACTAGTTAATTTGCATCTAGGGTTTCAAAATATTGCATTAGTGAAAGTGCATATACATTGCATTTTTGCATCTTGCATCATGAAAAATCATCTAAAATCTACATTTTCATTTAGTTCAAACATCTTCCAAACCAGAAAGCATATAAAACACTTAAAATTTCCTAAAAATTGTGTAAAAACCCTAACTCAAACTCAAACACTCCTCTAGGCGATTTATTCCTAGTACAGATTTTAAACTACCTTTTACAACATTAAAAACCTCTTTTTTTTGCTCCCTAAACTTGCTGGTAAAATATAGTATCAATTTGGAATTTTTTGCTAACTTCTATTTTATCCATCTAGGTCAAAACCATCAATTTAGGGTACAGTCATTTTTTAAATCATTTCAATAGCAATAATCATCAAATCTTAAAATGTTCACATTTCTGAAACTTTGCACCATATGGACAAAATCACTTTTCACTTTTTCATATACAATGTTTACATTCATAAAAATATACATAAGTTTGATAAAAGCACTTTTCATTTTTTGATATACATTGTTTTCATTCTTCAAGATTTCTATACGTTGGATAACATTACTTTTCGTCTTTGGATATACAGTGTTTACATTGTTGAAGAATTGCATAAAATGGTTAGAAGTTCTTTTCATTTTTGTTCACACAATTTTAGTACCTTAACTTTCTAGCCATGCTAAGAAAAATTTCATATCCCCTTCCTATGAGAGTGTTTTAGTGAAAGAGAATACAAACTTGGACTTGATCCTAATGATCATATTCATTCTTCTCCTAATATCTCTCCTATTTTTGAAGAAGATATTTTTGTGTTAGAAGAACCCATCAATGAGATTTTTGAGAGTCCTAGTTGTTTCTCTCCTCTTACCTCTCTTAGTGGACAAGACATTGATGAACAAGATAACACAACCATAGGTAATCATGAAGATCACATAACACAACAAGTTACCATTGAAACTTCAACTACTCTACATCCACCTCCCAACATCTTCCCCTCTTGTGATAATATTGTAAATGATGAGGATATGTTGATGTTAGAAAATCAAATCTTTATGGTCTATAACAACCCTCTTTATGATTCCTCCCCTACCTATCCTATTTTGGAAGAAATTAGGGAACAAAGGAATGAAATCATAAATGATCATGAAAATCATGCTTGTCCTTCTCCTAGTATCTATCCTAGTTGTGAAGAAGATACTTTGATCAATGAAAGTCATGAGAATCTTAGTTGTCCCTCTTCACCTAGGAAAGCCCTCATTGAGCATGCCAATTCAACCATTGATCATTCTCCTACTTGTGATGAAGTTATTTTGGAAGAACCAATGCTTGAATGTGAAGAAAATTTGGTTTATAGTTCTCCTAAAAACTCTCCTCCTAGGGAGGATATCATAGTGCAAGAGAATGACAACAATAGTAATGTGGCTTCCTTAGGTAACAAGGTGATACTAGATTTCCCTTTATTAGAAATACATCAAACCAAAACCATTGAGGTTATGAATGCACAAGTGTCCATTGGATTCACCTTGAATATTAGACCTCCTACATACCCTATGGAACATCCTTTGAACCCTCTAATTCTTTACCCACCCTCACAATGACCACAAATTAAAAACAAACCCAAACTTATCCTTTACCCACCTAAGAATAATATTTCACAATGACCAATTTATAATATTTTTTCTCAAACATATAACACTAGAAACAATATTCAACAAAGAAAAACACCTTCAACATTCCTCCCATTGATTAATCATATCTTGCTTGGTCCTCCACGTTTGCCTACACAAAGCAGAAAATAGTACAATCTTGTTGAAAAACTAAAGAATACTCCTGCTAAAATATCATTATGGGACCTTATTCAAGCCTCCCTTAATTATCATAACATGATTAAAATATCCTTACAACAAGTTCCTAACCATTCTAATGTGCAACTTAATGGCATAGCAATCCTGATTCAAGGAATAAATAATGACATTGTTTTCTGCCAAAGTGAGCTCCCTTCTTTGGAAGTGCAAAAAAATAATGAAGCTTTAATAATAATATCTCAATATAAAAGGACAAGAATAAAGTGAACCCTCATTGATAATGGCTTAGCCCTTAATGTTTTTATTGTAGACCTTTTGGATAGGCTCAACATCGATAAATAAAAAATTCAACCCAACTCTTTATCTATTAAAGGATTTGACAATGTAGGAAAACAACCACTTAGAGTGATTACATTTCCTATTACAGTTGGAAAGGCCACATTAAAAACACTAATCCATGTTATGCGTCACGATATTTCATATAATCTCCTTTTAGGTAGACTATGGATTCATGCAATGAATGGGGTTTCCTTCTACCCTTCAACATAAAATAAAATACATCTACAATAAGAAAGTGTACACACTCAAAACCGACCCTGAACCAACCAATTGTTTGAATATAAATAAAGGTAAGGAAAATCCTCTGAAAAATTTGACACCAACTACACAAGTAGAATACATGGAATAGAAATAAAAATAAAAACACGTTGAGGAAGTCACAAGGCTATTAGAAGATGATTGTGATTCCTTAGACTTTGAACCAACATTCATGGGAGAATACAAAATCATAAATAAATACTTTGAAAAGGGAAAATAAAAATCGGTAATGTCAACACAAAATTTGGAATACCCTTCGAAAGCATTCACCACAGCCACTTTAGAAGAAAAGACAACATACACAATAAACTTTGACAAAACCGACTATAAACAACCACTGAATCCAAAAGAGATAAAAAATCTTAATGGAAAAATTTATGAGCTTATGAAACAACTTGGATATAGTGGAAAAGGATGTGGTGCTAGAAAACAAGGTATTTAAGTCCCTATAGAGCCTCACACACAATAAAATACTAGTGGTCTTGTCTATTGTCCCTAGAAAGACACAAGCAAGCCTTCACTTAATATCAAGACTTTTATAAAACACCCTTCTTAGCCAACTTCAACATTAGTGCATCTTGAAATAATTGATCCTAGTGGTCTTGATTATTATCCTTTGAAACAAATTAAATAAATGGATAAATCTTCACTTAACATTATTGTCATCATGCAAAAAACTTATGATTTGAATTTGATAGATTTTACACCCTCCTGTAAAGGAGAGTACAAAATCTCATAATCCAAAGAGTCTTGTGTAAGTATGACACCTAATACTAAGAAATACATATCTTTTCCACAAAAAAAAAACCACATATTCTACTTTTGATCAAGAGAGCATCTTTTCGAGACTCCTCCAAGATTGTTTGATATATCTCCCTCCAAGAACATGAAAGAAATTTTACTATGAAAATTAATTTTGTGGATAAAAAAAAGTTCACGGTCATTCTACTAATGAATGTAAGGCTTTAATTGATAGAATTTAACATCTTAAGGAGTGTGATTCTCTTCCTTATGTTGAAGCACTTAGTTCCTCTAATTGAAACTTATTTTAATTCTATTCGGCTTATCCTTGTCCTGCACTAAGTGGGGGCAAGGGGTTAAGTAGCCTTGTCCCTGTATGTCACTTTTTGTTGTCTCTTTTGGCTAGTTGATCACCTTTCATGTATATATAAGACCAATCTTGGGATGTGGATGACATGCCTTAAGTTGGCTCGCATGTGACATACTGAGTTATACATTTTGGGGAAAACCCCTCCTATTTCCATGGAATAGCTTATTGGAAACATATGACTTGGCATAGGGATTTCTAAGTAAGCTCTTATGTCTTCTTTTATTTAAAGAAAATTCTCACAATAATGATGTTAGCAACCGATCTAAAGTGGGGGCATACATCGACACTCATGTTTCATTGTGGGATTTTCCTTCTTCTTGTGATGCGTCTTTTTCTTGGTGGTGTCATTAGGCTTGATATCCTTCAAGAGTGTGATATTTCATTGGATTGTCCTCTCTTCCAAAGAAGTTAGGCACAATTTTCCCTAAGAAGACACCTTACATGAACTAAGAAAAATCCATTTGAACATACCTTACAATATTTTACATCGGTTATATGGACACCTTGCATAATACACTTTGCATGATTGTGGTGCCATCTTGTTTGTTCATGAGTATCAAGCATACAAAGCTTTGCTTGCCTCATGAAGCTCAAAGCTCATTTTTTTTGGAACCTTGTCAAAGTTATCAGGAGGTATAGCTTTGGTATGGTTAACGTTTGATGAAAAGCCTAAAAATGGGCATGAAGTTCTCATTATACAGTTAGAAATTGACATATAGGCATGACTTTCACACTGAGCCACCCTCTGGATACTCACCCAACGAAGAACCTAGAGTTTTGTTTCCTCAGAGTGAATGTGCATTTTCAAAAAAAAAACTTAGATCCGATCCACCTCATATTAGACAAATGGTCGAGGCTTGATCCACCTCTTTTTGTTTTTTCTTGTTTTATTTTTCCTTTCTTTCAGTTATCGATATTGCATGTTTGTGTATCTTCATGTTGCATGTCATACACCTTGTGTGTGTCCTTTCATGCTTATTTTTGTTTTGTGATATATCTTGGATCTTGGGGGATTGGCCACCTCCTTTGACCTTTTTCATCCTTTGTTATCTGCATTGGTGCGCTTGGACCCCTCTTCAATGTCTACTTTAGTGTGACTTTGGAGAAATTTCATCCTCTAACTAAAGTGTGGGCTAAATGTAACAAATGAAATTGTACTCCCTTCTTGGATATGGTACATTTTCTCTTAATGGGTAATGATTAATGTTAAAATTATGTTCACCTTGATCTAGTGTTATGTGTTTTACACATTTTCCTTAGGTCTTTGGCCCTTTTTAAGCTAAATAAACATAATTTTTCCTTGATTTAATGTTGCAAAGTGTATTTATTTATACCTTCACATTAAATTTAGGGCCTTTGTACCTATTGTTTCTTTAATAGAATGTTCTAATGTGTTATACACATTCACATTGGATTTAGGCCCCTTTTAAGCTAAATAGACCCAATTTTGCCTTAATTTAAAGTTGTAAAGTGTATTTATTTATACTTTCACATTGAATTTTGGGCCCTCTTGCATTTATAACCTTTATATCATCATCAATATCCCATTAGGATGCTTTATTATTCATCCCTAGGAATATTTTAATAGAAATCCTAACATAGACCTTAAATTAACTTAATTTCTCATCTCCCCAATAGTTTCTCTCTCAAAAAAGGTCCTCTGGAACCCATATGCCATAGATGGTGTAGGTCCCATTTGGCTCCGTTTTTTACTTTTGAGCAAGAAACCAAGGTTTTAAATTCAAATTTTATGAATTTTGGCATATAGGATCTAATAAATGGTAACTTGGATGGATTTCCTATATAAACTAGGTCTCAAAAAAATATTTCACATAAGCCTTCATGATATCAAGTCAAGCACTCAAGAGCTAAGCATTCCAAGACTTCACAACAACATCAAGGGAGATTACAAGATCATTTATAAGGCACTCAAGGGTAGAATTATTCATCAATTGTTGCAGAAATTCAAGATCCAACATCATGTCAAGGTTATCAAGCATCAAGAATGTTGGTGAATTAGTGTTGTGATGATGCATTCAAGGTCCAAAATCAAGCACTGTTCTACACATATTTCAAGATCTAGATCCACAACCTTCCTAGGCACTTCATGTTAGATTTTTGGTTTACAAGACATCATTCAAGGTATCATTTTTCATGTCCTTATTTCATTGTCTCATCATTTGGTTTAATTACCTCAAGGGTGTTTGACCAAGGAAAACCCCCATTTAATAACAAATCAACAAAATTTACTCTCTCTACATGTGCAATTGAAGATCTAGGTGTCTTAGAGCTTGAAGAGCCCTTGAAGACTAGGTTATAAGCTTGGAGAATGTTTTGGAGTTGTCCCCTCAATCAAAAAGTTTCTATCTTCAGAAAAAGTCATCTATAGGTCTGAAATCAGGGTTTTAGGCCCAGAAACAAAGTGTGGCAAAGAGAGAAGAGATTGAAGAGTAGAATTATACCTTAACCTTCTATAAAAGCACATTGATACTGATACACCACCTTCGGTCTATGAGTCCCAGTACAACCAATTTTTTAGGGTTTCTAGACATTTAGAATCAACATTGTCAGATTCTAGTTTTGGTGCAAAAATCCTAGTCTGGGACTAAATCACCCATACTGGTGTATGATTCCCACTTAGCCTTAAAATTCAAATTTCCAATATTTCCAGTCCTCATGCAAGCATCTATAGGTTTCGAGGTGCACAATTCTAATTTTATAGCCTCTAGAATCAAGAATTTCAATATGCAGAAAATGTGGGTTTCATGAAGAATGGTGGTTGTCAGAGTGGGCAGAAGGGTGTTTGGAATGGTGGTCGTCAGGGTGGTTAGAAGTATGTTTGGCCAAGGATGAAGGGGAAAATTGGCTAGAATAGGCATGGAAGAAGAAAGGGATTGAAAGGAAAATTCAAACCCAAGAAGAGAGTATTGAAGAAGGTATGGAAAAAAAAGAAGTGCAAGAAAGCATTTTGGGTAGTCAGAATGATAAAATGTGAACTAAGGAACCCAAGATTGCGACTACTGAGTTTTCCTCATAGCAGCAGGGAGTGGTAAAGATTACTTCTCCTGAGAATATGTTGTAGCCGCAAATTGAAGATCTTAGAGACAAAGGGCTTATATGTAAGTTTTGGAATCTTGCCTTGGATGTAGAAACCCTAAAGAATTAATTATAGATGAATGGGAAGGGTCAGTTATGGTGTTTTATCTAGACCAAAGTAAACAGATTTTTACTTTTTTGTTTTCAAGCAAAATATGTAAGGAAGTGGTGTTTAAAACCAAGTCATGGTCATTTCAAGGTTCGGGTTAATATATGCAAAATTGGAGTCCAAATTTTAAATTTGAGGATTTTTTTACACGCTTTATTCCTTTCTAGATTCAACTACATGCTTTACCACTGGAACATAGGGAGTTAAATTTGTTAGAAATAATGGTGAATCAAGTAGGATTTTTCTTAAAACATGATTTGCAATTTTTTAATAATCCTTCAAAACCAGTAAGGATGAGTGTCTTGATTGATACAACCAAGGGGATTTCAAAGTACTTAGAGATAACATCAAAATTTGGAAATTGATAGCAAGAACTATTTTTTGAGACTCTGAACAATGCGTGTGATCAATGTCATATGCTGGGGCATTCAAAGATAGTTTGTAGAGAGAAAAATGAAGTATTTAAACAAGATTTGGTCAATTGTGGTAAGGTGTTTGAAAGGGATATGAAATTTTTTGTTTCAATACACATAGATAGTAGTTAGCTCATAAAAAATTATTTTCTTTCTTTTAAAAATCCTTCAAAGGAAGTAAGGATGAGTGTGTGAATGATACAAATAAGATGTTTTCAGAGGTAACATCAAAATTTGGGGAGTGATATCAAGAATTATTGTTTGAAATTCTTGAAAAGGTACATGATCAATGTCATATACTAGGGAAAGCAAAGATAAAATGTAGAAAGAAAAATGAAGAACATAAACAAGAGTTTGTTAGCTTTGATAAGGTGTGAGGAAGGGCTTTGATTCTGAATGATTTAGTTGATAAATAGCTTGCATGTCGGGGGAATGGAAAGAAAATTCAACCTACACTTTTTCAGGTAATTTTACAAGATCAGCTCAGGGGTTTGCTTGTCGAGAAAAAGGGATCATAAATGGTTTTTTATCAAAATGGTTAAATATTTAGCGGGATGGAGCTAGTCAATAAGCAATTGCAGTGAAAACTTCACCAAGGATCAGGACAAGATCTATGTTGGGGTCACCAGGGGTATGTGGTCCAGGCTTTGCAACAAAATTAGTATGTTGTCTCCAAGGTCATTTCCAAGAATTTAGAGGCCTTAAACAAGAAGCAAATGAGTAATATGTTGAATTTATACTGTCCATCTCTATAGGATTTTGAGGATCTATTGAATTTTATAGTTATGAATTTAATTTTTCAAGATTGAGAAACATTAATCATGGATGGGATGAAGGAAAGTCAAGCATGTCCATCAATAGGCCTGTTAGTTGAATCATAATGGTGGAGAGTGAAAGGTCTTTCATTGAGAAATGGAATTTTTTTGATGAGGACTTGTTGTTAGTAGGGTCGACTTTATTTGATAATATTGAAGAAGATATAGAAGTAGAAGATCTGCTTGCAGATTAGAAGTGTGTAAATTTTGAAGCATGTAAAAGAAATGAGACATAAATCTCATCTCAAGTAATACAAGTTACTTTGGGACAAAGATCGGTTAGTATTGAGGATGTTGCAGGGTTTGATATTTCAAAATATTTATCTATTGCTCAGACTCCACTCCAATTTATAGTAAACAAGTCTCTAGGAAAGAGACGACAAAAGTAAAAAATGGTTAAGCTATAGGAGGAAATAGAAGCAGGAATACAAAGCACTATTTATGATTCAATGACAAAAGTGCTTCATAAATGCCCAAGGAGAGCCTGTTGCTCTCTTCAAGCGCAATGAAGATTGTTCCATGGAATGTCACAGGAATTAATGCCCCTGAAAAATGTGCTTGCATCAAATGCCAAGTGCATAGATGTGGAGCTGACATTGTGATTATGCAAGAGACAAAAATTTCAATTGAAACATATGAAGCTACAATTCAGAAATGGCATTTACGGAAGTCATTACATTTGCTTGCTCAAGGTGTTTCAAGGGGTTTTGTGGTTTTATGGAATTCGAAGGTAGTAAATGTAGTCTCAAATTTTACTTAATGTAATTGGCAGATTGTGGAAGTACCAAAATTTGATCTAAAATTTAGACTGTTCAATATTTACGGGCCAACAACCACTCTCAATAAGAAAAATTTATGGGATTGTATTACTCAAGCAATAATAAATTTAGTGGATGAGAATGCCATTGTGGCAGGGGAATTTAATGCCATAGCATCATTGCAGGAAAAGAAAGGGGGTGTTAGTCCTCCCTCCAAAGTAATAACAGATTTTAGTGGGTTTATTAATGCAAATTCTCTGAGGGATGTCATTCCAATTAAGGGAAAATTTACATGGACTAATAGAAGGAAATGGTTTTTGTAGATAGCAGTAAGGTTGGATAGATACCTTATTTCTGCAAATTGGTTTAACTTTCATCATAAGTTTGTGTCTGAGGTATTGCCTTATGCAGATTCAGATCATTATGTTGTTTCTCTAGTTATTACTGAAGTTTCCTCCCCACATTTCAAATCTTCTTTTAAATTTGAAAGTATGTGGCTTTGACACCTAGTCTTCCAAGATTTAATTCGCCAATGGTGGATGGTAGCAACTTATGAGAAGGGAACAAAGATGTTTCAGTTGAGCAGAAGTTATCACATCTCAAGCAACACCTTCTAAAATGGAACAAATAATTGTTTAAGAATGTTTTCCACCGAAAAGAGGTGGTTCATAAGCAACTAGAGGAAGTGCATGTTCAAATTATTCAGAACTATCTGGATGAGCTCTTGTATGACAAGCAAAAGAAACTACAAAGTGAGTGGGAAGAGTTGAGTGCACGAGACGAAATGTATTGGAAAAACATTTTGAGGGAATTGTGGCTAAGGGAGGGTGATCGTAATACTAAGTACTTTCATGCTTCTACACAGATTAAAAGGGAAGCTAAAATGGTTCAATCTATTTAGGAGTTATCTATGGGCAATTGGCTCATGAAAGAAGAAGAGATAAGTAGGGAGTGTGTAAAATTATTTTTTGATCTTCTGACCACATCAAGGGAAAAGGGGGAGAAAAGTGTTAGGGATGAAGTGAAACTTTTGGAAACAATACCAAATCTTGTGTCTGAAAGGGATAATTAATCTCTACTCAGAACGTTTTCTTTAGATGAGGTTAACAATGTATTTTTTCTTTGGCACTAGATAAAGCACCTGGCTTAGATGGTTTCATTGCTCTTTTTTTCCAAAAATGATAGGACATTTTGTACTTTGATGTGTTATGGGCTCTAGATGAATCCAGACGAATGGGTACATTACTAAAACAATTTAATGTAACAAATATAATGATATTGCCAAAAGTAAAGGAGCCAAAAACCTTTGCAGAATTTAGACCAATATTTTTGTTTAACACTATATACAAGATCTTTACTAAAGAAATTTATTTGCAATTACAACCTCTTATACCAACGATTGTGTCACAAGAACAAGGGGGTTTGTACCAGGGAGAGAAACTGTTGAGGGATCCATAACAGCTCATGAGATGTTGCATTCAATTTATATATCTAAAGCTTCATCTATCATTGTCAAACTAGATATGATGAAAGCATACGACAAGGTTGATTGGAATTTCTTGAAACAAGTACTTAGAAATTTTGGATTTAGTGTGAGATGGTGCAGATGAATAAGTTCATATCTATCAGGTGCAAATTTTTTAGTTCTATTGAATTGTGTTCCTACTGGATTTTTTAGTGCATCACAAGGTGTTAGGAAAGGGGATTCGCTTTCACCTTTTCTATTTATAATAATGGTAGAGGCTTTGAGTAGGTTCATCATCAAGAAGCATTTGCAAGGGCATTGCAAAGGGATCCAAATTAGGGACACAGGCTTACAAGTAACTCACTCTCTATTTACGGATGATACTAATTTATTTGGTATGGCTACTATTGCAGAGCCAAAGAAAATTAAAGAGGTCTTAGATAAATATGTATCAACGTCAAGATAAAAGGTAAATGTGTCCAAGTCAAAAGTGTACATTCCTAATACAAAGGAAGAGACTACAAAAAAAATTGTTAGCAATCTTGGTTTTAAGTAAGTAGTTCTACCTGGCACATATTTAGGGGTCCCTCTCTACATGGGTACTAATAAGAAAATGTATTGGGTGAAAGTAGTGGAAAGGTTGAAGTTAAGAATTTTTGTTTGGAAGGCCAGATGGTTATCATTGTCAGGAAGAATTCTTTTGGTAAAATCAGTTATGACTTCAATCCCAAACTATTTTTTAGCAGTTCTTAAGGCTCCAATATCGGTGATCTTAGAAATCGAGAAAATTATTAGAAGCTTTATTTGGAAAGGGAATATGGATGAGAAAAAGAAGGTGCCTCTAATTTCATTTGATGACATGGCACAAGAAAAAGGGCAGGGTGGGGCTGGGGTTCATAGTTTAGCATGCCGAAATAAAGCTTTTGGAGAAAAATTGGTATGGAAGATGTATGTGAGCCCACAAACTAAATGGTGTAGCATTTTGCAAGAAAAGTATTTGGATGATTTAGATCCTTCAAGAATCCTCACTGTAGCTAATCCACCAAAAGTATATGCTATGTGGTATTTCTTGGTCTCATGTAGACATTTGATTGTGACATATTTATCATGGGAGGTTAATAATGGAGAAAGTGTTAAATTTTGGAGTGATTCTTGGAATGGAAATCCCCCTTTGCACATTTATCCTAAATTGCATCCTGTAATGGAATGGATAAAACAAGCTTGGGAGGAATTTTTTTTTAGATTATGTCTAGTCAATCAATGGCACTTTAGGGAAAGTGACTTGGAGAATTTTGACAGATTCATCTCTTTCTATTCAGTAGTGTCTTGGTGTGTAATAAAAACTGAATGAGTGTGTGGTTTTCCTTTTTGCAAAACCAAATAGGTTGTTATGGGAAGCATCCACTGATGGAAAGTACACCATTAGCAAAGGCTATCAGGCTCTCTGTCATAGGAAATGCCAAGTAGTGTATCAAAGGCCATATTATTTTTGTTGGGATAGTGCAACTCTACCCAAGGCAAGAAGCTTTGCTTGGTTGGCACTACAGAAACATATTCTTACAAGTGATCGATTAGCAAAATTAAATATAGCAAACCTTTTAAGTGTTCATTGTGCAACAATTAGGTAGAAGATGTGGATCACTTATTTCTCAATTCTAATTTTGCTGACCAATGTTGGAAGTGGGTCTTGAATAAACTTAACTTTAGTGCTCCTTTGCCAAATTCCTTATGGGGATTGTTTCAAAGTTGGCCAACACTATATAGAACGAGTTTGTTTTCTTGTATCTAGAAAGTGGTGTCAGTGTTAGTGATTTGGAACATATGGTGGGAGCGTAACCTACATATCTTCAGGAAAGTTGCTTCTTCGACAGAGATAGTTTGTGGAAAAATAGAAAAGTCAGTTTCAAAATCTATAAATTCAAGCATCGAGAAACTTAAGGAGATAAACTCATTTTTTACAAGCTAGGATGGTTTGGTTATCCATAATTGGAAGAGCTTGAAGATTCCATTTTCGGGCAGTCTGCTACAATCTCACACAATAAATATTGATAGGAAGCATGTCAAATGGAAGGCACCGCATGAGGGTTACATAAAATTGAATTTTGATGGGGCTTCAAGAGGAAATCCTAGGGTATCAGGAGCTGGTATTTGTTTAAGAAATTTAGAGGGTACAATTTTAGCAGTCAAATCAATTCATCTCCTTATAGGTACAAATAATATTGCAGAGGAAAATGCTATTTTAATGGGACTAGAAATTGCTTTGGTGTATGATATCAGTAACTTGCATATTGAAGGCAATTCGTTGGTAATTATTAATGCTTGTAAGCTGAAGCACGTTCAAAATTGGTGCTTGAAGTATGTTCTTGAAAGAGTTTGGTCTTTACTGCAGCAGTTTCAGTCTTATCATCTCACTCGTACTTAGAAAGAAGGGAATAAATTAGTAGACTATCTGGCAAACATGGGGTGTGATAAGTAGGAAATTTTCATAGTGCAAGATATTATCAATTTAAAAGATTATCCTCGATTAGAGGAAATTATTTTACAAGATGTCTTAAGTCTTGAATAATTGGCAATCTGAATTTTCAAAAGAGCACGTAGTTAGGGAATCCCTATAATTGGGTATAATTTTAAACCAATAATTTATTCTATCCCTCAAAGGTAAAATAATTTTTCTACTCGTGGTAAAATTGGCGCTTGAAGCTTGTATGGAATTGAGAATTTGTCCAGTATGAAATCTTGGGAAGGAATGCCATTTTAATAATGGTTGAAGGGCATGTCATTTTAATCATGGTTGAAGGGTATATCATGGAGGAATTTGAGGGGAGAGGACTATGTATGTGTCTTTTCATCCGTGTGTAGTGCAATGTGGTGTCTGGAGCGTACAAGAGAGCACCTTGTATGCATCTTGTCATTCGTGTGTAGTGCAATGTGGTTCCTTGAGCATACATTTGAGGTTGCTCATAGATTTTATGGAACTAATGAGTATCATGACAAAGGCTAATCCCTTTTTAATTGTAGCCAAATTCAAGACTTGATGGATGTTATCTTTGCACATTAGTTGCAGGATACAGGTGTCATTGTTTAGCTATGTCATTGGTGTTAATCACATGGGGTGAATTAAATGTGTACAGTGAGTAATCATTCAAAGTTACTCCAATTTTAAGGGCCAAGTTAGGTATGTTTGCTGGCTTAAAACATATCTATTTGAGGTTGGGTGGTTTGAAGCATTATGGGTGGGCCAAATATACATATTGGCACAATTAATTTTAGTTAGCAGTACGTTTGTACTGGGTTCTTGCACTAGGAGGAATGCGTAAGTATCAATGTGTAAGGGTAGGTGAAATATGACAAGAGGAATCAATGCATCATAAAGTCTATTATAAAGCTTGTTTTCTCCATATCCTACCAGGTGTTTTTGTCGAATCCAGGAGTAGCATGAAAAAAGTGCCTCAAGTTAAGCTCTGTTAACATTGTGGGATATAGACTGCAAGCCTAGTGAAAGCAACGAGCAGGGGTGGGGTTCTTGTTTGGTTGTCGGGAAGAGCGGAGAGGTAAGATTAGTTTGTAAGTGTTTAGGGTGTGCATGCGTTTTTGCTTGTGGCTTTTCTACCTCAAAATTATAGAGTCCGTATCCCAGTAAATGAGTGGGAGCTACCAATTTCGGAAGCAATTGGTGAGGCTAAATTTAATTTACTTTTTAAAGCTCATTGTTCCTCTTTCAAAAAATACATTGTAAGGGTTATTGGGGTAGACATTCTGGAATTGGAGATCAAAAGGTTGATATACCCATCTCAGTTACTATCAATTTTCCTCTCAAATATTATGGATTTGCTCCAAGATGCCACAAAATTTGAAAGCATAGCTCATAAGGTGGTGAAATCAATGTACTTTCAAGAAGGTATTCATGCCAAAGCATTTCAGGAATATGACCTCTGGGAAGGATAGGGGTTTGTGGTAGGGCCCTACCCCAGACATTACTTGATGA
This sequence comes from Sequoiadendron giganteum, assembly GCA_007115665.2. Classification (NCBI taxonomy): domain Eukaryota; kingdom Viridiplantae; phylum Streptophyta; class Pinopsida; order Cupressales; family Cupressaceae; genus Sequoiadendron; species Sequoiadendron giganteum. The sequence continues at coordinate 523,490,050 of CM021100.1, read as the reverse complement.
ACAAAGAAGCCTTTTAGGCATTATTCATCACAATTAACAAAACATTATCCCATCAAGACTCTAGCTTCATGTTACAGGCTCTGCGTTAGTATTCAAGGGAGATTGAGCCTGACTTAGGAGAGTTGGTGAAGGATAAAATATAGGCGCTAATGGTCCTACTAACCCATGTTCATAACCCTCCTACAAGCCAACAAGACTTGCAAGCAACGATGAGCAGTGTGGTGCCACAAATGGGTGGTGTACAAGGGATTATTAGAATGGGAGGACTCAACCTAAATTTTTCACCATCAAATCGGATGAAGGAATTATTCATAGAGAAAGAGGGGGAGAATGAGGATCAGATAGAATAGATGCAAGAATAAGTTGCATATCAAACATAATTATGGCACATACATTTTGATTTGTTATGTGTTAGAGGAAGTTGGTCGAGCCGAAGCTATGCGATTGAATGAGTCTTTTGTGGGCTTACGATGCAAGATAGGGTGGTTACTAACTCCTCTTGACACTTCTTTACTGATCAAATTGATTCCTCTTCTTGATTTGGGTGACTTTCTTCCTAAGAGGTTGTTGTAGCTTTGTAGCATATAAGACACACTTATTCAACTATATCTTCTAATATAGTTTTCTTCACAAATTTAACTGCATCTATTTGAATACCCATTACCCTTCTCTCAAACATACCCCAAGCCTAACCTAGGTTGCTTTGGACTGTATCATCCTAATCAGACCTTCTTCACTACACCATGGCCTAATTAGGCCTCTTTTACAAAGGAGGTATGCCTAAATTGTTTACCCTAACCTCAAAGGCCACATACACATTGTTTACTAGTCACAAATACAAAATTTTTTGTATTGTCTTCACTCAAACAAACTGCAAACTTACTGTACCCTCCGAAAGCCAGTATTTTCACCATGGAAAAGTCACCCTATCAGCCACTAGCTCGGTTTGATGTTCGATTCACATTACCACCCTACCAATAAATACAAAGAAACATCATGTTACACTCCTATAGGAACATTCCACTTATCTACTTCTTTCAACAATGGTGGAATGGCCTCAATAACTCATTTTGTTTGTAAACCCTATAAAACCATACTTACAAAGCAATTTTTAGAAAATAGATCAAATCTATTCTATAACTGAATGGGGACCCTTTAAATATTATTCAAAATAAAACTATTATGATGTATTATTAATCAACACATATTTTCAGTTGATCTCTAACTGTATGGGTTGAACATAATAAGAAACAATTCAGATTTTCAGAAAAAAGACATAAAAAGAAGAACTTTCTTATTTGGTCTTCAAGAACTTCTTGTCTCTAACATTCTCTAGAGATTTTACACCTTTTTCACTAACTTTACAGCTTGTTACAACTTCCCAAAATGGAATTCAAAAGGTCTGACTGTTGTACTTCCAACTACCCCTCAATTCAACATAAAAAAAACACTAATTCACCTAGTAACATTAATGTAAACTAGTAAGATCCCCCTTAACTCGAATTACAAATGTTTCCAAGTAATGAATTTGGCCATCTAGGCCTTATTACAAAAACAAAATATCATTTCCTAAACCTAGGCCTTAAATTCAAAGCAAAATAGACCAAAATTGGGGAAAATAGAGAAGGTGCTTTGCACCATACACCTGGGGATGAAATGATTTCATTCTCCTAATGAAGTAAGGTCTTCAACAAAGACTCCATGTTGAGCAATGTCCTCTTCTATCATCTAGGTTGCATCTTCCTTAGGTAGTCCATGCCACTTTACCAAATGCTCTCTATAGACCTTTCTCCTTGTTCTCTTTACCTCCCTTGAGTCCAACACAACTTCAAGTTTCATTGGCTGAGTAGGTGGAAGTTCCTTAATCCATTATCCTTCATCTTTTTCAAGTTCACCTACTTCTTTATCTGCAAAAATAGTTCCCTTGAATGGGTAGAGGTTAGTTACATTGAAAATTGGTGAGATTTCAACTCCTTGTGGATGTTCAATCTCATATGAATTGTTTCCATACTTGTGGACCACCTTGTAGGGTCCTATCTTCTTCATCATCAGCTTAGTGTACTTCCCTTTAGGTAACCTTTCTTTTCTCAGATGTTACCATACTAGATCACCTACTTTAAATTTTACATCTCTCCTTTTCAAGTTTGATTTCTCCTTATACTTGGTTGCATGCTTTTCATGTGTCTCCTTGACATATTTGTGTATGTCATGCATTGACACAACAAAATCATCACCTTGTGCACTCCTTTTCTCCATCCCCAGCAAGTCTCTCAACTCACAAACACCCCTTGGATTCCTTCCATAAACAACTTCAAATGGACTTCTCCCCATACTTTGATTGATGGAGTCATTATAGGCATATTTTGCTTGTGGTAATATCAAATCCCATGACTGAATATGCTCCTTAGTTAAACACCTTAACAGATTGCCCAATGAACTATTGACAACCCCAGTTTGACCATCGGTCTGAGGACGGTATGTAGATCTGAATGAAATTTTTTTTCCAAATTCTTTCCACAATGTTCTCCAAAAATGGCCAATGAACTTGGCATCCCTGTCAGACACTATAGATAATGGTAGCCCATGAATTCTAACAATCTCCTTAAAGAATAGGTGTGCAATATGTGATGCATCATTAGTTGATTTGAGAGCAATAAAATGTGCCATATTACTAAACCTATCAACCACCACATACACACTATCATATCCCCTAGAAGTTCTAGGCAGGCCTAGAACAAAATCCATGCTTATTGGTTCCCATGGTCTACTTGGTATGGGTAAAGGCTGATACAACCCAACATTAGAACTTGTCCCCTTTGCTCTTTGACAAATAACACAACCTTCTACATACCTCTTGAAATCTAAATACATCTTGGGCCAATAGTAGAATCTCTTGATCTGATCCAAAGTATTGTCACGACCGAAATGTCCACCAAGGCTCCCACTGTGCTTTTCTATAGCCAGACTCTCCCTCATAGAGAATTTTGGGATGCATAACTAAGCTCCTTTGAAGAGTAGCACATCTTGTATCCCATATTCCTCATACTCTTTATGAAATGAACCTTGAGACTGCTCACAAGAAGCCTAGTGAAAGCAAGGAGTAGGGGTGGGGTTCTTGTTTGGGTGTCTGGAAGAGTGGAGAGGTAAGATTAGTTCGTAATTGTTTGGGGTGTGCAAGTTTTTTTGCTTGTGGCTTTTCTACCTCAAAATTATAGAGTGAGTATCCCAGTAAATGAGTGGGAGCTACCAATTTCAGAGGCAATTGGTGAGGCTAAATTTCATTTACTATTTAAAGCTCATTGTGCCTCTTTCAAAAAATACATTGTAAGGGTTATTGGGGTAGACATTTTGGTATTGGAGATCAAAAGGCTGATATAGCCATCTTAGTTACTATCAATTTTCCTCTCAAAACATATGGATTTTCTCCAACATGCCACAAAAGCTGAAAGCATAGCTCATAAGGTGGTGAAATTAGTGTACTTGCAAGAAGGTATTCTAGCCAAAGCATTTCAGGAATATGAACTTTGGTAAGGACATGGGTTTGTGGTAGGTCCCTACCCCAAACATTACTTGATGAACAGAGTAGCCTTTCAGGTAGTATTCATCACAATTAACAAAACATTGTCCGATCAAGACTCTAGCTTCATGTTATGGGCTCTGCGTCGATATTCAGGGGAGATTGAGCCTGACTTAGCAGAGTTGGTCAAGGTTAAAGTACATGCGGTAATGGTCCTACTAACCCATGTTCATAACCATCCTACAAGCCAACAAAACTTGGAAGCAACGATGAGCAGTGTGGTTCCACAAATGGGTGGAGCAGGTAGTGCCTCCATTTCTTGAAGGATTGCACCATGGCATACAGTTCTAGATCATAATATGAGTATTTTCTCTTTTCTTCATTCAATGTTTCACTAAAGAAAGCAATAGGCTTCCCTTCTTGGCTTATAACTGCACTGATGGCTAAGTTACTAGCATCACATTCAATTGTAAACACTTTAGAAAAATCAAGCAGAGTAAGTATGGGTTCATGTGCTAGCTTTTGTTTCAAGTATTCAAAACTTTGAGCAGCTTCCTTGGTCCACTGGAATCTTCTCCTTTTCTCTCCTTTGATGGTGTCTATAATTGGTGATATGGTGTGACTGAACCCCCTTATAAAATTTTGATAGAAGCTTGTCAAGCAATAGAAACTCCTCACTTTTCCCACTGTTTTTGGTGTAGGCCAATTAAGGATTTCTTCGACCTTCTTTGGATCCATTTTTAGGTTACCTCCTGATATTACAAAGCCCAAGTATATCAGCTCCTGCTTCATCCATTCACACTTCTTGAGATTAATCATGAGATTCACTTCATGTAGCTTTCCCAACACTCTGTTCAAGTGCTCCAATTGTTCTTCCTTTGTTTTGTTGAATATCAAGATATCATCCAGGTATACTACTACAAATTTGTTAATGAAATCTCTTAACACATCATTCATGAGTCTCATGAATGTGCTAGGGGAATTTGATAGACCAAAGGGCATCACCATCCACTCATAAAGGCCGTCATTGGTCTTGAAAGCCATTTTCCACTCATCACCTTCTCTAATCCTTATCTGGTGGTAACCACTTTTTAAATCTATCTTTGAAAAGTATTTTTCCCCTGTCAAGCTGTGCATGAGGTCTTCCATTCTAGGTATAGGGAACCTATACCTAATGGCTATCTTTTTAATGGACCTTGAATCTCTATAGAGCCTCCATTCACCATCTGTTTTAGGTGCCAAAACTATTGGCACAATAGAAGGACTGGGACTCTTCCTCACCAAGCCCTTGTCTAGAAGCTCTTGCACTTGTTTCTTAATTTCCTCATTCTGTTGAGGTGTCATTTTATAAGCTTCCTTGTTAGGAAGGATTGCACTAGGAACCAAATCTATATGATGATTTACACCACGAATTGGAGGTAAGGAATTGGGAAACTCCTTCACCACTATGTGTTCATACCTATCAAGTAGAGTCTGCACTTCTTTTGGGACTTCCTTCTTATTGTCCTTTGCTGCTACCTCTAAAATTGGTTTCCCAAAAATAGCAAACCCAATCTTCTCTTCTTCCAAATCTTTTAGGAACTCCTTCCCCTTCACCATCATCACATTAGGTCCTTCATGGATTGTATTCTTGTCTTCCTATAGTGGATCTAATATGATAGACACTCCATCTTTTTCAATCTGATACTCATTCTTGAAACAATCATGTTGTGCTTTCCTGTCATATTGACATGGCCTACCAAGAAGTAGGTGGCACACATCCATGGGTACAATGTCATAGAGCATAAAATACTTATAAGGGCCAATGGAAAACTCCACATAAACCTTCTCATTCACAATAACTTTCTATCCCCTTTTCAACCATGAAATTTTATAAGGATTAGAGTGGGGTATCCTTTTCAATCTAAGCTTTCTACAATTTCCAAGGATGCAATATTATCAGTGGAGCCAGAGTCAATAATGACCTTACATACCTTTCCCTTAACTTTGCAAGTTGTTCTAAATAAAGCTTTCCTTTGAGGTGGCTCCTTTGAGGTAGGCACTTTGATCAACGTCCTCCTAATCATCAAAGACTCCCTTGATTTAGGCTTAGATCAGAGAGTTGAAGGTCTTGCACAAGAAGTTACACTCTCTACCTCTTCTTCTTCATGGACAAGCTCAGTTCTACTTTATCCACCTTGGTAGCTCGAAATTTGTTTGTTTGGACACTTCCATGAAAGATTCCCATATTGGTTGCAATCAAAACATTTCCCTAAAAAGGAATTAGATCCCCTTTCTAGTCTATTGAACATGCCTCTACCTCTTAGCCTTCTTCCCCTAAATTCCCCTCTTGTTTCCCCACTTTGTTCTTGAGTGGTGCCTTGTTCACCTTGTGTATTTTGGAAGACTCATCCTCTAGAATTACCTCTACCTCTGAAACTTTTACCTCTACCCTTGGATTGTTTTTCCAACCTCCTCTTTATCTTCTCCTCAGCTTTGGTAGCCACTTGGAAGCATTCTTCCACTATTCCAAGATTCATCATACTGATTCATCTTGGATTGTTTCCCTCAATCCATTCAGGTATCTAGCCACTCTTTCCTTTTCATTCTCCATGTGTCCTGACCTTATGGTCAATTTATGAAATTCCTCTATGTAAGTAGCCACATCCAACTCTCTCTGCCTCAAGCTTTGCAAACTTCTATAGGTTTGTACTTCATAGTCAACAGGCAAGAATTGGTGCCTGATCTTTTGCACCATCTGGTCCAATGAATTGATTTTAGGCTTCAAGTTCCTCACTCTCTCTTCTTGAGTGTAATTCCACCAAGTTAGAGTTGGTCCTCTGAGCTTTGTCTTAGCCAATTTGTTTTTCCTGTCTTCAGGAACCTCCTTGAACTCAAAGTAGCTGTCAAGAGCATCAATCCACTCTATGACTTCTTCTCCATCCATCTTTCCTCCATACATAGAGATTTCTATCTTCACTTCTTGAGCCTCTCCTCTTGCTTCCTTTAGCACCTGCAAGAACTTATTTTCATTAGCCCCCAACTCCTCTTGGGGTTTTGCTTGAGGGTTTTCCTCTTCACCCTCCTCTTCAGGGTCGCTCATCAAGCAATGATACCCTTACCTCTCTTTTCCTTCCTCTCAAGAGCTTCCATCCTTTCTCTCAAGGCTCTGATTTCTTTAGCAACTGTTGTGCTACCCATCTTTGGAGGCATTTTGTATTGTTCCTTGTTCACTATTACTTGAACTTTCAAACTTATGTTACACACGGACCCAGAGCCTAAGCTCTGATATAACCTGATGCAAGATAGGGTGGTTACTAACTCCTCTTAACACTTATTTACTGATCAAACTAATTCCTCTTCTTGATTTGGGTGACTTTCTGCCTAAGAGGTTGTTGTAGCTTAGTAGCATATAAGACACATGTATTCAACTATATCCTATGATATAGTTTTCTTCACAAATTTAACTACACATATTTGAATACCCATTACCCTGCTCGCAAACATACCCCAAGCCTGACCTAGGTTGCTTTGGACTGCATCATCCTAATTAGACCTTCTTTGCTAAACCATGGCCTAATTAAGCCTCTTTTACAAATGACGTATGCCTAAATTGTTTACCTTGACCTCAAAGACCACATACACATTGTTTACTAGTCATAAATACAACATTTCTTGTATTGTCTTCACTCAAATAGACTATAAACTTACTGTCCCCTACAAAAACCAATATTTTCACCATGGAAAAGTCACTCTATGAGCCATTAGCTCGGTCTGATGCTTGATACACATTACCACGCTACCAAAAAATACAAAGAAACATCATGTTACACTCCTACTTGCACATTCCACTTATCTACTTCTTTCAACAATGGTGGAATGGCCTCAATAACTCATTTTATTTGTAAACCCTCTAAAAACCTACTTGCAGAGCAGTTTTAAAAAAATAGATCAAATATATTCTTTAACTAAATGAAGACCCTCCAAATATGATTCAAAATGAAGCTAGTACGATGTCTTATTCATCAACATAGATTTTCCATGGATCTCTAACTATACGGGTTGCACAAAATAAGAAACAATTCAGATTTTCAGAAAATAAAAATAAAAAGTAGAACTTTCTTATTTGGTCTTCAAGAACTTCTTGTCTCTAACATGCTCCAAAGATTTTACACCTTTTTCACTAACTTTATAGCTTGTTACAACGTCCCAAAATGGAATTCAAAAGGTCTGATTGTTGGACTTCCAACTACCCCTCAATTGAACATAAAAAAACCCCTAATTCACCTAGTAACATTAATGTAAACTACTAAGACCCCCCTTAACTCAAATTACAAATGTTTCTAGGTGATGAATTTGGCCACCTAGGCCTTATTACAACACCAAAATATCATTTCCTAAACCTAGGACTTAAATTCAAAGTAAAATATACCAAAATTGGGAAAAACAAAGAAGGTGCTTTGCACCAACTTATCCATGGGAAGGTATTAGAGTATACTATAATTTCTCATATTGTCATAATAATATGGCATAGTTCTTTTGGATTTTGGCAAGGTACACATAGTCAAGGGTTTTTTGCTAGTTTTGCAATGGTTTTTGGGCCAAAGCTGGTTGGTAGGATCTAGGTATGGCAAGCAAGTCACCGAGAAGCCAGTATGGAACGGGGAGTCTTTTCCCTTCCTTTTTTGCATGCAAAGTATAGGGAATTTGAGATGTGATGGGTTGAGGAAGGTGATCAAATGATTGTATGGGATTTTTGGTTTTTAATTCATAACGAGTGGTTATCCAAGCATATAGGGGGGGTTGCAAAACTGGGTTAATATTGAGCATTTTCATGCTGTAGACCTATGTAATGGGTACCCATTATGGGTTGTATTCAGTTCCGTTTAGCGGAAGGATGTTGTAAGTTTTTTTTTCAAAAGGAGCTATAACCGGAGGTTTTCTTCCTAATTCTTTCCTCTCGGTATGCTCGTTGAATCGAGATTTGTATTATTATATTTAAAATTATATTATAATATAATATAATAGCGATACCATTTTTGCAAAAAAAAACATTAAAATACTATGCTGAGGATGACCTGCCCATAATATTTGTTATCGATGATATATTTTTAATTCATTCTTGGCTGAAAACACATTCTGCCTCCAATAGCAAGGCACCATAATGAATTTCTTAAGCTTCAAGATGCATTATAAAATTTAATCCTTGAAAGCAAAGGAGAGATCGAATGAAGACTAAGAACGGTATAAGAATGGACGCAATAGTCCCTTAAAAAGCTCAGTTACCATAAGAAGGGAATATATTCAAAGGAGACAGATCTTTGTGAACAGTGAGTTGATCTTGTTTAAACCAATGAATAAGCTCGGAAAGCAAACGATATAGGAAAGGACGCAATAGTCCCCTAAAAAGCTTAGTTACTATAGCAAGGGAATATATTCGAAGGAGAAAGCTCTTTGTGAAGAGTGGATTTATCTTGTTTAGACCAATGAATGAGGTCCGAAAGCAACCGATTTACATTTGCCAAACGACAAATTTGACTAAAAAGCATAACTCTCAACTATCTTTTCCGGATGCCGAATAATGCAATCTGCTCCGTTAGCTTAGTGGTTGAATCCCTGGGCTGTATGATTAACATGTGTCATGCATTTCAGCGTGAACAGAAAATTGTTGTTTGAAATCGAGGCCTTCGACGGGCAACAAAGTAAAAAGGGAGTCGCCAAATTTGGAATAAAATATGCTAACGGGTGGAACCGAACGCCTGTAGAATTGGGCACTTTCTCAGGTATCATATTCTAGTACTTATATTCCTCTCTTCGCATGATTGCTGACCTAAACTATTTTACGCCACTTCAGATCACTTTTTTCAGAGGCATAGAATATTTTTCTTATGTATTTTTCATTCCAAATCGAGTATGCTAATACATGTGGCCTCGTCATGCTGATTCAAATGATCTATTTAATTATTATTATGGGTTATTTGAGTTATTATTTTAGAGTGCTAGTCATTATACCTTTTAAGTGTATATTACTTGGATCTCATTTAAGAATTTATGGTTATATGTAAAGGTGAGTTAAAAGTAATTTTAAATTAGGAAATCATTAATGAGATAATAACAATAATAAAAAATAATGAAATAAAAGATTTATTACTATTTTATTATTGCATTTTAACATAATCATTTTTGTATAATTGTTTTACATGTCTTTAATCTTGTTTCAAAATATCAAATTGGTATAGTAAGGTTTGACTATTACTGAGATAAGATGGAAGTTTCCTTATTAAATTGTTGGATCATGTTGGAAAAATAATTATATAACTCACATAAATATTTGATATTTTGTAAGGTTGTGATCCATGTCAAAAGAGAGTAACACACATTAAGTAGTGAATTTTTTTTCTTAATAGTTATTATGTTTTACAAAAAGGAATAAAAATATACTACTCAATAAGCTAGAAAAGATTGCACAAGCATTTTCAAATTAAAGAAGTTGTCACTAAAGAAAAAAATATATAGAGAGTTTTTATATTGAATCTCCACCTCCAACACCCAAAAGGAAGCAAATAACATATAAACTAAACAATCATAATGAAAAAGTAGAAATGATAACTCATAACATCTTGGAGAAGGCAAACAAACTATGAAGATTGATTATGGGATATGGACTCCCAGTTTAAAGTACTTCATCTATGATTACTATCAAAAGCACATTTATGCAAACAATCCACAAAAACATTTCATTCATGAGGGATATGATCAAGGGATGGTGATGATGATTTTTTGAAAGATGAATTTATTTTTTAAAAGATGCCAACTCTCAAGAAGATTCATCAAAACTCCCTTTTTTTATTATGTAAGACAAACTAAAACCATGCAATCCATCTCATGAATAACTTATTTCCAACTCAAATCATAAGCTCTCTCTAAATTAAAAAAGATTCCACAGTTCTCCATCTAATAATTAGTACAAAATCCTATAATAAAAGAAGAAAATAAAGTAAACAAAACCATTACTATTAGATTATATACAAAAAAATCCCATCTACACCAAGATTACCCTTAGAAAAGTCATCATTGTTTATTCTAAAAATACCTAATGAGAGATAAGACCATCTTCAAACTCTTTCAATGCTATGAAAAGAGAGATAAAAGTAATAGATCTTATTAGATAGACCAAATATACTTTCTTCAAGATCAAAATACCAAAGGAAACTCGTACATGGTCAAAAGGAAACATAGCAAGCAAGGTTTGTTTAAGTGCATCTAAACTCTTATATTGAACTCTAGTAATAATAATCTAATTAGCTTGGAAGATCTAAAAAAAAATATCCAATGAAATTTTCCAAATACAAATTAAAAGTATATTTAACATGGTTGTCAGATTTGGTAAATGCATACAAAAATTAGGGTTCATGGTAATGACACCCCACTTGAATATAAAAATATTCCTCTGTAAAAATATAAGGATTAGGAGTGAAAATGAAGGTGATTTCAAATGGAATTTTAATGATACATAAATAAGATGACTATGTTGGCATTAATAAATTAAGTTACTGGAATTCCTACAGACCTTAACCACCATATATTTATCATCCATCTCATTTATTTAATGGGATATACCTTGTGTTGAATCAAAAATGATTATATCCATTTCAATGTTGTTATCTTATTCGGGAGTAGGAAAAGTGATCCTAAATCCAACTAAGATTAGCCTCTTTTCACATAACATCACATTTTGGAAAGAAAACCAACTAGGCTTGATGATTATCTTGTTGCCACAATGGAGCGCTAATATTTCAAGGTATTGTCTCTATTTTTGTGTTGTGTTGATGATAATTTTTATGTATTTCAACATAGATGTTTGACATATAACTCTAGATCTGAAAATGTAATTTATTGCATAGATGAAAAAAAAAAGTAACAAAATAGTTTCAAATCTAAGCATGAGATACAAAGAGGAACCTATGATATAAATTTGAGCTTAAATTAATGAATAAGTGGCTAGACTAGGATGCTCCTTTATAGGATCTTAATATTTTTAATTGTATATTATAGTCTACTATGTATCTCTTGTGACTGTCTTGTATTGAAAGTCAATTATTAGACCCTCACAAAAGAAAAGAGGGGGAATAGTTGTGTTGTATAGGGGTTTTCCTAAGTCAAACTCGATTTTGGTATTTCTACCTCTATGTATAATAGATGATGATGATTAAGAGAACATGCCCTAAGTCGGAAAAAACCCAGAACAACAATAATTGACTTAAATGATAGATGATAAATGACAAGGTTACGTTCATGTGAAATCCCTAATGTAGTGATTCCACACAACAAGCTGTCATAAATGTTGATTGATGGATGTCCTGATTTCTTGATAGACCAACAAAAACTTAGTTCTCATAACATAATAGATTCTTGTAGCTAGCATGTAGAGGATAACTCAACACATATTCATAATTCGACATAATTGTCATAATGTCTTCTTGCATATAAAGTTCTTCATCCTTCCATGTCTTCCAAGATTGCTCTTAAATGATAAAATCATTGTAATAATACTACTAAATCTACCCTTAAATTGCCTTAACTAATTTTAAGATCTCCATTTTTACCATTAAGAATGCTAGCCCTTGTTAGAATTAAAATAATAAAAATATCTTATATTTATATGCAATTTTTCTAATTTACCAAAAATCTGATATGAATTGTGACAAACAATATAAGATTTTCAAATATTAAAATGTGGAAACTTGACATATTCAAAGTGGGGAAAAAATAGGCTGGACAAGGGTGCAAGGAGCCCTAGTCGAGGCTTATTTTTAGACTTTTTACATTGTTCAATATATAATAACTACTAGTTTCTAATTTGAACCTAATTTCCCAAAAATGATAATACACGGGAAAATTATAAGCACAATTAGGTCTAGGCACATAGGGGGAGCTAAACCTAGTGTGAAATTTTCAAGGATGACAATTTTAAACACTACATTTAGCCCTAATTTTCAACATGTATGATTGTGAACAAATTAAATTATTCTAATATTATCTTAATTTTAGAAAATGGAAAAAAATAGAAATTTCCATGCCCAAATAAAATTATGGATATAAATTAGCCTGCACAAGTAGCAGAGTTGGCTTGGGCTGTGGGTTTGCTCCCAATTGGTTTCAGGTTCAACTTAACTCTCAGCTTTACCCGCTTGGGACTAGCTTGCAGGCTGTTGGGTCCCCCTCACTAGTCTCACCTCAGCTCACCCCTTCGGATGCTGGGCTGGATCACAGGGATACCTGTCGTTAGCCAAAAAATTATGGATATAAGATAAAAGGTTGATATCCGCTGCACTGAAAATGTAAACTGAACATCATTGCTGAGCAGTTTAGCTCTTGGGATAGTGGTATTGAACGAATTTCCAAAACAGATCACTGAATTCTAGATTAAGCATTCTAAATGCCAATCTCCACATTGGTAAAGCATGATTTGCTTTTCTCTTTTGTTGGAAACAAAATTATAAAATGATGGGTGAAATGTACGGGCCATACATAGCAAACTTTCATTACTACAAAGAATTAAAGCAAAAGTATTAATAATATTCAAAAGTCTGAAAAGCACATCCAAAGTCTTATTTTCACTGTTTGTTTAGATTTCAAAAGCTAGGAATGATGAACAATTGATTCAACCTAATATAATGATGAAATTCTAACCATCAATCAGAAAGTAATCATGTAGTGTCTGGCATCAGAAGAGCAACAAATACTAAGCCAAGGATGACTTGCCCATAATATTTCTCACCCATAACATGATATGGGCAATTCATTCTTGGCTGAGTAACACGTTCTGCTTCGCAATGCAAGCCACCATCATGAATTTCTTATTCTCCAAGATACATTCTCAAATGTAATCCAGGAAACCCAAGGAGAAGTCGAATGAAAACTATGGACAGGAAAAGAAAGGAAGCAATACGGCCTTATAAAGCTAACTTATCAGACAAAGGGAATATATTCAAAGGAAAAAGCTCTTTGTGAACAGTGAATTTATTTGTCTAGTCCAATGAAATACGTCGGAAAGTAAACGATTTCAATTTGGCAAACGACAAAATTTTACTGAAAAAACGTTCACGAATCTGAACCATCTTATCCGGAGACTCAATAATGTACACTGCTCCGTTAACTTTGTGTCTGTAAAAGTTCATGACCAAATACAGTTTTGATTCTTGGGCTGTATTATTGACCTTCAATGGAGCACAATTAAAAAGCGAGTTACAATACCCATAAGCCAATATGCTAACAGGTTGAAGCAAACGCGCGTAGATGAGAAGATTCCTTCTTTTTGCCACTTTATTAGGTATCCCTTAGGTGCCTTAATTTCGTATGGCGAAAAAAGTGTAGTAACTTCTTAAAAAAATTGTACATACTAACTTGCAGTGAAGTTTTCTTTACACAATTCGAGACTTGGCTTTTATATTGAGAGTTTATAGGGTTTTTTTTCATGTGCTGCATGATTTTATTTGTTAAGTTTATAATTCTAAATCTTAACATGTGACTCTTGGCTTTATTTTCTAATTTTAAGTTGATCTGTTCAATCTGTCGCCATATTTTTAAGACATGTGCTTGAGTTTTATTCATCAAATGTTTACTATCCCTTCGTTACTGGTAACCAGCTTGGGCTCTTTACATGTATGGATTTTAAATATCTTATGTTCCACTTTATGAGCGCCTACCATGCGGTCCCTTACTTTGTCTTGGTGGCGTCCATGTGTTGTTCTCTTATTGCATCGTGCAGGTTTTATGCATTGCATGTTCTTGTTTCGAGAACACTTATGCATTGCATGTGCTCTGACGTCGCCTGTCTCTGGTAGTGTTAGGTTGTATGCTAGCTATGTGCCACCTCAGTCCTAATTGGCGCTCTCTTATTCGTACCGCACACTTTTAGTTCATCGCATGCTTTAAAAGATTCAAAGCTCAAGGTTGTGACGATGTGCTTTTATAGCATGTGGCAATGATGTCATGGTTTCCTTTGTTCTATGCGGGGCTTATCAAAGGATGACTAAGATCCTCTTGTGATTATTTTGTGCACTCTCTTCATGTTGCAAGTTCTAAAAATATGAACCATCGAAACTTGTGACGTGAATTGGTGACACATGTTCCAAATTTTTTGCTGCGACATACTAGCTATGCATTCTCGTTTCCAGACTCGATAGTTAAAGTGGGACCATTAAGATGACTTCTAAAGTGTCATTGTAGATGGAGTTTTTTTGTTTTCTCTTTCACTGCAAATTTTTTCACGTTAGGTAAAGATCAATGGTTCCTATTCAAAACTGAACTTGTGAACACTATTCAAAAGTATTCAATCCACCGATATATGCCAAAATTCATTACAATTTCATGTCATTTGCATCTATTTGAGTTTTCAAGAGCCTTCAAAAGTGAGCAACACAAAGAATTTTGTAAAATTCTAGCTCTCAAACAATTGTAGACATGAACTAGGGTTACCTATGTAGAGAATTGGTAAGTCCTAATTTCATGTCTTAAAATGCATAATTAGTATTAAAATTATGTGCTTTTCAGTCATAAGATTTTATTGTTATTTTCAAGAACTAGATTAGGGTTAGATGATGACCTCCTAGCCCAAGTCACATGATCTTCAACAAAAGCCATGCATGCACAAGGGTCAAGAATATTACTAAATTGACTATTTAACAAATGAGGATAAGTAAGGGATGTAGCTATCTTTGTAAATGGATGAACATTGTTTGATTACGAATATAGGATGGCTTTTCCTAAGCAACCACTTTCAAACATTTTGAACTTGGCCCTTAGTAATCTTGTTGTTTTGAAAGTTTTTGGGAACGTTGATCTAATTATGAAAATTAGCAATGAGCTATAATGTAGAAAATAAAGCAATTTTGACTCTGAAAGGTTACATTCTAGTCAGTTTTGACAAAGAGTATATATCTAAGGTTTTCAACTTAAATATGTTAGTGAATAAGCCCAATTTCTTCAATTCCTTCTGCAAAGAATACCAAGAGGATGGACATAGCTATAGGGTTGATTTGCTTCCTCATCATAGAACTAGGGGAAGGGATAAAACTTCAATAAAATTCTATCATAATTATATGGAGCCTTTTGATGCATACATCTTTGAGGACTATTTTATCATAACATACTTTGCACTCTGCTAGGTCTTAGGAGGATGTAAATCATGTATTCCTATGCACTTGATGATGTTGGTTGCTGATATAAAAAATATAAATTTAAATAGGGAATTTTATTATGGCACCTTTATCTCAGATGGAATTCATAGGAAGTTGAAGGATATAAAGAAAGATGAAAAAATTATACATTTTAGGTGGTATTCTCTACTCTACCACATCCTCTTATATATTACGATGGAGATATGGGATAAGTCTGTGCAGTTAAGATTTTACGATTGAGACACACATAAGGGATACACACTATCGAAATTTAAATTTTGTTGTGTTTGAAGAGAGATTTGTGCTCACTATTCTAAAACATTTAAGTATAAATCAAGAATATATTCTATAAGAAATGGAAAGATTCTAAATTCCCAAAGAGAAGGAAACCTAAACTTGGAATCTAACACAATTGAGGAGATTGGTATCTCCTTTCTAACTCAATAGTAATAAGTGTGTATGGATATCTTGTAAGATCTCATATATTTTTAAGGATAATAAGAATCATAACTAATTTCTTGGAGGTCATATGTGAGTTAAATGAAAAATATAAACATGATCTAAGAAATCATAAGGGTTATTTATTCTTTGCTTCTATTATGCTTTCTAATTTAATAGTGACAATGAATGAGGGTCAAAATTTGGTTTGTGAATTTCTATACACATATTGGATGAATATAGATCTGCATAGGGATTTTACTCTAGAGCTTTTATTATCCAAACAAGGAAAAATTTTAAGATATCAAACTTCTACCATAAATTTCTCATGGTCTAATATGTACAAAATTGCACTACTAGAAATGAAGTGAAAATAAAGAAAATAAAATGGAGTGTGATTATGAAGGATGGAGAGTAGATGAAAAGGGGATACCGTAACTACTTATTTCATTATGAATCCAAATTATAATGAAATTTATGATATCATTATAAATCTAAATTCTGTTATATAATATGAAAGTTATTAGTTTTAAGCCTCAATTGTAAAAAATAATATTAGAGGAAAGAACACTTGTAAGGGAAGAAATACAAGATAAAATGCGCATCACATCCCAAAAAATGAAATCAATTGATTTACCTACAATCTTAGTTGCCCCTCCACCTAAAATTCAAAGAAGTAAAAAATTTTCAACCTCTAGTAAGTTACTCTATTGACTATGCAGAGACAACGGGAAAAGGTGAGAATGTAGTAGATGAGGAGGAGGTCAATGAAATGATTCCTTCTCTACTAAGTATTTAAATCCATGAAGTACTACAAGATTAGTTGACCATCAATTTCAAGGCTGCAAGAGATGAGATAAATGACATTAGAGCACTAGCTTACATAAAGTTCATAATAAATCATCCTTTTATAAAGTCTAAGGAAATTCAGGACTTTGTGTTGAATATTAAAATAGAAGAATCAAAAAGAAGATTGAAGAAAGATAAAAGGGGAGGTTGATCCCGATGAAATAAAAGTCTCAAAGAATGTGCTGCAAGAAGTTATATTCAATATCAATGACATCACCCTTCGTGAGGCTAGAAGAATAGTGCAATAAAGTGGATTACTTCTACTATCAAATTAGGAAATCTCTTTGGTCATTTCTCTTGTCACAATTAGAAGAAAATATACTGATGAAGAGGACTTAACCATAAAGGAGTGAGCAAAGAAATAATTTTTTGGTTCAAGGATCATTACTAAATATAGATCCCTTACTATTTGGGCAGTTGCACTTGAATCTAATAATCTATGTGTGGAAAACAATATTAGACATAACTAGAAACTTTATTGTTAGGGGCATTTCTCATACGATATCCCCTCAAGAAGCATCATTGGTTGTTAGTTCAATATTATTTAGTGAGGCAATAGCTAATACGCTCCAAGTAAACATTGATAAGTTATAGAAGGACCACATTAGATTATTACAAGAGTATAATGCAATTAGCCTCACCTCAACCAAGTTGATTGGATATATATATCAAGAATATCAAAACATTATCATTAATAATAAAAGAGAACTAAATAAGAAATTGGGAGAAGACCAAGAAAGGGGAAGTAAAAGGGTAGTTCACATAGCTAATGACCTAATTGGCCATAATATGTCCAGGATTATGTATAAGAGGAGTGATTATTGGGAAGGATATAATGATCTAAGGGACATATACATCAAAATAATGTAGCATTATTAGAACCTGAAAGATATTTTTAGTATATTGATCCACATAGTTTCCACCACTAACTCTTATGAGATATATAAACACACCAAGTATGATCTAAATATACCAATGAAGTTGGCATCTATTTATGAGTCTGTTCGCATGTTAGGGGAAATGTCAACATTCCCATCTAGGCTAGAGCTCCAATTGAAGAATAAAATTAGAAAAAATGTACATACTAACTTTCAGTGAAGTTTCCTTTACACAATTCGAGACTTGGCTTTTTATGTTGATAGTTTATAGGGTTTTATTTCATGTGCTGCATGATTTTATTTGTTAAGTTTAAAATTCTAAATCTTAACATGTGACTCTTGGCTTTATTTTCTAATTTTAAGTTGAACTGTTCAACCTGTTGCCATATTTTTAAGTCATGTCCTTGAGTTCTATTCATCAAATGTTTACTATCCCTTCGTTACTAGTAACCAGCTTGGGCTCTTTGCATGTATGGATTTTAAATATCTTATGTTCCCCTTTATGAGCGCCTACCATGCGGTCCCTTACTTTGTCTTGGTGGCGTCCATGCGTTGTTCTCTTATTGCATCATGCAGGTTTTATGCATTGCATGTCCTCTGACGTCGCCTGTCTCTGGTAGTGTTAGGTTGTATGCTAGCTATGTGCCACCTCAGTCCTAATTGGCGCTCTCTTATTCGTACGCACACTTTTAGTTCATCGCATGCTTTAAAAGATTCAAAGCTCAAGGTTGTGACGATGTGCTTTTATAGCATGTGGCAATGATGTCATGGTTTCCTTTGTTCTATGCGGGGCTTATCAAAGGATGACTAAGATCCTCTTGTGATTATTTTGTGCTCTCTCTTCATGTTGCATGTTCTAAAAATATGAACCATCCAAACTTGTGACAACGTGAATTGGACACATGTTCCAAAATTTTTTTGTGACATGCTAGCTATGCATTCTCGTTTCAAGACCCCGTGGTTAAAGTGGGACCATTAAGATGACTTCGAAAGTGTCATTGTAGATGGAGTTTTTTGGTTTTCTCTTTCACTGCAAATTTTCCCACGTTAGGTAAAGATCAATGGTTCCTATTCAAAACTGAACTTGTGAACGCTATTCAAAAGTATGCAATCCACCGTCATATGCCAAAATTCCTTACAATTTCATGTCATTTGCATCTATTTGAGTTTTGAAGAGCCTTCAAAAGTGAGCAACACAAAGAATTTTGTAAAAATTCGAGCTCTCAAACAATTGTAGAGGGGAATTAGGGTTACTTATATAGAGAATAGGTAAGTCCTAATTTCATGTCTTAAATTGAATAATTACTATTAAAATTATGTGTTTTCGAGTCATAAGATTCTATTGTTATTTTCAAGAACTAGATTAGGGTCAGATGATGACCTCCTGGCCCAAGTCACATGATCTTCAACGAAAACCATGCATGCAGAAGGGTCAAGAATATTACCAAATTGACTATTTAACAAATGAGGATAAGTAAGGGATGTAGCTATCTCTGTAAATGGATGAACATTGTTTGATTATGAATATAGGATAGCTTTTGCTAAGCAACCACTTTCAAACATTTTGAACTTGGCCCTTAGTAATCTTGTTGTTTTGAATGTTTTTGGGAATGTTGATCTAATTATGATGATTAGCAATGAGCCAAATGTAGAAAAGAAAGCAATTTTGACTCTGAAAGGTTACATTCTAGTTAGTTTTGACAAAGAGTATATATCTAAGGATTTTAACTAAAATATGTAAGTGAATAAGCCCAATTTCTTCAATTCCTTGTGCAAAGAATACCAAGAGGGTGGACATAGCTATAGGGTTGATTTGCTTCCTCATCATAGAACTAGGGGAAGGGATAAAACTCCAATAAAGTTCTATCATAAGGGTATGTGCAGGATCATCATGGAAAAAATTGGCCCTTAAGTGGCAATAAAAAGACAAAAAATCAGAGTTAGACAACTTGATATAAAAATTTGAATAGGTTATCTATATTATTTCAAAAAAATGTAAAAATAGAATCTGTAGCAAATTGAATGAATTTTCTAAACTAATAGACCTTTATTTAAAAAAAAAAAATCTATTTGGTGAAAATTTGAAATTTCAATGCAGTAGTATTTAAATTTCAGGATAAAAATAAGAAGTAGGTGTTTGTCTGACCACCCTAACCACAATAAAATGATAATATTATTTTATAATCTTTTAGATATAAGTATAGGAATCATGTCCCAATGTGACGCATATTTTTTTATAATTTTTTTCCAAGTAAATAATTAATTATTAATTTATAATTATAAATTTTAAAAAATATAAAAACTCGTTTGTCTAACCACCTTAACTTGCTAAAAAATTCATTAAATTAAATTTTACTTTTTTTAATCCTATAGTATGCGAAGCATATAATGTGACGCATGTTTCGGATTCAAAAAATGTGATACCGTTTGAAAGTTATAGATGTTTTTCAATCAACCTATCAATCAGGACTTTATGCATAATTCTAATAGAAAATGAATAATAATTATTTATTAAATTCAAAGTAAAGTATAATTTATATTGGTGGAAAGCTGAGAATCTCCTCTAAAAACTCTTTTCGTTTCATCAATTTTGGGTAAAAAAAAAGTCATCAGCCACATGGGCCATCATATGGCTTACATATTGTAGACATGTAAAACTAACATCATGCATCATGCATCCAGCTCTAATTTACATTCATTTCTTTTATTAATCAATGAAAATAATTTATTGATTAAATCCCTAAGCTTCATCAGACTTAATTAAATAAATCAAATTATTTAATTAAGTCCTAAAGTTCTTCTTATTTGATTCAATAAATCAAACTGATTTAAATCAAATGTCAAACTCCTAAAATCCTCCAAGTTAATTAATCTAAATTAATTAACTTCTAATCATAATTACCATTCTCTAGCTTTTGACTCAACTAGGGTGAAATCTAAACTCTCAACTAACCCACCCACTTGCACCAATAAATCAATTATTTGATTTATCAATTCTTCTAATTACTTTCAAAAGGGCATCAAGATGGAATATTCTTCGAATTTGAATCTTCCCTCCACATGAATTTTCCCTTCCAACAAAGCATTAAATTCTCTTACACATCTCTTGCACAAGTGAAACTTGACATTTATTGCACCTTTCATCCCCCCTAAACATGTCTTTTAATGCAAATTGAAATTTGAAGTTGGCACATTGGCCAAGACTTGCACATTCCTCACCCTCTCACACCTTGACAAGTGTCATCTTGTCATTGGATTTTTGAATGATCCCACATTCATTCAAAATATCTCAATCTCCTACCCTTGAATTCATAAAATCAAGGCACAACAACACAATTAAACAACACATCTTGAGGCAAGGTTACTCTCTTCATTTGAGAATCAATCTTGCTCTTCATAATCCACATTTGAAAGCATCTACACTATAGGCAACTTGAGCTTATAGCATCTCATTGTCTATCTCATCATCTTGGCAATCTTGCTTATCAAGGATTGAGAAAGGGCTCTTTTACATATTCAAAGAGCACCAATCCACTATAGAATAGATACATTTCATGTCTTCTTTACATGTTTGTTTTTGTTTTATGATTTATTTTGAAGAATGTCATGTTATTATATGAGGATGTTAGTCTATGTGAACCATGTGCAGATTTAGCATCCACACATATCACCACTTTTTGGCCCATCATGATCCTGCACATACCCATAATTATATGGAGCCTTTTGATGCATATATCTTTGATGACTATTTTATCAGATCATACTCTGCACTCTGCTAGGTCTTAGGAGGATGTAAATCATGTATTCCTATGCACTTGATGATGTTGGTTGCTGATATAAAAAATATAAATTTAAATAGGGAATTTTATTATGCCACCTTCATCTCCAATGGAATTCATAGGAAGTTGAAGGATATAAAGAAAGATTAAAAAATTATACATTTAGGTGGTATTCTCTACTCTACCACATCTTCTTATACATTAGGATGAAGATATGGGATTTAAGTCTATGCAGTTGAGATTTTATGATTGAGACACACATAAGGGATACAAACTACACAGATTTAAATTTTGTGATGTTTGAAGAGAGATTTGTGCTCACTATTCTAAATCATTTAAGTATAAATAAAGAATATATTCTATAATCAATGGCAAGATTCTAAATTCCCAAAGAGAAGGAAACCTAAACTTGGAATCTAACACAATTGAGGAGATTGGTATCTCCTTTCTAACTCAATAGTAATAAGGGTGTATGGATATCTTGTAAGATCTCATATATTTTTAAGGATAATAACAATCATAACTAATTTCTTGGAGGTCATGTGGGAGTTAAATTAAAAAGATAAACATCATCTAAGAAATCATAAGGGTTATTTCTTCATTGCTTCTATTATGCTTTCTAATTTAATAGTGACAACAAATGAGAGTCAAAAATTGTTCTGTGAATTTCTATACACATATTGGATGAATTTGGATTTGCATAGGGATTTTACTCTAGAGCTTTTATTAGCGAAACAAGGATAAATTTTAAGATATCAAGCTTCTACTATAAATTTATCATGGTCTAATATGTACAAAATTGCACTACTAAAAATGAAGTGAAAATAAAGAAAATAAATTGGAGTGTGATTATGAAGGGTGAAGAGTAGATGAAAACAGGATAGCCTAACTACTTAGAGTCTTATAATGAAATTTATGATCTCATTATGAATCCAAATTATGTTAGACAATATGGAAGTTGTTAGTTATAAGCCTCATATGTAAAAAATAATATTAGAGGAAATAACACTTGTAAGGGAATAAATACAAGATAAAGTGCTTGTCACGTCCCAAAAAATGCAATCAATTGATGAACCTACAATCTTAGTTTCCCCTCCACCTAAAATTCAAAGAAGTGAAAAAAGAATCAATTAAGTTACCCTATTGACTATGTAGAGACGATGGGAAAAGGTCAGAATGTAGTAGATGATTAGGAGGTCAATGAAATGATTCATTCTCTACTAAGTGTTTAAATCCATGAAGTACTACAAGATTATTTGACCATCAATTTTAGGGCCGCAAGAGATGAGATAAATAACATTAGATAACTAGCTTACATAAAGTTCATAATAAATGATCCTTTTATAAATTCTATGGAAATTAAGGACTTTGTGTTGAATATTAAAATAGAAAAAACTAAAAGAAGATTGAAGAAAGATAAAAGGGGAGGTTGATCCCGATTAAATAAAAGTCTCAAAGAATGTGCTGCAAGAAGTTATATTCTATATCAATGACATCACCCCTAGTGAGGGTAGAAGAATGGTGCAATAAAGTGGATTACTTCTACTACCAAATTAGGAAATCTCCTTGGTCATTTTTCTTGTCAAAATTAGAAGAAAATATATTGATGAAGAGGACTTAACCATAAAGGAGTGAGCCAAGAAAGCATTTTTTGGTTCAAGAGTCATTACTAAATATAGATCACTTACTATTTGGGAAATTACACTTGAACCTAATAATCTATGGGTGGAAAATAATATTAGAGACATAACTAGAAACTTTATTGTTAGGGGAATTTATCATACCATATCCCCTCAAGAAGCATCATTAGTTGTTAGTTCAATATTATTTCGTGAGGCAATAGCTAAGAAGCTCCAAGTAAACATTGATAAGTTATAGAAGGACCATATTAGATTATTACAAGAGTATAATGCAATTAGCCTCACCTCAACCGAGCTCATTGAATATATATATCAAGAATATCAAAATATTATCATTAATAATAAAAGAGAACTAAATATGAAACTGGGAGAAGACAAAGGAAGGGGAAGTAAAAGGGTAGTTCACATAGTTAATGACCTAACTAGCCATAGTATGTCATGGATTATGTATAAGATGAGTGACTGTTGGGAAGGATATAATGATCTAAGAAACATATACATCAAAATAATGTAGCATTATTAGAACTTGAAAGATATTTTTAGTATATTGACACACATAGTTTCAAACACTAACTCTTATGAGATATATAAGCACACCAAGTATAATCTAAATATACAAATGAAGTTGGCATCTAATTTTGAGTCTTTTGGCATGTTAGGGGAAATGTCAATATTCTAATCTAGGCTAGAGATCAAATTGAAGAATACAATGAACTCCTTTTATACTTTAGAAGAGGTAATAATGCCTAGAATTTGTACTGTAGAAAAATGGATCACTTTGCATTTTTGCACTTGTTTGGGCCCTCCTTATGGATTTTTGCTTAATGTTGCCTTGATTTAGTGTTGTAATATGGCTAACACATTCACATTAGGTCCTAGGCCCTTGTAAAATAATGAATTTTAATGGTACCTTTCTAAGGTGTTGTAAAGTGTTGTAACTCACTTTCACACTTTTCTAGGGTTTTATCAAATAAACAAGCATAATAAATTGATTTTTAATCAAAATTAACCTTAATTTTTCCTTATTTGGAGTGTTGTAAAGTGTTGTGACACACTTTCAGACTTCTCTAGGCTTGTCGTCAATAATTAGACTTTCTCATTCTTTAGTTGGCCCTATTTTGCATCTGCAAGCCTCATTTATTGCATCTTTCTGAGGATATTCCCTACACAAATCATTATCCAATCATAATCTAGGTGTTCCTAGCTTGTGTGACCCAAATTTAGTGTTTGGGACTCCTTCACCACCTTGGGCGAATGGGTCCCACCTACATATTTTGGCCCCGAACTAGTTTTTACACACTTTTAAGCATTTTTAATTTTTGGTCCCATACATTAAGCCTGATGTGACTCATTCTCCATGTTGGTCGAATGAGTCCTATGCAGCCCAAAATTAAATTTAATTCAAATTTTTGGTAGGATTTTATTCTCCTAGATCTAATTTCATCTTGTAGTGTTGTAATTTTTGGAATTCTTGCATAATCAAGTATAAATACAAGGTTCTTTCACTCATATTCAACACCTACCATTCAAGAGAGTTCACAAGAGAACTTAATCATTCACAAGAGCATTGAAGATCATTTCAAGGGAAAATTATTGACCATTTTAGAGCAGCATTCAAGTGCCAATCATCATGTCAAAGATTGCATTCATCATGTTTGTTATTGTGGTAACAATTGAAATGTAGGGTTTATGATTCAAGCAAGTATTTCAAGCAAGATTCAAGAACCACATCCATTGCAGCCATTTCAAGCATATTTGTAGCACCTTATTGCTAGGGTTTGGTGAGTTACAACATTGTTTTTTGTTCATTCATCATTCTCCATTCATACTTGCTTTCATTTCAAGGTTAATTACCAACAAGGGGTTTGACTAAGGAAAACCCCTATTCACTAACCCAACAACATTTTTCCCTCTCCTAAGTGTGCGATTTGCAAAGCTAGGTTGCATATTTCTCAAGGATCAAGATTGGAGAAAATATGTCAAGTGATCAAAGTTGTCAAAGTTTTCATCAAGCCTTGGAGAAACTTGGAAAGGACCCACATGTGGCAATTTGCAATTTTAGATCCAGAATTCAATCAAGAAGAGGAAAGTAGACTAAGAGGAACATAATTAGGTTCAAAACTTCTAGAAAAGAAGAAGTGGTTTGATTCGCCATAAGTGCTAAATGAGTCCCACTGTACAGGCCTGATAGAGATATTATCTGGATACCCTTTTGGTAGAAACTTGTATCTGCACATTTTCTAGGAAACTAAAATGATTCGCCCAACCTAGTGAATTAGTTCCAGTCAACCTTGACAATAGATTTTTTTAGTGATTCAAACCTCCATTCAGCCATCTCTGGTTTTCGAGGTGCACAATTTTTGTTTTTAGAATTCTATTTTGTATTTCATTCATCTTTCTGATTTTAGAATTAGTTTGCATTTAATTAGGGTTTTGCATTTCATATTGTATATCATTGTCTATTCCAACTATGAACTTGGTGGTGAACCCCTCATGAGATCCTTTTCATCCTTTACGACAACCCTCTTTCAAGATCTCTTTCTCTTTTGCATTTAGATCTGAAGTGTTTGTTCTTGAGTGAAGTGTATAAAGATTCCCCCTTTCCTTTTAAGTCCAAAGCCCTAAAGGTGAAAGAGACGACCCAATTTTCTATATTCTATTTTGGTGAACCTCCATTTAGAACACCATAGTTTTGATTTGGAGTTCATTTACATCCTAGATTTAGCTTGCATTAACATTGCATTATGATTTTCATTGGTTAATTTGCATTCTAGGAATTCAAAATTTACATTAGTGAAAAGCTCATTTAGCTTGCATTTTTGCACTTAAAATCAATCAAATTATTCATTTGCATCTTAGACACAGATTAGAAAATATAAAAAGCATAAAATTCAATTCAAAAATTCTAGAAAAATTCAAAAAATCCATCACTCGGACTCATTCACCACCTTGGGCGATGTTGGGAATAGAATGCCATTTAATTGATATCCTAAACATATTTCATGTATCTCCTAAGTCCTTAGAAAGTGTTCTCCAATACTAGGATTAGAAAGAGATTAAATTTGAATTAAATGATCATTTGTGATTATTCCTAAATAATAGGAACATATGGGGACATCCAAGAAGAGATCTTGCAAGATAGGAGCACACGGGGCATCCACATGGAAGGTGGAACCCACCTTGCTTTAGTTAACTATTTGGAGGATTGACAACACTTCAGTAATGCATGTTGTGATCCTATAAATTATTGATTGATATTTACATGAGTGGAGTGGCACAATCAGTTTAGTATCGGTTCAGTTTAGTTTAGTTTAATTTAATTTAGTTCAGTTTAGTTCAGTTATGATTAACTTATCTTCAGTTGCATGTAGTTATTTTGAGTTGAAGGCTAGTTGACTTGAATTGACTTGAGTTGCATAACTAATGAATTTAGTTGCATGATAGATAATAGGTGGATAATTTCAATTAAGTGGGGATGATCAATCATGCATAGTGTTTTCATGAATTGGTGGAGAGATATGTTTCAGCTAACTAAGATTGAATTTGGTCCACCTTGGGTGCCTAAGTTGGCATCTTTCAGTTAACATCTTTTGTATGAGAAGACATTTACAAGGCTCAGTCAAGAGGGCCCATTCTTGGGTGCCAACTTTGAGGTGAAGTTTACATGATATCTTCTTGACCAAAGTTTAGTTAAGTGTTCAGTTTGGGGCGCCTAAATTGAGGAAGACTTTGGTTTGACTTCATCTTTCATTATGGAACTCTAGTTGCCCAATCTAGGTGTATATTTTTGTGAGGAGCTTTATAGTCTTGTATTGTACAACTCTTATGAGTTTACATGCTCATTATTATCTATTAATTGTACAAAGTGTATGAGAATTCCATGAGAGTTTATTAAATGTTGTGAAGAAGGATTGTTGAAGGCAAGGAAGCATATCAATCAAGGATTGATACAGTATTATTGTAATCTTGTTCTAAGGTTAAATAATACAAGCACTATTAATTTTGGTGGATTTTTTTCTTGAAAGAGTTTCTCCAAGTATATGTTGTGTCACTTCTATATTCTTATCTCATTCCTCTATAATATTTTGTCTCTTTCTACAATTGGTTAAATTGATTGAAATAGATTAATCATACACAAAGAATTGTGACAAAGAACATTTAATTAGATCTTTAGTCTCATAGTTTTACAAGTTTTAAGCTACAATATAACCTTCATTTTTCAACATTTAGTATCAGAGGTAATGGTTGGTTAGGGTTTGGGATGCCTTTCTCTTATAAGTTTGAAGGTTTTTTGGTTGTAGTGGGGGATTTTACTATTGTTTTATTGCAGATTTGTAAAATAAGTGTGTTACATTGAGTTCTACTTCTTGTCTAGATATTGAAAGATTCAATGGATCTAGTTATGAGATGTGGAAACTAAAAATTGAGGATCTCCTTGAAGAGAGAGATCAATGGTTAGCTGTTTGTAATGAGAAAAAGCCATCTACAATGATGTGAGATGAGGATTGGGCTAATTTTGGTAAGAAGGAAAGAGTGACCATAACGTTATGTCTTGCAGATGCTCTTCTCTAGAATGTTTCAGATGAAGCTACTGCATATATATTTTGGAAGAGGATAGGTCATATCTATCAAACCAAAAGTATTACTAATAAGTTGTAACTAAAAAGACAATTCTATTCTTTAAATATGAAAGATTGTGATTATGTTTCACATCATTTAAATTCTTTCAATTTGATTCTAGGTCAGTTATCATCTATAGATTTAAAGCTAGAAGATGAAGATAAATGCATTTTGTTACTTTGTTCTTTACCAAAATCTTGGGAAAATCTAATTGTTTCTATTAGTCGTAGTGGTGCAGATCCTATGATGGACAATATAATTCCTTATCTCCTGTCGAAGTAGATGAGGAGAAAGTCTAAAACGGGATCCCAAGATTCCTTGTTTGTAAGAGGTAGGCCTAAGGAAAATGAACCTAAGGGAGACAAGAAAGGAAAAGGTAAGTCCAAAGGATGGTCTAAAATCCCTAGTACGAGTAAGGTAAAGTGTTGGAATTGTGGGAAATTGGGACATGTAAAGAAGTATTGTAAGAACAATAAAAAGAGTTTTGATGCTTTTACAGAGAAATCCTTGGATGACGGTAATGATTCATTGATCATTAAATATAATACTGTAAGTAATGACTCTCGGCTTATTGATTCAGGTTGCTCCTATCATATGAATCCTAACAAGGAGTGGTTCACTTAGTATACTGCATATGATGGAGGGAATATCTTCTTTGGAGATAATAGCACAACAAATATTATGGGAAAATGAGAGGTAAAGTTGTGTTTCAGTGATCATATGGTTATGACCCTTAATGATGTTTTATATATTCTAGGACATGCTATAAATCTACTTTATGTATCTAAGTTCAATGATTCTTGAATGCATGTGACATTGGAGAAAGGTGGTTGGAGATTGGTGAAAGGGAATATGGTGGTTGCTAAAGGATCTCAGATTGGGACTTTGTTTAACCTTGATACCTCCAATTTGAATAAATCAACCAAAGTAACTGAAGCTGAAAATACATGTATGTTGTGGAACCATAGATTGGGCCACATTGGTGAAAAAGGTCTTAGGACCATTCTCAATAAGTAATTGGTTGATGATATTCCTGATTATAATATTGGCAAAAAATATTTTTGTGAGCATTGTGTGTTTGGAAAGCAATCTCGATCTTCATTTCCTAATGGAACAAATAAAGCTAAAGGATTATTAGAGATTATTCATTCAAATTTTATGGGTTATGTGGATATTGACTCTATTGGAAAATCTAGATATTATGTCACAATTATTGATGATGTCTCAAGATACACTTGGATCAATTTTATGCATAACAAATATGATGTGTTCAATAAGTTTAAAGAATTTAAGGTTTTAGTTGAGAAAAAATCACATCATAAGATAAAAGTGTTGAGATTAGATAATGGTTGTGAATATTGTTCTAAGGAAGTTGATGACTATTGTAAGCATGCAGGAATTATGAGACATAAAACTACTCCATATACACCTCAACAAAATGGAGTTGCAGAAAGGATGAACCAAACCTTAATAGAAAGAGCTAGGAGTATGTTAAGCAATGCTAAGCTATATTGGTACTTTTGGGCTGAGGTTGTAAGTACTTCTTGTTATTTAATCAATAAATCTCCTTGTTCATATATTGAAGATAAAATGCCTTATGAAATTTGGTTATGTAGGAAACCTAGTGTTGCACATTTAAGGATTTTTTTTTGTGAGGGTTTTGTTCATGTGCCTAAAGAAAAGTGGTCTAAGTTGGATCCAAAAGCACAAAAATGCATTTTCATAGGTTATGGTGAAAATGTAAAAGGTTACAAGCTTTGGAATAATCTAACCCAAATAATTACTTTATCTAGAGATGTGATTTAAATGGATTTTACATCTTATATAGGAGAAGAACAACCAAAGGAGAAGGATACTTCTTGAACAATGCATTTTGAGACAAATACTGAGAAGCATGAAGATGCATATGTTGAAGAAAAATTGGATCGATTGGATGAGGAGAGTTCACAAAGTTCTAAAATAGATTCTCATCAAGAAGGGCATATTGAGGAACAAGAAGAACCTTCTTTGAGAAGATCCACAAGACAACAAAATCCCGTTGATAGGTATAGCCCACTTGATTTATGTTGTATATTTTCTTTGATGAGTACTAATGATGAATCTAGACATTACATGGAAGCTTTGTCTTTAGATGAGAACAAGTTTTGGTCACAAGCTATGCATGAGGAAATGGTTTCCTTTGATACTTGTGACACATGGGATCTTGAGAGTTCTCCCAAAGGAAGAAAGGCCATTCGTTGTAAATAGATCTTTAAAAATAAAATTGGAGTAGATGGTAGTCTCGGAAGGTACAAGTCTAGATTAGTAGCCAAGGGCTACTCCCAAAGAGAGGGAGTTGAATTTAATGAGATCTTCTCTCCTGCTACTAAATTAACTTCTATTAGATTTTTTTTATCTATTCTAGTTGCTCATGATTTTGAGATAGAGAAAATGGATGTGAAAATGTTTTCTTACATGGGGATCTTGATGAGGAAATTTATATGAGGCAACCTGATGGTTTTTTTGTAGAAGGAAAATAATTATTGGTTTGCAAGTTAAAGAGATCTTTATATGGATTGAAACTGTCACCTCGAATTTTGTACCAGAAATTTGATGCTTTTGCATAAAAAATTGGTTATGTTAGGAGTGAGGATTATCATTGTGTTTACATAAAACTTATTGATGATCAAATTTTAATTATTATCTTGTATGTTGATGACATGTTGTTTATTGGTAACAATAAGGTAATGATCAAATAATTTAAAGAAAAAGTTTCTAGCACATTTGAGATTAAAGATCTAGGGGCTGCAAATTATATCCTTGGTATGAAGATCATCAAAGATAGAGGTAACAAAAAGCTTTGCTTAAGTCAAAGAAACTATGTTGATACTATTTTGAAATGGTTTAACATGCATGATAGTAAACCAATTAATATTCCTTTACCAGTTGGCATGAAGTTAAGTTTAGACATAGGTCCTAAATCTGATATTGATCATGAGGAAATGTTTGAAATGATCTATACAAGACTAGATTATCCCAAGCAATGGGAGTTCTAAGTAGGTTTATGTCTAACCATGTGGTCAAGAAAATTGGACTTATGTTAAGAGGGTGTTTAGATATTTACGAGGAACTTATGATTACTGATTGGTTTATAATGGTGCTAATGATATTGATATCATGCAAAAATCATTGGGCATACAAGGTTTTGTTGATTCAGATCGAGTAGGAGACCTGGATAGTCAGAGGTCAACAAGTGGCTATGTGTTTACTTTGTTTGGAGTTGTGGTTAGTTGGATGAGTAAGAGGTTCCCTATGGTTTCTTTTTCCACCATAAAATCAAAGTAAATGGCTTCTACACATGCCTCTAAAGAGGTATTTTGGTTACAAATATTTGTGAAAGGTGTTGGTTTTAATTGCTAGCAAATTAGACTTGAATGTGATAATCAGAGTGCTATTTGTTTAGCCAAAAATCCTATGTATCATGCTCGTACTAAGAATTTTGATGTTTAGTATCAATTTATGTGAGAAATGGTTGAGTGTGGGAAGGTATTGATTGAGAAGGTTGACACTTTGATCAATGTTGTAGATTATCTTACGAAACTAGTTCCTATAGATAAGTTCTATTGGTGTAGGAAGGACATTGGTCTTGAGTCTTGTACTTGATTTATAATAATGATTCCTTGCTTAGAATAATTGGAATGTATAATATCAAGTGGGAGAATGTTTGGAATAGGATGTCATTTAATTACAATCCAAAACATAGTTCATGTATCTCCTAAGTTCTTGGAAACTATTCCCCAACATAAGGATTATAAAGATATTAAATTCAAATGAAATGAACATGCAAATTGACACTTGTGATTATTCCTAAATAATAGGAACATGTGGGGAAATTCAAGAAGAGATCCTGCAAGATAGGAGCACATGAGGCTCCCACATGGAAGATGGAACCCACCTTACTTCAGCTAATTGTTTGGAGGATTGATAACACTTCAGTAATCCAAGTTTTGATCCTACAAATTAGGGAATGATATTTACATGAGTAGAGTAGCGCTATCAATTCAGTATCAGTTTAGTTCAGTTCAATTCAGTTTAGTTCCGTTATATTTAGTTCAATTTATTTTAGTTATGGTTTAGTTATCTTTAGTTGCATGTAGTTATTTTGAGTTGAATGCTAGTTGACTTGAGTTGATTTGAGTTGCATGACTAATGACTTCAGTTGCCTGATAGATAACAGGTGGATAATTTCAGTTAAGTGGGGATGATCAATCATGCATAATGTTTGCATGAATTGGTGGAAAGATATGTTTCAGTTAACTAAGATTGACTTGGGTCCACCTTGGGTGCCTAAGTTGGCATTTTTCATTTAACACCTTTTGCATGAGAAGATATTTACAAGGCTCAGTCAAGTGGGCCCATTCTTGGGTGAAAAATTTGAGGTCATGTTTGCATGATATCTTCTTGACCAAAGTTCATCTAAGTGTAGAAATTGGGGAACCTAAATTGAGGAAGACTTTGATTTGACTTTAGATTAGATTGTGCAAATCTACTTGCCCAATCTAGGTGTATATTTTTGTGAGGAGAATTATGCTCTTGTATTGTACAACTTTTATGAGTTTATATGCTCATTATTGTCTATGAATTTTCGAAAGTGTATGAGATTTCCATGAGAGTTTATTGCAGGTTGTGAAGAAGGATTGTTGAAGGCAAGGAAGCATATCAATAAAGGATTAATACAATATTATTGTAATCTTGTTCTAAGGTTAAATAATACAAGCACTATTGATTTTGGTGGAGTTTTCTCTTGAAAGGGTTTCTCCATGTATATGTTGTGTCACTTCTATCTTCTTGTCTCATTCTTCTACAATCTTATGTCTCTTTCTACAATTGGTCATATTGATCTAAACAGATTAATTATACACAAATAATTTTGATAAAGAAAACTTAATTAGATCTATAATCTCATAGTTTTATATGTTTTAAGCTATAATATTACCTTCATTTTTGAATAGGCGAATCAGTCCCTCGACATATTTTGCATTGCATTTTTTGGCATTTAAAGTTCAGTTCTTGAGTCTCTGTTTGCTATTGCTACCTTTCTATTTTAGTTTGTATACTATTTGTTTCATTCAATTCATTTTTTGAATTTCTTAAAATCAAAATTGCTTTTACAACATTGTTGCATAGTTTACAATCTGAAATTTGCATAATGGATATGTGCTTTAACAAGCTTTAGATGTCATTACAGTCCTTAGTGGATGTGTTAAGTTGAGCCTTTGGAAATGACCCTAAAAAAATTGAACTCTCTCATACTCACTCAACTCCTAATGCATGTCCTCCTCATGAGGTGGACATCATTGGAGAGGATGATGACAACAAGAATAGGCTGCTAAATGATTGTCTTAATAATCTTTAAGATAATGCATCCTTTTACCCATCCATGAAACAACCAAATCCTCCTACCATACCACCTCTTGAGATATTTGGTTACTTACATCCCAAAAAAAAAGTTGAACCTAAGTTCCCTAAAATAGGTGAACCTAGTTCCTCTAAGCAAGCAAACACTCAACTATTTTATGATAACAAAGTAACAAAAAATATCACTAATCTTGAAGAAACATATGGAAAAGGATTGAAAATCTTGAGTAAACAAGGATGTGACACAACAAGTGAACATGAGATCCACCAAATCCTAGAGAAAATACCAACTAATGAAAGCACAAAGGCGTAGGGTATCAAGATCCCTCTCATAACAGAAGGCCTCCTAAAGAATATCTAAGGCTTCATAGTGATGACACGATGATATTTGATTCCCCTCCTGATATGAATGTCCTTCTTCCTAAAGAACAAATGATGAATCATAACAATGACAAGGCTGCGAGGATCACCTTGGTTCCTCCTCCTCGACATTCAATTCAAGAAGTTGATGAATTTAGAAAGTGCAAGATCCATTACAACCTAAAAATACTAAAGTTTTCTTGTTTGCCACTTGAAAGTGAAAGGAAACTTCAATTTATCTTGAACAAAGAGTTAATAACATTACCACCAATGAAAGAAAGATTAGTGGTATATCCTAAAGATGCAAAAGTTTGACATTTCTTATTCCAAAAAACTCTTGGACATAGAACTAATGAGTTTCATGCATTCTGGTTAGTATTGAAAAAATTTCACTTGGATGATAATGATTGCCATCAAGTGATTGCATAACATGATTTTTCTCTTCTTCTCGTCATGTAATAGTTGTAGAACAACCTATTATCACTAATACATGATCTTTCCCATCACCTACCTCGACTCATTCTTGTCTCGCACTCAGTGGGGGTAAGAAATTGATAACCTTTTCCTAGTAATGCATTTGTTGTTGTCCCTTAGATGCGTTATCTACCTTCGATTTATACAGGCTGAGATTGGGAAGTGGATGACCTTCTCATAGGTTGACTCGCCTATGCCTTACTAGTCTTCTGCATTCTTTTGAATTTTCTTTTTTTGTGATTTCATGTGCATAATGTGATCCAGCATGATTTTTTGTTTGATGTCCTCTCTCTCTTTGTGAAATTATTCTATTTGTACCCTCATTCTTCTCTATGCCATAAATATTTTACTTTGCATTTTTTGTTCTTTTCATTTGTCTTGTGTTTTCCTTTTGGGGATGACACAAGGCATTGAGACACCCTATGCATCTTCCATGTTGACCAAAAAGGCTTTCTTTTTCCTTTGCATTTTCATTTTCTCTTTTTTTTTCATTTATTTTGTGTTTTCCTTTTGGGGATGACACAAGGAGTCAAGAAATTCATGTTTCTTCCATGTTGACTTGAAATTTTTTTCTTTGTTTTCACTCTCTTTGTGTCATTCTTGTAGTTCTATGTGTATTTGTGGGATGATGATAGTTCTGAGCTCTCTAAAAACATAGTACCAAAGAATATACTCACCCCAAATCCATAGATCCCTTATGTGTTTGGTGTTTTCACTTTAGGGGCAACCCCTCTCTTTTCATTTTCTCTTACATGACACAACTTTACTTGGAAACGCATGACTTGGCATAAGGATTTCCATGTTGGATTTGTTGTCTTCTTTCTTATTTGAATTTTTCATTTGCTACTTTAAAGTAATTGATCACAGTATGGTACTTAGCAATTGTTTTAAAATGGGGTCATACATTGGAATTATTGTTTTGCAATTTTTTCTTTTTCCTCGATTCATGGTGCAATTTTCTTACTTCATACGATGTATTTTTCACTTTGTGGATGACATTGGGTGTGATTTCATTCAGGAGTATGATCTCTCTTAGAATATTACATTCCTCTTAGTGGCTTGATATGAAACATTGCATACCCTAAGTTTTGAATTTTTTATTCTTTGATTGGTCCTCTCTTAGAGACATTAGGCACAATGTTACCTAAGTTAAAGACCTCACATGAACTAAGAAAAACTACTTTAAAAATTTCCTATTTTGTATTTTGCATTTTTTGTTATATGCCCACCTTGCATAACACAACTTGCATGCATGTAGAGCCATCATGTTTGTTCATGAGTTCCAAGCATACGAAGTTTTTCTTGCCTCATCAAGCATGGAAATTATTTTTGTGTGGCACCTTATTAAAGTTATCAGGGGGTATAACTTTGGTATTTTTTGAGTGGGAAGCCTGACCAAGGCATGAATTTCCCTATAGCCACTTGTGTGTGTGTGTGTGAGTTCATACCATCCATGAGTGTATGTGTCTCACCTTTTAGGACTTCTCACCCAACATATAGCTAGGCATTTTGTTTCCTTAGAGTGAGTCTACACTTTTCAAACAACCTAGTTCTGATCCACATCGGTATGGACAAACAGTCAAAGCTTGATCCGATTCCCTTTTATCTTTTACCTTTTCTCTCTTTCATCTTTGGTAGTGCATGGTTGTGCTTTTTTGTTGTTCTTTACATCATTTTCATGTGTGTTCTTTTGTGCCTATGTTGGTTTTCCATGGTATCTTGATCTTGGGGGCTCGATCACCTCTCTTGATCATTTTCATCTCATCCTATTGTCATTGGTACATTTGAAACCTTCTTGATGTGTGATTGTCTACTTTAGTGTGAGTTTGAAGCGGGTTCATCCTCACTTAAATGGGGGCTAAATGTAGTGTAGAAAAATGGGTCCCTTTGCATTTTCACACTTATCTGGGCCCTCCTTGTGGATTTTGGCTTAATATTGCCTTGATTAAGTGTTGTAATGTAATAACACACTCACATTAGGTCTTAGGCCCTTGTGAACTAATGGATTTTAATGGTACCTTGCTAAGGTGTTGTAAAGTGTTGTAACACACTTTCACACTTTTCTAGGGTTTTATCAAATAACTAGGCATAATAAACCTATTTTTAATAAAAATTAACCTTAATCTTGACTTATTTGGAGTGTTGTAAAGTTTTTTGACACACTTTCACACTTCTCTAAGCTTGTCATTAATAATTAGGCTTTATCATTCTTTAATTGGCCCTATTTTACATCCACAAGCCAGATTTATTACATATTTTTGAGGATAATCCTAACACCAATCATTATACAATCATAATTCACATGTTCCTAGCTTGTGTGGCCTAGATTTAGTTTCTACGACTCAATTTCCAGCTTGGGTGAATGGGTTCCACCTAGATCTTTTGGCCCCAAACCAATTTTTACACACTTCTAAGCATTTTTAATTTTTGGTCCCATACATTATGCCTGATGGGACTCATTCAACACTTTGGGTAAATGAGTCCCATGTGGCCCAAAATAAAATTTAATTCAAATTTTTGACAAGATTTTATTCTCCTAGATCTAATGTCAACTTGTAGTGTTGTAATTTTTGGAATTCTTCCATAATCACGTATAAATACAAGTTTCTTTCACTCATATTCAACACATAGCATTAAAGAGAGTTCACAAGAGCAATTGATCATTCACAAGAGCATTCAAGAGAATTTCAAGGGTAGGTTATCATGAATTTTAGAGCAGCAATCAAGTGCCAATCATCATGTCAAATATTACGTTCATCATGTTTTTTATTGTGTTAACAATTGTGATTGTGTTAACAATTATGATTGTGTTAACAATTGTGATGTAGGGTTTATGGTTCAAGCAAATGTTTCAAGAAAGCTCAACATCAATCAAGCAATAGTCAAGAACCACATCCATTGTAGCCATTTCAAGCATATTTGTAGCACCTTATTGCTATGGTTTGGTGAGTTGCAACATTGTATTTTGTTCATTCATCATTCTCCATTCATACTTGCTTTCATTTTGAGTTTTAATTACCACCAAGGGGTTTGACCAAGGAAAACCCCTATGAACAAACCCCACAACATTTCCCCCTCTCCTTTGTGTGTGATTTGAAGAGCTAGCTTGAATATTTATCAAGGAGCAAGATCGAAGAAATTTTTTTAAGTGATCAAAGTGTCAAAGTTGTCATCAAGCCTTGGAGAAACTTGGAGAAGACCCATAGGTTGAAATTTGCAGTTTCAGATTTTTAAATCAATCAAGAAGAGAAGAGCAGACTGAGAGGAACAAAATCAAGTTTGAAACTTCTATAAAAGTAGAAGTGGATTGATTTACCACAAGTGGTGAATGAGTCTCACTATATAGGCATGATAGAGATTTCTATAGATCTGGATACCCTTTTGGCAGAAAAATGTATTTGCACATTTTCTCAAAAAATGGACCAATTCACCCAGCCTGGCGAATGAGTCCCTATCAGCCTTGATAGTAGCTTTTTCAGTTATTTAGACCTCTTTATGTTGATTCGGTGATTCATATTTTTTAGTGATTTACAATATTTATGTTGATTTATATGTTCTCATGGGGATCTCAATTTTGCATTTTTGAAAAATTATTTGGATCATTTAATAAATTTGGAGTTAAATTTTGATAGCATCACCAAATAGGCTAGAATGGTTCCAAAATTCAAATATAGTGTTCATATTGGAAAAGTCACTGAAGTATTAGAATTCCTGTGGCATTCAGAATAAACCTATGATTATGGTTGGAAAATTTCAATGAGTGTGTCATGCTTCAATCAATATTCTTGTTTCCTCAACCTTATATTCTAGATTATTGTGGCTCTATTCTTTTCCTCTTCAATAGTTTCATGTTTAGTTTCCTTCTTTAGCAAGATTAATGGCTTTTTCAGCTCTAGGTTTAGAGAGAGAATATTATTTGTTAATGAGTTCTTTTTGTACCTATTCTATTGAAATAGAGTGTAGGTTTCAAATATAGCATGTGACACCTATTTCTAGGCTCATGATCCTTCATGGTCTAGATTGTGACCCTCATGGTTAGGGATCTAAGAAAATAAATTTTGGGATGAGATTTAGTCTAGAATTGCAAAGTGTCACAGGATATAAAAAAATATGTCCTATAAATAAAACAATTTGTAACAAAAATGCACACCTCAATTTAAATATATGAATACATTAGTCAATAATAATTGTCTTCAAATTCTAATACAACAATTTATTTGGAATAAAATAATCAATTGTTACTGAGATCTCTTGTGTGCCTTTGTGCATAGGTTATTTTGTTGATTTCTTTATTTAAAGTAATAGAGTAAATTATCTCATAAAAAATCTCACCATGTTGTGTTACACAGGTATTATTTAGAATAGTTATGTTCGAATACCTTTGTAGAATATATTTTTGTAAAGAAATAATGTGAATTATCTAGTTTAAAAAGTGTTAAGTTTTTTTTAAGATAAATTTACATGACCATACAATTTTGTAGGTATAGATAGGCACTTTTTCCTATATGATAATTTATTTTGAAACCTACAAAAATGAAATTGAAAATATCATGTGATATCTAATTTATTCCTAAGCATGGTATATTCTCACAATTGGAAATGAAATGAATACAAGGAATTGAATTGATTTCTATGTTCTATTCATCAAATCCTTTTTATAATTTGTGATAATTCATTTGGAAAATCAATATCCAACTAAATAAATTCATCATATTTTAATACTAATAGAAGAAATACCCACCTAGGCTAGTAGAGCCGAGTGTGCAAAGGAAATAAAATTTCTTGTTTATGTTGCAAGATGTTGTGTCCCTTGGTCTCCTTGGAATAGCATGAAATTTGGGTTTGTGACCTATCTTAACCACCTCCCTTGGATCTTCTCTAAATATAGTGGTTATATCAGGCATTCACAGGTTGATCTTTCGGTGGAACAACAACCACAAATGGAACACTTGGTATCAGAGCCGATGTCACGGGTTTGAACCCCTTTCTTGCGATAGGAGGGGGGGGGGAGTTGTCGAAAGATGGTGTATCCCTTGGTCTCCTTGGTGAAACACAACGCTTGGTTTTGTGACATGGCTTAACCATCTCACATCAATCTTGTATAAATCAGGAAGTTGTATCAGGCATTAACAGGTCGATCTTTTGGTGCAATGACAACCACCAATGCAAAAATTTATTGAATAGCTTTTTTAATTTCTTGAGCATAAGATATAAATAATATTTTAGAAAATTTGGGAATCAATTGGAAGTACCAACAAATTGTAAACTCTATTGGGAATATAAAATTATTATAATTTTTCCAGTTCCAATGGTTTTCTTTCAGTATATTGTTACCAAAAGTTTAAATATATGTTTTTTTTCTTAATTTGCGATTTTTTTCCTTTTATTGATAGTTTGTTAAAACCAATGAACATATTTAGTCTAAAGGGATTTTGATATTATTTTCCCTAAAGAGTGGAGACTTTCATACATAAAAACTAGTGAACATCTTTTGCCTAAAGGAATTTTCATAAAGGATGGGAGAAGATCATTATTCCATAATGTTTTATGAAGATTCTTAGTGAGATACATGCGAAAGGAAAAGAAAAACTAGATGTCCAAGGATTAAAATAATTATTCTACTCATATTGTATATTTTTCTATGAAAAAACGGATCCAAGTGATAAACCCATTCCCTTTATAGGTAGTTTAGAGATGCTTTTTTTGTAGAGATGAAAATAATTGGATGGTCGCTATATATCCATAAATTTTGAATAATCCTGAGAAAGTGAGGAAAAAGATTCAATTAGAATTTGATCTTAAGTAAAAAAATATTTCACAAGTAAGGCCTTAGAAATAACCTCCTAGAGATAATATATTTGTGAGCAATGTTTCAGAATCTATGAATCTTAATAAGGGTCATTATTGGTAGAAGAATGCCTCAACTTTTGGATCTCAATTATACAAAATTATGTTCATGTATTGATTCTAGAAGAATTGTCTGGATATATGAAAAATGTTGCTAATGAGCATGAATTGCTGAAAGAAGTTAGTTAACTTAAGAAAAATTTAGATAGAATGGATGCATACAATATAAGATATGACCTAAGGAGAAGAATTGATAGTCACATAAATATAAGGGTGAGTGTAGGATCATGGGAGTCCGAAAAGAGGTGATATGACAAAAAGTGGCTGACAATTTTTTTTATCCAAATTGGATGATATGAAAAGGGTTTATTGAAAAAATTGTCATCTTTCTACCAATATAACATATGCCTTATTTTAAATTTGTAGTGTACCTAGAAAAATTATACCTTTTTCAAACTTAATTTGGGAAATAATATTAAATAAAATAACTAAATTATGTCTTAATTTAGTGTTGTAATATGTTTTACATATTCACATTAAGTTTAGGGCCTTATTAATTAAAATGGACTTAGTTATGCCTTATTTATGGTATTGTAAGATGTACCTTTACACTTTCACACTAACCTAGGGCTTTATTAATTAATTGAGGTTAATTTACCTTAATTGGCCCCTTTAATTCAAATCCAAGCCTAATTAATTACAATTTCTGAACGACAAAGCTCGATATTCATCAATGCCATAATATAAAACTTAACATTGGATAATGTGTGTCCTCTTGGGCGAATGGGTCCTCACTTAGACCTAGGACATAAATTTAAAATATGTTTTTTACGGTATTTCAATGATTTCAAATGTGTATTCACATGTCATCTTTTGTTATTTTAATTTTGGGAATTCATATTAACATATGTATAAATAAGAGGTCATTTCACTATGTTTCCTCTAAAAAAAATTATGTGAATTCATTAGATCAAGAAAGAGCAAGTTCAAGAGAACCATGAAGAGAATTTCAAGGCATTCAAGGGAAGATTTGAGGATGATTATTGTAACAATCAAGATTCCATTATCATGTCAAAGCTTTCTTGCATCATGCATGTTATTTGAGCTAATATATTGATGTAGTGTTCAATATCCATTCAATCATATCAAAGCCATTGTTTCAAGTCAAGTTTTATGATCTAGATCCACATCCACTAAATCCTTTTCATGCAAGTTGCAAATCTACATTCCAAGATTCAAACAATGGTTTGGTGAGTTGTGACATTGCATTTTTTCATTCATCATTCCTTCATGCTATTTCATTTCATTACAAGGTTAAATTACCGAAACGAGGTTTGACCAAGGAAAACACCCATTCACCTAAAAAAACAACACTTTTCTGTCTTGATGTGTGTTTGAAAATTTTAGATGGAAGATCTTTTGGAGAGCCAAAATGGAAAAGTTGTCAAAGTTGCATTTGTTTTCACCATTCTTGTAATTTTACATAAACTGACCTACAAGATTTGTTTCTAGCTTTTAGACCATGAGATTCAACAACCTAGGAGTTAGACACAATAGAACAAAACCTAAGAAATGATTTTTGAGTTCCCTATTTAGGACCCATTCGCCATAGGGGTAATGAGTCCTTAGTAAGATTTGAAAATAACTTTTGGTGACTAGTACACATCAATTTCCCATTCTCAGACCTACAATTTAACTGTTGGTTCCATCTACATCGAGCTTTATCTTCTAGATGTGCTTTATAGATTTCATTTTTTGGTTTGATTTACTATTTTTAATGTTGAACTCCTAAATGTGTTATTTGAATCATACCCCCTTCCTTGCATAAAAGGGAAATTTGCATATTCATATCTTAATTAGACTCACCTTTCGGTTGGCAGTCACTTCAATATTTAAATCTCATTTCTTGAATGAAATAGTGGAGAATATGGTTATTTAGTATCATATTGGTGAGCCCCATTTTAAATAACCCCATTTTTTTCATCATTTCATTATGGTGAACCTAAGTTTGAGCATTGAAATTTTTTTATTTTGGAGTTGATTTGTACCCTAGATCTAGATCTTGCATTGATTTGTATTTCATTGCATTGAAATGAGTCTCATTTAGGGTTGTTTAGCTCAGATTAAAATTTTCATTTCATTTAAGGGTTTTAGGATTGCATCTTTGCATTCTTTAAATCTAAAAAATATAAACAATCAGTCATTTTCTATATCATTTAGATAACATTGCATAAAAATTCACTTGCATTTGAAAATTGAAACAGAATTGCATGTTTAATAAGGTCTTCTAGTTTTTCATATTATCACATTTTGCACTTGTATTTCACCTTAATTACATAAAAAAATAAAACTATAACTTATTGCTTCTGATTAGAATTTGGAAACCACTCAAATCATCTAAAAAATCTATAAAGTTTTTTAACAACCCTAACCTAGGAACCATTCGCCCTAGGGTGAAAGAGTCCTTGATCAAGGACATTTCTTCATTTAATTTTACTATTTCTAGTTGTCTGTTTTAGTTTACAATTTTTTTGCTAAGTAAAATCGATCATATTGAGCTTAATTTGATAAAATTAGTACATTTTTTGATTTCAAATTTGCATTTACGAGACATCATTTTTTAGGATTTTGCATTGTGTAATAAATAAATTACCTTGTTTAGGATCTAGAAATTGCATTTGCATATTGGATTCTAGATCATTGTATTGCACTTTACCCTCTTTCCATTTTGGTTGTGTATACTAAGTTTGTGAAAATTGTATGAGATTTACAACTTGGTGTCCTATAATCAATAGTATTGTGAACTTGTGAGATGTAGTTCAAGACTCATGTCATCTTGCAATACAATATTTGCCATGGATCTTTGGTTTTCCAACTCTTAAATACTAATAGTGTGGATAATCAACCCTCTATGGATCATAGTCATCACACCTCATTTCTAATGACTTCCTTACCTACAAACAAGATGCATGATGTTGCTCATATCCTGCAAGAAAACAAAAGAAGGCTAAATGAAGAATTATAAATTTTACACAACTTTGTGAGAATAGACCCTATTGCTGCTAATACCATTCCACTCATAGCGAACATATGAATTATGCTTAAACATGAGTTCAAAGTAGATTTTATATGTGCCTTGGCCCGTATCATTACTAAGAATTCATCTCCTCATTAACGAGATTTGAATACATTTCCCATGCATAAGAGAAAAGAAACCATAAGTTATGATCACTTTACTACTCCTAACACATCCTTTTTTGAAAAAGGAAAGGGTTTTGAATTAGAAGAGGAGAGTGATGACAAAACATTAATCAAACCAAACAAGAAGAAAGAGAAAATACATGCACATCAAAGACTTTAGCTACTAAAGTTGTATGAAATTCCTCCAACTTCCTATGATCTATTACAAATGTCCAAGAGTGAGAATATATTTTACACACTTCTACATTGGAAACTAATTGAATTACCACCAAAACATGAAAATGTAACTGAAAAGAAAACTTCTCAACATAAATCGTATTTTTCTTATCATAGATTCTATGGACATCACAATGATAATTTTTTACCATTAAAGAGAATATTGAAGAAATTTAGATCCCAGGGTAAAAGGACAAAGTTGTGTCACACTTTCAACCAACTTATCAGTACAACTGAATTTAAGTATTTCTAACTAAAAATCAATTTTGGTCAAACATATGATCTAGTAAGATTCATTCTAGCTAAATTTAAAGATACTTTCAGAACTTTTTCAACTAAAATTGTTGGCTAAAAATATATGGAGCACCACTTTGAATCCAATTTATCAAAAAATTAAAATTATTTGAAAAAATTGAAGTTTCAATAGCTCCTACTAATGTAAATAATATTTTTTTTAAAATATAAAAATACCCTTTTGTAGATCCATAAGTGTAGTTTTCAAAAATATATTTATTTTAATAGTTTAATTGTTATTTATATTTTATTTTTTATTTTTACTAAAATTAGGTTATCAACACAAAATATTAGGTTGATTACCATGCTAAGGAAAAATACTAAAACTTATTAAAAAAAATAAAAAAAATATGATGCACTAGATAAAAGAATCTATTTCAAGATGGTATATATTTTTTATTTTAGATAAATATTTAATATGAAAGTTAACATCCAATGGAAACAACTATTTTTTGATTCATGCACATTTTAATATTTATTGAAAAATATATATTTGTCAAAATTGGAAAAAAATGTATCCATGCACCAAAGTTTCAAGTTATAAATACACAAAAAAATTGAAGGAAAAAAAATAAATTTACTATAAAAAGTTTGACATCTCACGCAACTACATTTTTCAACATTTTATCGAGAACTAAATTCTAGTGTTAATTTAGTAAAAACTAGTTTAAAATAATTGTTTAATTTAAAAAAAAAATACAAACATAAAATATACTAAAAATATACATATTTTACTAGTTTACATCATTTCAAAACTCAAAACATATATGCGACTTTTTAGTGATTCAAATTGAAAAGTTGGATCAGTGTTGGTTGTTTACTTTATAAAGTGTGACACAACTTTGTGCTTTTACCCCCATAGTGATCCATCTTGATTTCAAGCATGCGTTTTTCTCCTTGTCATGTAATAATTGTAGGATCTTATTATGCTCACTATTACATGTTTATCATTCATTGCAAATAATTCTCTTTATTGCAAGGAGCTCATTCTCATCACTTA
This sequence comes from Sequoiadendron giganteum, assembly GCA_007115665.2. Classification (NCBI taxonomy): domain Eukaryota; kingdom Viridiplantae; phylum Streptophyta; class Pinopsida; order Cupressales; family Cupressaceae; genus Sequoiadendron; species Sequoiadendron giganteum. Next base: position 523,445,379 of record CM021100.1, on the reverse strand, counting down.
TTTCAACTTATCCTTGTCTTGCACTTAGTGGGGGAAAGGGAATGGATAGCCTTGTCGAAGTTTTGGCACTTAACGAACTGTTCCTCTGGCTATTTTTTCTCCTTACACATATACTGAACAAGATTGGGATGAAAAAAACTTGCTATAGGCTGGCTCACATGTGCCTTATTATTATTTTACTTTTTTTTGCCATGTTCTTTGTGTAATTCCATGTGCATAATGTCATCCCCCATACTATTATTTTTTATGTATCTCTCTCTCTCTTTATGTGCATTCCTCTATTTGTACCTACATTCTTCTCTATGTCATAATTTTTTTTTTTTTCTTTTGTCTTGTGTTTTCCTTTTGGAGATGACTCAAGACATTGAGACATTTAGGTCACTTCCATGTTGACCCAAAAGATTTTTCTTTTTTTTCACTCTCTAGGTGTCATTGTTCTTGTCGAATATTTGGTGAATGATAATATTTCTAAGGTCTATAACAACATTGTAGCAAATACATACTAACCCTGAATCCATAGATCGCTTATGTGTTTTTGGGGTCAACCCTTTCCCCTTTCGTGATATAGTTTCATTCGGGTACATATGACTTGGCATAGGGATTTTTGAATAAGCTCTCATTTCATCCTTATGGTTAGCATTGAATACGAACTAATTTAAAGCTTATTTCTCACAACGATCATTATGAATCACTTTAAAGTGGGGGCATACATAGGAACTCATGTTTCACAGTGTGATTTTCTTTATTCTTGTGATACGTCATTTTTTTGTTGTTGTCATTGGATTTGATGTCCTCCAAGAGCGTGATATTTATTATCATACAACTTTCCTCTTAGTCTTGATGTGACACACTTCATTCCCTAAGTTGTGATTCTCCTATTCTTGGAATTGTCATCTCTTGTAGATATTAGGCAGAATGCTCCCAAAGAAGAAGACCTTACACAAACTAAGCAAGATCCCCTTGAACAAACCTATACTATCATTATTTCTCATAAGTGTTTAGCATAATACAACTTGATAGCCTTGTGAAGCTCAAACCCATAAATTGAAGGCCACAAAGCATAATGAACCTTGCTTTCTAGTGGAGCCTTGCTCATGTTCATAGGTGCTTAGCATAATGCAGCTTGTTAAGCCTGATGAAGCTCGAAACCAAAATGTGTTTGGTTCCCTATTGATGTTGTTAGGAGGATAAATTTAATTTGTGTTCAGTGAAAATTATGTAATCAACTTTTCAACAAATTACACAACCTAGATTTCAACCACAACTATGTGAGATATAATCTCTCATCTCAGAAAGGGGAGGCATCCTTCTTACTACTTACAAAAGCTAAATAAGACTAACTAAATATTCACAAGATGTACACTAAAAATATGAGATGGGGGTGTGTTACATTCATTCTTCTCTCTTTTTCAGAGAAGATTTTTTACAATGCTTCACAATTGATAATTCTGATTCAAAGTAACCTTAAACTAAAAAAAAGCAGTAACTCCAATACCTCTATCTTGTCAAACAAAAGTGTAGAGATACCAAGTATGATAATATTAACAATAAAAAGGAAAAGGAAAGATCATGAAGGCACAAAGTTGTTTCGTATCTTTTTAAGTGATGGATCCGTAAAAGATATATTGTTTGTCATATTAGAAGCAAAAAGTCTTCTAGATACAACAATTCCATGAACAACATGAACAATTACAAGCTCAAAGTCTTGTATAAGATTCAACAATAGTTAACCAAATGTAAATATAAATTCAAAATAAAGAATGCAACACAAAGTTTACATAAATTTATTTGAAGCCCTTTCGATCTAATCTACTAATCACCACCAATCTTATTCAAACCAAAAGAGAATTGATCCCAACGCAAAGTATGGTATGCAACTTCGTTCTTTATTGATAAAAAATTTAGATTCATAAAATTGAACACAAAGTCTCAATGTTTGTTTCACAAAAGGGCATCACTTCATTGAAAAATACTAAAGGTAAAGATTACAATAGAAATCCCTCTTATTTATAAAAGAGAGGGAAGAGCTAATATAAGAAATTTGTTGAGTGAAAATAGGAAAGTTAGGTGAGAAAAAATAGGAAACCCTAACTTTGACTAAGTCAACATGTAATCCATCTCTATGAAATTGCATCTCATATTTTCAGTGTAATTACATTTGACAAAATGAAATTTAAGATGTCAAAAATTGTTTACAAGATGCATAAAGGGAAGCATAAAAAATTTCAACATTGGAGATCAAAAATCTTCATGGTTCCTTTCTTGGGGTGCAAAAGTCTTCATACTTATTCTTGGTCTCCTATATGAACGCATCATATGGGTCGACTGTATAATCCAGAAGGGTGTGAATTCTTGTGATTGACCTTATGGTGGATGAATGAATTTTCTTGCACCTTTGAAGATGTGTGTTGAGGCTATCAATGGTGAGATATATATCACAAATGACATGTATGGAGGTTTTAGAAAAAATAGCATCCTCCACTTGTTCCATAATGGCTTCCTTGTAGATCCTGGAAAATTCGCTAGCTGGAAGAAAATCTGATTTTCATCAAGAAGGTTTCCCGAAAGCTCCTTGATTTCCTTCTCTAGAATAGAATGATGTCCTTCAACATCTTCTTGTACATGGTGAAGATCTTCGATAAGATATTTGATGACATGGATTCAATGCTTGAGTAATTCTCTTACCTCTACATATTTCTCCTTGTTGGGAATTACCCTGACTTACACCATTTTGTTGAGATTTTCCTATTTCATCTGTGACCAAAATGATAGGAATTTTTCCATCTCATTTTTCTCTTGAATAAGAACACCTTCCTCCTTATCAAGCTCTAGCTTGAGTTGGGCTATTTGTGCAGCCTTCTCATCAGTATAAACTATTACCTGTGAACTGTCTTGTATTAATTTATCAATGAATTCATACAAAGCTTTACCTTTGGAGGCAAGCTTTTCATCCTTTTGTACTGATTCTTCTTCTAGGTTTTCAATAGCCATGGGCTAGATATTTCTTGAAGAGTTTTCAAGTCCCCTCATAATAGTTGCATATTGTTCAGCCTTTTTCTTGTACATATCTCGAGCTTGCTCTATTTTGTCAAGAATTCCTTCCAATGAATCCAAGACTACTTGTGCATCCAACTTTGCACTTTCATTCGTAACCTTTCCAAGTATAACTCTTGTCATAGTGAAATATTCCATGTTCACATGTCCTTCTTGAGGCAGTATTCCAATCTCCACATACTTTTGACCAGATTTGTTAACCTAGAGCCTAGAATGTACGTTTTATTTTTTCTTTCCCTTGACCATTGGAGGGGATATCTCTTCAAGATCGAGTTCCTCTAGAGTGATCATTTTATTTTTCCTCTTCAATACTTGAGATACCAACCAAAGGGGGAGAGAATAAGTATGAGCTTCTTGACTGATTGTAAACTCTTTTGTCATAATTGCTTCTATAGAAATGATTGGTATGGTGACAATTGGAGTAGTGTTTATCATGACAGGATTAGTAGATTGCACACCAAGTTTTGCTTGGAAAGATTCATCCACAAACCTATTGAATTTAGCCTTGGAAGTGATGTCATAGGATGGAGATGACAAGATGGGAATAGATGATGGAGGACTTTTCAAAATGTCAACCGTTTATTTATTTGAAACTAATGGACAAGTATCAAGTACAGTTGATGTTGTGGGAGAAATGGGGATGTTCACCAAATATATGGTTGATGTAGGAAGAGGTGATGGGGGAAAAGGTGGTGGTGGATTTTTTGGATTAGGAGGTGTGGGAGGAACATTTGAAGTTACGAGTGGTGATATGTGAGGTAAATCCTCAACAACATTATCATGTGGAGAAAGGATTTTCTCTTCACCATACCTGAATTCCTATTTATCATCTTCGTAGTCTTCGGACTCTGGTTCACCTTCTTGTCCCTCAGACTCTTGTTCATGTGGGGAATCTTCTTCCTCATCAAAGTCATCTTCTTGAGAATATTCTTCCTTAGAAGATTCTTCACTTGAATTTTCTTCTTCTTTAGAATCAATCTCTTCGGAAACGGGCCCTTTTCCTTTTGGGTGAGATTTTTCAACTTTCATGATTTTTGCTTCCTGAAGTACCCACGTGTCCTTCTTGCCAACAATGAAATTTATTCTATGGCCTCTTCAGGAAGAAGACGGAATAGTCGCATGCTTATCTTTCATGTTGAGTTCTTATTTTATGTTGATTTCTTCTTTGGGTATTTCTCCTTCTAACTTTATCTTGAAGGATTTCATTTGGAAACCATGTTTATGTAACCACTCTACAATATTAACCAATATGGGAGAAAGTCTCTCCCTAATAGAAACACACTCCTTATTTGACCACTATACTGCCGATAAGGATTTCCTAGAAATATTATCTTCGTCATAGGCAACATTCATGATGTCACCAGGATCTATGAAATCCTCTGGTAGATTAGCAATAGAAAGATCCTTCATTTGTTGCATGGTTAGCCTATAATAATCCATTTTATGAATATTCTCTTCATCTCTGCAATCAACCCGAATGTCTTCAAAGTGGTGTTTGTGCTTGTGAACCTTTTTCAACTTGTTTTTTACATTCTAGAAATCAAAGTCAAATCTAGATTTATATATCCTTATGGTCATGACCCACATTTCTACATACACTGATTTGGATTTTTGCACACTATTGATGGTATACCTGCCAATCGTTAGTGGAAACTTAAATCCTAATTTGTGGATCCTCATGCATTCTTTGTGAATTGAAATTAGCTATTTGCATAACTCCATGAGCACCCACTTGTGAGATGGATATCTGGGCAACATGTAGGGGCACCTAGTGTAGCATCCTATCCTCATGTAATTTATAGTTGGAAATTGTAAGAACATGCACCCAACCTTGCTTACCACCTTATAGGCCTCGTCTGACACTCTCTTCTTTTCAAGAGATGGATCAAAGTTGTATAACAGAGGTACAAATAAATAATCTATGACCCTTCTAAAATGGTAAAGACTCTCCTTAAGCTCCAATTGATAGAATAACTTGTACACACATACGAAGTGTCAGCTCCATTTTGTAGAAAGTCCTGGGAATTATTTTATCATAGCTCTAACATAGACCAAATAAGAAGTTATAAAGAACTTCAAAGTGGTCGACACATTAATTAGTTGCTCATGGATTTCATCACTAATTTATGTTCCCCAATCAATATGAGCCTTCTTCCTTTATATGATCTGGATGTATTCATACATCCATTCATGGAAATGAGAAGATTCTAGTAAACCTTTGACCCTGCTTAGGAGAGTGATCATGTCCCTCACATCCTCCTTGAATTCACTTCATGGAAGTTCTTTCGACCATCTAGAGATAGTATGCCTGAGTTCTTCCAACCATTGACTAGTTATAAGGTTCATGGCTTTATTGGGATCCGAGTCATAGACTTCTTGAGCTTGCTAAATAGACATCTCTATGTATTGTTCCATGTGTGGAACTCTAAAAACAATATCAAATAAATTAGGATCTAGGCTGATTAACACTTGTCCAGATGACTCTATCACACTTTTTCTTTCCCTGATGTAATGGGATGCAACTTGGAGGAAAAACTTTGTATTATGTGCAAAATTTGGAAACATTGACACCAAATGTAGGTTTCTATGTATGATGGCTCTTAGGGAGTCTTCAAGAGGCTTTTTCTCAGTCCTAATGACCGATCTCAGTATCTTTCATTTCATCTACCTTCGAGAGAACCATTGTAGGTGGGAAAAAACCTTGATACTTATATTTCATCTTGCGCTCTTTTTTTGAAGATGAAGGAGGAGTCTTCACAGTCATCTAGAAACAATTGGCTCAAAGAGGTCACCTTGTGGATCACTTAACAATATCTGGTAAGAAGTTGCAAAGATAGTGAATCAACAAGTGTTAGCTGAACAAGTAGCATTGGGAAGTGTGAGTTGATAAAATGATGTTGAGGAAGCATGAACAAAGCAACTAGGTATGGAAAATGATGTGGGAGTGGAGAAATGGGGTCCAAAGAAAAAATAAAGTGATTTGAAGTTTTCTAAGGAAAAGAACTACGAAAAGTGTAGGAGCGCTAAAAATTAGCGCTCCTACACTTGGAGAGGTGACTTTCAAATGTAAGGATGCTGAAAATCAGTGCCCTTGCACCTAGCTTGTAAAAACTATGAAAAGTCTCAAGATTTCCAAAAATAGTGCTCTGACACTTAGTCTCATTTGGAACAATAAAGTGTAAGAGCGGGATAAATTAGTGCCATCACACTTTGAAGAAAAAGAGCTCAGTGTAGGATGGGAAACCACCTTGGGTGTAATGATGCACAAAAACACCACTTAGGAAAGCATGTTACAAGTTTGTGAAGAAAATGGCACGAACTCTTGAAACATTTATTACTCAAATTGGTGTTGCTTAATAATAGATGGAAAACTCAAAATGGTAATCATAGGACGTGGAATGAGAAAGAGGAAAATATGTGAAAGCTAAGGTATGAAACAAACAAAGTAAAATATGAACAAAGTGAAAATTCAAGAATTTTAAATGACAAAGAGAAGTCAGATGTGACTAAGAATAATGATTCAGATTCACGAGATAAAGAAGAAAAGGTGGGTCGAAATAATAAGTAATAAAAACCCTAAACATATCTTAGAAACAAAAAGGAAAGTATAGAATATTAAACAAATGCAATGAAAGAGAAAACAAAAATGACTTACCTAGAAGAACAATGAAAACCTACCTCAAAATAATGAAGAATCTTCAAAACCACAAGTTTGCAAGAGGAAAGATGGATGCCCAACACGTTGAAAGTGAATGAATGAAGATAAGAATGAAGTGGAGTTACATAAAATAACTTTTACGTGATCTACAAGTGAAAGAAATGAACAAAAATCACACATTTATTTAAGGCATGTTAGTTGGAGAAAAACTGGGAAAAGTGTAATGTAGACAAAAATCATCGCCCAAGACTTAAAATGGTTATGTATGGAACTTGGTGTAAGGGCGCTAAAAATCAACGCCCTTGCACAAAGCTGACTTTTCAATTAAGTGCATAGGTGATGAAATACCCCGCCTTTGCACTTTTTATACTTAGACAAATTTCTTCAAAATGTTATAGTGTTTTTTTTTAATCTTTTGCACTTTTCACAATTTCACTAAGTATAAACAATGAGAGTTCTTGAAGATACTTGTTTTGAAGGTCTTCGCTAGAAAAACATGAGGGATGGTGAAACAGATTGTTTGAGACTTTGGAACAAACTTTGAGGTGGATTGAAAATCACCTTGTTTTGTATGCTTGAACATCATGAACCTATGAAACATAAAAATTTCATAAGGGGTTATCCATGGAACGAGCACCGCTAGATTCCATTATAAAAACTTTCTCTTTTTGGGGATCTTCCTTCAATCGTTCTTTGAAACAAATGAAGGGAGAAGAAATCTAGAATCCAAGTGCCTTTATCCATCCATTGGGCTTGGATTCAGGAAACAATAAAAAAAATACTTAAAATAGAAAGACACAAGGACTAAAAGTAAAAGATATTTACATTTAAACACCTACTATTTTACTCAGTAAAATGCTTGAGGTGTTGCCCACTGTGAGGAAGGGAAAATGGTGTTCCATCTTCATATGCCAATAGGAAACTATTCTCACCATGTAGTTGATGAACCTTGAAAGGTCTTGTCCACAACAAATCGAACTTCCCATGCATACCCTTTGGTTCTCTTTGCTAGTCCAATAGTAGAACAAGATCACCAATTTGAAAATCTCAAGACTTGGCCTCCTTGTCAAAAAGATTCTTGACCTGGTCCTAATGTTCTGCAATGCGGTTGGCCACTTGAACTCATTTATCCTCCAATTCCAAGAGATACATAATGCGCTTAACAATAGAGTTATCAAAATTCTCATCCTCAATGGCCTTAGCCAATTTGAGGGCTAAATGTTCCAAGGTTATAAGAATCTTGGTGTTTAACCTGTACAAGAGATGAAAGGGAGACATACCAATGGCCCGCTTCAGAGTTATTATGTCTACCCATAATACATCATACAGAGCTTTGTGCCATAAACATTGATTCTCTTCCACTAGTTTGTGGATGATTGTTACCAAGTTTTTATTGCTTGACTCAGCTTGACCATTACCTTGCAGGTAATAGTCAAAGGAGTGTGACAAAGTTATGCCATGTTCAAAATTGAGCTCAGTCATCTCATTTGATGAGAAGGTAGAAGCGTTTTCAGCAACAATTGTTTTTAGCATGCCGAACATGGAAATTATATTCTCTTTCAAGAAAATACACACCACCTCAGAAATAGAATGCTTAGTTTGAATTGCTTCAACCCAATTGGTGAAATAATCAGTTACAGTCAAGACATAGATGTGTCCAACATTTGATGATGGATTTACTACACTGATGAATTCAATCCTCCACTTCTAGATGGGCTCTTTGATAACAACTAGTTTTAGCGGTAAAGCCACCATCTTTGGGTTGCCCATGAACTACTGACATGGCTCGCACTTATGAACCCAAGAGTACAATCCTAAAAAATTGTGAGCTAGTAATAATTTCCTCTCAAAATTTTGTGAGAAGTCACTAGTAATGAAAAATTCCCTCTGAATGCTAAGTCATGATACGAATTTTGCAATCTTTCTTGTTGTTCATGATCAACACATCACAAAAAGGTTCCATCTAGAGAATTCTTGTACAAACTATTGTCCCATAAGATGAAGTTTTCGGATGTTAACTTTATGGAACTTATTTTCTCCTTTGGAATTAGATGATCATGAAATTCCTCATAGGTGAGGAAATGGGCGATGTTGGAATACCATTCGTTGGTGGTGCTGATGAATAATATCATGGGAAGTTCACTTGAATCTACTTATTTTTGTGAAGCTTCTTCACTTTCTAAAAATTCTTCATCAAGATTATTTTCAGTGATAAGTTGAAATAGTCCATGTCCTCATATCATCTTGGTCATTTTGATTTCCATGTCATATCCTGAATCTTGGCAACCCAATTGCCTCTTTTCATGTCAAACTCCTACTGTGTTAAGATGGAGTTAATAGTTGATTCTCGGACTAGAACTTTAACATGACTATTTAGAATGTAGAACTGAAATTTTTTAACAACCTTGACCACAGTGAAGGCATTTTTTTCCATGGAGGAGTATTTTGGCTCATAATTATTTAGAGGGAAACTTATGAATGTAATTGGTGATTCAAAACCCTAATTGTTTTCCTGCACCAAAATTGTTGAAAGTGTATGCTCAGAAGGATAACTATACATGATGAATTCTTTGGTGTAGTTAGGACACACCAACACTAGTGCATGAGCAATGGCCTCCTTGATTTCATTGAACACAACTTTCCCTTATGTTTTCTAGTGAAAATTAGTATTGGCTTTCATCATATTAACAATATGACAAGTCTTCTCTATAAAGTCTAGAAGGAACCTTTGCAGAAAAACCACCTTGCCAAAGAAGGAATGGACAACCTTCTTGCTTGATATCAAGGTAAGAGATTTGATACTGTTGAATCTTTCTGAGTCAATCTTGATTCCTTTAGTGGACACTATGTGACCAAGAATTTTTCCTTTTGTGACTCCAAAAATTGACTTTTGGGGGTTTAGGGAAATACCATGTTGTCAGCATCTCTCCATGATCTGCCTTAGATGATAGCAGTGTTCATGACATTTTTTGAAAAACACCATGAGATCATCGAGATACACCATAATAAACCTACCCATCACATCATGAAATGCCAGGTCTATAGCTCATTGCAATTTGGCACAAACATTTATCAGGCCAAAAGGAATTTTATGGCATGCAAAGGTAACCCATGAAATTGTTAAAGGTATCTTGTGTTGATCACTTTAAGTAATTTCAATCTGGTTATAACCAGAGAACCCATCCAACATGGAGAGAATCTCAGATACAGTCACATTTTGTAGAACCTAGTCCATCATAGGGAGAGGGTAACTATCCTTGAGTGATAGATAGTTGAGGTTTATAAAATCCACATAGATGCAGATCTCACCATTTTTCTTACAAACAAGACCAATATTTGTTGTCCATGTTGAATGATGGATAGGGAATATTATCCATACATTCAATATTTTTTGGACTTTTGCAAGGATTGTCCTAGAAATATTTGGATTGTATTGCCTCTATTTTTTATTAAAATAAAATGCTCCAACCTTGAGGGGAATGTCGTGTTGCACCTCTTTTGGCTAGAAGGATTTCCAATCTTCATATGAATATGCTAAGACATCCATATATTCTTGCAATAACCTAGTGAACTATTTCCTCTCTTCAACTGTGCAACATTTCCCAATGTTCACCATATTTGGATCACTTTTTGTTCCCAAGTTGATCTGTTCCACCTCATTGGATGAACTGGAGTCTACGAGTTGCTTCTTGACATAGCGATCATTCTTGTCAAAACATTTCTCTAGAGACACCAATCCTTTGGGAATTTTGTTCCCTTTGAGTTGCAAGAATTATTTTATTGTGATTAAATCCACATCAAACACAAATTGTCGAGGAGGATAATCACTTCCTTCAAAGTATAATTTATTGAAATTTTCTTCCTTTTCTAAGAAGGCCACAATTTCATGATCATTGTTGAAGATTTTCAATTTCTCTGAATTATCAAGAACACTTAGGTGGAAAACAAAATTGATGGTGTAGGTAGAACCTTGAAAGTATTTATGTGGTGTTAGGAGTGTGGCTAAGACTTCTGAGGAATCAATCATGTCATTGTATTCCCTTGGAACCACAAATATATCAAAGGCATTGAATTCTTCAATGCAATCCCGGACGAGATTGTGATAATGTCCAAGCCTATCATTTTTAGTTTGATAAATATTCCTTATGTGACATACTATTAGCTCAATATTGCCTTGTGCATGAATATTTTGTATACCCTTCTTGAACGCAGCTTGCATTCCTAACAACAAGGCTTCATACTCAACATTGTTATTGGTGTTGTCAAATTGCAGCTTGAGAGAAAAAGGGAAAAATTCCCATTAGGGGAAATAGAAACCATTCCTATTCCAGAACCAGTTGAAGAACAAATACCATCAAACTCTAGTAACTAGACATCATTCGGATCACTGAGGCTAACGGTGTCAAAATTTATAGCTTCATCATCTAATAAAGCTTCAAGATTTGATGTTGATGAATAATCTATCGATGAATCATTTTTTATTGAATCAGATTCAACACTCTCCAACTCATGTATCATTAATATTCACCAACCTCTTATATTTTCAAATAGTAAGTTCCCATGCCTAAAGACTCAAACAAGATCGGAGCTCTTGGGTCATTTGATTGGGTTACTAAAAAAATTGCTTCCTTATCAGGAACAAAATTTTACATCACACCCTTCAGTGGTATTTTGGCTTCAGACATGTCCATCCTTAGTGCCCCCGACATCCTTACAAAAAAATATTCTAAGGAGGATTCTGTAAGATGTTGGAACGTCGGCTACTAGAACCGTCATCTTAATCTTTTTATCAGGGTATGCAGAAAATGCATACTCCACATCCTTGATTTAGCCAATCAAGGGAACTTGCTTCTTTTCCATGGAGAAACAATGACTGAAAGTTTTGGTCATATCTAAACCTAAGGTAGTATCTACCTTTCCGGTTATCACATTATCATATGCACCAAAATCTATAACATAGTTACTTAGTTTAAAACTGTTGACAAGTAGGGAGATGAAAAATAGATCAATGCATTTGGAGGTTGTAGGAGGTTTTGACACAAGATTACTCAGTGGCTTTTTAGGCTTAGGAGCAACAAGAACATTAGGAGGTGAATCCTGACTTGAGGTAATTCCTTGATCTTTGATGAACTTGATGAGCCTATCAAATTGGTCGAGATTGGCTTGGAGGTATTCAGCCTCAAACATCTGGACCTTGGTTTTCCTGGCATGCTCGATGATGTCAAAAGCCTGGAAAGAATTTTGTAAACTAGAAGTAGTAACTTCACTAATTTTGTTGATAAAAGGAATACTATTAGTTTGAATGGGATGATTGGATTTGGGAACAATAGGAGTTGATGAAGAAGGACGAGGTGCACTTACTTGTGGATTTGATACTTTCTTGGGTTGCCAAGGGAGAGGAGACCCTCTTTTGGCAATTATGACTGGTGACTTCTCTTTTTTAGGTAGAGCAACAACTTGAGATTTGATAAGTTGATTTTGTTGGTGCCGCGTGAAAACACCATACATATTTGTCACTAATTCATCTTCATCATCTCTTTTTTCTATCTATATGTAGCCAATCCTGGAGTCACAAGCCAATTTAGTTTCTTTGTCTTGGAAGACGTCAAAATTTCCTTCCTCGGGATAATCTGGTTGCGCATAGCCTTCTTGTTCAGCCTCATAGTATCCTACGATAGTGTTGTTAAGTGGAGCTTCAAGTTCAAGTCTCCCTTTTGGTGCTAGAAGGTGGTTTTGATTCCTTTTTCCAGCATAATTGGGGAAATTCCATCTTGGGACGTCCTTGTAGGTGTTGTTGTTATTAGAGACTTTTTTTTTCAAAGCTAAGACTTCATTCGCCATCCTTTGAACCATGGGATCTGAAAATTTGGAACTAGTGTTAGGAGCATTGGCATTAGATTCTAAAGATCCCGATGCTTGCATCCTTTTGTTGGCATTGGTGTTTTTCCTTATCTCTCTAGCTAGGATCATATCATCTTCAAGACTGGTGGCCAATTGTTGTTTTGCTTCAATGTTGGCAAGGTTTTCCCTACGTAAGAGGAAACTTACTTTGGGAAAATGCATGTTGATGAAAAATCACTTCAAATTATGTTTTGTTAGTTTCGCATCATGTTGGATCCACGTCACCAACTTTTTGAACTTATCCACGAACTCTCGCATGGGTTCATGGGCATCCTTCCACATGATTGTGAGTTGCACCAAAAAAGCATATGCATCCTCTATAGGTTTGAATCTTTCCTCAAACTTTGTTCAAAGAGTGGCCCAACTAGTGATGGAGTCATTCAAAAGAGTGTAGAACCATTCAGCAACAACCCCTTGGAGTGATTCGATGAACAACCTTACAAAAATTTCTCCATGCTCTATGGCGATAACACCACAAACAATGTAAAAGGCGATGATGTTATCTTCGGGATGTTGTTTTCCATCACCTAAAAACTTTGCGAGATGTTTCCTTGAAACACGTGGAAGCTCATGCAGAGGAGCAACCAAATGGAGGGGACCAAAGGCATTTCCCCATGGTCCTACAGGTGGTGTGGCCATGACTTGTTGCACAACAAGTACCCAAGTTGGATGCCTATGGTAAACAAACCAAATAGCTAGAAGATGATATCTTTGTTTTTTTGAGGATAGCTCGCAATATGTTGCAATGCTGACCTTACTTGTGAAGGAGTAAAAGGCAATTTACATTGCAACAACTTTTTAAAAAGTGGATTTATAGCTCCTTGAGCCCTTAATCCTCATATATAACTTCAGTCCGCTAGAATATAGATCTGAATAGGGTGAAGATATAAAAGTAGTAATATACAAGATACAATAAGAAATTGGAAAGCTTATTCACTTCAATCGAAAGCGTGAGGCTTTAGATTGCATGATTCATTCCCCATCAAAGTCACCAAAAGACTATTGGGCAAAAATTATGTAATTGAGTAAAAATAGGAAATTTAATTGAATAAAAATAGGAAACCCTAACTTTTACTAAGTCAACGTGTAATCCATCTTCATGAAAAAACTATTTACAAGATGCATAAAGGGAAGCATCAAAAATTTCAACATTGAAGATCAAAAATCTTCATGGTTCCTTGCTTTGGGTGTGAAAGTCTTCACTCTTCTTCTTGGTCTCCTATATGAATGCATCATTTGGGCTGACTGTGTAATCCACAAGGGTGTGAGTTCTTGTGATTGACCTTCTGGCGGATGAATGAATTTTCTTGCACTTGTGAAGATGCGTGTTGAGGTTATCAATGGTCCTTCGTATATCACAAATGACTTGTATGGAGGTTTTGGAAAAATTGGCATCCTCCACTTGTTGCATAATGGCTTCCTTGTAGATCCTAGAAAGTTTAGTGGTTGGAAGGAGAATCTAGTTTTCTTCAAGAAGGTTTCTCAATAGCTCCTTGATTCTCTTCTCTAGAATAGCATGATTTAATTTTCATCTTCTTGTACATGGTGAAGATCTTTCATAAGAGATTTGACCACATAGATACGTTACTTGAGGGATTCTCTTACCTCTATATATTTATCCTTTTTAAGAATTACCCCTACTTCAACCAATTTGCTAAGCTTTTCTTGTTTCATCTATGACCAAAATGATAAGAATTTTTCAATCTCTTCTTTCTCTTGAATAAGAACACCTTCCTCCTTATCAAGCTCTAACTTGAGTTGGGCTATTTGTGTAGCCTTCTCATCAGTATTAGCTATTACCTATGAACTGTCTTGTATTAATTAATCAATGAAATCATACAAGGCTTTACCTTTGGAGGCAAGCTTTTGAGCCTTCTGTACTGCTTGATCTTATAGGTTTTCAATAGCCATGGGATGGATATTTCCTGAAAGTCTCCTCAAAACATATGCATATTGTTTGGCCCTTTGCTTGCACATGTCTTGAGCTTGCTCCATTTTTTCAAGCCTTCCTGCCAACGCATCCACGACTACTTGTGCATCTTCCTTTGCACTTTCATTCATAAATTTTTCAAGCCAAACTATTTTCATAGTGTAATATTTCATGTTCACATCTCCTTATTCTTGAGGTGGTATTCCAATCTCTACAAAATTTTGACTAGATTTTTCAACTTGGAGCCTAGAATGTACCTTTTCCTTTTTCTTACCCTTGACCTTTGGAGGGGCTATCTCTTCAAGATCGAGTTCCTCTGGAGTGATCACTTTATTTTTCCTCTTCGATAATTGAGATACCAACCAAGGGGGAAGAGAAGAAGTATGAGATTCTTGATTGAATTTGAACTCTTTTTTCATAGCTACCTCTATAGAAATGATTGGTATGGTGACAATTGGAGTAGTGTTTGTCATGATTGCACTAGCAGATTGTACACCAATTTGTCCCTGCAAAGATTCATGCATGAACCTAATTAATTTATCCTCGGAAGTGATGTCATAGGATGGAGATGAAAAGCTGGGAATGCATGATGGTGGACTTTTCAAAATATCAATAGTTTGTGTATTTGAAGCTGATGGAGGAGTATTAAGTATGATTGATGTTGTGGGAGGAATGGGGATGTTCATCGCATATATGGTTGATGTAGGAAGAGGTGATGTGGGAAAAGGTGGTGGTGGAGTGTTTGGATTAGGAGTAGTGGGAGAAACATTTGAAGTTACGGGTAGTGATGTGTGAGGTAGATCCTCAACAACAATATCATGCGGAGAAAGGATTTCCTCTTCAACATACCCGAATTCCTCTTTATCACCTTCTTGGTCTTCAAACTTTGGTTCACCTTCTTGGTCACCTTCTTAGCCCTCAGACTCTTGTTCATGTGGGGAATATTCTTCCTCATCAGAGTCATATTCTTGAGAATATTCTTCCTTGGAAGATTCTTCACTTGAATTTTCTTCTTCTTTGGAATCAATCTCTTCAGAAATAGGCCCTTTTCCTTTTGGGCGAGATGTTTCAAATTCTATGATTTTTGCTTCTTGAAGTACCCACGTTTCCTTCTTTCCAACAATGAAATTTATTCTAGGGACTCTTTGGGAAGAAAAGGGGATAGACACTTTCTTATCTTTCGTGCGAAGTTCCTATTGTAGGTTGATTTTTGCTCTAGGTATTTATCCTTTTGACTCTATCTCGGAGGCTTTCATCTGGAAACCATTTCTGTGTAACTAGTTTGTAGTGTTAGCCAATAAAGGAGCAAGTCTCTCCCTAATAGAAATACACTCCTTCTTTGACCATTCTACTGTAGGCAAGGGTTTCCTAGAAATCTCATCTTCATCATAAGCAGTATTCATGATGTCACCCAGATCTGTGAAATCCACTGGTAGATCAGCAACACCAAGATCCCTAATCTGTTACATAGTTATCCTACAATAATCCATTTTATGGATATCCTCTTCATCTCTACAATTAGCCTAGATGTCTTCAAAGCGGTATTTGTGCCCGTGATACTTTTTCAACCTCTTATTTACATTCCGTAAATTAAAGTCAAATATGGATTTATAAATCCTTATGGTCATGACTTGCATTTTCGCATAGACTAATTTGGCTTTTTGTACAGTAGTGATAGTATACCCGCCAATCATTAGTGGAAACTTGAATCCCAGTTTGTCGATCCTCATGTGTTCTTTGTGAACTGAAACTAGTTGTTTGCATAACTCCATGAACACCCACTTGGAAGATGGATATATGGGAAACATGTAGGGACACCTAGTGTAGCATCCTACCCTCGTGTAATTGAAAGTTGGAAATTATAAGAACATGCACCCAACCTTGTTTACCACCTTATAGGCCTCATCTGACACTCTTCTTTTCGAGATTTGGATGAAAGTTGTATAATAGAGGTGCGAAGAAAGCATCAGTAAATCTTCTAAAATGGTGAAGACTCTCCTGAAGCTCCAATTGATAGAAGAACTTGTACACTGGTACAAAGTGTTGGCTCTCTTTTGTAGAAATTCCTAGGAACTATTTTATCATAGTTGCAGTGTAAAGAAAATAAGAAGTCATAGAGAACTTCAAATTGGTCGGCACATTAATCAACTGCTCTTGGATTTCATCACTGATTTGTGTTCCCTGGTCATTATGACCCTTCTTCCTTCATATGATCTAGATGTATTTATACATCCATTCATGGAAATGAAAAGATTATTGTAACCCTTTGATCCTACTTAGGAGAGTCGTCATGTCCCTAGAATTCTCTGTGAAGTCACTTCATGGAAGTGCTTTTGGCCATCTAGAGATATTATGTGGTGCAGGAGTACCTTGACGTCTTTTTGGAAGATCTTGGATTTTTTTGGCTTGTAGGTGGTTCTAGCCAACCACAAAGGTAATAAGGACTAATTGGAAAGTCCCAAGAGTTTTTTTGATGAGTGAATTGGAAATAGGTTTGTTAGGGGCTTGAGGTTTGGGTAAGTGTTGGACATTGTGAGAATTTTGAGCAATGTTGCCTTGGCTATTTGTCCTAAAAGTTGGAAAATGGCATTAATTATTCTCTAAGCCCAACCCAAGGGTCCTAGAACATGGGAGAAAGGTATATAAGGTCAGAAAAACCCTAATACCTGAGTGGAAAGGTTGTTTTCATGAATTGAAACTTGGAGAGCACATTTGTGGTGATCGAAAAAGAGCAAATTTGAGTGAACTTTTGTGTTTGAGCCTTCATCCAGTCAAGAATGGATTGAAAGGACTGATCTCATGATTTTAACCATGGATTTGTGACATTTACTTATTGTATTTAGCATTAGATTAGTCCTCTAGACCGACTGGTCATCTTTTTGCAGGTTTTTGGTGTTCTTGGTTTCACTAGCTGTTCAGGCCAGTTTTGTAAATAATGAGTCCCACATGACTTCCCCTGGCTTTCCTCCCATGGACACTTGGAATAAAGTTGGGTAGTGTGTAAATAGTGTACATATAGCTTTAGGGGTCTTTTTTTGTAGGGAAGTTGATGAAAACATCAAGCACTAGGCGAGTGCAAGTGCATTCTGGCTAGTAGCTTGGAGAGGACAACAGAAAGGAAAGTTGATAAATGGATTGGTTTGAGCCAATAAAGAGTATGGGAGTGTAGGCACATGTATCTCAGATATTTTTGTGCAAGGGGGAGAGCTGAGGAGGTCGTTGAAGCCCTCAAAGAAGGAAAAAGAGCCAAAACCCCTAGAAACCCTTGAAATTAGGGGGTTTGAGGACAGTCATATGTACGGATGCCAAAGGGACCAAAGACCTAGGAAATATTGAAGCCTAGGTAACCAATAGAAAGAATCTACAAAAATATTTGGGGGTTATTAAGACTATTTGTGAGAAAAGCCAAGAAAACGGGTTCTAGGAGGCCTAATTGGGGCAAAAGGCTACAAGGCCTAAAATTGAGTTTTTCAAGAAAGCGATGGATAGAAGGTGAAAGAATCTAGTAAGATGGATCAATGAGGTATAAAAACAACAAAGGGATAGTTAGAATACCCTTCCCTATCCCCTGGAGTTGTTAGGACACTTTGGGTCAGTGTGGAGCCCCAGGAAGCTTAGTGGTGGATTGGGTGTAATGGTGAAGATTTTGAAATTAGTGGAGAGTCTTATGAGGTGAGAGGGATTTAGGAGTGATCCCTGAGTAGGGTAGAGAGGAATACCCTAGGAAGACTAGAGAATAGTTCTTTAGAATAGCAAGAGTGCTCTTGGGAGATAGGATTCCCCATCAGTATGTCTGGGTTCTTTCAACCAATGATTATTTATCAAGTTCTTGGCTTTATTGGGATTTGAGTCATAGACCTCCCAAGCTTGCTTAATAGACATCTCTATGTATTGTTCCATGTGTCGAACTCTGAAAACAATATCAAAGAAATCAAGATCTAGTCTCATTAACACCTATCCAGATGAATATATCACACTTCTCCTTGCCCTAATTTAATGTGATGTTGCAACTTGGAGGACAAACTCTCTATTGTTTGTAGAAGTCAGAAACATAAACACTAGATGTAGATTTTCTATGTATGATGCCTATCAAGGAGTCTTCAAGAGGCTTTTGCTCAGTCCTTTTCACAAAGTCTTCGAGGTCCTGATGACTGATCTCAGTATCTTTTCTTTCATCTACCCTGGAGAGCACAATTTTAGGTGAGAAAACACCTTGATACTTATATTTTATCTTACACTCTTTTTTGGAAGATGAAGGAGGATTCTTCACACACATCAAGAAATAACTTGCTCAAAGAGGTCACCTTGTGGATCACTTATCGATATCTAGTACGAAGCTACAAATATGGTGATTCAACAAGTGTTAGCATAACAATAAGCATTGGGAAGTGTGAAGCAAGCAAGCAATGTTGAGCATGCATGAATAGAGCAACTAGGGATGAAAAAATATGTTGGAGCAGAGAAATGAATTCTTGAGTGAAAACAAAATGATTTGAAGTTTTGTAAGGAAAAAACTACCAAAAGTGTAGGAGCAATGAAAATAATTGCTCCTACACTTGGAAAGGTGAATTTCAGGTGTAAGGGCACTATAAATCAACTCCCTTGCACCTATCTTGTAAAAATTGTGAAAAGTGTCAAGGCATTAAAAAAAAACAAGCTGACACTTAGTCTCATTTGGAACAATAAAGTGTCAAAGCAGACTAAATTAGCACGATCACACTTTGAAGAAAAAGAGCTTAGTGTAGGAGGGGAAAACACCACTTAAGAAAGCATGTAAGTTTGTGAATAAAATGGAATGAACTCTTGAAACATTTATTACTCAAACTGGTGCCGCTTCATAAAACCTGAACAAAGTGAAAAGTCAAGAGTTAGACGTGACTAAGAAGAATGATTCAGATTCATGAGATGAAGAAGAAAAGGTTGGTTGAAAGCACAGGTAATAAAAAACCTTAACATATCTTACAAACAAAAAGGAAACTACTTACTTTAAAATGAATTCAATGAAAGAGAAAACAAAAATGACATACCTAGAAGACCAACGAAAACCTAGCTCGAAATAATGAAGAATGTTGAAAACCATGAGTTTGCAAGAGGAAAGATGGATGCCCAACACATTGAAAGTGAATCAATGAATATAAGAATGAAGTGGAGTTACTTAAAATCACTTTTAACTTATCTACAACGGAAATAAATAAACAAAAAACAAGCATTTAATTAAGGCGTGTTAGTTGGAGAAAAACTTGGAAAAGTGTGATGTAGACAAAAATCACCACCCCGAACTTAAAATGGCTAAGTATGGAACTTGGTGTAAGGGTGCTAAAAATCAGCGCCCTTGCACCAAGCTGAATTTTCACTTAAGTGCATAGGCACTGAAAAACCCCACCTTTGCACTTTTTATACTTAGACAAATTTCTTCACAATGTTAGAGCATTTTTTTCTGGTGCTTTTGCACTTTTCACAATTTCACTAAGTATAAATAATGAGAGTTCGCAAAGATACTCATTTCGAATGTTTTCACTAGACAAACGTAGAGGATGCTCAAATAGACTGTTTGACACTTTGGAACACACTTCAAGGTGGATTGAAAATTTCCTTGTTTTGTGTGCTTGTACATCACAAACCTATAAAACAAAGAAGTTTCGTAGGGGGTTATCCATGGAACAAGCACTGCTAGATTCAATGATAACAATGTGGTATGGGAGCCTAATCAGATTCTCTCATTTTCTACTTTCCTAGGAGCTCACCTACTAGACAACCTGATTTTCCATTAGCCAGTGTGAGTGTATGTGTCATTTGCATAGTGGACATCAAGTTCTACTTGTGAATGAGAAGGACAAATAGTCATGTTCCACATCACGTTGGGATAGTCAAAGCTTGATCCTCCCTTTTCTTATCCTAGGGTTTTATAGTGTATGATTGAGTATCTTTGTTATTGCTACATACATAAGTTTCTTGAATTTCTACTTTAGTGTGAGTTTGATGTGGGGTAATACTCTAACTAAAGTGGGGGCTAAATTTAGTGTGGGACAAATTATCCCTTTTTCACACCTAATTTGGGAAATAATATTAAATAAAAGGACTAAATTATTTTTTAGTTTATTGTTGTAATATGTTTAATATAGTCATATCAAGTTTAGGGCCATTAATAAAAATGGACTTAATTGTGCCTTATTTATGGTATTGTAAGGTGTACCTAAAGTTACACTTTCACACTAACCTTGGGCTTTATTAATTAACTTAATTTTTCTTAATTGTCCCATTTAATTCAAATCTAAGT
The DNA here is from genome assembly GCA_007115665.2 of Sequoiadendron giganteum. Taxonomy (NCBI): domain Eukaryota; kingdom Viridiplantae; phylum Streptophyta; class Pinopsida; order Cupressales; family Cupressaceae; genus Sequoiadendron; species Sequoiadendron giganteum. The sequence continues at coordinate 523,424,559 of CM021100.1, read as the reverse complement.
CTAATTAATTAAAAAAATTGAAGGGTAAAATCTGAAATTCATCGATGTTATAACATAACACTTAACATTGGAGAATGTGTGCTAGGTAAAAGACATAGGACCCATTTTTCCAAGGACGAATGTGTCCTCACTTAGACCTAGGAATTAAATTTAAAGTATGGTTTTGGTGGTATTTCAATAGTTTCAAATATGTATTCACATAACATCCTGTGTTATTTGAATTTTTTGAATTCATGTTAACATATGTATAAATAAGAGGTTATTTCACTATGTTTCAGTTAAGAAATTTTATGTGACTTCATGAGATCAAGCTAGAGCAAGTTCAATAGCATCATAAAGAGAATTTCAAGGCATTCAAGGGAAAATTTGAAGAAGAATATTGTAGCAATCAAGATTCCATTATCATGCCAAATCTTTCTTTCATCATGCATGTTATTTGAGTTAATATGCTCATGTAGTCTTCAAGATCCATTTAATCATATGAAAGGAATTATATAAAGTCAAGTTGTATGATGAAGATCCACATCCATTGAAGCAATTTCATGCAAGTTGTACATCTACATTCCTAGGTCCAAATAAGGGTTTGGTTAGTTGTGACAGTGTATTTGTTCATTCATCATTACTTCATGCTATTTCATTTGATTACAAGATTTAATGACCAAAACAAGGTTTTACAAAGGAAAAACCCCATTCACCTAACAAAACAATATTTTTCTCTCTTTATGTGTGCAAATTTTAGGTGGAATATATTTTGAAGAGAAAAAATTGAAAAGTTGTCAAAGTTGCAATTTTTGTCACCATTCTTGCAATTGGCCTACAAGATTTATTTTTGGTTTTTCGACCATCAGATTCGGGAATCAGGGAGTGTAGACATAGCAAAACAAAACCCATAAACTAATTTTTAGGAGCCCTAACCAGAACCCATTTGCCATTAGGAAAATGAGTCCTTAGTAAGATTTCAAAAAGAAATTTTGGTGACTCGTACACATCTTTTTCACATTCTTAGATCTAGAATTTGACTATTGGTTCCATCAAAATTCAGTTTAATCTTCTAGATGCACTTTATAGCTTGCATTTTGGGTTTTATTTTCCATTTTTTATCTCTCTCCCCAAAGTGTTGTTTGACTTATACCCCTATCCTTGCATAAAATGAAAATTTGTAGATTCGTACCTTGATTTGACTCACCTTTTGGTTGATAGTGACTTCATTATTTATATCTCAAATTTATTTAATGAAATAGTGGAGAATAGGGTTATTTACTATCATTTCGATGATCGCCCTTTTATATAACCCTATTTTTTTCACCATTTTAGAATTTAATAGATTATTATTATTAATTTTTTACATGTGTTATGACTAAAATATTGATTGATAGGCTAATTGAGAAACATCTATACTACTCAAAAAAATTGATATTTTTTGAATCTGAAAGATGTGGCACATTCTATGCTTCCCATACTATAGGATAACAATTAAAAAAATTGTTATCCTAAAAAATTTGTTGCAAGCCCTAAGGGTGTTATTCATAAAATTGAAAAGCTCATAAAAGTGTTTATATGGAAAGGAAATTTAGATGATAAAAGCAAGCTTCCACTAGTTTCTTTGGAAAATATGTGTTCTGATAAGTCAACTGGTGGAGTAGGCTTCCATAATTATTTATCTGCAAAGAATATGGCTATAGGGGCTAAATTGGCTTAGAGAATGTATGCTAGGCCATATCTTAAATGGTGTAAAGTAATGCAAAGAAAATATTTGGATAATGATAATCCATCTAGGATATCTACAATGTCTAATCCTACAAGAGGTTGAGTTATGTGGAACTTAATATTGGCTTGTCAAGATGTTATTAGCCATTTTCTCTCATGGGAGGTTAATAGTGGTGATCAAGTACTATTTTGGAGAGACTCTTGGAATGTTTTGTTGCCAAATAATTTGAATCAGGATTTGGAGGTAGCTAAAAACACTCTTTCACAAATCTTGGGAGTGTTATGAAAGGATTATGTTTCTTCTTCTCATCCAATAATAGGCATGGTTTAGTGGAAGAATTTAACAACTATCCCTATACTAGATATTCAGAAGAACATTCTAACAGATATTTTGAAGAGCGGGAATGTTTATCTTTCTCATTCTCTAGACAAAGTATTGTGGGCACCCTCCAAGAATGGTTTATACACAGTCAAACAAGGGTATAACTCAATCATTTCTCAAGCATCTCAGTTTCAGTCTCAAAGATCTTTTGAATTTTGTTGGAATTCAACATAGTTACCAAAGGCGAGTAGTTTTTCTTGGTTAGCATTAAAGAAAATGATTCTCACAAGTGACCACTTTGAGAAGTTTGGAATAATAAGAGATTTCATATGTGTTTTGTGTAAAGAGGAAGATGAAATAGTTGACCATCTTTTTTTATCTTGCCCAGTGGCCTATGAGGTATGGAATTTCATTATTGGGAAATTGAATGTTTTATTCTTGTTGCCTAACGCTCTTTGGGATATGTTTACTAGCTAGCCAATTCTTCACAAATTTTCTTTGTTTTCTTGTATCTGGTTAGTTACCCTTGCTTTGGTAATATGGTCAATTTGGTTGGAAAGAAATAGATGTATTTTGAAAAACCAAATTGTCTCAATTGAAAGAATTAAATTGAAGCTAGAGAAGGCAATCTCAAAAGTCTGTAATTCTTATGTTGCCAATTTTAGGTCAGTTTTCTCTTTATACTCCAATTGGGATAATTTTATTTTAAACCACTGGAAGCATATTTTTTTGCCACTTTACGGGGTTTCAATGCATCTGAATTCTATAAAAGTGGATAGAAATAAGGTGAAATGGATACCTCCAAGTCCATATTTCTTCAAACTTAATTTTGATGGAGCTTCAAGAGGAAATCTTGGTGCATCAGGTGTTCATTGTTGTATCCAGGATTTGAGGGGATTTTTGATTGCAAAAGAAGTTCATTTGAATTCTTGTAAAAATAATATGACAGAAGTGTAGGCACTGTTAGTAGGCGTATCTTTAGCAAATGATCTAAACATCAAAATAATTCATGTGGAGGGTGAGTCACTTCTAATAATCAATGCTTGTAAGTCAAAGAGAATCTACAATTGGATAATAAGATATGTTCTTCAAAAAAATTGGGATTTGATATCATCCTTTGAAGACACCCGTCTTTCCCATACATATAGAGAGGGTAAAAAAATAGCAGATGTTCTTGCCAATTTGGATTGTGATCAACAAGATTTCATTATCATAAAAAATAGTGAAGATTTTTCAAGGTTTCCTTATATCTGAGAGATAGTTTTGGTAGAGAAATCTCTTTCGACCTAATTTTTATTGGGTCAAAAGTGGTGAAAAGTTATCTTCATCAAAAGGATGGTGGTGTTTGTTCAAGAATTGTAAGTGCAGTGGGAGTTGTATATAACCTTTTGTTTCATCACATTATCTTTTGAATATTGGTTTTAAATTGGTTACTAGTTGCTTGGGTGGCATTTATCTGACATGGCAACAAGTTTCCATGGGTTTTAACACATGGTCAAAAGATTTCAATCTGGTTGGATAGAGGTGACATGTAAATCAATCATGACATTATGTGGTGGAGTTACATGTTTTTTTGTTTGAGATTTCATATCACCTCCTCCATAATGTGAATATTAATATGATTAATACTTAGAACTCCCTTAATAAGTTGTCATTCTTTTCAACAAGTGTCATCAAGATGAGCTCAACTATCAAGCATGTGCGTTAGGGGCTGTCACTGTAATGATTGATTATTGTTCAGATGGGAGTATACCTAAAATTGAAAGGACACCTAGCATTCACTTGATGATACTAGAAATCAAGCAAAAATTCTAGGTTGATCATATCAATCTAATTTTTTATTTTTCCTAATGCTTTATTTGTGTTTTAGGTACATGATAATTATATTTTGAAGTGATTCGTTCCACATTAAATGTTCGAATCACCAAGAAACATGAGCCAAAATTTATGAAGAGCTAGATTTTAATGCTTATCCCTATGCACTATTTCTCATCATTATAGCTTATGATCTCATTAGTGTATGCAGGCTTTAAAAATAAGCTACAAAACGGGTCTATCTCATTCACATTTCACAAAGTGAAGTATATTGAAAGTCTTTTCTTAGCATAGTAAATTGATGTTAGTTAGTCTACAGTTGATATAGCTGTGAAATGGCCTTTTGTCCATGGAACCTTAGAGTGCTATTACTAGTCAAGTTGTGGGAGAGACCTATTGAAGAATACATGTCTCACAATTCTTGCAAGCTCGTGTTCAAGTTTGATGGTGGCAGAGTAGAAGATTGCATTCACATGGTGTTGGGGGTTGATGTTACTAGTCCGAAGGCATGGTATTTTCTTTTGTCATCCTAGGTGATATCAATTTTCCTCTCTAATACAATGGATTTGGTCCAATCCTTGGGCGAAATTGAGCAATTGGCTAGGAAAATTATCAATTTTTAATATCTGTTGGATAATGTTGTTCTTAAAGAAATGCAAGAATATAACATTTTTAGCAGAGATGGGTACATTGGTGGTCTATTCCCCAGGGAATTTGTGCATCATCTCCAGGGATTTGAAGAAATATTTCATGCTATCAGGTTGGCTTTGCAATACAATAATGACAATATCTTGCTCTGGGCATTGAGGAAGAATCATTGTTTCATGTGCATAGTAATGGAGGTGGATATGAAAGAAAAATATTATGCCTTAGATTTCTTGAGGGCATATGTTTTGCATGCTTCAAACTCTGGTTTCCAGTTAGATTTTCAACTTAGGTTTCCTTCATCGGTTCATGGTGAAGAACAAGCACACCCTGCTCGTAATAGTCAACCACCAAGAAATCTTCACTTTGAATGTCAATTTTTCTCATGTAAGGTTAGTTCATCCAGTGGAGTTTTCTAGTGCTCCTATTGGTGGAAGAAGCATTTTTGAGAGGGGATTTCAACTGACAAAGGAGTTGGAAATTCAGGATGAAAATTTTGTCCAGGGTGACTTCATGGAAGAATAGTATATGTAGTTTGTGGGGTTTTTTGGTCAAAATGCCACATACTTGTTTTGTTAATGGATTATGTTATAGTTGGTTAAAAATGTCTATCTAGATATTAATAGTAGTAGACATATGGGTGCTCGTAAAATTAGAATTTCTGGATATAAAAAGCTAAATTTTGAACTGTGAGCATACTTTTCATATGTTTTTTGAATTGGAACTCTCCAAAACTATGTAAAATTTCTATTTTATAATATATATATATATAGGCTTTTATGCCTTTTTCTAAAAAAATAAAATCAAAACAATTCAATTTCATAAATTTATTACCAAGTTATGGTGGTCAGACAAACAATTTTTAATATTTTTAAAAAGTTATAATAAAATATATATAACTAATTATTCAATTGAAAAATAATTACCAAAAAAATGTGGCACATCTAGCCATGTGTCCCCTAATTATATTGAATGTTTCATAAAAAATACTATTATTTTCTTTTACTTAGGTTTGTCAAACATAGACTTTCTTTTAATTTTTTTCTTTAAAATTTATTACTACTACATTGAAATTTCAAAATTTCACCAAATAGATTTACTTTTTCCAAAAAAGGACTAGTATCTTAGAAACTACATTCAATTTTCTACAAATTTTTTCCTTACTTTTATTTTCAAATTATGTGAGTTAGCCTATTCAAATTTTTATATTAAGTTTCCTAACTTTGTTTTTCTTAATTATCATTGCCACTTAAACACATAGTTTGGGACCCCATGATCCTTCGTTGACACATAAGTTATTTAACCTTAGAGTATCTTAGTTGTCAAAATAAGAGGTTCAACATCTAAACAAAGGATAAATCCAAATCCAAACCCTTAGGCTAGTTGTAATAATCCACCATAAGAAAAATGTTGAAGGATTAATCCAAAAAATAGGAGAAAATTTTTAATCAAAGGGGTGCATTGATGGATAACAAAATAATATAGATAGTGGTATAAATTAATTTGTTTCTTCAAGACTACATCTGCAACTTAAAAGGAACATTATTATAGTAAAAGATACTTCCTAATTATTATTATTTTTAATTATTAGGTTCCTTTTCCTCTAATTACTGAAGCTTAGTTAGGTCATGTTCTTTTTATGTCTCATGTCATAAGAAGATAACACATGTAATGATATTACTCTATCATTACCTTACATTTCTAGGTTCATTATTCTTTTATCAGGATTCTCTATTGCATAATAACTAAGATGAACATTCTTAAATATTCATTCTTTTTTCGATCAATATCTCTTGGCCTCCATAGGTTTGGTATTCTCTCTTTTTCCATGAAAAATACTTGAGTGTAGCTGATCTTTAGGAGTTTTGGAGTAGATTTTCTATACTTCATCATGGTATCAGAGCTCTAGACCTATAATCCTCTCTCCTCTTTTAGTGAGATTTCAACCCTTGAGATATCATTTAGTGCATCCTAGACAAAAATAGTGATTTCCATTAGATTCAAATTTGTAGGGAAAGTCAGACATGTATTTTGTTTTTCCTAATTTGGAATTCGAAGGTAAGATCTACAAGGGTTTGAAGCAATTTTTTTATAGATCTAGAGTGTAGCTATGTTTTTAGTCTATTTCGATCCAAAATATTTTGCAATATTTTCACCCTTGGTCTCCTTGTGCCATGCAATACAACGCTTGGGTTCGTGATATGGATTAACTGCCTCTTTTTGATCTTGTAGATCTTGTATAAATTTGGCAGTTGTCTTAGGAACTAAAAAGTCGATCTTTTGGTGCAACAATAGCTTCCTATGCAACAATTGGTATGAAAGTTGAGGTCATAGGTTTGAATCCCTTGGTTTTGCTTGGGGGTGATATTGTTGCAATATTTTCACCATTGGTTTCCTTGTGTTGTGCATCACAGTGATTGGGTTTGTGACATGTCTTTATAGCCTCTTGTGTGTTGATTTTTTTTACTAAAACACACATGGATTTCCTAGAAGCTCCTATGAACTTGCCACATTCAATAATAAAACTCCAGGAAAAGTATGGACAACTTAACGAGAATAGCAATAAGGCTAATTCTCCTACACTTCGGACTCTATAAAATCAAAGGAGGGATTACCTAACATGTGCTCTTAACATACAACATTTAAACAGTTCATTTGCACACAGGTAAGCACCATATAGATCCCCAATTAATGTTAAAGGATGAAATCCTTCAAGAAATTGGTTATTCCTTGAAAAGGCTCATGTCCAATTAATAGAGAATCACAAACTCCATGTAAAGTAAATTAATAGGAAATGTTTGAGTAAAATATCCTGATGCCATAACACAAAAAATGCCAGAATAAAACGTAATCAGAATTCCGATGACATATCCCAACGCACGGAGTCAAAGAGAAAACTGAACTATAGGGTAAATTTCATTTTGAACACTTATGATCTATTATGAATTGCATTACAACACATATATCTATACCTGAGTTTATTACTTCTTTATGAATCCTATTTGTTATATTGCATGAGCTTACTGGTTAAATGAAACATTTAACCGATCCTTTGAACCAAAGCTATAGTTAAACATAATTCACAGTAAAGAACAAATGAACATTAATGAAAATCATCTTGGCTTGATATTTCATTAATAATCCATGTAACATAACACAATAGGAGAGAAAATGAACTCCAAATATTCACGAGTTTGATAAAAAAATGCTCGAAAACCCCATGATTAACTAAGTTCTCTAATTTGACTCAAAAATTTGAAACCTAGACGTACAATTCATACTCTCTATATTACTAAACTCTTATTTCTCATATTTTGGATATTTCAACAGACCTCTCTCTCGGCCCAGAAATCCCTTTTATAAAATAAGGGAGCCAACAAGCTTTAGGTCAGAGAGTACACATGTCCATTTGTGATTGGACTGCTAACTCTTAATTCAATTACAATTCTATTATGTGAGTGGAGACCATAAGACAAGAATCATCATTAGTTGATATGGAGGAAAGAAAGGATCGCTCTAAAGGATGTTCCCCTACATTGAAGGCATGCTTAACCATTATAGTAATTACTCTACCTCAACACCCTATACTTGAAGTTAAAAGGAGAATGCAATTTGGAATATAATATCTAAGGCCAAACCTGTATTATACATGACCAAGTTGCAGTTCTTGACTATTCATAATTCCAGTTCATCAGTGAACACCCTTTTCTATAATTCAAACTCCTCCTTGAAAGGCCACTAGAAAGCCACAACTTGATCAACCTTGTTTCGATAGGGAGCATACTTCACCATTATCGATGTGGCCTTTTTATCAAATTTCTCTAAGAAACTTATAACAAAAGAAATATTTTCCAATGTATTCTCTAGCATGTGGATGTCAGGAATTTTGCATATCTCATGTGTTTGAGACATCATTATATTGTTCATTTGATCCTTCCAAACCTGCAGGGGTTTGACTTCATCCTGACTGTGAAAAATATGCGGCAATGGGGTCAAGTCCTTTCCATCATATACACCCTTTAATAGTTTAATCTTGGATTCCATAGGGGCGGAAAATCCCTAAAACTCCTCCTTAACAATTTCCTTGACCAATTGATATGTTTATATAATAGTAGGATATTTATCACCATGTTGTTTTTCCCCTACTGCCATGAATTTCAACTTCTCCATTCTAGGGATCCATTTGTCCAATAGTGGGATGCCCAATTCTTTATCCTTTGGAAACATTTTTAGTTCTTGCAACATTAGGACATAATTTGCATGAACATTGTTTAGCTTACTCTAGATGCTTCTATTTAAATGTTTCAAAACAGTGTCCACTATTACTGAATTGCTTCTCCCTGCTGCATCCCAAATTTGCTTTACCATCTCCTTATACTCTTCAACCTGATGAATCAATTTCTCCCTAGAGAGTCCCCCTTCAGGGCTAGTAGCCCTCTCAATTGCAATAGGAACTTGTCCCATATTATATAGAACAATAGCCAAAGACTATGCTTGTGCAGGAGGTTGAAACTGCTCTACTGGTGGGTCGGGAATAATGTGGCTAGAATTGGCTTACTGTTGAGACCTCATGGTATCCATTCGTTGCTTGAATAAAGCCAATTTGGTTTCTATTTCTACTACCCTTTATTGACTCTTATTATATTCAATAATAATGTCATTATATTGGCCTCTCAGAGTATCCCAGTCCTTGGTCAAATCTTCAACAGCTGCTCTGGTGAATTTGGCAACATTCATGACCATATCAGTAGCTTCCAATGTTGGGTTGTCAGCAACTCTCCTTACCACCAAGTGACCACTGAAATTAGATGGTTCTGCAACAATTGGTTTTTTAGAACCAGTGGATAGAGACCAGATTGCCAAAGCATCCCATTCTTCACTAAAGGCTGATCCTTTGAGTGCCAATGTAGCCTCCTCTTCAGTTGCAAGAAGTGGCCTACTAGCCCTTCTTATTGTGTCGAACACCACAACATCAATGATATCCCATTGAGGAAGTAGCAATACTCCACTTTTTTGTACCAATTCTCAACCCTGCTCTGGTGTTATTTCTTTGAATTTGTCTCTCATCTGTTCCCTGACCTTAGCTTGAATTACCTTTTCTGGGAGCTCTAGAGACAGACTTCTCTCATGTGCCACCTTCTCAGCATATGATGCAATATGTTCTCTCCACACAAAATATTTAAAAGCTATAGTTTGAATGAAAGAGTCATCCATCAGGAACTCTTTGCAGGCTTCTATCCTCAGATCATCATTACTTGTTATTCCTTTGATTTCATCTTTTCCTAATCTCAAAATCACTACCCCTAAATTTTTTGCAGTGTCAACTGGGTCTAATGGCATCTCTTGATGCATTTCATCTGGAGTCACAATAATTCCATTAGCCTCATCACCATCACAATCAACCATCCTTACTCTTTCAAATTTTTGCCTCTTTGGTGATGGTGGGCATGCCTACTCTGAAGACCTTGGAGGAGAATCCAAATCAACAATATTTGGCACTGATTGCCCTAAAGAAGATGGTGCAATATTTTTAGCAACATCTTCAGCCCTACTTCCCTTTTCTTATAGAAAAAACCTTTATCTTCTCTTGGGGCTGATAAGTAGGCCTCTCCTCCAATTTTACTTTAGGGTACTCCTCGATGGTTTTTGATTTTCCCCTTTCTTCCACAACCCTTTCATCTTTAAAAAACCCAACCAAAATCTCAAAATTATCAATGGCATACATCGCCCTGCTTAATTCATCTTTGGCATTAGGTATGGGATTGAAACCAGATATTCTCTCCTGCTTCTTCTTTATCATTTTAGATTAGGCAGTGTACTTTTCCTTTCTCTCATCTTGTAATTCCAAATCAAAAATATTCCTAATAATGTCCTCAAGAAAGTAAAAATTGTGGACAAAGGCCCCTGTTCGATGCTTTTCCTTCATTTGAGAGATAAAACCTTCAGGATCATGATTTTTGGGGTGCACAGTGTTTAGCCTATAAGGCCCAAGTAATATGTGTAACTCCTTCCATCCTCCCTTTTCCATAACAAAATCGGAAAATGTTGTATATTCAGGAAAGAAAGAACCTTTCTTCTATTCAACTGGCAAGTGTAGTTCTTGAGCGCCTCCTAATTTCCTCATGATTTCGAAAAATCAAATTCTAAGGGGAAGCTCCCTTGGCAGAACCCTTGGATTGACATTAGTGCCAAAAACCCTAAAAATTGTTGTATTATGATAGGGGATAATGTCTCCCCAATTGTGTATTATGTTGAATTCAGACCTTCTCTCCATTGGGCTCAAGAAGTCATGAGTTTATTTTGGAATCCTTGGGGGGTCATGAACCAGAGCCTTCCTTAATTTAGATGCAAAGACATTATGGAAAGTTACATAATCAAACTTATGATCATGCATGTCAAGAATCCTAGTCCAATATTGGACAGACATTTCAATATTACCTTCCATCTTCTTCAATTCCATATCTTTTTCAAACACAACCTGACCCCTATACAGAAACATGTGAATTAACAAGGAAAACCACCTGAATCCAACCCAATTCTTCCCCCCCTTTAGAGCTACCAGACCAATGTGCAACTTCTTTGCTAGGTAAGTAGAAAAATCATACACCACATTGAAACCCGGGTGCTGGAGATTTACAGCCATATACATAATATCACTAGGCATGGTTTTCTTTAAACCAACTCCAAGAACTTGACATAAGCACAAACAATCTTCTTGAAATAAATGGAGAAATAGTCCACATGAAAAGGTTCACGCTGATTCCTACCAATCACTACCTTCTTCTAAGTTTTTCCTCTTCCCGAGACAGCCAAATGAGGTATCAAAAGGGATGTTCTGAACACACCCTTAGTATTTCTATTCTCTTGTCTGAAAACCTCAAGGTCAATAGGGACCATATCTCGAATCCATTCATGCAACTTGAAAATCTATGCAATTTCTTCTCTAGTTATCTTAATTATCTACACACCACCATGAGTTCTGACAACTCGGGTCACAGGGTCATATCTCGCAGTAATATCCTTCAAAAGATCTACATCCAAGTAGACATTAGGCACCACCAACTTACCCAAGTCCAAGCACCACGAGTTACAAAAAGGGACTGACAAATTCCTATTCCCAAACCAATTGGAGAACAATTGCCACCCGGTATATGGTAACTTGGCATCTCAAATTGCACACTTCTTGTCTGTCAATCCTTCCAAGAGTCGGGGCCCATAGAACAAAACCTTTCCCTCCTGCTTCTTGTTAGTAGAGGTCTTTAAAAAATCAATAATATCTTGGGAGAAAGACTTGGTAGTTCTTTCAGAACCAGAACTTCGGACCTTGTGTGCCTTTTATACTAGACAAATGATAATTTGAGCTAGGATTTTCTTATTTTCAGATGGCAAGCAATTACAATTTTCTTCCTTTAGCCTTAAACAGAAAAAAACCTCACGATTCTAGAGTCTCCAACAATTATCTAGATGATCCCTAAAAGAAAATCTATTCAAACAATTCTTCAAGAACATAATAGGAAACAATCATGAATTATCTAGCAAGCAACCATAAAATCTTCTGAAATTACAAGAAATGGCATACGTGCTACTTATGGTTTCAATCGCAAATCATCCAGGGTAGTGAAATTGAGAATTCAAAACAATGGCTTGCTTCACTCGATACTAGGAAATTCTTCCTCAATGTAGAGATACAACACGAAAATAGTAATTCGTAAATTTTAGCATTTAATTATGCAGGCAGAGTCAAACTCGACCATTACTATTCACTCGCATGAGATAAAATGGCTATATTATAACACCATTTTATTTCAAATACAAGTCGTTGATCAAAAGTAATGTTGGCCAAGAGAATGGCTCAGATTAAGTCAAAATAGTTTGAAAATGCCACATCCGCTCTCTAGTCACCAAACGGACAGGACATTCACCTAACGAGCACCACATCAGCACAAAATGGGCCCCACCTTTGTTATCAACACACAACATCGGCATCCATGCGTCAACAAATCAAACACCTCGCAACATTATTGAAACTGGAATTTTAATTACACAAGGTCACCAAGGGATGACCATGATGCGTTAGTAATCAAACAGCTATCAACATCAGCCTCCATCATCGGTCAATGAGAAAAATTGGTCCCCACCATCAAACGCAATAGGTGGAAGCATTTCGCACACCTCACACCATATATATGATGTTAGCAGAAACCATGCGAGGTCTTCGAGGAACAATCAAGATTAAAATTACCTCATTCGATGGTCATGCAATCTGCTAATGCGAAAAGGTTATTCATAAAGAAAGGGACTCACTAGGTGGACAGGGAAATGACGCTCAAGGTTGAAAAGATTACTTAGAGGTTTAATCTAAAATAATTCAATAGCCTAACACTATGAAAATATAATATAGTCATGACACAAAAGACCGAAAGGACGGGTAAACGGGGCTATTAAAGTCTCAACCAAAAAGGTATAAAATACCACTTAAGTGACCGACCACCGTTAATAACAAGTCAACGCATGAAAAGAAAACCCATGACCCAGACTTGTTTGTAGAGCCGAAAACCCAACGAATTAGAACCGAGGATAAAACATACCTACAAGGGGAAAAATTAAAAGCTCCACCACTATGGATCTTGGATCTTGTATAAATTTGGCGGTTGTATCGGGCATTAACAACTTGATATTTTTGTGTAACAACAATTGCTTATGCTACAAAATAAAAATTTACATTGTGCTTAATTTGGTGGATATCCTTTTTCTCCTTGCTCAATCCCTCTCCATTTAGCTTTTTACTTTTGCACCACATCTACTACAAGCCATTTCTTGGTTATATAGTGGTATTTTTCAATGCAATTTTATTTTAAATGGGGTAGAATTTCATTCTCTTCGAGGTGATGTAGGTGGTTTCAAATTTGGACGTCTACATTTTTCTGAAATCTATTTTTGCAATGTTTTTGTTGTGTAGTTCTCATTATGGAGACTTTGATGGGTCATATCTTCTACATTGAAACTTCTTTTTGGGTGCCATTTTTATTGAAAGTGCATATTTTTTCCTATACTTCATCATGGTGCTATCATTTTCCTCATTTTATATAAGAGAATTGTATTTTCAGCATGTAGTCCTTTTTGGGACATTATGGGCTTCCATTGTATGAATTTCTAATTATGTAAACACACTATAATAAAGTTCCTTTGTATTGGATTGAGTATTTAATGTTGTTAATTGAATTTCATTGAGTAGGGCTTCTAATTTGATCATTTGTCTTGTTGATTTCTTTAACTTGGTTCTTATTTGATCATCTAAGCTAACCATATGACATTTTGGCATGCCCTATGGGACCCACATTCTTATTTTAACAATTTATGTGAAGTTTGTCAAGCTTGCAAGTTCTAGAGATAGTGCATAAATTTTGTTTTGACAGTGTGACACCTTTATTTGAAGATAGATACCTTTGTATCTCAAAGATCAACATCATTTTCATAAGGTCATGCTTTTTTCATAAAGTTGCACTTTTTTTTGGTAGTGCATTTCATCAAATTGTGGTTTCGTTTTCATAAAGTCATGCTTTTATTTTATAGTTCCTTTTTCCATATCCTAATGCCTTTGTTGCAAATTTGTACCTTTTTCATACAGCCACACCTTTGTTTTGGCTTGCTATATTTTATTTACTAACATTTACAAAAGTTTGGCACCTTTGCAAGCTGATAGAGCAATTCTTTTATCCAAATTTTGATAGCTTTGTGAAGTAAAAAAATGACTTGATCTTTTAATGGTTTAATCAGATTTAAATTTTTTTTTTTTTACATAACCCTTTATAGGTTTTTGTTTCATGTTTATACCTAATTGTTTGTAGTATGTGGAATTTGAGAAAAATATGGAAATGCAAATCTACTAACTTTTGTTTTGTAGGTTTTGAGTGAATTAAGGATTCATTTTCCCTTAGTTCACCTAAAATTAATTCACATTTGAATTTGATGCTTAAAATGAACCTATAACGCTCACATTTCATTTTAGTGCAAATAAAATGAACTCTACAATCCTCATTTAATTTTAGTTCTTTAAAATGAACCCTATAATCTTCATATTTCATTTTTGTGCTTAAAATTGAGCAACACAACTTGCACATTTTAATTGGAGATTAATAATTTACAACTTAAATATTTTAATTTAATGCTTTAAAATTTAACCAAACATTTGAATCCTGGGTGCACTTGAAATGAATTGTTTGGCAGGTTTGGTAGTTTAGTGTGTACGTATAATCTTTCCTTATGTCTTAGTATGATCTTAGATATCAAAAATACCATTAGCTTTCATATTTTTTGTACACCTTGAGTTATAGTGTTGCATATTCTCTCCTCCTACAACTCCCAAGAATGATCTTGACAACCAAAAGCAACACTAATTTTATGTATTTCTAAGTAAGAGACTTGCTTGGAGGCATCATCACGCAAAGTTTTGATCTTCACCATGTGTTTATGAATAGTATATAAAAGAGGGGTGAATGAATTTTGTACCCTAGGGAGTAGCTACCATCCTTCAAGACAAGCTTGGTGACCCTTGGTCTATCAAGACATGTATAGGTGATGATGAGAGAGGTGACCCCTCTTGAATTAGGCATACTAGATGAGCTCTCTATTCATTGATTTTTTAGACAAACAAGACAATTGAGAGGGGTAGTAAATCAATTATACATTAAAACCTTCAAACCCATAGTATGAATTTAAACAAATTAAACATCAACACATTCACAATCATACACAATAAAACACTATATTTATGTGGAAAACCAAATAAGGGAAAAACCATAGTGAAGATTAACCCACTATATGAGTAACAAAACTGATTACAAGAGGCTCACTCTCGAAAGGGCTCACTTTAAAAAGGACTCACTATCCAAAAGATAAATGGCTCACTACTAAGGAAGATCACATCTTTCAAATTAAAAGATATTACAAAGAAAATTTTACAAGGAGGTTAACTACCTTAGAGAAATAGGAGAATCCACAACTAAAAATCTTCACCATCCATAAAATTTGTCTCACTACCTCCAAAACCTTAGAAACATTAAAATATAGTCACTTTCTACTCACCTTTTTTGATAAAATTAGGTGTTCACTCTCATAATCACATCACACCACTCTATCATATTAAACTCAATTCACATTGTTACATCTCTCCAAGAATTTGACCTTGTATATATACCATCTGCAACCTTAAAAACCTCTCCAAGTTGACTCCAATGAAACTTATGTCATAAAATGTGTAACCACCAAACAGGTTAACACAAAATAACTCCAAAGTGGAAATAAGTGGAGGAGGACCATACAAAGGGCTAATTAGGACCTAAATCTTTAGTGAAACATAACACAAATCTTCCACACACAATGAAGCACATTGCAAATAGAGATAAATTATGAGGTTGACCAAACAAGAATTAACACAATTGATAAGTTAAGTTCATGATTCCATAGGTTTGAAAACATCCTATGGACCACTTAGAAAACACCACAAAATATTGGAATATTCCAACAACAACAAAATACTCAAACAGACTAAAGAAAACACCTAAAACTGAGAACTTATTCATCCTATGCAACCAATGAAGATACCATATAGATAAAACTCATGAGACAATCTTGTGGAGTAATTGAACACTAAAAAATATAAGTGAAGGTATGTATCGGAAACATTAACACATTCCCAAATCTGCAAGAAAAGAAACCTCAACACAAAGAAATGTGGAGCAAGTCCATTTCTCCTAGATAACCTTCTTCACAAGCCAAACTCTGTCAAACACATCTTCCACTACCGCATGATCCATAACCTAAAGCTCTCAATATAACACCCTCAAATTCTTATGGGTAAAATTATAAAGTTGTGTCACACTTTCGAACAACTTATCAACACAACTAAATTTAAGTATTTCTAACTAAAAATCTGTTCTAGTGAAACATATGATCTATTAAGAGTTATTCTAGCTAGGATATATATGTCCACCAATTTTTTGACTAAAATTGTTAGATAAATACATATTTAGCACCACTTTAAAACCAATTTACTAAAAAAATTAAATTATTTGAAAAGCTTGGTTTCGATAACTCCTAGTCATGTGAATAGCATTTTTTTTAAAATATAAAAATGTCCTTTTGTAGATCCATAACTTTATTTTTCAAGAAAACATATAAATATAAAGAACCTTCTTATAATTTATAGTTTCATTAAGAAATTACCTACATAGAAAACATAGAATGGACAACACGAAAATTACTATATGTTGACAAAGACGATTATTGTTGAATGAATAATAAAAAATTAAAACATGATGAAATAAATTTATTATTTGCTTGAAAAAGATAACTAGCTCTTTATTATTTTATATCATATTACACACAATGTACTTACTTATTATAGAGCTATACATGAGAGAAAATAATATTTCTTTTATCCTTCAAAAATACAATATACTAGGATCAATTGTACCAAATTCTATAAATTTAAATCAATGATTTATCATAAGTGTTGTCATTTTAGTGGATTGCACATGTCAATGGCATGCCATAATGGGTAAATTTTAGATATCATACCTAATAAAAATAACATTAGACATCTATGTATTATAGACATAATTTATTTCACTTGTAAAAGAATTCTATCTTATAATACCTATGATAAATATGTAACAAACCTATGTTTAGGATTCTCAAGGTCCAATTAGAGCATTGTAAGATCTAACTTAAAGAATTATTTTCAAAATAATATAACTAAATTGTAGTGTATTAAAATTCATAACCTTGCATTTTGACACTTGTTTGGGCCCACCTTGCTTTATTTATCCTTCTTTATGCCTTAATTGGCCCTATTTTATCCACAAGCCCTATGAATGGTATATTTTTCTTGTTAATCTTGACATTGTCCAACGCATAAATGATCTCCTAATGATTCTGATTACTGTGTCCCTAATTTATGGTCGGGACTAAAATTCAACTTAGGGTGTCTTTTTCCGCCCGAGGTTTTGAGACCTTGATTTTGAGGTATCTTAATTGGGCCCCTTTTTGTTGTCTGTGTCCCAAGTTTCATACTTGAGACTAAGATGCCACCTAGGGAATCTTAGTCCTCCTTGAGTCATTTTCAGGATTTAATTTCAAACTCTGGCAGGATTTAACATCCTTTATTTAATCAGTTCATATTTTGGCTTGGTGTGATATAATTTTGGGATATTAAGCATATATAAGTATAAATGAAAGGTTCATTCATTCATTTTCATCCTAACAACTTAAGTATTCATTCCTAAGGAAAATTTATGAGATCAAGTGCATTCAATAGAAAATCATCAATCATTTGGAGCCATCATCATGATTCAAGCATAATGCAAAGGCTATTCTTGCATCATGTGTTGTTGTGCTAGAATTTGTGATGTAGATTTTTGATTCAAACAAGCAATTCAAGATATATCAAGCATTTCAATATCCATATCCATTGCAGCCATTTCACACAAGTTTGGAGACTTTGCAAGGGGGTGGTGAGTTGTATCATTGCATGTTGTTCATTCACCATTTCCTTCATCATTTCTATTTCATTTCAAGGTTTAATTACCAACAAGGGGTTTAACCAAGGTAAATCCCCATTCACTAACAATCAACAAGTTTTTCCCATCTTGCATATTTGTGTTTCCAGATCTAGGTTGAAAAATTTAAGATCACTTGGAGTGCAAAGTTGTCAAAGTTGCAAATTTGTCATCTTCACAAAAATTCACCTATAGGTCAAATCTAGCTATTTTAGAAGCTGAGATCCGAAAGGAAGCAAGTACAGATTTGGGAGATTAGGACCACATTCAGACTTTTCAAAAACTTAGAGTGGGACTAATACACCACTTTTGGAATATTCATCCTCCCAAGAATATCTTTTGGAGATTCCTTCATAAATGGTTCTGGCATACGAAGGTTTTGTATTTTCCCAAAAAAATAGCAACAAAACTAATACGACATCTTGGGCGTCTTAGTCCTCCAAGGAATACTTTTACAGCTCGTCTGCATTTCCAAAATCCTTATTGCATCTTAAAACTTCCTAGGTACACATACCCTAACTTAGTGTTGCATACTTTCAATATTTGCATCTTTCATTTATCTAATTTTAGGTTATTTGCATATCACATTGTGTTTTCTAGCATTTTATTTTCTAAGCATTTTCTTCTTGGAAAACCTCTTAAAGTTGAAAATAACCCCCTCCTAAGTCATCCTAGTTGTGAATTGACTCACCTTGTGAGGTTGATAGTCAATCTAGTTAGTGTTCTTAGGACATAATTGAATGACCTAGATAGAATAGGAAGGCATCCCCTCCCCAATTTTATTTACAGTTCATTTTGGTGAACCTGAATTCTTTGAGAATTCTTATTTTCATGATTTGGAGTCTTTTAGAGTCCTATATCTAGATTGCATTTATTGCATCTTGCATTAGTGAAAGTACATATAGGGTTTCTTGCATCTTGCATTAGTGAAATTACATTTAGGGTTTCCTATTTTTGCATTAGTTAAAGTGCATATAGGTTGCATTTTTACTATCTTGCATCATTCCCTTTCATTGAAAATTTGAAAATAATATTGTTCATTCTCTTAATTGCATTGAGAAACATTTTTATTACATTGAAAATTGAAAAAATGCATTTCCATCTTGCATTCAATTTCTTATTAGTCATTTCTTTCATTTGCATTCATTTGCATTCATTTGTTGTTTCCAAACATCAGGTCCCTGGGTAGGCAACCTGTGAAAGTTGTTATCAAGCCAAAATTTGTTGTTTTTCTCAGAAAAAACCTCTACTAGGACTAAAACACCCTTCCTGGTGTCTTAATCCCTCTAAGGTTTTTTCTCCTCATAATCCTCTCTCTATTGTTTGCTACCTATTTCAGCCTCTAGAACTTCAAAATCTCACCAAGAGGACTAAACCACCCTTACTGGCATCTTAGTCCCTATTGACTTTGACTCTCTAGTTTTTAGGGTCTGAAATTGCTTTTCTATGTTTCTTTGGGCTGCTTTTAGTTTTATTTTTTAGTTTCCAAAATTGTTGTTATTCCAATTTATTTTATTTCAAGTGTAATTACAAGCATAATATATTGTGTTCATTACATTTTCCATGGTTTATTCCTTGTATGAGCTATAGTACTTGGTGTCCTACTACTAATACTATGGTTAGACAAAGTGTGAGAATCATGTCATCTCATGATATGACACTCATTGTAAATCTTGGGTTATCAAGCTCTCTGAGTTCTGGTGTTGAAACTAGTTCACTAGGTATGGACCATTCCTTTGACATCTCTTTGACCATACCTACCTTAACTACATGTGTTATATCAAGTGTTCAAACAATGGTTGATCATATTCCTCAAGAAAAAATAATGAAAATGCATGAAGACATAGCCTACTTACAAGATAGTGTGAGTATTGAAAACATTTC
Source organism: Sequoiadendron giganteum (assembly GCA_007115665.2). NCBI lineage: Eukaryota > Viridiplantae > Streptophyta > Pinopsida > Cupressales > Cupressaceae > Sequoiadendron > Sequoiadendron giganteum. Next base: position 523,404,627 of record CM021100.1, on the reverse strand, counting down.
CAACACTGTTATACATGCCATAGATAGTATTCATTGCATGATGGAAAGTGATGAAGGACTGGAAGTTGTGTGTAACATATCTCACATCTTTGGAAAACATCTTCCTCCTACCACTAATGGTGCTCAAACTTCAAACAATGTGCAATGAGGAAATCAAACTCCTCCCTCCTCAACAATATAATCCATTCCAACCTACACAACTCCTCAAGTGACAACAATGATGTAACCAACTAGTAATATCCTTCCTACCTCACACATTTCCACTAGTGATCCTTATATCTATGTGGCATCTAATCCATTCATTTATCCTTCTAAGACATACAAACCACCACCATATTCATCTCCATCTCACATCACGAGAAATGATCCTATCATTAACCACCTTTTACAAATATTTTCATCCCTTCAACATCAAGTCCCTACCATAAATCAAAATCAAAATGGTCCACCTTCATACTATGCCATGAGCAACCCATTATACTTGGAGATATTGAGAACTCTGGTGCCACAAGGTATATAGATCCCTAGATTTGAGAAATATGGAGGAAAGGGAGATCCTACTAATCATATTCATGCCTCCACTACTTTGTGTAGTGAATTTATCCTTGAGGACAAACTTTTGTCTAAAAATTTTCCCCAATCCTTGAAAGACATGACCTTGGACTGGTTTTCTGCATTACTGAATAACTCAATTTTTTCATTCAATGAGCTTGTTGAGGCCTTTATTGACCATTTCCATGTGCACATGGTTCCTAAAATGACATTGGCTAATTTGATGAGATGCAAGCAAAATGTGGGTGAAAAAGTCACTGACTTTATTTCACATTAAACTAGTCGCTTTATTCCCAAATCAGTGTGAATATTCCAGATTCCCACCTTCAAAATATGTTCATTAAAATCTTACAAAACAAGATAAGGGAGAAGGTCACTATGATGAGATTTCCTTCCTTCATGCACCAATGCACTGCCCTTCAATATTATCAAAATTCTATAAGTTCTAGTGAATCAAAAGCTATTCCTACTCATCCTAAAAACTTTGAAACTTCAAACCAAAACACTTATCAACCTTTCAAAAGACAACATAAGAGTTTCCTTCAAATAAATTCCACCTCTCAACCTACCTAAACCATTGATACCCAAGTAGCCACTATAAAGAAGAGTAATTCTTATATATTTCAAGATCCACAAAGGCAATTTACTCCCTTACCCAACACCCTTTAGAACATCATGACCCACCTCTTAAACAAAAACATGCTTACCTTACCTCCCGTATGACCCCTTGACGCTAGAAAACCATTACCTTCGATCTTTAGATACAATGCCTATTGTGCTTGTCACAAACAAAAATGACATGATACAATGCATTGTAAGTGTCTTAAATATCTTGTATAAGGCCTCATTGATTCCAATCATATCCTAATTGGAGGTGTGAATGATAAAGCTAATATGCTTATGGGTCCTCCCAACCAAAACATGCAAATATTTACCAATTTGATGCCTAACGAATAATATTTCATTTGTTAAGGCTAGCGAAACTAACCCTTATGTGATGAATTTTGACATGAATGATGTAAATGTGAGCAATCAAAAACAAATTCCTATGGATGATGATGAACAAATTCCTATGGATATGATGACCAAAGTCCTATTAATACAATGATAGGAGTGATTGACATCGAGCCTCATAAACAACAAACCATTGTCATTACTTTTTCTTCAGAAGAAACAATTAAACATGCACCTCACGGTCCTCTTTACATAGCTGACATAATCAATACCAAGCCCAGTCCTTGGATTTTAATTGATCTCGTCTTCAAAGATAATATGATCACAAAAGAAGTCTTATATGTGCATGAACTCACTCAAGATAGATATTATAAACCAAAAGCATGGATTAAAATGCATGATGGTTTTTCTCATGCTATGATGGGCTCGACCACACTCCCTTTACAAGTAGGACCGAAGAAATCAAATTTATCATTCTCTATTATATCTAATTTTAACCAATTTTCTATGAAGTTAGGCTACAAATGGCTTCGCTCCATGAATGCAGTCCCATCCATTGTCCATATGTGCTTAAATTTTCTAGTTGGCAATGAAGTATTCAATATAAACCATAGTAGCTTTAGACCTTCGTCTTCCCATGGAAATAAATCTCCTTAGTATTTTTGGCCTGAGCCCATGGAACCTATAAGATAGCGTGAATACTTCCTTTTCCTATCCTACCAAAAGTTCAAAGAAAAGTGCATAACCAAGTTATCCCTTATAAACTTGCCTCCACCCATGATCGAACCTCCACCACCTAAACAAAACAATGCTAAACCTAAAGCCATTCCAACAAACCAAGACCCATCCATGAATAAACCCCTACCTATTTTGGTATGTGCAAGATCATGATGGGCCAAAAAGTAGTGATATGTAAGTGATATGATGACCCATGTGGCTGACGAATATTTTTTACCCAAAATTGATGAAACAAAAATGGCTTTTAAAGGAGATTCTCAGATTTCCAACAATATAAATTATGCTTTACTTTGAATTTAGTAAATAATTATTATTCATTTTCTTTTTGAATTACGACTAAAGTCCTGATTGATAGGTTGATTCAAAAACATCTACAACTTTCAAAAGGTAGCACATTTTTTGAATTCGAAACATGTGTCACATTCTATGCTTCACATACTATAGGATTCTAAAAAATAAAATTGAATTTCATGAAGTTTTGACCAAGTTAAGGTGGTCAGACATACAAGTTTTTTATATTTTTTAAAAGTTGTAATACAAAATTCATAATTAATTATTTACTTGGAAAAAAATTACAAAAAAAATATGCATCACATCAGGACATGAGCCCTCTACTTATATCTAAAATACTATAAAAAAATATTATCATTTTATTGTGGTTAGGGTGGTTAGACAAACACCTACTTTTTATTTTTTCCCTGAAATTTAAGTACTACTGCATTGAAATTTCAAATTTTCCCCAAATAATTTTTTTTATTTTTTAAATAAACCTAGTAGTTTAGAAACTAAATTCAATTTTCTATAGATTCTTTTGTTACATATTTTTGAAATAATATAGATAACTTATTCAAATTTTTATGTCAAGTTGCCTAACTCTGATTTTTCTGAATTTTATTGCCACTTAAGGGCCTGTTTTTTCTATGATGATTTTGGACATACCCATTTCCTATAAGAGACCTAGAGAAAACTAAACAAGTCCTAATATGCTGCCTAAGAAATTTATAAAGCCAAAGAGAAAGTGGTTGAACAACCTTCCATGGTTTCTTCTGTTCTTTCCTCACAAGAAGAAAAGGAACCTATGGTTGATCAACCCGCTCCTACACAAACACAATTTGAAAATCATAATAAAAGAAACCGCAATGCTAGAGAGCGTAGGTGTAGGCATCATGCTATTGCTTGAAAGATGAATAATGAGAACAACATTGAAAATAAAACTTGTCAAAAGGAATAAATGATGATCCTCCTCTCTTACTAGAGACTATAAATTCACCAAAACAAGGACTAGAGCTTTCTATGGATATTATCATTCATCCTCCTATTGTGGTTAACTTGGACGACGATGAGGAAACAAATAAAATTGATGAGGAAGTGTATAATGAGTTCAATTTGTTATTTTCCTCATCCATGAGCTTAAATTATAACAACCATGATGATCCTCCTAAATTGAGCAATTCACCATGTGTTGAACTTGGTGATTCTCCTAGTACATCACTTGATGTGATCTCTCTTGCTAGTTATTTGCATTCCACATATACTAAACAATATTGGGATGTAGATGACCTACTAGATGGTTGGTCTACATGTCCCTTACTAGTCTTCTTTTCTTTTTCTTTTCTCTTTTGCTTGTATGTGCATATTGTGATCCCCTATGATGTTATGTTTGATGTGTCTCTCTCTTTGTGCATTCCTTTATTTGTACCCTCATTCTTCTTTATGTCGTAAGATTTTTCATTTCCATTTATCTTTTCATTTTTTTCTTGTTCTTTCCTTTTGGGGATGACGCAAGGTGTCGAGACACCCTATGTCTCTTCCATGTTGACCCAAAAGGCCTTTTCTTTGTTTTCACTCTCTTTGTGTCATTCTTCCAGTTTTGTGTGTATTTGGGGAATGATGGCCATTTCGAGCTCTCTAATATCATTATAGCAAAGACAAATATTGACCTTGAATCCATAGATCCATTATGTGTTTCTGGGGGGAAACTCTCTTTTTCTTTTCATTTTGGCTACTTTAAAGTAATTGTTCATAGTATGGTGTCAGCAATTTCTTTAAATTGGGGGCATACATTAGAATTATTTTTATTGCATTTTTCCTTTTTCATGTTCTTTGATGCAATTTTCTCAATATTATGCATTTTCCTATTTTTGGTGACATTGGGAGTAATTTCCTTCAAGAGGGTGACCTATCTTATCATATTATATTCCCCTTAATGGTGGTGTGACACACTACATCCCCTAAGTGGTGAATCTTTTATTCTTTGACTAGTCCTATCTTGGATCCATTAGGAATGATGTCCCCTAAGAGTAAGGATATAATTATCTAATGAATTGAGGAAGAAGAGTTTCATAATTGGGTTATCAATCTCATTTTGGTAACCCGCCCTATCTTTCTTCATTTTATTTCGCTTAACCAAAGTTCGACTATTGCAATTTTTTTAATTTTTGTACTCTTTTTTAACCCTACATTTAGATCTTGCATTCATTTGAATTGAATTTCATTCAATTGAGTCTCATTTAGAGTTTTTTATATTGCATTAACTTTGAATTTCATTTAGGGGTTTTAGAATTGCATCTTTGCATTCTTAAAATCGAAAAAATAAAAATAAAATCAATCTTTTTGCAAATAATTTACATATCATTGCATCATCATTCATTTACATTTGAAAACTAAAAAAAAATTACAAATCAAATTAGGTCTCCTAGTTTATCACTTTGTCATGTTTTAAATTTGCGGTAAACCTTAATTTCACATAAAGTTCAAACTATAATTTATTGTTTTAGCTCAAAATTTTGAAACCACTAGAACTAGCTCAAAAATCTGCAAAAACACTTTTAAAAACCCTAACTTAGGACCCATTCGCCTCTCGGTGAATGAGTCCCTAATCACAGTAATTTCCTACTTTTCAGGGCATTAAAACTTTTGTTTTTGCATGCTATTTTTCTAATTTCAATTTTATGTTTTCATTTGTAGAATTTTTGTTATGTGAAATTTATCATATTTACCTTCATTTGATAAATTTAATGCATCGTTTCATTTCAAAATTACATTTACAAGATATCATTTTTTGTTTTTTCAATTATTTAATCAAAAAATTACCTTGTTTAGAATCTGAAAATTACATCTACATATTTGCATTGCACTTTAGATCCTAGGTTACTACATTGCAATTTACCTTCTTTCATTTTTGGGTGTGCACTGAGTTTTTAAAACTTGTATGAGCTTTACAAATTGGTTTCCTATTAGCAATACTATTGAGAGTTGTAGTTCAAGACTCATATAATCTTGATACACCATTCCAAACTTCAATATTTGGTGCACTCATATTTTTCAAAAAAAAAATTGATAATATTATGGTTTTCCACGTGTATAACAAAAAGCTTGATTTTTTGGTGAAAAACCTACATTCACAAGAAATAAAAAATAAATATAATAATTAAATTAAATTTATTTAAAATTATTCTTTCTGGGAAGCTTACAATAAGGACTACATAATTATAAATAAATAAATTAAATCAGTTTATTTGATCCCCCAAAAGGTAAATCTAAAGTTGTTTTTAATCAACATTTTGATAGGTGTAAAGGAGACTCCATTATAGGTATGGTTTACAACTAGCGGGGTTCTATCCAAGGGGTTTTGATCTAAGGTAGTTTGATCAAACCATCTTCAATTGGAATCCTTAAAATGGAACTTTTTAAGGCTTAAATCATTATATTTTCTAAAAATATGCGATTTGAGCAAAAATCAGAATCTCCTAGAAATTGTAAACCAACATTGTGGGATCACCCCTATCTTTTGAAATGAGATTAGCTTCCCCAATATGTTAAAGAAGAATGTGTAGCGGGGTAGCCCACTTTTTTTGTATTCCATCATAAGGAACAACAACATATAAATAATTTTGAAAATTAATCCATTGAGGTTTCAATTCATACTAGCTAATATAACTTGTGACTCTTTTCCCAACAGTTCTCAGCAACCTTTTTTTAATTTGTGAGAGGTGATTATTAGAAGAAAGTGGAGCACCACTAATCCAAGCTTCATCCCAAAAATAAGTCGTCTATCCATTTAATATTCTCTTTTTCACTCCCAGCCTCGAGGTACCTCTGATCTTGAGCAAGTTGTCCCAAAAGGCAGAACCATAAGGAAGATCTTATTCCCAAAGGAAACAACTCTAATCCATATTTCTTAGGTACTTTGTGCTAATAATCAGAACCCAATATTTAGCCACTAAGGCTTTATTGAAGAGCTTTAATCTTTGAATACCCAAGCCCCCTTCCATTTTAGAAGCACAAAATTTATCCCAAGCAACAAGAGACATACGTGTTTTATCTCCCAATCCAATCCACAAAAATATTCTATGTATCATTTCTATTTTTTCAGCAATAAAGGTAGGGATGTTAAATAGGGAAAGGTAATAGACCGGGGTATTCTATAAAGAGGCTTTCACAAGGTGTAATTTCTTGGCTTGGCTTAATAACCTCCCTTTCCAACCACAAAGTTTCCTTTGGATCTTTTCAATGATGTAATTCCAATAGTTGTTGTGAGGTTTTTTAGCAATGAGTGGGAGTCCCAAGTAAGTGGCTAGGAGAATAGTTTCTTCACAACTAATAATGTTTAAAACTCTCTCTTTTATAATTTGAGTTGTATTAGAGAATTAAATATTACTTTTGGGATAATTAATGTATTGTCCTAAAACTTTAACATATTCATTAAGAGTATCCTTCCATAGTCTAGCTTCTAAAATTGAAGCTTCCCCTAAGAGAATTGAGTCATCTATAAATTTTTGGTGTGAAGTTGGAGGTAGCGAGGAAGCAACTTTGAACCCTTTTAGTTGTTTGGTATCAAGCAGTTTTTTAATGTTTCTCCATGAACCACAAATTTTGAGGGGGGAAGAGGATTCCCCAAGGGTTTCTAGGGTTTCCACCTAGAAGGAGGGAGAGTTATTTCAACACCTAAAACTTGGGTTTTCATTCAATATTATGGGTTGAATGTGATTGAATTATTTATATGAAGTATTCTAAATGCAATAGAATGCAACTAGAAATATGAACTAACTATTGAATACGACTAATGAAATGTAAGCCATTTGAAAACACATGATGATATGCAAGAGGATATAATAAAGACTATACAAGACAAGATAGCAAAATAGATAAGACAAGTGCACCTAGAAAAATAAAAGGGATGAAGTGAAGATAACAAAAGCCTCAAAAATTCTAGAAAATTTTCTTTTTAGGCTAACTAGGACACTTACGCCAAGCTGGGTGACTTAGTCCCTATTTTGGTAAACTTCTTTAGACTTTGTTCTAGCAAACTGGGTTTTCAAAACTCCAAAATTCCCTAACAGAACCACGTAGTGGGACTAAGTTGCCACTATTAACAACTTAGTCCATTCCAGCTTTTCTGAAAGACTAAAAGTGGGAACAAAAGCCTATAGTCTGTAATTTTCTTTCCCACTAAAATTCAGCTCCAAATACACAAAATCACCTATAAAAAAGAATATATTTTGGTTTCTAATGTGGAGTTTTCCTTGGTCAAACCCCTAGTTGGTATTTAAACTTTGAAAGAGATAATAAATCTACATAAAACCATAGCCCTAAGTGTGTTTAAGACTAGGAAATCGGAAGAATGATACAATCCTATTATAATTTGTGAGAATAAGATGCATAAATAAAACTAGAACAATGCAAGACTCATTCTAAGAGACCTAGATCACATTAGAAATGAATCAAATGACATGCAAAACTTCCTTAGGTTGAAGATTGAGAGAAAATGGAAGATGGAACCACATTGAAAACAAGTCTTTAGATTGATTTGATGGCTAGTTGCATCTCTTCAACCTAGATTTCTCCATGATTCTCCATAGACATCCATGATCAATCCTTTTCAATTTGAGATCTTGATTGAGGAGTGAGCTTGAAGACCTGAAAAAATACTAGTTTGCTTCCCTAAGCTTCAACTTTGATCTAGAAAGAGGAATGAATCTTCTTATGGAAGATATTCAACACTTGATTCTTGAGTTTGTTTGTGAAGATGACTAAAGGGTTCTGAAAAATGACCTAGAAACATGTATTTATAAGCAACAATACCTAATTGTTTTTTATGTTGACCTAAGAGGCCGACACCCATCAGTAATTTTTATCAAGTCAAAGATTTTCCCGCCAAAAATGCAAATAACCCTAAAAGGGACTAAGTCACCATGTTGGGCGACTTAGTCCCACTACGGGTTTTTGAGGTGGGATTTGTGATATTTGAGTGATTTTAATGTTGTTTTTTAGGACTTGTATGTTTTCTTAGGTGAAATAGGCCTCAAAGTCAAAGATAATGAATATTAGGGACCTATAAATGTTGTTTTAGGAGGGTGATTGATGCAAGGGTGTCTAAAGTAGGACCAAATAAGGCACAAAATTGTCCTTTCTTCAAAGGGTATATAATTTTTGGTGACACCCTCCCCAAGAAATATGGAACAATGAAAAATAGGTATGGTGAGAGGGGATCACCCTATCTTAGGCATCTGTCACAAGAGAAAAAACCTTTTGGGAATCCATTAACCAAGACAAAAACTTTAGAATTTTTCACACATAAATTGATTAAATAAAGAAATATTCCCTTGAAACCAATTTTTTTGAGCACAACTATAAGGAATGGCAAAAACCTCTATCATAAGCTTTTGAAATATCAAGTTTTAGAGTCATACCATGTTTCTTTCTTAATTCATTAGAGTGTAACACCCAATGAGTGTAAATAGCTACATCCAAAAGTTTTCTTCCTTGAACAAAGCCCTTTTGGTTACGAGCAATCATCTTGTTCAAAACTGTCTTCAGTCTGTTAACCATGATTTTTAAGAAAATCTTATAGGTAGTATTACATAAACTTATAGGTCTAAAATCCATCAAATACGAAACTTCTTCAGATTTAGGGATGAGGGTTGTGAAAGTAGCATTACATGTTATGGCAGGATCGTGTGGGCCAAACTAGGCCCCTAAGTGGCAATAAAAATTCAAAAAGACAGAGTTATGAAGCTTGACATAAAAATTTGAATATTCTATTAACATAATTGGAAAAATATGTAAAAACAAATTTTTTATCAAGTTGAATGTAGTTTCTAAGCTATTAGTCTTTTCTGGAAAAAGAAAATCTATTTGGTGAAAATTTGAAATTTTAATACATTATTACTATTTTTTCTAGATAAAAATAAAAAGCAAGTGTTTGTTTGACCACCCTAATGGGGCAAAAAAATAAATATTTTATTCTAAATATTATAATATAAGTAGAGAACACATTCTCGGATGTGACACACATTTTTTTGTAATTTATTCTCAAGTAATATTTAGTTATGAATTTTCTAGTAGGAATTTTTAAAAATATTTAAAAACTATTTGTCTGGCCAACTTAAGTATGTCAATAAATTATGAAATTTATTTTTTATATTTTTAAACTATACTTTGTGAAGCATAGTGTGTAATGTGTCTTTTGGATTCAATTTTTTTTCAACCATTTAAAATTTATAGATGTTTTTCAATCAGTCTATAAATCGGGACTTTAGTGAGAATGTGTGTAGAAAATAAATAATAATTATCTATTTAACTTCAAATAAGGCATATCTTATTATTTGGGAAAGCTAAATTTTTTCTCTATAAACCTTTTTCATTTCATGAAATTTGGATGAAAAATGTTGTTAGCCACTTTTATGTCATATCGCCACTATTTAGTCTCCCATGATGCTACACTAACCCTTGAGCTGATTTAAAAGTTTCCCTGATCTAAAGAGATCCCTAGAAGCATTAAAGAGATCAAACGAGATAATATCCCAGAACTCTTGAAAAAAGGTAGGGGGGAAACCATTAGGGCTCAGAGATTTATAAGCACCAAAAAGAAGACCACTTTATTAACTTCTTATAGAGTCATCACTTTAGGTAAATCTTTTAAATCCTACTCATTAATAATTGTAATGTTGTAAAATTGCACATAGGGGCAATTTCAAATTTTAAGCACTTTGCCTAACATTTATGACACCTAAACACATTAATGGCAAGAGTCTCATGGGTCATAATTTTTTTATTCCAAGTCCATGTTATCTAAGGGTGAATCGATAGTAGTTCACTAACCCGTTTTCCAAAAACTAGCGTATTGGACACCTATGCAACACACAAATGTCTACATGGTGCAACATCATCTTTGCAGTTTTTCAAGTTTCAAATGGGGAATATTGAATCCTCGCTCTTAACATGTGTCTTTGCAATCAGGCTCTTGGGTGTAATGGATCTTTCTGCCTTTTCATATAATTAAACTCCCTTTTGGCTCTCCTTTTGGGGGTTCTCTCTCTCATTGAAGGCCCTCTTCCCAACTTCACTTCACTTCTCAGATTATTCCACTCTTGTCAATAACACTTCTATCAAAATAAGATCCCTCCAAGAGCCAACACTCTCTATAAAGAATTCAACAGTGTGTCTATGTGTTCAAGAGGGAGTCGAGGCCTATTTTTAATGCTCTCTTGCTCTTATCTATTTGCAAATAAATTAGATCTCTTTTTCCATTTACTACTTAGTGGTGCGGGTTATCCTCTTGAAGCAAGGATTTCTTTCACCACTTCCTTTTGTATATTTTGATTACTCTCTCTATCTATTTGGTTGTCCATGGAGGTGGGAACACAAAAATGGGGTTTTGACTATGACAAGCCTTGAAACAATGACAACATTTTTCTCTATTTGTCTTGTGTGAAAATTTCCAAGGCAAAGCTTAGAGGAAGGATTCAAAAAATGGGCTACTTGTAAGTCCTCTTTTAGCTCTCTTTGTTCTTTCTCTTGCTTTTTGCTTCCTATCTTATTGTTTTGTGAAACAAGCCTCAAATTCTATGTTAAGTAGTGAAGTTTTAGTCTTTTTTTCCAAGTCTTGAGTTCTCTATTGCTTGGGATTCTAGCACATACTATGGACTCCGACAGACCTGGCTAGTGTCCTAATTCCAAACTATAGTCCTTTGGTTGAGAGCTCTTCCTTTGGAGGTAGAAATCTAGAAACTTTTCTCTTTTAGACCTTGAAGCAGTCTTGTATAATAATTTTTTCATGTATAGTTTCTCAAAAATTTATTCATTCAACTAGTATTGAGGTGGTTAAGGGCAATTCACTCCCTAGGATTCTCTTGAGAATGAAGAGACTCATGAGTAGTGAATCCCCCTTATCTCGCATTTTGGTGAACCTAACGTGAAACATGTCAGATCCTTTTCTGCAATGTTCTAATGTATATGATAATTCTTTCTCTAAGGAAGGCTTTGATATGTTGGATGATTCTCTAGTTGCTTTCTTGGAAGAATCTTCTTCTATCTATAAATATTTCAAAAAAACCTCTTCTTCACAAGATGAAGAGTCAATGAACATTGTTGTAGTCTCCAGAGCTTCTCCAAGTCTTAAGAGACTCATTGTTTACCTGAATCTAGCTATCCCCTCTCCTAAGAGGATTTATTCTATTTGTGGAATTTCATATCATAATGATTCACCAGATTTATACTCAAGGTTCATAAAAGCTATAGACTCTACTTCTTATAATGTTGTATGGAACACATATAAAACATGAAGAAATAAGTAGAATTTGGATCAACAATATTCTATCCATATAGATCAACCTACTCAAATTCATACTTCTTTACCACCTTCTAAAACAATTCTTCCTTCAAAACCTAACCTAAGACTAAAACACTTAGATATTATGATCTTGTTGAGCAACTTCGTGTTACTCTAATGAAGATCTCACTTTAGGATTTACTTCAGATTGCTCTAGTTTATCAAGGCATGCTTTAGGAAGCCTTCCAAAATATCCTCTTGCCTACCTCCATGAGGCTAATGGATGTTAATGCATTGATGGATCATATTCATGTGGATTCGTCAAATATCACACATTCTATCAAAAAGAACTTCCACCCTTAGATGTGTAGAAGCAAGCAGATCCTTTATTGATTATAGTTAATGTTAACACCATCAATATTAGACGTACCCTCGTTGACACTAGTTCAACTCTCAATGTTTACGATATAGATCTACTACCTAAGATTAAAGTTGATTCTTCTTCTTTAGCTACTTCTTCTTTGTACATTCATGGGTATGATAATGTTGGCCGACAAGCTATAGGCATGATAATATTGCCTTTGTGGATGAGATTCATTACCTTACCCACCTTGCTTTATGTGATGCCTGGCCTCTTACATTACAATATTCTTTTGGTGAGACCCTAGATTCATGCTAGGGTTGTTCTAACTTCCACTCTACATCATTCTCTAAAGTTTTTTGTTAACAATCAAGTGGTTATGATCAAATCTTACATGGAAGATATTCACCTTTGTGAACTAGTGGCTACTAGTCAGGCTTTAGTTGTCTCCACGAGTAAACCAATAATAGTGGTTTACAATTTTGATGAGGAAGGAAATGTAATGCCCCGCCCTGCAACCCTAAAGGAAGTTGCAATTAACATCATAAGTGAACCAATTTTTTTTTTTTATAAAGTGCATTAAACATACATATTCACTTACTAGTTAACAACAACCTCTAAGTCTACAAGGTTAGGATTACTTAAACCCACACATACATATTACATATAACCATAGTAGTATGAACTGTATGAAATAAACATCCTACATCATAAGAATACCACATAACATAATAAGATAACCAACCAAGATACAATCTCATAAACATTATCTTAATCCAATAGATACATCACTCATTCCCAGAATGAGGCAATAGTACAAAAGATTACAATTACAAAATTTCACCTCATAAACATAAGAGGGATAAAATAACTTATACAAGTTAAAATATTACAATGCAAGATAATACAACAAGAACCGCGAGCTGTCCATCTGGATGCCTCGCCACCAAGTACTGAAAATCGATGGGGACCCAACGGTTTTGGTGCATTTTCCACCCTACCAATGTGGTACCCGAAGGCCCACCCCCCATGCTAGGAGATAGTAACAAAGTAACATAGACTAAGATCTACAACCACTAACTCATACTGACTCATACTGACATAACCAACCAAATGAATTAACAAGTACAACTCATTCACCATACAAGTATGAATCAAGTACAACTCAAGTACAATACAAGTACAAATCAAATACAATACAAGTACAATACAAGTACAACTCCAACATCACTGACATAGGTCACATTGCTTCTAGACATAAAGTAGATCAAGTATGTTCAAATAACCATACACATAAAATGATTAACAACAGTTGTCATAGATAGAGTGTCATCGCAAGGTTTGTCATGAGATCTCCTCTGGGCATTCTTCATAGGCTTCAGCACAAGTAATCCTGGTGGCCTCAACCGAATCCCGGCACTCATACTCACTCATGTGGAATCAACTACCTCTCGCAAGAACTAGATAGTTGATCTTGCCATTCCACTCCTTCTCACTCATCCCAAGTCTAAACGAGCCCTTGTGTTTATGAGTGAGGATTAAATTATCTTGATTAATGTGAGAAGTTAGTCCTAATCTTCTAAGTACATTATTTTAATTATCACTTGTTTAAATCACTCCTGAAGGTTATCTAGTTTACCTCTTTGGGCTCTGACGCCTAACAGAAGCAACTCTTCTATTCGACAACACACTCACAACCAATCACCAAGGGAAACACAAGTGCATACAAACTAGGCATCATAACCACTCCAACACAAGGAGGATACAAATAATAGAAACTCACTCCAAACATCTTGGAGGCAACAATCACATAGTCCACTCCTTTCAAGCAGACATGGATCCCATAATCCGCTCCTAAACCAAGGAGGTGCAAACATCTCCGTTCGTGGTAACCGGGTACAACTGAAAAGACGCCATGCACTATCCAAGGGAAAACAACTGGATGGCATAAAGATTCAACAACCCTTATCCTCTAAGATCTTCTGGAAGACTTATAATTTAGGACTAACACTAAATCCCAAAACCAACAATGCAACTTGACGACATAGCAACAAAATATTCAAGTCATCAATCAAATCTAATATTTGGATTTCCTAAATCCATACTCATTCAATAGGTAGTGTTGACAAAGTCAAAGACACGATAGCTAGATCATCTACAATAATCATAACCCTTATTTCCCTTTTCATTATAAGGAATCTAAAAACAATTAAACTTACTTCCCTTTACTAAATACAGAGAATTAAATCCTTTAAGATAATCATGAGGAATATACTACTTTTGGATATACTAAATCCATATCTCTTTCATAATCCAATCACAATGATTCAATTAATCTAAATAGAAATTAATAAATAACATAATTGATTGCTTCATCAATAAAACAACTTCTTAATTTACTTTTAAATCGACACAAATCCATGCAAGTAAACTCTTTCCATTTTCTAACCAAATCTTACATCTCATTCAATTTTCTATTCAACACATTCAATCACTTTAATATAATAACATATTGTTTCTCTATCCATTTTCCATATACACTAATCAATCCAATTTTAAATCTCTATTCAATAATATATTGCATTCTTTAAATCAAATATTTAACTCTTTCAATTAAACTTTAACAAGCCATTTTAAAATAACAATAATTTCCCATATGTTTATAATTTTAATTCCACTAATCTAATATACAAATTTTATTTAAAATAATATAAATAAATATAATACTTTAGTATTATAAATTATAATATAAAATATTATTAAATAATATTTTAATATTATAATAACAATACATAAAATATCAATATTTATAAATATCAATTTATTATTATTTTATTTTCAAAACAGCCATGGGAAAAATAACTTAACAACAGTCTCATGTTTTAAGCATAACTCACAAAATAAGATCTGGGTATTTCCTATTTTTGGATAGGAGTAAGAAAATTTCAAAATGCAAAAACCCTTTAAATTTCCTAAAAACCCAGTTTTTCAAAGTGAAGTTATAGGTGATGCAATCAGACCATTTTACCATGAAAATATAACTATACTGCAGATTTTAAAATCCTCTTTTTGATAATAAACAGAAAGTTTCATTTTCTAAAAACATTCTAAATGCATTGTTCAATCTCTATGTTTAATTTCAATAATAACAAAATCAATTTCCCCAATTAATTTAAATTCAACTAAGGTTTTCACAATTTTCACTCAAAAATTTTCACAAGCAAAGGCTGTAACTTTGTTTAATTCTTTTCTTCTAATATCAAATTTGTTTTGTAAAATAGATTTAACAAACAAATCTTTAATCATTACTATTTTAAAGAAAACAATCAAGAACAATAAAACACAAAGAGGAAAACCTGGTACAAGAAGCTACAGGAAGAGATGAATTTCTGATGCAAGCCTCCTCCAAAGATTTCCTAAATTTTCTTCAATCCTCCAATGAATCCAATCCAAAATCCAACAAATGCAAACAATATTTCCTTCAATCAATTCTACAATCAAACTTTCTTCAAACCCTTATGCAAATTTTCCAAAATTTCTTCCCTGCTGTAAAAATGTATTTTTCTAAAAGATTTTTCTGCCCTAAAATTAAAACATGTATTCTTTATAAATCAAAAATACCTAATACAACCCTAATTCACATTACATGCAAATTAGATATTTCAATTTCAATTTCAATTTACAAACCTAATTCACATTACATGCAAATTAGATATTTCAATTTCAATTTCACCTTCAATTTCAAATTTCAATTTCACTTTTGGAAAACCCACTTTCAATTTAAAATGCAATTTCAAATAATAAATTAATTTTCAAAGTTGCAACCAATTTCTCAAATAAACATTTAATTACAATTTCCAATTTAATTCCCACACGTCTAAATTAAATTTTAAAATTAATTTCAATTCTTTTATTTTCTTCCATTCTCTTGCATCACGTTTAATTAATTAATTTAATTATTTAATAACTAAATTCAACCCCTTGGATTAAATTTAATTAATTAAATAAATTAAATATAATTAATTAATTTAAATATAAAATTTTATCCACATTGCATTATTTAAATTAAATAACCATCAACATGATTTAAATGCAATTAGTCTAAATATCTATTTCCAAATCAAGAATGCTTCAGAAATAAATAACATTAAAACAAGACAGACAATAACTCGACACACACTAAGGCTAGGGCATAGACTTGACACATGTTACCTAGCTACTATCTCTCGTTCAACTTAACCGTTGGATCGACACGCTCAAACCTGTGAAACCAGGTGGAGTCGATGTCATGTACCTGCAATCCTACAACCAAGTAAACAACATCATACGATATATCCAGCATATAATACACACCGTGAAGAAGGAATTACGGATTCGTAGGGCGCTCGCAAACGAGTGATGCGAAACCGTCCTCTTCACCAATACACTCATTGAAACTAACACTTCCATCATAATCCAGTAATCTCATAATAACATCTCATGTTAACTCTACAACATCATTAATCCATAATACATGTGAAACAATAATCAGATAACTACATCCCACAATCATGTTGTCGCTCAATAGTAGCAATCAAAACATTATAACAAAATGTATCTAGTATCAAAGTAACTACAACCAAACATAGCATAAAGCAACTTGAACAAGAAACAAAATGGAGGGGTATTACAGGAAATTTGTAAAAATTATCACACATTCAAAATTTCAAGTTTTAAGGGGTTCGAGTGATCTAGGGGGTTCACACGAACGCAAACAAGGATTCGCTTGAACCACTAGCTCGAGTGAACCTCCTTTCGCATGTTGGGTTTGCTCAAACCCTATTATGTCATGTTTCTTCAAGAAAATGAATGCAAAATTCAAAAATAAGGGTGAAGGAGGGTTCGCTTGAACCCCCCTTTTTTTCCCTTCTCCCCCTCTTCCACCAAATTTTGGTAAATTTTTTCCCTTTGAAGCTCGGGTTGAGGATGGAAATGGAGGAATCTAAAAAAACCCAAATGGACTTAGGTAGTCCACAAAATGATCTATCCAATGAATATAATTTTAATATTTTTTGGTTTTATTATGTATTTGTTTTTTTAGTTTTATGAAACATAGGTTTTTCATCGAAAATGAAGGTCTTTGTTCTGCACATGTGGAAAATGAGTAGAATATAAATTTAGTTTTTTAAAAAATATGAGTGCACCAGATGTTGAAGTCCTTGATCCAAAAAAAATAATTTAATTTTGATATATCCAAAAAATATTACGCATTATATGGTCACACTATGTCTGAATTGTAATTGCTTTGACTTTGAAACTTGACTAAAGAAAAAATATTCAATAAAAAAATATCTAACAAAGTGGAAGCACTAGATATCAGAGTTAAAAATCTATATTTAAAATAATTAGAATTTTATCCTTTATGGAAAAAAAAATTATGCGTTATATGGTGTGCATCACTTTTTAAAAATGTTTTTTTCTAAAAAAAAAACAGTTTTCGTGGGAGATGGAAAAAGAAGTGCAATCTGATTCCGAAAATTTTGAAAAAAATATTTTTAGAATCTATAGAAAAAATGTGATGAGACTCTAGTTTGCATTGTTTTCAAATTCCTCATAGTTTAGCCGCTGTAGGTGCCTGAATGTGAAGATTTAGTTAAAAATAATAATTTCAGTATTCGGTTTGGCTAAAAATTGTAAACCACTATTGTGGGACTACCCCCACTCATAAGAATTGTATTCCATACGTAACTTTAGATGTGATGATGTGTTCCTCAATGATACCTTCCATAGAAGTTCTCCCCAAAGTGAACATCACCAAGGAAGAATAACCTAGAGCAGAAAGTCCTAAGTCTTCCTCATCTACTTCCTCTTCCGAATCAAATGCATTCCTTGGTGATGATTGGGGATCCATTGAACTCTCTAAATTATTCATTGGAGAATGAAAAGTGAATCCTTCGTATCTAAAACTTCCAATAACCTCAAATACTTCTTATGTGGAGGCAGATAAAACTGCTATTGAGAAAGAAAGTTGTGATCCTATTCAAGAAGCCAATCATTCCCCCATCGAGGAGGATAATCTTTCTCCTGCTAAGGAGGTTAATGTTTGTGAATTGAGTAAGGTAGATGGTTGTGGTCTTGTAGATGCATTTTATGTCCACTAGCGGAATGATGCTCTCTAGTTGGAACCACCACCTTTGGAAACTTTGCAGACACACTATGGTCGTAGATATAGGCTTGTTTCTCAATATGGTTGTGGGTGTAAAGGTCTCGGATGTGTTGATCAAGGAATTTAGGTCCGTATCTAGTTTAAGCCTCACAAGTGCTATCTAGGTTTGGGATGCTCTATTGAACAATCTAAGTAAAAAACTTGGTTGAGCCTCTCAATCTGGTCCATCTTAAGTTGATAAAGGATGGGGCAAAGGCTAGAGAAATACACTTAGGTGTTTTCTCTTCAGATGAAGCACTGGAGGAATTCTTAGGTGCCTACTCCTCTTTACCTTCTTTTCCCATGTTAACTAAATTTTGCTTAGAGCTCAATTAGGTAAAGATGGAATGTAGTTTACAACTAAAGAAGAAAGGCACATACAAATTTATGCTAATGTTTTGTCATTGCACAAAAGATTTTTTCAAATGAAGTATTATGCAAATGTTTTATAACATAAAATATTACACAACTTGCATTAAAATATGTCATTTTATTTATTGTACAAAATATGATGTCCCAAACAAGTCATAGGAGTAACTAATCATACATGATGAAATGTAACATAAAGAGTAAACTATACAACTGAAGAAGTAAAGAATATGAAAGGAAATTTCATTCTTCATTGCCTGAATGATCAATCACAAGGTTGTCAGTTTTGTCTTCAGTTTCATCTCCAACTTCTTCATTTGTTGCTTTAGAGATGCCTACATAAATAGATTGTGTTAGAGCTCAGAATAAAATTTCTCTTTATATGCATACATCAACATATATATATATATAATCTACTCCTATAAAACATTTGATCAAATATGCAGATTTCAAAAACATTCAAGAGTAGAAGATTCAAATCATTATTGAAAGCTTTTGGCTTCATTATTTTATCGAACTTGTTTATTCACTATGCAGGTATAGGTTCATTTATCATTACATGATTCATCTTGTTTGATATAATAATATGTGAAGGAAAATGGGCTCCCACAAGGGTTGAGCCCAACATGCTTCCCTCTCAATGTTTTAGAGGGATATGAATGGCCAATCATCAACATGGAGGGCCACCTATAGGTGTAAAGTGCATCCTCCCAAGGACTGTCATGATTACAGGGTATATACATGACAATTCATGTAGGTTTAGCACATATATGCATGAAGAATAGTAATACAAAATGAAGAAAGTTCTATGAAATTCATCTGCAATGGTCACTAACATAGAATTATGCAAGCATGGTTACAGTCAGGTATTAAGGATACATCATCCATCCAAATTCATTAAGTAGTCACCATAGTCAGGCATAGGTCACATAAGGCCGTGAGAGCAACATCAAAGATGGATTTCTTCTATTAAGCTTCCATAAATGTTTTGAATGATAGTGCTAAAAGTGAGTAGCTTTTAAAGACAAGAGTAGTAATGGAATTATAGTGACAGAGTAACTTAACTTTAAAATAGTGAATGTCATCAGGAATATACTTTTTTTTTTAGGAATTTCAAAGAATAGTCCTGTGCATGAGAGATAGTCACATAAAAGAAGAAAATGAGGGAAGCAGTATTATTGTTGGGATAATATTTTGAGCTACCGCCTTAAGATATTTGAAACAAAGAAAAGGTTCTTTTGAGACAACAACTACACTGAGAAACAATACAATCTCATAAAATCATCAATTTTAAATTGAAGACTATCATTAACAAAGTGTAGTGTTCAAGGATACTTAATAAAGAAGTGAATTTAGTGATTCACCATATATGACTTTTGAGTTCTCCATACATAGAAGAACACCTGAGTCTAAAAATCAAGTAAGTCAAAATCATGAAGAGACATTCAAACATAAATGGAAGTCTAAACATTGAAATTTTTGTTTCAGACTCATACAAATTGTAGTGATGGTGATTTTGTGGAAATTGGAACCTGTAACTCATCACAAGCTTCATCAAAATATCAAAATTGGAATCCATGTGTAGTTTAAGGATACATCAATTTAGTCCATCAAAATGAATAGCATTATAAAGACTATTATGTGTAGTTCAAGTGACCAAAAGTATCTAATAAAGTGGTGAATTATGCATGATCAACATGGAAGAATGCAAACATAGTTACAGTTATGTATCGATGATGCATGATACATTCCAAGTATGTGTTAAAAAATGTGAAAATGATAAACTATTGCATCAAGAAAAAGAAAAGATAGAGTGATAGGGGTTGAAGCACCGTTCTTTGTATTGGACAATGGATGATAATTGATTTCACATAACCTTGTGAATATCAATGTCAAGATTGCAATATTTCTAAAAGTACAGTATAACAAATGGAGGGACTATCACAAAGCTCCAAAATATCAAAAGGTGGAGCAGTCAACTCACATGGACAATCAGAACCCTTAAAATGTGGAGATGATAATTTTGAAAAGGCTAAAATCACATCAAGAGAACACTTTACAAGGGTACAATGAGCAAATGCAAAAAGATATGCATGGAAGGGAGTCCCAAATTTTCTACACAAAGTGAAACCTAGAGTGGGAAAACCTTGACCATACATGAAAAGGTTCAAAATTCAAGCTATAAGAGAATTAAGCTAGGGTTTCAGAGGTGAAACCCGTATAATGGGAAGAAAGAAAAGTTTCTAATTTTCTTCAGAAATAGACACAGAGGAGCCACTACCTGTGAACAAAATTAAACTCTCATGTTTAAAAATAGCAAAAGGCAGAGGATGAAGTCTTTTCTTCATTTTTTCATAGGACATGAATGGAAAATCCAGTGAAATGATAAATAGAGCATATGGTTTATCTAGAATGAAACAAAGCATGACTAGGAGGGTTGATTGACTATGAAAATGAAAACTTAAAACCCAAAAATCTTTAGAAAGGGTTGATCACTAGGGGTTACTCAAAAGTAAAATAACCACGACTTGTTCCTATAGTCGAAGCCTGCAACCATGGTCAATAAATACCACGAAAGATGCTAAGAAAATAGAGAGAATGCTCATTTTTTATTTAGAGAATGAAAATATACAAAGAACTAAAATATTTTTATCTCTCTTTTTTACAAATATGGTTGCATAAATAACCATTTTCTTATTAGAAAAATAAGAACATTTTTTTTTTTATGCAAAATAGAGTATACCACACATTTTTTGAAAGAATCTAGCTTGAAATCTACTATAAAAATCCATGAGGAATCCATGAAAAAATCATGAAAACCCTAGTTGTTGGGCTCGATAAGAAAATAAATGAAAATTGCAAAATAAATGTTAAGTGAAGAAAGTCCATAGGTTTTTGTTATTAGGGTTTCTTTTATCCTATTTGGCCAAATTCATTTAAGAGGCATTTTTTCCTTTGATTTAAACCTTTCCATACAAAACTAATACCTTGAAATATGTTGAGTTACCCTTGTTAACTTTTGCAAGGTTGTTATCCAAAATCAAACACAATATTGACCTCCTCAATTCTTGTATGAGTTGAAATGAAAATAAAATTTAAACATTATTATAGAAATGAAATTATAATTTTCTTTAATTAATGTCATAAAGATGAAAAATATAAGAAAGTCTATAAAATAATTTAAATTAATCGTTAACTAATTGCTTTAATATTTAATTAGATTGATTACCTTCATCCCAGATTCATGCAAAAATAAAGAGGTGGAGATAATTGGAGTTCCTTTGAAGTTCTCATAATCATGCAAAAATAAGAAGTGGAGTTCAATAGGAGCTTTTTAAGTCTTATTTTCAGTTGAATTGGTGAGTTTGAAGTCCACTTGGGTCAAACTCATTGTGAAAATGAGTTTGAGGCTATTTTAGCTCAAGTTACTTCAATTTTGACCCCTCTTTTTGGGGGTTTCATTTTTTGCTCGTGGATCATCTTGGGGGAGATATTTTTAGATGCAATTAATTGTAAGTGCCACCTCTTGTCACTTTGAGACTCCTTTGGTATATAGGAGAAAGGACTTGGGTTTTTTCTCAGTTCTTTCTTTCTACTCTCATGTTCATTGTAGAGAGGTAGAAAAGTATTGTAGCTCAGTTTTTTCAGAATATTGATTCAAAAAAATTCAGCATTGTATTTTAGTTTTGCAGAAGGAGTCCTTTTGGCCTTCTAATAAAATCAAGTATTTTCCTTCCAAATTTTAGGTGTCATCTTTTATGTTTGATTTGATAAGAAATTTATTGTGTTTCAATCTGAAAACCTATTTTTTCCTATCTCACTCATAGGTGTATGCACACAATTAAGTTTAATTTCTTATGTCATGCATTGTGTGTGTGATTCATTTTCTCATTCTAGATGTGAAAACATTACTTTTCCTTCAAAGCGGGGTAAATTTTTCAAACCTTTGTGTGAATCATTTTTGTGGTTGATTTATTGAAATTTATACTTGGGGACTCTTATCTTTATCTTTTGTAGTAGATCCAGTGCATACAACGTATGATAAGAGCGCAAACAAGAGGCATATCTTCACTGTTTGAGTATTTGTAGTTGTCACCACCAAAGAGGAAAGGTAGGACAACAAGAAAAATTATCATTCCACCATGAAGATCAAGATCTACATCTCCAAACCATACTCCTATGAATCCAATATAGAGAAATTTAGTACTAGTTATTCAACAAGTAACAATAATGAAAGTTCAAGCACCAGTAATGGGAAGACAGTTCGTATTTCCACCATTTAATGGAGTCATCCCATTAGATGCTGATCAACATGATGAAATACCTATAGCAGCCCTCAAAAAATTTCCATTTTTCATAGGGGGGAATCTTACAACACTTATTGAGCACATAAGAGATGTGGATTCTTTGTGATCAGTTCACAATGATATTGCAGAAAATGTACCACTTAGGATTTTGGCTGCATCGTTAAATAGAAAATCTTTACAATGGTTTCAAACTCTTATAATAAATTCTATCAATACATGCAATGGATTGGGTGATGTGTTACATAAGTAGTTTGAGGATAAATTAGATCATCTATCTCTGATGGAGTAGTTAAGAACTATTAAAAGAGCTCCACATGAGCATATGTCAGATTTCAATTATCATTTTTAGAAGATTTGCGATAGAATTTTGGTAATGATAAAACCCTTATCTCATCATGCATTTCTGTATTTTCTTAAAGCTATTAATAGTGATATTTCAGTAATGGTTCAATCTATGGGTGAAAATACACTACCCGATGCATACGAAATAGCTATTAAAGCAGGAAAATAACCTCATTCAATTTGGTAAAATAACCCCTAGGCTGCCAATGCCAATATTTCTTGAGGTACAACCATATATAAAAATAGGATTACCCCCAATAGCTATTATTCCACCTATTCCAACAATAGGTTATCAAGCTACAACCCAAGAAATTTTTGCCCCAACTCAATTTTAGGAGTTACAAGAGATTGAAGGTACTCAATAAAAGATTGAAAGTTTATTGCAGACCTTTGGCAATGAGTTGGTAAAACTTAAAAAGAAGTAATGTAAAATCCTACACCCTACCAAGCACCATATCAGCCAAATATGCCACCTCCTCAAACTGATTTCTAAGGTCAAAGAAGTAATTACAACCCTAAACCATTTTAGCCATACAATCCTAATACTGGTAGCTCTTCAAAGGAGTTCATGCATGTACAAAATAGCATGGCACAATATTTTGAGTGGTGTTTTCCATGCAACTAGCCTCACATTTCTTAGAATGTCCATATTTTTCCAAGGGGTCAAATAATAGCAAGTATGGAACAAGAAAAGGTTCAATCTCAGTCTTTATAGTCACAAACTAAGGTTGTTGTTTCCAAGGGATAACAAAAGGTTAGTGTTGCATCATTTAATATTGTGGATCATATGAAGAAAGATATTGTTATTTTTTCAATTATTGATTCTTTACATATTCCTAGCCAAAAATATTTATTGCAATATTCTTTAGCTAAGATTTTAATTTGATGAGTCTAATAGAGAGTAGCCTAAAGTAGTGCTTGCAAATAGCCTTGAAACCAAGAGTGAGTAGTCATCTCGAGAGATTAAACCACCTCCATTTTATGTCAATTTTTTGATTGGTGAACATTTAGTGCACAATTGCATGATTGATTCAGGAGCAAGCAACTTTGTTATACCTAAGAAGGTAGTGGATAAGATAAGATTGACTTATGAGCCATTGAAAAAGGGAGTAGTTCACTTAGATAGTACAACCATTAAATCTGTTCAAGTTATCAAAAAATTTCCCCTTACTTTACATGCTTTTCCAAACTTCTCCATCTCATAGGATATTTATGTCATTGATTTGCCACCTTTCTTTTCCATTTTCCTTTCTAGGGACTTTATTGCAAATTTAAGTGGATATTTATCATCAGATTTTCCATGTATATGTTTTTTACGACTAGATATGGCACTAGAGTGATCATTAAATTAGAACCACAACACAAAGACCATATTTAACCTTATGTTTTGAATCCTAGAAATGCTAACCTCTACATGACCCATGAGTAGGAGGATAAATCCATGACCCTAGACCCCAACATACCTATTGAAGGAATACCTAATATAATTCTATATGAGTGGGGAGTAGAGAATCATGAAATTGACCCTTTCAGTCATACTGATGAGGTAGGATTAGGAATTTACATGATTCAAGAGCATGATTTTGTTGTTCCAAATCTGGTTAAAGATGAAAAACAACCAGAACAACAAGGTAATTAGCTTTGGAAGCTATATTTCGAGGACTCAAGAAAGGTAGGTGTTGGTGGAGGAGAGATGCTAATTTTTCCTAATGGAGAAAGGTATTATTCAGCCTTAATATTTACTTTTAGTTGTTCAAATAACGTAGTAGAATATGAGGCACTTATCCATGGATTAGAATGGGCTAAACAGAGAGTAATAAAATGTTTACAAGTTTTTGGTGATTCTAAATTGATTGCAAATCATGTAAGAAATTTGAATGCTACAAAAAATTATTTTCTCAAGTTGTATAAGCATATAATTTGGGATCTAATTGAAGATTTTGTTGCTTTCAACTTGCTCTGCATTCCTAGAAACCAAAATAAAGAAGCAGATAGATTAGCTACTATAGGCTCACAGTTTGATATCCCAACTGATATTCATAATTTTGAGGTACAACAGTATATAAAAGTGGTGGTGAGAGAATATGTACCAGATAAAATTGTTAGTTGGCTGGTTTTTGAAAGTGATGAGAAAATTATTAGCTTTCTAATAAAAGAGGCTGAGTTTGTAGTTGGAAACCATAAAAAATTATAGCAACAATAAGATAATTAGATCTTACAGTTAACGTCAAACAAGCTACCGAAAGGATTGGTAACCTGGGAATCAATTTTTAATACTTATGACCAAGTTTAAAGAGATAAGAAAAACATATTAGTGAAAGAAGATCACTATGAGCCCATTTAGATATTCAAAGCCAAGCTCTTCAAGCTTGGTAAGGTATGTACCAAAGAGGAACAAGAAGATTTAATTTTCTTTACCAAGAATTTAATGATATATTTTCTTGGGAGTATGGAGATTTAAAGGGTTTTAACCTTGAGTTAGCTCAACACACCATTGAGTTGGAACCCAAAGAAAAACTAGTGAGGCAGAAGTAAAGGCCTCAAAACCCAAAGCTAGAGCATCTCATGAAAACAGGGTTAAGAAAGCTAATTGAAGGTAACATAATCTTTCCAATTAAGCATACATCTAGGGTTTCTAATGTGGTACCTATTAGAAAAACAAAATGGTGAGATTACGTTGTGTGTTGATTTTCATGATTTAAATAGAGCCTCTCTTAAAGACCATTATCCATTGCCCTAAATGGAATAGATTTTACAAGTTGTCTTAGGTTTTGATAGGTTTTCCTTGTTACATGGATATTCAAAATATATTCAGATTATAGAAAAGGAAGAGGATCAATTCAAAACTTCCTTTAGTACCAAATGGGGTACCATGGATTACCAGAAGATGCCCATTGGTTTTTCCAATGTAGGGGAAACCTTCCAGAGAGAAATCAATATGGATTTACAAGGCCTCATAAATAAGTTTGTATTTGTTTATCTAGATGATGTAACTATTTTTTCAAGGAATGCTAATGAAAATTTTGATCACTTAATACAAATGTTTGAGAGATGCGAGGAATATGGGGTTTCACTTAACCCAAAGAAGAGCATTTTTTCTATCCATGAGGGTAAGGTTTTAGGACTTATTATTTCCAAGCACGGTATCACAATTGATCCAGAAAGGATCACTACTATTTTAGATTTTCCCTTACCTTCACAAAAGAAAGGCTTACAATTTTTTCTAGGTAGGATCAAGTTTTTTAGGAGGTTCATACCTAACATTGTAGCATTATTACAACCTCTTAAATCTATGCTTAAAAAGAATATAACTTTCTTCTATAATAAAGAGGGTAAGAGATGCTTTGAAGAGATAAAGGAGGCCCTTGCAGTAGCTCCAACATTAATTAATCTAAAATTTGATAAAGATTTCATTTTATATGCATTTGGGAGTGTTCAGTAGAATGAAGAGGGACATGAGTAGCCTATTGCATTTTTTAGTCAAGTTTTGCAAGATTACAAGCTAAGATAATCCTTTGTTTAAAAACATATGCTAGAAGTAGTTAGAAGCCTGGGGAAATTCAACATACGCTTTATAAAAATATGATTCCATTTCTAGTTGCCCATCCTTTTGTTAAAGATTTCTTGTTCAACAAAGATATCAATGATAAAAGAGTAGGTTGGATAACCAAGGTAATGGAGTATGATGTCAATATTAAGGTTACTCTGAATCTCAATCCTTATACTTGTACAAACACATAGTTAGATTCATGTGCAAGTAAGAACAAGGATTCCCCATGAAATTCATTAGAAATGCTCAAAATAGAAAAATATGAAGAACAAGACGAGAGAGTAAATAAATCCAAATTAAACATACAAATCCTCATTCCCATGGGGGAATTGGTGTCAATTATGTGTATAAATTGGAATTTTCACAACTCCTATGCAATCTTTGTGATGATTTGATCCACTTTGGTTGAATTATTGCATAACCTAGCTAAGAAATTGATAAAAATAGATGAAAATGGATATGCTTAAAATTGAAATTGTGCATAACAAGTTTACTCAAATTGTGGATGATCAATTAAATAGAGGAGGCCTCTATTTATAGATTTGAAGAATGGAAGATTGAAGGATTTGGATGAATGTGGGACAAAAGACCAACCAATGAGAAGAGGTCACTTGTCCACATGTGATTGGAGGAGGAATGAGCACATTGTGATGAGTGTGCACATAAGTCAATCCCATGGGCGAATTGGTGCCGATTATGTGTAGAAATTGGCCCTTTTCCAACTCCTATGCAAGCTTTGTGATGATTTGATGAAGATTTCATCCACTTTGGTTGAATTCCTGCATAACATAGCTAAGAATTTGATAAAAATAGATGAAAATAGACATGCTTGAAGATGAAATTGTGCATAATAAATTTGCTTAAATTATGGATGATCAATTCAGTAGAGGAGACCTCTTTTTATTGATTTGAAGAATGGAAGATTGAAGGATTTGGATGAATGTGGGACAAAAGACCAACCAATGAGAAGAAGCCACTTGTCCACATGTGATTGGAGGAGGAATGAGCACATTTTGATGAGTGTGCCCATAAAATCTATTAAATTCAAATTTGAATTTGATGAAACGATATGTTTGGAGGGAAGAAAGATAGAGTTAATGTCACTTGGAGAAATGCACAAGGACATGTAAGAGGAATGAATGCTTTGTTGGAAGTACTCATCCTCTTTTGGAGGGATTTTCAAATTTGAGGAATATTCCCTTTGATGTCAGGTCAAGGGAAAATAAATGAATTAATAAATCAATTAACCCAATTTATTGGTGCAAGTTGCAAAATATAGAGGATTGAGGTGATTAGGATTAGATTTAATCATGATTTGACCAAATTAAGTAGAAATTAGCTGATTTGACAATTTTGACTTAGATTTTAGGAATAAAATAAATCAAAGTTGAGAGGAATAATGATTTTAGATTTAATTAAATGAAGATTGATTTATTTAATAAATGAAGGTGATGTTAAATTAAATCAAATAAAGATTAATTTATTTAATTTAAAGAGATGACTTTAGAGATTAATTAAATAAAGTGGATTATTTAATTAAAAGGGGGATTATATGATTAATTAAATAAAATGATTTATTTTATTAATAGAAGAGAATGACTTAATCAAATAAATTTGATTTATTTAATTAAGAGAGGAAATATGATGAATTTAATCAAATAAAGATTATTCAATTAAATTGATTAGTAAAGTAGATGATTTAGGAAGAAATGATATTAGTAAGATCAGGATCAGGTGTGTACAATCAATCTATATATTTTTCATGTTTACATTTTGCCCCTCTTTGAAGCAATGCACTTGTTACGTTGGTTCAAAGAATAAATTGTTGTGATCAAAATTCAAAATTTTCTTGATTTTTCAGATGCTCCACTACTACCCCGATGAGAAGGATTATGTTGGTAATGTTTGATTTTCCAATCGATGTCACTATAAAATGTGAGAGGAGTGGTTCTATTGATCAAAGGACCAAAGATAATTCTTTAGAATGATCAGATATTGGACGTAGACAATTTTTGATGATGTATAGACAACCATCGCCCATGGGTAGCCTCATGTATATTTTGATAGAACACACCAACTTTAGATAGAAATGTTAGTTAAGATAGAAGAATAAGAAGAACAAGATGATGAAAGGATGATCCACTAAGGCTACGTTATGAATGATGATAATGATGATGATTTGCTTCCTAGGAGTTGGGATTTTAAAAGGGCCAATTACTTTATGTTTGATAACACACATAGGTACGATGCATCGAGGTATGAAGAACCAAGATGGCATTGTACCTAGTGTGATGGAATTTGACTTGAGAATTAGATAGGATTACTCTTGTTCACACCTGACATACAAAACCTTATCCAGAGTGCAGTTCAGATACTCTAAACATCTTAGACCAAAACATAAAAAAACAAGCCTTCCTATGTGGTCAACAAGACACCTAAAACATCCTCCCTACAAATAAAACAAAGCACGCATGACAAATTTATTTTACAAGAACACCCAAAATGTGAACCCCAATCCTTTCACCTACACAAACATAAGAAACAAACACATAGTTAAATTCATATGCAAGTAAGAACAAGGATTCCCCATGAAATTCATTAGCAATGCTCAAAATTGGAAAATATGAAGAACAAGATGAGAAAGTACATAAATCCTAATTAAACATGCAAATCCTCAATCCCATGGGGGAATTGGTGCCAATTATGTGTAGAAATTGGCCCTTTCCCAACTCCTATGCAAGCTTTGTGATGTTTTGATGAAGATTTGATCCACTTTGGTTGAATTCCTGCATAACCTAGCTAAGAACTTGATAAAAATAGATGAAAATGGATATGCTTGAAGATGAAATTGTGCATAATAAGTTTGCTCAAATTGTGGATGATCAATTCAATAGAGGAGGCCTCTATTTATAGATTTGAAGAATGGAAGATTGAAGGATTTTGATGAATGTGGGACAAAAGACCAACCAATGAGAAGAGGCCACTAGTCCACATGGGATTGGAGGAGGAATGAGCACATTTTAATGAGTGTGCCCATAAATGCTATTAGATTCAAATTCGAATTTGATGAAATGACATGTTTAGAGGGAAGAAATATGGAGTTAATGTCACTTGGCCCAATACATGAGAGGAATGAATGCTTTGTTGGAAGTACCCATCCCCTTTTGGAGGGATTTTCAAATTTGAGGAATATTCCCTTCTGATGCAAAGTTGAAGGAAAATAGATGAATTAATAAATCAATTAAATTGGTTTATTTGTGCCAGTTGCAAAATCTAGAGGATTGAGGTGATTAAGATTAGATTTAATCATGATTTGATCAAATTAAGTAGAAATTAGGCGATTTGACAATTTTGACATAGATTTTAGGATTAAAATAAATCAAAGTTGAGAGGAATAATGATTTTAGATTTAATTAAATGAATATTGATTGATTTAATTAAAGAAGGTGATTTTAGATTAAATCAAATAAAGATCAATTTATTTAATTTAAAGAGATGACTTTAGAGATTAATTAAATAAAGTGGATTATTTAATTAAAAGGGGGATTACAAGATTAATTAAACAAAATGATTTATTTAATTAATAGAAGAGAATGACTTAATGAGATAAATTTGATTTATTTAATTAAGAGAGGAAATATGATGAATTTAATCAAAAAAAGATTATTCAATTAAATTGATTAGTAAAGGGGATGATTTAGGAAGAAACAATTTTAGTAAGATTAGGATCAGGTGTGTAGGATCAATCTATATATTTTTCATGTGTACATTTTCCCCCTCTTTGAAGCAATGGAGTTGTTGCATTGGTTCAAAGAGTAAATTATTGTGATCAAAATTCAAAAATTTCTTGATGTTTCAGATGCCCCACTACTACCCCAATGAGAAGGATTACACTGGTATATTTCCCCATTTTGAGATCAATTGGAAATATTTGATTTTCTGATTGATACCATGATAAAATGTGAGAGGAGTGGTTATATTGATCAAAGGACAAAGTATAATTCTTTAGAAAGATCAGATATTTGACGTAGATAATTTTGATGATGTATAGACAACCATTAGTCATGAGTAGCCTCATGTATATTTTGATACAACACACAAACTTTAGATAGAAATTTTAGTTAAGATAGAAGAATAAGATGATGAAAGGATGATCCACTAATGCTATGTTATGAATGATGATAATGATGATGATTTGCTTACTAGGAGTTGGGATTTTAAAAGGCCCAATTACTTTATGTTTGATAACGCACATAGGTACAATGCATCAAGGTATAAAGAACCAGGATGGTGTTGCATCTAGTGTGATGGACTTTGAATCAACAAACATATAAAAGTATTCTTGTTCACAATTGACATATGAAAACCTTGCTAGGATGCACCTAACAAAGAATGTATTCGCCAAGTTATTTTACAAGAACATCCAACAAGCACAGTAGATAAAAAAGATAATGATCATTGCCCCATTCCTTTCTCGCTAAACCTGTTTTGATTAGGCATCATCAAGAGGTCCTTGAAATGAGCACAAAATAAGATAAGTGAAAAAATACCAAGATAGAGTAAATAAACAAGCTAATGTTCTTCATACCATTAGCCAAGACTAAACTAAGGTGATCCCTGATGTTGATTTCCATAGTGGGAAGGATGCATCCTAGGACATGTTGTGATTAGGTGATGATAATATTTTGATTGAATGATAAGCTATTGATACTCTGAGTTGACCAACTTGCTGACTGACTGACCTAGACTTGAGACTTTCACGATTAGGTGTTCAGTTTTTATACCTGCTAGACTTGCTTCCGACTGACCTACCAAAGGATGAAGGCGATGTTGATTTATTACGAGTGATGATTCTTTCAAGTGAAAGTGAGATGATATGGATGCACCATTTTGGGTTTTTTAGAATATTTGGATGTTTTTGGTGTTTTTGAAATGTTTTGAGGCCATTTTTTGGATTTTGAGATTCCTCAATGTTTTTGGATTTTCAAGATTTTATGAATATTTTTGGATTTTGCATCTTAGGGGCTGATCAAAGATTAGCCTTGCTTATGTTTAAGCTCAGAGATAATATAATTTGGCTGACACAAACTTGATTACTGATGAGATAAATGTGCAAATAAAATGCCATTTTGTAGCAATGGATGCCTAAAGGATTGACCTAGGGTGTCTCGAGGGATGATTAAAGATCAACCTTGCCTACATTCAAGCTCAGAGACGATGTAGTTTGGATACCATGTTTTGACTTTTTCTGACTTTTTGACATATTTTTTAATTTTTGATATGATTTTGATGTTTTGATATGTTTTGGATGTTTTTAAATTTCCACATGATTTTGACGATTCAGATGTTTTTGGATTTTCATCGATTTTGATGATTTGGTTATGGATATGTGATGATATCAGTTCTCTTTTTTGGGATTTTGTTGAAAAACAAGCTAGGATTGATTGATCAGATTGATGGATGATTATGATAACATTGTTGAGGATGCACAACAATGCAATGATAGTGTTAAGCAACATGAGGATTAGAATGGATATCCCAAGATGATGAGGGATTGATTGGATTTGATTTATCAGGATTGATGAAGCTTGATTTGGAACAAAATTGTTTTGATGATTTGATGTGATGTTGAAGTTGAAATTAGATGCTACTAATATTGATTGTTTGGATTGATGTTCGATGAAAGATAAAGCTTTATAAGGAACATCTTCTCATCAAAATATGCCATGGGATGGCGATTTAGCTTTTGGATCACAAATGATTTGACCAATTTGATTTTATGTTTGCCAATGTTCGGATCACCACATAAGTTGGAGGATATAGATCAAGATTTATTCTCAAAGCAAGATGTAAATACCTGCCTCCAATATCTAGCAATGTATGTAATTCCATGGGTGGATGATGGGATAGGTGTATGGATGGATAGATACGATAAGCATGCAAAGGATTCCAAGGATTATCTTGTGACAAGATAAGGTGTTCAAACAAAGGATGCTCATTTGGATAGTGCTTCATGGCTTAGCTAATGTTGGATTGGATAGGATCAATTAAAATGACCCATGAAAAGATGACTACCATAAGCAAGTGTAAAGTGTGAACCAAAATTTGTTAAGTTCAAGATAATTTGGAAGATGGATGCAAATATATGAAAATGGATGGGATAAATGGTTCATGGATGAATGAATTTATTATGGATAAGATGGAGGGAACATTGGATTTATTATGGATGTTATAAGATGCTTTCACCTGAACTGGCGCACGTAGATGCTCGATTCTACACATGATGCCTGTTTCTAGGTTTTCATCATGGTACCTGTCCAAAGTGCCACCAAAGTGGTTTTCACTAGAGGATGATTTTATTTTCTTTACTATTTTCAAACATTTTTCAATTTTTTTTGGATATATATTTTGTTTTTGCTGAAAGATTTTAAGCTCATGTTGAATCACCTGGTGGTGCCAATTTAGATGCTTCTGTCATAATGTGCCATTGATATCCTACTTGAAGAAGTTTCTTTTCCAAGATACGTGCACTTGAAAAAAACTTTTTAGATTCTTGATCTGCTTTGCTAATACCAGAGTTAACTTCATCTTTGTGCACACATCGTGATAGAGTTCCTTCTGAATCCTTATGATGAAGGGTCATTTCCAACACATGGACAATGTGAGAATTAGATATCATGAGTGGAGGCATGGATGGTGGAATGTGTTTAGGAATAAAAGATGGATTGGTTGACAGCTTGAAACCTTTGACTCTCCAAAATTGGGAAGATGATAAATGATGGGTGGATATGGAAGTGTGCATGGAATTAGGACCAACAACTCAATATACTTTGTGCATTGCTTGAGAAGCCTACTTTTTCCTTTGTGGACATCTTTGATGGATACTTGCCCCTTTTTTATTTTTCCCCATAGTTTCTTTGATTGATGAAGTTTGATAGGGATAATATTTCTTTGTAGGTTTTGGTATCCACTTGTATTTGATTTGTCCATTATGCTTCTCCACTTCTTTTTCCTTGATAACATCCTTTGTGCTTTTATTCAAATCTTTCTTTTGATGTTGGTCCCAATTCATGGATGGGGTGATGGGTGGATGAAGATTAATGACATTGCTAGTTGTAGTATTGGAATTCGTTTCATCGTAAGGATTCTTTGTGCTCCCTATGTTGACATTTTCTTGAGATGAAGTTTCCCCCAGTATGGTGGTAGTAGCATATTCATGATTTGATTCTACTTGTTTTGAGAGTTCATGTTTAGCAAGCATTCTCTAATAAATGACTAAGTTGTAGATGATGTTATTTCAATTTGTTGCTCTGTCGACTCCGGAATATCATGATGCTAGATATTTTTATACATGATGTCCTGAGTTTGAATTTGAGATATATCTGATCCTGATGTTGACAAATGAGTTTGACTGTAGGAATCAATAACTTCCTATTTTTGTGTAATAATGTCAAGAGTAAAGGAATCCTGTTCTGAATGAAGATCATCTACATGTCCATCCATGGGAAGCATCCCATGGGTAGATGGAGGAGTATGTGCTTTGTGGATGTGATTATCTCATATAGATAGGGGAGTGTCCATTATATCATTGTAGTAGCTTGGAGATACAAATTCTTATTCTTGAATGATTTGAGAATTTCTTTCGACATGCTTTGGATCAAGTTCTTGACATTGGTCAATTTCAAAGAATGGATTTCTTAGAAAGGGTTGTTTGATATCTTCATTAGGCATAGGAAGTTGCTCAAATGTCATCAAGTCAAAGGATGTCCATATGTTTTGGAAAGGGTCATTGCTAGACCTTGGTGAAAGATGTTGATCATGCTTTGGAATAAATTATTGAGATATGTCCTATAACTCATTGGATGATGTAGAGGTATTGTCAAAATGATCATTGGTGGAAGGATCCCTGATTACTAACACTCCTTGAAATAGATCATTGTTGGATATTGTTGAGGGATATTTATCATGATCAAAAAGTAACTCTTGATATATGTTGATTTGATCATCAGAGGAGATGGAAACATCTTCAAGGTGCTTATGATGGGTAGTTGTGATTGGGTTTGTTGTTGATGTTGTTGATATCCAACCTCTTGAAATTGGATATATTGTTCTTGATGAAGTTGGGGAGACAACTCAATGCTTTGATGACATGGTTCAACCAATGGAAGAGTGCATTGATTTTGGGGTGGAATGTTGGTGGGAGTTCGTTGCAAGCTTTGTTGAGTGAGTAATGCCTACATTTCTTACTGAGCCAACAATGCTTGTTGTTGGGTTGCTTCCTATTGTGCTTGATATTCTTGCAAGGCTTGTTGATATGCTTCTTGCTAGGCTATTTTCAATTTTTCTTCGTATTGTGCTTGCGCTTGCACTTGTTGGGATTGATATTGGGCTCGGTCTTGAGTATGCACTTATTGGATTGCTTATGTGATTTGAGAAGCTTGTGCGGCTTGTGTAGTTTTGGCGGCTTGAGATCCTTGAGCTGCTTGGGCAACTTGGGTAGCTTGTTGCTGTTGTGGTAAGGGTTGGGCTTGTGCAACCTGTCATGCCTTTTGTGCTTCTAATTGCACTTGTGCTTGTTGAACAGCTAACTATGCAACTTGTAACATGATGCTGAATGAATTTTCCATGTTGTGTTTTGGTGATGGTGGCAGTGGATCAGCAATAGTTTTGACCGTTGTGATTAGCAGAACACTCACATTGATTTTCAAGGTTTGAGTGGTGGATGGCGTGATTGTGATTCTTTGAGTGATTTTTTTACATGGAGGTATGGGTGGGATTGGAGGCATGATCCCAAGAGGTCTTTCCATAATTGTTCTTATGTCATAGTCGGAAGGGAGTTTAACCCTTTCTTTTTCCAACTCAAGCATGTATTGGGAGGGATATAACTTCATCATAGCATTGACAATTTGATGATTTTTGGGATTTTGCACCATCGCTAGGATTTCATCTTGTGTCATCCCTAAGACATTTTTGGTGATGTCCTCTACTTGACCCTCCTCTTGAGGATTTTGTGATGGTAGAGAGAAGTTACTTGCAGGATTTCTTGATGTGACAAGATTCATTTCGGGGGTAGTTTGAATTAGATCACTTGAAGTTGATGTTTTCTTGGTGACTTCCGTATTCTTCTTGTGTTGAGATCTTGTTTGCACCATAAAATAGAGATCAATTGATTTTACTTCAGGTACAAAAAGAGAAGAAATAGGATAAATTAAGGATCAAAGTGATGATGAAAATGAAGGATGGATGATATGGATGATGAAAACTCTTGAAGAACTTTAGGGGTGATGCTAAACTTTAGGTCTTGATTTTATTTGATTTTGATTAAGGATAATTTGACTAGGTGTGTTAATTCAAGCACAGTTATTTTGGATAGTGAACTTGTAAAACCTAGGAAGTTGTGTTATCCTAGAGTAAATCCATACACCAGAGGATAATTTGACTAAGTGTGTTAAGTCAAACAAGATGATTGTGATTTTTCCTAGAAGTTTAGCATAAATGATGTTTTTGAAGTTTCCAAGAGTTTGTTGGTGAGATGATTTTGAATTTTTTTTATGGTTGAGAGATGGGTGAGAGTGATGATTTTGATCCTAGACTTGACCTAGGTAAAACTCCTTCTTAAAAGACCTTGGTTTTGAAGAACATGCCATACTTCCTATGTGAGAAAAGAAAACCTTTGAAAGAGATTAGGATTTTGCTGATAATAAAACTCATACAAGTTAGGGTTCTTTCTTGAAGATTTCTTGTAGAATATGTAAACAAACCTTTCTCTTACCTCATGAAGCCTTGAAAGATGTTCTTCATGGTCCTTTGGACTAAGATTTTTGAATTTGGGCTTGCGGATTTTGATCTTGCGGGAAATAATTTGAAAGAACACATGTGTGGGGTCCAATTGTCCTTATCTTTGCTTAATGAGTTATTTTTACCACAAATAATTTCTTGATTAAAATTTCAAACTAAATGTCTATGCTTCAATTCCCTTTCATTCCACAAGGTCCCTTATGTGAAAATTGAGGTTTTGAGAGCATAGTTTCCTAGGTTGACTTTAGGGAGAGCAAATTGTGATTAAGTCCAAGTACTTAGAAACCTCTAAGGATGAAATCCCTAGGGAAAGCAAGAGCAATTGAATTTGTCAAAGGTATTTGCTTCCTCCAAAGGGTTTGAAATTTTGAAGACCTTGTGAATGTTTTGTTTTCAAATGTTTTAAGACCCAAGCAAGGTGTTTTTAATTCCAAGAACATGTACGATCCTAGGATGAAGAGGCAATATTTGTTGGGTTCCCACTTAGATAAATCCAGCTGCACATATTCAGTGTGAATGATTAGATGCTTTACCACATAAGCTCCCCCTTATAGTGCACTCACTTCTCAGTTCATCCAAGCAGTAGTACCCATGAATCTCCCATGGCATACTTCTCATCTCTATAACAAAACTGCATGTTATGTGGGGCGACTTCAAAGGACAAGACCTTTTGCACCAACAAATAGTTAAGGATTTTGGCCTTTGCTAAACAAGGGCTTGAATGCAGGAATTCCATTCATGGGGGACCATCCATATAGCGAGAGACCATTGTTCCCTTTTCATCAGAATAATCTTCATGATTCTCGAACTTTCCTCAACAATCCACACTTATATACTTGTTGGAAGTCGCTTGGCTTTAGCGTGTTCCCTGTTGGGTCGTTCCCTGGGGTGATTATTTTTTCCCACCAGACAAGCCCTCTAAGATAAACAAAAGCGAGTAAGCATATCCCGTAGTTTGATCAACCTTCATTGAAAAACAAATGGAGAACACTCGAAATATGTCGCACTCACACTCGCAAGATTGGTTCAATTTTTAATCCAAAATGAAATGTGAAGGAGATTGCTTACACAACTTAAGATCTCCAAAAATACTTTTGATTCTTAAGATCACTATAAAGTGCGAGAGAAATGCATACGTCCCTTTTGAAGATATTATTTTGGGTAAGTGATTACAAGACAAAGATGCACATGTTCATTTTAAGTCCTCAAAGCAATTATTTGATTCTTTTTAGAGAACCAAAAAGAAAGATGAAATTTATTTTGTTCGATTTTTTAACCTCAAACCAAATCTAGTAAGTTGCTCTAAAGTTTTTTTTAACCCTTTGTTACAAAATTGAAAGCTTTTGTAGTGTTCTTTTTAGAGCTCAAAATAAATTTAGTGTGTCCTAAAAGCATGAAGGTAATCAAATCCTTAGAAAGGTATTATAAGTTCTCCCAAAGTGTTTAAAAACACTTAATACAATAAGATAATGATTTCATAAAGAACCCTTGGTCTTCGTTTTCCTTCCTTCACCTTTGATAAAGAAACTTCCCTTTTTGGAAGATTTCAACAATTGTTAGATTTTTCCATTTTTGGTAATTTCCCATGCATAACTTTGAGAGTCCTATTTTTTCCCAAAAACTTCTTAAAAATAAGATAGGATGAATTGCCAACTAACATCCTAAATTTGAAACATGAGTTTCAAGTTATTAACAAAAATGACTTTTTAAAAACTATAAAAAAACACTAAATTGTCATTTTGAGGGCCAAGATGAAAGTTTCAAGCCCCGAAAATGCGCCAAAATGGCCACCAATTCACATGCCACCTCATAACGAAATCGCCTGTAAAATTTAAGCCAAAACCCACATCTGAGTGAAAAGTTATGACCTCTGGAAGTCTCTACATCATAAAAACTGGTTAATATTGCAAAAACAGAGACTGGAAACCCGTTAGAGGTCCAAATAATCTAAATGGAAAAAAGCACATGTCCAAAAAATTAAAATTATTATTTTTACCCAACTTCAACGGCGTTGTTCATGGGTGTAGTGTTGTTTACAAAGGTCACCAACACAATATAGCGTCACTGATGACTTAGAGTGGTGCTCTATAGTAAAACAAAGACCACGATTGCAACTTTGTTTGACCAAAGGTACAGTTTAGAATCTGGAAAGTCCATAGGTTAGCTTGAAATTTGAATTTTTCAGGTGGGAAGACTCCAATGATGGAGTTTGGAAATTTAAGTGGTGCAATATAGTGTCACTGGACTCATAGTGGTGTAGTTTGGTGCCATTGAACTGCTCGTGATGGAGTTTCTTGTAGACACAATAAAACTTTTAAAACTATGGATTTTTGGAGAAACGTGATGAATTTCTCCAGATCATGCCCTCTAGTGCCAAAATGTGAACCCCAATCCTTATACCTCCACAAATACAAGAAACAATCATGGTTAGATTCATATGCAAGTAAAAACAAGGATTCACCATGAAATTCATTAGCAATGATCAAATTAGGAAATATGAAGAACAAGATGAGAAAGTAAGAAAATCCTAATTAAACATGCAAATCCTCAATCTAATGGGGGAATTGGTGCCAATTATGTGTAGAAATTGGCCCTTTCCCAACTCCTATGCAAGCTTTGTGATTATTTGATGAAGATTTGATCCACTTTGGTTGAATTCCTGCATAACCTAGCTAAGAACTTGATAAAAATAGATGAAAATGGATATGCTTGAAGATGAAATTGTGCATAATAAGTTTACTCAAATTGTGGATGATCAATTCAATAGAGGAGGCCTCTATTTATAGATTTGAAGAATAGAAGATTGAAGGATTTGGATGAATGTGGGACAAAAGACCAGCCAATGAGAAGAGGCCACTTGTCCACATGTGATTGGAGGAGGAATGAGCACATTTTGATGGGTGTGCCCATAGATGCTATTAGATTCAAATTTGAATTTGATGAAATGACATGTTTAGAGTTAAGAAATATGGAATTAATGTCACTTCGCTCAACGCACAAGGACATGTAAGTGGAATGAATGCTTTGTTGGAAGTACCCATCCCCTTTTAGTGGGATTTTCAAATTTTAGGAATATTCCCTTTTGATGCTAAGTTGAGGGAAAATAGATGAATTAATAAATCAATTAAATTTATTTACTGGTGCAAGTTGCAAAATCTAGATGATTGAGGTGATTAGGATTAGATTTAGTCATGATTTGATCAAATTAAGTATAAATTAGGTGATTCGACAATTTTGACTTACATTTTAGGATTAAAATAAATCAAAGTTGAGAGGAATAATGATTTTAGATTTAATTAAATGAAGATTGATTTATTTAATTAAAGAAGGTGATGTTAGATTAAATCAAATAAAGATTAATTTATTTAATTTAAAGAGATAAATTTAGAGATTAATTAAATAAAATGATTTATTTTATTAATAGAAGAGAATGACTTAATGGGATAAATTTTATTTATTTAATTAAGAGAGGAAATATGATGAATTTAATCAAATAAAGATTATTCAATTAAATTGATTAGTAAATGGGATGACTTAGGAAGAAATAATGTTAGTAAGATCAGGATCAGGTGTGGAGGATCAATCTATATATTTTTCATGTCTATAGTTAATAAGCTGGTTAGGGGAAAAGGTCTATGTGAACAAATTGCTTGAAATGAAGAAAACAACAAGAAAATTGATGAGCACGTTGCAATAGTGCTCAATAATGAGGAACAAGATATTGTTCTAACTCCTACAAACTAGATTCAACAAATGATTCATTACTTACATATTGGTGATTGTCGTGAAGGTTTGGACAAAGAAAAAAGAAGGTATTATAGACTTCAAGCCATCCCTTATATTATTATTAATGGTGTTTTATATAAGAGGGATTTTCATGGAGTTTTACTTAGGTGCATTGAACCAAATTAGATAGATAAAATTCTAGAAGAATCTCATGATGGGCCTTTTGGAGGCCATTTTGCACCAAGAACAATAGCTCTAAAGATAATGAGAGCTACAAATTAATGGCACGATTTTTTTAAAGATGGACATGCTTCAGTCAGAAAATGAAGTAAATGTTCATTATTTGTAGGAAATCAGAGGCTTGCATCCTTGGCATTACACCTGATTTAGGTAGAACAACCTTTTTATGAAATGGTGTCCTGACTTCATTGGTCCCATTAATCCACCTTCAAGTGTAGGTCATAAATGGATATTAATAGCAATATATTATTTTACTAAATGGATAAAAGTTGTTGCATTGAAGGAGGTGAATGAGACTGTTGTTTTAAATTTCTATCAGGATCTGGTAGCAAGGTTTGGTACTCCTAATTCAATCATTTCTAATAATGCATTATCCTTTTTTGACTTCAGAATTTCTAATTGGTCTTTTAAGAACAATATATTTCGAAATACGTCATCCAATTATGATCCTTAGGGTAATGGACATGCTAAATCCACCAATAAAAATTTGTTTAAGATTATCAAAAAGACAATTGAGGATAACCAAAGGACCGGGCATGATAAATTGAAGCTAGCCCTTTGGGCTAAAAGGATTACTCCTAATAGAGCTATAGTTAATTCACCTTATGTTCTTACTTATGGTAAAGAGGATAAGTTTCAAATTTCAGGCGAATTGACAATTTTGAATTTCATTAAGGAGCTTAAATTGGTAAAGGAGGATCCTATGGAAATCAAGCTTGCACAACTTATGGAATTAGAGGAGACAAGAAAAGAATGATTGAGAAAGCTCAAAAATCACCAAGCTCAAATGAAAAAGACCTTTGACAAAAAAAAAAAAGGTGCCAAGAGTGTTCAATGAGGGTGATCTTATGTTTAAGTGGGATGAACTTAAAGGAAGACTTGGTAAGCATACCAAGTTTGATCCCATGTGGTATGGCCCATATGTGATCACTGAATGCAAAGAACATAATTATTTTCACCTTTCAAAGATGGATAGAGAGGTGTTGCCTATCCCAGTCAATGGGTTTCACCTCAAACCTTGTTTATAAGAGATTAGGGTTTGTAAATGTACTATGGTTTGATTAGTTTTTTGCTAATAAGTGTTGCTCGCATATACATTTTAGTTCTGTTTTATTTTGCAAGAAGTTATTTTGCACATGGTTATTGACCATGTCTTAAACAGTGCCATTGTAGTTGTTTTTATATTTAATTATTTTTGTTGTTCATGTCTCAAACAACTGAGGTATAGAGTCTTTTGAGTATAAGGAGAAGAATTCACTCCTATGCCTAATGGATAAGTATGTGTAATTTGTCTACATGCTTAGCAGGAAAGCATTTAACAGAGATTGCCAAAATGCTACCTATTTTTTTCTTACAGCTCAATTAGGTAAAGTTGGAACATAGTTTGCAGCTAAAGAGGAAAGGTACATAAAAATTTTGGCTAATATTTTTTCATTGTAAAAAAGATGTTTTCAAACGAAGTATTATGCATATATTTTATAATAGAAAAGATTACACAATTTTCATTAAAAAAATGTGGTTTTATTCATTGTAAAAAATATCATGTCCCACACAAGCCATGGGAGTAATTGACCATACATGATGAAATGTAACATAAAGAGTAAACTATATGTAACTAAAGAAGTAAAGAACATGAAAGGAAATTTGATTCTTGATTGCTTGAATGATGAATCATAAGGTTGCCAGTTGTGTCTTCAGTTTCAACTCTAGCTCCTTCATTGGTTGCTCTAGACATACCTATAGAAATAGATTGTGTTAGAGATCGGAATCAAATTTCTCCTCATATGCATACATCAACAGATGTATAACCTACTCCTATGAAAAATTTGATCAAATATGCTAATTTCACAAACATGTAGGAGCGGAAGATTCAAATCATTATTGGAATCTTTTGGCTTCATTATTATATCTAACTTGTTTGTTCATTGTGTAGGTACAGGTTCATTTATCATTACTTGATTCATCTTGTTTGACATCACAACATGTGGAGGAAAATGGGATCCCATGAGGGTTGAGCCCAACATGCTGCGCTCTTGATGTTTGAGAGGGATATGAAAACCCAATCATCCACATGGAGGGCCACCTACAGGTATAAAGTGCAGCCTCCCAAGGACTGTTATGATTGTAGGGTATATACATGGTAGATCATGTGGGTTTAGCACATATATGCATGAATAATAATTATACAAAATGAAGACAATGCCATGAAATTCATCTATAATGGTCACTAACATAGAAGTATGCAATCACATGGTTATATTTAGGTATTGAGGATACATCATACATCCAAATTCATTAGGCAGTCACAATATCCATGCATAGGTCACATAAGGCAGTGAGAGCAGCATCAAAGATGGTGTTTTTTTGTTAAGCTTCCATAAATGTTTTAAATGACATTGCTAAAATTGAGTAGTTTTCAAGGACAAGAACAATAATGAAATTACTTGGTGATGGAGCAACTTAACCTTAAAATATTGAATGTCATGAGGAATATACTATATTTTGCAAGAATTTAAAAGAACGATCTTGTGCATGAGAGATAGTCACATTAAAGAAGACAATGAGGGAAGTAGTATTTTTGTAGGGACAAAATTCTAACCTACTACCTTAAGATCTTTGAAACAATTAAAACATGGTTTTGAGACAACAACAAGTACATTGAGAAATAATACAGTCTCATAAAATCATAAATTTTAAACTGAAGACTATCATTAACAAAGGGAAGTGTTCAAGGATGCTTAGTAAAGCAGTGAATTTAATGATTCACGATATATGAGTTTTGAGTTCTCCATACATAAAAGTAGACCTAAGTATGAAAATCAAGTAAGTCAAAATCATGAAGGGACATTCACAAAATAAATGGTAGTCTAAAAATTGAAAGTTTTGATTTAGACTCATACAGATTGTAGTGATGGTGATTTTGTGGAACTTGGAACTTATGACTCATAACAACCTTCATAAAATATCAGAATTGAAATTCATTTGTAGTTGAAGGTTACATCCATTTAGTTCATCAAAAGGCACAACATTATAAAAACTATTATGTAGAGTGATATTGACCAAAAGTGTCAAATAAAGTATTGATTTGTGCATGATCAACATGGAAGCATACAAACATAGTCACAATTATGTATGGAGGATGCATTATACATTCCAAGTATGTGCTCAAAACTATGAAAATTATAATCTGTAGCATCAAGCAAAAGAAAAGACACACTTATATGTGTTGAAGCACCATTCTTTGTATTGGAAAATAGATGCAAATTGATTTCTCACAACACTATGAATATCAATGTCAACATTGCAAAATTTATGAAAATATAGTATAAAAAATAGAGGGACTGCCATGAAGTTCTGAAATATAAAAAGGTGGAGCAATCAAATCAGATGGATAGTCAGAACCTTTAAAATGCTAAGATGGAAATTTTGAAAATTTAAAAGCACATCAAGATATCAATCTACAAGGGTACATTGAGAAGATACAAAAATATATTCATGAGATGGAGGCACAAATTTTCTACACAAAGTGAAACCTAGAGAAGGAAAACCTCGACCATATATCAAAAGGTTAAAAAAGAAAGCTATAGGAGAATGAAGCTAGGGTTTCAAAGGAAAAACCCGTATAATAGGAACAAAGAAAAGTTTCTAATATTCTTTAGAAATAGAGAAAACCCTCATGTTTACAAACATCATAAGAAAGAGGATGAAGTTTTGTCTTCAATTTCTCATAGGACATGAATGGAAAAGACAATGAAATGATAAAAACTGAATATGGTTTATCCAAAATGAAACAAAGCATGGCTAGGAGGGTTTATTCACTGTGAAAATGAAAAATAAAAACCCAAAAATATTTACAAAGGGCCGAGCGATAGGGGTTAATCAAAAGAAAAAAAACCACGACTTGTTCCTATAGTTGAAGCCCATGGCCATGGTTAATAAAAACCATGAAAGATGCTCAAAAAATAGAGAAAGGAAAAGAATT
The DNA here is from genome assembly GCA_007115665.2 of Sequoiadendron giganteum. Classification (NCBI taxonomy): domain Eukaryota; kingdom Viridiplantae; phylum Streptophyta; class Pinopsida; order Cupressales; family Cupressaceae; genus Sequoiadendron; species Sequoiadendron giganteum. The sequence continues at coordinate 523,359,971 of CM021100.1, read as the reverse complement.
ATGATTTTTTCTTTATAGAATGAAAAGATACAAAGAATTGAAATATTTTTGTGTCACCAAAAAGTGAAAACTTGGTCAGTTTTCACTCATTTGGACCTTGGCCTATGATCTTCAACCCTTTTTAGCCCATTTCTACCCATTTACAAGCCTTTTGATGAAGTGTTGTAGAGTGTTGTAAAACATTTTCATGCTCTCTTAGGCTTTTCATCACTTAATCAACCCTTAATGACCCCTTAATCTTCATACAAGACTTATCTTAGAGTGTTTTATGAAGAAATTCATTCAAACACAAATAATCACATATTCATGACCCATATCCACTTAAAAATTCTCAGGTGGACTAGGTTGCCATCTTGGGCAACCTAGTCCCATGTGGCTTAAAATTTAAATTAAAGTTAATATATGTCAGGATTTAGGTCTCTAAAACCCTAAGGTCAGTCAGTATGATGTTATTTCAGGAAAATTAGGGCATAAATTGTATAAATAACCTCCAAAACCCTAATTTATCATAAGGTACCCTCATTTTCCACCTCTCCTCAAAAAGATCTCTTCTCTCCTCCTCAAGCCAGCGAGGGTTTCATCTTCCAAGTCAATAAGACACCATTTCTGAAGCATTCAAGGTTGATTGTTGCAACAACAAAAGATCTCTCACCAAGACAAGATAATCTAATCCATTATTCCATTTTTCATATTCATGCTTTATATTTCCATTTTATTTTGGTTTAGTTACCTAAAAGGGGTTTGACTAAGGAAAATCCCTAATCCCTAACAATCAACATTTTTCTCTTTCTTGTCTTATGTGATTGTAGGTTTAGGTACTTTGGAGATTATTGAAGACCTTGAAGAATTGCTGAATATGAACCCTTGTATACAAGGTCAAATAATCCACCAAAAATCACTCTCAACCCTAGATATCAGAGTTTTAGAAGAAGGAAACTGTGAAGAACTAGGGTGCAAACCTAGGGCTTTTGTTTCCTCTTCGGAAACTCTAAAAATATTGAAGAGCACTAAGTCACCAAGAATGGCGACCTAGTCCCTTTGGATAGGCCTTTTATGATTTTGCATTTCTGGACACCCATTTGGTAGAAACAAGCTCGAGACTAGTTTTTGGGAATCTGAGACTAGGTCGCCTAGATTGGCACAAGTGTCCCTCTCGGATTTTGTATCATTTCCAGCATCATTCCATACTTTCATTAGTTCCTTATTATATTACTAGGTGCACATATTCTAACTCCTTCATTTCTATATAGTTTAGTGTATAATATTAGCTCGTCTTGTATGTGTTTGCATACATCACTATGTTTTCCAACACCTAGATTTCAATAGTTAGTTTAATTTTTTTTTTTCATTACACTTAACCACACAGTCAAAAACATCACAACCCCTAATACCAATCCAACCCTCTTTGAATGAACCCTACGATGAAAGAGGTGTGAAAGAGAGACATTCTCCTAAAAGTTAGCTTCTAAGGTGATAAACCCTAGAGGCTCAATGGGGAATCCTCTTTCCCTTCTTTGTGTCTATCTTTTTGGTGGTTCATTTTGGTGAACTCGATGTCCTTACACCCTTCCTTTCTGGTTTAGAGTCCATCACTGTCCTATGATTGGCTTGCATTGCAGATTGGATTAGTGAAAGTGCATCCTAGAGTTTTAAATTTTGCATTAGTGCAAAGTGCATATAGGTTGCATTTTTGCATATTAGAACACTAAATATTTTTGTAATTTTTCATTTTCTATTAAGTTTGCATTACCCCATACAAAAACTAGCTGTTCCAACCCAAAACTCCTAAAAAATCTCAAAAAAATCATCAAGAGGACTAGGTCGCCATTCTGGGTGACCTAGTCCCTTCAAGGTTCTGAACCTGCCCTTTACAGAGCTGAAAACCCTATTTTTGGTCTTCTATTTTGTTCAATTACATACCTGTATCAATAGGTTGTGTTTTTTTACATGTATTTTACTAAAATTAGCATAAATTAGCTCATTTCTTGCATTGTACATTTTCAATTTTGTATTTACAAAGTTTCACTTCTAGATTATTGATAGTGTAATCAATAAATTTCCTTCTTTTGCACTCTAAAAATGGAATTTCTTTTCTCTTGCATTGTAAATTCTTTAAACATATTCATATATTCCTTCTTTCTCTATATTGTTTATAAACTCTTTAAACATATTAAAGATTATTTCAATACATTACCTAGTTATGCGAGTTTAGTGAATACAAATGTTTATAATTGTCCTAAACATAAACAACCTACTATCTCTCCCCTTTGTGAGGATAATGTGTTAGAAGTAAATAAAAACATGGATAATTATGATGATCATAATTTTTCCCCTCTTGATACCTCTCCTTGTGACAAAGGTATCTTGTTAAAGGAAGGGACAATCATAGAGCATGATAACGGTCTTGCTTGTTCTTCTCCTCATCCCCTTTCGGAAGATAGTTTAAAATATGAACATGACATTATAAACACATTCTTAAACACTACCTTACCTATTCTCCTTAAATATGATGATCAATCTTTCCCCTCTTCTAATACCTCTCCTTGATGCAAAGAGTATAGTTTGGTGTTAGGAGATAATTTTCCCAATGGTCATGCAACTATTGACCCTCCTTTCCCTAATGCTCCTTCCCTTTGGGGTAGTTTATTTGAAAATCATAGTGGATCTTCTCTTGATGCCTCCCTCCCTTGTGATGAGGCATGTGATGACCCTCTTCCATGCTCTCCTACTAGGATAGATGGTATGGAACAAGAGAATGAGACCTTTGAAAATCAAATAGACTCCCCTCTCCCATCATTGATCATTCCCCTACTAGTGATGCATACATTTTACAAGAACCAAGCCTTGAATGTCAAGAACATGAGGCTTATAGTTCTCCTACACACTCTCCTTCTAGGGTGGATATCATGATGAAAAGCATGGATAACATCGCCTCTCCCTCCCAAGGGGATGTTAATATTATTCAAGCTCAACTCATCCTTTCCCCACCTTCTAAACCTAAATTCATTTTATCCCCACCTAAGCCTAATGTGTTATAGTAATCGAGTCATGATACCATTGCTCATAAAAATTAAACTAGAAACCACCAGCATTCCCAACCATCAACCTCAACACCTTTACCTTCATGCCCTCCTATTCTTCATGTTGACCCTCACTTCAATTCCTTTCTTAGGGAGTATGACCTTGTTGATCAACTAAGGAATACTCCTACCAAAATATCTTTATGGGACCTCATCCAAGCTTCCCTTCACTATCATAACATGATGCAAGATGCCTTACAATGAATTCTTGTCCTGTCTAATGCACAAACAAATGAAATTGTAGCTATGATTCAAGGATTGAACACTAAGATTGTTTTCCACTAAAGTGAGCTCCCTCCTTTGGAAGTGAAAGAAAAATTTGAATCCTTGATGATCATATCTCAATACAAAAGCATAGGGATCAAGAAAACGCTTGTTGATAATGGCTTCATTGTCAATGTGTGTATTGTCAATCTTTTGGATAGGCTCCATATTGATAGATCAACCATCCAACCTTCCTCCATGTCCCTCACTAGATTTTATAGAATCAAACAAAATCCAATCGGTGTGATCACTTTACCTCATACCATTGGAGTGACCACATTAAACACATCGATCCATGTTATGCCAAATGATGTTTCATCTAACCTCATTTTGGGTAGGCCATGGATTCATGCAATGAATGGTGTGCCTTCAACACTTCATTGAAAGATGAAGTACATATACAACAAAAAAGTGTATATAATTGATGTTGATCCTGAACCTTACAGTGTCTTACACCTTGAGCAAAAGAAATCCAAACCCTTCACCACTTCTACACTAACCAAACCAGTGGAACCCATACAAAAAAAGTCCTTAGATGATGTTTTGGGTTCCTTAGACTTCACCCCTCCCCTCAAGGGAGAAACCAAGACCAAAATCAAAGACTCTCCAAAGGGAAACACAATCTTGTTAACACAATACTTCTCTGATCCTTCAATAGCATCCACCTCAACCCCTTTAAAGAACAATGCAACCAATGACCCCTCACCTGATCCAAAGAATCTAAAAAAGCTTTATGGAAAAGGTTATGAGATCATGAAGCAACTTGGATATAGTGGACAAGGTTGTGGTGCTAATGAACAAGGTATCTGCAACCCCATTGAGCCTCATACTAAAACATCCAACCATGGTCTTGCATTCTTCATCAAAATCGTCAAACCTTCCCCTCACACTAACACTATCATTCCTCACCTTTCCAAACCTACCTTCCAAAATAATCCTTTGACACCAACAAAGGACTCTTTGCTTAATGTTATGTTTGATTGTAGTTATTTTGATACTGGATACATTTTGTTATGATGTTTTGATCACTACTATTGAGCGACAACTATTATTGTGGGATGTAGTTATCTGATTTTGTTTCACATGCATTATGGATTAATGATGTTGTAGAGTTAACATGAGATGTTATTACGAGATTACTGAATTATGATGGAAGTGTCAGTTTCGATGAGTGTATTGGTGAAAAGTACGGTTTCGCATCACTCGCTTGCGAGCGCCCTACGAATCCGTAATTCCTTCTTCACAGTGTGTATTATATGCTAGATATATTGTATGATGTTGTTTACTTGGTTGCAGGATTGTAGGTACATGACATCGACTCCACCTAGTTTCACAGGTTTGAGCGTGTCGATCCAACGGTTAAATTGAATGGGAGATAGTAGCTAGGTAACATGTGTCAAGTTTACACCCTAGCCTTAGTGTGTTGTCAGTCATGTGTGTCGAGTCATTGTCTGTCTTGTTTTAATGTTATTTAATTCTGAAGGATTATTGATTTGGAAATAGATATTTAGAATAATTGCATTTAAATCATGTTGATGGTTATTTAATTAAATAATGCAATGTCGATAAAAGTTTATATGTAAATTAATTAATTATATTTAATTTATTTAATTAATTAAATTTAATCCAGGAGGGTTGAATTTAGTTATTAAATAATTAAATTAATTAATTAAACGTGATGCAAAAGAATGAAAGAAAATAAAAGAATTAAAATTAATTTTGGAATTTAATTTCAACGTGTGGGAATTAAATTAGAAATTGTAATTAAATGTTTACTTGGGAAATGAGTTTCAACTTTGGAAATTAATTTATTATTTGAAATTGCATTTAAAATTGAAAGTGGGTTTTTGAAAAGTGAAATTGAAATTGAAATTGAATATCTAATTTGCATGCAATGTGAATTAGGGTTGTAAAAATTGAAATTGAAATTGAAATATCTAATTTGCATGTAATGTGAATTAGGGTTGAATTGGGTATTTTTGATTTAAAAAAAATATATGTTTTAATTTTAGGGCAGAAAGTTGGGAGAAAAAATACATTTTTACAGCAGAGAAGAAATTTGGAAAATTGCATAAGAAGGGTTTGAAGAAAGTTTTGATTGTAGAATTGATTGAAGGAAAGATTGTTTGCATTTGTTGGGTTTTGGATTGGATTCATTGCAGGATTGAAGAAAAATTCAGGAAATCTTTAGAGGAGGCTTGCATCAGAAATTCATCTATTCCTGTAGCTTCTTGTACCAGGTTTTCCTCTTTGTGTTTTATTGTTCTTGATTATTTTTTTTAAAATAGTAGTGATTAAAGATTTGTTTGTTAAATCTGTTTTACAAAATAAATTTGATATTAGAAAAAAAGAATTAAACAAATTTACAGCCTTTGCTTGTGAAAATTCTTGAGTGAAAATTGTGAAAACCTCAGTTGAATTTAAATTATTTGGGGAAATCGATTATGTTGTTATTAAAATCAAACATAGAGATTGAACAATGCATTTAGAATGTTTTTAGAAAATGAAACCCTCTGTTTATTATTAAAAATCAGATTTCAAAATCTGTAGGATAGTTATATTTTTCATGGTAAAATGGTCTAGTTGCGTCGCCTATAACTCCACTTTCACAAACTGGGTTTTTAGGAAATTTAAAGGGTTTCTGCATTTTGAAATTTTCTTATCCTTGCAAGAAAATCGCAAATACCTAGATCATAGTTTTTGAGTTATGCTTGAAACATGAGACTATTGTTAAATTATTTTCCCATGGCTGCTCTGAAAATAAAATAATAATAAATTGATATTTATAAATATTAATATTTTATATATTGTTATTATAATATTAAAATATTATTTAATAATATTTTATATTATAATATATAATATTAAAGTATTATATTTATTTATATTATTTTAAATAAAATTTGTATATTAGATTAGTGGAATTAAAATTATAAACATATGGGAAATTATTGTTTATTTTAAAATGGCATGTTAAAGTTTAATTGAAGGAGTTAAATATTTGATTTAAAGAATGCATAATTTAAAATTTAATTGTGGAATTTAAATTCATGTGTAAAAGGTCCAATTATTAATTTGATTTAATTGGAAAAATATATATATATATTTTGGAAAATTAATGATAAGGGATATTTTATTTTGAATTAAACAATTTGATATTCTGCAAAGAATAGAAGATATGTTAATGATTAACTATATTTAAATATATTAATTTATATTTAGTATATATTGAAGGCATATATCCATTTGAGAGAATAAATAATATTTTATCTTATTTTATTCTGTTGTTTGCAAATTGGATATTATTAGGGTTCTAAAAGAAATGATTAGTGTATATGGAAAATGGATAGAGAAACAATATGTTATTATATTAAGTGATTGAATGTTTTAAATAGAAAATTGAATGAGATGTAAGATTTGGTTAGGAAATGGAAAGAATTTACTTGCATGGAATTGTGCCGGTTTAAAAGTAAATTAAGAAGTTGTTTTATTGATGAAGCAATCAATTATGTTTCTATTTAGATTAATTGAATCATTGTGATTGGATTATGAAAGAGATATGGATTTAGTATATCTAAAAGTAGTATTTTCTTAATGATTATCTTAAAGGATTTAATTCTCTGTATTCAATAAAGGGAAGTAAGTTTAATTGTTTTAGATTTCAATAATGAAAAGGGAAATAGGGGTTATGATTATTTTAGATGATCTAGTTATCGTGTCTTTGACTTTGTCAACACTACCTATTGAATGAGTATGGATTTAGGAAATCCAAATTATTAGATTTGATTAATGACTTGAATGCTTTTGTTGCCATGTCGTCAAGTTACATTGTGGGTTTTGGGATTTAGTGTTAGTCCTAAATTATAAGTCTTCCAGAAGAACTTAGAGGATAAGGGTTGTTGAATCTTTATGCCATCCAATTGTTTTCCCTTGGGTAGTGCATGGCGTCTTTTAAGTTTTACCTGGTTTTCATGAATGGGGATGTTTGCACCTCCTTGATTTATGAGCGGATTATGGGATCCGTGTCTCTTTGTATGGAGTGACCTTGTTATGTGGTTTTATCTTGTTGCCTCCTATGGAAGGAGTGGACTATGTGTTGTTGCCTCCAAGATGTTTGGAGTGGGATCTTTTGTACCTCCTGTGAAAGGAGTGGACTATGTGATTGTTGCCTCCAAGATGTTTGGGGTGAGTTTCTATTATTTGTATCCTCCTTGTGTTGGAGTGGTTATGATGCCTAGTTTTTATGCCCTTGTGTTTCCCTTGGTGATTGATTGTGAGTGCATTGTCTATTAGAAGAGTGGCTTTTGATAGGGGCCGGAGCCCAAAGCGGTAAATCGGGTAACCTTCAGAAGTGAGTTAATCAAGTGATAACTAAATTAATGTACTTAGATGATTAGGATGTAGTTCACACTAATCAAGATAATTTAATCCTCAATCATAGACACAAGGGCTCGTTTAGACTTGGGATGAGTGAGAAGGCCTGGAATGGCAAGATCAACTATCTTGTTCTTGCGAGAGGTAGTTGATTCCGCATGAGTGAGTATGAGTGTCGGGATTCAGTTGAGGCCACCAGGATTACTTGTGTCAAAGCCTATGAAGAATGCCCAGAGGAGATCTCATGACAAACCTTGCGATGACACTCTATCTATGACAACTGTTGTTAATTGTTTTATGTGTATGGTTCTCTGAACATACTTGATTTATTATGATGTCTGGAAGCAATGTGACCTATGTCAGTGATTTTTGAAGTTGTACTTGATTTGTACTTGTATGGTAATTGAGTTGTACTTGTTAGTTCATTTTTTTGGTTATATCAGTATGAGTCTGCCTTTGGTTAGTGGTTGTAGATCTTTGTCCATGATACTTTGTTACTATCTCTTAGCATGGGGGGTGGGCCTTCGGGTATCACATTGGTAGGGTGGAACATGCACCAAAACCATTGGGTCCCCATCTATGTTCAGTACTTGGTGGCGAGACATCCAGATGGACAACTCATGGTTCTTGTTGTAATTCCTTGCATTGTAATATTTTTTAACTTGTATAAGTTATTTTATCCCTCTTATGTTTATGAGGTGAAATTTTGTAATTGTAACCTTGAGTACTATTGCCTCATTCTGAGAATGAGTGATGTAACTATTGGATTAAGTTAATATTTATGAGATTGTATCTTGGTTGATTATCTTATTATGTGATGTGGTATTCTTATGATGTATGATGTTTATTTCATAAGTTTATAATGCTATGATTATATGTAATATGTATGTGTGGGTTTAAGTAATCCTAACCTTGTAGCCTTAGAGGTTGTTGTTAATCAGTAAGTGAATGTGTATGTTAAATGCACTTTATAAAAAAAAAATTTAGTTCGCTTAAGATGTTAAGTACAACTTCCTTTAGGGTTACTTGGCGGGGCATTACATTCCATCTATGGGGGCACCTCCTTCCTTTAATCAATATTGAATTTTCACTCTTACCTTACCTTTCCCTCAACCCCTTTCGGCTCACTCTTGTCCTTCACTGAGTGGGAGCAAGAGGTTAGTTAGCCTTTCTCCCCTCATATGTCACTTGTCATTGTCTCTTTTGAATTTTCGTTAACATTTCATGAAAATTTAAGAGCAAGCTTGGGATTTGGATGACATTTCTTAAGATTGACTCACATATGAAATACCCTCCTTTTCATGATGTAGCTTTTCAGAACCATATGACTCGACATAGGGCTTTCTGAACAAGATCTCATGTCCCTTCTCTTCTCTACTTTAAAGTAATTATTCACAGTGTGGTGATTCACAATTAATTTAAAGTGGGGGCATACATCACCACTCACATTTCATTGTGCGATCTTCTTTCTTCTTGTGATTCCTTCTCTTGAAAACATTACAAACAATGATGTTTAGGATGAGAATTCTGCATTTTTCCCCTTTGGCATACAAGATGAGCTCTCGCCTCTCTTGTATAGAAGATGAGTACACTCACTTTTCCTCTCTTGAAACATTACGCATAATGTTTCTTAATATGAGACATCACATGAACAAAGAAAAATCCCTTTGAAACACAATCATTTCAAAACATCACTTCCTTTTGTGACACCTTATCAAAGTTATCAAAAGCTATAACTTTGGTATTGTTAAGCAGGAAGCCCAACAAGTGGCACAACTTTCCCCATAGCCATCTTTGTGAGTACATACCAATCATGTGTATGTTTCTCACCTTTTGGGACTACTCACCCCGTAAATGATAGATGTTTCCTAGCCCCAGACTGAGCACATATTTTACACACAATCCTTTCTCTTCACACTAAACCTTGTCATCGAATGATCATGTATCTCATCCTGTTGTAATGAATTCACCCTTGAATTTCTTCGGCATTTGTGTCGAGTTGACTTAGAATCTCGAATCCTTAGGGGCTTGACCACCTCCTTCTTCGTTCTTGTTCTTCTTCTTTGTCATACATCACCTTCTGAATCACGTGGCTACTTTATGGTGAGTTTGAAGAAAGTTCATCCTCTAACTAAAGTGAGGGGTAATTGTGTCACCAAAAAGTGAGTACTTGGTAAATTTTCGCTCATTTGGACCTTGGCCTATTATCTTGGACCCTTTTTAGCCCATTTTTACCCATTTACAAGCCTTTTGATTAAGTGTTGTAAAACATTTTCATGCTATCTTAGGCTTGTCATCACTTAATCAACCCTTAATGACCCCTTAATCTTCATACAAGATTTATCTTAGAGTTTTTTATGAAGACAATCCCGAAAAACACAAATAATAACATATTAATTACCAATAACCTCTTAAAAATGCCCAGGTGGACTAGGTCACCACCTTGGGCGACCTAGTCCCATGTGGCTTAAAATTTGAATTAAAGTTAATATTTTTCGGGATTTAGGTCTTTAAAACTTTAAGGTCGATCAATATGATGTTATTTCAAGAAAATTAGGGCATAAGTTGTATAAATAACCTCCAAAACCCTAATTTATCATAGGGTACCCTCATTTTCCACCTCTCCTCAAAAATATCTCTTCTCTCCATGTCTTCAAGCCAGCTAAGGTTTCATCTTCCAAGTCAACAAGACACCATTTCTGAAGCATTCAAGGGTTGATTATTGCAACAACACAAGATCTCTCACCAAGACAAGGTAATCTACTCCATAATTCCATTGTTCATATTCATGCTTTACATTTCCATTTCATTTTGCTTTAGTTACCTAAAAGGGGTTTGACTAAGGCAAACCCCTAATCCCTAACAATCAAAATTTTTCTCTTTCTTGTCTTGTGTGAATGCAGGTTTAGGTACTTTGGATATCATTGAAGACATTGAAGAATTGTTGAAGACAAAACCTTGTATGCAAGGTCAAATAAACCACCAAAAATCACTCTTAGGCCCGAATATTAGAGCTTTAGAAGCAAGAAACTATGAAAAACTAGGGTGCAAACCTAGGGATTTTGTTTCGTCTTCAGAAGCTCCAAAAATATTGAAGAGGACTACATCACCAAGAATGATGACCTAGTCCCTCTACATAGGCCATTTTTTGATTTTGACATTTTTGGACACCCATTTGGCAGAAATAGGCTTCAGACTAGTTTTTGGGAATCTGAGACTAGGTCACCTAGATTGGCACAAGTGTCCTTCACAACTTTTCCAACATTTCTAGTAGCATTCCAAACCTTCATCAGTTCCTTCTTCTATTCCTAGGTGCAAACATTCTAACTCCTTCATTTATGTATAGTTTAGTGTATATTATTAGTTCATCTTGTATATGTTTGCATGCATCACTATGTTTTCCAACTCTTAGATTTCAATAGTTTGTATTCAATTGTTAGTTTACATTTTATATTCATTACACTTAACCACACAATCACACACATCACAACCCCTAATCCTAGTCCAACCCTCTTTGAATGAACCCTAAGATGAAAGAGGTGTGAAAGAGAGACATTCTCCCAAAAGTTAGCTTTTATGGTGAAAAACCCTAGAGGCTCATTGGGGGAATGATCTTTCCCCTTCTTCATTTTTGGTGGTTTATTTTTTATCTTTCTTTCTTGCAAATATACTTATAGAAATAACCATTTTACTTCTTAGAAAAATAAGAACACTATTTTTTTAATGTAGAATAGAGTATACCACACATTTTTTGCAAGAATCCAGCTTGAAATCTTCTTTGAAACTTCATGAAAAGCTCGTAAAAACCCTAGATGTTGGCATCAATAAGTAGAGCAATGAAAATTTGAAAATGAAAGTGAAGTGAACAAAGGCCACTAGTTTTTGTTATTAGGGTTTCTTTTACCCTATTTGGATGACTTCATTTAGGAGGCATTTTTTCCTTTGATTTAAACCTTTTCATGCAAAACTAATACCTTGAAATATGTTGAGTTACACTTGTTAACTTCTTCAAGGTTGTTATGAAAAATCAAACACAATCTTCACCTAATTGATTACTTTAATACTTATAGGAAATTATGTAACACAAGTTAAAGTAATCCTTAATCGATTGCTTTAATATTTATTTAGATTGATTATCTTCATCCAGAATTCATGAAAAAATCAAGAGGTGGAGATAACTTGATTACCTTTGAAGTTATCAAAATCATGCAAAAATGAGAAGTGGAGTTCAACATGAGCTTTTTAAGTCTAATTTTCACTTGACTGGGTGAGTTTGAAGTCCACTTGGGTCAAACTGATTGTGATAGTGATTTTGAGGTTATTTTAGCTCAAATTACTTCAGTTTTGGCCCCTCTTTTTAGGGGTTTTCATTTTTTCTCATGGATCATCTTGGAGGAGATATATTTAGATGGAGTTAACTGAAAATTCCACCTCTTGGAAATTTGAGACTCCTTTTGTATATAAGAGAAAATACTTAGGCTTTTTCTCAATTCTTGGTTTCTACTCTCATGTTCATTACAGAGAGGCATAAAAGTATTATAGCTTGATTTTTTCAGAGGATTGATTTAGCTGTTTTTAGCATTGTATTTCACTTTTGTAGAAGGATTCCTTTTGGCTTTCCAATAAAATCAAGTATTTTTCCTTCCATATTGTAGGTGTCATCTTTTATGTTTGATTTGATAAGAAATTTATTATGTTTAAATATAAAAACCTCTATTTTCTTCTCACAATCATAGGTGTATGTACACAATTAAGTTTAATTTCTTAGGTTATACATTGTAAATGTAATTCATTTATCATTCTAGCTATGAAAACATTGTTTTCTCCTTCAAAGAGGGTAAATTTTGCAATCCTTTGTTTGAAAGATTTATGTGGTTGAGCTATTCAAATTTAGTTGTGCAAATAGAAACATTGAAAAGTCCTTGTGAGTCAAATTGCAATGTCATCATCATTTAGGTGCATCATGATCCTTTTAAGTTTAGTTTTTACCATTCATTTTAAAGCATTTTATCCCTTTCCTACATAACCATTAGTTCCTTAGAAAATCTAAAGGGAAACAAAAACATAATCTAGAGGTCTATCTTCACTATAGGCTACCCACAACCTGAAGATATTCCAATGTTTCAAGAGGATTAGTTGAGTCTAGGATTTGCTAGGGTGCAATCCTAGTTGATAACATCACCATAAGAGATGGTTCCCATATCACTTGAACAAATAGGCATATTTCAGAGATTTTGTCCTGAATGGTGATGAGGGAGACCCTTTAGCTAATGTTGAAAATGGTGTTTCGATACCACATTCTAAAGATCATAGTCCCCTCCTCAAGGGGGATACTACTAAATTCTTTATGGATCCTAAGTCTCCCTTAAAGGTGATTAAAATCAGGAAGAGATTTTATTCTTAGGAAGCTAAGGAGCACTTTGATCTTCTACATTCTCATCCTGATATCTTTTCTTGGTGATATGAAGACACTGATGGTATTGATGAGCTATAGTGATTAAAATTAGGAAGAGATTTTCTTCTGAGGAAGCTAACGAACACTCCAACATTCTGCATTTTTATTCTGATATCTTTGCTTGGTAATATGAGGACATGGATTGTATTGATGAGTTTATAGTGATTCACAATATTTTTTTATGCCCCAAGGCAAGCTTGTTGTGTAAAAAATATAAAACATCAATCCCAAGGTCACGTTGTTGGTTAAGATCGAGATATAGAAGTTGTTTCAAGCTAGCTTTATCTATCTAGTCGAATAATCACCTTGGATATCAAATATTATTGTTGTTAGTAAACTTGATGGTTGTATTCATATATGCATTGAATTCGGTGATCTTAATAAATCCTCTGTTAAGGATGATTTTTCGTTACTTAATATTGATATGATTGTAGATTCAACTATGAGCCATGTTTTTGTGTCCTTCATGGATGGATTTTCAAGCTATAATCAGATCTGTATTAATCTAAAAGATCAGTATATGTCAAGCTTCACTACCCCTTGGGGTACCTTTTGTTATGTGGTCATTTAGTTTGGGTTAAAGAATGCAGGAGTGACTTACTAATGGGAAATCAGCTTAATATTTCATGAATTCATTCATAAGATTATAGAAGACAACATTTATGATATCTTGGAAAAATCCATATTCTATAAGGATCAAGCAGGGAACCTTCATCTTATTTTTGAAAGGCTTCAACTCTATAAGATGAAGCTCAATCCTGTTAAGTGTGTCTTCAGTGTAGACATAGGAAATTTTTTGGGATTCATAGTTTCTCACTATGGAATTAAAGTCAAGAAGAATAAGATTGATCCAATTGTTAACATGCCTCCACCTAGGAACATTACTACGTTGAAAAATTTACTAGAGAAAATTCAGGAAATTTGCAAAGTCGTATCTCAATTGGCTGATTGTACCCTTCCTTTCACTCATTTGTTAAAAAAGGAAATTTTTTCTATATGGGATGAGGAGTTCTAGAAAGCTTTCGAATCAATAGAACTTATTTGGCCAATCCTCCCATATTAGTTTCAGAAATGCAAGGTATGTACCCTTTTTTGTTTACCTCACTGCATCACCATACACCTTGGCAGCTTTATTAGCTCAATATGAAATATGTTGGGAAAGAAAGAGAAGTTTACTACATTACTCATAACCTAGTTGATTATGAAACTCATTATTCTCCCATGGAGAAGCAATGTCTAACTCTCATATTTGCGATGTAGAACTTAAGAAACTATATTGTTCATGATGAAACACATGTTATTGTAAAAAGTGATCTTCTAAAGCATCTCTTCTCTAGTGCCGACCTTATTGGGAGGTTAGTGAAGTGGATAATGTTGATTTCTAAGTTTGAAATAAATTTTGTTACTTAGAAATTGATAAAAGGTTAAGTGCTTGTTTATCAAATGATAGATATTCCTTCACCTCGCTCCTTCCCTAGTTCAAACTTATTCCCTCATGAGAATATTTTTGTAATAAATCTTGACCTTTTGTGGAAGATGCATTTCAATGGGTGAAGATGTTACATTGGCTCTAGAGTGGGAATAATTCTAATCTCTCCTCAAGGTAAGTTGTTATCTCTCTGCTTTCAATTGGAATTCCCTTGTACAAACAATATCACTAAGTACAAAGCCCTTATTGTTGGTTGGCATGCCACAATCACGTTAAAGATAAAAAATCTCCATATACATGGTGACTGAGCTTATTGTGAATCAAATTATGAGAACCTATCACACTAAGTAAAATAATTTGTCTCAATATCAAGATCTTGCTTTGTATTTGATTAATCAATTCTCCACTTTCACAATAAAGAGTGTTCCTAGGAGATAAAAATGACGGGTATGTGCAGGATCATGATGGACCAAAAAGTGGCAATATCTAAGTGATTTGATGGCCCGTGTGGCTGACGACTTTTTTTTTACCCAAAATTGATAAAATGAAAAGGATTTTTAAAGGATATTCCCAACTTTCCACCAATATAAATTATGCTTTACTTTGAATTTAATAAATAATTATTATTCATTTTCTATTCAAATTACGACTAAATTCCTGATTGATAGGTTGATTGAAAAACATCTATAACTTTCAAACGGTACATATTTTTTGAATCTGAAACATGTGTCACATTCTATGCTTCACATACTATAGGATTAAAAAAATAAAAATTGAATTTCATGAAGTTTTGGCCAAGTTAAGGTGGTTAGACATATGCTTTTTTATATTCTTGAAAAATTTTAATAAAAAAATCATAATTAATTGTTTACTTGGAAAAAAATTACAAAAAAATATGCATCACATCGGGAAATGAGTCCCCTACTTATATCTAAAATCTTATAAAAAAAATATTATCATTTTATTGTTGTTAGGGTGGTTAGACAAACACTTACTTCTTATTTTTTACCTAAAATTTAAGTACTACTGCATTGAAATTTAAAATTTTCACCAAATACATTTTTTTTTTAAATAAACCTAGTAGTTTAGAAACTACATTCAATTTTATATATATTCTATTCTTACATATTTTTTAAATAATATAGATAACTTATTCAAATTTTTACGTCAAGTTGCCTAACTTTGATTTTCTAAATTTTATTGCCACTTAAGGGCCTATTTTTTCCATGATCATCCTACACATACCTTGACATGTAGATGGAATGGTGAGTGTTGCCTCCTTGGTACCTTCGAATAAGGATATAAAATAATACCACTTCATGGTTCATGTTCTTTAGTCTCCTACTATTTTTTATCAACCTCAATCTGATGCTCTTGTGTTTTCCCACATGGACTCCAAAGAAGGGTATTCTAACATCTACGACTATGTAAAGATTGGAAATTTTCTTGATGATGTGACAAAAAATTATTGCACTCATATATGAAAGATTTCAGTCTGTTACATTATCTTATCAGATGTTCTTTATCATAAATCTTACAATTCCTAGCTTCTCTAATGTATCACTAAAGTAGAAAAACCCCTTGCCCTTAAAGAATCCCACTCAGGTTCTGGGAGTGGAGTCTTTGGTTGTAAATCCCTAGTGCAAAATTGATCCACATGGGGTACTTTTGGAAAATGATGGAACAAGATTCCTTCAATTTTGTGAAGAAGTGTCTGCAATGTTAACAACATAGTTGTCTCATTCACGCTCCTAGACAAGAGTTACAAAAGTAGACCTCTCCTTGGCATTTTGCGAAATGGGGGTTGGATATTATTAGAAAGATATCACCTTCTCCTTCTAAAGGAAACACCATTAAAATCACCACCATAAATTAATTCATAAAGTGGATTGAAGCTATCCCACTTTGATCTACGAATGTTGAAGATATTTGTAGCTTCCTTATGAATAACATCATTGCTCTCTTTGGATTTTCTTCTACACTTATCTCTGACAATGGTATGCCATTCAAGAACAAGGAAGTAAAGTGATTCTTGGAGAATTTCTACATTCAACATAGATTTTATACACCATATTATCCACAATGTAATGGCCAAGTGGAAGTGTGTAATAAGAATCTTGAGCTCATTCTTCATAAAATAGTAAAAATGCATGGTAAGGATTAGTATATTCAGTTAATATATACTTTATGGGACTATAGCACACATGTTCATATGACGACAAGAACAATGCCCTACAACCTCGTGTATGGTGCTGAATTTATGATACCTTTAGAGTTGGAATTTTTTTCATTGTAGGTTTCTCTTAAAGGATTAATTGATGATGAGACTTACCGATCTAATCATTTGCATTATCTTGAGATGCTCGATCAACACCACTTGCAGGCCTTTGACTAGCTTAAATCTTATCAATGGTCATTATCTAGAAAATATAATCAAAATGTACTCCCTAGAACTTTCAAGCTAGGTGACTTAGTTCTCTATTAGAACCAAAAAAATGTAAATGTGCCACCTAATCAAAGAGGAAATTTTAGCCCTAATTGGCTAGGTCCTTACATTGTCATCTTTGTGTATGATTTGGGTGTTTATGGGTTATCATCCATAGATGGATACCTCTAAAATAACATGTTAATACAATACATCTTTACTGATACTATGCATAGTATTTATGTGTCACATGTGCAATGTTTTCTCTTTAAGGGTTGTAACATTTTGTATTTTGACATTCCTTCATTAACACATTGGGAAAGTTTTTTTGCTATGATGCAACCATGTGTATTTGTGTCAGAGACATACATACATGTGTTTATTAAATTATGACAACATCTAATCTAAACATACATCCATACATATAAAATCCATAGCATCAATATAGATGAAAGTAAGGGACATAAATATCACATAAAGAATGCCATAATACAAAATCACTATCTCATGTATATATATATATATCAATGTCATGTACATGTATCATGGCACTGTCATAAAAAAATGACTAACTGTTGTATATTTCTATTAGTGTCTATACAGAAAAAATGATCTACAAAATATATTTCATGACTAAAAAAATGATTTATAAAAAACACTCTCTAAGCCCTGGGAATATGGCTCCTAGAGCCCTATGGCTCTAGCTATGGTTGTGGCTAGGGTCGAGGCTGCATGGTAGAGATTGATTTGGTGTGGTATGAGTGTGAGATAGACATAGTTGTGCGCATCTCCCTATTCTCTCCTTGGAGGGAGTCTATTTTCAAAGGGCCTAGATGAGCTCTTGTTGTAGTTGCTAACCACCTACCTAGATCATTGATGCTAGCTACCCATGAGGTCATTAAGCAAGATTTGTAGGGCATCAGGTGCCTACTCAGCATCATCAGCCCTCATCATGACCGCATATCACTCTGCTAGGGTTGTCGAAAACTCCCCTGATAGATGATCCCACTATCCTCATAGAGTAGTGGCTTTTGTGATCCTCTACACAATCTCCACTTGCCCATCCTCATAGGCAGTCCTCAGGCAAGCTACCAGCTCAAAAAGATGGGCATGATGCCCTGTTAAAACTAGTTGGTAGGAGTTTAGGACCGCCCTCAATAGGCACATCAAGGGTCACCTCTAATTTGCACTAGGTGAAAAACCCAGTCCATCCTTGTGTATCCAATGCAACCACAATGAGAAGATGAATATCAATATCATGAGATGTTTAGATACAAAATTGAAAACCACAACATACATATACATGAGATGAAAACTAAAAGTACTGAAATGAAATGATGTATTATTGTTAATATACCTAGATCCCCTCGCTACTGGTATGGATGAAGGGGATGAGGGATGCTAGGCCCTATGTCATTGGCATCATGAGCTACCCCAAGTTATATTAGGGATACTATTGGGATGAGGGGTGTTATTGGGGCCACCAATGAAATTAGGATAGTTGCTAGAGGAGAGGACATCCTTTGCCACTGCCCCAGCCTCAACGATGCCACTCTAACCTCCTCAACCTACTCCCAGTGCTTCTCCTAAGGATCCTCCTTCCATTATTTCTCGTTCCCTCCCTCACCACCTTGATTCATCGATCTTTCCCTAGTGGCTATGGTGGAATGCCCCCTTGTAGGCTAGGATTGCCATGGGGGCATCCACCAAAAACATTGGTGTCGGATGGTGTGTCATCTGCCACATTGTAAATTTCCTCACCATGATGACATTATCTACCATGCCCATTGCCGATGGATCTTGATTGTTGGCCTCATCATCTGAAAGGATGACATTAGCAATTAAGGGACATAGATGGCCCCCTAATTGTGTAACCCTTGGAACAACTCAGGTGTATGTGGGGATTGTGGGGGGAATGGTCTGAATAAAAATATACTAACACATAACCTGGTTTGAGTAGTATGGCATAATCAAAAAAAAAATGTGACCTAAAATGAAAATGTCACATTGTAAGTTCTAAGGAAGCTTCATGTTGGCAACACAAAGGAAAACAACTAAGAGGGGGGGTGAATCAGTTGTCACATATTTTCAAACTTATTTAACTTATTAACCTTTAATATCAAATCTAATTAATAACAGTGAAAGCATGAATCAACAACACATCAGAAACACACAACACCAAGATTTTTTTGCGTGGAAACCGTATTAGGGGAAAAACCACGATGGATGTTAATCCATTATTTATACCTTGTTAAAAGTATAAGAAAAATATATGATAAATTCACATCTGTTCAGGCACACTACCTAAAGATCAGTGTTGAAAGAAAGACTCACTGTCTTAAAGAAAATATTATGATTAAAACCATGTGAAGAATTTGAACTGAGAAAGTAGCATATGTAAATGACTAATTATAGTTTTGGTTAAGCACATAAACACTTCTTTACTTTCTTTCACTCTTCTTCACACTCTTCTCTAACTTCGAATGATCTAAACCTTTTTGGCACATAACACTCTCACACTTCACATCCTACATCTCTCAAATGAGATAAAAAATCACTTATAAATATCTGCGACAAGAAATTACATTGCTTTATGTCATCTTCAACAAAACAATAGAATGAATGCAAACTGTAGGCCCAAAACAATAAACATTATCAATGCGTATCAACCAATATAGGCCACAACATAGTAGAGACCTAAGAAAATATCATTGAATACAAAACACCTTAAAATATTCTTCCTTGAAGATCCACAACATGCTTCAAACACCTTGTCAGCCATGAACATGAAAAACATGAACACGCAAGAGAAAATATCATATCACAAGCACATTGATCAATGCAAACATGCAACATAGATATAACATGATCTAGAAACATCCACAAACACCACAATAACATAGACAACAATTTTGATTACTAGAATCACATTGTCTTCTTCCATGAATACCATTTTACAGCAACAAAATAGTTGTCAGAACATAGAAACCTATAATTTCCTCAAATCTTCATGTGAAGCTCTGGAAATTATGAAGTAGAATCTATATTGGCTTGAGAAAACACCCTTTACTCTGCAACATCTAGTTATCAACATACTAAACTTTCTACCATACTGATCTTCACTGCTCCACAAACAACCTGTAACATATTTTATTAAAATTCTCTCAATATCCTTGACATATAGAGTCTTATAGACATTAATGTTAATAGTGTTGGCATCAATGACAACCACATATCAGAAATGCAACCACAAGATCCAACAATATCTCCCTTTGGCATTGATGGCAACACATGATATGAAAAATACACCATCAACACAACTAACTCTTCTTCCAACAATCTCCCCATTTTCACATTGCTCTTCTCTCCCTTAGTTCACACTATTCTTCTCCCCCTTTATTTTGGATCTTCCATATTGTTTTACATTACTCTTCTCCCCCTTTGACATCAATGGAAAAGATACAAAAGATTTGAACCACATATCTAAATCAGCTGACTACTCCCCCTGAGTAGCAACCACCACAACATTAATCTGGATCAAGATATGACTATGAATGCACAGACTGATGCAAAGAATATGCATCTTAGTTCTAATTAGGAGGGTTAATCACCCCTAACTTCCCTCTTAGATACTCAAAAGTATCCTTGGGCAAAGGCTTAGTGAAGATGTGGGTATGTGTAGGATCATGATGGGCTAAAAAGTGGCAATATGTAAGTGATATGATGACCCATGTGGCTGACGACCTTTTTTTTACCCAAAATTGATGAAATGAAAAGGGTTTTTAAAGGAGATTCTCATCTTTCCACCAATATAAATTATGCTTTACACTGAATTTAATAAATAATTATTATTCATTTTCTATTTGAATTACAACTAAAGTCCTGATTGATAGGTTGATTGAAAAATATCTATAGCTTTCAAACAATATCACATTCTATGCTTCACATAATATAGGATTTTTTTTTTTTTAAAAATAATGAAGTTTTGACCAAGTTAAGGAGGTCAGACATACATGTTTTTATATTTTTTAAAACTTGTAATAACAAACTCATAATTAATTATTTACTTGGGAAAAAATTATAAAAAAATATGCATCACATTGGCACATGAGTCCTCTACTTATATCTAAAATATTATTAATTTTTTTATCATTTTATTGTGGTTAGTGTGGTTAGATAGACACCCACTTCTTATTTTTTCCCTAAAATTTAAGTACTACTCCATTGAAATTTCAAATTTGCACCAAATAGATTTTTTTATTTTTTAAATAAACTTAGTAGTTTAGAAAATACATTCATTTTTCTATATATTCTATTCTTACTTATTTTTGAAATAATATAGATAACTTATTCAAATTTTTATGTCGGCTTGCCTAAATCTGATTTTTCTAAATTTTATTGCCACTTAAGGGCCTAGTTTTTCCATGATGATCCTGCACATACCCATGTTTGTAATCTGCTCATTACTAGGCACATACTCTAGTCTAAATTCCTTATCACTCACTTTGCCTCTCAAAAAGTGGTACTTTATAGATATATGCTTGGTCTTTGAATGCAACATTGGATTCTTACAAATGTTTATAGCACTTGAGTTATCACAAAATATGGCAATAATTTCATCATACACAACTCTGATATCTTTCAAAATTTGTTTCATCCACAATACTTGAGTACAATTGTTAGCAACAACAATATATACAGTAGACAAGGAAATGACATTTTTTTTTTGCTTAACCATGAAATTAGTTTTGTTCCCAAGAAAAATGTGCCACCACTAGTACATTTCCTGTCATTCACATCTCCTACCCAATCAACATCAATAAAGGCACTTAAAGTAAGATCATCATTTTTACGATACCATAGGCCAAAATCAACTGTTCCCTTCAAGTATCTAAAAATTATCTTCACAACAGTCACATGAGATTCCTTAGGACCAGCTTGAAATCTAGCAATTAGGCATTTAACATTCATAATATTAGGTCTAGTTTGAGTCAAATACAGTAATCCACCAATCATTGATTTGTACCTAGTCTTATTTTCCTTCGAATGATTTGAACCTTTTTCACACATAACACTCGCACACTTTGCATCCTACATCTCTCAAATGCAATAAACAATCACTTATATATATTTATGACAAGAAATTAAATTTCTTTATGTCAGCCTTAACACAATAATAGAGTGAATGCCAATTGTCGGCCCAAAACAATATAGATTATCAATGTGCATCATCCAAGGTCAACCACAACATATTAGAGACCTAAAACAATATCGTTGAACACAAAACACCTTCAAAGATTCTTCCTCGAAGATCCACAACACGCATCGAAAACCTTGTCGTCCATGAACATGCAAGATAAAATCTGGGATCATGAGCACAATGATCAATGTGGATGTGCAGCATACATAGAACATGATCTAGAAACATCCACAAACACCAAAAGAACATACACAAGAACTTGGATTACCAGAATCACATTGTCTTCTTCCATGAACACCATTTTGCAGTAACAAAATAGCTATCAGAACATAGAAACTTATAACTTCCTCAAATCTGCATGCGCACCTCTAAAACTTATGGAGTAGAAACTAGATAGGCTTGAGAAAAAACCCTGTAATCCACAACATCTAGTGATGAACATACTAAAATTTCTACCATAGTGATCTTCACGACTTCACATAAAACATGTAACATATTTTATTACAATTTTCTCAATATCCTCAACATGTATAGTCTTAAAGACATTAATTCGAATAGTGTTGACATCAATGAAACCCACATAACAGCAACACAACCACAACATCCAACACTACCCTCATCAAACCATTAGAACAATCAATGGGGTATTAATCTAATCCAATTGCTAGAACTATAAATCTCCATGGTGCCATTGTTGCACAAGCTTGCATTAGTGAGCCATGGGAACTCTATAATCCTTCAGATAGGGATAGCCCTTTGGCCTCGTGCATGTGATGTATGTGAAATCCCACACATACAATAGTTTGCATGTGGTGGGGCTATGGTACTTGTAGTGAACATACCTCTTGAGCACTTGGTAGAGTTGTGTAAGCATGTTGCAACCCCATGAAAAAACCATATGATGCTCCACCATCTCATGAATGGTATGGATGAGGCCCCCATGTAGGTGAGAGTCTCACCCATATATGGTGGCTCATGTGGCCACGATGACCACCATGAATCGACAGAGTAGGGGTTTAGTTATTGAGGCCCTCTAAACCATCAGGTGTAAATCTACACAATCCCATCCCTACCATCTATCCATCCAGAGTAGTAGAGGACACCCTTTGATCACTCTCATACCAAATTCATATCATCTAGCTCCACCCGCCTACCATGGATGGGAAGGCCAAGGATGTGGTTGACATCCTCCAATGTCAAGGTAATCTCTCCATTTAGTAACTTGAAGCTTGATGTGGTGGCATCCCACCTATCCATGAGGCCCATCAGCATCTTGCCATAGTATAACATCTCTCACATAGTGTACATGTGCTAGAGACTAATATACTACAGGTGTGTAGCCATATCGTTTGATAGACAGTCCCTCTTCCCTCTAAGTAGGTAAAGAACCTACCCACCAAGATGCTCCCTAATGTCATGGTAGTCCTACAAAAAAGGAAAAACGTTAAGTTAGAACATACCCTACTAAGAACACTCTAAAAAATGATTAAGCTATTAGGGGATAGACACACAGCGTGTAAACATCTGTGCACCATGCCAATGTCCTAATCCAGCATTGAAGTCGCCAAGATGATAGAATGTCCTAGGGATGACAATGTGCATCTTGGATACTAGTGTATTTGAAGGATGTGCACACACATCTATGATGCATGTGTTGCTCTAAGCCTGAAAACTAGCTAAAATCATTAAAAATGCATAAATGAAGAAGTTTTGAGACCTACCTAGTCTGTTAAGAGACCCTCAACTATCTGGGATTGTAGCTGATCCAATCTCGATGCCTCATACTCTTACCTACACGAAATTTTGTTGAATTTTCTCTCAAGAAAGTCAACACAATCCTCACAATGAATAGTGAAAATGACCCTTCAAGGGGCCCACCTAGGTATATATAGGCCCCCCGAGGCCCATTTTTCCTAGAGTTTGTGGATCCCTAGTTTCTCCTAATTTTACCCCACATAGCTAGGGGAAAACTCATGAGGGGGAATATAGTCACCTCTTTAGCATATATTTCTTTCAAATTACTGAAATTTCTCCTAATCATTCTTCTCGCTATTGTAGCTTTTTTTAATTTTTGGGACTGACCTAAAATTGATTGTTTTAGAACAAAATTTTGTGTGATATTTCATGACACATGTATTTTTTCCTGAGTTCAATCACTTGGGATATCTTCACTATGAACCGACTCGACCTTTGCGTCCTCTATAGTACCTTTCTTGGCACATAAATTTATAAAAATTCAAATTTTGGGTGGAATTATTTCTTTCTACTTTACTATGGCCAATTTTTCCAAAACCTAGCCCACTAAAGTGGGGGTGAAATGTAATGTCACAAAATTGCACCTAGGGGAAATATCCCATTTTAAGCACTTTGCCTAGAATTTATGAAACCAAAATACATTTATGGTCAGAGCCTCATGGGTTGGAATTTTGTGATTCGAACTCCATGTGTTC
Organism: Sequoiadendron giganteum; assembly: GCA_007115665.2. Taxonomy (NCBI): domain Eukaryota; kingdom Viridiplantae; phylum Streptophyta; class Pinopsida; order Cupressales; family Cupressaceae; genus Sequoiadendron; species Sequoiadendron giganteum. The sequence continues at coordinate 523,335,294 of CM021100.1, read as the reverse complement.
GAATGGCAAAGCGATATTAGTCTATTGACCCATTTCTCAGTCACTATATTTTTGGATGCCTGTGTGGTGTGCGCATGCCTATGTGGTGCGCTAGCATCCTTGTAGTTTTTTGAGTTTCAAATGGGGAATCTCAAATCTTGGCTCTTGACACATGTCTTTGCAGTTATAATCCTAGGTGTAACACCTCTTTTTTCTCTTACATTCAACAAAACTCCCTTTTGGCTCTCATTTTTGGGGGTTCTCTCTCTCTCATTGAAAGATCTCTTCTCAATTTCACTTCACTTCTCAACTTCTTCCACTCCTGGCTACAATACTCTCACATTGAGGACCCTCCAATAGCCAATACTCTCCAGCAAGCATTCAACGGTGTCTAGACCTATATGTTCAAAAGACAAGAGATGCCTTTTGGTAATGCTCTCTTGTGCTTATCTATTTGAAAATAGATTAGATCTCTTTATTCATTTACTAATTAGTTGTGTGGGTTATTCTCCTAGTGTGGGGATTTCTTTAACCACTTCCTCTTGTCTGTTTCGATTACTCTCTCTACCTACTAGTTGCCCATGGAGATGGGAAGACCAAAATGGGGGTTTGATTGTACCAAGCCTCGAAATAGCCCCAACCTTGTTCCTCATTAGTCTTATGTGCAGTTTGTCAAGACAAAGCTTCTAGGAAGGATCCAAACAATTGGCTACTTTGAAGTCCTCTTTTAGCTCTCTTTGTGCTTTCTCTTACTTTTTTTCCCTATCTTATATGCTATTAAACAAACCTTGGATTCTATGTTATCCATTGAAGTTTTATTCTTTTTATCCAAGTCTTTAGTTCTCTGTTTCTTGGGATGCTAGCATCTTAATTCCGCATGATAGTCCTTTGGTCAAGATCTCTTCCTTTGGAGGCAGACATTTGGAATCTTTTCTCTTTCAAACCCTGAAGTAGTCTTGTATAATAATTAGTTTGTGTGTAGTTTCTTTGCAATTTCTTCATTCATCTAGTATTGAGGTGGTTAAGGGTAGTTCACTCCGTAGGATTCTGTTAAGAATGAAGAGACTCGTGAGCAACAAATCTTACTTATCTCATAATAAATTCTTAGATTACCTATAGGAGGTTATCAATTTCAACTAAATCCACCTCCACCATACCATGAAGATTTGAAAAGGAAAAGACGACTTCATTAGCAATTTCCTCTTCTTTGTGCAAAATTTATCCATTAGCTACTTTGAAATATCTTATCCTCTTTCTACTTCTTTGTTTAATGGATGAGTGATGCAGAAATGTAGTATTTTTATCTTATTTGGAAATCCATTGTATCCTAGATTTATGTTTCCAAAAAATTTCTTCCTTAGATCCCTTTCTTCAGTACAGATAATTTCATCAATTTCTCCCTACTCCATCTTCTCTTGGATTTCCTTTAACTTGAGATTCAAGAAGTTATTAGTATGGAAAATATTTCAAAAAGAGAATTTATTCAATCCTTTTACATAGTCTTTGACTTTTTTTAATTTACTCGCTAGACAAAGCATAGGCATACTAGTACATGGCTCATTCCACTAACAGTCTACTAGGGCTTTAAAGTCTAGATGGTGTGTTCACATTATCACATATCTGAATGAGAAAGGTCCTTTCACCACCTTTTCATCCCATATTAGGAGGATAGTGCCTTTACTTGAGCCTGTTCTCAGGACAACAGTAAGAGAGAAGTCTTGAAAAATACTCTAATTTGAAGAAATAAGAAAGTGGTCTAGTTTAACTTGAATAAGTTTTTTACGTAGTTGACTATTCGACCAGGTGACAACGAACTAGCTAGAGGAATATCCATAAGGCCCACAGAGCTAAGGAATCCCATCAAATCTAACATTCTTTTTAAGAAATCATCTAATCCTCCTTACTTCTATGAGGGATATAATGGAGAGCTAATGTCCCCACCTAACATCTAGAATTCATCCTTTTTGTTATTTATTTCTATTTCTAACATTTTAATTTCTAACATTTTCAAAAGACAAAGTCTATCTAGGTGCATATTAGGAGCATAGATATTTATTAAATTAAATTTAACAAAAGTATTCTTATCTTCAAAGAATAGCATCAAGTAGTTATTACAACTAAAACCAAAGCAACCATAAAGTATAGCATTGTTCCAGGATGTAGAAATCTTGTCTAGCACCCCATTAGAGTCACTAACAACAACATTAGCATTAGGCCAAAAAAAATTTGATAGTTCTTTCAAAAGTATCCTCCTTCATTGTAGTTTCTTGTATTAAGAGGATATCAAGTTCTAGATCTATTAATCATATTTAAAAAATATTTTCATAGGGTCTATTTAAACCCTTTATATTCTAATAAATCAACTTCATTAAAAATTGGGATAAATAAGTATCACCTCGATACCACTTACCAAAGGGGCAATGCCCCTTAAGTTATTTCTTCTTTCACTTGCTCAGAAAAAGGCAGTCAATATTTTTCTAATTTCTTGAAGCAACATCTCATGATGTGTCTTTGTTCCTTGACTCCTTCATAGGTGGCCTACCCATTTTTTTCCTCCTCCAACATCCAGCTCCTTTGTCTTTTTTGATTTAGTTTGGCTTTGGCTCTAATCTTCCTCCATCAGCTCATCCCTAAGGGATAGGGAAGAAATCTGGTTGCTATTAGCCAAGATAAAACTATTCATTGAGTCTAAGTTAACAACCAAAGTGAGGAAATCAAATTGTAGCTATTTCTCTGGAGAAGAAATAGGGAAAGAAAAGGATGACCTTTGATCTAGCTGGGTAACGAACTCCCCTTCCTGAGAGAGAGAAAATTTTCCATATGGGGGAATAAAAATTTACCATCTTTGTCTAAATACTAATTTCATTTAAAACTCTCAACTTGTAGGAAGCCATTTAAATCATAATAGGAGTTCTAGCATAGAGACATTGACATGGGATAAGGATTCCACATCCTATTTATTAACTGAGTTAACCACCAAGAATTCTTGAGTGGGCCCTTTGTCCTCACCAAAAGTAGGTAAGGCAAAAGTAATATTTGTAGGACTAACAAAATTAGGTTCCCCTCTCTAAGTGGGTAAGGCAAGAGAAACATTTAGAGGATTAAGAGAATTAAGCTCCAAGTTAATGGAAACACCATTCTTAGAATGAGAAACAATCTCTTTATCCTTTAAGTAGGATTTTGAATCCATTATATTCTTATTGAAAACATCTTGTAAATTACCAAACTTCTTACACAAATCACAGTAGACTTTGGCATTTTCAAATTCAATGGGTTGGACCCATGAATAAAACTTTGAATTAAGAGTAACAATAGTTGGAAGAACAATGTTAGTAGCAACATTAACACAAAATCTAAAATAAATCAGCCTCAATTTGAGCTGGGTAACCTTGTGAACCACCAAATTTAAGGGTTTCTGGAGTGTTATGCCTTGTGTGGAGGTAAAGGAATGAGTCCTCTAAAACTTCCTAGGGTTTAACCTAGGAGGAAGATGGTTTCACAAAACCTCTATGGGCATGCCTAAATCTTGTGATTCGTTCAATGTAAAATGGGTTGAAGTGTGTGAAGGTGTTGAAGCTTAAATATATAATGAAGAACCAAGTATTTAATCCTAAACTAACAACATTTATGCTATTGGAAAACACATGGTGTAGTGCAATAGAAATGAAAGCAATAAGAGAAAACTAATCTAACAGAACAAAAAAGTGCACCTTGAAACTGAAGAGGGTTGAAGTAGAGGTTGTGGACATCAATAGAATTCTGGAAAATCAAGGTTTTTAACTACCTAGGACACTTAAGACAACTAGAAAGACCTGGTCCCTTTCCAAGAAATCTACTTCTAAGGTCATTCTGGCCAACTCAGTCCCCGAATCTCAAAATTTTAGTACCAAAAAGCCTTAGTGGGACTAGGTCGCCATTATGGGTGACCTAGTCCCTTTCTACTTTTTTAGAAAACTGAAAGTGGACTTAGGTGCCTCAGGTCTGTGTTCTGCTTCTCCATGGGAATCTTGTCTGAAACCTACAAAATAACCTTCAAAATAGAATGTATTTGTGTTTCTAATGTGAGGTTTTCCTTGGTGAAACCCCTAGTTTGTATTTTAACTTGAAATGAAATGGAAATTTTCATAAACCCTAGCCCTAAGTATGTCTAGAAATAGGAAAACCAGAAACAAAGAAAAACCCTATTCTATTGAGCTAGAATAAGATGTATGTAAATAATTTGAAATGATGCAAGACTCTAAAGCCATTGAAATCCTACACATTACAAATGAAAGTAACATGGAATGCAAATCTTATGCAAACCTCAAATCTACAAATGGGTTGAAGGTAGAAGATGGAGGCACTTTGAAATCAGTCTTTAGGAATGATTTGGTTGCTAGTTGCACCTCTTAAACCTAGATTTCTCCATGAATCTCCATAGGCATCTATCTTCAACCTTGTCAAGGTGTGATCTTGAATGAGAAGTGAGCTCCAAGACCTGCAAAAAGTCCTAGTTTTGTTGTCCAAAAGCTTCAACTTTGTTGTGTGAGAGATGAATCTTCTTGAGGAAGATGTTTTGCACTTGATTTTGAAGTTGAGTGTGAAAAATGAGCTAGAGAGAGAAAATGACCTAAAAACAAGTATATATAAGCAACTTGACCTAACTGGTGGGAATTTTTACCTAAGAGGCTAACACCCATCGAGGATTTTTAGCTAATTATTAATTTTCTTACTTAACACTTGAAAATTCCTGAAAAAGGACTAGGTCACCAACTTGGGTGACCTAGTCCCACTAAGGGATTTTTCAGTGGGGCTGGTACTTTTGAATGTGTTTTGATGTATTTTTTCAGGGGTTGAATGATCCCTTAGATTTATTGGGCCTCCAAGTCAAAATTAACAACCTTAGGGGCCTATAAATGCTATTTTAGGGTGAAATTTTATGAAACATGACCTAAAGTGGGCACAAAATTGTCCTTTTCTTCAAAGGTATACAATTTTTGGTGACACATTTAGCCCCCAATTTAGCGTCTATATGAATCTACATGCATATGTGAACTAAAGGACTCTAAAAAAAACAATGCACCTTTATTTTCATAAGAGGATACTCATTTAAAGGGTCAGAGAATGAAGCCCCTAGTGTAGCTATCCGCAAAACAACAATGTTAGGAACTGCATCCTACAACACAAATTCATTAGTAATACTAAAAATCCTCTTATCTAATTGCTAGTGATGAAATTTTAGGGTAGATGTATGCCCCCCCTTGATTCTTCTTGCTTTACAAAGGTGGAATCAAGGTAGTTGTCTAACCACGTCGAATAAGGGCACACATATCAGAGGGAATTTCCAAGTACCATGCCTCATAGTGATAGATGAGTGATGATTTAGGGTGTGGAAACATGATTTTGATGCAACAAATGACATCAAAAACAAAGTTTACTAGCACCCAAAATGTTGATTTGAATGAAAAAGCATACTAAAAGTTTTTATAAAAATAAAAAGTTACAAATGTGCTTGTGTGTAAAAGTGAGGTAGTTAAAAGGAAAATGACAAAGGAGTAACATACACTTATGTTTCTCATTTACCTTTTGTAGTGTTGGAGAGTGACGAGGAGAGAGTGTCAGCATGTCGACCACATGAGATTTCACACCCAGGAGGTTGGATGTTTTGCATGATCAGGTGGTGAGTGGCAACTGTCAGCAGTAGGTGAGTTGATTTTGAAGCCTGTGTATTGTGATTTTTAAATTATAAAATGAATTTAATGCTTATTTAAAGTATATTAGGATCCTGGAAAAAAAATCTCACAAGGTGTCCCTTTTTTTTGCAAAGTGTCCCATTTGTTCGCAAAGTGTCCCTTTTGTTCGCAAAGTGTCCCTTTTGTTCGCAAAGTGTGCCTTTTGTTCGCAAAGTGTCTCATTTCTTTGCGAAATGTCCTTAAAGGGTTTTAAGGTGTCTAGGGACATAGAAAAAGAGCACTAGAATAAAATTAGCACATTTGGTTGATTAATTAGAGTAAAATTGAAGAAAATAGATGATTTAGATAGCATATTGTGAGAATTTTGTGCAGGTGCTGACACGGTCTCGAAAATGATTAGGTAAGAGATAATTGAGCTTCCTTAAAGATCTAGCGCTAGCACTATCACCAACAGAGATAGAGCACTTATAGGGGGTGGGAATCTATTGCGCCTACCTTATGCCACCAATGACATACCATGATGCCATGTTGATGGTGTTATGCGAGAGGTGGGATGCAGATAGTTGCACCTTTCACCTACCCATATGAGAGATGACTATTACACTAGAGGATGTCCATCACATTCTCTGAGTTCCTATCCAAGGAGAGTGTGTGTGGCTACTAAGGGGACGATCCTTCCAAGAGTAGTGGGCAGACATGCAGTACTATCTCAAGGGTCTCATTCATGATGAGAGAGTAGTGAGATGAATAGAGTTGGCGATGTTACTATATTCATGAGCACCCTTGGTGAGGAACATTATGATGCATACAATGGAACTGGTCCTTTTGTTCGACTGGCGTGCAACACATTTGGAGGGTGGACTGGTGCACCTGATACGAGGCATGGTAGAGCATCAAATGGTGTATGCCTAGGGCCGATGCATTCTAGCACATGTGTATTATGATCTTGGTCAGTTTGTGTTCTAGGAGTTAGATAACATGGTACATTGCACGCTCTTATAGATATGGTGCCTAGAGCATATCACATGGACATGACAAGTGGGCTATCCATTTGCATTTGGGTACCCATTATGACGTTTATGGAAGTATGGTGATCTTCACTTTTGGAGAGTGAGATTCAACCAAATAGATGGAGAGGATATCCTATGGAGGCCATACCAGCTCATCCTCCAATGGCCAGATTATACTAGACAACTCAAGAGATTATAGATGACCAGGTTCCTAGTAGGATGACATGATCACATAGTGCGGCCATTCTACTATGATTAGATAATGAGGCAGTTCAAACAGGTACAAATACCGCTATAGCCATGATCGTCCTTCAGGAGGTCTATTCAGAGTGCATGACGGTCGAGAGACATAGCACACTTCAAACTAGATGATGTCAGTGAGAGTGACTTGAACTACTCAAATCAGGACTAGCCATCGGTTGATGATGCAGATGATGTCAGGGTCACATGGGATCATGAGGACTGGTGGATAGCCTTGCGACTAGAGCCAATATTCTTGATGGATGAGCCAGTGGGAGAGGCCTAGCCTATGCCAAATGAGGGGGAGGATAGGGAGAGAGAGAATAGGGAGGAGGAGGCATGGTACAGGGCTGCGAATATTTTTATAGATATTATTGATGAGGATGCAAACCCAGATTATGATGGTCAGGAGGGAGAGGATGAGGATGAGGAGGGTGATGAGGAGGAGCAGGAGGAGGAGGAGGGGGAGGATGGGGAGAGAGGAGAGGATCCACCTCTGAGTGAGGATGATGATACCGCGACTGAGGATCGATATGAGTAGGGAGATATTTTTCCTATTCAGAGGACTAAATCTCAGACAACAATAGCAATAGGGACCATCACTCATAGCCGAGGAGAGGCCAACACATCCTCGATGCCCCCACCATAGAATGAGGTGCACCTTCCACCTTCTACCATAGATATGGGTGAGGAAATGTGATAGTGCTAGATGTATTTTATGTATGATTTACTACATATATATTGATATGATGATGTATTACTAATGAGACTTTTATTTGATTTTTTAGGGCCAGCGGAGGGTTGGTGAGATTTCCTACAATAGGAAGCTACAAAGATAGTGCTAGTGACCTTCACTGAAGAGGAGATGGATACTGACTACGTGCCCCCACTGATCGTGGAGTGTGATCCAGAGACCCTAATACCCTTCACAAGATTGTGGGTAGCCTATGATAGCCTTAGGAGACAGGTGTGCTGAGTGAGATTTGGATAACAGATGCAACCACCGCAGCCTCTAGTAGAGGTGGAGAGATTAGAGAGAGATTTTTCATAGGTATGGGAAGAGAGGAATCAAATAGCAGGTGAGCACTAGTTGTCACTCACGTGGATGGGAGGACTAGAATATTCACTCAGATCTAGCAGATCATGGTCACGATCACACATGACTATCTCTCCACATTCTACTACTGATTCAATATGAGTACTAGATCCTGAGGGATCTAATAATCATAGTCCTCAGTGGCACCGTGTAGTATAATGATATGTATAAAAAACTTTTGACATATGTATATATATATATGCAGTTGAATGTTTGTATGATGTAATTTACTTGTGTGGATGTTAAATAGCAATATGATTAATTAAATGGTTTAGTATTTAATTAATGAAAACATTATTTAACATAAATACTGTGATGGAAATATAAATTATTAAAAAATGAATTTTAGATTAATCATTAAGATTAGGTATGTTATGTACTTATAATTTTGAAGGAACATAACACAAAAAAGGGGAACATGATGAATAGTATGAAATCTAAAGTAATCATTCAACAGTGAATTAAATAATTACCTTAGTGTTAAGGACACAACATGATGATGTGTCAATAATGAAATAATTAGATATCCCATAGGATAGAATCCAATAGCCACACTCAACATTGCTTTATAAATCATACCATTCTAGAGGGGATTAGACATAATATCGACACAAATGTGTGGCATTAATGCGATTGCATAGGGGAGTGTTATCGCACTCAGTTAAGGTATAAGCACCAGGGCCGTAGTTGGAGTCAATCACATAGGGACTGAGCCAATTAGGACTAAATTTATCTTTGTCAAGATAATCAGTCATGGTATTACTTTGGTTTTCATATAAAATCAAATCACCCTTTCTAAAGGTTTTAGGAATGAAACTTACATCATGTTTGCATTGAAACTGTTTAGCTTAGGCTTGAAAGTGTTTGAGAGCATTGATGTGTTTCTCGTCAAGCATTTCAAGTTGGTGCAGATGCTATTTTGGATAAGTTTTATTAACGATGAGAATTTGGAGAGCAATCTGCAACATGGGGATTTCTAACTCTAAATGGAGGATAGCCTCAATACCATAAACGAGGCTAAAAGGAGTATGTCCTATGGAAGAATGAACACTCGTGCGATATGTCCAGAGTGCATATTGCAATTGGGTATGCCAATCCTTTCGGGTTTGATTAACTGTCTTCCTACGGACTTGCTCCAATATATTATTAGTAGTTTTGGCTTGACCATTAGAGTGAGGGTAATAAGGTGTGGAGAATTGATGTTGGATATGAAAGGTCTCAAGGAATGTTTTCACCTCATTGTTCTTAAAGGGAGTACCATTATCTGAGACTAATGCGAAAAAAAGACCAAAGTGAGTGATGATGTGTTGCAATAGGAAATGAAATATCACCTCAGCAGTTGTGAAACGAAGAGCAATAGCTTTGGACCATTTGTTGAAATAATAGGTAGCAGTGATAAAGAACGTATGTCCAACAGAAGAGGGCGGGAAGATTTTTCCAATGAGGTCCAAACCCTAGATAGAGAAAGGCTAGATAGGTATCTAGGAATGAAGCTTGGAAATAGGACAGTGGATCAAATGACTATGTTCTTGGAATTGATGGAATCGCTTAACATACGCATAACAATCTTTTTCCATGTCTTTCCAATAGTATCCCATACACAAGAGTTTTTGCACTAAGGTCTTACCTCCAAAATATCCTCCACAAGTACAAAAATGGGCTTGTTCAAGGGAGATATGGGTTTCAACATCCTTGAGACATCACAGAAGGATCCCATCGAAGGATTTTCGGTATAACGTGTTTGCGAGGATGATATAGCTAGTGGCTAACTTTTTGAAGCGTTGATGGGTACTTTTAGTGGTGGGTTCGGGGATGGTGCCATATTTTAAATATTTGTAGATGGAATCATACCATTCCCATGGGTTATCAAAGAATGTGGAACAAATATTAGGAGGGGAATTCTTGATGGAGGGTTTCATGATGGGATTAATGGTGAAGACTATCTTCTTAGAAGGGTTAGCAGGAGAAACAAGAGAGGTTGCACTAGCCATTGTGTCCATGTGGCGATTATCTTTTCGAGGGATGTTGTCAATGGTAAAGGAGTTAAACTGGTCTAATAGATTAAGAACAAGCTCCTTATATTGTGAGAGTTTTTCATGTTTAGTTTGATAGAGACCATTATTTTGTTTAATGATTAATTGTGAGTCACCATAGATCTTAATATTTTAAACCCTTAAGACAAGAGCGGCATGTAAACCAACAAGTAGAGCCTCATACTCAACTATATTATTCATGCATAGGAAATTGAGATGATAGGATAAGGGAATAGGCTTACCAATAGGTGGAATCAAAATAACTCCAGCACTAGAGCCTATTCGACACTTGAATCTATCGAAGTACAATTCCCACGTACGAAGGTCAATAGTGAACACACTATCATCATGGAAAGAATCATTGGTGGGTAACACTAATGGGGAAGGAGCATCAACTAAATTATCGGTTAACGTTTGACCCTTGATTTATTTTTGAGTAATGAACTTAAGGTCAAACTCAATTAACAACATGACCCATTTAGCAAGACGTCGTGACAGATCTGTTTTAGTAAAAAGATAGCATAAAGGGTAAAAATTTGTCATCACATGTACTTCAACATTGAGTAAGTAATTTCGCAGCTTACTAGTAGCGAATACAAGAGAGATACATTTTTTTTCAATGGTAGAGTAATGGGTCTGGTAATCAAGGAACATTTGACCAATGTAATAGACATGATTCTCTTTACCATTGGAATCCTTTTGAGCCAACAATGTTGCAAGAGCATGAGTAGAAACAACGATATAAAGGATGAATGGTTGATAGGCTATAATGGGTTGTAAGATAGGAGGAGTTATAAGGTATTCTTTTAATTTTTCAAAGGAGTTTTTACAGTCATCATTCCAATTGAAGTGAACATCCTTTTTAAGGAGATGAGTAAAGGGTAGCATATGATCGGCTAAGCAAGTGACAAAATGACGAATGGCTTGTATCCTTCCTTGTAATGTATGTAATTGGGAAATGTTATGAGGGGTTGTCATGTTGATGATAGCATAAATTTTATTTGTGTTCACCTCGATGCCTCTACGAGATATGATAAACCCTAAAAATTTACCACTATCTACCCCAAAGACACTTTTTAGGGTTTAAGCGAATGTTATATTTACACATACGCTGAAAGATTTGATGGAGGACAAGAACATTTCCATGATGGGTTAAGGATTTAATAAGAATATCATCGACATAGTCTTCTAATATTTTATGAATGTAATCATGGAAGATTAAGGTCATTATGCACTGATAAGTAGCACCAGTGTTCTTTAAACCAAAAGGCATCATAACCCAACAAAATGTGCCCTAAGTGGATTTAAACATTGTCTTGTATTGATCTTGTGGGTTAATAAAGATTTGGTTGTATCCTAAAAATCCATCCATGAAGGATAAAAAAGAATGCCCAGTAGTGGAATCCATAATCATATCGATGTTAGGAAGTGGAAAGTCATCTTTCAAAGAAGCCTTATTCAGGTCTCTAAAATCCATACATATCTGAACACGGTTATCGGTTTTGGCTATCACGACAGTGTTTGAAATCCAAGGAGAATAATAAATTAAGCAAATAAAACCTACATCAATGAGTTTTTCAAGTTCCCCTTTTACATGCAAGGCTACCTTAGGATTCATTTTTTGAATCTTTTGGTGAATAGGTTTAGCATTTTCAGTGAGGACAATATTATGGGTAACTATCTGGGGATCGATGCCTGGCATGTTAGAGTATTTCCAAGCAAAGATTTTAGGAAAAGAATGAAGCAAGGTGGCAATATCCTCTTTCTCTTCATCATTTAGGAACTTCCTGATTTTAATGAGTTTGTCCTTATCATCGATATCCATGGGGACATCAAGGGTATTACCTAAAGGGGGTGAATTAGATTTGGGAGCATCAAGGTCATATGGTTATAAGTTGGGAGGAGGTTCATTAATAGTATCCACGGTAGACTTAGAACTCAACATAGCACAAGAGGCATGCCACTTGGAGAGAGAATGAGTATTTGTACCACTGAAGAGATATTTTAAATCATCCTCATCATGAACATAGGTGAAGAGGGGAGCATCCACACCAACAAGTTAAGGGTGTTTAAACATAAGGGTGGTTCTTGATGTGCATGATATAGTATTGATGTTGAGGGATGGTCATTGATTTGCTTTTGTAGCTTGAGCAAAGGAAAACCCGAGACCGGTTGTAGTGCCTTGTGTATTAGGTTAAATGGGGACATGGATACCTTGTTCATTCTTGCTGCACCCTTGACCCTTGTAACCTAATTGTTTAAGAATATCATAGCCACATCTATAAATTTGCTCCATTTCTTACCGGTTAGGGGGTTGTTGATAATCTATGTCATCAAAATTTGTTGTATATATGGCATTTTCTTCTAAAAGAGATGAGGTAGAGATAGGGGAAGGTTGTTCCTCTTGTTGGATGGAGAAGACAATGGATTGATCATTTGGAGTGTCCCCTTTTCGTGTTACACTATACTCACCCATAAAGGAAGGAGTAAACTCTAAAAAGCCCCAATCATCATCAAGTAAATTAAACTTGTTTTTATCTTTGGGTTGATATTTCTTGGAAGGGGAGATGTTAGAGGAAAGAATGAGGGTATGAAGAGGATTGGAGGTGCCCTTTTCAAGTTGCAAAAAAATCTCAGGTCTCGGATCAATATCAATTTGATAAAATTTATCATTATAGATATATTTCATTTTGCAATGAAGGGTCGAGGGTACCGCTTGCATCTCATCAATCCATTATCGTCCCGAGAGGAGATTATAAGAAATATCATAAGGCATGACATGGATAGGAGTCTACAATGTAGCCATTCCGACAATAATGGGTAAGGTGATGACACCAATATGTTGTTTGGTAACACTATCAAATCCTCTAATGGATAAGGAATCAGATTGGATTTGCAATCGATCCACATGTAATCGATCAAGAAGCTTCGCACTACACACATTTATGGCAAATCAATTATCAACCAAGGGTATTTTTATGCCTATATGCTCATACTGGGCTATGATCATAAAGGCATCATTCTGTTGGCAAAGCTCTAATGATGGTAGCTCATGTTGATAGATAGTAATATCCACATTGGTTGTATTCATGTCATGTAGGAGAGAAGCCACATCAGTAGTGTCCATACCAAGAAGAACCACAATTTGTTGTAAGGTTGTTTGAAGCATGGAGTGATAGTTAGGGGAATTTTTGAGGAGACCCCAAAGGTATATTTTAGCAGGAGTTTTTTAAAGTTTTTCCACCAAATCATACTCCCTCAGTTGTGATTTGAAGCGAGGAGTTGTGGGTAAATAGGTTTGGGTAATAGTAAGGAAGTGGAGGGAGGTGGTGGTTGGGGATGTGGGTTATTATGAGTATAATGGGTTTGGGAAATGATATAACTCTTAGGAGGGAAAAGGGTAAAATTAGGTTGGAGTGGGTTTGGAGGTTTAGGACAAGGTGGGTGAAGAACGAATTGGAGTTGTATTAAATTGACATATTTTGTGTTAGGTTGGTCATTACGAAAAGCAATAGTGGATGATGTAGGGGAGATGAAATATTGGACAATATAATCTAACATACCCATATCATCACAACTAAAAGGTTTGGAAGAGGAGGGTTGGGGAGTTGTAACTATATCATCACCAGTCTTATTGAAGAGCTTCATCTAACTAATAAAAATCATCACAACTAAAGGATTTTGATGATATAGAGTTCCTACAGTGAACAAGTGTGTGCATTGTATCATGTGAAGTGTCTATGTTTTCAGGTTTATGTTTCACATAATCTACTTTGAAATAACAAGGAACTAAAGTAAAATAGGAATCATGTAAAGCTTTAATGCTACTTAAGAATGCCATTTTAAGCTAGGAAGAATCATATAGCAGTAAAATCAAAACCGAATCTAGCAAATGACAGAAGGCAACAAAAAGTATAAAATTTGGAAATCAAATGCAGAAAGTACTGATACAAAATTCCTACTAGAACTAGGTCACCCATATGGTGACTTAGTCTTGGTATGATTTTTTTTGAGTTTTTAATGTATTTTGTGATGAGAAATGCAAATTGTTGAAAGCTAACATGTAGAGATCTAAGATATATGTGAAATTTGTGTATCAGGCAATGAAGTAAATGACAACTATGATGCTTTTTCACTAATGCACAATGAAAAACCCTAGGATTCTTGGTGACACAATGCAACATTAAATGCAATATAAAATAAATACCTCCTAGTATGCAAATGCAATGGAAATCAGAAGTATGTAATGTGTTGAAATGCAGGTTCACCAAAATGAACTGCAAAATTTAAGGGTTTCTAGAGTGTTATGTCTTGTGTGCAGGTGAAGAAATGATTTCTCTACAACTTCATAGGGTTTCACCTAGGAGGAAGAGGGTTTCACAAAATCTCCATGGGTATGCCTAAATCTTGTGATTCGTTCAATGTAAAAGGGGTTGAAGTGTGTGAAGGTGTTGAAGCTGAAATGTATAATGAAGACTTGCGTATTAATCCTAAACTAACATCATATATGCTACTGGAAAACACATAGTGTAGTGTAATAGAAATGAAAGCAATAAGAGAAAACTAATGTAACATAACATAAAAGTGCACCTAGAAACCAAAGAGGCTAAAGTAGAGGTTGTGGAGATCACTAGAATTTTGGAAAATCAGGGTTTTGAACTATGTGGGACACTTACGCCAACTGGGGCGACATAGTCCCTTTCTGGGAAATCTACTCCGTAGGTCATTCTGGCCAAAAGGGTCCCTGAATCTCAAAATTTTAGTAGCAGAGAGCCTCAGTGGGACTAGGTCACCATTATGGGTGACCTAGTCCCTTTCTACTTATCTAGAAAATTGAAATTTGACTTCGGTGCCTTAGGTCTATGTTCTGCTTCTCCACGAGAATCCTTTATTAAACCTATAAAATAACCTGCAAAACAAAATGTATTTGTGTTTCTAATTTTGGGTTTGCCTTGGTCAAACCCCTAGTTTGTATTTAAACTTGAAATGAAATGGAAATTTGCATAAACCCTAGCCCTGAGTGTGTCTAGAACTAGGAAAACAAGAAACAAAGCAGAACCCTATTCTATTGAGCTAGAATAAGATGTAGATAAAGTATTTGAAATGATGTAAGACTCTAAAGCATATAAATCCTACACCATTGCAAATGCAAGTAACAAGGAATGGAAATGGTATGCAAACCTCAAATCTGCAAATGGGTTGAAGATAGAAGATGAATGCACTTTGAAATCAAACTTTAGGAATGATTTGGTGGCTATTTGCACCTCTTCAACCTAGATTTCTCCATGAATCTCCATAGGAATCTATCTCCAACCTTTTCAAGGTGTGATATTGAATGTGAAGTGAGCTCCAAGACTTGCAAAAAGCCCTAGTTTTGTTGTCCAAAAGCTTTAACTTTGCTATGTGAGAGATGAATCTTTTTGACGAAGATGTTTTGCACTTGATTTTGGAGTTGAGTGTGAAAAATGAGCCAGAGAGAGAGAAAATGACCTAAATACAAGTATATATAAGAAACTTGGCCTAACTATTGGGAATTTTAACCTAAGAAGCCTGCACTCATTAGGGATTTTTAGCTAATTATTCATTTTCTCGCTTAACACTTGAGAAATCCTCAAAAAGGACTAGGTCGCCAACTTGGGCGTCCTACTCCAACAAAGGGATTTTTGAGTGGGGTCGATACTTTTCAATGTGTTTTGATGTATTTTGTTTTGGGTTGAATGATCCCTTAGGTTTATCAGGCCTCCAAATCAAAATTAACAACCTTAGGGGCCTATAAATTTTGTTTTAGCATGAAATTTGGTGAAACAAGGCCTAAAGTAGGACCAAAATGGGCATAAAATTGTACTTTTCTTCAAAGGTATACAATTTTTAGTGACACACCTTGTCAACACACAAGAGAGTACCAAAATACTAACAAATTCCCTTTAAAATATCTTGGTGCTAGAAATATAAAGGCAGGCCTCACAGTTGGACCTAGGTAGGAGCCACCTTCTCTAGGTTAGTAGAAACATCAAACCTAGGTTTTCATTTACAAAGGGAAAGAACATTTTTAAAGCCCATATCAAAGGCCCAAAGCCCACCTATAAGAACCTTAAGCATATCTTCTGGAATGAAAAAAAAAAGAGAAACAAACCTTTAGGCATTGCACTAACATAGACACTACCCTTAAGATTCCAAGTATCATTATCCCATGTTCATTTTTGGTCGATATTCAGGCGATTAGAAAAAAAATTCCAACCAAAGACAATTTAAGTCCTTTAGTTGCCATGTCCAAAAGCTAATCAAGAACGAAAACCTCATAGCCATTCATAGAGTAGGAAATAGACAAAATGGAATCCTTTTTCAAAGGATTCAAATTAGGGGACTTTGTAGAAGTACAAGAAAAGGACCCAGTCGGGGAAGAATAAGATGTTGTTCCATGGGGGCAAGTGGAATTTTTGGATGGGGGAGCATGATTGGCCCTCCTGCCAGTCTGAATCATCAAGATTCACAGGAAGGCACAAAAATTTAAAAAAAAAATAGAATGCGCACAAGATAACTGATATAATTATTGTGGATAGTAAAAATTGTTTACTTGAAGCTAATTACTATTTATTGAGATAAATCATCTTTGTTAAATTTTTTGTACCCAATTTTACATGATATTATTTTGATACTTAAAATTAATTTTAGGGTCATTATTAAATATTTTAATCACCTTGGAACCAACAATAAACTACATGACCAAATATACTAGGTTAGTAATTTAGTTGCGCCCAAGATTTCCCTATATTAAGAAAGCATGCACATTTGTAAGGAGGCTTATTTAGATGTTAAAGAACCTTGAACATTGGATTTATGGGGTGAAAGAGATATTTAAGAGGTTTTTATTGTCATAGTAAGAAATAATCTTTTTTTTAGTTTCTTAAGAGACTGTGTGGGATGTGAGGAGAATCTATATACATAAGTGTTATTAGATTGAAGATATAAAAGGAGTGATAGAAGTGAATATATTTTAATCTTGAATTTGAACATAATATATTCTTAGAATCTCTTCTTTGTGGAATTTATTTTTAAATGGTTTTTCCATCTAAATATTGTGCTTTGAGAATATATTATAGAGTTTTTTGTATTATTATGTTGTTAATTTGTGCCTTTTTTTTTCTTTGATCATATGTGTAGATACCTAAATTTGGCCACTCCCAGATGGTCAAATTTACCCATATATTCTTCTAATATCATCTCCCTATCCATATTCATTAAATAATTTTATATTTAATTAATATTTATCCTATCTCTAGCATTCCCTAAGGTGTTTAATTATTTAATTAAATACTTTACTCCCTTTCCTCTCCAAATTAAATAAATGTAGCAATTTATTTAATTTTCTCAATTTGAGCCACATGAATTAAATCTATTTTTAATTCAATTTTCTCTCTCAACAAGTCAGTATCCCCCATAATTCTTTCCTAATCTAGGTTAACTTAGGTAACATGTGATTAGGATGTGCACACCACTAATTATAGTTAGTGTCATATCCTCCATAAAATCCCACTTGCCCCTAATCTCATCATTAACCCTCCTAATCATGTGCACAACCACTAATCATGCTTAATTAAATCCTAACCTAAGTATCTTACCATTAATGGAATGGGTACCCAAGTTAATCTTCTTAAATTCTTTCTCCTTTTGGAGAAGAAATACCCATCTCCCAAGGAATTTTAAATTCTTGTTTTATTCCTCTCACATGCCAACTTGTAATTTTTAATTTTATTTATTCCTCCAAGATATCGCATGTGGAATTTTAAATTCCACTTTATTCTCCCTCAATCTGAATGTCCTTACAAGGGAAATTTTTAATTCCCCTTGTTCTTCCCAATGTCCTTACAAGGGGAATATTTAATTCACCTTGCTCTTCCCAACACCCTTCTCAAATTTCTACAAGATTTTACTTGTCATATCCTCCAACTATTTGGGGAAGGATAAGACAAGTCAATCCTTTTTCCTCTCCCCGAGGTACTTGGAGCCGCCTCATTGCGACATCACCCTACCCTTGCCACCTCACATGCCATATCTCCTCACCATATGTGTTGAGATGCCTCAAGGAATCTCAACCATTGATCTTCAAAACATAATTTTGATCCTAGACCTCCATTTCATGCACTCAAAATTGGCTAAATGCTTAGCCAACTTCATTCATTTGATCACTCAATGCATGCATTTTTCTCTCACATTTTGGGCCAACATACAACCTCCACTGCTACAAAATTTGAGCTCATATCTTTTCATCGAATCCATTTTTATGGCCTCTATTGCATTAATCATGTCACCCTCATAATTTTAATATAGGTTTCATAACATTTTATAACTCAAGGAGCACACATATTCAACAATCAAAGGGCCAAAAAAAGCATCAATTTGAGTAAGGTAAAAATTTGTGTTTTGTTTCTTGGTATTGCTTGAATTTAACTAGGCCAATCTTGAGGTGTTGTTTGTGTTTTCCTTTTTCATTTCATTTTGTTTGCATAGCTAGCTAGGAAATTCACCTACACATAGTATGGTCATAGTATCTTCAATTGTTTTTTTTGTAAAGTTCATCGAAGGTGTTTGTAAGAATGCTAAAAATTCATTGATATTAGAATAAAAAATAAGTTGACTATCTAAATATTAATTCCATATTAAGGAAAATTAATTTTCAGATTTTCATATGGTACAATTTTTAGATATTTAGATCAATATATAATCTAATTTCAGATTTCAATATGATTTTGATTTATAAGTTCTCTCTTTTCACTATTATATTTTCTTCTTCCAAAATTTTGTAATATATAAATCAAGGTGATGTTTATTTGGGATCAAATACTCTTTTTCATTATATTATTTTTGGAAACAATTTGTTAGTTTCTTGATATATTTCTTCATTATTTTAGAGGAATCTAGAGAGTTATTTGGAGTGGTAATGGGAAATTTTTTATGCGTATCATTTTATGTTTCCTTAATACTTTACGATATATGATTTAGACACATCCTCTATGTGTTCATGTTATAGATAAACTTGGTATTTATTGATCTATTTTAATATTTTACATTAACCACATAGTGGGAGTACCCAAATATATATGTTTTTAATTATTAGATTATCCTTTAAAGTGTCTTGATTTATAGCTTACTAATGTGACAATGAGTTTAAAAATTTAATTTTTGGGATCTATGAGTTGATAATTTTAGTGGGCTACCTTTACCCATTAATTGCATTAAATGTTGGTAGTGGTTGTCATTGATCTCAACACCAGAGGAGATTATTGATTGCTGGTTATCATTGATGTAAAAACTTGATGAGATTGTTGATGGTTTTCATTCATGGGAGTTTATTGGCATTAGTCGATACTAATGTCCTTGTTGTAGTTGTCAACAATTGTCATTGTTGACAACTTTTAGTATGGGCTAACATTGATGTATAAAAGGGTTGTTGAAGTTCATGGTTGGATGTGATGCCATATTTAAGAAGAGTTGATGAAGTTCATGACTAGTTGTCATGCCTTATCTTTGTTGAATTTGATGATTGGATGTCATTGAGTATGATTTCTATTTGTAGAGTTAGTTTCATAATGATATATTACTTGATGATGATTACAAGCATTAAGAAGTATTGTTGACAATGAAGAGATGTTGCTAAAGGTCTATAGTATGTCTTATACTCTCTCCTAATGTTCATGATCAATTATGTGTTAGTGAAAGAAAGATATGGCGTCTGCAAGGTGCCTAAGTGTTTCTAGTTCAAGAAGCTATGTTGAAGTCTACCTAAGAGAACACTTTGCATTCCTCTTGTAGTGTCAAACAATGTCGTTAGTAACATTTCACACTTGTTTAGATCCTTAATAAATTAAGCTTAAAAGTTGCCTTGATTTAGTGTTGTAAGGTGTTTGACACATTCACATTAGGTATTGGGCCTTAGTAAACTAAATAAAATGTATTTAATTTGTTCCTTGTAAAGGTGTTGTAAAAATGTAAAAATGTTGTAACCCACTTTCACACTTTTATAGGATTTTATTAATTATAAATTTTCTTTAATTTAGTGTTGTAAAGTGTATTTATTTACACTTTCACATTAAATTTATAATGCTTGTAAACTAAATATTGCCTTAATCTAGTGTTTTAATGTGTTTTACACATTCACATTGCATCTTGTGCCCTTTTAAGCTAAATATACACTGTTTTACCATAATTTAATGTTTTAAAATATATTTATTTACAATTTGACATTGAATTTTGGGTTCCTTCCATTAATTACCCTTTGAATCATCATTATAGGCCCCTAAGACCCATTATTTTAGATCTTGAGGCTTATTCTAGCTAAAAACCTCATAAAACCACTTAAAACAATAAAAATATTGAAAACCCACCTCAAAAACCTAGGGTGGAACTCACTCACCACCTTGGGCGAATGAGTCCCCTAGGCAGGACCCATTTTCCAAGGGTGGCAAATTAGTCTGATTTGGGGGATTTTGTAAATTTTGAGCAAGAAAATACTTTTTAATTCAAATTTTTGATGGATGACGGCCTTTGAGATTTGAATAATAGTAAATTACTTGTTAATGCCTATATAAAAAAATTTCTAAGTCATTTTTATCATCTAAGTCATCCAAGAAAGCATTTTAGAGAGAAAATTCAAGATCCAAGCATTTAAAAGTTTTTAAGTATTCTTCACAAGAGCATTTAAGAGTCCATTAGCAGAAAAGTTGAAGTCTTGGAGCAACACTATTATTTTTTTCCAGGTCTCCAAGATCACTTTCATTCAAGATCTGGCATTTCCAAAGGGTTGATCATGGTTGTCTATGGTAAATCATGATGGATTCTAGGTTGGGGAGATGCAACTAGCCATCAAGCCAAGCCTGGTGAATTGTTTCGTAAGTGATTCCATCCTCCATTATCACTCTACATTCAACTTAATGAAGTTTCAAGAATTATTAAGCTTCATTTGGGGTGATTATAGATCTCTTCAACTAAGTCATTCATTCTAATATTTCATTCATGCATCTTGTTCTTACACATTAGAATAGGGTTGCTTAACATTTTAGATTCCATACTCTTATACACACTTAAGATTAGGATTTACAGTCCTATTTCCATTCACATTTCGTTATTTCTATCAAGGTTTAATTAACGAACTAGGGGTTTGACCAAGGCAAACCCCCATAAGAAAATCAAGTCTATATTTTGTTTTGCAGGTATTTTCTCATATTTAGATTTGGAAACCAATTTGGAAGGAAAGGGCAAAGATTGGAGCACAGATTTGAACTTCAAATTTCCAAAAAAGTGTAAGTGGACTAATTCACCACAAGTGGTGAATGAGTCCCAATATAGGTTTTTTCCTAAAATATTTGTAGATTCAAATATTGTTTTTCCTGAAACCTGCTGTTGTGCAAAATTCCAAAACTAGGACTAATTTTCCCATAATGGTGAATGAGCTAGGCAACTAGGTCAAAAAGGTAGAATTTCCAACATTTTAGGACTCCTTCTAGTCATATTCAATTTTTCAAGTGCACACATTTAAGTTTGTAGCTTTTTTTTTTGTTGTTCTTTCATTTCTAGGTCATTTAAATTAAGTTTGCTTCATATTAGGATTTTACGTTTCATCTTTCATTTCATTGTCTTTTCCAAGTTTACACATGGTGGTGATCCCCTCATTAGATCCTACTTAGCCCCTAGGACAACCCTACAATAATATCTCTTTATCCGTTGCATTGAGATATCTAGGGTTATCCTTGAGTGAGAGGCTTGTCAAAAGTGGATGTTCTCTATGTGCTAAACCATAAGGCACTCCATAGATTTTTCCAAATTTCATTTCGCTAAACCTACATTTAAGACATTATAATTGTGATTTGGCGTGCATTATCATCCTAGATCTTGCTTGCATTAACAATGCATTAGTCAATTGAAATTCTAGGGTTTCTAATTTTCCATTATTGAAATCTCATATAGCTTGCATCGTTGCATCTTAAATCACTAAAAATCATATAAAATCTACATTTGCATGTGAAACGGAAAATTTTGTGTGTTTCTAGATTACTAAGGTTTCGGACCTAGGGCAACAAAATCCAACATTTCATTCAAGAACAAACCCTTGAGATTTCAATGAAAAGGTGATTGAAATTTAGCAAAGGTTGTTCTAGGGGATGGAATGATATCAATTAAGGGGTTCACCACCAAGTGTAAACTAGATGGAGACAAAATATTTGAAAACACAATGTGATATGCAAAATGACTTAAATATGCAAATGAAATGCAACAAAAAGTTTCTAAGCTAGAAATGTGCACCTGGAATCCTCCGAAAGACTAGAAATAGCTTTGAAATCTTAGAAATGCTATTTTTTGACCAATTGGGACTCATTTTCCAACCTAGGAGAATTAGTCCCAGATCCAAATTTCTGTGCGAGAGCCTGTTTTGGGAAAAAAGGGTATTAGAATCTACGAATTGACTTGACAGGTAACAGTAGTGGGACTCATTCACCACACTTGGTGAATTATTCTAGTTTTACTTTTCTAAGACTTGAAAACTCTGATCTGCTCCTTAACACCTACTCTTCTATTACAACTTGAGTTTCGGGTTGAAACTTATAAAATTCACCTACAAAATAGAATTTGGCTTGATTTGGTAATGGGGGTTTTCCTTGGTCAAACCCCAAGTTTGGTAATTAAACCTTGGAAAAGATAATGAAATATGCATGGAAACCCTAGCCTCAAGTGTGTCTAAGACTAGGAAATCTAAAACATGATGCAATCCTATTCTAACATGAGAGAATATGATGTACTAATAGAAATGAAGAGATGAATGATTCATTTGTGATGATCTTCAATCATCCCAAATGAACCATAGCAATTCTTGTACCTTCCTTGGGTTGAATGTAGATTGATAATGAAGGATGGAATTTTTTAGGAAACAAGTCTTTAGGATTGGCTTGATGGCTAGTTGCATCTCCCCAACCTAGAATCCATCATGATTCACCATAGCCATCCATGAGCAACCCTTGAAAATTCTTGATCTTGATCTAAAGTGAGCTTGAAGATGTCAAAAAACACTTTAATGCTACTCCAAAGCTTCAACTCTACTTTCTCTTGAAACTTGAATGATCTTGTGAGAACTTGGTTGAAGAATCTTAATGCTTGATGTTGGACAATGTTTTCTCAAAGTGCTTAAAGATTGATAAAAGTGACTTAGAAGCTTGATTTAATAGGAAACAACACCTAATTGACCATTATTTAGATCCCAAAGGTTGACATTTACAAAAAAATTGAATTAAATTGATGAATTCTAACTCAAAATTGAAAAACGCCCCAGAAGGGACTCATTCACCACCCTGGGTGAATGGGTCCCACCTAAGGGGACTCCTTCACCCAAGCTGGAAAATGAGTCCCACCTTATGTTTTCAAGGTAGGTTTTTGGATCTTTCTGGATTTTGATAGATTTTAAATGATTTTTAAGTTGAATGGGCCTCAGAATTCCAAAATAATCGATCGTAGGGGCCTATAAATGATGATTTTGAGGGATAATTAATGTAAAAGTGACAAAATGGGTCCAAATTAAGTGTGAAATTGTCTCCTTCAAGAGTGCATGATTTTCTACACTACAACATGTATCCTTTAGATCATAGAACATAAAAAGCATCAAAACCAATTAAAATCATCTAATTTTTTCTTAGAAAAGAAATCTCATTGGGACTCATTCCCCCCTCTGGGCGAATCAGTCCTAATGCGGATTTTGCACTACATTTTTTAGAGTTGAATTTCCTATTTTTGAGCTTCTATTTACTATCAAAATATTATTTTTTTAAGTTTCTATAACTCCTATTACATTTAAATCATTTGAATTAGCATAATTATAATTTTGGATACAATTAGAATCTTGCACTTTTTAATTTTAGCAATATTTCATAGTTCAATTATATTAGAAAACAAAACCAAAACCACCTCTAAACTAATGAACCACTTGGAGAAAGCTTAGTTATTTGACTATGTCAAATCTCTCTTTCCAAGTTAGCCTAGCCTTCAATCCTTTTAATATTAATGACTTTGACATGTTAGATTAAGCCCTTGAGGATTTCATCTCACAAGGTTAATTGACCAAGGCTTGTTCTAAGAAAATGAAACCAAGAGTTCAAGTTAATGAGATTTATCCTCAACTTATCCTTTACCCACCTTCACACAAGTCTCAACCTAAAAAAGAACCTAAATTTACTCTTTATCCACCTATGAACAATGTTTTTCAACAATCAAGTAATAATACCATTTCTCATACATACAACAGTCGAAACAATCCACAACTAAAACAACCAACTCTGACAATCTTACCTTTGCCTAATCCCATTTTTCCTAGTTCTCCTTGTTTAACTTCAAATAGTGTAGAGGATTATGATCTTGTTGAACAACTTAATCATACACCTACAAAGATATCCCTATGGGACCTAATTCAAAATTCACCTAACTATAACACTATGCTTTATGCGGCTCTACAACAAGTAGTGGTTCCTCTTGGTACAAATGCAAATGATGTGGCAGCTCTAATACAAGGAATGAATATATTTAATGTAGACATTACCTTTCATCAACATGAGCTACCTCCTTTGGAATTGAGAAAGAAAAATGATACCTTCATGATAATAGCCATCTACAATAGATTAGGAATAAAGAGAACCCTTGTTGATAATGGTTCTTCTCTTAATGTGTGTAGTATTTCACTTTTGGATAAACTTGGTGTGGATAAGTGAAGAATAAACCCGATTCCTTGTACATTCATGGATTTGATAACATATGGAAACAACCATTGGGTGTGATTACATTACCTATTATAGTTATAGTTGTAAAATCTACCTTACAAAATGCTATTCATGTAATGCTCAATAATCTTTCATAAAATCTTCTTTCAGGGTGACCTTGGATTCACAAAATGTATTCAGTCCCTTGAACCCTTCATCATATAATGAAGTATATCTACAACAATAAGGTGTGTCAAATTGAAATAGATCATGAGCCTAAAATTTATCTACAAGTTGAAAAGTGAATGACAAGTCCTCTAAGCACATCAATTCCAACATCCAACATAGAGCCTATGGAAGAGCAAAAACAATAAACAAATATGGTTAAAAGCATGAAGTTTCCATAGTTCATTGATGGATCATGGAGTATGATCTGAAACGTTTATGTAAAAATTGGCACATAGTTTTAATCCAGAAAACATATTACAATAATAAAAAAAATAGTGTCAAAGTTATTAGATGATGATTGGGCCTCCTTTTAATTCACACCTTATTTTATAGGAGAATACATAATCACAATAAAAGAGGATGAAAAACACAATCAACTAATGGTTATGTCAATGCAAAAAAAAAAACAAGCATCTACCTCATCTACCCTTGAAGAAGACACAAGCTAAACAACAAACATTGATGAGATAGACTATCAACAACCACCAAACCCAAAGGAAATGCAAATAATTTATGGGAGAGGTGATGAACTTATGAAACAATTGGGTTATAGTGGAAAATGACATGGAAAGAAAGAACAAGGCATTTGTGTTCCTATGGAACCTAACACACAAGAAAAAAATGGTTTGGAATATTGTCCTTCTAGTATAATGCAAGAAAGTAAAAGACCTTCGTTAAACATCAACACCATTATGTGTAAGCCTAAAATTAATCTTACCTTGAAGCATATTGAATTGCTTCATATGAATTCTAAACTATCATGGGAATACTTTAAAGATGACGAAGCCTTGAATCAAATGCTAGGATTATATGACAAACTACCTAATCCTCAAAAGAACAAAGGTTACATGTGCAATGATTAGCACCAAACAAAACAATAGAGAAAAATAAAGTTGTGATATGGACATGAGTAAGGAAGAATGCAACCCTGAATTTCCTAAACCAAGTGCACTTCCTTTAGGAGATACAATTGATATACCAATGGACATTAATGATGAAGACAACATAATTAAGATATGAAAGTTCCTTTATGAGGATGAACAAGAAGATAACATAGTTTTAATACATGACTATCTTGAAACTTTTTCTTGGACTTATTCATATATGCTAGGAATTGATCCTAAGATTGTAACACACAATATAGCTCTCACAAAAAATGCTAAACTGGTTAGACAAAAGATAGGATAGATGAATCCTAAGATAGTCTTTCTAGTTAAGGAAGAGTTTGAAAAAATCCTTTGAGGCTTGTTCCATAAGACCTATAGATTACTCCCCTTGGATCTTAAACATTTTTCATAGTTGCAAAACCCAACAACCATATTAGGATGTGTACAATTTTTTGGGATTTGAATAAAGAATCTTTAAAAGATGACTTTCCCCTTCCTAATATTGATATGATAGTAGACTCAACTATGGGACATGCTTTATTTTCATTAATGGATGGATTTTTTGGGTACAATAAAATCTTTATCAACCCTCAAGATCAATATGAGAGAGAATTTACAACTATTTGGGGAAAATTTTGTTGGGCCATGATGCCTTTTGGATTGAAGAATGCCAATGAAACATACCAACAAGCTATGCCATTAATATTTCATGACTACATACATAAGATTTTGGTAGATTATGTTGACGAAATATTATCCAAATCTTTAACAAGAAAATATAATGTAAATGTTCTTCAACAATTTTTTGAGTGAATACGAAAATACAACATGAGATTGAATCCAAACAATTATGTATTTGGTGTAGATAGTTGATTTTTTTTAGGGTTTATCATATCTCATAGAGGCATTGAGGTGGACACAAAGAAAATTGATGGTATAGTTAACATGCCACCTCCTAGAAAGATCTCTCAATTATGTACCTTACAAGGAATAATTAAAGCTATCCATCATTTTATAGCATCGTTAGCGGATCAAAAATTAACATTTATATATATCCTCAATAAAGATGTGAATTTTAATTGGAATGAGTATTGTAAACAAGATTTGAGAGTTTGAGGAATTATCTTTCCATTCCACCTATTCTACAACCAACTATGCAAAATAAATAATTCATCCTTTACATAGCAACGTCAGCCCATGCTCTCGCAGCATTGTTGGCTCAACAAGATGAAAATAATAAACATCATGTTTATTACATTAGCAGAACTTTGATTGATTATGAGAAATGGTACACGATAATAGAAAAACAATGTTTGGCTCTTGTATTCGCTGCAAGTAAACTGAGACATTACTTACTGAATGCTAAAATATATGTAATGATAAAATTCAATCCTCTAAAACATCTTTTTAATAAAACACATTTATCGGGATGCTTAGCTAAATGGGTTATGTTTTTTAAGAGAGTCTGACCTTAGGTTTGTTTCACAAAAAGAAATTAAAGGAAAATCCTTAACTGACCACTTAGTGGATGCTCCCTCACCCTTGGAATTACCTAATATAGAAATTTTCCCTAATGAGAATGTGTACAATATTCAAAAAAATGACAAAGCATGTGAATTATACTTTGATGGATCTAAGTGTAGAACAAGCTCTAGAACTAGGGTTATAATAATCTTGCCCATAGGAAATCCTATTCCCTTATCCTATCACTTTAATTTCCTATGCACCAACAACAAGACATAATATGAATCATTAATTTTTGGTTTGCACAGGGTATGTGCAAGATCATCATGGAAAAAACAAGCCCATAAGTGGTGATGAAAATTCAAAAAATCAGAGTTAGGAAACTTGACGTAAAAAATTGAATAAGTTATCTATATTATTTAAAAAATATGTAAGAATATAATGTGTAGAAAATTGAATTTAGTTTCTAAACTACTAGGTTTATTTTAAAAAAACAAAAATCTATTTGGTGAAAATTTAAAATTTCAATGTAGTAGTACTTAAATTTCAGGGAAACAATAAGAAGTAGGTGTCTTTCTGACCACCCTAACCACAATAAAATGATAATATTTTTTTATAAGATTTTAGATATAAGTAGAGGACTCATGTCTCAATGTGATGCATATTTTTTTGTATTTTTTTTCCAAGTAAATAATTAATTATGATTTATTTATTACAACTTTTAAAAAATATAAATACTCGTATGTCTGACCACCTTAACTTGGTAAAACTTCATGAAATTCAATTTTAATTTTTTTAATCCTATAGTATGTGAAGCATAGAATGTGATGCATGTTTTGGATTCAAAAAATGTTATACCATTTGAAAGCTATAGATGTTTTTCAATCAGCCTATCAATCATGACTTTAGTCATAATTCAAATAGAAAATGAATAATAATAATTTATTAAATTCAAAGTAAAGCATAATTTATATTGGTGGAAATCTGAGAATCTCCTTTAAAAACCCTTTTTGTTTAATCAATTTTGTGTAAAAAAATAGTCATCAGCCACATGGACCATCATATCACTTACATATTGCCACTTTTTGGCCCATCATGATCCTACACATACCCCACACTATTTTAGCTTTGGGAGTTCAAAATATTAAAATATTTGGTGATTGAAAATTAATAATTAAGAAAATTAATGGAACATATGAAGAAAAGCATGACAAATTATCACAATCCAAGGATCTCAAAATGAATTTTTTAGAGAATTTCAAATCATTTACCATTCACAACATCCCACAAAAATATAATTGGCATGTGAATGCAATGGAAAATGTAGCTTCTCTCACATCGCCCCAAGATCCTTCAAAGGATTTAACATTTATTTTCCATACAATTAAAAAACCATCAATCGAACCCAAAGCTGAAGAAGTAATATCAACAAGTATGGAAGGCTCTAGTGAATGGTATACATCAATATTTAATTATTTAGAAGAAGGTAATTTTCTTGAGCTAGCAACTAGGAATACTCAAGCTTGTCTTCACAAACTCACAACTAAGTATATAATTCTCACCGACGTGTTATACTAAAGATCCTTTAGTGGCCTTTTAACTAGATGTGTTAAAGAATCTGAAATTTCCATAACACTTTAAGAAGCACATGTAGGTGCCTGTGGACGTATTTTTGGAGGAAGGTCATTAGTTCAAAAACTCGTTTGCATGTGATACTATTGAAGAAAAATGGAAAAATATTTCTTTGAGTATATTAAGAGATGTCACAAATGCTAAGAACATAGTAATTTGATTCATTCTCCTGCTTTTGAGCTTCGGGCCCAAATTCCTACTTTTCCATTCTTAGTATGGGAACTAGATATGATTAGAAAAATCCCACCACCTTCTTCTATTGGACATACTTTTATAATCACCACAATAGATTATTTCACAAAATGGGTAGAATTTGTTCCTCTTCGATCAACAACTACTGATGTGATATGTCATTTGATATTGGAATACATTATTGCTTGCTTTGGACTTCCTTCCACATTTATTTTAGACAATGGGACACCATTTAAGAATAATGACATGAAGAAAATCTTATAAAAATTTAACATCCAACATCGATTCTCAACACCTTACTACCCACAACCTAATGATCAAGCCGAATCAACTAATAAGACCCTGGAACAAATTCTAAGGAATATAGTAAACAAATACAATAAGGATTGGCACACATAGTTGACATATTAATTATAGGCGTAGCGCACTAGTATCAAAACATCCATCAGAATTGATCCCTATAACCTTGTTTATGACATCGAGGCGATTATTCCCTTGGAGTTAGAAATCCCCACATTAAGGATTTATCTTCAAGGACTTGTTGATGCCAACACATATAAATAACAATGATTGCATTAACTTGAGATGCTTGACGAATAGCATATTAATGCCCTTGAACATCTCCAAGAATATGCTATGAAATTGTAACGTAGTTATAGTGATCATATCATCCCTTGTGTATTCAACAAAGGTGATTTTGTGTTATTCAAAAATAAATGTAACATTAATACCAACCCAACTGAAAAAGGAAAATACAGTCCTAATTGGTTAGGACCTTAAATAATTAATGAAAGTTATGGTTCTGGTGCATACACGTTAACAAGAATGGATGGAACAACTCTAAAAGAACCTATTAATTCCACACATTTTTGTCGCTATTATGTTTAACCTTCTTGAATACTGTGAATTATAAAGCAGTGGTATTAGAGTTACTAGATCGTGTTCTATGTGCTCTTGCTTTGCTTCATTCTTGAAAAATAATCATTTGTGTGCTGTGAATACTAAAGTGATTATTTAATTCATTTTTAAATAATTTCTTTAGGTTTCATTCTATTCAAGTTCATCTTATATGTTATGTTAGATTAGATCCGTAAATGCATTTAATTTTCTATAATCAGATCATAGGTGCATTTAATTTAACATAACATATTTAATCCCAATGTTGTATCTAAGAGAAACTAGAATAATTTTTAATTAGGTCACATAAAACATGTTAAATCATGGAGATAATTATTAAATAATCTTACAAATATTATTTAATCAATCACATTGCCATTTAATGTGAACCACATAAACACAAATAATTAAACATCAAATGCTCATATATATATATATATATATATATATATATATCAAAGTTTCATTTACATGGCATCAATATATACAATACTAGTGAGGTCTATGAGTACTAGATACCTCTCGATCTGGTGCTCACATCTATCTAGAGGTGGTCCATTGGGAGATGATGGTATGCAATCGTGATTGCAAGTCACCGAGTGCATTTAGAGAAAATTGTAAACCTTATATCTGTCCAAGGGCCTCCCAATCCTCCCTTGCTAACTGATCTCTCTCCACCTATAGTCTAGCTACCTCCAACTATTAGTCTCTCAAACTCTAGTGGGGTGCGAGATGACTAGGCATCCTGGGTAGCCTCGGCTTGGTGAAGATGCCTTGTACCACTCTCACAAGTTTCCCACAATCAGACATATGGCCCAAACAGCTCTGGATCCTCGTCCACGATGGGTGGGGGCACATATTTTGTATTAGTGGCCTCCTTGTAGACTGATTGGGCACTATCTCGACATCCACCTAGCGAGAGAGATGATAGAGGTATCTCACAACTCCTGCAAGATAGAAATCATAACAATAATCAGTACACATCATGATATATATATATATATATTTATATGAACATAGAATTAAAATGTAAAACATAAAGTATCGAATTAAATAAAATATCATCACCTAGCTCTCTAGAAAGCTATGTGAAGATAACCTTATCATTTTCATAGGCATAGAGGATGTGTTAGCCTCTCCATGGCTATGAGTGTTGGTGCCTACTGCAATTATTGATCATGATCTAGTAAAAAAAATAAGAAATGACTCTCCCCAGTTGTGGCCTAATGGATCCTCATCTACTGCCTCACCACCCTCACTCATCGACTGCTTCTCCTCATCCTCCTCCTCATGGATATCATAGTGAAGATATGCAGCCTCGTCATACTCCTCATCTATCACATCTATGAATATGTTTACAGCCTTGTCCTCTTCCTCGTCTCCCTGATCTGGGAGTGGCCTTGCATAACCTATTGGCTCACCCATCAGGAATATGAGAGATGGCTATGATACTACCCATGAATCCTTGTAGGCATCTATGGTATCGATATCATCAACATTAGAGACCAAAGGCATATCATGATCCACATACTCAGAGTCACTATAGACAAAATCCTCGACAGTGAATTGTCTAGAATTATCGGGTCTCTGGGAGCTCTATACCGATCTCTTGAAAAAGGGTCATGCCATGGGTGGTATGTATACTTTTACAAACTCTCTCATGAAACAATCATAGTAGAAAGGTTGTACTATGTAATCATGTCTATCTATCAAAAATCTATCCATCTACAACATCCTCAGTTCATGAGTCTCATCTAACCACTGTGGTATAAGCTCATAAGGTCCCCATACTGCCATAACCAACATAATGGATAGTTGAACACTAAAGAAAACCCTAGGACTATTGCACATGGAAATACTATCAGTCTGGTACATGTGATATGCTCTAGGCACCACACCCACAACAATGTATAGTGTACCATACTGCCGACCTCCTGAAATGAAAACTACCCAAGATCATAATATAGATGCACTAGGATGTTGTGCCCCTAGGTGTACATGGTCCTATGCTTGGCCATCCCCCAAATCATGTGTACTAGTCCTCTATTTAAGTGTGCTTCCTGGAAATCATGAACAAGTACTACTGCTACTATGAACATCATAATCCATGCAACTAGTGGAGCCCACAAATATAGTAAAATCGATAGATCAATCTGTGGCCTCACCATACCATCATGCACTAGATCTCCAAGGAAGTACTGCATATCGTATTTCATCTCTTAGAATGATTGCTCAACTAGGAAACAGACCCTCTCGCCCTGAATCAAAACTTGGAGTATGCAATGTACGTCCTCTAGTGTAATGGTCATCTCACTGGAAGGAAGATGAAACATGCATGTGTCTATGTACCACCGGTCTACTAATTTCATCAGCATAGAATCATGGTACCTCATGGGGGGCATGAGGCACATCTTGTATAATCTCATAGTTTGCAAGATCTATGTCTTCTCTACTAAAAGAGTGGGGGCTATTTCTTGCAAGTGACTGATCTCTTTGCCACCCAAATGCCACCGCAAATGCCTAGGAATCTAACCAAATAAAAAATGTCCTATAAGCATTCTAAAATATTCAATCTTTACATCAAATTTTTTTTTTAAAAAGTGTAGTAAAGTTGTTCTAGTGTAATTTTATAGAGGTCATAGACATTTTAGACCCCTTTCGGGACACTTATGAAGAAACACGACACTTTACAAAAAAGTGGGACACTTCATGAACAAAAGGGATGATTTAGGAAAAAAGGGGTCACTTTAAGAAAAAAGGGACGCTTTGCAAAAAAAAATTCCAAGGTCATAAATCAACCTAAAAATGCATAAAAACATGAAAATCCATAAATTAAATGTGTAAGGACAAAGCTAAGATAGAAAAATCAACTCACTTGATCATATTGTTCATTGTGGGCCACCTAATCCCATAGGATGTCCAATCTCGGAGGCCTATAATCTCACTGTCTCAATATCTTCACTCACTCTTCACCAAACTCAAGCTACAAGAAGGTAAATGACAAAATAGTTAGAAATTACTTTACTTTTTACACTTATATAAGTTAAAATTAGGGTTTTTACTATATTAGGGTTAAAAAGTGTCTTTCATTCAAATTAACATAATAGGTTCTAGAGAGATTTGTTTCTGATGCAATATGTTGCGTTGGAATCATGATTCTACTCTAGTCCTCATTAAATGTCTATCCTCATGTGGTATGGTACTTCAAAATACCTTATGATATGACTTCAGTTATTTGATGTGGTTAGATTGCTACCTTGATTCCACCTCTATAAAGCAAGTGGAATTAAGGGGGGGCATACATCTACCCTCAAATTTGATTTCTAGAAATAGTTAGATAAGAGGATATTTGGACAACTAATGAATTCATGTTGTTGGATGCAGTTCCTAACATTGTGGTTTTGTAGATAGCTACAATGGGGGCTTCATTCTCCCGTGTTACAAATGAATCCATATGATTATCCTTTTAAAGTAGAGTTTATTGGTTGAATTCCTTTAGCTTGCATATGCACATAGGGTCATATGGGTTCTAAACTGGGGGCTAAATGTAGTGTCTAAAAAATTTGTCAGTGACATTTTCACACTAGTTTAGCTCCTTCTTATTAAATTAAGCTTAAAAGTTGCCTTCATTTAGTGTTGTAAGGTGTTTGACACATTCACATTACGTCTTTGGCCTTATTAAACTAAAAAAATGTATTTAATTTGTGCCTTGTAAAGGTGTTGTGAAAGTGTTGTAACCCACTTTCACACTTTTCTAGGATCTATTAATTCTAACTTTTCCTTAATTTAATGTTAAGTGTATTTATTTACACTTTCACATTAAATTTAGAAGGCTTGTAAACTAAATGTTTCCTTAATCTAGTGTTGTAATGTGTTTTACACATTCACATTGGATCTTGTGCCCTTTTAACCTAAATAGAGCCTATTTTACCATAATTTTATGTTGTAAAATGTATTTATTTATACTTTCCAATTGAATTTTGTGTCCCTTGTATTAATTACCCTTTAAATCATTATTATAGGCCCCTAAGACCTATTATTTCAGATCTCGAGACTTATTCTAGCTCAAAACCTGATAAAATCACTTAAAACATTGAAAATATTGAAAACCCACCTTAAAAACCTATGGTGGGAATCATTCACCACCTTGGCTGAATTAATCCCTCTAGGTGGGACCATTTTCCAAGTGTCGTGAATGAGTCCTATTTGGGGGATTTTTAAATTTTGAGTAGGAAAATCATCTTTTTAATTCAATTTTTTTATGGATGTTAGCATTTGAGATCTGAATAATTGATAATTAGGTGTTAATACCTATATAAGCAAGTTTCTAATTCATTTTTATCATCTAATTCATCCAATAAAGCATTTTAGAGCGCAAATTCAAGATCCAAGAATTTACAAGCTTTCAAGTTCTTCACAAGAGCATTCAAGAGTCCATTAGTAGCAAAGTTGAAGTCTTGGAGTAGTATTATTGTGTTTTTGTAGGTCTCCAATCTCACTTTCATTCAAGATATGGCATTGGAAAAGGGTTTATCAAGGTTTTCTATGGTGAATCATGATGGATTCTAGGTTGGGGAGATGCAACTAGCCATCAAGCCAAGCCTAATCACTTGTTTCCTAGGTGATTCCATCCTCCATTATCACTCTACATTCAACCTAAGGAAGGTTGGAATGTTATTGAGGTTCATTAGGGGTGATTAGGGATCTCTCCAAGTGATTAATTCATTGTCATATTTCATTCATGCATCTTGTTATTATACATGAGAATAGGGTTGCTCGGCATTTCATATTTCCTAATCTTAGACACACTTAAGATTAGGATTTGTAGTCCTATTTCCATTCACATTTCATTATTTCTATCAAGGTTTAATTAAAAAAATAGGGGTTTGACCAGGGAAAACCTCCATAAAAAAATCAAGTCTATATTATCTTTTGAAGGTATTTTCTCAGATTCAGATCTGTAAACTAGTTTGGAAGGAAAGGTTAGAGATTGGAGCACAAATTTAAACTTAAAATTCTCAAAAAAGTGGAAATGGATTGATTCTACACAAGTGGTGAATGAGTCCGACTGTAGGTTTCTTCCTAATATCTTTTCATATTTAAATACCCTTTTTCTTGAAACTTGCTCCTATGCAAAATTCTATAACCAGGACTAATTCGCAAAAAATGGTGAATGAGTCCCACTAGGTCAAAAAGGTAGAATTTATAGCATTTCAGGACTCCTTCCATTGATCTTCAAGTTTTTAGGTGCACACATTTAAGATTGCATCTTTATGTTTTGTTCTTCTTACATTTCTAGGTCATTTAAATTAAGTTTACGTCATATTAGGGTTTTACATTTCATCTTGCATGTCATTGTCTTTTCCAAGTTTACACTTTGTGGTGAACCCCTCATTAGATCCTAATCAGCCCCCAGGAGAACCCCACAACAAGATCTCTTTCTCTATTGCATTGAGATCTCTAGGGTTATCCTTGAGTGAGAGGCTTGTGAAAAGTGGATGTGCTCTATGTCCTAAACCATAAGGCACTCCATCTATTTTTACACCTTTCACCTCCATTGATGAAAATTTGGTCTTGTGGTTTGGTATTCAATGTTTGTGGTCTATGAACATTATGTTCCTATATTTTTGGTTCACTTGTGTTTCCAAGGAAGTTTCTATGAATTGTAGAAGGTTGACATATTGTTGGTTGTCTAGACAAGTACAAGAAATGGTGTTCATTTTTCTAAACTGATGCTTTAGATCATACAAATTTTTTAATGTACTATTAGTGTTTGTGTAAAATCTTAGATCCAATTTTGTGTAATGAAGTTTTCCACAAGTTATTCTATTAATGTCATATCTCATGTGCATGGATTATATGCTTCCTTGATATAGATTTTCATTCTTATTAGTTTTGTGGTAGTTGTTGATGGAATGATACTATGAAACAATTGTATGGAAATGTTGTTGGAAGTTTAGATAACATCCCCATGTGATTCACACATTACTATTTCACCACTTTGGTGATGCATTAGGTCTTGAGTTGGCTTCCCATGTTATTTAAAGATATCTGGCTGACAGGGCTTGTTCTTTTTCTTGTGCCATCTAATCAGGGGTCTGCACCAATAATTGAAGATGTCCTAAGTTATATTTTGTTACTAACCTATCTTGGTTAGAATTACCTTGAGAAAATTTATTTGGAATGATGTTTTTGATCTGGCAGGTTATGTACTTCATGTTCCATCTACATGTTACCCTTGATGTCGACTGAGATTCTTGTATTCTACCATGTGAATTATTTTGGATCGCATTGGAGGATACAATAAGTTTTTTTTGTTCCTCGCTATCTTTGGTATATGACCACATTATGTTTTGGTCCTTGACTTGTTGAATTCATTATTTATCTTCCTTCTAGCTGACCTAATTGAAGTTTTGAAGGGATGTGGTGCATATAAATGCAAGATCATTTCAAGTCCCACATGATGGTATGGTGTACAAGTGTGAAGAAGTTTTTGTGTGTGATTTGTATTGAATATCCAATAGAGATAGTGATAAAGTGTCTAAAAGGAAATATCAATTGTGTTTTATTTCCTTAGTCAATAGAATGAATTGTTGACAAATATTGTAATCTCATAGACTTTTTGTATCCTGATTTGACATAGTGAATTTCATTAGGTCCTTTGTATCTTGCTCTTGGAGTTTATTGGTACTTCACTGCTACAAGTCCTTTATATCTTCCTCTAAGGTAGTGAGTCTTCTTGCAAGTACTTTTGGTAGTATTTCGACTTAACTCTCCCCATGGTTTTTTTCTGATTGGGTTTTGAACGTAAATATGGTGTTATCCTATGCATGTGTGTTCTTTGATTTATCTTTATTTTCTACTGAATTGATTAGAAGTAGAACAACTATATCTTTCATTGTTGAGGATTGTTGATCATACTAAGGGTTTAAACTACTATATTTTTTGAAGGGTCCAAATAAGAGGGTTGTATTGTGTTCAAATTTTCAAGGTATAGAAGACCTTGTAAATTGACCCCCCTCTTAGTCTTTGAGTTTGTTCAACATTAAATAATTGAATGTGGACTATATAGATCAATAGATTAATTTAGTACTAATATAGAATATATTTAAATTGACCTTTTTTATGGTAATTGGTGTATTGGTATGTTGCAATGAGAAGAAGAGATGGATGAGTAAAGTTGTGAATATATATGGACTTGATTGTAGTTTTCAATTAATATGTTGATTCGATATTTTTCTATCCTTATTTTTCTTTCTTACCTTATTTTTAAGGTATGGTTAGATTGAATGAGCTACAATTTTTTATGTGTAGTGTAGAAAAATGTTTTCCTTGACATTTTCACATTTGTTTGGGCCCTCCCTACTAAAATTGGTCTTCCTAATGCTTTAAATTTGCCTTATTTTGCATCCACAAGCCGTAATTAATTCATCTTTCTAAGGATAATCTTGACATATATCAATTTCCCAATCATAATTTAATGAATTGGATTGTATAGCCTAGATTTAGTGATTTCAGATTCATACTCCACCTTAGGCATATGGGTTCCACCTATTTTTTGGGGCCTGGTCTTGATTTTTGCATTGGGCTTAACATTTCTTGGAATTTTTGTCCCAAGCCTAGGCTACTAAGACTCATATGCCTCAACTGGCTTATGAGTCCCGCTTAGCTTGGACCTATTCTAGATTCAAATTATTCTCAAGATTTTATTCTCTAAGATCTAATGTCGGCTTGTAGTGTTGTAATTTTGAGAAACTTGGCATAAACAAGTATAAATACAAGGTTACTTCACGTATTTCCTCCAAGCAATTTTCATAAGAAAGTGTGACCTAAGAATTCAAGCATTATATCATTCAAGGGCATTCAAGAGTGATTATCAAGAACTTTGGAGCATTATTCAATTAGCAAGCATCATGTCAAAGTCATCATGCATCATGTTTGTTTTTGAGCTAATATTTGTGATGTAGGGTTTTATGATTCAAACAAGTACTAAAGTCAAGATCCATATCATTCAAGCAAGAGTCAAGATCTATAACCATTGTAGCCATTACATAGAAGATTGCAGCCTTTTATTCCTATGGTTTGGTGAGTTGCAACATCTCATTTTGTTCATTCATCATTCCTCCATTCTATTTTATTTCATTTCAAGGTTTGATTACCAAAATGGGGTTTCACCAAGGCAAACCCCTATCCACTAACAAAAAAAACATACCTCTCTTTTATGTATGATTTTTAGATTTAGGCTAGAGATCCATTAAAGAGAAATATTGGAGAAATGTTTCCAAGTTGCAAAGTTGTCACCTTACTTGTAAGATCACAAAAAGTCACCTAGAAATTGCAATTAAGTGATTCAGATCTTGAGATTTGACAATAAGAAAGCTACATGAAATCATAAGAGGATATCAGAGTTTTGGAGCAACCTTAATAATGGGACTAAATTGCCACTTGTGGTGTATGACTCCCAGCATACACATTTTTATACATTTTCTATAGATCCTGGTTTAGCAGTTCCAAATTCCAATTTCTATCAAAAACCCCAATCTAAAACTAAATCACCCCTACTGGTGTATGAGTCCTAGTGAGCATTAACTTCAACATTTTCAGCATTCCAAATCTTGTTCCGAGCACATTCAAGTTTCCACATGCACATCTATACTTTCTTAGTTTATCATTTTGATTTGAACTCATTTCTAGGTCATTTATTTAAGTATTGCATATCATTAGATTTTATGATTAAATCTTGCATTAACCTAGTCTTTCCGAGCCCTAGGTTCGTGGTGACCCCTTATTTATTCTTTAATCATACCCTAGGATAGCCTTTAGTAGATCTCTTCCCTTCATTCTACCCTTGGACTGAGATCTCTAGGCTTTTCTCAAATGAAATATGGAGAAAAAATGTTGTTCTATGTCCTAAACCATAGAGCGACAATTTTTGACCTTTCAATATGTTTGCTACTCCAATTTATATGTGTAACATAGATAATGAAATATATTTTTTGTAACTTGAAATTGATGCCTGTGTTCATGTACACATTGATGTAAGATTTAGTGATAGTTTTTATGTTTCACCTTAGCATGGTCCTGATCTTATCATGGGATTAAATAGTGGAGGATGAGTGGGGTTCTTACTTGAGATGTTTGTTATTTGGGTTGCTATTGGAATTATTCTATTAGATAATAAGAACATGTTTAATAATAATATGCTATAATTTCGGCTAAGTGAGAGATTTTCCTATTAATATATTCAGAATTTATGATGTCAACTGGGGGAATGTTAGGATTAACTATGCCATCAACCTTATAAATCCTATATATTCAATTCTTCTAAATATTATTTTCAAATAACTTATAAGGGATGATGGTTTCACTAATAGTGGTAATTATTTTTACCTTTAGGATTTTACTAGAATGGTAACTTTTATTTATTGTCAGACATTAAAAATTATTTACTTGAAGCTAGCCACTATTTACTAAGGTAAATATAATTTTTGTTTTTGATAAAAGGGTAAAACGGGTTTTACAGGGACCCAAAACCACAAAGTTTACAAAATAGCAAAAAGAACACCAAAGTTCCACAAAAAAAAATAGTTGCCCGAGAAAAAACCAGCAGCAACCAAACAAAAAGGACCAGAAGGGTCAGGAAAGAAGGAATAGCAGAGAAAGCACACAGGAAACCCCAACCATTACTTCAGAGACCTAAGGACAGTCTCTGCCTTTGCCTCCATATCCTGCATATCTTTAACCCCGTTTTTAAAGGTTTGAACCATTTTCGGAGTAAGTGGGGCCTTGCACTTCAAGTTGGCACGGGTTCTTCTGGAAATGCTAGCTTCCGTGTCTTGGCTTTTATCTTCAATATCTTCCAAATCAACCACCAGGATCCCAGCTGGGATTTGTCAAGCTTTTTCGTCATTGCATTAATAATTATAGCATTATGTCTTGCTATACGGTTGTTTTGTTCAGCAATAGTTCTGATGATATTCCTTAAGCTTTCAGCTTCGGTGTCAATGTTCCTATTACTATGAGTCACTTCTTTCTTATCCATCTCAGAAATCTTAGCACCCATCTCATCGATCTTACTTTTCAAGACCCAGTTTTTTATTTTCAACTCATTAATTTCATAGAAGGTCCAATCCAAGAGTTTGGAATGGGACTCGGAATTGGTTTTAGCAAGGTCGAGATAATCAAGAAACGGCTCTTTTACAGTCTTAATAGGGGAATTATCTATAGTGTGTATGTCTGGCAAAGGGTCAGCACAACACTCAAAAATGTTGGCATCAGTTTCCTCTGACTTGGAGGAATCTTCAGAGTAAGAAACAAGGCTTTTAGCCTGGGTTTTCTTGCCATCAAAGCTGAACTTAGGAGGAGGACACTCAAGCTCAGGCTCAACACGGATTTTACCTGACACCCTAGAAGGGCCAGTATGCGAACTAGGGGCTTTTCTAGCTGGGCTAGGAATAGGCAAATACTCCGAACCATTGGGCTTAGTATCATCACTCTCTGAATCTGGGTTGGTTTCCAAAATAGCAAGAGCGGGCACATGAAGATGTTCAACAATCAACCTAATTAACCTAGTGTGAAGAATGGGGAATCTCTTAGGGTTTTTCTTATTGTCCTCCAAGCTTTTCTTCAAGGAGCAAAAAAGATAATAGCGGATAGAGACCCTTACCTTGTGTCGAAAATGGTTGAGAAGAGCAAAGTGTTAGCAATAGACTTTAGTGAGGCACCCATCCACCGTAATGTACTCCATGATGACTCAAAGAACCTTTCTCCATATAGATCTTATGGATTCAACATCAAAGTAATTGTTAGCAATTTTGACCAAGCTTTGCTTTCCTTTTTCCTATTTGGGAAATTTGATAACAGCTTAATCAGAAAAAGCCCTGTCCCTAAAAATCTTATTCCCATTAGTGGGTAATCCTGTAACATCGGCAATAAGATTTTTGTTGAGCTCCACATTCCTGCCAAACAGGGTCAAATTACCATCATGCCAATTATTGGCGAAGAGATCCGTAGTCTCTTGGTCAGAGCCATGAAGCTTCTCCAAGAAAGGAATTAACCCTCCACTTTTAATCTTGTTCCAAACCTTGGCATTTTTCATGTGAGTTTTGTAGCTGTCCGGCTCAGTTCGCTTTTTGTCTCCTCCCATATTGGCCGACACAATGAGGTAGGTCCAAACACAAGCCTTTCTAAAATTGGCCTCGCCAAATCTTAGAACCCACAAAGCTTACGGAGTTATCTTGCAAATTACTCCACTGGGCTTGGTCCCATGCAATCTAATGATTGTGATGTGAAAGCTCCAACCTATCCTCATTAAAGGGATAACACATCGCCTTACCATGTGATTTATCATAATTTAATAGGGCACAGACATTAAGATTCAGATCGCTATGATTTAGCCAGGTACACACTTCTTTACTCTTAACTCTTTCATTAGCAAAAAAGTTCGCAACAGCATTGGCTTCTCTATAGTCGTGTGATATTTTAACTTTTTCAAACTTGGCCAATTTCAATTTGGCTTCATCAATCCATGAATTGATGGTCCACGAGGGTGGAGACTTGCCACAAAGGCAGTCAATTATGTTTTTGGAGTCTCCTTCAAGCCATAATTTTTTTATGTTAAGACTTTGGGCTAAATTTATGATATGGTAAGTGTCAGCCGCCTCCGCCAGGTGATTAGTTTGAGAGCCAAAAGGCGAGGAAATTGCACCAATGAATTTGCCATTGGAATCCATTATAACTCCTCCATAGCCCACCGCCCCCGGATTGCCTTTAGCCGCACCATCAAAGTTAGCTTTGATCCACCCGTTAGGCGGAAAAGTCCAGAAAACTCCCTCTCTGTCCTTTTTGGCCTTCATAATAAAAGTAGACAAATTAGGATTTATGTTCCATTCCTTAGCAAAAAATAGATCATAGTTCGAATACTCTGCATTCATGGTCTTCCTATCATTCTGGGCCACGACATTGAAGTTTTCCTTTAGGGATCTAACAGCTTTATCAAAGACATAATCCACAAAGGCTTCTATGCCCCTAAAAATTATGTTGTGGCATTCTTTCCAAAGGCCCCAAGCAATATAAGGGAAGGATAAATCCCAAAAATACCTAAGTAAAGGATTCCTTGTTGGGGCTTTCCACTGAGAAAAGAGATCTTCAATGGACAATGGGAAAACCCAAGGAAGGTTCCATAACCTGATAATAATTTCCCAAAGAGAAGCAGCAAAAGAGCAATGAAGGAATAAATGACTCACAGATTCAGCATCCATCTTACAAAGACAACATCTATTAGGGTTTTGAAATCCACGTTTGCACAGATTGTCAATCGTAAGCAACTTATTTTGGAGCAAGATCCAAAAGAAGATATTAATTCTAGGTATCAGATGTTTGCACCAAGCTTTAGACCAAAAGGGAGGATGATCCAGAGAAGAAGTGATCTTAGCAAAAGCAGAAGACATAGAAAAATTACCAGAGGGATCATCAATCCAGACTGCGCGGTCCTCCAACTGCTCAGAACTAAGTCTAATAGCCAGCAGCATAGTCTGGATGGGGACCAAAGCCTGACTAACTCTGCCCAAGTCCACCCAATTACCATTCACTCTGTAATCTTTAACATAAGTTCCAAACCTAGCCTTGCAATTCTCAGCCCAATCTCTGCAAGAATTGATTTTTATCAAGGGTTCCTTAAAAAGCCATTTGTCTTCCCAGAATCTGGTACAATTACCATTTCTCACTTGCCAACCAATACCTTCCTCCACAATATTTTTTCCAGTAATTAAATTGTCCCAGCATATAGATCCTCTCGGAAGAAGGTGGGGGTCCTTATTAATAATGGAAGAGCAGTTGTTTTCTAAATATTTGCTAGCCAGAATATCGATCCACTCCCTAGAGGAAGAGAAGATTCTCCAAAATTTCTTAGCCAAGAGGATTTTATTAACAGTTCTGATTCTTCTTAATCCAAGTCCGCCATTCTTTTTAGGTCTACAAACCAGATTCCAGTCAATTAAGGGAACTCTTTTATTTTCCTCAACACCCGACCAAATAAATCTTTTTTGAATTTTTTCAATTGTATCAGCAAATTTAGCTGGAATCTTAAAGAGGCTTAGGGCATAGATAGGAAGATTCTAGAGAGGCGCTTTGAGGAGCTAAAGCTTCCCAGCTTGACTAAGCAAAGCACCTTTCCAACCCGCAAGCTTCTTGCTAAATCTATCCACCAACGATATCCAGAAAGAATCAGGAGGTTTCAAACTCAAGGGAAGACCCAGGTAGGTGGCAGGAAGGGAATCCACCTTACAATCCAGAATTTTAGCAATTTTGTTCTATCGATGAACCGGAGTATTGAAAAACAACACCGAACTTTTTTGATTGTTGATCAGCTTTCCTGAAGCTCT
The DNA here is from genome assembly GCA_007115665.2 of Sequoiadendron giganteum. Taxonomy (NCBI): domain Eukaryota; kingdom Viridiplantae; phylum Streptophyta; class Pinopsida; order Cupressales; family Cupressaceae; genus Sequoiadendron; species Sequoiadendron giganteum. Next base: position 523,291,850 of record CM021100.1, on the reverse strand, counting down.
CCCATACTTGTCAAACAACTGTTTAATAGATTTTCCTTCAGACACAGAAGCTTGAACCATGAGCATAGTATCATTAATGAATTGTTGATGAGAGCACACCAAGTTGCCCGAGGAAGGTCTGAGCCCAGAGATAAATTTAAAGTCTACCATATTTTTCAGGTTCCTGCCTAAACTTTCAGCCATAATAGTAAATAAAATAGGAGATATAGGATCACCCTGCCTTAGACCTCTAGTACTCTGAAAAAAGGAGGTCGGGGATCCATTGACCATAATCAATATGGAAGTTGTGGACACAAGTTGTTCCACCATTTGAACAACCCTATTATTGAAGCCAACGGCCTTTGGAATTTTAAATAAAAAAATCCAATCAACTCTATCATAGGCTTTTGAGATGTCAAGCTTTAAGAGGAAACCTTCAGTCTTCGACTCAACAAGGGAGTGAATGTTTTCATGAACCGTAACTATAGAATCAAGGATTTGTCTGCTAGGAATGAATCCATTCTATTGAGGAGAAATCAAGGAGGGTAGAAAAATTAAGAATCTAGAGGTTAAGACCTTAGAGATGATCTTGTATAAAGAATTATAGAGACTGATAGGCCTAAAATCCTCAAAGTTATTAGCTCCAGATTTCTTGGGGATGAGAACCAAAAAAGTTGCATTTAATTCTTTTAAAAGACATCTGGCTCCAAAAAATTCCTTAACAACATTAACCACAACTTCTCCAATAATCTCCCAGAGCCATTGGATGAAAAACAAAGGGAAACCATCAGGACCAGGGGCTTTATTCCCATCAAAGGAAAAGATAGCCCGCTTGACTTCCTCATTGGTGGGGATTGCTTTCATAAAAGAGTTGTTTTCCTGGTTGATAATTCTTGGTATAGCTTCCACTAGCTGATCTTACTCATTCTAGTTTATTTCAGTACTTACCGAGAGAAGAATTTTAAAGAAGGAGCCCACCTGCATCCTAATATCCTCTTCCACCTCAAATATGGTTCCATTCACATCTATTTGAGATATTCTATTTACAACTCTGTGTTTAGAAGCCGAAAGGTGGAAGTACCTGGTGTTTCTATCTCCAGCAGACAGCCAAAGGGCTCTTGACCTTTGTTTCCAGAATTCCTCCTCCTTCCCAATTATGCATGCATCTTCATAAGGAGCTCATTCTCTTTTTCCTTAGTATCATTCAAGTAACCCTCCTTCTGTATTTTGAATTGAATTGCTCCTAGATCCATCTAAAGTTTAGACTTGATCTTAAAGATGTTCCCAAAAGATTCTTTTTTCCATTTTTTAAGATTACATTCACTTCCTTAATTTTTTAGGAATTTTGAACATTGTAGTTCCTTGAATACTTATATTCCACCATTTCTTTATTTCCTCTTTAAGAGCAGGATGAGAGGTCCACATTTTTTCAAATCTGAAAGGAGTATTCTTCTTCTTTTTTATAGGATCCGTAGTGAAACTGATAGGGGAATGATCAGAACCTATTCTAGTGAGGGCTTTAAGGGAACAATAATAATCAAAATACCAATGATTAGAAATCAGAGATCTATCTAATCTGACCTATATGAGGTCTGTCCCCTTTCTTCAATTGGACAAGGTGAATGAGGCTCCAAGAAGATCCAGATCTATCAGCCCTTGAGTATCAATAAAATTATGAAGATCCTCTTTACTTTCTAAGTTAATCTGAGATCCCCCAAATTTATCACCATTCATTAAGGGAGTATTGAAGTCCCCCATAACAATCCAAACTTCTTTATCAAAAATCCTCCTAATGGAGGCTAATTCCAACCAAAAAGATTTCATCATACCTTTTCCATTAGGAGCATAAATTTTTATTTGGATCCAACTGAATTTATCTCTTATATGAGTGAATCTAGTAACTATGTGATTCATACCTTCCAGTATCGGATCTCCTTTGATATTGTGGTTATTCTAGAAAATAACAATGCCACATGAAGCACCATTTGAGTTATTGCCTTGGTTACTGTAGTACTGAAAGAGTTTCATCTTTTCAATTTTCTCCTTAGACATTTTAGTTTCCTGAATTAGAAGAATATTAGGTTTGTGATCTCTAACAAAGTTACGCAGAACATCTTGTTTGTGGGGGCTATTGAGTCCCCTTATATTCCAGGACATAATCTTCATTATATATCGAGGTTTCAAGACACTCCGAGATGGTTTTCTGAGATCCATCCACTATATCCTGAAAACTATTCAGCTCTCTTTTCTTTTTAGAAGACTTTTTACCTCTTGAATTCTTTGTTGCTCCACAATCTGCCTTACCTCTTGATTTGGTAGAAATTCCACTTGGGGTCTTCGCTTGTTTGTTTTTTTCAGACTTCTTCTTTGATATATTCTCATCTTGACTATCTGTCTCTCTGCTAGATTCCCAATCCTTTTCGTTTGGTAGTCTTTGTTCCCAAGGTAATGTGTCCATGTTACCATTCGCTTGACAGCACAAGACATTACTAGATAGGTTAGCTGAGTAATCCAATTTTTCAAAGGATACTAAAATCCCAACAGCAGAGCTGGTCTCCAATAGGTGCTCCACACCCATAGGGGGGAGAATATTAGAAAACGAGGAGAGAGGAGGGCTTTTCAAGACCAAGGATAGGCCCTCACTAGGGATATCCTCCAAACCCAGTATCTCTTCTTTTCTATCAGAAGGGACTGTCGTTTGGGATAAGGAATGAGTTAGGATCCGATCTCCTTCTTCAACTAGGGTGTCCTCATTAATACCTCTTTCCTTTGAAAAATACTTTAAGTTATGAAGCTCAATAAGGAACTCACCTTTATACTCCAAAACCACTTCGATCTCTGAGGATCTTTTCTGATTATCGTCTTCTTTATTTTCCAACTCCTGGTCTTTATTCTCATTCCTTCCTTCTCTAGAGTCATTCTTCTTTTTTTTCCATTCTTTTTTTCAGGTTCTATTGGCTTATCTTTCTCTAGAGCGACATTTAGAGGGCATTTTTTTGCCTAATGACCAGATTTCCTACACTTGAAGCAAGCAAATGAGATTGTTTCAAATTATATATTCTGTTCCTAGGATCCCAACTTAGATTGTATCTCTATCGATGATGGTAAATCTGCTTCGTGAGGAACCCCCACACATATCCTCGTGAAAAACAGTCTCTTTCTAGCAGCTGTCATTGTATCAATCGAAAGGAGCTCACCAAAGCAGCTCACAATGTCTAGGAAGATGTCTTCACTCCAGTATTCCAGGGGCAGGCCTGGGAGTCTAACCCAGACTGGAACATTCTCAAAGATAGTTTCTGACAGATCCAAGTGGGAGGACCACTTCTTTAGAGCCAGGGATGATTTTCCTATCACCCAAGGACCTCCACCTCTTACAGCCATAATATCCTCTTTGCAAGTAAATTCAAAAGAAAAAAAACCCTTTGGAAGAGCAGCAATTGAGACTTTCCCACTGGTTCTCCATTTATTTTTAACAAATACCCTGACCACTTCAATATTTTGTCTAGGACCCATAAAATTTCCAACGAGGGTTCATTCCATTAGAGCTATATTATGGTTTATAATCAGATCTAGGATGGAAATAGAAAACTTACCTCTAGCAGGGGACGAGATATTTTGCACTGGAGGGAAGGAAGACTTTCCATTAGGTTTTACCCCAAATAGAGAGGTCCAGGTTTTGCAGTTGCCTCCAAAACTGCCTGTGGTCCCCACTCCCCCACTATCATTCTCAATTTTTTCGGTGGGAGAAGTAGTAGAGATAAACGCTGGAGTTTCCTTTCCCCAAGGGTCCAGCTGTATTTTGTCACCAGGGTCCACATCATATTGGTCATCCTTACCTTGCTTCTGACTCGGTTCCAGCTCCTAATTCGACTGTCGATCTTCTGATCATGCTTTTCTTCCGGATCCGATTCCGTTGTTTTGAAATTCGAACTCCGTTTTCTCCTGCCCATGACCGCTCCCATTTTCTCGCATTTTTTTTGTTATAGTTGTTTTGGGAATCTAACATCTAATGATTTTTTTTTAATACTTGAAATCAATTTTGGAATGGCTATTAAATGTATTTCACTACCATCAAATAAAAAACAATCAGGTTTCAAAATGTAGTAGGTTAGTAATATGGTTTGAACCTATATCGACCTATGTCAACAAAATTTGTAAATTTGTATGAAGGGTTGTTGGAATGTGAAAACTTGAACATATAGTTTAGTTGATGAAAACACTATTTAATATGTGCTTAAGGTGTTATTAATTTAGATTAAATCAATAAGAAAGAAAATTGTATTTGTAGAGGCTTGAGAAAGTGTTTGAAATTTAAGGAAAATCCCTCTAAATAGGTGTTCTTTGATTGAAGACACAAAAATGATTGATAGAATGAAATGTATTGTAATATTGCATTTGAAAATTATACAATTTTGGCATCTCCTCTTGGTAGATTTTTTCCTCAAAATGTTATGGCAAATAATTCTTCTATTGCTTGATGATAATTTATAATTTCATGCATTCTTATCGTGTCGATTTGTGCCTCTTTATTGTTGAACTATCTTATGGTGTTGTTATCTTACTTTCTTATTCGTTTTTTAAGTTTATTGAAGATGAATGCAAGCATGTTAAATTGGTTAATTTTAGCATCATATAAAGTTTAATCACTATGTGGTTATTCCATATTAAGGCAACTTAATTTCATATTTCAATATAATTTTCAATTTTTTATATTGTAGTAGTATAATTCTTCTATCTCACTAATCGATATCATAGCTTTAATAGAGTCATGATGATTAACCTCTTTGGTTTAGAGATTGATCCTTTATCAAACAATATAGTCTTGAAAAGATATACTTTAAGTTGAACATTTTTAAGAGCTCCTACCTCCTCCCCAACTTGTGGCTATAATAAATATCATAGTCAATATGTCACAAGAGATTGATCCTATTTTTAAAGCTTTCAACTATAAGGAACTAGGGATTATGTATCCCAAGAGTTATGAAAATCTTCTTGGGTAGTTGGCACCTCTTCTCATGTGTTTGGTGCTCCTAGCTGATAAGATTATGAAAAGTTCTATCACTTGGTGCTAGCTACTTCCTTTATTAACTCTTCGCAAAAAGTAGACGAAGACCATGAGGAAGCTGGTGCTCTCCCGAGCTAGGATATTTTTGTGGTGACTCCATCCTTTTGATGTTTCTGGTAAACTAGTTGATAGTAGACCCCATCATGCTAGTTTTGTTCTATTTACTCAATAATTTATATGTGTTTATGGACATTCAATATTAGCACGATTTTAACTATTTCTATCTTTTATTTCAAAATTTGTTCAACATGAACTCTAAGGTTGTGTCTTTTTATCACACACTTGTTTTGTAATATTATATTATTATCTTTTGTCAAATCCATCATAAAAAATAAACCTCTACTTTTTTTATGGAAGAACTTTTCTTACTATCTAATTTTGAAAAATATATTTCTTGAAGGACAATGGAGAAAGAGAACTTTCACTATAGAGTAGTATGATAAATGTAAATGGATACCAATTATGCTGAAGAAGAAGTAAATGGTGTTAGATGATCAACCACCGATTTGAACATGCAAATGACAAAAAAATTCATCCACATAAATAAATTTAAAATTATACAAACATAGTTATAATTCATAAAATTTAGAGAACATAAATTTTATTTATTTATATTAAATATCATAATTTAAAAGAAATTGTTAATATTTTTTTCCAATAGACAAAAGAAGGAAAAAAAACCTACCTTCTTAAAAAACAAAAACAAAACAAACAAAACAACTTTGAATAAAAACATTTTAACAGATGATTGGATATGCACTTAAGTTTGTTTTGTCGCACCGATTTAATTTGTCATAGCAATAAAGAATAAGTACGTTTAAAGATGACAATGATGATATTACCTTTATTCGAAACGATGTCCTCAATATGTCGACAAAATGACAGGCTATCTATCACAAGGAATCATGACAGTCGACCGTGGCATATAGTTTGCTTGTGTACTAGAACATTTTTTGGTAGTGTCTCAGGAATCTCGATAATCTTTTCAGTCATGGGACCTGCTTTTTGCTGCATGCTTCCATAAGGCCACTTGACTCTTTTCAATAATGCTTTTATCAAGATAATGTGACTCCATTTTGTCTGTGAGGACTATGACTCTTACGAAAAACCACTGGACACATAGGTTACGCGGCGTATCGAGTACACTAAATATTTCCTGTAATGATATTCACTATGATTACAATGTACCTGAATTTCGCTTTAATGTGGCACGTTATTCCTGGCATTGTATCCGTTCTGCTTATAATGCCAGAGCTTACATGATTCTTATCTATTGATTTTGATTTCATGAAAGGAACCGTTACGGTGGAGTGCCATGGTGGAAATTTCTTAAAGCGTTGGCATAGAGTTCTCTTCCAGATAATGTTCTAACAATATTATAATTTATTCTATATATATGTGTGTGTTATTTTTTCTTTCAAATGCTTTTGGAGTTATACCTAGCGTAGTTTACCAATGTTTTCAAGTCCTTGGGGGTAAACTACATAGAAATTTGAAAGTTGATGTGCAAATTTGACTGATCTGACATAATTGTACATTCATTATTTCGCATTAATAATTACACCGAAAGGAATCCTATGAGTGAATTTCATACTAGGGTGGAGGAATAGACTTTCCAAGTACCCTGATATAGAAGAGAACAGTGAGCACTGTTGGGAGTTTAGCGGCGGCAGAAATATGTATACACGAGTGTTTTTGTTGAGCTGTAACAGGTCAGTTTGAAAGCAAGATAAGCATTTCATCTTAAGAACAAAATCGCATTCTATCTCTTTACATCTTTAATAGTTAAACGTCCTTGTTTCTCTTAATCATGAAGTGTAGGAGGAGTGGAAATTGCCCTTCTAAATCGGCGAAGAGCGAGGGCAGCTTAGAGGAGGGTGAGGGTGAAGACGAGGACGAACACAACCACAGACTAGGGAAGGGGGTGATAGAAGACGACTGATTGAGCTGATAGGATTGGTTCTTCGAAAGGCGACCTTCTCAAATAGGGATTTCAACGACACTTCCTTTTGCGGCTAGGGTTTCGGGCTCTCATGGGGAGCCCAATGTTCTTGCAGACGTTCTGAACACCCTTTCTCGCTCGGCTCGCTTCTCTCCTCTTAGCATTGCTGTTGGCAATCCTCCTCGGGTTTCATGTCCTGTGGCGTCCGCTCCGAAGATGTTGTCGATGGTGGGCTGGCCCTGGTGTTTGAGTTTGCTTCCGTTTTAGGGGCTGATGCTTATGGTAAGCCGGCAAAATCGTGGGCAAATACTCTCTTAGTTCGCCTTCGCCACCTCCCTGTCTTTGACTTCTCCCGTAGACGGTAAGGATTTTCTGCTTTGTATCCTTGCTTCTTTTGTCGATAGGGCTACTTTCGAATTTTTTGCATTTTCTTGTTGGCAAATCTGACTGCTAGACCAAATATTGGTGCATTTAAGAGTTAGGATGTTTGGAAATGGAATTCTAGTGGCCATCTCGAGGTTGTAGTTAGGAGCAAGGGTTTTTTTTTTTCTCCATTTCACAACGTGAATATTGTATCAAATCCTCTCAAAAGACTCGTATTTTCCTAGCAAGGCTGGTTTATTGCTTTAAAATTGGCACCAAGCTTTGATCTTAAGAAAGAATATGTCAGCAAGTTTGTTATTTGGATACTAAGAGGAAGACGTCTTGTCATTGATTGCTAATTCTATTTGCTAGGTAATGACGGTGGATGTGGTCACCAAATCTAGAATACTCTTTTTTTCGCTAGATTTTGTGTTTAGATGGTGGTAGAAAGGTGCACCCTTTTGTGATCATCTTATCTTCCAAATTAGATGATTGGGTGTATCGGATAGTATTTGAAGATTCCTTAGTGGTTTGTCATAACTAAAACAATGTTGTTTATGCAATTATAGAGTTCGCAAATAATATAATACTACAAACTATTTGGAGGAGAAAAGAACTCATGGAAACATCTCCACCTATTATTAATTACAAAACTAAGAACATTTAAAAATAGATGCCAAATAATGATAATAGGGGGAGGGAATTTGAGTAAGGTAAGGATTTTTAGGATATCAAAGCTAAATCTATCCATTTGAATGTTGGATAAAGGCTTACTTGCTTCACTTCTATCAAAAATGTATACCATTGGTGTGATAGTTGTTTCAAAATCTATGAGATCTTAAAAATATAATCATTGTTAACCAAGTGTTGCAAAGGTTGATTCCAACCAAAATAGACTTGATTTGATTCATAGAACCAATACGTGATGTATGGGTTTAATGTTTTTATAATATTCACATAAACATTTATTCATCTTTGTCTTCTTGCTATATAAATTTCTCGGGAAGGTGCATAAAAACACTATTATTGTTTGTCAAATCAATCTACTAAATTGATTATCCTAGGCCAATCCAATTTGGTGTATAAGATTAATTGTAGTGACTAATATTAAAGACAATATATGCAAACATACAAATTTCTTATTTCATGACATCAATATTTTTTTTGTCCTTGTAGGAATTAAAGTGTTTTCTATTAGTTTTCTTTATAATTGTAAGCAACCTCCATCATTTTTATATGAAATATTTTAAAATTACTTAATTTATTTATGCAAACATATGACTCAAGTTGATGAATTTAATTACCTAGTGCAACATTTGGCATCTATTTTACCCTCAAATATTAGAATTTCAAGATTGACTTAAGTTTCAAAAGGATTTAAAAGTGTGATATAGTTGATTATGCAATTTATGTTAGAACTTGTATGAGAAGATTCACTAACTCATGAAATTATATAAAGACTTTTTAGAATCATGCTCTCAATTTGACTTTGAGCAACAATCATAATCCTAATAGATTCATTTGTATGTATTTATTCACCATTGTATTCTACTACATATTTTCACAACGTTTCTTGAATGCTAACCTATGTACATGATTATTTTGTTCTTTCTATGACTATATTTAAAAATGCACTAAAATATAGAATAAATTTCATTGCAATACTAATGATCCAAACCCTTATTAGGATGAAAAAATAAACCTATAAATAATTATGTAGATACATCCACCCATCTCTTCACATTTACAATTGTAGTAAACTACTTAATAATGTTGGAAACATGAGAATGATGGTATATGATGTTCTCATTCATGGCAACCCAGTGTACAAGTGATGGTCCATATGTATGTACATAGTCCAAAGTAGTCAGGAGAAGATAAAGTTTTCTGGAGAAAATTGCCTAAGTCCCAAACTAGAATAGTAAGTAACAAAGCAAAAAAAAAGTCATTCATATAGCTCCTCTTTGCAGAATTATATCATGTGGTTTTGTGATAATAATGGTATGTATTGAAGGTGTCTATATCTAAATTTTAAGGGTTACAAGTGCAAAGTGCATATTAGAATGATCTACATTCTGCCATAGATGATTATTGTGTTGTGTGGCCTTGACGAACTGTTGGAGGATGTCAAAAGTGTATGCACTACAAGTAGCAAGTGATTTGGTGGTATGCATGTCGATTTATGGATGAACAGTTGGTTCATTCAATTATTCCTTCAATAGTTTTGTTGTGTAGTGCTAATGTAAGTGTTTTGGGGTCGTGGGGAGTTGAATTAAGAAACAAGCAAAATCATGGAAGTAATTATAGGTCATGGCAACCTATTTTGGTGAAGAACATGTTTTGGTTCCTTCCGTAAGGCATGTGTGTTGGAATTTTGTGTTGACAAGTTACCGGGTTATACATTTCATCCAACTAGGCTAACCTAATTGATAGTATGGGTGTTCCTTGAATATATGCATATATATAGAAGGTTAATTTAGTGTGAGTTGGTTGAGAGATGATGATATATGAATGAGATAGTGATTCTAACAAGTGTGAATTGTGATAGTTGTCAAGGATGACGTGTGTCAAGTTAGTTTTCTATGCTTAATTGGAATTGTATGTTTAGAATGTTGTAGATTCATTGTTAGTTGTTCAAAATCTGCCAAAGAGTCATTCTTCTATTGTCTTTTCTATTTTTGATAGTGATTTCTTTAGGTAGAAAGTAATTGGTAGTGAGCCTTTCTAACTAGACTGTAGGTCCTTAGATAGTGAGTCATCCATTTTGTAATATATTCTAACTAGTTATAATATATTATGAGTTAATCCTTGCCATACGGTTTTTCCCTTTCAAGTTTTTTCCATGTAAATCTGGTGTTCTTGTGTTGTATGTTGTGATGCATGATTTAATTGTTCCTTTCCATATATGAAATCTAAATGAGATACTTTTAATTCATGTTTAAGTTGATGAAGTTAATGAATTCTAGTGAATACAGATTCAACCCATTCTCAATATTCTATCTGTTCAACAATTGGTATCAGAGCCTAGTTCCTTGAATTGGCTTAATCATTGAGGTAGATATTGGAGTTAGAACACATGACAACTAGGAGGTATCCTATCCCTTCGGAAGAGATCACAATGGAAGGGTATACAAAAGAATACTGTGAAGTTGACATGGAAGGAGAACTCAACTCTACTCTTGTTGATTTTCATAAAGAAAAACATGAGAATAAAGATCTCAAAGAAAATATTAAGGAAGTAGATGAGTGCATCAAAAAGTTGAGGGATCAAAATCAAGAAAGTTAAATAAAGACTCAAGGAAAGAAATGAGTAGCTCAAACAATCAAATGAGACAATCACCAGTCTAAAAGTGTAGGTTGAAGAAGGAAAAAGAGTTGAAGACTTCCTAAATCCCAAGTTGAAAGACAAGTCTACAAAATGTTCAAAGATTAAAGAAGTTATGTCTCTAAAAAATGATCTAGAGAAATCAAAAAATCAAGAGGAAAAACTCTAGAAGAGCTTCACCTTTCTTGATGATATATCCTTGCTAGTCAAAATGCTTCTAAAGACAAAGAATGATTAGGGTGTGACAAATGAGAAAGCTCAAAGGAAAATCACACTCCAAACAATGTTGAAAAGAAAAATGATGAACAAACAAAGACTGGATATAAGAAGAGAAATATTATACATGTCTGAAACAAAAAGAAAGATTTCAAAAGAACACCTATTAGACAACCAGTTGCACAAAGGTACTAATCTTTTAACGGTTACTATTATTATTGCAATAAATTTTGACATAGAGTTGTAGAGTGTAGAAGCAAAATGATTAGAAGTTTCAATAATTTTCTAGTCAGTGACATACATGCAATAGATATGGTCATAAGGCTATAAAATGCATAATTCATATGATGAATGTTTAAAATAATGGTATGATGTATCAATCATTAAATGGTTACTATTACAGATGCAATGGATTTGGGCATATGGCAATTGTATGGAAGCTAAGGTAGAGAAAAAAATTCCTACACTAACCTTGAGAGGAGAATAATGCATTTTTTTGTAGATCTTTAATAGTTATAGAAACTTAAATAGATATAAACACAAATATCATGCATACCACAACACAATGATTTACATGGGGAAAACCCTTTCGAGAGAAAAACCCCAAACTCCACAATCCGCCCAATATATTATTCAAAAATCAAAAAGATTACAATATACTTGCAGAGTAAGCTTCTCACAAGAGTATCACCACTCATAGATGTAGAGGTAATATAGCCGCTATCAGACTCTTAAATATATCACAATTCACAATCGTAATACAATGCCCTCATAACATAAGGTTGCCGTCAAGGGAAAGTCAAGCTAATAAAATATTGGTTGTTGGATATGAGACATAATGATGAATGGTCCAGATTTACAAAAATAAAATATAAATAAAATTTTCCTTTTGGGGGCGTTGCCACCCCCGAGCCCCTACGAGGGTGTGTTGCCCCTAGACCTTAGCAGGGGGGATGATCCCCTTGGACCCCTCATGTGGGGTATCCCCTCCACACCTCCCTGTCATCATTAGTTTAATAGTACCTTGTGTATCAATAGTACCTTATGTAATTTCAAGGTTGAGACACATTTTCTCAACAACAATAAGTTGTCACATAGCTATGTTTTGTAGAAGTAGGATTGTGAAACCCTCTAGTTCACAAAATAAGGTTAATCGAGTTGAAATTAAGAATGAGATGAACATGATATAAAAGAAAAAGGAAGAGAATGATGTTAAGGATGAGCCTATACTAAATCCTAGTGAAGATGATTCCTACAAAAACTAGATAGAGAGCATTGGCTAAGGTGGCATTTTAGCAGAAATTTTTTTCATATCCTCTAAAAGGTGAGATGTTGATGTCTTCAATATACTAGTACATATGTAGGTTGATATACTTGATTTTTTGGTGAAATATCTAGTGATAAATTTATTAATTAAAGATACCAAGTTTCCACAATCCATATGTAGTGCCAAAATATGAGTCCTTAACATTTTCAAACTCATTTGGATCCTCCTTGTGGGTTTTGTCTTAATCTTGTCTGATTTAGTGTTGTAATGTTAATAACACATTCACATTAGGTCTTGGGACCTTGTGAACTAATGTATTTCCATGGTGCCTTGCAAAATTGTTGTGAAATTTTGTAGCACACTTTCACACATTTCTAAGGTTTTATCACATAACTATGCATAATAAACATAATATTAATCATAATTAACATTAATCTTGCCTTATTTGGAGGTTTTTAAAGTGTTGTATTTTTTGTTCACTTTCCTCATTAGTAATTGGGCTTTCTTACACTTTAATTGGCCCTATTTTGCATCCACAAGCCTCATTTATTACATTATTTTTAGGATAATCCTGACACCAATTATTGAAGAATCATAATTCAAGTGTTACTAGATTATGTGGCCTAGATTTAGTGTCTAGGACAAATTCACCACCTTGGGTGAATGAGTCCCACCTAGGTTTTTTTGGCCCCGATCCATCTTTCACACATTTCTAAGAACTTTTCAATTTTGATACCATACATAATGTGTGATAGGACTCATTTTCCACCTTGGGAAAATGAGTCCCGTGTAACCAAAATTTAAATTTAATTCAAATTTTTGGCAGGATTTTATTCTCCTAGATTTGATGTCATCTTGTAGTGTTGCAATTTCAAGAATTCTTGCATAATTGAGTATAAATACAAGGTTCTTTCACTCATTTTCATCCTAAGCATTCAAGTATTCATCCTTATTGCAAATTGAGTTCAGAAGAGATCTTTCAACATTCACAAGAGCATTTCGAGGGTAGATTATCAAGCATCCTAGAGCGTTCTTCAAGTGTCAATCATCACGTCAAAGATTAATTTCATCATGTTGTTTTAGAGCTAATAATTGTGATGTAGGGTTTGTGATTCAATCGAGTGTTACATTCAAGATCTATCAACATCAAGCAAGATTCCAATTCTACATCGATTGGAGCCATTACTTACATGTTTGTAGTACCATATTGCTAGGGTTTGGGCTAGGTTGCAAATTTATCAAAAAGCCAAGTTGGAGAAATTTTTTCAAATCCCTAAAGTTGTCAAAGTTTTGATCAAGCCTTGGAGAAGCTTGGAGAAGATCTACAAGTGTCATTTTGCAAATTCGGATCCAAAAACCAGTCAAAAAGAGAAGAGTAGATCGAGAGGCATAGAATCAAGTTCAAAACTTATGAAAAAATAGAAGTGGACTTATTCACCACTATTGGTGAATGAGTCCCACTATACCGGCCTAATAGAGGTTTTTGTAGATTTGGATACCCTTTTGGCTGGAACCTATTTCTAGACAATTTTTGTGAAAATTGGACTGATTCGCCTAGCTTGGTGAATGATTCATATTCAACATAAAAATCAATTTTTTTAGTGATCTAGATCTTCATTCGACCTTCTTTAGTCTCCTAGGTGCACACTTCTAGTTTTGTAGCTTTTCGTTATGTTTATGTTTCATGGTCATTTCTAGGTCATTCATTGAAGCATTGCATCAAACTAGGGTTTTTCATTCCACCCTTCATTACATTGTCTTTCCAAGTCTAAACTTGGTAGGGAACCCCTCATTAGCTATCATTGAATCCCTAGAATATTTCCTTTGCAAGATTTCAACCTCCTTTCCACTGAAATCTCAAGGATTTTTTCTTGAGTGAAGATCAAGGAAATGGTCTCCCTCCTTTTAGGTCCAAAACCATAGAAGTGAAAGAGCGGACACCATTTTCTTCTTTTCATTTTTGTGAACTTTCATATAAAGCATCATGATTTTGATTTAGAGTACATTTACATCATAGATTTGTACTTGCACTAACATTGCTTTGGTTAATTTGCATTCTAGGGTTTCAATTTTTGCATTAGTGAAAAGTTCATTTAGTTTGCATTATTGTACCTAATTTCATTAAAAATCAATGAAATTTTGCATTTACATCTCAGATTTACATCAGAAAACATAAAAAGCATAAATTTCAATTCTAAAATTCTAAAAAAATTCAAAAAAATTAGTACTTGAACTCATTCGCCACCTTAGGTGAATTTGTCCCCTTCCATGTTTTTCACTACATTTTCTTGCATTTACAGTTCATTTTCTAAATTTGTACTTGTTGTTTCTACATTTCTATTTCACTGTTCAAAATTTTAGTTATAAGCATTTCATTGTTCTTAGCTTACATTGCATTTGCACACACCCCACATTTAGTAGCCTTTACATAAGTGTTTGGTGTCCTAATTCTAATTACATAGTGAGAAGAAGTTCAAGACTCATGTCCTCCCATGATAGAACAATTGTTATGGATCCTAGGTTATCTATAATTTCCACTCCTACTATTAATACTAGTACACTAGGCATGGATAAAAGCCTTAACAACTCTTTGCCTTCAAGTAGCATGCAAGTTGAAACAAGGAATGATAGTATCCCGCAAGATAAAATAATTCAAATTCATGAGGATTTAGTAAAATTACAACATCCAATAATCCTTCAAAACACTTCAACTACTACAATCCCTTCCATAGAAAAAATTCACTGCATGCTCGAAAGTGAAGATGGCCTTGACCTTGTGAAAAACATAATGAAAATATTTGGAAAAAATCTTCCCTCAACCACTAGTTGTCCTTTACCAACAAGAAATGTGACAATTCAAGGAGGAACTCAAAGTCCTCCCACAACAATTGCCTCAATACCTACCTACACCTCTCCTCAAGTCACAACAATAGTGCAACAAGCTAGTAATATGATTCCTTCCCTATGTATTCCTACTAGCATCCCTAGTTCCTATGTGACATCGCAAGTCATATCTCCCACCTTAACACCTATAAGCATTCCATTAACTTGTACCACAAACACATACACATACACTCGATCACCACTTTAACTTCAATCTCATAACACAAGCAATGACCCTCTCATAACTCAACTTTTCCAAACCATGTCATCCCTTCAAAATAAAATTTCCACCATCAACCAAAATTAAAATGACCCACCCACATATTATGTGAAAAATAGTCCATTATCCTTGGAGATATTATGAAAACCAATGCCACAAGGTGTAGAGGTGCCTAGATTTGAAAAATATGGAGGGAAGGGATCTATCCTTCTAACCATGTTAATGCCTACAATGCCTTATGTAGTGACTTTGTCCTTGATGATAAAATGTTGGAAAATCTCTTTCCTAGAACCTTAAAAGATACTGCCTTGGAGTGGTTCTCTTCCTTACTGAACAACTCAATTCATTCATTCGATGAACTTGTTGAGGCATTGATAAACCATTTCCAAGTGCATATGACTCCCAAGATGACCTTTCTAGTTTGATGATCTGCAAGAAGAATGAAGAAGAAAAGATAATTGATTTTATATCATGTTATCAATCGATTAATTCCCAAATCGATGTCAAGAGCCCTGACTGACACCTTCAAAATATCTTCATAGAAAATTTCCAAAAAAAAATCCAAGATAAGCTTACCATGATGAAATTCCCATCCTTCATGCACTTATGTACTTCCCTTCATGATTATCAAAATTTGGTTAGTAATCAAGATACAAATTCCACTTCTACCCAAATTGAGTGATACGAGCTCACACACCAACAAAATCCCCAACCTTCTAGAAAGAAAAATAAAGGGTTCCTTCAATTAAATCCCCCAAACAAACAACTAAAAATACCAATAACCAAATAGTTGTTGTCAAAGCCATGATTCCCTTTAGTTATGGAGATCTAAAAAGATAATTCACTCCCTTACCCGATACCCTTCATAATACGATGTCCCAACTTATAAACCAACAAATGATTACCTTACCTACCATTAGAACACTCGACCCTAATAAGCCTTTACCTCTGAGATTTTAAGCAAATTCTTATTGCCACTATCACAAACAAAATTGAAATGATATGGAACATTACAAGCATCTTAAACATCTTGTGTAATAACTCATTGATTCTGACCGTCTATCTATTGCAAGTGTTAGTGATCAAGGAAATAAGTTTGTTGCCCCTTCGAACCAAAATTTGCAAATTTTCACCAATCCCATGCCAAATCATAATATTTTATTTGTCAAAGCTAGCAAAGCTACAAAGAATCATGTGATGAATGTTGATATAGATGTAGATGATTATGTTCTAAATAATTCTATCAATGTCAATCCTATAGATGAAATTGTAGGGACTATAGACGTCATCCCTCATAAGGGTTGACCTAAGAATTCTCTTGACATTGCTTTCTTCTCCAAGGATAACTTAAACATTTTCCTGATGGTCCTCTCTACATAGTTAGTCATGTCTATGATAAGCCCACTAATGCGATACTAATAGATCCTACCTATGGAGAGAATGTGATCACCAATTAATTCTTAATTTTACATGAACTATATCAAGATATATATGATACACCAAAAGAATGGATCAAGACAAATAATGGTTTTGCTTGCCCTAAGTTGGGATCAATCACCCTTCCATTGCAAATAGGACCAAAAACATTAGATGTCACATTTTCTATCATTCTGTCGTCTAACCAATTTTGTGTGAGGCTAGGCCATCCATGGCTTCACTCCATGAAAGCCATCCCTTCAGTTGTGCATAAATGTTTAAAGTTTTCCTTTAACAATTAAATATTCAGTGATCACCATAGGAGCTTTAAACCTCTGTCTTCCAAAGGTAACTTTTCCTTAGAATCCTTTTGGCTTGAACCCATGGAACCTATAAAACCTTGAGAAGACTTATTTTTCTTGTCCTATCCAAAGTTCAAGGAAAACTAGATAGCATAGCTATCCCTCCGAAACATATCCCCATCCACCTTTAAACCTCCCATCCTTGATGAAACCATGCTTGAACCTAAACATGATGAAAACAACCAAGACCAATCTAAAAAAAAAACTTCACATACCTCCTACAAGGGACCAAGAAAAAATGAAACCAACCCCGCCACACCTCCTAGAATAAAACAAGTTTACAAAGTCAAGGAGAAAGTGGTTGAAAAACCTCTCGTAGTTCCTCATGTTCCTCCCCTTAGGGAAGAAAATAAATCAATGTTTGGTCAACTTGCTCCTACACAATTACAAATTGAAAATAAAACCAAAAGAAACAAACGTGCTAGGGAGTGTAGACGTAGACATTGTACCCTTTCTCAGAAGTTACACCAAGAATTAAACAAATAAAATTAAGATCCAAACTTTATTGAAGAAATGTATGATGACTCTACCCCTCCCCTGAATCAAGACAATTCAATACAACCTCTGCAACAAGAATTGAACTCTTCCATGCACATTATCCTAAAACCTCTTGTTGTGATCAACTTAGATGATCATGATGAGGTTGTTAAAATTGAAGAAGAGGTGCATAATGAACTAAATACATTGCTTTCCTCTTCCATGGGCTTAAACGACAAATATTTTACAAAGAGTGTTGAACTTGGTGCTTCTCCTAGTTTTGCACTTGCCATTTCCCCTTTGGCTAGTTGGCCATCGTCAGTATATAACAAACATGACTGGGAGGCATATGACTTGCTCATAGGTTGACTATCCTTTGCCTTACTAGTGTTTTGAATCATTTATTTTTCATTTGATTGCATGTGCATAATGTGATCCGCTGTGATGTTCTATTTAATGTTCTCTCTTTGTGACATTCCTCTATTCTTACCTTCATTCTTCTTCATGTCTTGTATCTCTTTCTCATTTTTTCTTGTGTTTTCCTTTTGGATATGATGTAAGGGGTTGAGACATCCATGTTTATTCCATGTTGACCTCAAAGGATTTCTTTTCCTTTGCCTTTTATTTTTATCTTTTTCTCATTTTTTCTTGTGTTTTCCTTGTGGGCATAACCGAAGGCATCAAGACACCCCATGTCTCTTTCATGTTGACCAAAAACATTTTTCTTTGTTTTCACTCTCTTCATGTCATTCTTCTAGTTCTATGCATATTTTGGGGATGATGACAATTCTAGCTCTCTTATAAGGATTGTAGCAAAGGGTATACTAACCCCAAATCCATAGATCCCTTATGTGTTTGGAGTTTTCATTTTGGGGGCAACCCCTCTCTTTTATTTTTCTCTCACATGACATAGCTTTACTCGAAAACATATGACTTGGCATAGGGCTTTCCAAGTTGGCTCTCATGTCTTCTTGTTTGCATTTATCATTTTCTACTTTAAATTAATTTCTCATAGCATGGTGTTTAAAAATTTCTTTAAAGTGGGGGCATACATTGGCATTATTCTTTCACATTTTCCTTTTCCATGGTTCTTCGTACAACCTTCTTACTTCATATGATGTATTTATCGCTTTGTGGATGACATTGGGTGTAATGTCCTTCAAGACCGTAATCTCTCTTAGCATACTATATTCCTCTTAGTGGCTTGGTGTGACGCATTACGTCCCTTAAGTTTTGAATCTTCTATTCTTTGATTGGTCCTCTTTTGGAGTCATTAGACACAATGTTCCCTAAGTTAGAGGCCTTGCATAAACTAATCAGGACTCCTTTCAATATTTCCTAATTTTCATTTTGCATTTGTTGTTATATGGCCACCTTGCATAACACACCTTGCATGGATATAGAGTCATCCTGTTTTCTCATGAGCTCCAAGTATATGAAGTTTTTCTTGTATCATGAAGCTCAAAAATCAATTCATTATTGTGTGGTGTCTTATTAAAGTTATCATAAAGGTATAAATTTCGTATGGTTGAGCGGATAGCCCAATCTAAGGCATGAATTTCCCCATAGACACTTGGATGTGTGAGTGAATAACAACCATGAGTGTATGTGTCTCACCTTTTAGGACCTCTCACCTGACATATAGCTATATTTTTTGTTGCCTATGAGTGAGTATGCATGTTTTTGGACAAATAACCTATATTTGATCCACATCATGATGGAAAAATGGTCGAAGCTTGTTTTGATTCTTTCTATCTTATCTTTTTCTCCCTCATCTTTGAAATTGTATTCTTGTGCCTCTTCATTGCTCTTTATATCATTTTCATGTGTGTTCCCTTGTTCTTATGTTGGTTTGTCATGGGATCTTGATCCTAGGGGCTAGATCACCCCTCTTGATCGTTATCATATCATATTGCTAGCATTAATATATTGGGACCCCTCTTGGTGTGTTTTTTTCTACTTTAGTTTGAGTTTGAGGTAGGTTCATCCTCTCACTAAAGCGGGGGTTAAATGTAGTGTCAAAAAATGGGTCCTTGACATTTTCATTTGTTTGGGTCCTCCTTGTGGATTTTGGCTTAACATTGCCTAGATTTAGTGTTGTGATGTAGATAACACATTCACATTAAGTCTTGGGCCCTTGTGAACTAATGTATTTCAATGGTGCCTTGCAAAAGTTTTGTTAAGTGTTGTAGCACACTTTCACACTTTTCTAGGGTTTTATCACATAACTAAGCATAATAAACATAATCTTAATCATAATTAATATTAATATTGCCTTATTTGGAGTGTTGTAAAGTGTTGTAACACACTTTCACATTTCTCTAGGCTTGTCACTAATAATTGGACTTTCTTATGCATCCAAAATCCTAATCATTTCTCTAGGCTCGTCATTAATAATTGGCCCTATTTTGCATCCACAATCCCAATTTATTACATCTTCTCAAGGATAATCCCCACACCAATCATTGATGAATCATAATTCAGGCGTTCTTTGCTTGTGTGGCCCAAATTTAGTGTTTGGGACTCATTCGCAATATTCGGTGAATGAGTCCCACCTAGGTTTTTCTGGCCCCAATGTAGGTTTCACACATTTCTAAGCTCTTTTAATTTTTGGTCTCATACTTTATGTGTGATGGGACTCATTCGCCACCTTGGGCGAATGAGTCCTATGTGACCAAAATTTAAATTTAATTTAATTTTTTGGTGGGATTTTATTCTCCTAAATCTAATGTTAGCGTGTAGTGTTACAATTTTGGGAATTCTTGCATAATTGAGTATAAATACAAGGTTCTTTTACTCATTTCATCCTAAGCATTTATGTATTCATCCTTATAGAAAATTAAGTTTGCAATAGATCATTGAGCATTCACAAGAGCATTCAAGGCATTTCAAGGGTAGTTTATGAAGCGTCCTAGAGCATTCTTCAAGCTTCAATCATCATGTAAAAGGTTGCTTGCATCATTTTTTTTTAGAGATGACAATTGTGATGTAGGGTTTTTTATTCAGGCAAGTGTTACATTCAATATCTATCAATGAAAAGCAAGATTCCAAGTATACATCCATTGGAGCCATTAATTACATGTTTGCAGTACCTTATTGCTAGGGTTTGGGCTAGGTTGAAGATTTTTCAAAAATCCAAGTTGGAGAAAAGTTGTCAAATCCCTAATGTTTTGGAAGTGTCATCAAGCCTTGGAGAAGCTTGTAAAAGACCTACAAGTGACATTTTCTAGATTCAGATCGAGAAACAAGTCAAAAAGAGCAGAGTAGACCAAGAGGCACAAAATCTAGTTCAAAACTTTTGAAAAAGAAAAATTGGACTGATTCACCACTATTGGTGAAAGATTCCCATTGTAGAGGCCTCCTAGAGGGTTTTTTAGATTTGGATAACCTTTTGGCTGAAATCTATTTCTGCACATTTTCTTGGAAACTTGACAAATTCATCCAACTTGGCAAATGAGTCATAGTCAACATAAACAATAGAATTTTTAGTGATCCAAATCTTCATTCTTCCTTCTTCAGTCTCTCAGGTGCACACTTCTACTTTTGTAGCTTTCTATTATGTTTCATGGTCATTTCTATCTCATTCATTGAAGCATTGCATCAAACTAGGGTTTTCGATTTCATCTTTCATTACATTTTCTTTCCAAGTCTAAAATTCATGGTAAACCCCTCATTATCTATTATTCAATCCCCAAAACAATCCCTTTGGAAGATTTCAATATCCTTTGCATCAAAATCTCAAGTGTTTGTTCTTGAGTGAAGAGAAAGGAAGTGGTCTCTCTCCTTTTAGGTCCAAAACCCTAAAAGCGAAAGAGAGGACACAATTTTCTTCTTTTCACCACAATTTTAATTTATTTATATTTATGGATTCAATTATGTAATAATTTTTGCATCAATGTTTCAAATCACACTCTATGATCCATCATCAGGATGAAAAACCAAAGAGCTCAAGGATAAATTTCACATTCTAGAGATTTGTGAAGCGATTAGGAGTGTCTATGATATTGTGGAAAGGGTTTGACAACTATTTGATGTAACTTTCTCTACTACAATTAATGTGCATATTAGGTTACTGAAAAAAGGTTATATTTCATTATGAATTTTCAAAAGTCATTTATGTTTGAGAATTTGAAGAGGAGAGTAGTGCAAGTGATAGCTAAAGTGATTTCAGAGTATTGAGTGAAATGCTATCGAAAAAATTCAAAAGGAATTTTTAGTTTCTTGGAAACACTAGCTTAGAAGAGTTCAAAATATTTACTCCACAAGTTATTGATGTGCTTGAGAGGCTGATTCCTAAACTCAAGAAGAATCCGTACAAATCCATGGATATGGATAATACAGATGCATTTTCTAGTGTTCCATCAAATGTATTGCACAAAAAAGATGTGCAGATTTGCACTTATTTAAAGTTTGATGAATATGATCAATTGAAGATGGCAGAGTTTAGGGATAAAGAGTTAAACTAGTGATGATTTTGAGAGAAAATTAGAGTATGCTAGTTTGAAAAAGAAGATGTGTGGAATTAATTTCCCAATTTCTACTATGATAATGAGTTGGTGAAGTATGTTTTAAGTAGAATTCATGACAAATTCATGTGGTTGGATATTCTGTATATGATCACTAAAGATGCAATTAGGGTTGTCACTAGTTTGTGCACCACTAGTCTAGTCCTAATGAATTAAGTTGTAATGATGGTTACCGAAGTGAAGTTTGACAAGAATGCCCTATCAATCAATGACATTGAAGATCCAATGGTCAAGTATGCTTCAATGATTATTGGTTACAAGATATTTTTGAAAAATAAAGAGAATTGTATTTTTGCCACCACAATACACATGACCCATCATATGGTTAAAGAAAAAAAAGATTTTGATCTTTGTGAGCTCTTGAGATTACAATTGTAATAGAATTTACAAAAGAAAAAAGAGTCAAAATTCCCTTTTTGGTACGGTACTCTTATCATTTTTTTAATGTTTTACTTTTTGAATGAGTTACTCAGAGCAAAGAATGTTGTATGGATAGATAATATTCCTGTAGCCACTAAGATTAGAGATCATTTGAGAGATTCCCTAGTAAATACTCTTGTGATTCAATGTTATGAAAATTATTTAACCCTTTTGAATATCAGATACAAGACAAAGGATTCCTAGCAAGGTTGTCAAAAAATACAAGAATGATTTGACTTTTATGGTTAGAAAAGATTACTTTTATATTGAAATAGTTGAACCTAGAACTATTTAGGTTCTTGAGCTACCTTATGAGGTCGATTATAGTACAAAAGTGGAAAGGTATGGTACCTATGAAGAGAAAACAAGTCAAGTGAACATAGAAAAGAAGAAGGGCATTGAAAAAAAAAGAAAAGATCAAGGCTGATTTGGAGAGAGATTTTGGTGCCCCTGAGAACCCTACAGAGAAACCCATAGGTACATCTTCTTGTTTGTAAACTAATCCATATAGGTCAAAGAGGTTAGGTAGGACCTTAGTTCCTAGACCATCTAGTATTACAGAGCCTTCTCGAACTCTTCCTTCTAGAAAAAAACTAATAGGCACTTCAAAGAAGAAAGACCATCCAAGATCACTACGCAAAAAAATCCTTCCAAGATGAGAAGGAAAGAGAAAGTAATGAGAAAGTAGTATTAGTGTTGAAGAAAAAGAAGAAGATGAAGAGGAAGAACATTAGTTGGTTTGAAAAAGAAAGTCTTGAGTCTCTTAGGAATAGACTAGTACAAAAAGAATTCTAATGTAGTGGATACAAAAAGTGAACATGAAGTAGAAAAGTAAAAGAAACCTTTCATTTTTCAAATATGAAAAATGAGTTCTAAGTCAGGAGAAGAAGAAGGATCATCTAGAGATAAGGAAAAAGGTAAAGGAACAGATAAGAAATTTGAGAATACCCCTTCAACTCAAAAGCACAGTCCTATGAAGTTAGATGCACTATTCAGTGGTATTCCAAAGTTAGGGATCTTCAAAGATACAAATGCAATGTATCCAGATGCAAATGATAAAAAGACAAGACAAGAATCGAAGATGTTATAGTCAAATACATGGTGAAATTCAATATTGGCCTAGGTGAGATAGATGATCAATTTCTGAAGGTGATCAATATCTTGTTCTTTTTAAACTTTAACTTCTTCAACCTTGGACACACTTTTGGACAACTTCTTGATCAATCTCACTCACTTTCAGCTTCCTTTTCAATTTAACTCTATTATTTCCTTCATAAAGATCTTCCAACATTTTCCAAACTTCATAAGCAATGCCTACAGAGATAAATTTTGTTCACTTAGCCTTGGATAAAGCATTATAAATAGCATACCTCACATTTTAATTCTCCTCATAAGAAAAAGCCTCATCTACAATAGTAGGACCAATCTATGGGTGGTCATAACTTTTTAGTTATGACCCAATCTATGGGTGGTCACACAATCCCCAATGCTTTCGATATTTCCATCAGGGCAAAAAATTATCTTATTCAGGCTAGATAAATTTCCCTTAGGCCTCCTCTGCCCTTGTTTGCTAAAATCCAATTGCCTACACCCGTATCGTTACAACCCTTATCTACTATTCCTTTTGTTCCAACAATAGGTTATCAGACCGCAGCCTAAGAAATTGTTGCTCTAGCCCAAAACCAAGAGTTTCAAGAGATAAAAAGTATACTAAAGAACTTTGGGAATGATCTCGTGAGCATTAAAAAGAAAGTTGGCCAAGAACATAAGCCATATCAAGCCTCGTATCAGCAGAATCAGCCTAACAAGCCAACTTTTCAAAATAACTATCAAGGCCAAAGGAAAAATTTCAACTCCAGACTGTTCCAACCCTACAACCCAAATGCTGCCAGTTCGTCAAAGGAAATTGTACTACAAAATAAAATTTCCCAAGATTGCGACTGGTGTTACCCATGCAATCAACCCCATAACCAGTCAACATGTAGAAATGGCATGAGGAATCAGGCCTTAATGGTCCAGAACAACTATGCTAGTTCGAAAAGTGTTCCAATTCAAAGTCTGGAACAAGAAAAAAAATTTGAAGTTGCTTTACCAAACTAGTAGAGTTCTAAATTTTATGGCATAAATGGCTAGGATCAACAAGATTCTCCTATTTCAGCCAACACTAGATGAAAAAGAGAGCCATGGATTTGGGCGAGCAAGCTGGAAACTTACAACAACAACCTACAAAAGAAAAGCAACCTATTTCTTCATCAAATGTTATTGTTGTAGCATAGCCTAAGGTGCAGTTTCTACAAAGAGGCCAAGAGGTACCTATCAGGGAGTAGTCCAAGACACAAACACAACCTTTACAGAAAGGAAGCGTCCCACTGGTGGTGGTTCTGTTCTAGGCGTAGTTACCCTCCTGGTCCTCTTGCTTTTTAGATAAAGCATACTATTCTGAATGACTCTGCTTGACCTTTCCTTCACTGATGAGTATTCTTTGGCGTACCGATCAACTGTCGGCAGTGGTTGCCCATCAACCTGTTCTCTGTAAAACTGAGGAAGTGCATCTCCCTCATCCTCTGACAAACCTTCCACCTCTTCTGCCAAGAAGACAAATATCTGCGGAAGAGAGAACCTGCTATAGCTGTGTTTGTGTACCTCAAAGTCATCCTTGCAATTCACCTAGTAGTCCTCCATTGTAGGTTTGTGATAAGAGCGACTACCAAGGCGTGTTGCGTAATGACCCCAAGGATCATTTGTGCATGTGTCAACCAGGTACTTAAGTTTACAATTCTCTAACTCCTGTCCTATAGCTTTAGCATCAACTGCTGTTTTACACCAATATATTCCAAACTGCATTGGAAAGTTGGCAGCTTGTTTACGCTTGTGGCGCAAACGTTTGTGAACCTCATACAGCTACCTCAGGAACTCCATGAATACTGTCTTATCCAAAGGATAGTGTGGAAGCATAGCTGGATTTCTTGTGTATCCATAGACACAAATGTAGGTGTATGTAGGGAACTGAATGAACCAGTCTGCCCAATCTTCCATTGCTGCTCTAGTAACTGTTGAGATACGAACGTGCAACTCCCGGTCCAAGTTTCTCACTGTATATGTCAAGAAAGCCTCCTGCACATGTTTGAAATGTCTTTTAGCCTTCGTGAACTTGAGCTGATCATAGTGATGATAGACTTTCTGTGCACTGAGTATGCCCACCGTGTTCAACCCTCTAAACTGACCTTGATAGGCTATCAAGTACACGAGGTAAGAACACATATGAAAACCCTATAGAGAAACCCATAGGTACATCTTCTCGTTTGTAAACTAATCCATATAAGTCAAAGAGGTTAGGTAGGACCTTAGTTCCTAGACCATCTACTATTACAGAGCCTTCTCGAACTCTTCCTTCTAGAAAAAAACTAATAGGCACTTCAAAGAAGAAAGACCATCCAAGATCACTACGCAAAAAAATCCTTCCAAGATGAGAAGGAAAGAGAAAGTAATGAGAAAGTAGTATTAGTGTTGAAGAAAAAGAAGAAGATGAAGAGGAAGAACATTAGTTGGTTTGAAAAAGAAAGTCTTGAGTCTCTTAGGAATAGACTAGTACAAAAAGAATTCTAATGTAGTGGATACAAAAAGTGAACATGAAGTAGAAAAGTAAAAGAAACCTTTCATTTTTCAAATATGAAAAATGAGTTCTAAGTCAGGAGAAGAAGAAGGATCATCTAGAGATAAGGAAAAAGGTAAAGGAGCAGATAAGAAATTTGAGAAGACCCCTTCAACTCAAAAGCACAGTCCTATGAAGTTAGATGCACTATTCAGTGGTATTCCAAAGTTAGGGATCTTCAAAGATACAAATGCAATGTATCCAGATGCAAATGATAAAAAGACAAGACAAGAATCGAAGATGTTATAGTCAAATACATGGTGAAATTCAATATTGGCCTAGGTGAGATAGATGATCAATTTCTAGATGATCTAAAAGGTGTGTTGAATGCAAGAAGACAAGAAGCTATTGCATATGATGAAAAGATGAAGATATTTTCCTTAGAGAAGATTTGTTCCTCATTATCTCGTGAGGATAGGGTCAAGTTATCTTAGTTGTACAACAAGAAATTCAAGAGAAAACAAAGAGTTAGCACTCTTATGAGTAGAGATAAGGATCATATAAAAAGGCTAAGGAAAGAGGCATTGCAATTAGTTGAAACACTTTCTAAAGAGTTGGAAAATCCTCTGGGTGATGAAGATTAGAAGCAATGGGACACACCCCTCCTGGAAATTAATGAACCTGTTAATGAACAACATGAGCATGAGCATGAGTAGAGAGAAGAAATAATGATAGATAACACTCCTCCAAATGTGGAGATAATTGATGAGGAGAATAAAGAAGATAAGCAAGATGCCCCAAAGAAGATTGAAGCACAAAAGGAAGAAAGTTTTCCTCCTCTAGATGTTGAGAAGAATGCAGAAGAAAGCTTTGGTAGTTGTGAGAAGTAGAGGAATGATAAAAATGAACAGGAAAGTCCAAAAATAGGTGGTGAATCCTCTAGACCCTCTGGAGATTCATTGAAATACCTTCTAGACATGCAACTACAATTTTAACTTGTGGTGTTTGTATAGTTGCTGCAGATTCCTATGTAACAAGGTCAAGTGGACTTGGAGAAGATTTCCCCTCTATGTAATTACAACTTGATGATGTCTTTCATACCTCCACAAGAATGAAGACGAAGAACCCTATCTTTTGATCAATTAACCCAATCTTTTTTCTTTACACATTTTGATGGATGCATCTAATTTGTTGTTTGTTCACTATTGTTCTACTACATGTTGATAATACTATCTCACTATATCCTTATTAATCTTTACAAAAGAAAGAACCCTTTTAAAGTTCCTACTTTTAGTTCATAACTCCAACCCAAAATATTTACTTATAATTGAAAATTTATAATAATAAAAAATAAAATAGAAAATCGTTTACACTAAATGAATAATCATATCATCGTTGGCATAGAAGCACACTTGCGCATATTTATTCATAAACATGTCATGGACAAGTCATTGCTGACAGAGAAAGACGCTTTGCTTCCCAATAAAAGATGCGCTAATGAATTTCTTCCAACTTCCAAGTGCATTATCAATGCAATTCATCGAATTCAGGGAGGAGTGTAATGAAGAGTACTGACGTTGGCTCCTTAAAGCGATCAATGGACCGTACAGGAGAGTATATTCAAAGGCGTTGGTCAAAACTGAGTTTTAAGCTCTTCTCAAACGAATAAGTGAGATCAGAAAGGAAAGTATATCATTTCGCCAAACGGGAAATTATCACTGAAAAACGTTCACGAATCTGACAAATGCTTACCCAGATCCTCAATAATGCATGGATGCTAGTCGTAATATAATGATAAATACAACCGTCGAATTAATAGAATGTGGCTTCCACATTCGGAATAAAAAGAATCGGCTGCCTTGATCGAAGAAGTGGCTTTCAACGGAGAAAAATTGAAAGAAAAATATGGCTATGAACACGTAGAAAGCTTTGCGATGGACATTTTGTAGAATTGAATGAAATTATAGTGTTCTATTAATTTTTATTATTTAATTATAAGATGTTATATTTTTAATAATATTTTTTTGTTGAAATATATCTTTTCATTTATAATTTTTAAGTTTTTATTTGTCTTTTAAAAAGAATAAAAACATATTAGCTTAGATTATAAAAAATATTATATACAGAGTTCGAAAGAATATCTATTATAGAAAGTAAGAAAATGAAGAATTAAAGAGGTGTCCCACAAATCCACCACTATCAAGAATCCATAATCTTAACAAAAGTCAAGTAAGAATTACTGTTATCAACCCTTAACATTTTGAAGAAGATGAATAAGATGAGTAACTTGGATAGGGTAAATAGATTCCCAATTGAAAATATTCCATCCTCTAGGAACTTCTAATGTCCATTTAGTTACAAAATCAACAATTATATTCCATTCACAAGGAATATGAATATAGGAGATGTAATCAAAGATTTGAGAAATATAATGAATTTGATCCACCAAAGAAGCTAGATGCTATCAAGAACTATCAGATCTCTTTTTGTTCGAAAGAGAAACTAAAACCATAGAATCCATCTCATATATAATACGTTTCCAACCCAAATGACAATTAAGATTTGAGATTGATTTACATATAAAATATTTATGTTATTTAAATTAAAATATATTTTATTAGGATATGATTATAATAAATATAAAAAGAGATTTTAGTGGAAATATTATGGTTTAAGTCTTGAACATTATCTTATGATTTCACTAAATAGATTGGATAATTCGTTGGCTATGTTGAAAGTTACTTGATGTGATTCATTAGTGTTGAGTTCATATTGTAAAAAATTTAAAGGTGTCAATTTTAAATATATAATTATACAATATTAAAATAAAAAAGATACCCATTTAAAACAATTGATGTTAGATTTTATTTTATGTGATGATTGTTTTTGCACACAAGAAATAAATGTGGAGTTACTTTGTGGTGATTGAAAAATAAGACATCAATTTGTTGTTTCGTATCTTCTTATAGAGTATTCTTAGAAGATATTGAAATCATTAATATATATATTTAGACTTTTCATCTATTTTTGTCACATAAATTTTTTTCATTGTTTGCTTTCCAAGAATATATTTCTTGAAAGGAAGAAGATAATACTCTTAAAATTTATTTTAATAGAAATCACTAGCTACTTTTAACAAAAATAAGTTTAAATATATGGATACTATTAACAATTACATACATAAAAATATGAATGACATGTTCTCCACCTACATAATTAAACATATAATTATATCTACAACAATAATTTTTAGAATTATAACCCTCAAAAATGTTAATAAATTTTATTATTATTAAAAAAATCTTTATGTAACAATATTTTTTAATAGATAATTGAATTTTTTAAGTTCATTACATTTCTCATCAAAATAATTTTATCCTAGATTATAATTTTCACAAGGAATGTTCCTTTATTGGAGTGAAAGATAAAAAGTGTGAACATGACAATGGTTGTTATTAGAATTATTCGAAAATGACATTCTCGGTGTCTTGACATAAAAGTCTAGCCATCTCTTAGAAGGAGCATGATTGAGTTATATTGAATAATTTACCAATATGTTATAATAATTATTCCATACATCTAACGAATCTCGGTGCCTAGGAAATTATTTTTAACAAGTTTCTATAAGGCCCCTTCACTCTCTTCAATAATTATTTTGTCAAAATAATTTGTTGATTGGGAGGATTATCTCTTCTAGAATGCGAGTGTGCAGACATGTTATTCATGTCTCAACCCCACTATATATTTTCTTTGAATATATTCCCTTCAAAGATTTTGATTGGATTCCAACATATAAATACATCAATATTACTCCATTGTTAATCAATCTCAAACATTAGATTTACATGATAGAGTCTCACATGTAGATGTAAAATCTATTACTTAGCTAAGAATTACTTGCCCAAAGTGAGTTCTATAGATTGGTGGAATGGATATGAATAGAAATTCCATATCCTTTTCTTTTGGGCAAGTCATACATGGCATTGCATTCATTCTATTTTTCATGCCAGATCATACATGATTCTTCTCTATTTATTTTTCTTTTATAAATAAATATATCAAAAATACATTGTCATGCATTACTCTTCCAAATAATACTATAGCAAGTACTATGATTTGGTTCTATTCTATTTTTTTTTGAGTTACATCTAATATAGTTTTACTATAATTTTTAGCTACTTGTATTTAAATGTGTAAACATTGAAAGATTATTTATTAATTTTCAGAATTTGTTTCGTTTATAGGTCATTTTTAAAATTGTTTCTCTTCATAATTATTAAATTTTTAGTATTTTTAGTTTTAGGAAAATATTTTTTATTTTAAATTATTCTATTACCACATCCAAATAATATTCATTGATTTAACCATTTTATCCAAGTTTATAGTCAATTAAAGAGATTTTCATGGGCCACCTTGTTGCGCAAATGATTGTCGTTGCATTAAAAGATAGACCTATTAATACCTGCTACAACAACCAAAGTTAATTAATCCATGAGAGCTAGTTAACCATGTTAGAAATCAAGGAACTGCACTTCACAACACAAGGAGACCAAGGGTGCACACCTTGCAACAATCCCCTCCTAGTGCAAGTGAGGGGTTTTAACACATCACCTAAGCTCTGATACCAATTTTTTCATAGACAGTTGTCACTGCACCAAAATAATGACCTATTAATGCCCAATAAAATTACAAAAGTTAATGAATCCATGAGAGGCAGTTAAGCCATGTCACAAACTCGAGTACTTGGTTGCATAACACAAGGAGGTGAAGGGTGCAAACCTTGCAACACACCTTGCATGAATTGTGTCTTAAGAAAATCTAAAGTTTACTGAAATGTTCCCTTTTCAAGTTTTAGGTTTTCAATTTTCTACATAATCTCATAAAAATTCTATCACTACTAAGCTCTAATTTTAGTTTCATAATCAATCAAGATTTCCCATGTATATAAGTTTCATATTTCAATAATCAGTCTTAACTCTTTAGTTCTATCTCTTTCATGTTTCATTTCCCCTTCTTTCTCCCAATAATTAAATCTCCAATAGAATCCTTTAAATTCAATTGGGGTCCTTTTAACCCTAGATCTGTGTTTTACACTAGTTTGCATTATATTTACATTACATGATTACATTTAGTGTTCTTTAATCTTGCGTTAGTAAAAATTAAATTTAGAGTTGAATTTGTATGTTTGCATGACTTAAAATCAACAAAAATAAAAAAATTACATTAAATCTGCATTTATTTTGTATAATACTTACATTAAGATCATCATTCAATCATTTAATTTCAGATTTAGATTCATATTGCATATCAAAACTAGTGAAATAGTTCATCATTTTACTTTAGTTAAACATGCATTTAGAGGCATTACTCTAGAAAAATCTATTACAAAAATTTCTATTACAGATCAAAAGCATAAATCACATAGGATACACTGAGATTCTTAAAATTTAACATTAAAAATCCCTAAATTGGGACCCATTTTCCCATGGGCGAATGAGTCCCTATTTAGACATTTTTGACAATTTTGGAGTGATTTTTAGTCTTTATTCTACATTTCTATTAGTGTTTTCATATCTAAGAATTGAACTCCTGAAATAGTTTTTTTGTGCACTCAAGCTGTTACTCATCTAGTTATATTTTTTAATATTGTGGAAAACATTTCTTGCATATTTAAGAAAAATTTAGTGTTAGATTTTTGTACTTTTCTTTCATTTTCAGCATCATAGAATTAGTAGATAGATTAGTTTAGTTTTTTCAATCATTAGAAACCAAAAACATCAAAAGAAACAAAAAAAACCCTTGGAGAAAGAATAGTGATTTGACCATGCCAAATCTCTTTCTCCAAGTTAACCTATCCCTCAAGCCTTTTAGTAGTGATGAATTTGATATTTTAGATGAAGCCCTTGAGGACTTCATCTCACAAGGTTTATCCAATAAGGCTTGTCATAAAAAAATGAAACAAAGAGACGTTAATGTAATCACATCTCAACTTATTCTTTACCCACCCTCACATCAACCTCAAGTTTAAAACAAACCCATTCTCATCTTAAAACCACCTGAAAGGAAACCATTGAAACCAAGAGATATCTTGAACTTTACAATGAAAATTAATATTAACAATGTTTTAGAGCAACCAAGTTAGAATACCATTGTTCATACATATAACACAAGGAACAATAGGAAACAAAAAACCACTCCCATTTCATTACCATTGTAATTTCAAAAAAAGTATCCCCTTTTGACACTTAATTTAGGAATAATTAATATTAAAATGAACCTAATGTTGCCTTGATTTAATCTTGTAATGGGTTATACACATTAACATTAAGTTTAGGGACCTTTTGGATAAAATCGACTTAATGGTGCCTAATTTAGGGTTTTGTAAAATGTATAATTACACTTTCACACTAATCTAGGACTTTATTAATTAATTGAGGTTAATTGAGCTAAATTGGCCCCTTTAATTCAAATCCAAGACTAAATAATTACAGATTATGTGGGAAAAATCCTGAAATTCATAAATGATATTACACAACACTAAATTTTGTAAGGTGTGTGTCCTAGGTTAGTGACCTAGGACCCATTCACCACCCAACGAATGGGTCCTCACTAGGTCCTAGGATCATATTTTCATATAACATTTAACATCCCCTTAAATGTGTCCTAGCTAAGTGAGCTAGGACCCATTCACCACATGGTGAATGGGTCCTCACTTAACCCTAGGACCCTTCAATGGAATATTTTTTTGGTGTATTTTAATGATTTCAAATCCTAGATCTGATATCAGATTGTGTTATTTGAATTTTGGGAATTAAGAGAAAGTTATGTATAAATATAAGATTTTTTCACATATTTTAATCTAAGCAACCTAGGAGAATAAGATTTCATGCAATCTAAGGATATTCATAAGATCATTATAGAGCATTCAAGAGCATTTCTAAGGTATTTGAGGGTAGATTATTTAAGAATATTGTAGCAATAAAATATCATATCATCATGTCAAAGGCATAGTGTATCATGCATGTTGTTCAACTAATGTATTTCTGTAGCATTGGAGATCCTATTCAAGCATTGTTTCTAATGAAGTGTTGTGATCAATATATAAATTCATTGAGGTGACTTCATGCTAGGTTGTTGATTTGTACTCTAAGGTTTCAAGAAGGATTGGTGAGTTGTGACATTGCATTTTTTTCATTCATTTTTCCTTTTGTGTATTGTTTCATTGCAAGGTTTAATTACCAAAATAGGGTTTGACCAAGGAAATCCCCTAATCCCTGACAAAAAAATAAAAATTCTTCACCCTTGTGTGATTGAAGGTTTTAGGTTTAAGAAAAATTGAAGAAAAAAAGTTGTCAAAGTTGAAAAGTGGTCAAAGTTTTCATATTTCTTGCAAGATCATGGATACTAATCACATAATATATTTTCAGGATTCTGGTAGTCTCTGACTAGGATCTAGAAGTGTAGACACAAAATTATAGAACCCAAAAATCATTTTTCTAGAAACCTAGCACGGACCCTTTTGTCATCAGGTGAATGAGTCCTTAGTGAGGCCCGAAAAAGCACTTTCTACAATAGGTACACAAAATTTTACCCTCTTAAAACTTTTATTTGATTGTTATACCAATTAGTTTTTCTTTATTGTATTCATTTATCCATTATAACCCTGATAATTGAGTGAAACAGTAGTGAAAATTAGGTTCATCATTTTGATCCCATTATGGTGAACCTTTTATTTTTCAATGTTTCACTTTTGTGAACCCAACTTTTGGGTCATTGTAGTTTTTTTTATTTCTGAGTCCTTTTCATCCTAGAGTTACATCTTGCATTCATTTGCATTGAATTATGTCTCATTTAGAGTGTTTAGTTTGCATTCAAATTTGCATCTCATCTAGGGTATTATGATTGCATTGTTTAAATTCTTTAAATGTGAAAAGTATAAAAAAATCAGTCATATTGCATATCATGTACATCACATTAACTTGCATTTTAAAATTGAAACAAAAACTACATCTCAAATTAGGTCTTTTAGGTCATCATTTTGTCATAATTTTCACTTGCATTCCACATTTCATTTATAGAAAACTAAAGGTAAAACTTACTGATACAAACTGAATTTGAAAACCATTGGAAAATATTTTGAAACTTATAAATATTAACTTCAAACCCTAATTTAGGACACTTTCACCATAAGGCAAATGATTTCATAATAATACCTTAATTTGCATTTCTAGAAATTAAAATATTCAGTTTTGTGCTTTTGTTTGCTGCTTTAAGATTTCTATTTCAGTTTGTTGAGTTTATGTTTCATCAATTTCATCATATCTAGATTGATTTGGCACATTTAGTGCAATGTGTGACTTCAAAATTGCATTTAAAAGATTTCATTTTTAGATTGTTTAATAGTAGAATTAGTAAATTACCTTGTTTTGAATCTAAATATTGAATTTTCACATTGCATTCTAGGTCATTGCATTGCATTTTAAGCCTCTTTCCATTTTGGTTTTCTACACTAAGTTTGTGAAATGTGTATGAGCTTTAAAAATTGGTGTCTTATTAGCAATACTATTTTAAGGCATAGTTTAAGACTCATGTCATCCCATGATACACCATTCACCATGGATCTTGGGTTTTCTAATTCTATTTCTAATACTGTTGATAATCAACCCCCTATGAGGCATAGTTTGAGACTCGTGTCGTCTTGCGATACACCATTTTCCATGGATCTTGGGTTTTCTACATTATTCTAATAGTTTTGATAATCAACCCCCTATGGATAGTATGCATACCTCATTTCCCATGAGTACCCTTCCTACAACTAATGTGTATAATTCTAACAATGCCATCCCTACCATCACTAGTTGTACTCAATCATTGGGGTATACCCAAAGTCAAGGTGGAGCTTCCATTCCTCCTACAATACCTATTTCCATTACTACATACACTAGTACTCAAGTTACCATAACCATTCAACCTACTAGCAATGTCAACACTTCCTTAGGTATTTCCATAGGGAATCCTTCTAGCTCTATGCATTCACATACCATATCTCCTCAACCATCCTCCTTCACAAATTTACAATTTAATTTTCCTACACATACATACACCACTCCACCTTATTCCCCTCCACCATACAATAATAACAATGATGTTTCCCTTAACACACTTATATAAACAATGTCATACATTCAACAATTCATAACCCTAAATCAACAAAACCATGGTCAACATTCACAATACATCAAAACCAACCTGTTATCCTTAAGAGATATTAAGAAAACCATGCCACAAGGTATAGATGTTCCTAGATTTGATAAATATATTGGGAAAGGAGATTTTTTTAGGTATGTTTCTACCTATATTTCCCTATGTAATTATTTCATCTATGAAGATAATCTCTTTGCTAAACTATTCCCTAGGTCATTAAAGGATGCTACTTTATAATAGAATTTCTCTTTACCAAATAATTCAATTGGTTTATTCAATGAGATTTTTGATGCCTTTTACAACCACTTCCGCTTTCACGTGGGTCCCAACATGATCATAGATGATTTAATCACATGCAAGAAAAAGGATGATGAGAAAGTGACTGATTTCATAGTGATATATCAACCACTTTATTCTCAAATAAACATTAAGATTCCTAAAGCTGACCTTTAAAAAATGTGTATTGAAAACTTACAAAAGAACTCCAAATCAAACTTGAGATGTTGAAATTTCCATCCTTCACATAGTTATGTACAACCCTTCATGATTATCAAAAAATGACTTATAGTCGTGATGTGAAACATACTCCTAGCCATCCTAGAAATTCTAAATTTGCAACTCAAAATAGCTACCAATCTTTCAGGAAAAAGAGTAGTGGCTTTTTACAAATTAATTCCTCTCAACCAAATCAACAATTTGATAAGCATGTGGCCTGTATAAAGATGATAAATCCTTTCTCCTTTGGGGATAGGAATAGAAAATTTACGCGATTACCCGACACCCATCATAATATCATGTTGAATCTCATAGAAAATAATATGTTTTCCTTACCTCCTATTATAGATCTTGATCCTAATAAACCATTGCCCACATGCTTTTGACCAAATTCTTATTGTAATTATCACTGAAAAAATGGACATGATATGAAATATTGTAAACGTCTTAAAAATATTGTTCAAGACCTCATTGATTCTAATCATATTCTAATTGGAGATGTGAATGATGAATGTAACAATTTCGCAGCTCCTCCTAACAAAAATTTACAAATCTTTAAAAATCCCATAATGAAACATACTATTTCATTTGTCAATGCTAGTGGAATGAAGAATGATGTCATAAATGTTGACACAAATGATGAAAACAAAAAAGATGACATTGAAGAAGAACCAATAAAAATTATGACATTTACTGAAGATAGACCTTCTAAGTGCTCAACTAACATGCCTCTTGATATTGCTTTCTTAAAAAAAGATATTTAAACATGCACCTAATGATTCTCTTTACATAGTTGGAAGATTCAATGACAAGCCTGCTAATGGGATATTAATTGATCGTGTCTATGTGGAGAATGTGATTACTGAATAATTCCTCTTTTTGCACGAACTCTATCAAGATACATATGATAAAAAGAAAGAATCGATGAAAACAAATAATTTTTTTTCTTCTCCTATGATAGGCTTGATAAATATCCTTTTAAAGTTTGGATTGAAAACATTAAACGTCTCCTTCACCATAATCCCATCTTCGAGCAAATTTCATGTGAATTTAGCCTACCCATGGCTTCACTCCATGAATGTCGTCCCACTAGTTGTGCATAAATGTTTAAAGTTTCTCTTTGGAGATAAAATATTTACTATGTATCATAGTGGCTTTAATAATGTGTCTTCTCGAGGGAACTTCTCATTGAATTTCTTTTGGCTCAGGCCTATTGAACCTATTAGAACTCATTAGAACTACTTTTTCAAATCATATCAAAAGTTTAAGGTGAAGCGCATAGTAAAATTATCCCTTAGAAACATGCCTCAACCCATGATGATCAAGAAAAAATCCCTTCCAAATGTACAAAAAAAACCTATGAAAAATTATCCTACAATTACCTATAAGGGACCATGAGACATCCAAAACAATCATGTTGTGCATCCTAAAATCAAGCAAATTTACAAAGCTAAAGATAAAGTGGTTGATAAACCTCCCATGGTTCCTTCCATTCCTCCCTTAAGGGAAGAGAAGAAGCCTGTGATTGATAAACCAACCCCTACACAAATTCAAATTGAAAACAAATTAAAATCAAATCAAAATGTTAGAGAGCAACATCAAAAATCAAAATCTGAACTTTCTTGAAGCAATGCATGATGATTCCATACCTTCACAACAACTTAAACATGATCTAACTTGTAGAGACATTGTCATTCAACCTCCTATTGTGATTAATCTAGAGAATGATATTGATATTTCAAAGATCGATGGACAAGTTCTTAATGAGTTAAATACATTATTTTTGTCTTCTATTAGATTAAATGACAATTCTTCTAAGAAGAGTGTTGAACTTCATATGTGTCCTAGTTCATCACTTAATTTTTTCCCTTTCGCTAGTTGTCCACCTTTCATTTATACTGACTAATATTGGGATGTGGATGACATGGTATAGGTTGATTTATATGTGCCTTACTAGTCTTTTCCATTATTTTCTTTTCATGTTTCTTTATTTGATTTCATGAGTTTAATGTGATCCCCCATGCCATTTTGTTAGATGTATCTTTCTATATTTTTGTGTATTCCTCTACATGGAAAGCTTTAGTGGTGAATCTTTTCCAATTGGCAAATTCTAGGAATCAAGAAGTCAAAATTGATGAATTAATCATATCCAACAGGGTGTCAAAATTGCTCAGATTTCACGAAATATTCGTCCAATGCATGTCCATTCTCCAACAATTTGTTTTTATGTGGCACGTTTAAGTAATAAATTCACCATAATAGACTACACATTTCTAATGGACCAATTAATATCTTTGTCTAGAATCCCAAGAGCGTTTAATAAAACACCTACATTTTCGCCAAAAATATTAAAACAACATTATATGAGGACCCATTTCACCAATTAAAATTTACAAATAGTTTCTTGTGAAGACCCATTTCGCCAATTAAAATTTATAAATAATTTCTTATGAGGACCTATTTCGCCAATAAAATTTAAAAATAATTACATTTGAGGACACATTTCGCCTTGAAAATTACAATGTGTCATTGTATAAGCACGTGGGATTCATAAAAAATTTAATATACCATTTTAAAATCCCCTGGAATTTGCCAAATATGAATTGATATAAATGCAATCGAAACTATCATTTATTCTTACAAAGTTTGTTCAGTTCCGAGGTTCTACTTCTCAATTCGAAAGTCAGTGAAAGTCGAAAACATAGACTTAAAGGTGAGTGATCATTTTATTCATAATGTTATTAGTTATAATAATAATATTTTTTTATCTCTTTTCCATTCTTTCTTTAGTCTTAAAGATTATTTTGAGTAGGGAATGGGATCTATATTATCTTTCATTCTTAAACAAGAAGACATTTTTTTCCAACTTTTATTTGAAATGAGAGATCAATATGTCGAGCAGTAAAGATAAGACTCCTCATGATAATGAAGAGACTGGGAGGCCATCAAAACACCCAAAATGTAAAGGTACCATATAGTCTTCCTTTTGAATTGGCTAAGCTTCTGATCCAACAGATCAAGATGGAGCTACATCATCAACTCTTCCACCAGACATTATTGAAGAAGGCAACATTCACAATACCTCACTGCCATAGGAAGGTCAAGGTGAGATTGTCATTGAGTTAAATCAAAATTTATCAAATGAGGATGGAAATACCATAGAAGATGTTCCAAGGGATGCCCTGTATAGCCAGAATGAGATAATTGACTTGGATGAGGATGATGTTGGTAGCAAGAAAAGAAAAGGCAAATCAAAATTGGGACGCGAGTGGGAAATGACAAGGAATTTTAAACTTGGTTTTTTATCAAAGTACCCATTCATTATACCAATGGGGGTAGCAAACAAAAATGATATTGAAAGTGCAACAAAGGTCAAATCTATGATTTTTAGTTGGAAATGTGGAAGAGACAAGATGTTGCAGCTAAATCTTGACAGTATAGAAAATCATATTGGTAAAGTTAATGAAAAACAAATCATAGATGGAAAGGAACAATTAGTCATACAATGGAAATCAAAGGAAGAATGTCTTCATGTTAAGTATGTCATGGATTATGAAGAGCATAACAATAGAATGTAAAAGATTGATAAATGTCAAGGTACACTTGAGGCTCATTTTGGAAAATCAATGGCACTAGCAAATCTTTCAAAAAATGTTTAGATGAGTTTTGTTTTCATATTTTGTCCAGAGCGTGTCCTATGATAGACTACCCAAAATATTCTAGATTATTATCTTATTTGAGTGTTCCTCACTTTCCCTTCTCACATTGGTTAGAAAATTTTGGATGGGAATGGGAAAACTGTCTTGCTGTAGTGGAAAAGAAAGATTTAAAGGAGAAAGTAAAAGAGTCAAATTTCATTGCACTATCTTTAGATGAAGTTACTGTGATAGATAATACTTCTTGGGTATTTATGAATTTGTATACTATAGAACAACATGTTCTCCAAGCTCATCTTCTTTGTGTTCATAAAATGAAGGACAATTCAATATTGCAAAATCTATTTCAACTAGTCAAGAAATATTTGAATGAGATTGCAGGTATGGATGAGTTGACAATTGCCAAAAATTTGGTGTGTGTAGTAGCTGATGGAGTTGCAGTGATGCAAGGTCAAAGGAGTGGTGTTTGCACAAAGTTACAAACTACTTATGCACCATACATGCTTGGAATTCACTGCATGGCCCAGATAATGAATTTAGCATTCAAAATTGCAAGCAAATTTCCTACAATATAAAAACTTGAACATCTAGTTTGTGAGATCCACGCATACTTCTATCAGAGTCCCAAACATTTCCAAGAATTTCAACATTTTGGTGAGGGCATAACACCAAGAAACAAGCTTCTCAAGGATTTTGATACTAGGTGGATCTCCCTACATGGACCAAAGCAAAGAGTTCTTTCAGAATATCAATCCTTGATTGGAGTAATGTACGAGCATCAAAACACAGTAGACAAACCTCCTCACCTCTTACATCTATAGGCTAAGCAATATAGATACACACTTGACTTTATCTAGTCTTCTCCCCATATTGGATGTGACGAAAAATCTTGTGAAGAAATCCCAAGATAAATCTATGTATATTTATGAATATGCCAATCAACTTAAACTTACATGCTTGGCCCTCAATCATCTATATCTAGATCTAACACAAGAAGGTGCAAATTATTTCATGTGGTAGAATATTACTAATTTGAATAATCCTCATAATTATTTACAGTTTCATGTAAGTGGGAACTTATGTATCTGTGTATGTGGATATGAGTTAACAATTTACCATTGTAAGACAATTATTCGCTCTAGTAGAGAAGTAGATGTTAACAAGGAAGATTTTAACGACATTTTAAAATTTGTTAGTGATAATTTGAAGGAAATTACAAAATATCTTTCCTTAGAGATTCATGAAAGATTCCCTCGACATGAAATACTTGAAGCCATGGGTATTGTGTATCCTCAATTTTGGGTAAACCGAGATAGCCCAAAATATTTTCATGACCATGTAAAAATATTGATCGAAATTTTTTTGAAAAGGTAACATACAATGAGGAGACAATAGAAGGAATTTTAAATGCAAATAATCTTAGACAACAATATAGGAGTTTTGCAATAGCTATGAAGGACCAATATAAATCCATGGGCATGGAGAAGGCCTTTGAACTGGGATCAATAAAAAAGGTTTGGAGAAGCTTAGATCAGAGTGACATATTGTGTGCTTTGATATCATAATATTTCAAACTTGCTGATTTATTTCAAACAATGATATTGGGGCCGGTGGAGGATGATATATTTTTCAGTACATTGGGGTTTTTGAAATCAAAGTTAAGAAACAAACTAGACAAGAATTTGGAGAACTGCTTGAGGATTAAACGAACTATGTATGATGTGAAAAATTTTACTTTTCAAAGGGCACTCACAATATGGAGGTCCACATGAGAAAGAAGATGGACCGGTGATGCAGAGCTAAGGTGGAGAAGATTCACAATAATGGAAATGCCAATTCTCAATCAAAGAACTCTTCTTCATAATGATTCAGCCTAATACGCATCAACCCACCCTCAAGGGTCTCAACCCCTTAAACTTTCAAATGAACAACAAGACTCCACCAGGGCCCCTACAAAAGCCATCACAATTCATACAATGACAATTGAATTGACTGAAAACAATCTCTAAGATAGACTCCTTAAAATCTCCAAATTTTACCATTTGACACAAACTTCCCTTATAGTATTGAGAAACCTATTTTTCAGCCTTTTGTCCAAAACTTTACAAAAAACTCCACAAAAAAATCAGTTTTCTAAATACCCTTTTGTAAGTTCTCTAACATATCCAAAAGCCAATTTACTCTTCTTTGAAAGAAATACCTGATCCAATACATCCACCGCTGTCCTACTAGGCCCCAATAGGTCACTTTTCCAAAGTAAGCACCCCTCAATATTAGAAATAGACAAAGGTGACTGCCTAGATCTTACTTATAGGTATCCAATGGCCTAATTAATCAACTCTTAGGAGCATATCCCTTCATTTACCTATTGCTCCACAAAAACCTCATTCCACAAGAATAAAGAGTAGGGTTTATTGACCCTAATGGTTCCCATGGCCCTACAACCCTCCAAATACCTCAAACACATTGTAGATAGTTTTAAAAAACTCAAAATACCCACACTTGGTCTTTGTACACAAATTTTTTCCCATCTCACTCATTTCCCATCGTCCATTCACCCAAACTCACACCCTTCCTTTCAGGACAGTCACTTCTTACTCCCCCAAACTCTCCATAGAAACTCAAATCATAATTCCTACCATCCTAGCACTAACTTATTATGCCCATTCCAATTAGACACAGTTGAAATAGTTTGTGGAATGGGATCAATACATTCTTTAAGGCCTCAAACCCTTGACACAGGAAATCAAGGCAGTCATAGTGTTTTGTGGATTTCTCTCACTATACAATGAATTAAACCCTCAAATTGAATGAAATGGATAGTAAATATATTTACCTACAAACATTGGTAATTTCAAATCATAACAAGACTATATGGAATCGTACTAGTCTGGAAAAGAAAGAAAAATAATAGAGATTTCTAAGAATTTACTGAGCCTTTTTATTGTTTTCTCCTCCTAGTCCTCTAGCCAGCATTACAAATGAGTTATTATGCCTTTTTAAAGGCTTTTACCCATTAAACGAATTCCCAAATGTCTTACAACTGAAATGTAAACCTCTAATGACTATTGGAGGCCAAAATTACACCTTTTATACAATTGTTTAACAACATCATTACATGTTTTGCAATGTTTGCTTTTTTTGACCCTCATAATCACCCAACCTATTAAAAATGGTCTAATGAGACCTTATTTACTTAAGAAACATGCATTTTCAATACTACACGCACCTAGAACTCATTTGTCATCATGACACATGATTGACAATTCTTGAAATTTCAACATATTTTGCAATTTCCTCACAAGACCTTCAAATTAAATTTGATATCATCACAAAGTGTTGGTGCTCCTACACCATACATCCCAACTTGAAAATTTTCCTAGTCCCTTGGAACATTTGAACCTGCAAAACAAACATGGTGAAAAATTCTCCTTTGTCCATGCAACTACTTCATCTTGATCTTGGACTTGTACTTGTCCATCTCTTCAATCATTATGCTTGCTTTTCTAATTTGGACCTACACCATTATGATCTGATTGGACTCCATCCATATGCTCTTACTCTTCTCTTGCATTGCAAAACAACTCATACCTAGACAATCCTCATTTATCTTTACCCGTGGCTTAACTTCCATCAATAGAATCAACAAGATTAGGAAGCAACAAATGAATTCCTTCATACTCTATCTCTTAACCTTCCTCTTCACATCCATTCTAAGGTTCACTATGTCTAGAACCCCTATCTTGATAGTATATAAGTGCCCCACAATTAAATTCATCCACCAAGGGAAATTCACTACCCCAATCTCAGACTTGACTCTCCACTCTATATCCTTAGGAGACCACACATATTCTTTACCTCTAGCCATCCTCTAGCTCTGCACATTCTCACACTTAGTCTCTTTTCTCATTGAGACTCCATACTCTTTCCTCATCTTCTCCTCTTTTTCACCCTTCATGGTGACTACAACCTGCACTTTCTTTTTCTCAAACTCCACAACCTCTTGTACTATCCCATGCCATTCTTCTTGGATCACTGCTTTTTCCATAACTGTAACAAACCTTTCCATACCTCCCTGCATTTTTTCTTGCCACTCTAGGTGGCTGACCATCATACCTTTGATTGTCATAAATTACTTACCCATGTTAAGGCCTTGCATCAGACCTTTATCTCTCATCACCACTGTTTTCTCAACCTGCACTGCATTTTCCAATTCATTACCTTCTTGCCCCATCACTGGGCTATGCAAGTCATCCCTTTGACTGTCCATATCGTGCCTCATATGTTCTTCCTTAAGGACCCCTATCCTACTAACCTCATAAACATAATCTAATTGTTCTTCACCTCCTCCTATCATCATGCTTTAACATTGGTTTATCTCAACCGATCTATTCTCCTTCACTTGCCACATCCCTTGGGATTCTTTCTCAATTACCTTCACCTCATTTTCCACCTTTACCACTATATTCCCAACATCCATACTCACTGTATTTCCAGTATTAGACTATTTTTTGTCTTCAATCAACTTCACATGACACCAAACTATCCCTATCACAATCTCCACATGCTCTTCAAGCCTCTTATCATCCTTCTCTTCATTGTCACCCTTTGTGCCCTTATCATTCACTTGAACCTCAGTCTTGAAGACCTTTTTATCAATAGGTCTTTCATCCTCACCTTCAAACACTTGTTGCACCTTGTTCTCTTGTCCACTCAATGGACCACATATCCTTTCCTCCGTGCCCTTTCTTTGCCATCCCTGCAAATAAATTGCAATCACATCTTTTTCCCTCTCTAAGCTTTTTATCCCAGTGACTTTCTTATCGCAAAACTTAGTCTCAATCTAGCCTATCGCTATATCTTTCACGGAGGTCTGCCTTGCATCATTTTTAGTCTTTAATGAACGAATCTTCACTTGCTCTTTGCCTTCAACACAACTCTCAAGCTTACCTTGCATCCTCAAGGCCTCTTCCTTGTTTTTGTCTTCTTTGTATCCTAGGAAATTTTTTCTTTCCTAAAACAACAACCTTGTCTCCTTGTCTTGACCATTATCTTCTTCCACCAATGAGTTCAAATTGTAAATCCTCCCATTCTTTTTAAACTGGTGCATATCATCCCTATCATAGTACATAGAAAATCTTTCGCAACACCATAGTTTCCCAAACATTAGATGACAAGATTTAAATGATACAATATCACACAATATTTTGTCCTTGTATTCACCTATTTGAAATTCAACCCATGACTGTCTTTAACCAAAAATATATTCTCACCATCAATGAAACATAATATGGTGAATCATGTGGAAATATTTGTAAGTTCAATTTTTCAACCATGTCAAGAGCTACCAAGTTATCCAAACTACTTGAATCAACCATAATCTTGCATACCTTACCTT
The DNA here is from genome assembly GCA_007115665.2 of Sequoiadendron giganteum. Lineage (NCBI taxonomy): Eukaryota > Viridiplantae > Streptophyta > Pinopsida > Cupressales > Cupressaceae > Sequoiadendron > Sequoiadendron giganteum. The sequence goes on along the minus strand of CM021100.1, from coordinate 523,247,044 downwards.
TGCACTTGAACCTGGTCTTGAAAACTGCATTCCTCATCTGTATCTCCTTCTCATTCAAACCTTTGATAGCCATGATGTCTTTTAAACTCCAAATGCTTCTCCTTCAATATTCAAGAGATCTAATTCCTCGCTCTGATACCACTATGATGTAGAGCCAAGGTGGAGAAAACTCAGAATAATGGAAATGTCAATTCTCAATCAAAGAACTCTTCTTCATAATGATTCAGTCTAATAGGCATCAACCCACCCTCAAGGGTCTCAACCCCTCAAACTTGAAAATGAACAACAGGACTCCACCATGGCCCCTACAAAAGCTATCAACATTCATACAATGACAATTGAATCAATTGAAAACAATCTCTAAGATAGACTCATTAAAATCTCCAAATTTCACCATTTGACACAAACTTCCCTTGTAGTACTGACAAACATGTTTTTCAACCTTTTGTCCAAAACTTTACAAAAAATCCACAAAAAAATTAGTGTTATAAATACCCTTTTGTATGTTCTCTAACATATCCAAAAGCCAACTTATGCTTCTTTGAAAGAAATACCTGATCCAATACATCCACCGTTGTCCTACTAGGCCCCAATAGGTCACTTTTCCAATGCAAGTACCCCTCAATATTACAAATAGACAAAGGTGACTGCCCAGATCTTAATGATAGGTATCCAATGGCCTAATTCATCAACTCTTAGGAGCATATCCCTTAATTTACCTACTACTCCACAAAACCCTCATTCTAGAAGAATAAAGATTAGGGTTCATTGATCCTAATGGTTCCCACAGCCCTACAACCATCCAAATGCCTCAAACACATTGTAGTTAGTCTACACAAACTCAAAAGACTCAAATTTTGTCTTTGTACACAACATTTTTCCCATCTCACTCATTTTCCATCATCCATTCACCCAAACTCACACCCTTCCTTTTAGGACAGTCACTTCTTACCCCCCCAAACTCTCCATAGAAACTCAAATCATAAGTCCTACCATCCTAGCACTAAATTAGTATGCCAATTACACTTAGACACAATTGAAATAGTTCGTGGAATGGGCTCAATACATTCTTTAGGGCAACTTAGGAAATCAGGGCAGTGATAGTGTTTTGTGGATATCCCTCACTATATAATGAATTAAACCCTCAAATTGAATGAAATGGATAGTAAAGATATGTACCTACAAACACTGGTAATTTAAAATCATAATAAGACTGTATGGACTCGTACTAGTCTGGAAAAGAAAGAAAAGAAATAGAGATTTTTGAGAATTTACTGAGCTTTTTTATTGTTTTCTCCTCCCAATCCTCTAGCCAACATTATAAACAATTTATTATGCCTTTTTAAAGGCTTTTACCCATCAAAAAAATGTGCAACTTCCTTACAACTGAAATGTAAACCTCTAATTTTTTACACAATTGTTTAACAACATCATTACATGTTTTGCAATGTTTGCTTTTTTTGACCCTCATAATCACCCAACATATTAAAAATGGTCTAATGAGACCTTATTTACTTAAGAAACATGAATTTAATATACTACACCCACCTAGACCTCATTTGTCATCATGACACTTGATTTACAATTCTTTAAATTTCACCATATTCTACAACTTCCTCGTTGCTTGATAATCACAAGACCTTCAAGTTAAATTTGATTTCATCCCAAGGTGTTGGTGCTCCTGCACCAACCAGGTTGTGCAATACAAAAACTAACACTTCAATTCCAAATACTAGTACAAGTGGCACTAGTAGTGGCAGTGGGAGTGGGACATATGCCATTGACAGTGACACAAATCACACAATGAATGTTGATGTTGAATTTGAGACACAGTCCAAAGAAAATGAAGAGCAAACTCAAAATCGATATGAATCTTTTAATTTATGTCAAGATGACTGTTACTTTGAGGACCCTGACTCTGTTTGGGAAACGAAAGAAAATTAGCAAATTTTAAAGGTATTTATACTACACTTCATGAATTAGTTTCTGTTGTTCGAAAGTCTAAACTATACTTGATGATATTATATACTGTATTCCATGAAATTATGAATCATTACACTTCATGAATCATATTCCAAACTGTAGTTGATGATATTTTATATTCAAATATATTGTATTACATGAAATTGTGGTATTTTATATTTTATATGCTATTCCATGGTATTGAATTTGATATGTGATTCTGCATCATTTTTAAAGAAGTAAAGAACAACACTTATCACACTAATAAATTCCTATTGCATTGCTAATTTTCCATTCACACAATCTTTGATAAATAACTGAAAGGTATATGCTTATATTCCTTAAATAGAAGCTAACACTTCAAAATCCATAACTTAGAAGTTAAAAGCTTTGCCAAACTGATTATTAAAAGAGTTTTCGATACTCCAACATTAGAAGAAACTATCATGACCATAATTTATAAATGTTTCTAAGCTCACAAAAGCAACAGTTGAGAGCCTTACTAAAGATAAAGACATGCATAGAAGTGTTGGTTAACAGATTTTTCACCTAAATCTATATTATTATGCCCATGGAGGTGATAAACATAACAACAGTTAAATCAGCCATAATAGTATTTTAGACTGATTATCTACTTATTTTAAAAGGTTGCAACTACCTTCTTTAGATATTCAATGAATAATTTTTAACTAATATCGCTTTTAACCAGAAAGAAAATGAAAGGAACTTAGGAATGGTTTTAAGTTTTTAACCAAAAAGATTTGAAAGACATCCACACAACTCAAACAATAAAAGATTAAACTAAAAAATCAGCTAAATTACACTGAGAAATCCTTACACATCCATCACCATAAGTTCTTTACTCATAGATAAACATTCCACAACAATGAAACAAACCAAACATCTATCATTTCAATAATAGATAATCCACTGGAAAACTACTCAAAAGAAGAAGAATAAATCCACACACTATAACTCAAATATTATGCATGCATGAACTTCACCATTGTCTTTCTATATTGAAATAAAAAAAAGCATTAAAAATACCAGAGTCTTAATAATGGTATAAGACAACCGTTTTAGAAATTAAAATGAAAAGTCTTTGAACTTGAAGTATCAAGAGAGACAAATTAAAGAAAATAACATAAAAACTAAAAACTAATCATGTCCCAATAACTAACTCCTTCGCTTCAAATTATTTCCACCTCCTCATCCTGTAGTAATACATCTAATGCCTTTACTCTTTGCATGTATTCCATGTAATCGGTGACAATTGCTGTGATATTTTTTCTTCTTAGAGTCATGGTGATTTGTAGCCTTGTCCTCCATTTTGAAAGTGGATAGTCTGACTCAGCTAGCATTTCATAGATGGCAATTTCCACCTTAAATGAATTCATATAGGTTTGTAAGTAACTCAATTTTATGAACGAGTCTCTAGTGGTTGTGTGAGGATCAACTAATTCTCTATGATACATCTTTTTAAATTCCCTTGTTACGTCTACAACATCCAGTACATTTTCATTGAACCCATCTGTGAACTCCACTTCAAGAGAATTGAATTTCTCCTTGATCTTCACCTATATGTAAAAGTATTTTTGTAACACTTTATTGATTTCCTTGATATAATATTCATATATTGACAATTTCCATTCCAAGGAATCAAACCAACTAGGATAAATTTCTTTAGGTTCATCCACCAATTTTTCTTTTATTAAAAAAATGTGCTCCATGGAGAGTAATTCTGCAATTTCCCTTCAAAGAAAAAATGTGCTACCATGTTCTCTCGTCATCTGCTGGAGCTTAGCTACCAGTTCATTTCTTTTATCAAACACATTAAAATAGAATTGCATAAATTTACGAATGCATAAAAGGACATCCTGATAAATCCCTTCTATCCATTTGTTGGTAGCTTTAGCATAACCTAATTTTTTCCTGACCCTTTGCATAGTGTGAGAATCAATACCTTGAACATTTGAGCTTGAGGCTTCCATAGTGGCCAGATTCACAAATGATAAAATTTTTTTTTTAAAGTAAGAATATTAGATTGCAACTCAAGGTTCTCCTTTTTCTGTTCTTTTTCTCTTTTGATCAATACATTAATAGAGTAATCAACATGATATACATCACCTTCTAAAGTATATGGTTCCATATCAACATGAGTAACCTTGTAGTCGGGTTTCATTATCTCATTGTCATTTAGGACCTTTTCAAGATCAACAATCTCCAACAGTTGATGCTCAAAATTGGAATTGGTGATAATTCATGACATCTTCTTAGCCTTTTTGGGCTTTATTGACCTTGGATCAGCATGGCACCTGTATCTACTTCAATTTTCATTGCAGGAATATTATTTATTTTCTTCTCAACTACTTTCTTTAACCATTCAGGGGAAGATGCCACTAATCCAGTGTCTCTACTTTCAACACTTACATTTTCTTTCTTTTTTGTTGATTGAACAAAAAGTGAAATAGAAGGATCTCATACTAGAGAAGCTTTATCTTCAAATAATGTGGGAAAATAATTATCATCAATTATTTTTTCAAAAATGCCCTCATAATCTATAGCCATTGTCTTTCCTTGACTAGCCTTTTTCCTAGGTACCAAGGGTACAAATACACTATCATGTTCACAAATTGATTTTAGCTTAGCCCCAATGTCTTCTCGCTTCTCGCTATCTCCTCTTGACTACGAGCCAATGCCAGATGGCCTAATTGATTTCTTTCTAGTTGATATATTTATGCTAGAGGACTGTACAGTCCCTTTCTCTCTTCTCTGCAAAAATCATTGCTCATGGGGAGAAACCGCACTTTGGCACCATTTTTTGTTCAACCAGTCTGAATTTCTTCTCAAAAAAGGGGCAAAAAGGACCATTATGTCTAAAAGTTCATCCTTTGACCAATTAATTCTATACAAGGGCTTAGCAGCAGGGGCTCGATATTTGAGATCAATGATCATCGAGTCTTCTTGTGCATCTTCTGGAATATCAAAAGAAATACCAAAAGCTTGTATTTGCCTTAGGGTCAATCTCATGAAATTTCTCCTATGCACCTCGCCTTCATCTTTATAGTCTTCCCAAAAATCTTCAATATGAGGGTGATGTTCATATCTACTAGCTCTTTACAAATTTTTCTTACAATAACCCTTGCTATCAAAATTACTTCTCATGGGAAAACATTGAAAATTGAATTCATTCAAGGCTTTTTGCACACCCCTAGGAATATTATTACTTTTGCAAGAAAATGAAGGCATGGAAAATGGAAAATATTACTCCCTCTTTCCCATGTTTGAATATTTAACATTTGCAATGACCATCTACTAAAAAACTTCATGAAAAACCAAGAAATCACTTGGGTAACAAGACAATTTCATTGGAACCTTCTCAAAACCTCTAATTCTAAGATAAGTGAATCTATTGAACTGAATTTAGAGACTTACAAACATCAATACCAGAGCATCCACTTAAGGTGAAACCCTCAGCTCAAGATTTCCATCAATTTTTCTCATAATATCCATTAAAAATGCCTCATTGATGTGGCAAATATTCCTCATTCCAACCTCCTTAGTGAGCTCTGAAAACCTTCTATACACAGGAATGTTTGGTGTCAAAGATCATTGCAATTCCAACCCTACCTAGATAGCCTCTTGACTAGCTAGAATGTAAATCTGGTATGAGCACATGTTGAAGGAAACAAATTGCAAGAAATTTCTCCATTTCTCAATTAAATGATAACTAATAATCTCAACCCAATCAATGAAGTTATTTTCACTTCAAATCACCAAAATAAAATGACACATCCAAAATTCAAAAGAGTCTGAACATGCATTACCAACCACATGATGTAGTAGCATCTAAAATTTCATCCTTAAAATGAACCCTTTTAAGTTTTAAGGGAAACTGAGACTTACGCTTTTTCTCTAACTTCAAACAATTCTTCGCAATGGAATTTTTTCACCATTCCTCATTCATTCTAAAAAAATCTTCACCAAAAGCTACAAACATTTTCTCTATAGTTTCCCTCTTCGGAATGCTTAATGCACTTGAAATTACTTGAGTGATTCTTGTAATGGCTGACCCATCCACAACTCTAATTTCTCGAGTCTCTAGAATGTAGCCCCTTGCACATGTAATCACCAAGTCGATGTTTTGTACAACCTTAGGAAAACCTACCGTGTGTGCCAAATGGCTCTAGAGAACTTTATCATCCACGGTTGTTCTCTTCCTCTGCTCCAGGGGCACCTAAAACTCCTCCAAATTGAGGTGGGAAATTTTAGTGTCCCTCATACCAGACTAGTGATTTTGAATTCCACTTTGGTTGTGCATGAGCGCAAATTCGCGGAGATGGAATGTTTGTAATTGAGAAGCACTAGCATTGGAAAATAATGAGAATGCAGGCTAAATAACATATGTCATAGTAAAAAATTTCCACCTACTGGCACTTATACCATTAATTTTGATTGGGCGTGCATTTAATGTGACATTCAATTTCATTCCTCAAAATGATAGCCTATAAACCTAAATGATTTTTTAAATTCCTGAAAAGAAAACTCAAGGTTAGACCATACATAGCATTCAATGAGATGATGATGCCTTTGAAACCCAAGATAAGTCCATATGTTGCCTGGTCACGAAAACTTGGAACCTTATAACCAAACTCAGAAGTTTGGAGCTTTTGGAATCCTCTGACTCACCGACTACAAATAATCAAGATGTCTTTGACCAACAAGGACTTCCAACTCAACAAAGTGAACCAATTCGGGGAATCTAAAAGTTATGAAAATTTAGAACTGTGCAACAAGGTTATAAAACTCTAAGGACTAGCGATGAAGGTTATGGAAAGCAGAAAAACCCTGAATTGTTCAACAAAGTGAGCCAAGTCAGGGAGTCTAGAAGTTTTGAAACTTTAGAACTCTGCGACAAGGTTATAAAACTCTGAGGACTAGTGAATAAGGTTAGGAAAAGTAAAAAAATTGTGACTTGTTCAACAAAGTGATCCAAGTCAAGAAATATGGAAGTTTTGAAAATTTAGAAATGAACGACAAGGTTATAAAACTCTAAGGACTAGCAACTAAGGTTAGGAAAAACAAAAACCAAAAATTTGAGCATTCCCCAAGAGAAATAAACAATAAGGTATTGAAAATGAATTAGGTAAAAGAGCCGAAAGACCAAAGGAGGGGAATTTTAAAATTGATGACACTAGCTTAAAATTTATGGATAACAAGAAGTAAATATAATGAACTTATTGATGAATATAATTAGAGTCAACAAAAGGTTGTTGAACTTGAATTCTGGCTCTCATTTAATGAACTAGTTAAAGTACCTTGATTAAAGCATGAATTCATATAAATGTTTAGTGGAACCAATAAATTATTAAGTAGTCATGGATTTTGAGTATTGATGTGTGAATTGTAATGAAATTTCACTAAGATTATGGATTCTTGGAATTAAAATCATTGAATCACCTTATAGTTCATATTTTAATTGTGTTAATAGTAAAACTTGAAATGTACTCAGTGATTCATCACTCAATTAAATTCTTAATAACATATTAATAGTAGTATTACTAGCATATACAACAATGAACATCAACAATCGTTTAATGTGTATCTATTATTTGAAACCATAGACTTTTTCTTCTAATGATAAAATTAATAATACATATAATTTGAGCTTTTTCATTGATTTTCACATGAAAGAGTACATAGAGGCATTGAAAATGAAAAATATTTCCCAAAGACAACTCTGCACAGAGCTGAGTTGGAACTCAAAAACTCATATTATCAAAGATTCAAAAATCAAATCATTGTATCACCTTTTCTAGGAACTTCCACTCTTCAGGAGGTTGAATTTCCATTCGTTCTAACCAATGTTGTTTGACTTGAAGTTTTGTTAACATTCCATGATTGTAATTGGAACCTGCCTTGAATTCTTCAATCAATTTTGCATTCAAAGTTATCAGTGTTCTGATGGAATCAAAATAGTTCACCACATCTGGGTTCTGAGGAAATTGGTGCAAATATATCTTCCTTGCACCCTCCATCTTCTTTCTTCAATCTTCCTTTCCAATGAATCGCTCATTTGTGTCAAAATCCTCTGGCAAACCAAGCTCTATGAAGTTCCATACCTTTTCATCCACCTTCTTCATCGTGTCTGCAGCCAAATGCAAATATTCCTTTGTTTCACGCATTCTCAAACTCTTTTCAATGATAGATGACAACTTCATTGAGTTAGCAATTTGATTAGTAATCCCTTTTGATTTCAAATCATTGTCATTGGCTTTCTACAGTATTTGTAGAACTTGATTTGTAGATTTCTCTAATGCCAACACATTTTTGTTGTCCACTAAATATTTGTTGAGCTTCTTATAATGTTGTCTGATAGCATCAATCAATTGAAACATGTCACACAAATGATTAATCCTCTGCATTATTTCATCCAAAATGTTTTCTTCCATACTCCTAATTGTTTTTCTTCCATCAACACTGCCTTCAATCTTTCATTTATTTTTCTCTTTTTCTCCAATTTTTGTTCCCACTATGCATTTCCATTCACAATTCTTAGTCTTAATTTTTATGAAGTGGATTTTTCTCATCATTTTTCTTGTTTCTCTCATCTATCTTTTTCTTCAGGTCATTAATTTCTCTCTCATTTTTTTTATCCTCTTTGGTTGTTGATGTAGAGGCATATTTTTTTATTTTTTTTCTCTAATTCATTGCTCTTGTTATCTGTTGATTTCCTCTTTGATTTTTCATTTGCTAGGTCAACCTGTAAATTTTCTATTCAGGTCTACAACCTTTTCTTCTCTCTATATTTCTTTAGCAATGATGTGTACACCAATTCATTGTTCTTCTTTCATACAATAATTTTCTCAGTATTTTTGAGTCTAGAAAAATCCAATTGAAAATTGGTCACTTGGTATTCAAATTGATCCATTTGATTTGTTGGTTTGTTTTGAATTATGGGAACAAAAATTGTGTACTCCATGATTTATTTATTTGTTTCAAATGTGGGTAATATCATGGTTGTTGTAGGCTCTAAAGTTATAGAAGACACAGTCTCCATCAATTTCTTATTTTCCTTTTGATACAAGTCTGATTTCTTTTTAAACTCTTCAATGAAATCATAACTCGGGGATGTAGGAGCAATGGAATGCTTGAATGGTGAAGGAATAGGAGTACTTGTAGTTGATAATGATTTCACAGGCACACTAACTACCAGTGGAGGAGTGCCTGGAAATAACTCCTTTGTGGTGGATCCACTAATAGTGTGACTTGGACCTATCAAAATCCTTTGCCTCTTTTGTATGCCTTGATCACTTGGTGTTTCTATGGTATCTTGTATTTTTTCCTCTTGTGCGTAATTTGTTTTTGTGGCAGATTTTGAAAAATACTACTACTGCTACCCATACCATCACCACCAAAGGAAATTCCAGTTGCACTAAACTCTCCACCATGGGAATGCCCTACTTGTGATTGTATTTGACCAAGAGGATGAGGATTAGCAGCTTTAACAAATTGAATTGTTTCATCTCTACTTGTATGCCCTTGGTCTACTGTATTAGCTCCAAGGTCAGGTCTATTAACTGGTTTTCTATGTTGTACATCTATTACTATAGGAATTTCTTGTCCTTGGGACCCCAAACCACCACCTTCATAACCCATTTTTTCAGCTATGGCTTCTCTTGAAGTATATGCTTCTTTTTTGACCGAACTTAAACCACCTTTGATATGGATTTCTTCTACTTCTTCCATATCATCATTAGATTCATAATTATATTCTTTGTTTCCATGTTCATCAAGATGCTCTATATTCCACAATTTGCTAAACTCAAGATCCTTCTTCATTATCTCCATACTCTACAAGAGCACTTGGATCACCTAGCTCCTTCATTATACACCAAAAGACAATATTTTTTTATCATGACCAATTTTTATCTATAAATTCCTTCTCTAGAGAACTTGGAATTTTTACTCTACTAGATGGTTTATCACTTTTTTCATAAAAAAAAATATATGTCTTGATTGTCTTTTGGTGCAATACCTTAATTTATGTTGACAATTGTTCAAAAGAAATACCATTCTTAGCAACACTTTTCTCCATTGCTATTTTGACCTCATCCCAAGAATCCTTGTTTCTCAAGTTTTCAAGCAAGTGTTTACTTTGATGTTGAATTCTACTTGCAACATCCTTATTGGCCACAATCATTGATTTAATGATTTCACATGGATCATACTACTAGTGACAAATATCATCAAATTAAAAAAATTCAAAGAATTATGTGCCACACTAAATGCATTTCTCTCTAATGTGAACCCTCCACATGAAAAAGATAAAGAAGGAAATAAAGTCTTCTTTTGCTAATTGAGAAAGTGTAGTTCATTAGAACTCTACATGTACCTTACATATTTCAATGCAAAAACTCTTTTCTATCACATGTATTGGAAGTTTCTATGGTGGTACCCCCAATCCATGAAATTATAGCAGAGTATATTCTTCCATTAAGTACCGATCAACCAATTGTATTTATTTTCCTAGTTGAATGCAGTTTCTACATGAAATAGGCAATCTAGGAATTGGGGTACTTGTAATTTCTTGATGCAAGGGAGCCAAAAAGTAGTCTAAAAAATGACTGTCTTTCCTTCGAGAATCATGCATCCTTATCAAAGTGGTCCATTCATATACTGGAGTTATTTATTTTCCTCAGCATTACTATAGGGCTGAATTTGAAGCTTGTTGGTCTGAAATATTCCTCTAAATTTGAATAGAAAAATATAGCACAAGTAGGTTGTGAACCTAAATGTCTTTGTGGAACCTACTTTAATAATTAAAATTTTTTTATGCATGGCTTCTCCAATGTGTTGAATAAAATTATATTTAACATGGTGAACACCATAATGGATATTATATACCATTTCAAGGAAGCTTGCACCCACCTCCAAATTACTATCCAGACCGAGGCAAACTGCTAGCATGGAAATAGTATCTTGAACCCATGGTTTAAAAATATCCAAATCATAAGGAGACTTATGATCACATTTCAATTTGTTTCTATCCTAAACTATTTTATTTAAGAAATAATTTGTCTCTCTTTCTTCAACTGCTTCACAATCACTAGCAAGCTTTTCTAGGTCAATGTGGACATTTCCAAATTCTTCGGTTGTAAACCCCAACATGTTTCCAACTTCTTCTGCATTAACGGATAACAATTCTTATTTTCTATCTTTATTAAGAATTTCTCTTTTGTTATCATCATAATTTTGGGCAAGGGAAAACCTCATGTAACATCATATGCCCTAATCCAGTTACCCATGGTGTAGTGATACTATTAACTTGTGTTTTCTTTGTAGCCTTATTCAGAGATGAAAATCTAATTTATGAGGTACACCAACCATAGATTTTAGGATCATAAATATCATGGTACCCATCAATGAAACCTGGGGTTTAGGGTTTAGAGACTTAAGAATACTACATGTGTTTTACTTTTAAAGTTGTTTTAAACTTTAGTGCACTAGGATTGACATCAAGGAAAAGGGGTCGATAAATTAATGTTGCAAAGGACTTAAAAAAACAAATAATGATACTAGAAACTGGTGGAGCAGGTCAACAAAAAATTACAAATTTAGAAATCAATAACATTTCAGTAAACCCTAACAAGAGTGACAACTTTTAGTGTTTATAATGTTTTTTATCAATTTGATGGAAACTTTCTTTTTTCATTTGGATTTCTTTATGTTTTACTTTTAAATCTGCATGCAATTATTTCATAAATAGATAAGACTTTAATTTCTTAAAGGAAAAAAACTTATTTGAATAGATTGTAATGCCCCGCCAAGTAACCTTAAAGGAAGTTACAATTAATGTCTTAAGCGAACCAATTTTTTTTTTTTATAAAATGCATTTAACATACACATTCACTTACTAATTAACAACAACCTCTAAGGCTTCAAGGTTAGGATTACTTAAACCCACACATACATATTACATATTACCATAGCAGTATAAACCTTATGAAATAAGCATCATACATCATAAGAATACCAAAAAACCCTAAAGATAATCAACCAAGATACAATCTCATAAACATTATCTTAATCCAATAGTTACATCACTCATTCCCAGAATGAGGCAATAGTACATTCAAAACTTATCTTTTAAATTCTTCATGCAAAGCTAAATTACATGCACTTAAATAAAACATGGTAAATACTGATTGAAAATACTCATGGATATATATATACATCTCAATATATTTTCTTCAATCATATTAACAAAATAAATATTTCCTTTTAAATCAAGTAATTACTTCTATTAAAAAAATATCCTTCTCTATACATTTTTCATACATACTAATCATTTCTTTTAGAATACTAATAATACCCAATTTGCAAACAACAGAATAAAATAAGATAAAATATTATTTATTCTCTCAATTGGATATATACCTTCAATATATATATACTAAATATAAATTAATATATTTAAATATATTTAATCATTAACATATCTTCTATTTTTTTACAAAATATCAAATTGTTTAATTCAAAATAAAATATTCCTTATCATCAATTTTCCAAAATATATATATATATATATATATTTCCAATTAAATCAAATTAATAATTGGACCTTTTACGCATGAATTTAAATTCCACAATTAAATTTTAAATTATGCATTCTTTAAATCAAATATTTAACTCCTTCAATTAAACTTTAACATGCCATTTTAAAATAAACAATAATTTTCTCATATGTTTATAATTTTAATTCCACTAATCTAATATACAAATTTTATTTAAAATAATATAAATAAATATAATACTTTAATATTATAAATTATAATATAAAATATTATTAAATAATATTTTAATATTATAAATTATAATATAAAATATTATTAAATAATATTTTAATATTATAATAACAATACATAAAATATTAATATTTATAGATATCAATTTATTATTATTTTATTATCAGAGCAGCCATGGGAAAATAACTTAACAACAGTCTCGTGTTTCAAGCATAACTCAAAAACTGTGATCTGGGTATTTGCGATTTTTTAACAGGAATAAGAGAACTTCAAGATGCAGAAACCCTTTAAATTGCTTGACAACTCAGTTTGTGTAGGTGGAGTTATATGTGACGCAACCAGACCATTTTACCATGAAATATATAACTACCCTGCGGATTTTAAAATCCGATTTTTAATAATAACCAGAGGGTTTCATTTTCTAAAAACATTCTAAATGCATTGTTCAATCTCTATGTTTGATTTCAATAACAACATAATCGATTTCACCAAATAATTTAAATTCAACCGAAGTTTTCACAAGCAAATGCTGTAAATTTATTTAATTCTTTTCTTCTAATATCAAATTTGTTTTCTAAAATAGATTTAATAAACAAATCTTTAATCACTACTATTTTAAAAAAACAATCAAGAACAATAAAACACAAAGAGGAAAACCTGGTACAAGAAGCCATAGGAAGAGATGAATTTCTGATGCAAGCCTCCTTCAAAGATTTCCTGAATTTTCTTCAATCCTCCAATGAATTCAATCCAAAACCCAACAAATGCAAACAATCTTTCCTTCAATCAATTCTACAATCAAAACTTTCTTCAAACCCTTCTTGTGCAAATTTTCCAAAATTTTTTCTCTGTTGTAAAAATGTATATTTTCTAAAAACTTTTCTACCCTAAAATTAAAACATGCATTCATTATAAAACAAAAATACCTAATACAACCCTAATTCACATTACATGCAAATTAGATATTTCAATTTCAATTTCAAATTTCAATTTCAATTTTCAAAAACCCACTTCCAATTTAAAATGCAATTTCAAATAATAAATTAATTTCCAAAGTTGAAACCAATTTCCCAAATAAACATTTAATTACAATTTCTAATTTAATTCCCACATGTTGAAATTAAATTCCAAAATTAATTTTAATTCTTTTATTTCCTTTCATTTTCTTGCACCACATTTAATTAATTAATTTAATTATTTAATAACTAAATTCAACCCCCTTGGATTAAATTTATTAATTAATTAATTTAAATATAAACTTTTATCCACATTGCATGATTTAAATTAAATAACCATCAACATGATTTAAATGCAATTATTCTAAATACCTATTTCCAAATCAAGAATCCTTCAGAATTAAATAACATTAAAACAAGATAGACAATGACTCGACACACACGACTGACAACACACTAAGGCTAGGGTGCAAACTTGACACATGTTACCTAGCTACTATCTCCTATTCAACTTAACCGTTGGATCGATATGCTCAAACCTATGAAACCAGGTGGAGTCGATGTCATGTACCTCCAATCCTACAACCAAGTAAACAACATCATACAATATATCCAGCATATAATACACATCGTGAAGAAGGAATTACGGATTCCCAGGGCGCTCGCAAGCGAGTGATACGAACTCGTCCTCTTCACCCATACACTCATCGAAACTGACACTTCTATCATAATCCAATAATCTCATAATAACATCTCATGTTAACATTACAATATCATTAATCCATAAAGCATGTGAAACAATAAGCAGGTAACTACATTCCACAATAATAGTTGTCGCTCAATAGTAGCGATCAAAACATCATAATGAAATGTATCTAGAAGCAAGGTAACTGCAACCAAATATAGCATAAATCAAACCGAACAAGAAGCAAAATGGAGGGGTATTACATAGATTCATAGAATTAGACACTGAAGTTCTGAACTCATAGAATAACTCTCTACTGTAAGTGTAAATGAATAAGGAATAATCACACAAGTTAGAACACAACCATTTATTTCATTACAACTGAATTACAATGTGACATTATTATAAAACATTTTAACGAGGAGTAGTTGTAGAGCAGACAAGCTCCTATTTTGTATAAATAACATGTCACTTTACATAGACATAATTTATTCCAATTTTTTTCTCATGTCAATGGATTACAAATTGATTCTGATTTCCAAGCTTCTATTGGTGACAACTTAATACAAACATAACTCTAAAAATAAATGCATGATTTCAAAGCTTCTACTGGTGACAACATAATACAAATGCGGCTCTGAAAATAAATGCAAGGGATTTCCCAACCATGCTAGGGAAAAGGCGACTCCAATCATGCCAAGGAAAATGGAGTTATGAAGATACAAAATGTACTTATCCCCTTTGAGAACTAGATTCATGCAAAAGATGAGGGGTTATAAAACTACTCCCATCTTTTACATACAACCTCGATGTACTGGGATAGCACTTATATCCATCGGAGCTCCTCATCCTGGTTAAAAGACTCTCTAAGAATTCAAGTTAACCAAATTAATTTCTTTCCAATTCCACCCATTCTAATTCTCTGAACTTGAAGGAAATTATTCTTTTACTTTGTATCTACATAACTTGAGGTAGGAGAATTTATAGTATCCCCAATAATACCACATCTTCTTCTTCATGAATCCTTATTAACCCTAGAAAATGAAAACTTTAATGACACTATACACTATCACTATCCCTATTTATGGGCCACCAATGTCACTACTAGCCTAATCTCTGTTTACTTGTAACTCATGTTGTTATCCATGTGAGGTTGGGTATAGTGATAATCGTGATTCATGCAAAACAAAAAAGTAACTTAAGCAATTTGTGTAACTTAAGGATTGCGTGTACAATTCCATCTATACCTCAAGCTAACAAGTTTTCAATACCACCATTTATTTTCCAAGAAATACATGCAATATGCTACTAAATCTATTTCACCAACCTCCTTATTTAAGATTTGTCCTTTTAGAGGATTTAAAAGATTACGTTAAACCTCAAGTTGAAATTTCAAATCATTTGAGAAGACATCCCTTAATGGAACCATACAATTCATTAGATGAGCTGACACGTCAAATTTTTTCCTCCCATCGAGGTCACCTCATCGCTGAGAAACAAAACTCTATAACCATCTATCAAGAGTTCTAAATTTTTAATAACTTCTGATATTTTGACTACATAGAACATGATTGGATAAGACTTGAAATTTAAAGATAGGCCAAGTGGTTGGGTAGTTTTGAAACTTCAAAACCTGGTAACTTGGTTAGGAAATTTGGTAGAGTCATGACTAGGTTATAACACTTACGGAATTCGTGACGTCATCAAAAACCCACATTATTTTATAAGGTTGATATTGATAATTCAGCCTTGTTTGACATTTACATCCTTTGTGTAAAACCTTAAGTTTTTAAGCCCTGGTCCTACATTCTTCCTAGGCAATCCCTCTTTTAAAAACAAAATTATGCACATGCATATTTCCTTGTCTGTTTTGATTGATGAGTGATATAAAGGAAAAGGAATGGTGGGTTGTGATCTTGCCATGTGTCTACATCTAGTGTTATTCTAGAGGTTTCAATTCATAAGTCTTCTGCTTCAGAGATTTACTTTCGGAATGAAACTATAGTCCTCCATCTAAAATTCATCGAACAATCATGGATTATATTAATTTGAATTGAATATATCTTCAAAAATAATAATTGTATTAACACTTGTCTGCATTCTAGACTCTTTATGAAAGAATTTGAATGTGCAGAAAATTTGTCTCAGAATTTGATAATTTTGCCAACCACACTATAATTTTTTATTTGCGTATCCATTTATATTGCCACTGATTTTTTTATTAATTTGAGATTATGTGTAATTCACCAATGAAAATATTTTTTTTCTTTGAAAAAACATTTTAATCTCCAACAATTTATTTTTCCATTTTGAAGATAGGATTAATTCGCTAATGGAAAAAAAAAATGGTTTGAAAAGAGGATTTAATCACCAATGAAAAATATTTTATTCATTTAAAAAAATTGCAATTCGACACGATTTTCCACAGTATTCTAGAGATTATAAAACATTTGCCACTTAGGATTTATTTTTTTCCGAAAAAAAAAACAATTCGCCAATAAAAATAATATTTTTATCGAGAAGTATACAAGATTCGCCAGGATTTTACACCTTCGAATTTTCTTAAAGTTTTCCCTGTTCCTCTATATGTACCTACAATTTTTTCTATGTCGTAAAATTTTTATGTTTTTTCTGTTGTCTTGTGTTTTCCTTTAGGAGATGATGCAAGGTTTTGAAACATTTAGGTATCTTCCATGTTGACCCAAAATGATTTTTCTTTGTTTTTAATCTTTGTGTCATTCTTCTAGTTTTATTAGTATTTGAGGAATGATGATGTTTCTGAGCTCTGTATATCATTGTAGCAAAGACATACTGACCCTAAATCCATAGATCCCTTATATATTTTTGGGAGAAACCCATCCCTCCTATTTTGTGATGTAGCTTTATTTTGTAAACATATGACTTGGCATAGGGTTCTATGAGGAAAGATCTCGTCTTAGGATTGAAAATTGGCTACTTTAAAGCAATTTCTCACTATAATAGTGTTAGCAACTTCTTTAAAGTGTGGTCATACATCGATGATATCTTTTCACATTTTGTATATTTCATGGCATGAGTAACTTTTTTCTTGTGATGTGTCATTTTATTAGTGGTGTCATTGGGCTTGATATCCTCCAAGAGTATGATATTTCTAAGCATATGACTTTCTCTTAGTGGCTTGATGTAATGTGAGGCATCCCCTATGTTGGAATTATATGTTACTCTTGATTTTTACTCTCTTGGAGACATTAGGCATGATTTTCCCTAAGAAGAAGACCTTAAACGAACCAAGCGTTCAAGTCCCTTTGAAAAAGAAAAAATTTACTAGAATTATTGTTCATAAGTGTTTGGCATAGCACAACTTGGAAACCTTGTGAAGATTGAAACCCTAATTCTAGGCCACCTAGCATAACACACTTTTCTTTTCTTTGGAGCCTTGCCATGTGCATGGCTTCTTAGCATAACACAAGTTCATAAGCACAAGACGAGAATGTGAGTGACATCATATCAAAGTTATCATAGGGATAGCTTTTGCATGGTAAGTATAGTGAGAGACGACACACAGACATGAATTTCTCACTAAGCCACCTTCTTGGAGGGATACTCACCTTGTGGACTTCCTAAGGTTTCACTACCCCAGAGTGAGCACGCGTGTGTCATTTTCATAGTGGATATTGAGTTATACTTGTGAAAGTTCTTTGGAAAAATAGTTGTGACATATTCCACCTCACATTTGATAGTGAAGGCTTGGTCCCTCCTCTTCTCTTGGAAAAATAACTCACACATGTTCCACATCACATTTGACAATCGAAGCTTGATCCACCTCCCTTTTCTTTTTTTTCTTTGATATTGTATGATTGTGTATCTTTCTCATTGTTGCATACATAAGTGTCTCGAATGCTTACTTTAGTGCGAGTTGGACATGGGATCATACTCTCATGAAAGTGGGTGAAAAATATAGTGTCAAAATAAGTATCCCTTTTTCAAACTTAAATTGGGAATAACTAATATTAAAATGAACGTAATGTTGCCTTCATTTAATGTTTTAATGTGTTCTACACATTCACATTAATCTTAGGCCCCTTTTCCATAAAATAGACTTAATGGCCCCTTTAATTCAAATTCAAGCCGACTTAATTTCATATTTTGAGGGATAAAGCTTGAAATTCATAAATAATATTACACAACACATAATTGTTGAAGGTGTGTGTCCTAGGTTATTGACCTAGGACCCATTTTCCACTTGGTGAATGGGTCCTCACTAGGTCCTAGGACCATATTTCTACATAACATTTAACATCCCCCAAAGTGTGTCCTAGTTAAGTGAGTTAGGACCCATTCACCACATGGTGAATAGGTAATCACTTTAATCGTAGGACTGCCCCTTGGAATATGGTTTTTGAATTTTTTTAATGGTTTCAAATTATATATCTGATCTCAGCTTGTGTTATTTAAATTTCAAGAATTAAGAGTAAGTTATGTATAAATATAAGGTTATTTCACTTAGTCTCATCTAAAAACCTATCAAAAGAAGATTTCATGCAAGCTAAGTATATTCACAATAGAATCATAGACCATTCAAGAGCATTTATAAGGAATTCAAGGGTAGATTATTGAAGAACATTTCCACAATCAAATATCACATCATCATGTAAAAGGCATAGTGCATCATCCATGTTGTTGAGCTAATGTGTTGATTTAGCATTGAAGATCATATTCAAGCATTGTTTCTAATCAAGTGTTTTGATCAAGATCAACATTCATTGAGGCCACTCCATGCCAGATTGTTGATTTGTACTCCAAGGTTTCAACAAGAATTATTGAGTTGTTAAATTTACATTTTGTTCATTCATCTTTCCTTTTATGCATTGTTTCATTATAAGGTTTAATTACCAAAATGAAGTTTGAGCAAGGAAAACCCCTATTCCCTAACAAACCAAAAATTTTCTTCTCGCTTGATGTGCGATTATAGGTTTTAGGTTAAATATCAATTGAAGAACAAAAGTTGTCTAAGTTGCAAAGTTGTCAAAGTTGTAATCTTTCTTGCAAGATCATGGAAACCAAGCTACTAAATTTATTTTCAATTTTCTAGTAGTCTCCAATTAGGAATTGGAAGTGTAGACACTGAAGAATAGAGCTCAAAAATCATTTTTCTATAACCCTAGTGATGACCCATTCACCATAGGCTGAATGATTCCCCTGTGCGGTCTAAAAAAGTACTTTCTACAATAGGTACGCAACATTTTATTGTCTTAAAACCTAAATTTTGATTTGTATATTGGTTAGGTTTGTTTCTTGTATTCATTAATGCATTATAATCCTCATAATTGAGTGAAACACTAGTAAAAATTAGGGTCATCATTTTTATCTCATTACGGTGAACCTTCTCTTTTCCTACGTTTCCACCATTACCTCAACCTATCTTGTCTAGTTCTCCCCACTTTCCTTCACATAATAGAAATGAGTATCATCTTATTGAACAATTTTATAATACTCTTGCTAAGATATCCTTATGGGATCTTATTAAAGCCTCACCTAAATATGATAGTATGCTTCAAACAACCTTACAATAGTTATGGTTCCTTCTACTACAAATCCAAATAATGTGGCAGCCCTAGTTCAAGGAATCAATGAAATTAATCTAGATATTTGTTTTGCCAAAGTGAGTTACCCTCCTTAGAAGTTCAAAAATAATATGAATCCTTCATAATAGTAGCCATTATTTATAGGAAAGGAACAAAGAGAACCATTGTTAACAATGGTTCAACCCTTAATGTGTGTAGTGTGAAACTTTTAGATAAGATTGGAATTGATAAGATTAAGACTAAACTTGAATTGTTGTCCATTTGTGGGTTTCATAACATAGGAAAATAGCCACTTGGTGTGGTCAAATTATCTATTACCATTGGAAAGGCCACGTTACAAACTACTATTCATGTTATACCTCATGATCTTTACTATAATATATTTTTACGTAGACCATGGATTCATGAAATGCATGTGCAACATTTAACTCTTCATCGTTTAATGAAGTATGTTTACAATTATAAGGTTTACATATTCAAGGATGACCCTAAATATGAGAGTTGTTTGCACACTGAGAGAGATAAATAAATTCCTATGAAAACATTGATACCAACTTCAAAATATGAAATCAAACAAGAACAAGAAAAATAAAAGCATATTCAAGAAGTCATGGAGCTATTAGAAGATGAATAGGGTTCCTTAGATTCCACACCAACATTCATGGGATAATATAAGATGACAACAAAAAAACTTGAAAAGGGAAAATAATCATTGGTAATGTAAAAAAAAAACTCGGAAAAACCCTCACACGCATCTACTTCATCCACTTTAGAAGAAGACACAACTTATCCAGCAAATTTTGATGAGGTGGACAATGAAAAACCACTGAATCTAAATGAAATGGAAAAAAATTATGGAAAAGGTTATGGGCTCTTAAAAAAACTTTGTTATAGTGGAAAAGGATGTGATAGAAATTAACAAGGCATCCATGTTTCTTTAGAGCCTAACACATAAGAACAAAAAAGTGGTATTGGATATTTCCCTTCTAAGATAATGAAAGCAATGAAAAGACCTTCACTCAACATCAACACCATCATGTGTAGTTCCTCTAAGACAACTCTCACTTTGAAGAATCCCAAATTGGTTGATACAACATGTAAGGAATCATTAGAAAATATTGAAGATGATGAAGCCTTGAAGGAAATGTTTGGAGTTAATGACATTCTATTTACTCCCCCTATGAAACAATGAGTCAATTATGTTATGGTTAGTGCTAAACAAGTGGACGAAGAAAAGGAAATAAATGATGTTGACGATGATAAAGAACACAACTCTAAAATTTTGAGACAAAATGCACTCCCTATGGGAGATACAATCAACATACTGATGGACACATCTAATGAATAAAAAATGATTCAAATAGGAAAGTGACTTGATGAGGATGAACAAGAAGATCATGGAACCTTATTACATGAATTACATGAACTCTTTGTTTGGACTTATTCAGACATGTTGGGTATTGATGCTAAGATAGTAACACACAACATAGTCCTTGAACAAGATGATAAACAAGAAATAATGAAGATAAGAAAGATGAATCCTAAGATAGATTTATTGGCTAAGGGTGAGATTGGAAAATCTCCTTGAAATTGAATTTATACATCATATTGACTATTCTCCATGGATCTCAAACATTTTCATAGTTGCAAATCCTGATAATCATATTATGATGTGTATGGATTTTTGTGATATTAATAAAACATGGTTAAAAGATGATTTTCCTTTTCCTAATATTGACATGATAGTAGATTCGACTATGGAACATGTTTTTTTGTCATTCATGGATGGATTCTTGGGATATAATCAAATCTTTATCAACCCTCAAGATCAATACATGATAACATTTAATACATCTTGGGGAACATCCTATTGGGTGGTTATGCCTTTTGGCTTAAAGAACACAGGAACAAAATATCAAAGAGCTATGACATTGATATTTCATGAATACATACACAAGATTTTGGAAGATTATGTTGATGATATTCTAGAAAAATCTTTAACCTATGAAGACAATGTTAACATCCTTTGGAAAATATATGAAAGAATTCATAATTATAACATGAGATTGAATCTAAAAAAGTGTTTCTTTGGTGTGGATAGTGGAAATATTTTAGGTTTTGTAGTATGTCACTGAGGCATTGAGGTGGACACAAATAAAATTAATGGTATCATTAACATTGCACCTCCCTAAAAAAATTTACTAGTTTCATACCGTACGATGGAGACTCAAAGTTATTCATCAGTTTGTAGCATCCTCATTAGAAAAAATATTATCCTTTATAAAACTTCTAAGAGAGAAGTTGAGTTTAAGTGGGATGAGGATTGTAAAGAGGGCTTGGAAAGTTTCAAATATTATCTTCCTACTCCACCTATTTTACAACCTGTTATGAAATAAAGACCATTCATCCTTTATACAACAACATCAGCCCATGCTCTAGTAGCATTTTTTGCTCAACAAGATGACAGTGGTAGAGAACATCATGTTTATGAAATTAGCTGAACTTTGATTGATTATGAAACCAGATACACAACAATAGAAAAACAATGTTTGGATGTTATATTTGTGACTAGTAAATTGAGACACTACTGATGAAATGTGAAAATTCATGTGATGAAAAAGTTCGATCCCTTAAAACATCTTTTTTCTAAAATTGATTTATCAGGATGTTTGGCTATATGGCTTACATTGTTAACTGAATTTGATCTTAAATTTATCTATCGAAAGGAAATTAAAGGACAAGCCTTTGACCAACCACTTAGTTGATGCTCGTTCTCCCTTAGCATTACTTAATGTAGACTCGTTCCTTGATGAAAGTGTGTTGACTATCAAAAAAGAAATATGCAAGTTATATTTTGATGGTTCTAAGTGTCCATCTAGCTTCAAAGTTGGGGTTATAATAATTCCTCCTTTAAGAAAGCCTATTTCTTTATCCTACTATCTACACTTCCTATATAAAAATAACACTACAAAATATGAAGTTTTAATTGTTGTTATACATGCAAAGTTAGCAAGGTTACGTGTTCAACACATTTCTATATTCAGTGATTCTCAATTAGTCATTAAACAAATAAATGGTTCATATCAAGAAAAGTATGATAAACTCATTCGATATAAAGACATCATGATGACATTATTAGATAAATTTTAATCATACACCATTGAAAACATACCACAAAAGGATAATCAACATTAAAATGCAATGGAAAGTGTTGCTTCCCTTGTATCTCATGAAGATCCTATTGTTGATTTTTACATGTATACTCCAAACAATCCTAAGATGATTGATAGATGAAAAAATTAACGAAGTGTTATTAATTGATGTCGAAAACTATAGGAAATGGTACGTGCAATAATATTCAATTTCTTAAAAGAAGGTGCCTTTCCTAAGCCTACAACTAAGAACACTCGAGCTTGTCCTCAAAAACTCATATCTAAATACTATATTCTAGCAGACATTCTATATAGATGGTCATTTGATGGTCTCTTGCTTAAATGTCTTAAACAATCTAAAATACCTATAGCCCTTCAAGAAGCTAATGTAGGTGCTTGTGGAGGAAGTTTTGGAGGAATATCATTAGTTCAAAAGCTAATCTGCATACGATATTATTGGAGACATATGGAACAAGATTTTTTTTCTCACATTAATAAATTTCATAAATTTCAATAATAGAACAATTTGATTCATGTTCCCACTTTTGAGATTCATTCCCAAGTTCCTATTTGGCCATTCTTGGTTTGGGATTTGGATCTTATTGGAAAAATATCATGACCCTATTCTGGTAGTGTAGTGTAGGAAAATGCATACCCTTACATTTTCACACTTGTTTTGGCCCACCTTTCTTTTGTTTATATTTATTTATTTCCTAATTAGTTCTATTTTGCATCAACAAGCTGAATAAATTACATCTTTTTATAACTAATCCTAACAAACATCAAAGGGTAAATGATAATTTAGTTATTTTAGTTGTGTGTACCTAATTTCTAGGTTGGGACTAAGATTCCATATAGGGCATCTTTATCCCCCAAAGGTCTTGGGACCATCTTTTTTAAAACACCTTAAGTGGGCCCCTTTTTGGAGTCTATGCCTCAAGTTTTAAGCTTGGGGAATAAAATTCCACCTATGATGTCTTAGTCCCCCTTAAGTTATTTTCAGGATTTAATTTTAAATCTTAGTGTGATTTAGCCTCCTTTAGTTAATGATTTCATATGTTTTCTTGTTGTGGTGTAATTTCAGGATATTAAGCATGGATAAGTATAAATATAGGGTTATTCCACTCATTTTCTCCAAACAAGCATTCAAGCATTCACCTTAATAGCATAATTGAGTTTACATGAGCATTTAAGAGTAACTCATAAATAATTTGGAGCCATCATAAAGATTCAAGCATCATGTAAAATATATTATTGTATCATGTAATTTATTTGAGCTAACATTTATAATGAAGGGTTTTGATTCAAGAAAGCAATTCAAGTCAAGATCTATCAAGCATTCATTTGATTCAAGATCTACATTCAAGCTAGCCACATCACAAGTTTGAAAATTTCATAACAAGGGTTTGGTGAGTTGCAACATAGAACATTGTCCATTCATCATTTACCTCCATTATTTCATTTCATTCCAAGGTTTAATTACCAACAAGGGGTTTGACCAAGGAAAACCCCAATTTACTAAAAATCAACACGTTTTTTCTCTCTTGTGTGTTTATGTTTGTAGATTTAGTTTGGAGATTATTTGAAGCACAAATTTGTAAATTTATAAAGTTGCATTGCAAATTTGTCATCTTCATGGAAAGTCGCCTACAAGACAAATCTGGAAGTTTCAAGACCTGAGATTTCAAAAGAAGGAAGTACAAACATTGAGCCTCAGGATCACATTTAGATATTTTGGAAATTCATATCAGAATTAATTTAAAAGTAAGGGTGTCTTAGTCCTCCCAAGGGAATTTTATAGAGATTCTTTTAGATTGTATTTTGACATCCGAAGATTTTCCATTTCCCCCAAAAACAACAACGAGACTAAGACAACAATAAGGGAATCTTAGTCCTATCTAGCATAATTTGACAATATTTTTGTATTTGTAGAATCCTCATCACTTTTCTAGACTTCCCAGGTACACACATCCTAACTTGCTATTACTTAATTTTGTCCTTTTAATCTATCACTTGACTTACATTACTATGTTTTGTGAGTTGAATGTTGAACCACCAAAAGCATCTACTAACAAGGGAAAGAGGATTCCCCAAATAGGCTTCTAGGGTTTTTCACCCTAGAAGCACTTAGTGTAGGAATGTCACTCTTTCCTCTATGTTGATATGTTTTGTATGATTACATTCAAAGGAAGGATAGGGGTTATTTATGAAGGTTGTGTGTGTGCAAAGGTGTGGATGAAACTGAAAGAAAAGTAATATTAATCTAATCTATGAATGCCAAGAAAATGAAAGTAAACTAATATAAGCTAATTTGAATGA
This sequence comes from Sequoiadendron giganteum, assembly GCA_007115665.2. Taxonomy (NCBI): domain Eukaryota; kingdom Viridiplantae; phylum Streptophyta; class Pinopsida; order Cupressales; family Cupressaceae; genus Sequoiadendron; species Sequoiadendron giganteum. The sequence goes on along the minus strand of CM021100.1, from coordinate 523,221,598 downwards.
ACCTAAATATGTACACAATACAGAAAGGAAACATAAAGAATAGAACTTGTGCACCTGGGTATGAGATGTTGCATATGGAAGGCCCTGAAATCCTCTGGAAAATGCCTAAAATGAGCAAAGGGACATTCCCACCAAGTTGGGTGACCTAGTCCTCTTGTCGATAAACTTTGTCAGAACAGGTTTCTGCTAAAAGGGTATCTGAATCAACAAAAATCCCCAAAAATCTTACTCAGAGGGACAAGGTCACCATTATGGGTGACCTAGTGCTCTTCTAGGGTTTTTTTGAATCTAAAGATGGAATATGGAGCCCTCTATTTGTATTTCCTACTCTTCGAGGTGTCTAGTCTCGAAAATATAGAATTTGACCTGTAAGTGTCTTCCAAGCTACAAATAGGGTTTCTTCAACCCTAATGATCTTGGATGATTTGTAGGATGATCTTGTACATTGGTATTTTTCTAAATATCCCTACAAGACCTCCAAGACAGACAAAATAAGGAAAACTAGTTGATTGTTAGAGTATAGGGGCTTGCCTTGGTCAAGCCCCTTTTTAGATAGTTAAACCAAATGAAGAAAGGAAATAAGAAAGCATGGAATATGAAATGATCGATTCAATACCTTGTCATGATGAATTTTCTTGAGTTGTAGTACTGGTTCAACTCTTGGATGCTTCTTGAGGGATGTCTTGTTGAATTGGAAGGATCAAACCCTAACTAGCTTGAGAGGAAGCAATGATGGGAGAGAGAGAGAGAGATTAAGAGCAGAAGTGAAAATGAGGGTACCTTATGAGAAATTAGGGTTTTGAGGCTTACTTATACAAGATATGCCCTAATTTTCTTGAAATAAGCTCATATTGACTGACCTTAGGGTTTTTAGGACAAAATCCTAAAAGAAACTTATGTTTAAATTAAAATTTATGCCACATGGGACTAGGTCACCCAAGGTGGTGACCTAGTCCACCTGGACCATTTTTCAGTATTTATCGATAATTAAAATGTGTTTATTTATGTTTGTGAGGGTTTTGTTTTGAAAACTCACCAAGATAGGATTTGTATGAGGATTAAGAAGTCATTTTGGCATAGCGATGTATTGATTAAGTGATGAAAAGCCTAGGAAAGTGCAAAAATGTCTTACAACACCTTACAAAACTTCATGACAAGGCTTGGAAATGGGTAAAAATGGCTTTAAAATGGTCCAAAATCCATAGGAAAAGGTTCGAATGAGTGAAAAGTGACCAAGTTCTCCCTTTTTTGTGACACATTTAGCCCCCACTTTAATGAGAGGATGAACTTGCTTGAAACTCACACTAAAGTAGCCACATGATTCATATGATGAAGAATGAGAAAGAAGAAGAATGAGAAAGAAGAAGGAGGTGGTCAAGCCCCCAAGGATTTGACATTCCAAGTCAGCTCAACATCAATGCCAAAGACATTCAAGGGTGAATGCATTAAAACAAGGCGAGATACATAATCATGCGATGACAAGGTTTTTTGTAAAGAGAATAAGGGGATATGTGCTCACTCTAGGGGCATAGAACATCAGGTTGTCTATAGGGTGAGAAGTCCCAAAAGGTGAGAAACATACACATTTTTGGTATGTGCTCACAGAGGTGGCTATGGAGAAATTCATGCCGCTTGTTGGGCTTCCCTTTGAACCATATCAAAGTTATGCGTCATGATAACTTTGATAAGGTGCCACAAAAGAAAGTGATGGTTTGAAATGATGGTGTTTCAATGGGATTTTAATTTGTTCGTGTGATGTCTTGACCTAGGAAACATTATATGTAATTTTACGAAGAGAGGCGAAGTGCAATTGTACTCATCTTGTATTGAAGAGAGGAAAGGGCTCATCTTCTATCCAAAAGATGAAAAATGTAGATGTCTCAATCCTAAACAACATTGTGTGTAATATTTTCAAGAGAAGGAATCGTGAGAAACAAAAAATCACACAGTGAAAATGTGAGTGGTAATGTATGCCCCCAATTTAAAGGAGTTGTGAATCACGCCATTGTGAACAATTAATTAAAAGTAGATAAGAGAAGGGACATGAGAGCTTGTTCGAAAATCCCTATGCCGATTCATATGGTTCCAAAAAGCTATGTCACGAGAAGGAGGGTATGTCACATGTGAGTCAATCTTAAGACATGTCGTCCACATCCCAAGGTTGCTCTTAAATGTTCATGAAAAGTTAACGACTATTCGAAAGAGACAACGAGAAGTGACATACAAGGGGAGAAAGGCTAACTAATCTCTTGCCCCCACTTAGTGCAGAACAACAATGAGCTGAAAGGATTGAGGGAATGGTAAGGTTAGAGTGAAAAGTCAGTATCAATTAAAGGAAGGAGGTTCCCCCATAGATGAAAGAACACCACAATCCTTAAGATGTTGGATTGTACAACTCAATGCCTTATATTGATTGGAATAATGTTCATGAACTCGGTGGTAAGCACAAAATGAATTTTTTTTGAAACATTTCTTTCGAGTGCGAGGAGGAAGGGAGATCAAGTGATCTTGGAGGAGTATCAACAAGATACTCTCTTGATCAAGGGAAGAAGGTGATCCTTTCATTTGGGGCAAGGTGGGGTCTTGCTTAGTATAGCAAGTAATACCTACGCAAGGCTCTATAGATTGTGATATATTGTACACTCTCTAAGAGGAGTGTGGAATATATGAATCTAGAGGAGGGTACTTTATTAGTGTCAAAGGATCACTCTGGAAGGTGGGGTGAAAAGGGGAGGTTCGGATAGTGTTGATGTTGGAGGAAGACTTGAAAAATTTGATGAAGGGGAAAAAGCCAAGACCATAATGTGTTGATTACATGTTAGGCTCTATAGGGTTGCAAATACTTGTTTCATTAGCACCACAACTTTTTCCTTTATAGCCAAGTTGCTTCATGATATCATAACCTTTTCCATAAAGATTTTTAAGCATCTTTGGATCAGGTGAGGGGTCATTATTTGCATTCTTGGCTATGGGAGTTGAGGTGGATGCTTGTGAAGGATCATTCGAGTCTTGTGTTACCAAGACTGCGGGTCCCTTTGGGGAGTCTTTGGTATTGGTCATGGATTCTCCCTTGAAGGGAGGGGTGAAGTCTAAGGAACCCAAAACATCATCTAAGGACTTTGGTTGGACGGGTTCCACTGGTTTGGTGAGTGTAGTGGTGAAGGGTTTGGATTTTATTTGCTTAAGGTGGAAGATATTGTAAGGTTTAGTATCAGTGTTAAGTGTGAACACTTTGTTGTTGTAGATGTAATTCATAATTCAATGAAGTGTGGAGGGGAACACAATTCATTGCATGAATCCATGGCTTGCCCAAAATGAGGTTAGATGAAACATCATTTGGCATAACATGGATCGATGTGTTTAATGTGGTAACTCCAACTGTAAGAGGTAAAGTGATCACACCAAGTGGCTTTTGTCCTACAGTGTCAAATCGAGTAAGAGATAAAGAGGTAGGTTGGATGGTCAATCTATCAATATGGAGCCTATCTAAGAGATTTAATCTACACACATTAACTGAGGAGCCATTATCAACAAGGGTTTGCTTGATCTTTATGATTTTATATTGAGATATGATCATCAAGATTTCAACTTTGTTTTGCACATCCAAAGGAGGGAGATCACTTTGGTGGAAAACAATGTTATTGTTCAAGCCTTGGATCATAGTTGCAATGTCATTTGTTTGTGCATTGGAAGGGACAAGAATTTTTTGTAAGGCATCCTACATCATGTTGTCATAATCAGGGGAAGCTTGGATAAGGTCCCATAATGATATTTTAGCACGAGTATTCCTTAGTTGGTAAACTAGGTCATACTCCCTAAGGAAGGAATTGAATTGAGGAGAAATAGGAAGAATGGGACGGGATGAAGGTAAAGGTGTTGAGGATGATGGTTGAGTATGTGGAGCATTGAAGGTGTAATGTGTATGAGAAATGGTATCTTGACTCGATTTTTGCAACACATTAGGCTTAGGTCGGGAGAGAATGAATTTGGGTTTAGAAGGTGGGGAAAGGATGAGTTGAGGTTGAATAGTATTAACATCTCCTTGGGGAGGAGAGTCGATGTTATCCTTGGTTTGCATCATGATATCCACCCTAGAAGAAGAGTGTTTAGGAGAACTACAAACCTCATTTTCTTGACATTCAAGTCTTGGTTCTCCCAAAGTGACTTCATAACCAGTAGAGGAATGATCAATGATGGGACAATGGAGAGGTAAGAAGGGTGTCTATTTGATATTCAAAGGTCTCATTATCTTTTTCCATACCATCTACCCTAGTAGGAGAGTATGGAAGAGGTTCATCACATGCTTCATCACAAGGGAGGGAGGCATTGTCAAATAGATTACCCAATAGGGGAGGAGCATTAGGAAAAGGAGGGTCAATAGTTCAATTTTCAGATAGATTACCCCAAAGGGGAGGAGCATTAGGAAAATGAGGGTCAATAGTTTCATGACCCTTGGGTAAAGTATCTTCTAACACCAAACTATCCTCTTTTCATCAAGGAGAGGTATTAGAAGAGGGGAAAGATTGATCATTATAGTTAAGGAGACTAGGTAAGGTGATGTTTAAGAATGTGTTTATAATTTCATTTTCTTGTGTTAAACTATCTTCTCAAAGGGGATGAGGAGAAGAACAAGAAAGACTGTCATAATGCTCAATTATTGTACCTTCCTTTAACAAGATACCTTCATCACTAGAAGGAGAGGTATCAACAGGGGAACAATTATGATCATCATAATTATCTAGGTTTGTATTTACTTCTAATGCATCATCCTCACATAGAGGAGATATGGTAGGTTGTTTATGTTTAGGACTATTATAAACAATTTTATTCATTAGAGTCTCATAACTAGGTAATGTTTGGAAAGAATCTTTAACATGTTTAAAGAGTTTATAAAAAATATGAGGAAAAAAGGAATATATGAATATGTTTAAATAATTTACAATGCAAGATAAAGGAAATTCGATTTTTTAGATTGCAAAAGTAGGAAATTTTTTTATTACGCTATCAATGATCAAAAAATGAAACTTGGAAAATTGAAAATTGAAAATTTATAATACACAAAATGAGCTAATTTAAGATAATTTTAATAAAATACATGTAACAGAAACACAACCTATTGATACAAGTATGTAACGACATGAAACAAAAGCTAGAAAATAGGGTTTTCAACTCTGCAAAGGGTAGTTTCAGAACCTTGAAGGGACTAGGATGCTCAAAATAGTGACTTAGTCCTCCTAGTGATTTTAAAAAAAAAATTCAGGAGTTTTGTGCTGATACAGGTGGTTTTTGTATAGGGTAATGTAGAATTAATCAGAAAAGTGAAAAATTGTAGAAATATTTGATGTTCTAAGATGAAAAATGTAACCTAAATGCATTTTTCACTAATGCATAATTAGAAACCCTGGGATGCTCTTTCACTAATGCAAGATGCAATGCAAGATAATCCTAGGATGATGATGGACTCAAAAATAGAAAGGAAGGGTTCACCAAAATGAACCACCAAAAACAAAGACACAAAGAATTGAAAGAGGATTCCCCAATGAGCCTCTACGGTTTTTCACCCTAGAAGCTAACTTTTGGATGAATGAACTCTTTTTCACCTAAGTGGTCTTTCGGGTTTTTAGGTGTTCATTCAAATAATAGGGTTTAGGGACTTAATGCAAGTGTGTGTGATTATGCCCTAACTGTTATGAATAGAAAATATAAACTAACTATGAAGGAAATAAACTATGAAATGTAAACTGTTGGAAAACACATTGAGATATGCAACTATATACAAAATAACCTAAGGAATATACACTAAACTATTACTGAAATGAATGGGAATGAAGGTGTGCACCTGGGATTGGAAGGAGGATTTTTTGGATGTTTGGAATTTTGCTAGATTGATGTTGAGGTCGAAAGGGACACGTGTGCCAAGCTGGGCGATCTAGTCCTTTTTCTGGAAAATTCCTAAAAACTGGTCAAGAGCCCGTTTCTACAAAATGGGTATCCAGAAATTTTAAAATCACAAAATGGCCTATCTAGAGGGACTAGGTAAGAATTCTTGGTGAATTAGTCCTCTTCTTTATTATTGGAGTTTTCAAAGAGGAAACATAAACTCTGGGTTTGCACCCTAGTTCTTCACAATTTCCCACTTCTAAAACTCTGATGTCTTGGCCTGAGAGTGATTTTTGGTGGATGATTTGACCATGCATGCAAGGTTTTGTGTTAAAAAATTCTTTAATTCCTTCAATGATCTTCAAAGTACCTGAACCTACAATCACACAAGATAAGAAAGAGAAAAATGTTGATTGTTAGGGATTAGGGGTTTTCCTTAGTCAAACCCCTTTTAAGGTAACTAAACCAAAATGAATAGAAATGTAAAGCATGAATATGAAACAATTAAGTAATGGAATAAGTTAACTTTCCTTGATGATTGATCTTGTGTTGTTTTAACAATCAACCCTTGAATGTTTCAGCAAAGATGTCTGGTTGACTTGGAAGTATCAAACCCTAGCTGGCTTGAGAGGAAGAAGTGATGGTGAGGAGAGAAAAAGTGAAAATGAGTGGTGCATAATGAGAATACCTAATGAGAAATTAGGTTTTCGGAGGCTATTTATACAAGTTATGCCCTAACTTGCCCAAAATAACTTCATACTGAGCAACCTTAGGGCTTAGAGACCTAAATCCTCACATAATTTAAATTGAAAATTAAATTTATGCCACATGGGACTAGTTCACTGAAGGTGGCAACCTAGTCCACCTAGGAATTTTTAAGTGGCTATCAGTAATTAAAATGTGTTTATTAATGTTTGTCGGGGTTGTCTTCGGAAAAATCACAAAGATAGGATTTGTATGAGGATTAAGGGGTAATTTTGGCATAGTAATGTATTGATTAAGTGATGACAAGCCTAGGAGAGTGTGAAAATGTCTTGGAACACTTTAAAACACTTCATCACAAGGCTTGGAATTCAGTGAAAATGGGTTGAAACTAATCCAAAATCCATAGGAAAAGGTCCAAATGAGGGAAAAGTGACCAAGTCCTCACTTTTTGGTGACACAAATGTTAAGTTTTATTTTTCAAGTTTTTGGTTAATGGTGAACCCCTCAAAACCTAAAGAACCCTTCGAAGGTCATCCTTGTTGATAATTGACTCAACTTTGTGTTGATAGTAAATCCAATTTGGGATCTTAGGGAATTCTTGAATGATAATTGGAAAAGAGTGGTGTTATATGACCTAGGCCATAAAGCACCTATTTTCAACATCTATTCATTTTGGTGATCATAAAATTTTAGAACATTCATTTTTCTGACATGGAGTTCACTAAACTCCTAGATATAGGTTACATTCATTCTTGTATTGCATTAGTGAAAGTGAATCTAGGGTTTCTCATATTTGCATTAGTCAAAGTTGCATTTTTTCTTTCTTGCATTATTTTATCTCATTGAAAAACAAAAGAAAGAGTGCATTGTCAATCATCCTAATTGCATTTAGGAACACTGTTATTGCATTCAAATTTGCATTCAATTTCTTGTATTCATTTGCACACTCTTTTATTTCTCAACATCAGGTCCCTAAGTAGGCAACCTGGGCACATTGTAAACAATCCATATTTTTCTACTTTTTTGAAAAAAAACTTTACTAGGACTAAAACACCCTTAGTAGCATCTTAGTCACTTTGTGGGTTTTTGTCATAGAACCCTATACGAGTTGTTTGTTGTCTGTTCTATCTTTTGAAACCTCATAATTTCATGAGTAGGAACAAGATGCCCTTATTGGCATCTTAGTACCTGTTGACTTTGACTTTTTAATTTTTAGGGTTTGAAATTGCTTTTATGTGCTTCTATTGGCCACTTTTAGTTTTCTACATTACATTTTACAAAATTACTATTATTTCATTTTCATTTATTTCAAGTGTAATTGTAAGCATAGGATATTTTGTTCATTGCAATTTCTTTAGTTGATCCCTTGCATGAGTTGTACTACTTGGTGTCCTACTATTAATACTAGTGTTAGAAAAAGTTTGAGACTCATTGCATCCTACGATAAAACACTCATTGTGGATCTTGGGTTATCTAGCTCTCTTACTTATACTATTGGTACTACCTCACTAGGTATGGACCATAGGTTTGATAACTCTTTTTCTATTCCTACTTTACCTACAAGTTTTATGCCAAGTTTTCAAAGAATGGTTGATCATATCCCTCAAGAAAAGATAATGAAAATGCATTAAGACCTAGCCCATTTACAAGATAGTGTGAGTTCTAAAAAAATTTCCAACATTGTTATACCTACCATAGATAGTATTCAAACACATTATGGAAAGTGATGAAGGACTATAATTTGTGTGTAACATAGATCAAATATTTGGAAAACACCTTCCTTCCACCACCAATGGTGCTCGAACATAAAAAAATGTGTAAAACCACTTGGAGGAATTCAAATTCCTCCCCCTTCAACCATAACCTCCATTCACACCTATAAAAATCATCAAGTGACCACAACTATGCAACCAACAAGAAATGTCATTCCTACCTCAAACATTTCCACTAGTGTTCCTTATACCTCTGTGGAATCTAACCTTATATCTCCTCCCACAAGCTATCATTTCACTTGTCCTTCCAACACATATACAACACCACCATATTCACCTCCATCTCAAAACAAAAAAAATGACCATATCATTAACCACCTTTTACAATGAATTTCATCCATTCAATGCAAATTTTCTACCATAAATCAAAATCCAAATGGTCCATGTTCATACTATGTCAAAAGCAACCCACTATCTTTGTATATATTGAGAACTCTAGTGCCAGAAGGTATAAAGATCCCTAGATTTGAGAAATATTTAGGAATGGGAGATCCTACTAATCATTTTAATTCCTTTATTTCTTTGTGTAATGACTTTATCCTTGAGGAAAAACATTTTGCTAAGATTTTTCCTTGATCCTTGAAAGACATTGCCTTGGATTGGTTATCTACATTACTGAATAACTCAATTAATTCATTTAAGGAATTTTTAAAAAAAAAATTTAACCATTTCCAAGTTCATATGGTTAATGAAATGAAATTAGTTTATTTGATTAGATGTAAACAAAAGGAGGGTGAAAAAGTCTTATTTCACATGACTAATTGCTTGATTCCCAAATCAGTGTGAAGACTCTCGATTCTCACCTTCAAAATATGTTCATATAAAATTTACAAGTTAAGATATGAGACAAGATTAGCATGATGAAATTACCTTCCTTCATGCACTTATACACTAATCTTCAAGATTATTAGAATTTCGTAGGTAGTTGTGAACCAAAAACCACCTCTACTGATCTTGAAAAGTCCAAACCTTCAAACCAGAACACCTACTAGCCTTTTAGAAGACAAAATAAAACTTTCCTTCAACTAAATTCTCCCTCCCAGCCTACCCAATAGGTTGATACCCAAGTAGATTCTATAAATAAGACTAATTCTTATATCTTTGGGGATCCACAAAAACAATTCACTCCCTTACCCAACACATTTCAAAATATCATGACTCAAATAATAAACAAAAACATGCTTACCTTACCTCCCATTCGACCTCTTGACCCTAGCAAGCCATTACCTCTGAGCTTTAGACATAATTCCTATTATTCTTATCACCAACAAAAATGAAATGATATAGAACAACGCAAGCGTCTTAAACATCTTGTGCAAGACCTCATTGATTCTAATCATATCCAAATTGGAGGTTTGAATGATAAAGTTAATAAATATATAGATCCTCCTAACCAAAACTTGTAAATCTTTACCAATCCCACACCTAACCATAATATATTATTGTTTAAGGCTAGTGAAACTAAGCCCAATGTGATGAGTGTTGACATAGATGATGATAACATGAACAATAATGAACACAATCCTATGGATACTAATGACCAAAGTACTATTCATAAAATGATAGGAGTGATTGACATTGAACCTTGTAAATAAAAAACCATAATTCCCATGGACATTACTTTCTCTTTAGAAGAAATAATTAAAAATGCACCTAATGGTCCCCTTTACATAGATGGCAAAATCGATTATAGGCCTATTCCTAGGATTTTAATTGATCTTGTGTATTGAGAGAATATGATCACAAAGGGACTCTTATATGTGCATGAACTCAATCAAGATAGAGATTATAAACCAAAAGAATGGATTAAAATGCATGATGGTTTTTATCATGCTACAATGGGCCTGATCGGAATCCCTTTACAAGTAGGACCAAGTAAATCAAATGTATCATTCTCTATCATCTCTAATTTGGATCAATTTCATGTGAAGTTAGGCTAAAAATGGCTTCACTCAATGAATATGATCTCATCCATTGTCCATGAGTGATTAAAGTTTATAGTTGACAATGAAATATTCACTTTGAATCATAGTGGCTTTAGACCTTTGTCTTCCAATGAAATTTTTTCCTTAGACTTTTTTTCCCTGAGCCCATGGAACCTATAAGACCCCATGAGGACTTCCTTTTCCTATCCTACCAAAATTTTAAGGAAAAATGCATAGCCAAGCTATCCCTTGGAAATTTTTCTCCACCCAAGATTGAACCTCCACCCCTTGAAGAAAACAATATGGAGCTTAAAGCCATTCCTACTAACCAAGACCCATCCATAAAATATCCCTTTCCTATTTCCTACAAAAGGCAAATAGAAAACCAAACAAGTCCTAATATTCTTCCTAAGAAAAATTATAAAGCCAAAGAGAAAGTGGTTGAACAAGCTTCCGTGGTTTTTTTCATTCTTTCCTCACAAGGAGAAAAGAAACCTATGGTTGAAAAACCTAATCCTACACAAATGCAACTTGAAAACCATAATAAAATAAATTGAAATGATAGAGAGCATAGGCTTAGACATCAGGATATTGCTCAAAAGATGAATGAAGAGAAATAATAGAAAGTCAAAATCTGAACTTGACAGTTCAGCAACAAATGATGATCCTCCTCCATTACCATAACCAACAGATCCTATGTCTCCAACACAACAAGGATGAGAACCTTCTATTGATATTATCATTCATCCTCCTACTGTGGTTAACTTGGATGACAATGAAGAAACTGCTAAAATTGATGATCAAGTGCATAATGAGTTGAATTTTCTATTTTCCTCTTCTATTAGCTTAGATGAAAATAATCGTGATGAACCTCCTACACCGAGTGAGGCACCACATTTTGAACTTGGTGATTCCCTTAGTACAACACTTGATGTTGTCCTCGCTAGTGGTCTATATTTGCATATATTGAACAAGAATAGGATGAGGATGACCTTCTGTATGGTTGACTCACATGTGCTTTATTAGCCTTTTTCCTTTCATTTTTTTACTTTTAATTAATTGCATGTGTGTAATATGATCCCCATATTTTTTTATGTTTTCTCTCTCTATGTGCATTCCTCTATTTGTACTTGCATTCTTCTATATGTCAAACTCTTTCCTTTTCATTGGTTTTTACCTTTCATTTTCATTTTTATCTTGTGTTGCCCTTTTGGGGATAACACATGGTGTCAAGACATCCTATGTCTCTTGCATGTTAACCCAAAAAAAATTCCTTATATTTTCTATATCTTTCCATTTTTTTCTTGTGTTTTCCTTTTGGGGATGACGTAAGGCGTCAAGACACCCTATGTCTCTTTCATGTTGACGTAAAATATTTTTCCTTATCTTTCCATTTTTATCTTGTGTTTTACTTTTAGGGATGATGCAAGGCATTGAGACACCCTATGTCTCTTCAATGCCCAGACAAAAGGTTTTTCTTTATTTTCACTCTCTTTGTGGCATTCTTTCAGTTCTATGCATATTTTGGGAATGATCAAATTTCCTAGATCTCTAATATCATTACAAAAAAGATAGATACTGACCCTGAATCCATAGATCCTTTATGTGTTTCTCAAGGAAACCCTTTTTTCTATCTTCTTTATCATGTTTGTCTACTTTAAAGTAATTGCTCACAACATGGTGTTTAGAAATTTCTTTAAAGTGGTTGCATAAATTGGAATTATTTTGGCATTACCTTGGCTTTATTTTGGCACTTATTTAATGTTCCTTGATGTGGTTTTCTTAGTTCATGTGATGTGTTCTTCTCTTTGTGGTTCCATTGGGATTAATGTCCTTCAAGAGAATGATCTATCTTAGCATATTACATTCCTCTTAGTGGTGATGGGATGCCCTGCATTTCCTAAGTTGTGAATAGTTTATCCTTTGATTGGTACTCTCTTGGAGCCATTAGGAATAATGTCCCCTAAGAATAAGACCTCCCACAAATCAAGAAAAATCCCTTCAAACAACCCCTCTTTCTTGTCACATTGCATCTTTGTGCCTTTTTAAATTCATTGAGTTATGGATTTGATATGGTTTCTTGGGGCTCACCTAGGGAAAAACTAGCTTCATTAGCCCTTGTGAGCATACATTTTTCTTTTTTTCCTTATCATAGTTATGGGGGTATGACTTTGGTATGGATTTCTTGGTGCTCACCTAGTGGACAACTAGCTTAACTAGCCCTTGTGAGAATGTGGTTTTGTTTGCATAGTGGACAACGCATTCCAGTTGTAAACCATTATGGACAAAAAACCTAGACTCGGTTCATAGTGCATTGGATGGCTAGTCAAAGCTTGATCTGTTACATTTTTATTTTTCCTTTTTCCTTTTTTTATCTTTGACAATGTATGTTGGCGATCTGTTTATCACTTCATATATCATCCACAAGTGTGTCCTTTTGTGCCTATGCTAGTATGTCATATGATATTGATCTTCAGGGATTGACCACCCTCTTCTTTATTGTCATGCTATCTTACTAACATTCGTACATTTGAACCCCTCTTGATTGCGTGGTTGGCTACTTTAGTGTGATTTTGAAGCAAGTTCATCCTCTTACTAAAGTGGGGGCTAAATTTAGTGTACGAAAATGTATACCATTGCATTTTCACACATATTTGGTCCCATCTTGCTTTGATTATCTTTATTTATGTGTTAGTTGGTCCTATTTTTTATCCACAAGGATAATAAGTTAAATATTTTGATGGCTTAACCTTGACAAACATCAAAGGGTAAATGATAATTTTATGATTTTGGTTGTGTCCCTAATTTTTGGGTCGAGAATAAGACACCACCTAGGTCGACTTTGTCTCCCAAAGGTCTTGGGAGCCTCTTTTTCAAAGCACCTTAAATGGGACCCTTTTTGGAGTCTATGCCTCAAGTTGCAAGCCTCAGGACTAAGACACCACCTAGGGCATCTTAGTCCCCCTTAAGTTATTTTCAATATTTAATTTCAAATCTTGGCAAAAAAATTCTTTTATTTAATGATTTCATGTTGGCTTGTTGTGGTATAACTTTGGGATATTAAGCATGGATAAGTAGAAATACAAGGTTCTTCCACTCAATTTCTCTGAACAAGCATTAAAATATTCATACTCATAGCATAATTGAGTTCACAAGAACATTCAATAGAAATTCATCGAGCACTCAAAGCCATCATCAAGGTTCAAGCATCATGTCAAATATATTCTTGGATCATGTGTGTTTTTGAGCTAACATTCATGATGTAGGGTTTTGATTCAAGTCAAGATCTATTAAGCATTCATTTGATTCAAGATATACATTCAAGCTACCTGCTTCACAGAAGTTTTTAGATTTCAAAACAAGGGTTTGGTTAGTTAAAACATAGCACATTGTTCATTCATCATTTTCCTCCATTATTTCATTCCATTTAAAGGTTTGGGGCGATCCCACAATAGTGGTTTACAATTTTTGGCCAAACTAGACACTGAAATTATTATTTTTAACTAAATCTTCACATTTGGGCACCTATATCGGCTAAATTGTGAGGAATATGAACATGATGCAAAATAGAGTCTCGTCAAATTTTTTTTTAGATTCTAAAAATATTTTTTCAATTTTTTTGGAATCAAATTGCACTTCTTTTTCCATCTCTCGCGAAAATTGGTTTTTTTTCAGAAAACAACATTTTGAAGGAGTGGTGCTCACTGTATACCACATACCTTTTTTTGTATGAATGATAAAATTCTATTTTTTTCGAATTTAGATTTGTAACTATGACATCTAGCACTTTGATTTGGTTTTAGAGTGTTTTATTGAATATTTTTTCCTTAATCAAGTTTCAAAGTGAAACCAATTACAATTCAGACGTAGGTAGACCGTATACAACATAACTTTTTCTGTATGTATCAAAATTCAATTTTCTTTTTTAATGATCAAGGACATCAATACCCAGGCCAAATATATTTTTCAAAATTTTATTATGATAATTTTCTATTTTTCCACATATGCATAAGAGAAAGTTTGATTTTCGGTGAAAAACCTATGTTTAATAAAACTAAAAAAAAACATACATAATAAAACCAAAAGATATTAAAATTATATTTATTGCATAGCTCATTCTGAGGACTACCATCTTCTAGTTGGGTCTATGAAGTATCCTCCATTTTCATCCTCAACCTGAGCTTCGAAGGGCAAAAATTTGGAGTCTTTTTGTGTTAGAGGTTGGGAAGGTGGGAAAAGGGGGGTTTGAGTTAACCTAAGGGGTTCGCTCGAAACCCCAAGGGTTCGCTCGAAACCCCAAGGGTTTGCTCGAAACCCCAAGGGTTCGCTCGAAACCCCAAGGGTTCGCTCGAAACCCCAAGGGTTCGCTCGAAACCCCAAGGGTTCGCTCGAACCTCCTTTCCACAATGGGAAATGCGGGTTCCCACATATAAAGGGGTTCACTCGAACCCTATTTTGAGTGAACCCCTTTGGGGTTCGTTCGAACCTTGAGTTCGCTTGAACCCCTCAAAAAAAATTGTTTTTGCATGGGTGAGAGTTTTGGATGTTTTCCTTCCTCACTCAAATTGTAAACATCTTTTGTGGATTCTCCCTGTAATTACCAACAAGGGGTTTGATGAAGGAAAACCCCCATTTACTAACAATCAACATTTTTTTCCTCTCTTGTGTGTTTATGTTTGCATATTTAGGTTGAAGATCATTTGAAATGTAAAGTTGTAAAGTTGCATTGCATTTTTCATCTTCACTGAAATTCACCTACAAGCCATATCTAGAAGTTTGAAGAATTGAGATTTGAGAAGAAGGAAGTGCAGACATTGAGCCTTAGGATCACATTGAAAGATTTCATAAATATAGATTGGAACTAAGTTGGAAGTAAGTGTATCTTAGTCCTGCCAAGGGTATTTTGTAGAGATTCTTTCAGATTCTATTCTAACATCTAAAGATTTTACATTTCTCCCAAAAAATTGCAATGCACCTAAGACAACAATAAGGGTGTCGTAGTCCACCCTAGCGTATTTTGATAATATTTTTTCATTTTGAGAATCTTCATCACATTTCTAGAGTTTCCAGGTACACACATCCTAACTTGTTGTTACTTAATTTTTTCATTTCCATCCATCATTTGACTTCCATTACTAGGTTTTGTGAGTTGAATTTTAAGTTGTCTTTTCCAATATTTTTCTTGGGGGTGAACCCTTCAAGGCCTAAAGAACCCCCCCTAGGTCATCCTTGTTGATAACTGACTCACCTTTGTGTTGATAGTCAATACAATTTGGGATCCTAGGGCATTCTTGAATGATTATTGGAAAACAGTGGTGTTATATGACCCAAGCCATAAAGCACCCATTTTACAAATGTATTCAGATAGGCATACATTTATAATTATCATGAACGATTAATTAACAAAATGGGTAGAATCTACCCCTTTTCACTCCATAACAACTCATAGAAAATGTCGTCTCATATTAGAAAAAATTATTGCTCTCTTTATTCTTCCTTCCACATTAGCTTCATATAATGGAAATCCATTTAAGAACAATGAGATGAAGAAATTCTCATAAAAATTTCATATTCAACATCAGTTTTCTACACCATATTACCCAAAATAAAATGGTCAAGTGCTATCAATTAAAAAACTCTTGAGAAAATCTTAAGGAAAATAACAAGTATAATAAATAATGGCACACTCAATTAACTTATGTATTATGGGATTATCGTACAAGTATTAGAACATCTATAGGAAAAATTCCCTATAACCTTGTTTATGGTCCCTAATCAATAATTCCCTTAGAGTTATAAATTCTTTCATTGTGAATTACTCTTAGGGGCTTATTGATGATACTACTTATAAATGAAAGGAAAAGAAGAGTTGCAGAATACGCTTTCCCAAAGCTAAAACCTCAGAGGGGAAGTGCAAAGACCAAATTTTAAAATTTTCTAACTTCTAAGATGAACAAACACAGCATAACAAGAAACTAGAAAAACACATACATAGAGATAACGCCAGATTTATATGGGAAAACCCTTTCGGGAAAAAACCCACCACACCAAGGGAAGACACTTCGTATTACAGTAAGAAAAATCACATACAAAGCTGAATGTCCCCACTCTCTGATAGTTAGCTTACATTAGTAGAGTTGAGTTTCTGTGTAGTCATTGTTACAATTATTTTTCTACATATCATGAATACAAAACTCACCACCCTAGGACCATCAATTATTCACTGTCACTATCGGCTATTACAAAGTCTCATATTAAAATACCAATTAGGGTGCATTTAATTTTCATCCTTCATCGACATTCCAACTCAATCTTGGATCAGATTGGCTTGCAATCGGGCATCAGGCCATCCCCAACAATTAATTCTATTATAGAGAAAATTACGTAAATCAAGCTCTAGCATCCGCCAAAATGATCTCATACTAAATACATGATATATCACTTTTCACTAATCAAGCTTCTGAACAATAAATGTTGTTTTGCAACAATAATGCAAAAACAACCAATGAAAATGTGCCACATGTCAATATTCCATTCATCCACTGCTTGAATGAAAAAGGATCATTCAACTACCCTCGAGCACCAAATACCGTGCTACCACTAACCATACCTTCAAACTCTGAGGTATGGCGATAAACCGTCAACTCCAATAATCGTAATAGTCGGGGCCAACCATGACACGTGTATGCTACAAGTTCTCTTTCTAGGAATCTAAAACTGCATCCACAATATTCGAATAAATTTCCCTGAAATGTTGACACATGTTCGGAGCCAGCAACACCCTATAGGAATAAGTTGGGACCCACCATTTGAGGTACGAGACAAGTGATCACTGTTGATCAAACTTTTGTGCGTCAACTGCTCAGGCAATTCTGCCTGACTCACAAAGTACCATCGGTACTTGCCTCAAAAGGGTGTGTATCATAATGAGCATCGTCAAATTAAAACCCATCACAACCATAGATGCAGGTGTCGACATATCGGCGAGGCACTACATTGCCTCCCACCGATAAGTGTCATTTTTGATGATGAAGGCAAGGTAATTGCACCAGCACATCAATGAGATGACACATTATCTCCCACCGATATGAAATTTTTTTATCGATGAAGCCATCGCAAACCAATATACCATTCTACCAACTCCAAGCCCATCAGCCCATCATTGTAACACCCATTGGAGTCTCGCTAACCAGAGACCAAGATGACCACATGAGAACTCCATGGTATAACAATAAAGGCATAAATTCGTTAGTCCTTTAACAAAGGTTCAAGCCAAGAAATTGAGGCACATTTTCCAACAAGCTCCCACTTGACAAAGACTTACTGGCTTCCTCCAGACTTTGAATTTATTGATGATCATAGACCCCAATGTTAGAGTAAAGGTTTTAACTTAATTATGTTGATTAAGTTACCTTTATTCCCTTCTTAAGATTTCACGTTAGTTTGCATAAAGTGACATTTAATAATTATATTAATTATTAAATGTTATCCTATTAGGGCTTCTATTAGGGTTTTTCCTATTAGGGTTTTATTAGGGTTTGCATGATCTCCTTTTTATAAGGATTGATCCCATTGTATTTCATATCAATTCATTCTCTCATTCTCTCTGATATATACATTTTCAGTTTTCAGAGAACCCTTGCTTGTTTGTCTCCATCTCTTCTTTTGTGACAGGTTATTTATATGCAGGTGATCTTCGGGGTTTGTGGTGTTGTATTTTCTCAACTCCTACACCCAAGGCCCATCAAACTTGCACACCATCTGAACTTGTTCATGCTCATTGGCTTTGTCAAAGCATCAAAAAATTCTTCAGAGTATCTACCTTTTATAAGCAGACCTTTCCATCCTCCACCATATCTCAAACAAAGTGATATTGCACATCGATATGTTTCATCCTAGCATGGAAAGTTTGATTTTTTGCCAAAAAAATGGCACTCTGACTTTCACAAAAAATAGTAATCTTCCTTGCATCAAAAGCAATATTAGAACACAAATGACCAAGCCAAAAAATTATTTGTAGGTGTGATTTGCTTCCATGTAGCTAGCCTCTGTAGTGGATAAAGTGACTATAGCTTGTTGCTTGCTCATCCAACTAATTTTTCCACCATTTAACATGAAAGTATATCCACTGGTGGATCTTCTACTGTCAATTTCCCCTGTCCAATCAGAATCCACATATCCATGAATGTTGAGAGTTCTTTGTGATCCAACCAAATTTCCATGGTAACACAAAGCACATTTGGAAGTCCCCCTTAGATATCTAAACACTCTTTTCACAACATCCCAATGTGTCCTTCTTCGATTTTCCATAAATCGGCTAATTACTCCCATTGCTTGGGCAATGTCTAGCCTTAGACAAACCATCACATACATTAAACTGCCAACAACACTTGTATAAGGCATCCTAGTCATGTCCTCCACCTCAGTAGTAGAGTTTTGATAGTCTTCAACAAATAGTTTTGTTCCCTACAAAACAGGAACAACTACCTACTTGCAATCATACATACTAAATATCTCCAAAATAGAGTTAATGTACTTACACTGGCTAACCCAAAGCTTTCTTCTCTTTATGTCCCTAGTTATTTCAATCCCTAGAATAAACCTTGTTGCACCTAGATCTTTCCTTTTGAACTTTACAAAAAAAATGAGACTTAAGATCAAAAATCATAGTCTTACTATTTCCTATGAACAACATATCATCCAAGTACAGGGTAATAATAAGCACGTGATCATTTTTAGATTTGTAATATACACAATGATTTGATTTTGATCTCACAAATCCCATTGACAACACAAAAGTGTCAAAATTTTGGTGCCACATTCTAGGCGATTGTCTCAAACCATACAAATATTTCTTTAACTTGCAAACCAAACTTTCTTTACCTTTTTCAAGGAAGTGCTCAGGTTGGGACATATAAGTTTCTTCTTCTAGCTCTCCATGGAGAAAGGTTGTTTTCACATCCATCTGCTTGATTTCTAAGTCATACGTGACTCCAAGTGACAACAAAAATATGATAGATGTCAGCTTAGCTAAAGGGGAAAATATTTCTCCATAATCAATTCCCTTTACCTAGGAATACCCCTTTGCAACCAACCTTGCTTTATACTTTTTACCACTGCCCTCTAAACCAGTCTTTTTCTTAAATACCCATTTACAACCAATAGACTTTCTTCCTTTAGGAAAAGGTACCAAATCCTAGGTTTCATTCTTTTTCAATGATTCCATTTCTCCATTCATGGCTTCCAACCAGGAGTTTGAATCAGGCATATCAATTGCCTCTTTAAAAATCCTAGGCTGATCAGTTCTAGTAATTAAAGCATAGGCACAGTTCAAATCCAGTATAGAGAAACCATACCTATCAAGTTGTCATTTTGCACATGTAGACCTTCTCACTAGCCGCGGTTGTGGTTCTTCATCTTCAAAACTCTCAAAGCTACTATAGCTCTCCTCAGTTTGAGGTACACCATGCAATTCCTCTTTTTCTAGATTTTGAAGAATGTCAACTACATCATTCTCCTTTTCTATCTCTAGTTGTGGATCAGCTATAGAAGATTTCAGCCCATGAAATGTTACACTTCTTCTATACAAAACCTTCTTAGTAAAAGGATTCCAAAGCTTGTATCCTTTCACACCAACACCATAGCCAATGAAGATACATTTAACAACCTTATTCTCCAACTTATATTTTTTCTTATTTGGCACATAAGCATATGATCATAGCCAAAGACACAAACATGTCTCAGAGAGGGCTCCTTACCAGACCACACTTCCAAAGGCATCATATCAACAAGAGCAAAGAAAGGAGAACAATTTACCAGTTAACATGTTGTAGCCAAAACCTCAGCCTATAACTTCTACTCCAAACTAGCACTGCTCAACATACTCCTTGCCTTTTCTATCATCATCTTGTTCAAAATTTCAAAAACTCCAATCTGTTATGGAGAATAAGGTGTAGTTTTATGCCTTTTAATCCCATGGTCTCTATAATATCTTTCAAAATATATAGAACAAAACTCACCACCATTATCCATCCTCAAACATTTGATTTTCCTTCTAGTCTGATTGTCTACAATGTTTTTAAACTCTTTAAATCGACTAAAAACTTCTGATTTAATTTTAAGAAAGTATATAAATTCCCTTCTCGAATAATCATCGATAATACAAACATAATATATAGACTTTGATAATGAAAGAACATTCACTGGACCAAACACATCAGAATGAACATAATCTAGTACACCAGAACATTTATGAGGACTCAAATAAAATGAAACATGATGTTGATTTCCATAAATGTAGTGTTCACAAAAATCAAATTCAAGATTATAATCAACAAGCCCTTCAACATAATTTTTATTTTTTAAGGTTTTAAAAAATTTCTGACCTATGTGACCAAGTCTATGATGCCATAGAATTGTCTTCTCCACTGGGAGTTTCACCTCCAACACATTTGCATCGAGATAAGTGTCTTTCTCCTTCTCTTCATGAGTAGCTTTTCTCTAATTCACATAGATGTTGTTACATTGAATAGGACATGCATCCAGCTTGTATACAGTGCCAGTACCTATAGCCTTAGCTAACACCATAGTGCCTCTACCCATCTTACATCCTTAACTCGAGAAATAAACATCCACACCAGCATCATTAAGGTTACTGACAGAAAGTATGTTATGAGCCAAACGTGGTATGTGTAGTACATCACTAATCCCTATGATTCTTCCATAAGGGAATTGTTTTTTGACTCTTCCTTGGCCAACAATATCCAATGTTGAGTCACTGTCCAGGTACACCTTTCCTCCATCATACTTTTCATACTTAGTGAACCACTCTCTATGGGACGTCATGTGGAAAGATGCACCTAAGTCAATCCACTAGACATCATTTGAAGCCTGAGTCACCAAGGCTACAATGAAAGCATCTACATCAATCTGATAATCATTGTCTGAAAATATATTCTTCTTCTTCTTCTTCTCCTTACAATCCTTTCAGATATGGCAAGGCTACCCACAATTCTAGCATTTCACATTGGAATTTTTAGCAGGAGACTTTGATCTCCCTTCATATTTGGATTTAGACTTTTGATCCTTCTTCTTACCTTTCTCCTTTGATCTACCCTAAATACCAAGATCCTCTTTGGCCATATTTGAAGACTCCCTTCACATTTATTCTAACAGCAGAGAATAACCCACGTCTTCCATATTGAAAGTAGCAGTCATCCTTCCAATAGCCATTACCATATGGTCCCATGTGTCAGGTAAGGAACATAATAGGAGCATGCAACGATCCTCCTCCTCTATCTTCACACCCACAAATGCCAATTTAGAAACACTCATATTAAACAAATTCAGATGGTCTGCAACAGATGCACCTTCTTCCATATTCAAGGAGTACAACTTCTTCCTCAGGAATAATTTATTCACTATAGACTTTCTCTAATAAATATCACCAAGCTTCTTCCATAATGAGCTTGCAGTCTTCTCCTCATGGACATTCAGGAGTACAAAATCAATGAGACAAAATCTTATCAAGCCTCTAGCTTTTCTATTTGCAAGATCCCAATCTTCTTGTTTCATGGTTTGTGGCATAGTTCCAGACACAATAATTTAAAGGTCTCTATCCACCTACAGGTCTTCCATTTTGAGTTTCCACAACTCAAAATTGTCTCCATTGAAGTTTTCAATATCTACTCTTTCTGATGTACTCGTCATCTCAACCAGTATTTGGTTCTCCTTCACAAGACTCCCACTAAAACAGGATTAGCACAAAAAACTAGCCCTACTAACAAGGATAACACAACTAGACAGGCTCTGATACCACTTGAAAGGAAAAGAAGAGGTGCAAAATATGCTTTCCCAACGCTAAAACCTCAAAGGAGAAGTGCAAACACCAACTTTTAAAATTTTCTAACCTCTAAGATGCATAAACACAACATAATAGGAAACCATAAAAACACATACACAGAGATAACACCAGATTTACGTGGGAAAACCATTTCAGGAAAAATCCCACCACACCAAGAGAAAAAACTTTGTATTACACTAAGAAAAATTACATACAAAGCTCATAGTCCTCACTCTCAGATAGCTAGCTCATAGCAGCAGACTTGAGTTTTCATGCACTCACTATTACAATTCTTTTTTTGTATATAATGAATACAAAACTTAGCACCACAAGACCTTCAATTGTTCACTATCACTATTGGTTGTTACAAAGTCTCATATTCAACAACCAATTAGGGTGAATTTAATTTTCATCCTTCACCGACACGCCAAATAGATCTCGAATCAGATCACCCTATAGTCATGCATCGGGCTGCCATCAACAATTAATTTTGTTCTAGAGAAAATTACCTAAATTGGGCTTTGACATCTGCCAAAACGAGCTCATACTAAATGGATGATATATCGCTTTTCACCAATCAAGCTTCCGACCAATAAATTATGTTTTGCAATAGTGATGCAAAAGTAACCAATGAAAACGTGCCATGTGTCGATATGCCATTTGTCTACCGCTTGACCGACAAAGGATCAGCCAACTACTCCTGGGCTCCAAATATTGTGCTATCACTAGCCATGCCTTCAAACTACGAGGTATTGCGGTAAATCACCAACTCTAACTGTCATCATAGGTAGGGCCCACCATGACACATGAACGCTACTAGTTCTCTATCAAGGAATCTAAAACTACATCTGCAATATTGCAATAAATTTCTCTTAAATGTTGACACGTGTCTGGAGCCAGAAACACCCTACAGGAATAACTCGGGACCCACTATGCGAGGTATGGGACAAGCGATCACTACTGATCAAACTGCCATGCGTCAACCGCTTAGGCAATTTTCCCTAACTCAAAAAGTCCCATCGATACTTGCCTCAAAAGGGTGCAGAATGGAATGAGCACCGCCAGATTAAAACCCATCACAACCGTAGATGCAGGTATCGGCATATCAGTGAGGCACTACATTGCCTCCCACATATAATAATTTTTTCTAGTGATGAAGGCGAGCTAACTGCACCAACACATCGGTGAGAGAATGCATTGTCTCCCATCGATATGCAAACGTTACACCAATGAAGCCGAGGCAAACCGACATACCATTATGTCGACTCCAAGCTCATCGACCCATCGTTGTAACACCTGTTGGAGTCTCTCTGACAAAAGAAACTCTCGGTGACTAGAGACCAAGAATACCACATGAGAACTTCATGGTATAATCATAAAGGCATAAATTCTTCAAGCCTTTAATAGAGGTCCAAGCTAGTAAATTGAGGTACATTTTCCAACAATAAACAACAACAATTGCGTTAGATTGAAATGCTTGATGAACAACGCATTAATGTTGTTGATCATCTCCAAGCTTATTTTGAATGAATGCAATGTAGTTACAATGATCATGTCATCCCTCATTCATTTAAAAAAGGTGACTTGGTGTTATATGAGAATCAACATAATATAAATGCCCCTCCGAATGAAAAGGAAAAATTAGGCATAATTGGTTAGGACCTTACATAATTGATGCAATTTATGGGTTTGGAGCATACACATTAATATAAATGGATGGTAAACCTCTCAAAAAACCTATCAATGCCACAAATTTGTGTTGATACTACACCTAACATCTTCTTTGAATAGTGTGTAGTGCTGAAATATTATTAAAGCAATTTTATTAGATTAAGTAGAGAGTGTTATGTTTTATCTCACATTGCTTCTTTCTTTAACAAATATATCTTTGTGTTTCTTAGACTATGGAGTAATTGTTCAATGGGTTTGAATTTTTACTCTATTTTTCATACTATTCAAAGTACATTTTATGTGTTGTGTTAGATTAGACCCTTTATATGAATTTGGTATCCTAATCATAAAGTGCATTTAATTTAACATAACATAGTCAATCATAGTGTAGTATCTAATATAAACTAAAATTATTTTAATTAGATCATATAAACATTAGATCATGGAGACATTAATCAAATATTCTAAGGATTATTTAATAAATCACATCGACATCTAGTTTGACATAAGTACATACAACAAGAAATGCAATTATAGTAGGGCCTATGACTACTAGACTCGTTGGGCCTAGTGGTGGCATCCACTAAGATATAGTAGATTGTGATCATGATCTGCTCATAGATGTTAGTAGGCCCCACACCTCTCCAACCATCACAACCTCCTATATAAGTGACTCAATGTGCTCCCAATTGATGTTGTCTCTATCTACTTACACCCTACTAAGCTCCTCCTATAGCCTCGATATGTCTGCTTGTAGGGTGGTCTTTGTATTGCTATTAGTTGGAACCTGAGATGAACGAAGCTCTTTATATGTTGTATATAGTCTAGAAATATTTGCTAGAGCATGATAAAAAAATATGGTGTAATTCTCATACGATTCCCTCAATCTCACAACTGGCTTGAAGATATTTGTATGTTGTGCTGCAGAAGGTGGGGACATGTACATGGAAGGAATATCATCATCTATGAGCAATGAAGGTAGCATCTCCATGGTCACTAACTAGTAGAGCTGACACCACTCTCGTGTGCACCGTGCAAGATGGAAATTATATAATATATTTGTACACATCATGACATATATAAAAATCTTATACATAATGGTAAAATTATAATGAAAGAATAAATATGACATTTCCAGCTAGATCTTTAGCTCACTAGTCTAGGTATAATTGTGTAACAATGGATCCTTCCTGTGTAGGAAGTTTCGATGGCCTGGTATAACTAGCCTCACCATGCTCATGAGTGTGGATCTCTACTATGGCCATTGAAAATTCTCTAGTGACTAAGGTAGGAGGTGAATATCTCTACTCAGGGGTAGTTGGGGCCTCATCTATCTCATCAATATCATCACTCGTCAATTAATTATCCTCCTCCTCATCAAGAAATATATTTGGTACTGTGGCATCATCATCTATATCCTTGTCGACATCCTCATCATCCATATCATCTCTATGCCTTAGAAGAGATCCTACATGGCTTGTAAGGTGATTTCTAAGAAATAAATTGGATGGTTGTGCTCTAACCCACCACTAGTTGTAGGCATGTGTGGCACCTACATCATCAACATTAGAGATTGGTGGTGCATCATGGTCCTCTTCCTCTTAGTCACTAATGTAAAAATCCTCAATAGTAAGACGATTAGTGTCTCTAGGTGTAGGAGAACTCCATGCTTATTGTAGGATCCTGAGTCAAGCCCTTACTAGAACTTGTACTTGTGCAAACTGTTACATAACATGATCATAGTAGAAGGGCCACACTATATAGTCATTTCATCCTAGTACTAACTAATCATTATGAAGACTAACTAGATCATTTATATCCTCTACCCACTATGGTATCTTGAGATATGGTCTCTATGAAATATTACCCTCATCCAATCGATTAAATCCAATACACCAGTGTATGAAATAACTCTCCTACCATGTCCACCTTAGTGAAGATGTAGGCATGTGGGTAGTCCATGGATTTTAAGGTAGGATATCCTACACGGGTCTAGTACACATGATATGCTCAAATAACTAAACCCATATGAGTGTGCAGTGCACTATGCTATTTGGTTTACTGATCCCACATTAGTGGTTTACACTTTTTGGAACATCTTGATTTTTGCTCAAATCACATATTTTTAGAGAATATAATGATTTAAGCCTTGAAAATTTCCATTTAAATGATTCTAATTAAAGAGTGTTTGATCAAACCACATTAGATCAAACTCTCTTGGATAGAATCCCACTAGGTTTAAACCATACTTATAACAAAGTCTCCTTTACACATATCAAAATGTTGATAAAAAAACCACTTTTGATTTACGTTTTGGGGGATCGAATGAATTCATTTATTTATTTTTTGTAAGTATGTAGTCTTTAATATAAGCTTCCCAAAAAGTATAATTTTAGTATTATATTTATGTTTTATTTCTTGTGAATGTAGGTTTTTCATCGAAAATCAAGCTCTCTATTCTACACATGTGAAAAATACTATATTATAAAAAAAAAATTGAAAAATATGCCCATGCTAATTATTGATGTCCTTGATCCAATAAAAAAAAATACGATACATACAAAAAGGTTATGTTGTTTTATGGTCCACCTCTCTCTAAACTGTAATTGGTTTGACTTCAAAAATTGATTAAGAAAAAATATTCAATAAAAAACTATGAAACCAAATGAACATGCTAGATATCATAGTTATAAAGCTAAATTCAAAAAAAAATAAAAATTATCCTTTATCAAAAAAAAATTATGATGTCAACGCAAAGAATCACTGCTTTAAAATGGTATTTATTGTTAAAAACTAGTTTTTGAAGGAGATGGAAAAAGAAATGCAATCTAATTCAATTTTAAAAAAATACATTCAAAATTTGCAAACAAAATGTTACAAATGGCTAGTTTGCATCATCTTCAAATTCCTCATGGTTTAGTAGCTATTGGTGCCCAAATATGAAGACTTAGTTAAAAAATAGCTCAATTTATTGTTTGGCCAAAAATTCTAAACAATTATTGTGGGATCAACTAGCTCCTAGTAAATAAATCACCCTAGATCATAACAAAAATGTGCCAACATACTACAACCTTAGGCATGGTCAATCTTAAATGTTGCTCAATGTCCTAAATAATGTGAACTATTCCTCCATCTAAGTGATCCCATGGTCAGTTAGGAACTAGTGTGAGTGTTGTAGTAGTAATCATAATGTGTCAGAGTAGTATCATCCATTCTTTTAGTAAAAATATGTGCTTAACACATGCTCTGACACTTGACTCTCAGATGAGGCACTCTAGAAATTATAAGACATCATTGTGTATATCCTCATATATTCACTCATCGATTGAGTGCATAACCTCACCTCGAATGGGTAACCGCAAGATGTAGTATATGTCCTATAAGTTGACAACGATCTCCTTGATATGAAGATGAAAGGTACATGTTTGAACATCCCATATCTCTACCAAGGCTAGCAACATAGCATCATGATATCTCATCGGTGGTATGAAATACCTAGAATAGTCTTGTACCCTATAGAATACCAATCTCCTACTTTGATAGTAGCGTGATGAGTTCTCAGACGAAAATAAATTATTTTCCTCTGAGATGTTACTAGGCTTAGGGAGGGATCTAAATAATAATACAAGAAAAGTAAATCCTAAATGTATTCATTAAATAACTAAAAAGTAGACTAAATTTTCTCTAGGACAATTTACAACTAACTTTGACATATATGCCATTTTTGGATAGGGATCCTTAACAATTTAGCCAATTTTAGACACTTTGCGCCTAAGTG
The DNA here is from genome assembly GCA_007115665.2 of Sequoiadendron giganteum. NCBI lineage: Eukaryota > Viridiplantae > Streptophyta > Pinopsida > Cupressales > Cupressaceae > Sequoiadendron > Sequoiadendron giganteum. The sequence continues at coordinate 523,194,025 of CM021100.1, read as the reverse complement.
GGACACTTTGCAACCAAGATGGATGTTTTGCGACAAAGCATGATGCTTTGTGACTTTATTTTCAAGGGTCCTTATAATTCTACAAAATGCTTTAAAAAATACATTAAATGCACAAAAAGTGAAGATAAAGTAGAGAAGAATCCACTTATAGTCGGCCAAATCAAACCCGATGCCATCTCACCATGAAGAATGTCAAGTCTGAGAGGTCTGGAATTTTTTCTCCTCAACATCTAGAATCACTCTACACCAAGGTAAATCATAAAGAGGTAAATGTCAAAATCATAAGTGAGTGTCATTTTCATTCATATATACCTAATTTCATTAAAAATATTTATATTGTAGTTTAGGTATATTTCACTCAAATAAAAATCTTGGGGGTTATAGAACTACCTTTTTATGCCTTATGTTGTGTTGGATTCATAATTTCATCCCCAATCTAATCAAATGCTCATCACTAGATGTTTTATTGTACTTGAAATACCATATGATAGGACTTAAGTAATTCAATGTGGTTTCATGGATAACACCTTTGTAAAGCAAGCTGAATTAGGTGGACATACATATAACCTTGAATTTAATTTGTAGTATAAGTTTGATAAGATGATTTTGAATGAATAACAAATCTATGTTGCAGGATGTGGTTCCTAACATTGTGGTTTTGTAGATGACTACATTTTGGAGCTTCATTCTCCCTATTGAATCCATATGATTATCCTTTTTATAATGTTCATTTTTTAGAATTCCTTTAGCTTGCATATGTACATAGTCTCATATGGCCACTAAAGTGGGGGCTAAATGTAGTGTAGAAAATTGTACCCCTTTCTAGGAGAAAGTACAATTTCACACTTAATTTGGACCTTTTTTACTAAAATTTAATTTATGCATTTTAAACCTCAATTTTGGACCCCTAGTACCCTTTATTATGCATCCCAAAGCCTATTTTATTTATTTCCCACACCATAACCTACATTGAATAAATTCTCTTGATTAAATTAATGCCTCAATATTTATGGAGTCCTAAAGTTTTAGGTTAGGAACCATCTACCCATGGGCGAATAGGTCCTCATTAAGGGTATGTGCAGGATCACCATGGAAAAAATAGGCCCTTAAGTGGCAATAAAAAGACAAAAAATCAGAGTTAGACAACTTGACATAAAAATTTGAAAAAGTTATCTATATTATTTCCAAAAAATGTAAAAATAGAATCTGTAACAAATTTAATGTAGTTTCTAAACTACTAGACCTTTATTTAAAAACATAAATCTATTTGGTGAAATTTTGAAATTTCAATGCAGTAGTATTTAAATTTCTGGATAAAAATAAGAAGTAGGTGTATGTCTAACCACCCTAACCATAATAAACTGATAATATTTTTTTATAAGATTTTATATATAAGTAGAGGAATCATGTCCCGATGTGATGCATATTTTTTTATAATTTGTTTCCAAGTAAATAATTAATTATGAATTTTTTATTACAACTTTTAAAAAATATAAAAATTCGTCTGTCTAACCACCTTAACTTGGTCAAAAATTCATGAAATTCAATTTTTTTTTTTTTTTAATCCTATAGTATGCAAAGCATAGAATGTGACGCATCTTTCAGATTAAAAAAATGTGATACTGTTTGAAAGTTATAGATGTTTTTCAATCAGCTTATCAATTAGGACTTTATTCATAATTCTAATAGAAAATGAACAATAATTAGTTATTAAATTCAAAGTAAAGCATAATTTATTTTGGTGGAAGTTGAGAATCTCCTCTAAAAACCCTTTTCGTTTTATCAATTTTGGGTAAAAAAAAGTCGTCAGCCACATGGGTCATCAAATGGCTTACATATCGCCACTTTTTGGTCCATCATGATCCTACCCATACCCTTAAGTGCCTTAAACTCAAATTTAAACATGTTTTTGGTGGCATTCTAAATTCTTAAATTCAAATTTTAAGTGTCGGCTTTAGGGATCTGATAATTTGAGTATCAGAAAGGAATCCTATAAAACTAAGTTTCACGATCATTTTTCACTAGCAAAGAAGATAGATTCAGATGATACAACAAGAATTCATATTCAAGAGCACAGAAAAGTTAATCAAGGATTCAAAAGTGAAGTCTTGGAGCACAATTTTAGTTATTTTCCTATGTCTTCAAGCTTCCTATGGAGAATCATGATAGATTCTAGGTTTAGGGAGATGCACTAAGACATTCAACCAAGCCTAATGAATTGTTTCCTAAGTCTTTCCATCCTCTATTATCATTCTATTTTTTTCCTAAAGGAAGGTATATTTAGTTATGTGAATTATTAGGGTGATTTGTGATCTACCAATGTATCCCTTCATCATTGTTCATGTTTATTTTATGGATCTTGTTAAAACACACTTGAATAGGATTTTGTTGCACTTTAAGCTTCCTTAATCTTAGAAACAATATTTGAGGTTATGTATTGCACAAAAAATTTATGTTTCATATCTGTATTTTTCATTAGGGTTTAATTACCAAACTTGGGGTTTGACTGAGGCAAACCCCTATCCATCAAAAAACAATAATTTTCTTTTATATATTCTTCTAAGATCCCAATCTTGGAGTGAAGGTTTAGAGTTGTAGGGAAGATGAGCAAGTTTCAGACCTAAATCTTAGATCCACAATTTTCTAGAAAATGCTACCGAGATCCATTCACCATTGGGTGAATGAGTCCCAATTAGGGTTAAGAAAAAACATTTTGTGATAGATGTACAACATTAATCCCTTCTATATTTTTTTTTAAATATTGTTGGTTCCTTTAGTTTTATTCTTAATCTACCAAATCCAAGTTATAGATTGCATTTTGGAATTTATTTTCAAGTTTTTATCTTCCTCCCCAAAGTGTTGTTTGACCTAGACCCTTGTCCTGACACAAAAATGAAATATAAATATTCATTCATAGAATTGATTCTCTTAAGGGTAGTTCATAAATTCTTTGTGGGAATCTCATTTCCTAATGAAATTAGAGAAGTGGGACCCCTTTTCCCTCTTTTGATCCACCTTTCTATTTTTGGAAACTCAAGCTTTTATTTTTCTATTTCATACACCTAATTGAGATCATTAAACTTTACATCATTTTTCATGTCCAAGTTGTCCCCATTATTTGACAAGTTCTTCCTTGGAAACCAAAAAAAGAGAAAATTTACAAAGTTTTATAAGGTTATTGGAAAAATAGCCTAGAAAAACCCTCCCATTTGGTCGTCATTCCTTACCTACTTTTGACACTGAGCTTCATCTTAACATTTGAATTTAAAATTTGAAATCAAGAACCAAAACATACAACCATAATCTGACAAACAAATAATGCCATATCCCACGTCACTATATTAGTCATTACCTTCATTAATACATACATTATTAAAATAATAATTATCCATTGGGGGAGGTCCTCAAAATCCTATCATTTCCACTAAAAATAGGACAACCCAACCTTAGAAGCAGTTTTTGCTACTTTATTCCCTTCGCTAAAAGTATAAATTACAAAATAATCTAGTCAAATATTTCCATCATATTGTTTGAACTATCAAATTAATTCCTAATCTTCCAAGGGGCTCCAACAATACCCTTGAGAGAATCAATAATCAACATGGAGTCACCTTCAATGGTAAAATTTTTTAAAACCTTTTTCTTTAGCAACTTTCAAACCCCACCAATCAACAATTGCTTCAACATCATTACTAGTTCATATCCCTAAACATTTTGCATAGCCTTCAATACATCTACCTCTTTGATCCCTTATTAAACTTCCAACAACTGTTGATCCTAGGTCCCCTTTTGAACATAAATTAAAATTAAGTTTTATCCACCCATCAATGGCAGGGGTCTAAACAATCATTCTTAGACAAAATGTTAGATTGGTTAACTATAGTTGGATCTTGATTAATTCCAAAAATATGTTATATTCTAAGATCTTTGTAGGTAGGAAGTAATTTGGAGAGCCCAAATCTTCCTAATTTTATATTCTCCTAGATTTTTTGCTTTGTACTCAAGAAGATCCCCGAAGTTGCTTCTCTATTGTCCTCTAAAAAATTATTATTTCTATCTTTCCATGGGTTCCAAGAAATGAATGGAGGAATTTACTACTAAAGCTCCACAATAATTGGATGTTTTTAAGATAATAGTTTCATTAACTAATAAGTTATGTAATATCATGGGTAAACACCCAATAAATTAACAAAAAAATAAGGACCAAAGATCACACCTCTCACAAATGGATAATGAAACAATAGATGAATGATACTTTCTGAGGCTTCAAAACAAAGCAACCACCTTTTGAAAAATTAAAATCCTCTTTTGTTAAGAACATCAATAGTGAGAATTTTACGCTACACTATTATGGGCCAAAAGCAATTAATCTTCAAAATTAATTTTGAATTTCATAGTTTGTTCTAGTTAAAATTTTAAGGAGTGAGGAATGGTTGTTCAAAATTGGTGTAGGCGACTTTTATTAAAAATGCACCTAAGTCGTCATTCCAAATGTAAGTATCTTCACCATTATGAAAAAATAGAAGACATTATCCAATAAGAGAGTCAATTATAGGGAATGGATCAAGGCATCTAATTCGATTACCTACTCTCAAATCCATTAACTAAAGAACTTATTTTCTAGAGATTTTCCATCTAGGTGTCTCTCCTCTTGAATCAACATAACCATATAAGAATATCTCCTTAAGAATTATGAGATCTTTCTTAGTGTGGTCTAGCTAGATAATAGAGGAAAGCACATGATCATTTCCCCAAGCATCATCCCAAAATCTAAATTTTCTTCCATTTCACATCCTCCTCCTAGAACATTGCTTTAAATTACTCATTTTTTAAATGCTATTCCATATAGCCAATATTTTAGGCCAAACTTTTGATGAAATAAAATAATAAGGATCCTCATTACCTATATGTTTAGCTTGTAGAATATTAACCCAATCCTTGTTCTCTTGAATGGTGAACTTGCCAATGTTGAGAGGAGGGCTTCATTTAATAGGCTTAATCTTATTATGCCTAGGACCTCAAATCTCTTAGGGGAGAAAAAATTCTTCGACTTACCAATGTTATCTCAGCTCTTTCTTCAGTACCAATCCAAAGAAAGATCCTTTGTATTTTCACAATTTCGCTAATAATATAAGCTGACATTTTGAATTGGGAAAGAGAGGAAACTAGGATATTCTAGAGGGAGCACTCAAGTAGCTAAAATTTACTAATTTGACTCAATAATTTACCTTTCCAACCTACAAGCTCTTTTTAGATCCTCTCAATTATACCATTCCAATAAAAACTGGGTGGATTATCACTTCTTAAGGAGAGCCAAGGGTAAGCATCTAGAAGAACAACTTCCTCTCTTTCAAGAATTCTTAGAACCTTTTCCTTTAGCTGCTAATAAGAATTAAAGAAATATGGTTATTTTTGGACTACTTAATCTCTTGACCTATTTCTTTAGCATAATCCTAGGAAATAAAATTCCAATTAGTAACTTCAAAAATAGTGGCAACACAAAAAATAATCCTATCATCAACAAATTGTTAATGGGAAGGAGGGAGAGAGGAAGCAACTCTAATTCATTTAAGTAATCCTTAGCCAATATTTCTCTGAAGGTTATGTCTTAGAAGTTCAACAAATATTATGAATAAATAAGTGGGAAGAGGGTTAGTTTTCCTTAAACCTTTCCCCACAAGAGAAGTATCCTTTGGGTACAACATTTAGAAAAATAGAGAAACTCGTGGTTTATACATTCTTTGATTAGTTTGAGAAAATTTCTAGTAACATGAAACTTTTCTAGAATAATGAAAAGGAATCTCCAAGACACTCTATCATAGGCCTTAGAAATGTCTAACTTTAGTACCATATCAAGTTTCTTGCAATATTCCATAGAGATAATACGCTCATGACAAATAATGGTTGAGCGCAAAATCTATCTACCCTTAACAAAACCTTTTTGGTTTACTAGAATCATCTTTTCAAGAACTGCTTTCAACCTATTAAAAGTAATTTTAGAGAATATTTTATACATAGTATTACATAAGATGATAGAATGATAATATTGTTTAGAAGTCACATAAATTTTATTGGGGATTAAAAAAAATTAAAATTGAGTTTGCAAAGTATTCCTTGTCTACAAAAACAAATAGCTATATTTAGCTGGTTAGTAGAAAATTATTTACCAAAATTATTGAAAGAAAACAGTTGGGAAGCTATTTGGTCATAGGTTCTAAAAACTCTAAAGGATAAAAATATCATCTTGACTTCTTGCAATGACACCACTTTCCCTATATGCTTTAAATCCAACTCAGTAACCACCCTTGAGAGAAGGATTTTAAACTCCACCAAAATTTTAAAAAAACAAAATGGCCTTAGCAACAAGCTCTTCATCACTAGTCAAAGTGTCACATTTTCATTAATAAGGGAAATAAAATTATTCCTTTCCCCATGTTTCAGGGTTGATTAGTGGAATGATTTAGTATTCTTATCTCTATCTTTTAGCCATTGTATACAAGTTTTTTGTTTCCAAATAATTTCCTCCTTAGCTACTTCAAATGATTCTTCTCTACGAGCCCTTTATCTCCTTGAAATATTCTCACTGACAATAGTGGTGTCCATCCTAGCTTGAATATATTTGATATTTTATTGTATTATGCTTCATATGAAAGGTGTTTCAAAAATTATTTTTATTCCATCCTTGTACATTAAACTCGATCCTTTTATGTTTTTGGGCTAGAAAAAACATAGGCATACCTTGGAAGGGGGATTCAACGAAAGAAAATTAGGGTCCTTAAAATTAGGATGAAAATTCCACATAATCTCACATCTGAAAGGAAATGGGATTTTATTTCTTTGATCCTCCTATCTCAAGACAAGAGCACCTTGATAAGAAGTTGATCTTAATAGGGCTAACAATTGCAATTTTTCAAGGATATCCTAATCTCTAGAAAAGAACACTATCCAATATAAATTTTAGGTCAACATCAAAAAGGTCACGATCTGAAATAAATTTAGAAAAATCCATCTTACTATCCGAAAATTGCCCCACTCCATACAATTTATAAAAAGGATAAAGAGGGGTTTTAAAATCCTTAGCCGACATCCATCCTTGTGTTAGGGGCATAGATATTAAGAAGATTCCACTTCATACCATTCCTTTCATCTTCCATGATTGTTTCTAGGAAATTTATACTACAAAACCCCTTAGATCCTTTAATTATTTTAGGGTTTCAAAGATTTGTAGTAACCCCAAAATACCCTTCCATATTGGATAAGAAAAAATCCACCCTAGGCCAGACATTCCTAACATTAGCTTAAAAAAAAATGTTGCACTTTTGTTTCTTGGATAAGAATGATATGAAGTTTGAAATCTATAATAGAACATTTGACAATATGTTGTTTTACAAGGTTATTTAGCCCTCGAATATTCCAAGTCATAATCTTAATGAGAACAAAGCAAAAAGTGAGTTTGAATTTGATTTCATAAGACATGAGAAGCCACCCTAACTCTATTTTTTGTTTTTTCACTTGGTTTGAGAGGCCCACAAAGGTCCTATATTTTCATGAGGCAATCTCTCTAGTAGCTTTTTTTTCTCTATATTTTTTTTTCTTTAGTCTTCCTTGTTTTTGATCACTCCCCACATCCATATTCTTCTTATTTTTCAGATTTCAATTAACCAGAGTCTAAGCATTGTCTGATTCATTTTTATTAGGAGAAAAATGAAATTCTAAATCCTTAAACCTAAACAAAGAAAGAGACCCATGCATCTTCTTAATGAGGTCATCTTGAGGTAAGAAATCATCCTTGACCAAGGAGACTCATAGATTATTCCTAATATCCCTCTCATAGGATCTAAGGGAGGAAGGGAGAGGCATGTCCACAACATTATGAGATTCTTCATGTTACACCAACTTAATCTGAGACTATGGAGGGGACACCAGAGGGGGTTCATGTGAAACAAGACCCAAATTACCTTCACCATTATATTTATTTTGATGATATTTTGGTTCCAATACTATTGAAAGGCTATATTTAGGCAATATCATCCCCTTACTATCTAAATCACTAGAGTTTCCCACCATATAGGAGGGGGAAACTACCGTTAAAGCTACCTTATCTTTTTGGTTTTTTTTGTCCTACGCAAGTTTCTAAGATGCCCACATTTTTCACAAAGCTAATAAAAATGACCTACATTTTCATACTAAATATCTTGGTTATATAAGACACATTTTGAATTTAATGTGATTAAGGAGGTACAATTTTTGTTACTATGAAATTGACATAGATTCTTACAAAGATGAGACTTGATTTTTAAACAATTACCTTATCAAGTTTTGATAGTCTACCAAAGGAGCTAGCAATATATTACAAAACCTCTTAGTTCCAAATCTCAAGAATAATTCTAGGTAAACTAATCCAAGTAGGAGAAACTAGGCCTAGGTCCACTGTTGGGTCATGAATGGGCTTCCATTTAAAGATAGGAAGGCAATTTTTGAAGATCTTGTCAAGGGCCCATGGACTAAAAGTGACAATCTTAATCATATCTTCTTGATTAAATAAATTGAAAAGGAAAAAATCATTTGACATGGAACTAACACTCACATCACCTCTCAAAGTATAGTTTGACTCAACCCATTTACACACCTGGTCAATATTGGGTTCAAAGGATAAAATCCTTACCTACAAGATACTTCAAGGCTTGCAATAGTTTCATTCATTAGTGTTTTTGAAACTTGTACTTCCAATCTATCCACTAGTATAGGGAATTTATGATACCTTTTTAAAAAGGGACCATCACCCACTAGACTTTCCTTCATGAAAAAGTATTTAGATATTAAGTGAGGAGACTAGAAAACTTTTCTAGCATCTCTAGAGAAGACATAATTAGACAACGAGGCCTTTTTGTCCTTGGTCCCAAAGTAAACTTCCACAAGCTTAGGATTCCCATTAAAAATTGCAAAAATAGAGGAATAATTCTTGGAAGGGGACACCAACTGGCCCCCCCAATAGGGATCACCATGGTGGAACAATCAAAGAAAAAAAGAAAAAAAGAAAAATTTGCATAGAGAGAGGTAGCAATAGTGACAGTAGTGAGGAATAGTACAATAGGTGATATATTTTTTGTCTCTAATTTATATCAATAGTTTATGATGGATGAAAATAAAAAACACCTTTAGATATTTTGGAAATGATATTTCTAATGATTCAATGTATAGACCAAGGGCGATGCACTAGAAATTTAACTTACTTCAATTACTTTACTCACTGTCACTCTCTTAGAACATCTAACTTTCACAATCACGCCTATAACATACAACCCAATAGTAATTTCTATGAAGGATCAAAAGACTAAACGCAACATACAACTTGAATCATATGAAACTCTTGCACACAAATTCACAATAACAAGACATAAAAAGGATTCAGTACTTCAAATCACAATGAACATCAAATTAATACTACAAATATGAGATAGTAAAATAGGATAGGAATGCTCTGCTATTTTTCTTAAAACTGAAGCAGTATCAAAATCTAAGAATTTGAGTAAAAATTTATTTCTTACAAGCTCTTTGAAAATGAACAAGAGAGTGAGAAGCAAATCAGAATTGCAACTACTAAGAAAAACTAAGTTTTTATCCAATATATATATCTCCAATATGTCTCCATGAGAGAACGGAAAAATCTGAATTGACTGCTTGCCAAAATAGAAACTCATGTGTCATTTTCAAGAAAAGGTAAAAAACAGCAAGATTAGGGCCAAGAACTACTCCAAACTGAGTGAAAATAGGTGGAAACTTTCACTCCCAAGTGAATCGATCCAAAAAAACTCTAAAGAACACTCAAAACTTATTCAAAATTAGGAGTAGAAAGCTCAGTTCACTGAATCTTTCCTATTTGCACAATTGGAACTCAAGAAGAAATAGAAGGTAAAATAAAATCTTCTATAAGGACACTTAGCACTTGCTTTATTTTACTACATTTTATGGCTTCCACTAAAGAAATTTATAGAACATTTTTTTAATAATGTCTTACAATTTCTTTGTAGTTTTTAGTTTTACAAAATAGAAAGAAGATCGACTTAGGACTAGAGAAAATATGTTAAAAACTACAAACTAGGTCAGTGAGAAATTTAAAGGGTCTTTTTGCCTCATTGTCTTTTACTTTATGTCCAAAAATAACTAAAGCCTAGATCATAGTTTATGAGAAATGATTGAAACATGTGAACATTGTTCTTGTGGTGCAAGGTCTTCAAATGGTTACTCTTTTGCTCATATTCTCATCCATAATTATTATTTTTTGAATGTTATCACCATTAATAGTCTATTCTCTCAAATGCAAACTCAACATTATTTGCAAACTCCACTCAAAGAAAATTTTGTTGCATCTTTTGAATTTGAGAAGGTAGCATGATGGGCTCAACCCTTGTGGGAGCCCATTTCCCCCACATGTTGTGATATCAAACAAGATGAATCATATAATGATAAATGAACTTGTATTTATATAATTCACAAACAAGTTAGCAAAACAATGAAGCCAAAAAACTTAAAATGATGGATTAATTCTTGTACTCTTGAACGCTCCTAAAAAATACAAACTTCATTCTATCTCTACCTAATTGAGTTGTAAGAAAAAAATAGGTAACATTTTTGTGACATCTTAGGGGTGTTTTCTTGATAAAAAAATAGACTGGTGGCCTTGCATATCCATTGGGCATAGTAGTCATATTTTGGCTCCCTCAAACTCAGAAAACCATTATGAAGTAGCTAAAAATACTCAAAACAACAACAAAAATGAAACAAAAAGGAAACAACGACAACACTTATTGGAGAAAAAAATAAAAGATGAAAGGAGAAGTTCTTAGACATGAAAAACTATACCCTACCCTACACTAACTAGCAATGGTAGTTCTCAAACATGACCATTCACTAGTTGTGAGAAATAAATTCCCTCTCTAATTAGGAAAGGTCGCTTTGCAAGGTGAGTTAGTATGGATAAGATATGACCCATAAGAACATATCTTATAGACTATCACAAAACTTTCCAAAGAATAAAAACAAACTCACTCACCATCTGAACATGATCATAGATAATTTTGTTATGGGGTGAATAATTCATTTGATATTTTTATTCTAAGGCTGCAACTTCCTCATTGGGTGCAACAATAACATGTGTATCCTTATTTAGCTTTTTGTTAGCTAAATCTTTGATTGGGCATCCTCTTGAAATGATGAAACTTGAACTTTTAATGTTGGTTTCTTTCTCATGTAATATTGTCTCTTCAAACATCATCCTTTCTTTATTTATCTAAAACATGCTTTCAATCTGTTGATTCTATTTTATTTGAGCTATACTACCATGTCTATCAGGATCTTGACATTCAATAACCAAGATATCCTCACTTATTTGTAAATAGTTCAACATCTTGTCAATGCCATTTTCATGGTTTTTGTGATCACAACTTGATAACTTTGTTAGTTCACATACATTCTCTTCATTTCTACTAATAAATAAAGGAAGCTCTTCAAATAAATCAATCAAATCTCAAGTTTGGATATGCCCTTTTGCCTCTTCAAGCTATTTTTTCACACTTTCTCCTTGAAAAGATGGCTACTTCACATCTAAATTTGAAACAAAAATCTCAAGGTCATCTCAAAACATGTCTTCTTCATTCTCATTTTATTTTTTTAGTGAAGCGAGACAGTTTATTACCTTGTTATATCCCTCTTGAGATATCAAAAAATCAATTTTTTGAACCTCTTCTTGTTGTTTTAGAGCTAGTATGGGTGTAATTTTAGATATGATTTCTTCATCATCCACAAAAAATGGTAATTCATCAAATAGATCAGTCAAAACTTTACAACTATCAGCCATTCCTTGATCTAGGATTTTTGGTTATTCAACTACAACCTCCTCTATGTCTTGCATCAAATTTGTCTTATCATTTTGGACCTCTTGAACAAGCATACCAACATGTGTAACACCGATTTTTTTCTCCACAAACACTTCTTTCTCTTGATCAACAATCCGATTTTCTTGAGGAAAAAAAACATTATTGGGATCATCTATGGATGGGATGATAATATTTGGATTAGGAAGTTAATTTCCTTGATGCTCTAGAGACTGCACAAGCCTTGGAAAAGGATACTCTTGAGATACTGTAGGTTACACCTAGTCAGGAATAGGTTCATCCTATATGAAGCATAGTGTATTGAACATGGGAATTCCTTTTTCCAAAAAATGGGTTTGGAAAACTAATAGCTTGGCCAGCTTCTTGCTCAATAACAGGGTCTTGAAATGAAGGAAAACTCCTAAAACTTGGATTTTCAGATTGGGAAGATCTAGGAGACTCACCTTGTCTAAAACTTAGAAGTTTATACTTATAAACCTCCTCTCGAGTAGGATGATCTTGAATTGTAGGAGTTTCTTGGACTTTGTTCCTTTCTATTTGAGCAAACAAAAGCTTCATCTACTCCCATTTTGTAGCTATCTCTCTTTCAAAGTTCTCCTTAAATTGTATCCTTTGTCTCTCCAACTCTTGCTCATAGAGATAGGCCTGATAAGCCATCTCTTCCTATTGCTAATTATACTCATGCTACCTCTTGATCTCCTCTATCTGCTTTGTGAATTCAAGTATGAAGTAAAACAAAATACCCTTTATGCTTGCAATCTCCTCTTTTTCACTCTCTTGGAGCTAGTTTTAAGCATATGAAGGCTAATATGGAGATTTAGTAGGGATGGGTGGGTGGTAACTATATCGAGCATGCTAGTTTTCAAAAGCCATGGAATTAAAGACAACAACATGATTAGTTTGATATGGCTGATAAGGAGGTGAATAAGTAAAATTTTCATGGTATGATGGATGATAACGAATATCTCCATGAAACATAGGCATATTCATTCACTGAAAAGATGGAAAACAAAAAAAAAAAAATTTCTAAAATAAACCAACATTTTATCAAACTAAAACCAGTAAATTAAGCTAAGAGTCGCCAGGTATAAACTTATAGCCTCAAAAAGCCAAAAAATATGCTGCATATATCAGAACATCTTAAAACTTAAAATATTTCTTTGAAATGAGCTTCAAAGTCCCACATGGTATGCCAAAAATTGTTAACAATCAGGATTGCACCCTAGCAAATATTAACTCTACTATCTTGTTGAAACATGGAAACACTCTGAAGTTGTGGGTGATCTATGGCGAGAATGAATCTCCAAATTGGTTGGTTCCAGTAGAAAATCAACTAAAATACAAAAAAAAATGAGGAAAAGAGTTTATAAAGACAACTGAAAATGAAAATCCAAAACTCCCAAGGATGATGCATCAAAAATTTAACCTACTTCAATTACTTTAGTCACAATCAATCTCTCAAAATATCTTTCACATCTCACCTATAACATACAACCCAACAATAATTTGTATGAAGGTTCAAACGACTAAACACAACATAGAACCTAAATCATATGAAACTCTTGCACAAAAATTCACAATAACAAGACATAAAAATGATTCAATACTTTGAATCACAATGAACATTAAATTACTACTACAAATATGAGAGAAGAAAGTGAGATAGGAATGATCTTTTTTTTTTATTAAAATTGAAGTAGAATCAAAATCTAAGAATCTAAGTACAAATTAATGGATTACAAGCTCTCTGCAAATGAACACGAGAGTGAGAAGCAAATTAGAACTACAACTACTGAGAAAAACTATTTTTTTCTCCAATATATATATCCAATATGTATCCATGAGTGAGAAGGGAAAATTTTGAGTTAAATGCTTTCCAAAATAGAAACTCAAGTGTCATTCTCGAGCAAATGGGAAAGAGTGGAAAATGAGGGCCCATAACTGCTCCAAACTGATTGAAAATAGGTGAAAAATTTCCCTCCCAAGTGGATCAATCCAAAAAGACTCTAACTATCACTGAAAACTGACTCAAAATCAGTTGTAGAAAGCTCAATTCACTGAATCTTTCCAATTTGCACAATTAGAACTCAAAAAGAAATAAAAGGTAAACTAAAAGCTTCTATAAGGAAAGTTAGCAATTGCTTTATTTTACTTCATTTTATGGCATCTACTAAGGAAATTTATAGAAAATTTCTTTAATAATGTCTTATACTTTCTTCGAACCTTTAAGTTTTGCAAAATAGAAAGAAGATAAACTTAGGACTGGTGACAATTTTTTCAAAAACTACAAACAAGGTTGGGAAAAAATTTAAAGGGTTTTTTTGACTCATTGTCTTCTAATTTTTGTCCAAAATCACGAAAACCCAAATCATAATTTTTGAGATATGATTGAAACAACTGACCTATGTTTTTGTGGTGTAGGTCCTTCGAATGGTTACTCTTTTTTTAATATTAGATATGTGGTAGCTAAATTCTACAACATGTTAGTATATCATGGAAATTAAACTAACATGGCAAAACCAAGCAAACCCTATGAAATATTACTCCATACTAGACATGCTAAATTAAGACATTGAAACAATTAGAAATTCCAAATGAAATAATTTAAAGCACAAATAACATGAAGCACATCTATCCCATATTGGATTGGTGCTCTTTGAATATGTGAAAGAGCCCTTTCCCAATCCTTGATAAGCTTAGTGAGATGATAGACAATGAGATGCTCTTGAACTCAAGTTGCCTATAATAAATATGCTCTAAATGTAGATGATGAATAGCAAGATTGATTCTCAAATGAAGAGAGTAACCTTGCCTCAAGATGTGTTGTGTCTTTGAAGGAGAGAAGCCTTCAACTTATAGTTGAACTTGAAGAGAGGAGAGGCCAAATTGATGAATGTGGGATCATTCATGGGCCAATGACAAGATGCCACTTGTCAAGGTGTGAGAGGGTGAGGAATGTGCAAGTCTTGGCCAATGTGCCAATTTCAAATTTGAATTTTGCATGAAATGACATGAAGGTGCATTAAATGCAAAGTTTGACTTGTGCAAGAGACATGTGTAAGAGCATTTAATGCTTTGTTGGAAGGGACAAATCCTTTGGAGGGAAGATTCAAATTGGAAAAGTATTCCATCTTGATGCCCTTTTGAAAGTAATTAGAAGAATTGATAAATCAAATAATTGATTTATTGGTGCAAGTGGGTGGGTTAGTTGAGAGTTTAGATTTGACTCTAGTTGAGTCAAAAGCTAGAGAATGATAATTATGATTAGAAGTTAATTAATTTAGATTAATTAACTTAGGGGATTTTAGGGATTTGATTTTTGATTTAAATAAGTTTGATTTATCAAATCAAATAAGAAGAACTTAGGACTTAATGAAATAATTTGATTTATTTAATTAAGTCTGATGAACATTAGGGATTTAATCAATAAAATATTTTAATTGATTAATAGAAGAAATGAATGTTAATTAGAGTGAAATGCATGATGCATGATGTTAGTTTTATGTGTCTACATTTTTCCCCTCTTTGAAGCAATGTACTTGTTGCATTGGTTCAAAGAATGATGCTACCAACATCGAAATTAATTTTTTTTTTATTTTTTCAGATGTCACAGGGAAAATAAGTACGTTAGTACATTGCCCCCTCGAGAGATTGAGCGAAAAATTAGATTTGAGGTCGATCTCATGACAAAGAGGTTCAAAATGGATGTGTGGATGGTTAGACTATATGATCTATATGATAATGATGATGAAAATGAGATGTTTGGAAGATGCTTAGGATAACAAATTTATATTATCATAAACAACTTAAATGATTATAAAAATGAGATGTGATGGATGCAGGATGGATGTCATTATGCTATGATGATATGAAATGATTATGAAAGATGAAAGATGGATGTAGGATGGATGCATTGTTAGAGTGAAAGATGATAGAAGAATGAGAGGGATCAACCCTTAAATTCAAGAAGATGAAGAAGTCCAAGAAGGCCCGTAGTGGTCGAGACTTTATTGGATATGATGATGACACTCAACTTTATTTGCAAAGTCCACTCACAAAATTTTTTGTTGCATCTTTTGCATTTGAGAGGGTAGCATGTTGGGCTCAACCCTTGTGAGAGCCCATTTTTCCCACATGCTGTAATATCAAACAAGATGAATCATGTAATGATAAATGAACCTATACCTACAAAGTGAGTAAACAAGCTAGCAAAATAATAAATCTGAAATCTTTGAATGATGCATTAATTCTTCTGCTCTTGAATTCTCCTCAATGCTCTTGAAAACTACAAACTTCATTCCATGTCTACCTAATTGAGTTGTAAGCAAAAAATAGGTAACAATTATTTCATGGTGTAATCTTGATCATGACTTATAAATTTTCCATGATAGAGGTGCACTTGGAAGAAAAAATATATTCATTGAAGCATATATGATATTTTAAGAAGATGTTAGATAATTTTTTCATGATACACTCTTGATTCTGTAGTTGGATATTTAAAAATGGTTTTGTTAGTTATCTTTGGTTTTGAGTATTAATCATTTTCTTTAAGATTCATGATTTTGTAGATCACATTTAAATTTAGCCATGGATTGATTGGTGGACTTTCATGGATACTAGAGATACTTTATTGAGGCTATATATCCTTTCTACATAGGTATATGTATTGGAATTGTTACTTGTTATTAATATTTTCAAAAAAAGACTAAGGTTCCTAAACCTAGATATGGAAATTAGTCCATTATGGACCTCATTGGAATGTTTATCTTTATTGTAGAAATTATTTTATTATTATATGTATATGAAAATCATATATACCACTCTTGAAGTAATTAGTAAGTGAATTATTTGAGAAGCTTTTTCCACCTAAATATTTGATGTATCTTTGATAGTATATGCCTTCTCATATGGATTTGTTTTGACTATTAAAGATTTGATGAATTATTGAGATGTAGATGCATGGTTTTATGAATCTTCTTTTGTTATCCTTATTCTAGTATTGAGCATTTGAAATATTTCTAAGAACTTTTTTTGAGAGGTATAGGAAATGGTGTGCAAGTTTTAGAATATTTCCTTTTTTATGGGAATGATTATTCTATTAGATACAACTTAGGTATGATAGGTTTACATCTATTAATTATATACATTCCTCATCTTTAATTGAAGAGTTATATTTTTTTATCCTTTTAGTTTTAGAATGGTAGGGGATATCTTAATTTAGATAGCTTGGAACATGCTAATATGGTACAAATGTTTGGTTTGAATTATAGGTTCTCTATTTCACATGTATATATAACTTTTTTTTTCAAAGGTTCTAATGTCTATGAAGTTGAGTCTTCTATTGAAGAAAGTTATTTTATTTCTACTTCATAGTTGTTTGTATTACTTGAGTATCTCTTTGATCTCTTTAATAATTGGTTTATAGGACATGGGTAGGTTACTTGGAAATAGATAATGATAAATTATTTATCCATATGATTGTATGTTTCAATATACTATGTGATATAAGACTTAGCCACATCCTTTATGTGAGTGCTATAAGTAGACTTGGTATGCCTTGATATATTTCCCTATTTTTCATCATCTATTCAATGTTATTTTCTAGATATATACGTTCTTCATCATGATGATATCATTTTGGTTATCTCAATTTGTAGGTTACCAATGTGGTGCTGAGTTTACATCCTTTATTATTTATGATCTATGAGTTGTGAACTTTAGTGGTTTTTTTATACCCATTGATTGCATTAATACTTGAATGAGAACTATCTATATCCATTGGTATGTTGCATTTACATGAATGGGTAGATTATTAAAGTGATAGATATGCAAGGAAATTATTATAGTTTTGGGTTTATGTGTGGACATCATTGAGTTATACCTATGTTAGTTTTTTATATTTTTTGAGGTATGGTTATATTGGATGAGCGATTAGATTTCTATGGTTTCTATTCCAAAATATTTTTCTTTTATTTCTATATAGATTCATGGAGGATTCAATGATAAATTATGTTTTTCACCTTGGCACAATTTTTAATCTATCATGGGATGAAATAATGGAGGATGATGAGATTTCTTATTTGAGATGTTTTTTATTTGGGTTGATATTGTATTTGTCATTTTGAAAATCAAGATGACATTAACGATTCAAGCAACACAAGATTGGTTAAAGATTTTTTTCCTTATTAGTTATTCTTATGGATATATTTACAGTCCAAGATTTCAAGTGAAAAATATTAGGATTAGGATACCATTAGCCTTGTAAATCCTATGTATTTGGTCAATCTTAAAATTTTCTTTAAATCACTCATAAGAGATGAAGGTTTTAGAAATATTGATAATTTTTTTTATCATTATGGTTTTATTTGTGTAGTTCTTCTACGAGGTATGATTTTGACAAGTGTCATCACTTGGAGCTAGCTAAATTTGTACTATTCACGTTTAGCAAATAGTAAATGAAGACCATGAGGAGAATGATGGTCTAGTTGGCTAGGTTCATATTAATGATTATCTCATCCTTGCTAATGTATTGGGTAAAATACCTAACCATAATCCCCTTCATGTTAGTGTGTTTCACACCTCTTAGTAGTTTTTCTAAGTTTATTTGTATTCAAACTTAGCACCATTTTATGTATTTTTTTTTTCTTTTGTTTTAATCCCTATGCCACTTAGACTATAAAGATGTATCTTTTACCACCCCTCTTATTTTTGTGAAGTATACTATTATCTTTTCCGAGATCCATCATAAAACAAAGAACTCTACTTTTTCTATGAAAAACATTTTTTTGATATTTGGTCTCTAAAAATATATTTCTTGGAGATAAATAGAGAATACTCTTAAAAATCATTCTAGTAGAAATAAATTTTTTACTATAGAATAGTGTGAGGAATGGAAATGTATATCAAGTATACTCCAAAAGTATTGACGTTTGAATCAAAAACTACATATTTGAACATATAAGAAATATAAAATTACGTCTACATAATTAAAATTGATAAAGCTACATATTTGAACATACGATGACACAAATTCTATCCATATAATAAAAAATAAAATTATACCTACAAAATTATAATTGATAAAAATTAGACAGCATCATTTTTATTTTTATTTATTGAAAATCATGATTTTTTTAGGAATTTATTAATTTTTTGATTTAAAAAATCTCCAAATAGCATCAAAGGATAAGTACCGGTAAAGATGGCAATGATGATAACACCTTTGGAAAATGATGTCCTCAATATGTCGACATAATGTCAGACCATCTATTACAACGAATCAAGACAGGAGAGTTGCTTTTTATTTTATGCTTCGATAAGGGGACTTGACTCTTTTCCATAATGCTTTTATCAAGATAATGTGATTCCATTTGTCTATCAAAGGATTATGACTCTTCCGATATACCAATGGACACTCGGGTTACGCGGCGTATCGACGACAATAAATATTTCCTTAGAAGATATTCCCTTTGATTACAAAGTACTTGACTTCGTCTTTCTTGGCAGGTTATTCCTCGCACTCTATCCTTTCTGCATATCAAGCCAGAGCTTACATGATTGTTATGTATTAATTTTTGTTTCATGAAATGAACTGTTACAGTTGCCTGTCATGGTGGAAAATTTTAAAAGCGCTGGCATACATTCCTCTTCCAGATAATATTCTGACAAACAGTATAATTCGTTTGGTAAAGTACAGAGTTCTAATTTTATTTTATTATTATAACCTTTGTGGAGTTACACCTACCGTGGTTTTTATAAATGTTTTCGAGTCATTGGGAATGAAATACATAAAAAAAATTTAAAAGGTTATTTGCTAATACTTACTGATCCGACTTAATTGTAAATTCTCTCTTTTCTTCTCTGATCTGTGTCTATTGTTAATAATTACACCGAAAGGTATCCCATGGGTGAATTTCAAGGCAGCGTGGAGGAGGAATGGACTTTCCAAGTCTCCTCATATAGGACCCTGTTTTCTGAAGCTGTAACATTTCATGTCAAGAACAAAAACGCATTTTATCTATTTACACTTTTATTCTTTAATCTTCTTTTGCTTTCTTAATCATAAAGAGTTTAGTTAGATTTCATGTTCTGCGGCGTCCTCTCCGAAGATTTGTGGCAATCTTGTTGTTGTCGTTGGCGGGTTGGGTCTGTTGTCTGAGCTTGCTTCCATTTTAGGGGCTAATGCTTACAGTAGGCTGGCGAATTCATGGGAAAATGCTGTCAAAGGTTGGGTCGCTTTTCCTACCATTCTGTCTTTGTCTCCTTCTGTAGACGTTAAGGATATTTTGCTCTGAAGCATTTGTTTTGTTGATAGAGCGACTGACAAGTTTATTCCTTTTCTTGTTGCAAAATTTCTGAGTGTTAGGGCAAATGTTGATGCATTTAGGAAGTAGGCTGTTTCGAAATGGAATCTTAAGGCCCATCTCGAGATCTTAGTTGTGACGAAGGATCTTTTTTTCCCTTTTCAAAACCATGAAGATTTTTTACGAATCCTCTTAAAAGGCCTGAAGTTGCTTGGCAAGGTAGGTTTATTGCTTAAAGTTATACATTTGTAGAAGCTCCTACCTTATGCCAACCTTGTGGTTATAGTCATGGCCATAGTCAATATGTCACAAAAAATTCAGGATATAGTCTTACGGAACTCAATCGAACACTTCAGGGATTGTGTAGTCTAAGAGTATTCTAAACCCTATTGGGTACCTTCCACCTCTTTTCATTTGTGTAGGTGTAGTGCTTCTACGAGGTGTGATTTTGACGAGTGTCATCACTTGGAGCTAGTTAAATTTCTATTATTCATGTTTAGTAAATAGTAAATGAAGACCATGAAAAGAATGGTGGTCTAATTGTCTAGGTTCATATTGACGATTATCTCATCCTCTCTAATGTATCGGGTAAAATAGCTAACCATAATTCCCTTCGTGCTAGTGTTTTTCTCACCTCTTAGTAGTTTTTCTAAGTTTATTTGTATTCAAACTTAGCACCATTTTATGTATTTTTCTTTTGTTTTAAACCCTATCCCACATAGACTCTAAAGATGTGTCTTTTACCACCCCTCTTATTTTTTGTGAAGTGTACTACTATCTTTTCTGAGATCCATCATAGAAAAAGACCTCTACTTTTTCTATGAAAAATGATTTTTTTATATCTAATTTCTAAAAATATATTTCTTGGAGATAAATAGAGAATACTCTTAAAAATCATTCTAGTAGAAATGAATTTTGTACTATAAAGTAGTGAGAAATTGAAATGGATATCAAGTATACTCAATAAATATTGGTGTTTGGATGGAAAACTACATATTTGAACATATAAGAAACATAAAATTAAATCTACATAATTGTAATTTATAAACTTACATAGTTGAACATACAATGACACAAATTCTATCCATTTAATAAAACATAAAATTATGCCTACAAAATTATAATTGATAAAAATTAGACACCAACAATTTTATTTATTTATATTGAAAACCATGAATTTTTAAGAATTTCTTAATTTTTTAATTTAAAAAATCTCCAAATAGCACCAAAGAATAAGTACCTGTAAAGACGACAATGATGATATTACCTTTGGAAAATGACGTCCTCAATATGTCGACATAATGTCAGACCATCTATTGCAACGAATCATGACAGGAGAGTTGCTTTTTATTTTATGCTTCGATAAGGCGACTTGACTCTTTTCCATAATGCTTTTATCAAGATAATGTGATTCCATTTGTCTATTAAAGGATTATGGCTCTTCCGAAATGCCGATGGACACTTGGGTTACGCGGCGTATCGACTGCAATAAATATTTCCTTAGAAGATATTCGCTTTGATTTACAAAGTACCTGACTTCCTCTTTCTTGGCAGGTTATTCTTCGTACTCTATCCTTTCTGCATATCATTCCAGAGCTTACATGATTCTTACCTATTCATTTTTGTTTCATGAAATGAACTGTTACAGTTGACTGTCATGGTGGAAAATTTTAAAAGCGTTGGCATACATTCCTCTTCCAGTTAATATTCTCACAAATAATATAATTCGTTTAGTAAATTACAGAGTTTTAATTTTATTTTATTTTTATAACCTTTGTGGAGTTACACCCACCGTGGTTTTTATCAATGTTTTCGAGTCATTGGGAATGAAATACATAAAAATTAAAATTAACAGGTTATTTGCTAATACTTACTGATCCGACTTAATTGTACATTCTCTCTTTTCTTCTCTGATCTGTGTCTATTGTTAATAATTACACCGAAAGGAATCGCATGAGTTAATTTCAAGGCAGGGTGGAGGAGGAATGGACTTTCCAAGTCTCCTCGTATAGGACCCTGTTTTCTGAAGCTGTAACATTTCCTGCCAAGAACAAAAACGCATTTTATCTATTTAAACTTGTATTCTTTTATCTTCTTTTGTTCTCTTAATCATAAAGAGTGCGAGGAGCGGAAGGAGCCTAGAGGAGGGTGAGGGTGAGGGTGAAGACGATGCTGAAGACTACCGGGGATTAGCAGAGGAGAGTAGAGACGCTTAACGCCCGTCACAACGTCTCTTGCATGCGGTCTGCGGGGACGAAGCCTCGTTGACAACCGATTCTGCTATGAGTGCTGACAGGATCGGCTCTTCAAAAGGCAACTTTCTCAACTAGGAGTTTCAACGACGCTTCCTATTGCTTGCGGCTAGGGTTTCGGGCTCTCCAAAGGGGCCAATCCTCGGCTCGCTGATCTCCATTGATCATTGATGTTGGCAATAATCCTCTCGCTGCTTCTTAGGAGTTTAGTTAGGTTTCATGTTCTGCGGCGTACTCTCCGAAGATTTCTGGCAATCTTGCTGATGTCGTTAGTGGGTTGGGCCTGTTGTCTGAGCTTGCTTCCATTTTAGGGGCTGATGCTTACGGTAGGCCAGTGAATTCGTGGGCAAATCCTGTCAAAGGTTGGGTCGCCTTTCCAACCATTCTGTCTTTGTTTCCTTCTGTAAATGGTAAGGGTATTTTTCTCTGTATCCTTTCTTTTGTTGATAGAGCTACTGACAAGTTTATTCGTTTTTTTGTTGGAAAATTTCTGAGAGTTGGCGCAAACGTTGATGTATTTAGGAAGTAGGCTGTTTCGAAATGGAATCCTAGGGTCCATCTCGAGATCTTAGTTGTGACGCTGGATCTTTTTATCCCTTTTCAAAACCATGAAGATTGTATACGGATCCTCTTAAAAGGCCTAAAGTTGCTTGGCAATGTAGGTTTATTGCTTAAAAAGGGGCACTAGGCTTTGATCCTAAAAGTGAATGTGTCAAGATGTTTCCTGGTTTGGATTAAGCTTTTCAAGTTGCCATTAGAATACTAGGAGGAATGGGCCTCGTTAGTCACTACTAACTCATTTGGTTTGTTTGTGGTGGTGGATATCATCATCAAATACAACCTAACACTTGTTTTGGGTCAATTATTTTTTGTTAATATCGAGGTCGACAAAGTGTTCTTTTTGTTGAACTTATAATCGAAATTGGGTGATTGGGTGTAGTGGATTGTCTTAGAGGATTCTTTAGTGGGTTGTCATAACTATATCAAAGTTGGTCATGCATCGGTAGGGTGCCCAAATAACATGAGATTACATACATTTTGGACAGAAAAAAATGCAAGGAACCATCCCAACCTCTTGTTGATGAGGAATGTAACATGGCAAAGGAAAGTTGTAGAGAGAGGAAATGTGATAAAAGTAGGGGTTTTTGGGATATCAAATTTTCCTCTATCCTTTCAATGTTAGACAAAAGTTTCTCTAACCAAGTAAACAGAAAAAAGGGTGATGGAA
Source organism: Sequoiadendron giganteum (assembly GCA_007115665.2). Classification (NCBI taxonomy): domain Eukaryota; kingdom Viridiplantae; phylum Streptophyta; class Pinopsida; order Cupressales; family Cupressaceae; genus Sequoiadendron; species Sequoiadendron giganteum. The sequence continues at coordinate 523,170,348 of CM021100.1, read as the reverse complement.
TTGGGAAAGAGCTTTCTAGATATCCTTCATCCATTTTCAACTAATAGAGGCTATTAAAGTAGGGAGGCTAATTGGAAAGTAAATTTAATTTTACAAATCATTAGAAGGAGTTGTTAAGTGCCCCCTAGATAAAAAATTTTACACTATCTTAGTTTGGTCAATTCCCTTTTATTCATAGGTTATGCTCCCTAGAAATTTTTCTTTCAAACTATCTTAAATTTGGCAAATTCCTTTTTATTGATAGGTTACGTGGCTTTTGTTTTTTGTGCTCACCTCCTTTGATAGTGGTGTTGATTGTTTTTTGATGTATTGCAACATTTATGCTATTGTTTCTTGGTTATTGCTACTCAATGATTGTTGGGCTTCATAGATCTACTTTTCTTTCTTTGTAAAAAGGGTTAGGGCCTTTTCAAAAACCCTACCCTTTACCTTATATATGAAAAATTGTTTAAGAATTTTTAAACTTTGCTTGAGATAAAATGTTAGGAATAGAAAAATATCTAATAAGCATAGATGTAGAGAAGATGACTTAGTTTCCTAGGATCGTATTTGAGACTTGATTTTCATTATCTTCCAAATAAATGATTTATTTTGTGGAAATCTATTGTTAATCTTTCCTCATTATAAGTAGTTATAAATTGAGGATTTGTTTATATTTTTGAATAATCTACAATTATATTTTAGACATGGAGTACTTCCAAGGAAGAGTTTAAGTAGTTATTTTTTCCTTTTTATTAATGTTTTGTAGGATTGTCAAACTTTGTAGGTAATGGTATCAAAAACAATTTCACATATATTTAACATCTACAATAGTACTTCTCATGCCTAGGTTGGACTAGGATAATAAAAAATATAATATTGATGGGCTATTACTAATAAGGATAAGTGATGTACCTATTTTAATAAAATGATTGTAGTTCCTTACTTTTCTTAAGATTGGACATAGAATTATATGTTGTTAAAGTAATATTTTGTTAATTACACTAAATGAATAGGTTTAGGCTAATTAAATAAATATAAATAACAAGTGCATATTATTTTTAATTAATTATTTTTAGGAATGATAATTGAAATAAGAATTAAAAAAAAGTTATAGATTCTTAAATATATAATTAGTGATGAGAGATTGATAGACATGCAATATTTACTTGATTTATCTTTATCTAAAATATATGTATTTAGTGTGATATTTTTTCTAAAAATCTATGAGATCTCAAAAACTCTAGATTTTGTAACCATCTGTTCTAGGGTTGATTAAAAGAAATTTGGATTTCATTGGATGTAGAGAAACAATATGTGATTTATGGGATTAAAATTTTAAAATAAACATATGAATGTATATTCACTATTGTGTTCTTACTATCTAAATTTTGGAAGATACTATAAAAGTACACCATTTGGAATTTATCTAATGGCTAGGTGGATTATGTTTCTTATATTAAATTTATTTGGTGTACAAAATTAATGATAGTGAATAATATTGAAGATAATATATGGTTGAGCATACAAATTCCTCTTTAATGATTTTGATTTAAATAGTTTTCCCTTACACAAATTAAACTTATTTTGATGATTTTTTTATGTATAAATATAAGAAACCTCAATTTTTAAAATAAAATATTTTAAACATTTCTAATTTATAAATTAACAAATAGTACTTAAGCTAGTGAATTTAATTACCTAGTACAATGTGACATTTTTCTCTCAATTTTGACTCAAATATACTTTAAGATGAATTAATGGTGTGTTATAGCTGAAGGTCAAATGTGTGTCAAAACTAGTGCAAGATAAGTCATGAAATTATATAACTATATAACTAGTTTTCAGCATTGTCCTCTCAAGTTCACATTGAGTATCTATCGGACTACTAATAAATGCATAGGTACACTTTTAATCACATTTATATCTTACTATTTAGGTTCATAAGGTTTCTTATATGTTATCTTAGATGCCTAATTGTTTTTTTTTCTGTGAGAACATTCAAACATTCATGAAAGTATTAAAAAAATACTCTTCAATAGCCATAATCCAAAACCTTAGATGGATTAGAAAAATACCTATAGATTAATGTATATTTATAAATTTACACATCTTCACATTGATTTTGAATAAAAAAGATAATAATTTTATTTGACAATATTATATTTAATTTAAATTTATATTAGAGCCTAGGTAACATGTTAGGCTCATTAGAGGAGTAGAGCCTATTTTTCATTAATCCTTTCCCATGATAATGGATGTCAACAAGTTAATTTTTATTAAACTTGAGCTTTAGAAGATCAAGATGGCTAAAAAATTTAGATCCATGAGAGAAGGATTTTTTATTAATCTTTCCCAAAGTAGGATTTTATTCTAGTTTATATATTTTAAAGAAACAAACATTTAAATCACCTCAATAATGGATGTGGAGAAGTCTAACTGAAATTATTTAAGATTTAAAATATCAAGACAAGTTATTTTCTTGTTGAAAAATATATATTTGTACTAATGCACAATATAAGCCATGTGATATTAATAATGAAGAGAAGATAATTTTTCTTTGAATTCAAGAATCTATATTATTATTTTTATTATGGAATTAGTTCTTATAAATAATTTCAAAGATAATTGAACCAAGAAAATAGGTAGCTATGACCACTTGAGACTAATGATAATTTGAAATACCTTTAGAAATATAATTGGTTTTCTTTTAAATTTTGGTATTTTAGTTCAAAATGATATGAAAAACATATAAACCAATATGTTTCAATATAAATCTAACCAAAATTTCTCTATACTAAACATAATAAAGATCTAAAGGAATCTCCATGTTATAACCAATTACTTATGAATAAGAAATGACCACAAACATAATGGTCACTATAGCTACACAAAATAAATCAAATCCAATATCTTGTGAATACAATCATCCAAGAAAAATAAAATATTGAAGAGAACATGCAAATAAAAACCTATGGTATATCCTTTTATACACAACTCTAAATTTTAATCTATGATAAATATTATATCCTCCATAAAAACCCAAAGATTATATCATTATTGGCATCAAAACATAACCAACAATTATGTATACCAATCCAAAGAAATATAAAACCAAATCCATTCCTCAACTAAACATAATATGCCTAATAAAATATCCTAAACTCAATGTTAATGAATAAAATCATAATTCATAAGGAGATAAAAATACCAACACTCCTCAAACAAAATCTAGAGCTGGTAAACCATAGCTCAATAATCATGTGCATGCAAATACAAAGCATAATAAACAGTGCATCTAAAAAAAATAATACAAAATACCTCTCAAATGATTTTTCTATGGAGTGAACTAAGAGGGAATAAGAATTATCGTCCAACATATCCAATTCATCATGACTCATCCAAGAACATTTTCCTCATAGGTCCATGTTTAAATCAAGTCCAACCAAGGTGTAGGATCATCAGACTTTCTGACTAAAACTATGTCAAAGAATATCCATATCAACACATGTATTTAACCCAATATATCACCTAGCATCACCTATTCCATTACGTATTCATGAGCACCTATAACTAGTTAATCCATTCTAAAATCCAAATGAAACATAGTACTATCATGAAAATTCAGTGAAAATGACTAATATACTCAATACTAAGAGAACAAAGTGTTGGATATTGCTAATATGTGGTTGTCATTGATTTCAACACTATTTCCATTAATGTCTTTAAGGTTGTATATGTTGGGGATATTGAGAAAATTGTAATAGAATAAGTTGCAAGTTGTCTATGATGCCATGAATTTCAGTATGATGGCTAGCTCAGTATATTGATGATAAGTAATTTCAGATTATAGGGTTTGTTGAAAAGTATATATATTTTATCCACATGAAGTTTTAGAGGTTCACATGAAGATTTGATTAAGTTAGGAGTATCTGTGTTTTGACAGTTGTTTTGTTCCTTTAGTTGGTGTTCCTGAAAGAAGATGCTATGATTCTAGTCATTGAAGATGCTTATGTGGTGATTCATGATGCTTGTGGATGTTTCTAGATCATTCTATATCTATGTTGTTGGTCTGCATTGATTTTTGTGCTCGCAATTGGTGATTTTCTTCTCTGAGTTCATGTTTTCAATGATCATGGCCGACAGGGTGATTGTAGTGTGTTGCGGATCTTCGTGGCATAATTGTTTAAGGTGTTTCATGTGTGAGACATGTTGTTTTGGGTTCTTACTATGTTTTGGTCAACATTGTTTGGTCTGCATTGATAAATTGTTTATTGATTTGAGTCGACAGTTTCTACACATTTCATATTTTGTTGGGCCAACATGTAGTTGATGTTATCTTTAGCTGCAAATATATATGATTGATTGTTTATACCACTTGAGGATATGGTTTAAAATGTATCCTATGTGTAGTGTGTGAAAAATGTTCTAATGTTTCGAAGGCCGAAGTAAAGTGTGAAGAAGAGTGAGCAGAAGAAAGTGTTTATGTGCTTAACAAAAATTGTAATCAAGCATTAGACGATGCTATTTTCTCAGTTCAAAATCTTCTAGATGTAATCTAAATGTGATTGCAAGATAGTAAGTCTTCTTTTTGGCAGTGAGCCTTTTGAATTTGAGCAGTGAGCTCTAGGGAGTGTGCCTGAATGTATATGCATTCCCCATTTATAATAATTTTAACAAAGTATAATGTTGTGGACTAACCTCCACCGTGGTTTTTCCCCTAACAGGGTTTCCACATAAAAATCTTGGTGTTATTTGTGTTTCTGATGTGGTGATGGTTTATGCTTTCATGTTTATTTATCAAATCTAAGAATAAGTTTAATAAGTATAATTTATGTGACAATTGATTCAACCCCCCTCTTATTTTTCTACCCTTGTGTTGCCAAGTATTGGTATCAGAGTAGGTTCCTCTGGAGAAGCTTGACTTCTTGAGGTGATTTGGGATGGTGACATATAATAAGGATAGTTTGATATTTGATGGAACAAATTATTCTCTGTGGAAGAATTGAATGGGATGCCATCTGAGATGGCATTGGTGAACCTTACTGGAAAATTACAAAGAATACATATATCATCCCACAAAATGGTCCTTCTAATGCAGGTGAGATTAAGGAAGGGAAGTACAATATCAGGGCTAAGGAAGCATTGTTGAGTGCTCTGATTGATTTTGAGATGAAAATTTTAATGGAACTCAAGATTGCTTACGAGATTTGGAAAAAGTTGAAAACCTTGTATGAAGGTGATACCCATGTGAATATTGTTAGGCTGCAAAGCCGGAAAGGGAAATATGTAATGCTAAGAATTGGTGAAGATGAGAACATCACTTCTTTTATGCAAAGAGTGAATGGACTTGTGTGTAGTATCAAATGTGCTGGTGGAACATAGGAAGAATCAGATATTGTTGCTAAAGTGCTAAGATCCTTGCTTGCTGCATACAAACACAAAGTTGCTACTATTGACGAGATCCAAACTGTGACAAATGTAACCATAGACATGTTGATTGGTAAGCTTGCTGCTTTTGACTTAAGTGAGTTTGGTGAATCTATTCCTAAGATAGACTTTGCATTCAAAGTTACTATCTCTGAAAAAGATAAGAAGAGATATGATCTGGGAGAATTTTATTCTAGAAAAATGTCCAAGTATGAGTAGGAAATGAGAGAGATTGAAGAAGAAAAGAGAAAACTAGATGAGCTTGAAGCACTTATTGTCAAAAGGGTAGCAAAAGGAGAAGGTAAGTGTAAAGAGAAATTGCCTCTTAAATGTTTTTCTTGTAATAAATTGGTCATTTTTCCTCAAGGTGTCCAGAAAGAGTTCTTAAGCTAAGACCTAACAAGCCTAGATTCTAAAGAAAGTTTTATTATTCTACTGATGAAGGTGTGATAGATGATGAATATGATAAAGGGAACTTAAGTGAGGATGAATAGGTACTTATTTATATCAATTAAAATGATCCAGTACCTATTGAATCTACTAGTTGCATAAATGTGGAGTAAACTCTAGCTACCAGAGTTGAAGAAAAAGATGAATGGGTGATTGACAGTGGATTCTCTCATCACATGAAATGTGATAAAAGTAAATTTGTGAGCTTGGAAAAGTATGATGGTGGTGTTGTAAGATTTGGAAATGAAAAAGATGGTGTAATTTTTGGCAGAGGATCCATTTCTCTTGATGGTAAGCATAATACTGATGATGTTCTATTTGTGGAAGGATTGAAGCAAAATCTTTTAAGTGTTGGAAAAATGGTTGACAAGGGATACAATATTCAATTCAAGGATGTAAAGTGTAGAATATTGGGGAGTTCCAAAAATGTGATTGCATCTGGTACAAAAAAAAAGGTAATATCTTTCACCTAAGTGCTACTAGTAAAAGTTGTCGGATTTCTCAAGTTGATGAAAGTTGGTTGTGGCATAGGAGATTGTGTCATGTAAACTTTGATAGTATTATTAAGATAAGTTCTACTCAGGAAGTGATATATCTTCCTAAGTTGATAAAACCTAGTAATACTATATGTAAGGAATGCCAGTTAGGGAAGCAAACTAGAGTTTCATTCCGAAGAAAACATTGTTCAAATGAATTGTTGGAGCTTGTGTATGCTGGCATGTGTGTTTCTTCTGGTGTCAGAATTTTACAAGGAGACAAGTATTTCATGTTACTTATTGATGATTATTCTAGATTTATGTGGGTTATTGTCTTAAGGAAAAAAATTGAAGTTGTAGAGAAATTCATGATTTTTAAGGCTGTGGTCGAGACAAAGACAAGCCTGAAGATTAAATGTTTGAGATTAGATAGAGGTGGTGAATTCATTTCTGGTGACTTTAATTCTTTTTGTGAAGAGAATGGGATAAAGATACAATTATCGGCCCCACGAACCCCTCAACAAAATGGAGTTGTGGAAAGGAAGAACAAGAGAGTTCAAGAATCTGCTAGGATGATGATGCTGGAAGGAAATGTTCCACATATCTACTAGAGAGAAGTTGTGAGTACTGTTGTTTACACTCTCAATCGGGTACATGTCAAAGGTGATACCGGTAAGACTCCTTATGAACTATGGTTTGGTCATAAGCCTACTGTCAGATACTTAAAATTCTTTGGGAATAAATTCTATATGAAAAGAGATGAAGATAGAGGAAAGTTTGATGCTAGAAGTGATGAAGGAATATTTCCTGGTTATTCTACTAAAAGTAAAGTGTAACGGTGCTACAATGAGAGATTGATGAAAGTAATTGAAATAACTAATGTTAAGGTTGATGAAGACACAATTAGACCATCCAGAACCTACATATATGATTCAGATGATCAAAATGATGGTTCAGATAAAGGATAGAAAGTTCAGACTCTAAATTAAGTTTAAATTATTTCAGTGAATTAGGAAAATCAAGAGGAAGAAACTAGTGAAAGTGGAAAAGTAAGATCACAAGAGCCTAAAGTTCAAGAACACTTGAAGAATCCAAGGTATGTAAGACTAAATCATTCAGAAGATAAAATTATAGGTGATAAGAAAAAAGGTGTTAAAAAAAGGAGAAGAATTATAGAAGAATACTATTTAATCTCAAAGACTGAGCCTAATAGTGTCAATGACACATGCAAAGATGAACATTGGGTTGAAGCAATGAAAGAATAACTACAAAAAATTGAGAAGAATGATACATGGATTCTTGTTCCTAGACCTATGGACAAAAATGTAATTGGAACTAAATGGGTCTTTCGGAACAAACTCAATGAGCAAGATGAAGTTCTTAGAAACAAAGCAAGACTAGTGTGTAAACGATATTTTCAGATGGAAGGAATTCAATTTGAAGAAACTTTTTCTCATGTTGCTAGGATTGAAGCTGTGAGACTATTTATTGTTTATGTTGCTTACAAAAACTTCAAGGTTTATCAAATGGATGTTAAGTCAACATTTCTAAATGGTGAACTGGATGACTAAGTGTTTATTGAGCAACCTAATGGATTTTTATTGACTAATAAGGGAGATATGGTTTTCCAATTGAAGAAAGAATTGTATGGAATTAAGCAAGCCCTAAGAGCATGGTATGCCATATTGGACAAGTATTTGTTGATGCTTGGATTTAATAAAGGTACTATTGATAGTAATTTGTATTTCAAGATTGATCATGATAAAGATTTGATTATTGAAGTCTTTGTTGATGACATCATTTTTGGAGGTGATGATAGTTTGTGCATGAAGTTTTCTGATGATATGTAGAGTGAGATTGAGATGTATATGATTGGAGAAATGAAATTATTTTTGGGATTGCAAATTAATCGGCTAGATAGAGGGATCTTTATATCTCAGTCCAAGTATGTGAAAGAATTGCTAAAGAATTTTTTTATGGAAGATTCAAACCTGTTCGTATACCTATGGTGACAGGATGTAAGTTGACACAAGATGATGATTCTCCTATAAAAAATTAGACTAGATATAGATCCATGATTGGTGGATTTCTCTATTTGACTCAAACTAGACCTGATATCATGAATGGCATATGCATTGTTGCAAGATTTCAAGTAAATCCTAAGGAATCTCATGTGACAATTGTGAAGAGGATTTTCAAGTACTTGAAGGTGACAATTGATTTTGGCTCCTAAATCAGATGACCTTACTTTAAGTGCTTTTACTAATGTTGATTAAGTAGGAGATGTGAATTACATAGAGTACTAGTGGTGGTACATTTTTCTAGGAAAAGAAGTTGATTTCATGGTTAAGTAAGAAGTATAATTTCATTTCTTTATCTACTATATAGGAAGAATACATTGATGTTTTTGATAAAAGGGTAAAATGGGTTTTACAGGGACTCAAAACCACAAAGTTTACAAGAAAGAGAAGAGACCACCATTGGTCCACCAAAAAAATACAACTGCCCAACAAAAAATATCAGCAAGCAGACAAAAAAGACCAGGAGGGTCAGAAAGAAAAGGACAGCGGAAAAAAAGAACACGAGATTACTTTAGAGACCTAAGGACAGTCTTTGTCTCTGCCTCCAAAGCCTGCATATCAATAACCCCCTTTTTGAAAGTTTGAACCATTTTTGGGGTTAAGGGGGCCTTTCGCTTCAAATTAGAGCGAGTTCTTCTAGAAATGCCTCCATCCGTTTCCTGGCTTTTATCTTCAGTGTCTTCAAGATCAACCACCAAGGATCCCTACTGGGCTTTGTCAAGTTTTTCGGTCATTGCATTGATTATTATAGCATTGTGTCTTACTATTCGGTTGTTCTATTCTGCAATGGTTCTAATGTTAATCCTTAAGCCCTCAACATCATTATCGGTAATCTTGTTGCTGTGCACCGCATCTTTCTTGCCCAGATCCGCAATCTTAACTACCATTTCCTTAATTTTGCTTTGCAGAGCCCATTTTTTAATTTTAAGCTCATTAATTTCAGAGAAAGTCCAGTCCAGGATTTTAGAGTGGGACTTGGAATTGGTTTTAGCCATGTAAAGAAAATCCAAGGATGGCTCTTTACCAGTATTAACAAGGGAATTGTCGGCATTCTATAAGTCAGGAACAGGGCCCGCATAGCACTTAAAAGTGTTGGTAGCGGCTTCCTCCGGCTCAAAGGACTCTTTAGAGTAAGAGACAAGGCTTTTAGCCTGGGTGGACTTGCCAGCAAGGCTGTTCTTAGGAGGAGGATAGATGGGCTCAAGCACACCCTGAATTTTACCTGGTTTCTTCGAAGGCCCAACATGAAGAATACATTGATGTTGCTAGCAATTGTACTAAAGTATTATGGATGAAGCAGATGTTGAAAGATATCAAAGTTGTCTATGATGAGCCTATTTATATATTATATGATAAGTCAAGTGCAATTAACATTTCTAATAATCTGGTGTTGCATTCAGAAACCAAGCATATATCTATCAAGTTTCACTTTTTGAGAGAGAAGGTGAGTGAAAAGGAAGTTAGATTGGAGTATGTGCCCACTATGGAACAAATTACATATATATTTACCAAGCCCTTTCCTAACGATAATTTTGATTATCTTAGAGGGAAGCTATGGGTGATTACCCCTCCTAATTAGAGTTAAGATGCAATGAATTGCATCATTTTGTGCATTTCATAGTCATATCTTGTGATCTAGATTGATGTTGTGGTGGCTCCTACTCAGGGGTAGTAGTCAGATATTCAGAAATGTGGTTCATATATTGTGTGGAGAAAGATAATGTGTACCTTTTTCATTGATTTCAAAGGGAGAGAAGAGTCATGTGAAAAAACTGTGAAAGAGTTAAGGAGAAAAGAGTCAACATCTAAGGGGGAGAAAGTGCTAAGAGAAAGTATCGTTGATGGTATTTTTCACATCATGGGTTAGTATCAATTCCAAAGGGGAGATTGTTGTATATTGCTGATATGTGGTTTTCATTGATCTCAACACTATTTCCATTAATGTCTTTAAGGTTGTATATGTGAAGGATATTCAGAAAATTGTAAGAAAATAAGTTGCAGATATGTCTTTGGTGATGTAGTGAAGTTTAGTATGACATGGATAGCTCAATATATTGATGATAAGAAGTTGCAGATTAAAGGGGTTTTTGACAAGTTCATATCTATTTTATCCACATGAAGTTTCAGAGGTTCACATGAATATTTGATTAAGTTATGAGTATTTTTGTTCTAATAGTTATTATGTTGCTTTAGTTGGTGTTCCTTAAAGAAGATGATGTGATTCTGGTTGTTTATATGGTGATTCATGATGCTTGTGGATGTTTCTAGATCATTCTCTATCTGTTTTGTTGGTCTGCATTGATTATTGTGCTCAGGATTGGTGATTTTCTTCTGTGAGTTCATATTTTTCATGATCATGGCTGACAGGGTGATTGTAGCATGTTTTAGATCTTTGAGGCATAATTTTTGATGACATTTCATGTTTGAGACATATTTTTTTGGGTCCTTACTATGTTTTGGCTGACATTGTTTGGTTTGCATTGATAAATTGTTTATTGATTTGGGCTGACAGTTTGTACACATTTCATATTTTGTTGGGTTGACATGTACTTGATGTTATCCTTAGTTGTGGATATATATGATTGATTGTTTATACCATTTGAGGATATTATGTGAAATGTATGTTGTGTGCAGTGTGCAAAAAAAATTCTAAACTTTTGAAGGCTGAAGTAAAGTGTGAAGAAGAGTGAGAACAAGAAAGTGTTTATGTGCTTAACCAAAAATGTAATCAAGCATTATAATATACTATTTTATTAGTTCAAGATCTTTCGGATGAAATCCGAATGTGATTGGAAGACAGTGAGTCTTATTTTGGGTAGTGAGCCTTTTTCATTTAAGCAGTTAGCTCTAGGTAGTGTGCCTAAATGCATGTGAATTCCCCATTTATAATACTTTTAATAGAGTATAATCTTGTGGACTAACCTCCATCGTGATTTTTCCCCTAACAAGTTTTCCACATAAAAAATACTGGTGTTATGTGTATTTTTGATGTGGTGATGGTTTATGCTTTCATGCTTATTTATCAGATCTAAGAATAAGTTTAATAAGTATAATTTCTGTGACAAGTGATTTAGCCCCCCTCTTAGTTCTTTGCCCTTGTTTTTCCAACAGTAAGATGAATTTTCAAACTACACCATGAGGATTAAGAGCTCTTTATGAAATCATGATCTCACGTAATGTCCCTTGCTAGAAATAATATTAAATTTTTGCAATTAAATAATATTTCACAAAGATTGTTCAACTTGCAATAATGGTGGAAATTGGGTATTAAATAAACTTTATTAAATTGTGCAAATATAACTCAAGAAAGTATGAAACTATAATATTATGTTTTATTACTATTATTATCATGAAAATTACATCATATTTTAGTCTCGAACAACAAATATCAGTGAACTACAACTACAAAAAATTACAATGGAAAATAATGAGACTAGAAGCAAATACATGCACCAAACTAAAATATACTATTATGAGAAAAAAATATATAATTAAGAGAATTAAATATACTGATACTTTCTCCAACCTACAATGAAACCAAAATCTGAAACCACTGCATGCAACTAGAAAACAAAGCCCTAATTGAATCTTTCTGGCACACTAGAAATCTCTAGATAAAATTTATCTTCATGACCCTTGGAACCATTGTCTTTGAACCTAAATCCAATTTTTTTACCATATTTGCATATTATACTTCCATGGTTTATCATCCTTAGAAGAATTGTCACAATCTATGAGAGAAAACATGAATCAATGAATGAATGAAAAAAAATATTTTTTTTCTTGAAGTTTTCCATATGAAAAAAATGAATTTTGGTGCCAAGATTTCATGCCAAAAAGAGGGAAATAATTTTGTAACTCCTCTTTCCCAAATGGTTTCCAAAAATTAGCCATTTCAATAATTATTTCTTTTTGACAATTATTGCCATAAGAAATAATTTCTTTCTTTTCTAACAAAAAATGTACGTTATCAGAACCCATGCCAAAATATGTTGAAAAATCAAATATAATATTTTCTTGGTGATTAAATATTGTTTCTTTAATCAAATTGACAAATTAAAAATTATTAATTTTGCATTCAATCCAACAGTCTTGAATAGAAAATGGGGACATGACATCATACATAAATATCATATGCTCAAATGAATATATCATGCTCCCAAGAACTCCTATATAATGCAAAAAAAATAATCTATGTTCAAGAGTCAACCATGGCACAATAACATACCATCTTATAGTCAAGGATCACATTCCAAATGGAAAAAAGGAAGAAAAATATCAACCAAATATTGTAGGAGTGCTCCATGGAATATGGTTGTCAACATCTCCAACCACATGAAGGTTACCATCACATATCAATGAAACGCACATTTTTTATGAAATCTTATGATATATGTTCAATAGAAATCAAAATTTCTCCCATAACACTAACCTCCACTATAAAAGGTCATCCATCATAAAATGGTGAATCCACATCACTACCAAAATTTTCCACTGAACTATAACACTGAGCTCTCCATGACATCATAACAACCATCTCCTAAATGAAGATCCTCCACGACCCAAATTCAAAAACAAAAATCAACAAAAGGAGATCCTAAAGAGAAGATTAAAATCACTATTTCAAAATGAAAAAGATACAACATTGTCAAACATCACTTTCAAAACGTCCCCTGATGTGTATAAAAAATTTATCCATGACATCGTGATATCAATATCCTTAATGAATACTAGCCAAAGTCCCTCACACAATCAAATATCTCAATTACAACACCAATATATCACAAAAGGTAATGTAAAACCATGATCCTCAAATAGAGAATATACACTAGCTCAAAAAATCAAGAAATAATCTAGTACCACCAAAAGCACACTTGCATAAATGATCATGTCATATCGAAGTCCCAAAGGCCTATAAGGAATATCTATGATTGCATAATCACCATAAAATGTACTATCATGAAAATCCCACTATGTCAAACATCCATGCATCACATAATAAATAAGGATAGGTTCCACATCACTATTATAAATAATAACACCATGTTGCCACCTTTAAGGGAAAAGAAAAAAAGTAAAATAAGTGATTAAACCAATCCACAAATTAGAATCATCACCAAGACTAAATCATATATGGGTATAGACAACCCACATGTCACTCGTATATGAAACCTTTAACTATAGATAACTTATAAATTATTTAAATTGTAGATCCAATTTGTAGAATACAAGCTCAATAATATATTAACTATGTCAAATAAGGATAATCATAGAGGTACATGTGAGTATAAAATTACTCAAACACCAAATCACCAAGATTCAATTTTCCATAAGCTCACAAAGCTATTATAGTTAATAAGAATCTATAAACAACTCAAACTGAAATAAAATAAAAAAACTCATACAAGAACATCTCAAAATATAATACATTGTGTATTCCTCTAAACAATATTTACATTGACTATAAAAAATTCAAAATATGATTATGTATGAAAAATTTATGACCTCTCAAAGTATAAAAGTAAAATGTAAAATCCAGAAAGAATTTATGAGCGAAAATAGATCAATATTAAAGAACTAAGACATATCATATTGTTCAAAAGTGTCATTTTAATGACTATACAAACACTTTGGAGAAAAGTTATGTCAACTAGAGAAAGGCTACACAATTAGGCTAGTAGGTGGCAAGTTGGTGGTCCTCAAGAAACCCTATTGGTGACATACCAGTTGTGGTGCCATGTTAGCAATAGTGGTACACCGATGATTCTTGAGAAGCATAGTTGTGGTATACCCAATATAGAGTTAAAATGGGTCAATTTTGTTCAAATGGTAGATTTAATTTATTTTTTTGCTATAGCCTATGAGGGGCTCAATCTATGGGTTTAATAATTGATGTGACTAAGGTTTAGGATTGAAACATAGAAAAATAGGTTCACCGAAATGAATTGATAACAAAGGGAGTATGATGGACCTATTTCTCTAAATTCATTCAAAATGCAATGTAATACCCCTCCATTTTGCTTCTCGTTTCATGTTGTTTTATGTTTTGCTTGGGTTGCAGCTACTTTGATACTAGACACATTTTGTTATGATGTTTTGATCGCTACTCTTGAGTGACAACTATTATTGTGTGATGTGATTATTTGATTTTGTTTCACATGCTTTAATGGATTAATGATGTTAGTAGAGTTATCTTGAGATTATTTATGTGAGTATTGATTATGACGTTAGTGTCAGTCTTTGATGAGTGTATTGGTGAAGAAGATGGGTTCGCATCACTCGCTTGCGAGTGCCCTACGAATCCAAGATTTCTTCTTCACAGTGTGAATTATATGCTGGATATATTATGTTGTTTACTTGATTTCAGGTTGCAGGTACATGACATCGACTCCACCCGGTTTCACAGGTTTAAACGTGTCGATCCAATGGTTAAGTTGAACGGGAGATAGTAGCTAGGTAACATGTGTCAGGTCTACACACTAGCCTTAGTGTGTCACCAGTCTTGATTATTGAGTCATGTTGTACCTTATTTTGTGTTATGTAATGTTTTGAAAAGTGCTTACTTATTAAATGGTTCTTTTAGAAAATTGCATTGGTTGAAAGAGATTTTTATTTTATATTGTATTAAACTTATGCTTATTGGTTATTTATAAAATTATTATGAAATTAAACTTAAATTATTTGATTAATAAAATTTAAATCTCAAGAGACTAGATTTAATTATTAAATAATTGTAAGTAAATTACTTAAAGTTAAATTATTTAATCAATTAAATTTAATCTCAAGGGATTAGATTTAGTTATTAAATAATTGAAAGTAAACTAATTAAAGTTAAATTATTTAATTAATTGAATTTAAATCTCAAGGGATTGGATTTAGTTATTAAATAATTTAAAATAATTAAGTAAGTATATTTGATTGTTTTAAATTAAATTAAATCAAAAGGGAATTTATAGGAAATTGAAATTTTACTTTAAAGTCAAAGTAGGGCTTTCCAGAATGGGAAATGAAATTAATAACTAAATTTAAGTTTTGCATTGAATGTGAATTAGGGTTGCATTAGGTTATTTTTTGTGTTTTGAGGAAATGATGTTTTTAAAAGATTAGGGCAGAAAAGTTTGGGAATTCTTTTCTTTTCTTTTTCTCACAGGCATGAAATTTTTGGGAGAAAGTTTGCACATGAAAGGATTTGAAGTATTTTCTGTTGGAGAATTGAATTGAAAGGAGAGAAATTCTGTTGAAGAAGGTGGAGCTATTGGATCAAGGCTAGCCGGAATTCATTGCATTGTTGAAGAGGAGTTGTGAGGACCTTAAGGGAGGCTCTGCATCAAGAATCTTGGCTATTTCCTGTGGCTCCAAATAACCAGGTTTTCTTTTATTTCTTTGATTTATTGCTCTTAGTTTATCTATTTTCTAAATGATAAGAAATTGAAAAATTTGTGATATATTTAAAACCCTAGGTTGAACTTGAACATTTAGGATTCAGATTTGTATTTCAAAACACAAACCCTCTTTTAGAAAATTCTGTTGAAAAACTCAAGAACAATTTATTGCTTTTCTTTTGTTTGAAATTTTAAAACATGAAAGAATGGTTTTTTTTGGTATTCAGATTTTAATCTCTTTAACATGAGATGTTCTACTATTGTCAAATTTTATTACTGGTTTTTAAATTTATTTCTTTCAATTTCACTAGTAAAATTGGTTCTGGAAAAGAAAAAATATAAATGTAAATATACATTACATGTATCATATTTTCAAATATGATACACAGAATATATATTTACAAATATATAAGCTTTTAAATTTAAGCTTTTGCTTTTAGATTTATTTAAAAAAATGTCACCGTACGGCGAAGGTCTGATGTCGTACCTGTGCGTACAAGAGTGTTGCGTTTTTTATTTTTTTCGAAAAAAATATATATGTAAATGTGGGGAGGTTCGCCACCCCCACTGTTCTTTTGTTTGGGGTACGCAGTACCCACTGGGCAGTGCGCCCATCGCATGGGGGGACGCACTATCTATGGGGATTGCGGCCCCCTACGTACCATTGTCGACCGTTGTACTATGAGTATAGTCGGCGCAGGCTACGGTCAGTAGAATGTGGATTGCAGGCACCGGCGGTACCATCCATCGGACGGGGTACCATCCAGTCCTGCAATGTTTTATATTTTTTTTTAATCTTTTAAATTCATTTTTTTTAATTTAATTTAATTTTATTTTATTTTATTTTATTTTGTTTTTTTGTTGTTTTAATTAATTGATTTTTTTTGTGTATTATTTAATAATAATACATTCAAATATATATATATATATATAATATTTAAGTTATATATATTATATGTATTTTAATATTATATAGTAATGTATATAATATTTAATATATATTTTGTATGTAATTAATATTATATATTAATATATTTAATATTTAATGTGTGTTATTGTAAATTAGAAATGGGTGGTTAAAATATTGATTTATCATGAGATAATCGATTAAACTTTTGGACTATTTAAAGGATAGAGAAAAAGTCTTTTATAATCAATGATTAAGGTAGGATCATGTTAGAATATGTATATATTTCTTTATATTTTGTTTTGGACTTTGGGTGCTTGCAAAGTATTTTGTTGATGGTATTTTCAAATGGAAACAAATAGTATGCTTGGCTAAATTGATAGGAAAAGATATCTGTTTTGATAAAGGGGGTTATTAATTTCTTACTAAAAATTTGAATGGTATTATTCTAATTTCTGCGAAAAGCATTAGATAGGAACATAGTTTTAGGATAACCAAATATAGTATTTTTCATTGCCAATGCATGATTATATTGATTTCTCTTTTAATGATTACTTTGAGAGTGGGTGTTTGAGTTTTAGATTGTAAAGTCTTCCAGTGAATGTGGGTCATTCCCTTGTTATGTTATTGTTTTGATTTTCCCTTGGGTAGTGTTACAAGTGTTTTAGTTTCCTCCTAGTGTTGGGGTGGATTTCTATGTGGTTGTCTCCTAGGATAGGAGAGAGTACATTGGTTCAGTTTGGTAACACTTGAGTAACCCTTGGAGTTTAGATTTTGTAGTGTGTTATCCAATTAGAAGAGTGGCTTTTGTTAGGGGCCGGAGCCCAAAGAGGTAAATCGGGTAATCTTCAGAAGTGATTTTAACAACTAAAAACTAAAGTAATGTACCTAGATGACTAGGATGTACTTCACATTAACCAAGATAAATTAACCTCACTCATAAACACAAGGGTTTGTTTAGACTTGGCAAGATCGACTATCTTGTCCTTACGAGAGGTAGTTGATTTCGCTTGAGTGAGTATGAGTGTCGGGATTCTGTTGAGGCCACCAGGATTACCGGAGCCTATGAAGAATGCCTAGAGGAGATCTCATGACAAACCTTGCGATGACACTCTGTCTAGGATAACACTGTGTTATGTTGTGTGTATGGTTTCTTTAGCACACTTGATTATAATATGTCTGGAAGCAATGTAACCATGATTAGTGTTAGACTTATATTGTGCATATGTGTGGTTGAGTCAGTTTGTATCAGTATGAGTCTACCTTTGGTTTGAGGTAGTAGATTTCTCATCCATGTTACTATGTTACTATCTCCTAGCATGGGGGGTGGGCCTTCGAGTACCACTAGGTTGGGTGGAACATGCACCAAAACCGTTGGGTCCCCCTTGATCTTCTGTACTTGGTGGCGAGACATCTAGATGGACAGCTCGCGGATCTCGCTATTATTTCTTGTACTTGTATTTCAAATTGTAATGATATATATTTACCCCTCTTGTGTTATGAGGTGGACCTTGTAATTATCATACTTATGTATTCTGACTCATTCTGGGAATGAGGATTGTAATAGATTTATGTAATGGATGCTTCATTCATATCTTGTATCTTCTTATGTTGTTGAATGTTATTACTTGAGTTATTTATTTTCAATGTAATTTAGATTTTGTATGTTAATGGGGATTTAATTAATCTCAGTTATGTAACCCTGGGGGATGTTGTCAATTATAGTTGAATATGTGGGTTAATTCACTTTTAAAAAAAAATTTAGTACGCTTTTATAGTGAATTGAAACTTCCTCTAGGGTTGTGTGGCGAGGCATTACACATGGTATCAGAGCCAAGGTTTAAACACTGGGTGCTCTGGGATTATGTTGTACCCATTAAGCTTACTTGCATAGGTTTTCAAGTGTATCTTGTCTAATATCCCTTTTGTGTTTGTGTAGGAGTATGCCTCCTAGATGCGGACGAGGGAGAGGACGTGGACGTGGTCGGGTAGGCGTACCTGAAAGGAGTCAGCATGACTCTCCACCGCATGTTACGATCATACCAGATCAGGAGGAACATCAGGCCTCATAGAATGGCCCAGGGGGCGGTGGACAGCAGGATCATCCGGGGGTCGAAGCTGCACAAAAAGCTTTGGAAGACACTTTGGCACTTCTAGGTCTAAAGCGGGTATATGCAGAGGTTAATCCTGGGGTGAGAGCATCTCCAGCACAGTTTGAGAGGTTAGCATCTTCTCATATGAGAGATTTGATTCGATCGCAACCACCACTGTTTGATGGAGTAGCTACAGGTTTAGAGACTGAGACTTGGTTGATAGGCCTTGATCGATGCTTCTCCATGCAACCCTTTGATAGTAATACTAAAGCGCAGTGCGCTATTATTCACCTCTGAGGTTTTGCAGCCACTTGGTGGAAGCTAGAGGAGCAGAAGCTCCATATCGACATGAGTACGGTGTCTTGGGAGATTTTCCTTGAGCAGTTCAGAGCCTGTTTTCTCTCTAATCACTGGTGTCAACATAGAGGTGATGAGTTCCATGCCTTACGACAGTTGGCCTTGACTATGGATCAGTATGAGAGGTAATTCTATGAACTTAAACAATTCACTAGGATAGGAGATGATGAGGGGATGCTAGTGCAGCATTTCATCAAGGGCTTAAACGCCCGTATCAACGGAGGAGTGCGGGTTTTTGAACCCAAGTCTATGGAGGTAGCTGTGGAGAAGGCACGACTTGTGGAGGAGAACCTTACTATGGCACTGGGAGGTCAGGCAAGTGTTGTTATTGGTAGTAGTATAGGAGCAGGGACTAGTGTTCAAGGTGGTCAGTCATAGGGATGCCAGTTGTTTGCTGTTTCAATTGACGATTTGGGATTAGGAGACATAGAGGAGAAGGTATCTCTGAGTAGTCATCCCCTGCTTCAAGAGTTCTCAGATGTCTTTTTGGATGACATTCCAGGTATGCCACCGAGGAGAGATATAGATTTTAAAATTGACTTAGTACCTAGATCAAACCCTATTTCATGAGCTCCCTACCGTATGACTACTCAGGAGCTGAAAGAGCTTCGCTTGCAGTTGGAGGAGTCGTTAGAGAAGGGATTCATTCATCCTAGTGTTTCTCCATGGGGAGCACCTATCATCTTCATGAAGAAGAAGGACGGTTCACTTCGATTGTGCATTGATTACCGACAGCTGAACAAAGTAACGATCAAGAATCGTTATCCACTTCCCAGAATTGATGACTTGTTTTACCAAGTCAAGGGTGCTACCATCTTTTCAAAGATAGATCTTAAGTCAAGATACCATTAGCTCTGTATTTTTGACACAGATATCCATAAGACGGTGTTTCAGATGTGGTATGGTCACTACGAGTTTACGGTGGTACCATTTGGGTTGACGAATGCGCCATCTGTGTTCATGAGTTTGATGAATGGAGTATTCCACACATACCTTGATAGGTTTTTTCTGGTGTTTCTTGATGATATATTGATATATTCCAAGATAGTAGAGAAACATTAGGAGCATTTGTGATAGGTACTTCAGTGTTTACGGGAGAACCAACTTTATGCCAACTTGTCAAAATGTGAGTTCTTCAAGTCTGAGATCATGTATCTTGGTCATGTGATCTCAGGAGAAGGAGTGTCTATGGATCCTTCAAAGATCCAAGCTATTCTAGATTGGCCTGCGCCCATGAATGTGGCAGAGATTCATAGTTTTATGGGGCTTGCAGGATACTACAGGAGGTTTGTACAGAATTTCTCCAGAGTAGGTCATCGTATTGCTTCTCTTCAGAGGAAAGGGAAGAGGTTTGATTGGTCAGAGAAGTGTGATTCAACTTTTCAAGTTCTTAAGGATAAGTTGACCAGTGCATAGATTTTAGCGATACCTGATCCTACAAGAGATTTTATGGTTTGTATAGATGCATCCTTAGAGGGCTTAGGAGCAGTCCTAATGTAGGAGGGTCGAGTGATAGCATATGAGTCGCGGAAGCTTAAAGATCATGAACTGAATTATCCCACACATGATCTTGAGTTAGCTGCAGTAGTCCATGCATTGACCAGATGGAGACACTTTTTACTCAGGCAGAGATTTGAGCTTCATGGTGATCACAGGAGTCTCCAGTACATTTTCACTCAGCCGAACCTTAACGCTAGACAAAGGTGTTGGATGGAGTTCCTTTGTGAGTATGAATTCGAGGTGAAGTATATTCAAGGGAAAGAGAATGTCGTAGCTGATGCACTTAGTAGGCATAGGCATGTGATATCTGAGATGACTCTTATGGTAGATTTATGGAGTCAGATTCTTGCTACTCTTCCAGTAGATAGTTGGTATCAGGATGTGAGAGCAGAGATTGAGGCAGGTAGACCTCTTGAGGGCAGGTTCACAGGTTACTCACTTGAGTTAGATGGGTTACTTAGGCATTCTGAGCATATTTACGTTCCTTCAGTAGGTGGCCTTCGTACTTTGGTTTTGATAGAGGCACATCGTGCACCGTATTCAGCCCATCTCAGGGTGAAGAAGATGTATGCAGATGTGTGCCAGTTGTATTTCTAGCTAGGGATGAAACGTGAGATTGTAGATTTTATAGCTAGATATTTGGAGTGTCAGCGAGTGAAGGCTGAACACCAGCACCCAACAGGTCTTCTTCAGCCACACCTTGTACCTGAGTGGAAGTGGGATATTATCTCATTGGATTTCATTGTTGGTTTACCCAACTCCTCGCGACGACATGATGCTATTATGGTGATGATCGATAGGTTGACGAAGGTAGCACACTTCTCACCTATGCGATCTACCTATAATGCATCATCAGTTGCTAGAGTGTTCATGGAGGATATTGTGAGGTTGGACGGTATTCCACATCGGATTATTTCTAACAGGGATCCAGTGTTTACTTCAGCTCTTTGGACGTCATTGCAGCATGCTATGGGGACACAGTTGAACTTCAGTTCAACGTATCATCCAGAGACAGATGGATAGACTGAGAGGGTTAATCAAATCCTCGATGATATGTTACGCATGTATTTCATGGACTAGCAGACTTGATGGGAGGATTATATTTATCTACTGGAGTTTGCTTATAACAATAGCTACTAGATTTCTATTGGCATGGCACCTTTTCAGGCCTTGTATGGGCGTCCTTGTCGTACACCTCAGAGTTGGGATTGATTAGAGGACATAATGTTATTGGGGCCAGAGATGTTGTAGGATATGGAGCAGCAAGTGGATCGGATTAGAGAGCACCTAGTAGCAGCACAGGATAGGCAAAAGAAGTATGCGAATGAGCATAAAGTGGATCGTCATTTTTCTGTAGGCGACAGAGTGTTCTTGTGGGTGCATTCGCAAAAGAGTCCAATCCATTATGGAAAGGGTTCTAAGTTGGCACCTTGCTTTGTCAAACCCTTCGAGATACTTGAAAAGATTGGTCCAGTTGCTTATCATCTTGCTTTGCCACCTAGTCTTGCATGTATTCATGACGTTTTCCATGTTTCAGTTCTTTGGCCATATCATCCAGATGTTACTCATGTCCTTGATTGGAATTCTTTATAGGTAGAGGACGGGTAGCTGGCTTTGGAGCCCGTGGCCATAATGGAGCGCAGAATGCTCACTCTTCGAGGGCGAGATATTGATCAGGTTCGAGTACAGTGGGATCCCAGGGATGATGCTTCATCCACTTGGGAGGATGTAGTTAGGATGAGGGAGTTATATCCCTACTTGTTTGCAGGCTTCCAGGAGTAAGCCTGGTCTTTGGGGGGGAGAATGTAATACCCCTCCATTTTGCTTCTCATTTCATGTTGTTTTATGCTTTGCTTGGGTTGCAGCTACTTTAATACTAGACACATTTTGTTATGATGTTTTGATCGCTACTCTTGAGCGACAACTATTATTGTGTGATGTGATTATCTGATTTTGTTTCACATGTTTTAATGGATTAATGATGTTAGTAGAGTTATCCTGAGATTTTTTATGTGAGTATTGATTATGACGTTAGTGTCAGTCTTTGATGAGTTTATTGGTGAAGAAGACAGGTTCGCATCACTCACTTGCAAGCGCCCTGCGAATCCGAGATTTCTTCTTCATGGTGTGAATTATATGCTAGATATATTATGTTGTTTACTTGATTTCAGGTTGTAGGTACATGACATCGACTCCACCTGGTTTCACAGGTTTGAGCGTGTCGATCCAATGGTTAAGTTGAACGGGAGATAGTAGCTAGGTAACATGTGTCAGGTCTACACCCTAGCCTTAGTGTGTCGTCAGTCCTGATTATTGAGTCATGTTGTACCTTATTTTATGTTATGTAATGTTTTGAAAAGTGCTTACTTATTAAATGGTTCTTTTAGAAAATTGCATTGGTTGAAAGAGATGTTTATTTTATATTGTATTAAAGTTATGCTTATTGGTTATATTTAAAATTATTATGAAATTAAACATAAATTATTTGATTAATTAAATTTAAATATCAAGAGAGTAGATTTAATTATTAAATAATTGTAAGTAAATTAATTAAAGTTAAATTATTTAATCAATTAAATTTAATCTCAAGGGATTAGATTTAGTTATTAAATAATTGAATTTAAATCTCAAGGGATTGGATTTAGTTATTAAATAATTGAATTTAAATCTCAAAGGATTGGATTTAGTTATTAAATAATTTAAAATAATTAAGTAAGTATATTTGATTGTTTTAAATTAAATTAAATCAAAAGGGAATTTATAGGAAATTGAAATTTTACTTTAAAGTCAAAGTAGGGCTTTCCAAAATGGGAAATGAAATTAATATCTAAATTTAAGTTTTGCATTGAATGTGAATTAGGGTTGCATTAGGTTATTTTTGGTGTTTTGAGGAAATGATGTTTTTAAAAGATTAGGGCAGAAAAGTTTGGGGATTATTTTCTTTTCTTTTTCTCACAGGCATGAAATTTTTGGGAGAAAGTTTGCACATGAAAGGATTTGAAGTATTTTCTGTTGGAGAATTGAATTGAAAGGAGAGAAATTCTGTTGAAGAAGGTGGAGCTATTGGATCAAGGCTAGCCGGAATTCATTGCATTGTTGAAGAGGAGTTGTGAGGACCTTAAGGGAGGCTCTGCATCAAGAATCTTGCCTATTTCCTATGGCTTCAAATAACCAAGTTTTCTTTTATTTCTTTGATTTATTGCTCTTAGTTTATCTATTTTCTAAATGATAAGAAATTGCAAAATTGGTGATTTATTTAAAACCCTAGGTTGAACTTGAACATTTAGGATTCAGATTTGTATTTCAAAACACAAACCCTCTTTTAGAAAATTCTGTTGAAAAACTCAAGAACAATTTATTGCTTTTCTTTTGTTCGAAATTTTGAAACATGAAAGAATGGTTTCTTTTGGTATTCATATTTTAATCTCTTGAACATGAGATGTTCTATTATTGTCAAATTTTATTACTGGTTTTTAAATTTATTTCTTTGAATTTCACTAGTAAAATTGGTTTTGGAAAAAAAAAAATATAAATGTAAATATACATTACATGTATCATATTTTCAAATATGATACACAAAATATATATTTACAAATATATAATCTTTTAAATTTAAGCTTTTGTTTTTAGATTTTTTTTAAAAATGTCGCTGTACGACAAAGCTCTGATGTCGTACCTGCGTGTACGAGAGTGTTGCATTTTTTTTTTGTATTGAAAAAAAAAAATATATAAATGTGGGGAGGTTCGGCCCCCCCACTGTTTTTTTGTTTGGGGTACGTAGTACCCATTGGGCAGTGTGCCCACCGCTTGGGGGGATGCACTGTCCCGTCGGGACTGCGGCCCCCTACGTACCATTGTCGACCACTGTACTATGAGTATAGTCGGTGTAGGCTACGGTCTGCAGACTGTGGATTGTAGGCACTGGCGGTACCGTCCATCGGACGGGGTACCATCTGGTCCTACAATATTGCATACTTTTTTAAAAAAATTTTATTTTTTTTAAATTCATTTTTTTTAATTTTATTTTATTTTCTTTTATTTTGTATTTTTGTTTTTTTTATTAATTGTTTTTTATTTGTATTATTTAATAATAATACATTTATATATATATATATAATATTTAAGTTATATATATTATATGTATTTTAATATTATATAGTAATGTATATAATATTTAATATATATTCTATATGTAATTAATATTATATATTAATATATTTAATATTTAATGTGTGTTATTGTAAATTAGAAATGGGTGGTTAAAATATTGATTTATCATGAGATAATCGATTAAACTTTTTGACTATTTAAAGGATAGAGCAAAAGTCTTTTATAATCAATGATTAAGGTAGGATCATGTTAGAATATGTATATATTTCTTTATATTCTGTTTTGGACTTTGGGTGCTTGCAATGTATTTTGTTGATGGTATTTTGAAATGGAAACAAATAGTATGCTTGGCTAAATTGATAGCAAAAGATATCTGTTTTGATAAAGGGGGTTATTAATTTCTTACTAAAACTTTGAATGGTATTATTCTAATTTCTGCAAAAAGCATTAGATAGGAACATGGTTTTAGGATAACCAAATATAGTATTTTTCATTGCCAATGCGTGATTATATTGATTTCTATTTTAATGATTACTTTGAGAATGGGTGTTTGAGTTTTAGATTGTAAAGTTTTCCAGTGAATGTGGGTCATTCCCTTGTTATGTTATTGTTTTGATTTTCCCTTGGGTAGTGTTACAAGTGTTTTAGTTTCCTCCTAGTGTTGGGGTGGATTTCTATGTGGTTGTCTCCTAGGATAGGAAAGAGTACGTTGGTTCAGTTTGGTAACACTTGAGTAACCCTTGGAGTTTAGATTTTGTAGTGTGTTATCCAATTAGAAGAGTGGCTTTTTCTAGGGGCCGGAGCCCAAAGAGGTAAACCGCGTAACCTTCAGAAGTGATTTTAACAACTGAAAACTAAAGTAATGTACTTAGATGACTAGGATGTAGTTCACATTAACCAAGATAAATTAACCTCACTCATAGACACAAGGGTTTGTTTAGACTTGGGGTGAGTGAGAAGGCCTAGAATGGAAAGATCAAATATCTTGTCCTTACGAGAGGTAGTTGATTCTGCTTGAGTGAGTATGAGTGCCAGGATTCAGTTGAGGCCACCAGGATTATCGAAGCCTATGAAGAATGCCCAGAGGAGATCTCATGACAAGCCTTGCGATGACACTCTGTCTAGGATAACACTGTGTTATGTTGTGTGTATGGTATCTTTAGCACACTTGATTATAATATGTCTAGAAGCAATGTAACCATGATTAGTGTTAGACTTATATTGTGCATATGTGTGGTTGACTCAATTTGTATTAGTATGAGTCTGCCTTTGGTTTGAGGTAGTATATTTCTCGTCCATGTTACTATGTTACTATCTCCTAGCATGGGGGGTGGGCCTTCGGGTACCACTAGGTTGGGTGGAACATGCACCAAAACCGTTGGGTCCCCATTGATCTTCTGTACTTGGTGGCGAGACATCCAGATAGACAGCTCATGAATCTTGCTATTATTTCTTGTACTTGTATTTCAAATTGTAATGATATTAATTTGGCCCTCTTGTGTTATGAGGTGGACCTTGTAATTATCATACTTATGTATTTTGACTCATTCTAGGAATTAGGATTGTAATAGATTTATGTAATGGATGCTTCATTCATATCTTGTATCTTCTTATGTTGTTGGATGTTATTACTTGAGTTATTTATTTTCAATGTAATTTAGATGTTGTATGTTAATGGGGATTTAAGTAATCTCAGTTATGTAACCCTAGGGGATGTTGTCCATTATAGTTGAATATGTGGGTTAATTCACTTTAAAAAAAAAAAATTAGTACGCTTTTATAGTGAATTGAAACTTCCTCTAGGGTTGTGTGGCGGGGCATTACATGCAAGATATAGAGGACAAATATGAAAACTAACATAACTAACTATCAAAATGAAAATTTGGAGAGGTGAAAATGATGTGTACCTGATATCAAAGATTATTTCTTAGACCTCATTGAGGACTCATTTTCCCTATGGAAAATGGGTCCTACCTAGGGTTTTTGTAAAATACTTTCTAGGTTCTAGTTTGCTCAGTCTACACCTCCAAATTCTAGGTATTCACTATCAGACAACCAAAAATAAATTCTATAGAGGAATTTTCATGATTTGACAACTTTTCTTGTAACTTTGATAACTTTACAACTTTCTTCAATCTTTCTCTTCAAATGATATTCAATCTAAAATTTGCAATCACAAATCAAAGAGAGAAAAATGTTGGTTGTTAGGCGAATGTCAGTTTGCCTTGGTCAAACCTCATTTTGGTAATTAAACCTTGAAAGGAAATGAAACATGAAAGAAGGAATGATGAATGAAAAACACTATGTAACAACTCACCAAACCTTATTTGAACCTTGGATAATAAATCTACAATCTAGAATGAAGTGGCTCCAATGAATGTAGATCTTGATCAAGAAACTTGATGGGAAACTAAAATGAAGAATTTTGTGTTTGGCTAGATCACTAAGGTTTACGACCTAGGACACCAAACTAACCATTTACATTCACAAAGAAACACTTGATAGTCTAATGTAAAGGTGATTGAAATTTGGCAAAGGGTGTGTTCTAGGGGATCGAATGATGTAAATAAGGGGTTCACCACCAAGTGTAAACTTATAATGACAATGAAATGAATGATCAAATGCAAGAACCATAATTTGATGCAATGCTTCAAAGAATAATCTAAAAGTCCAAGAAAATAGTAACAAAAAACTTTGAAACTAGAGTTATGCACTTGGAAAGCTGGAGAAGGTAGAATGAAGGTCTTAAACCCTGGAAAATTCATCGTTGAAGCCTACTAGGAGTCATTCTCCAAGTTTGGTGAATTAGTCCAATGCCGGGAAATCTGTGTCAAAATAAGTTTTAGATAAAAGGGTACTCAGATCTGCAAAAATATCTAACAAATAGTAGCAACGAGACTCATTCGCCAATAGTGGTGAATTTTTCCACTTTCATATTTCTAGAAATTCAAATTTGTATTTCGTAGCCCTCGATTTTCTCTATTGCTCCTAGTTCAAATATGAGTCCAAAACTGCCAAATTCAACCAGTAGGTCTTCTCCAAGCTCCTCAAAGGTTTTTCCAAAATCTTGACAACTTGATGACAACTTTTCCAATCTTTCTTTTTGATAAATCTGGAACCTAAATGTGAAAATCACATGCAAAGAGAGGGGAAAACTATTGCAGGGTTAGAGAATGGGGGTTTTCCTTGGTCAAACCCCTTGTTGGTAATTAATCCTTGAAATAGAAATAAAATGGAAATGAAATTGATGAATGAAAAAGAGGTGATGTTGCAACTCACCAAAACCTTGCAATGAGGTGTTGTAATTATGCTTGAGATGAGTAGAATGGATGTGGTTCTTGACTCTTTCTTGTTGAAGATAGATCTTGAATACAAAGCTTGTTTGGATCATGAACTCTACACCACAATTGTAAGATAATGACAAAACATAATGGAGATGATATTTGACATGATGATTGATCTTGAAGAATGTTCTTCAAAGCTTGATAATCTTCCCTTGAAGATCTTGAATGCTCTTGCTCAAATGGTCTTGTGAACTCAAGTGGCTATAAGTATCACTTGATTTCTTTCTATAATGTTAGGATTTCTAGGATTGAAATTGGAGAAAGAACCTTGTATTTATACTCAATTATATAATAATTATTGAAATTACAACACTACAAGCCAACATTATATCTTGGAGAACAAAATCCCACCAAAGATTTAAATCAAATTTTATTTTTGAGTTGAGGCAGACTCATTCGCCATCTTTGGTGAATGGGTTCCACCTAAGGGGACTCATTCGACCAAAATGGTGAATGAGTCGCACCTTAGGAATTTGAGGTGGGTTTTAAGGGATTTGATGTTTTAAATGCAATTTGTCAAGATTATCCTCAAAAATATAGTATAATAAGTATTGTGGATGCAAAAATAATCTAATTAAAGCATAAGAGAGGCCAATTATTAATGACAAGCCTAGAGGAATGTGAAAGTGTGTTACGAAACTTTACAAAATGCAAAATAAGGCAAGGATAAGAGAAATTATGATGAAAATAAAGTTGATTATGCTTAGAAATCCTAGAAAAGTGTGAAAGTGTGTTACAACACTTTTCAACACCTTTACAAGGCATCATTCAAGTACATTAGGTCAAAAGGGCCCAAGACCTA
This sequence comes from Sequoiadendron giganteum, assembly GCA_007115665.2. Lineage (NCBI taxonomy): Eukaryota > Viridiplantae > Streptophyta > Pinopsida > Cupressales > Cupressaceae > Sequoiadendron > Sequoiadendron giganteum. The sequence goes on along the minus strand of CM021100.1, from coordinate 523,141,437 downwards.
TTGTGAATGTTTTATCCACATTACAACACTAAATGAAGGCCAAATTGAGCCAAAATCCGCAAGAAGGGGATAAATAAGCATGAAAAAATCTAAGGACCCTTTTTTTGACATTACATTTAGCCCCCACTTTAGTGAGAGGATGAACTTGCTTCAAACTCACACTAAAGTATCCAAAAATGCATCAAGGGAGGGTTCAACTATAATCATGATAGTAAGATGAGATGAAAACGATTGGGAGGGATGATCAAGCCCCCAAGATGAAGATCGCATGGAAAACCAACATAAACACAAAGGAACACACATGGAAATGATATAAAGAACAACATGGAAAACATACAATTCCAAAGATAAGAAGGAGATAAAAGATAAAGTCAAAACAAGATTTGACCGTTTGTCCAACGTGATGTGGATTAGATCTAGGTTTTTTTTCTGAGAAGAATGCATACTCACTTTTAGGTGACAAAACTCAAGGTTGTCTACCAGGTGAGAAGTCCAAAAAGGTGAGAAACATACACTCATGGCTAGTATGTACTCACACATACATGAGTTGCTATGGGGAAAGTCACGATTAGGGTTGGGCTTCCCACTCAAACCATACCAAAGTTATACCTCCTAATAAATTTAATAAGGTGCCACACAAAGAGAAGTAGTTTTATTTTCAAGCTTCATGAGATGAGAAAAACCTTGTATGCTTGGATCTCATGAACAAATAGGATGGGTCCACAGGCATGCAAATTGTGTTATGCAAGGTGGCCATAAATTCAACATAGGAAATGTTCAAAGGATTCTTTCTTAGTTCACACAAGGTCTTTAACTTAGGGATCATCGTGCCTAATGTCTCCAAGAGAGAAGCAATCAATAAATAGAAAATTCATGACTTAGGGGATGCAGTGTGTCACATCAAGCCACTAATGGGAATGTAATATGCTAAGATATATCATTGTCATAAAGGACATCACACCCAATGTCATCCACAAACCAAAAAACACATCGTATGAAGCAAGAAGACAACACTAAGAAACATGAATAGGAAAAATGCAAAAGAAATAGTTTGAATGTATGTCCCCATTTTAAAGAAATTGCTAAAAACCATGATGTGAGAAATTACTTTAAACTAGAAAATGAAAAATGCTAACAAGAAGAAATACATAAGAGCCAACTTGGACATCCCTATGCCAAGTCATATGTTTTTTAGTAAGGCTATGTCATACGAGAGAGAAAAATAAAACAGAGAGGGATTGCCCCCTAAATGAAAACAACAAAAACATAAGGGAGATCTATGGATTTGGGGTAGTATGTTCTTTGCTGCAATGTTTTATAAGGAGCTCAAAACTATCATCATCACCCAAATACACATAGAACTGGAAGAGTGAAAACAAAGGAAGAACCTTTTGGTTCAACATGGAAGAGACAAAGGGTGTCTCGATGCCTTGTGTCATCCCTAGAAGGAAAACACAAGAAAAAAGAAAGATAAAGATGAAATGAAAAGTAAAAGGAAAGATAAAAATCCTTTTGGGTCAACATGAAGGAGACATGAATGTCTTAATTCCTTGTTTCATCCCCAGAAGGAAAACACAAGAGAAAATATAGAGATGAAAAAGCGAAATCGATTTAAGACATATAGAAGAGTAAAGGTACAAATAGAGGAATGTCAAAAAGAGAGAAAAAAAAATGTTACGGGGGATCACATTATGCACATGAAATCACACAAAATAAAAGTCAAAAATAAACAATGCCAAAGACTAGTAAGGAAGATGCAATTCAACCTATGACAAATTCATCTGCCTCTGAATCATGTTTCGTATATAGAGAAGGTGGGTGACAAGCCAAAGGGACAAGAGAAAGTGCCAAACTAGGAGAAGCACCAGGTTCAAAATATTTTTCATTTAAGCTCATGGAAGAGGAAAACAATTCGTTCAATTCATTATGCACCTCTTCATCAATTTTGGCATCCTCATAATCATCATCTAAGTTGATCACAATAGGAGGTCAGAGGATAATATCCATGGAAGATTTCAACTCTTGTTGTGGAGGATGCATGGAAATTTCTTGTTGTGACTGGGAGGAAGAATGTCATGCTTTGCATCAGTCATGTTTGGATATTGATTTTATTTTAACTCATCATGGAACTTACAAGCAAGGTCACGACATTGACATCTATGCTCCCTAGCACCTCTGTTTCTTTTAGTTTTGTTTTCAAGTTGTATAGGAGAGGGTTGATCAACCATAGGTTTATTTTCTTCCCTAGGGGGAGGAACAAAAGAAACCACAGGGGTTTGTTCAACCTCTTTCTCTTTAACTTTGTAAACTTTTTTTATTCTTGAAGGTGTGGCAGGGTTGGTTTCATTTTTTCTTGGTTGCTTGTAAGAGGTAGACAAGGTTTTAGGTTTACGCTGGTCTTGGTTTTTTTGGTATTGTTTAGGTTCAACCATGGTTTTATCAAGGATGGTGGGCTCGGAGGTGGATGGGGACAAGTTTTGAAGAGATAACTCTATTATCCTCTTTGCCTTGAACTTTTGGTAGGACAAGAAAAATAATTCTTCTCTTGGCATGATAGGTTCCATGGGCTCGAGCCAAAAGGCATATACGGAAAAGTTTCCTTTACATGACAAGTGATTAAAGCCACTATGGTAAACATTAAATATCTCATTGTCAAAGACGAAATTCAAGAATTTATGCACAACCAAAGGGATGGCTTGAATGGAGAATACCCATGGGTGACCAAGCTTCACACAAAATTGGTCTAACTATGGTATGATGGAGAATGTAACATCTAATGATTTAAATCCTATTTGTAATGGTAGGGTGATCGATTCAATCATAGGGAACACAAAACCATTATGTGTCTTGATCTGTGATCTCAGTATTTCTTAATCATCTTGATAAAAATCATACAAGAGTAAGAATTCCTCGGTGATAAAATTCTCTCAACAAGTAGGATCTATTAATACCCCATTAGTGGGATTATCATAGATATGGTCGTCTATGTAAAGAGGACCATCCGACAAATTTTCAAGTATGTATTTAGAGGAGAAAGCAATATCAAGAGGACTCTTAGTTCGACCCTTACAAGGGATGACGTCTATCACCCCTATCATTTCATCAAAAGGATTGAAATTAATAGAATTATTTGGAATAAAATTAGTATGTTCATCATCTGTATCAATATTCATCACATCATGGCCAAAATCAACGAGGTCTTGCACAAGATTTTTAAGATTCTTACACTGTTTTGTGTCATGTCCGTTTGTCAATGAAAATGGCAATAAGCATTTTATTTGAAGTTTAGAGGCAAAGGCTTATTGGGTTCAAGTTGTCTAATGGGAGGTAAGGTAATCATTTGTTGGGTTAGGAGTTGGGTCATGCTATTATGAAGGGTGTTCAGTAGGGGAGTGAATTTCCTTTTTGGATCTCCATAACTAAAGGGCACTTTTGCTTTGATTGAAATAACTTGATTATAGATAGTTTGAGTTTGTTGTTGAGGAGGGTAGAACTAAAGGAGCCCTTTATTGGGCTTCCAAAATAGTTAAGAATTTTTTTGGTGTACATTCTTTGGATATTTCAACTCCGGATAGAAGTGGAATTTGTATCGTGACTAGAAACCAAATTTTGGTAATCATGGAGAGTAGTACACAAGTGCATGAAGGATGGGAATTTCATCCTTGTCAAATTGTCTTGGATTTTGGTTTGCAATTTTTCTATAAAAATATTTTGAAGGTGTGGGTTAAGGATCTCAACATCTCATGAAGTCGGCTAAGGTTAGCTTAGGAGTCATCTACTCTTAGAAATGATTTATAAATTACTCAACAAGTTCATCAAGTGAACGAATTGAGTTATTCGGTAAAGAAGAGAACCTCTCCAAGGAAGTGCCTTTCAAGGTCCTAGGAAAGAGTTTGGCCAAAATTTTATCATCAAGGACAAATTCGCTACATGGGGTAGTGTATGCATTCACATTGTTAGAAGGATCTCCTTGTCCTCCATATTTCTCAAATCTAGAAATATCTACACCTTGAGGAATTAGTGTACATAGTATCTCCAAGGATAATGGACTACTCTTGACATAATATGTGGGTGGACCATTTTTTATTTTGGCTGATGGTTTAAACTTGTTTTTCAAGGGATGACATGGTTTGGAAAATTTGATGTATGAGAGGGTCATTCCTTGTGTTATGAGATGGAAATTAAAGTGGTGATGGAATATATTTGTTTCTGGGACAAGTGAATGGAATTATTATAGGTGGTAAGATAGGAGGAGCAATAACATGTGATGCCACATAGGAATTAGAGATGCTAGGTGGAATACCCAGAGAGGGAATCACATTACTAACTTCTTGCATTGTCATGACTTGAGGAGGGGTGTATGTAGGAATTGAGGGTATTGTTATGGGATGAGGAATTTGAGTCCCTCCTTGGATAGAAGCATGTTTTTTAGGTAGGGGGAAACTAGTGGTTGATGGAAGATGCTTGCCAAATATTTGCACTATATTTTTCACAACACCAAGAACATGTTCAGTGTCAAGCATATGGTGAATGTTTTCAATTTTAGGAATTGCAATGGTTGACATATTTTCAAGGCTAGTTTGATGTTGTAAGTTCACTAGGTTCTCATTAATGTGAATTGTGTTTTCTTGTGAAATGATATCATTCTTTGGCTCAACTTGCATGCTACTTGAAGGAAAAGAGTTACCTAGGGTGTTATACATGCCTATTGTACTAGTATCAATACTAGGAGTGGAAGCTATAGATAACCAAAGATCCACAATGATTGTGCTATCATGAGATGAAATGAATCTCAAACTTCTTCTCACTATGACCTATTAGCAATAAGACACCAAAAAATTATGCAAAAGATACTAAATGCAAGGTGACTTCAAATGCAAAGTAAACTAATAAGAATGAAATGGTTGTAACTAAAATTCTGGAAAGTAAAATTGAAATGTAGAAGTAGCGAACATAAACTCAGAAAATGAACTATAAATGCTAAAAAATGCAATGCAAAATATAAAAGGGACTGATTAACCCAAGGTGGGGAATGAGTCCAGGTATGAATTTTTTTGATTTTTTTTTGAATTTTTGAATTAAAATTTATGATTTTTATGTTTTTTGATGCAAATATAAGGTGCAAATGCAATAGTTTATTAATTTCTAATGAAATTAAGTGCAAAAATTCAAGCTAAATGAGATTTCACTAATGTAAAGATTGAAACCCTAGAATGCAAATTAATCCATGCAAAACCTAATGCAATGTTAATGCAAGCTAAGGCTAGGATGTAAATGCACCCCAAATCAGAATTATGATGCTTTAAATGTAGGTTCAACAAAATGAAATGAAGAATTTTGTGTTTGGCTAGATCACTAAAGTTTAGGACCTAGAACACAAAATTAACCATTTACATTCAAGAACAAACCCATGACTTTCTAATGCAAAGGTGATTTAAATCTAGAAAAGGGTGTGTTCTAGGGGATATAATGATTTAAATAAGGGGGTTCACCACTAGGTGTAAACTTGGAAAGACAATGAAATGAATGATGAAATGCAATAACCCGAATTTGATGCAATGTTTCAAAAATTGATCTAAAAATGCAAGCAAATAGTAATGGGAAACTATGAAGCTAAAGTTATGAACCTGGAAAGTTGGACAAGGTAGAATGAAGGTCTCAAACCCTAGAAAATCCACCATTGAAGCCAACTGGGACTCATTTTCCAAGCTAGGAAAATTAGTCCATTATAGAGAAATCTATGTTGGAATAGGTTTTAAATAAAAGGGTACTCAAATCTACAAAATTATTTGATAGACAACAGTAGTGAGACTCATTCACCAATAGTTGAGAATTAGTCCACTTCTAGATTTATAGAAATTCAAAGTTGTATTTTGTAGCCCTCGGTCTATTCTGCTACTCCCAGTTCAGATCTACATCTGAAACTGTCAAATTCAAACTGTAGGTATTCTCCAAGCTCCTCCATGGATTGTTCACAATCTTGACAACTTTGATTTGCTTTGACAACTTAATGACAACTTTCCCAATCTTGATCTTTGATAAACTCCAACCTAGACCTACAAATCACAAGAAAAGAGAGGGAAAAATGGTTTTGGTGTTAGAGAATGGTGGTTTTCCTTTGTCAAACCCCTTGTTGGTAATTAAACCTTGAAATAGAAATAAAATGGAAAGGAGATTGATGAATGATCAAAAGGTGATGTTGCAACTCATCAAAACCTTGCAATGAAGTGTTGTAATTATGTCTAAGATGGTTTCAATGGATGTGGTTCTTGACTCTTTCTTGTTGAAGATAGATCTTGAATACAAAGCTTGCTTGGATCATGAAATATAAACCACAATGACAAACATAATGGAGATGATCTTTGACATGATGATTCATCTTGAATAATTCTCTTGAAAGCTTGATAATATTACCTTGAAGATCTTGAATGGTCTTCCTCAAATGCTCTTATGAACTCAAGTTGCTATAAGGATCACTCGATTGCTTGCTAGGATGTTAGGATTGCTAGGATTGAAATGAGAGAAATAACCTTGTATTTATTCTCAGTTATGACAAAATTCATTAAATTACAACACTAAAAGCCAACATTGGATCTTGGAGAATGAAATCCCACCATTTATTTAAATCAAATTTTTGTTTTGAGTTGAGGGGGACTCATTCGCCCAAAATTGTGAATGAGTCCCACCTTAGGAACTTGAGGTGTTTTTTCAGGGATTTGATGTTTTAAATGCCATTTTCTGGGATTATCCTTAAAAATAACCAAAATAAGGCTTGTGGATGCAAAAAGAGGCCAGTTAAAGCATAAGAGAGCTCAATTATTAATGACAAGCCTAGAGGAATGTGAAAGTATGCTACAACACTTTACAACACACCATATAAGCTAAGGATAAGAGAAATTATGGTGAAAATAAAGTTGATTATGCTTAGAAATCCTAGAAAAGTCTGAAAGTGTGTTAAAACACTTTACAACACCTTTACAAGGCATCATTAAAGTGCATTAGTTCACAAGGGCCCAAGACCTAATGTGAATGTTTTATGCACATTACAACACTAAATCAAGGCCAAATTGAGCCAAAATCTAGAAGAAGGAGCTGAACAAGTGTGAAATAGGCCGAGGACCCTTTTTTTGATGTTACAAAAATAATTCCTTTGATATTCTTGAATTGATCTTGAACACTACATCACCATATTATCTTCTATAAATATGCCCTTGAATTCCTTGAAATTCCTCTTCAATTATCTTGAAGTTCTCTTCTAAAAGTAGTCTTGATTGCTTTTGAAATTCTAGGATCTTACGATGAAACATAGTGAAATAACCCTGTATTTATATATATCTCAACATTATTTCTATAAATTCAAATATCACAAGACAAAATCGAATTATATATTCGAAATCATTAAAATAATACCAAAATCATATTTCAAAGAGGGTTCCTAGGTCTAGGTGAGGACCCATTTTCCATAGGGTTAATGGGTGCTAGGCCACTTACCTAGGAAACACATCATGCAATATTAAACATTATGTAAAAAAAAGGGTCATAGGTCCAAGTGTGGACCTATTCACCCTATGGAAAATGGGTCCTAGGCCACTTACCTAGGACACACATCTTCTAAAGTGAAGTGTTTTGTGATGGAATTTATGAATTTTGATCTTTTTGCCTGAAAAATTGCAATTAATTAGACTTGGATTTGAATTAAAGGTGCCAATTAGGATGAATTAACCTCAATTAATTAATAAAACCCTATATTAATGAGAAAGTTTAAAGGTACACCTTACAACACAAAAAATAAGGCATAATTAAGTCCATTTAAACTAAAAGTCCCCTAAACTTAATTTGAAGATGAAAAACGTATTACACACTAAATTAAGGCATAGTTAGGCTCATTTTATTATTAATTAATTCTAAATTAAGTTTGAAAATGGGATAATTTTTCCTACACTACATTTTCCCCCCACTTTAGTGAGAGAATGACCCCATCTCAAAATCACACTAAAGGATAAATTTAAGAAAATTATGCTTGCAACAATGCTAAAGATACACAATCATAAAACATCAAAGACTAGGAAGATCAAGCCTAGAATTTATAATGTGATCTAGAACAAATCAAGGCTATTGGTTTTCCCTCACTCTGAGGTAGTACAAATCTTCAAGCTCTCCACTAGGTGAGTCTTCCAATAAAGTGGCTTACTGAGAAATTCATGTCAAGTCTAAAGGTTGTCACCATACAATGAGAAATTAATTCCTATGTGCCAACTTCTCATCATACTAACCATACCATACCTATCCCTCTGATAAATTCAATAATGAACCACATGGGAAGGCTCCATAGCCAAGAAAGGTGTGTTATGCTAGGTGGATTTGAATTTAGGGTTCAATATTCAAAAGTTTATCAAGGTAGATTATGCCAAAAACATGTGAATATTATATGAATAGGTAAGCTAGATTGTGTAAGATCTTGTTCTTAGGGAACATCATGCCTAATATCTCAAAGAGAGGACAAGCCAAGAGGAAAAGTTTCACAAATTAGGGAATGTAGTGTGTCACATCACCACTAGGAGTAAAGTTTTATGCTAGGAGATATGATGCTCTTGGAGGACATAAAACCCAATGACACCACCAAGAAAATGATACATCAAAAGAAAAATGAAAATCTCACCATGAAACATGTAAAATGTCGAAAGATAATATCAATGTATGGCCCCACTTTAAACTTGTTTCTAACACCATTACTGTGAGAAATATCTTTAAAGTAGCCAATATTTAATCCTAATAAATGAGAGCTTCCTCAACAATCCCTATGCCAAGTCATATGTTTATGAAATATAGCTATGTCACAAAAAAGGAGGGAGGAGTTGCCTCCAAAAATACATATGGGATCGATGAATTAGAGTTTAGTATATCTTTTCTAAAATGTTTCTATACAACTTATAAATGTCATCATTCCTCAAATAGTAATATAAATGGAAGAATGAAACAAAGAGAGAAAAAGAAAATAAAAATCCTTTTGGGTCAACATGGAAAAGACCTAAATGTCTCAACGCCTTACATCATTCCCAAAAGGAAAACACAAGATAAAAGAAAAAGGTAAGATGTTTACAAAATATAGAAGAATGTAGGTACATATAGAGGAATAAAAAACAAGAGAGGTAGATACATCAAACTAAATAGTTTAGGGACTTACATTACACACATGTAATCACATAAATAAACATGAAAAAGAAAACAATGCAAAAGACTAGTAGAGAACATGCAAGTCAACCTATAGCAGGTTGTTCATATCCCATTGTCGATCGCTATATACAAAAGGTGGAAAACTAGCCAAAGGGACAAAACCAAGTGCTGAACTAGGACACACACCAATTTCAACACTCTTAGCATCATTTAAGTTCATGGAAAAATAGAATAATGAATTCAACTCATTATGCACTCATTCATCAATATTTGCAATATTAATTTGTCATCATCTAAATTAATCACAAGTGGTCGAATGATAATGTCTCTAGAAGGTTCTTTGTTATGTTGTAGCGAGGGTGTAAGGTCATCATGCATTGCTTCAAGTAAGTTCAGATTTTAATTTTCTTTGTTTTTCTTTTCTTGTCTACTTTGTAACATACAATAAATAGCATGATTTCTATGCCTATGCTCTCTAGAATTTTGATTTTGTTTCAATCTATTGTCAATTTGTGATTGTGTATGAGTGGGTTTGTCAATCATATCTTTTTTCTCTTCCATTAGGTGAGGAATAGAAGCTACCATGGGAGGTTATTCAACCACTTTCTCTTTGGATTTCTAAACTTCTTTGATTTTAGGAGGCACAATAGGATTGCTTTGATTTTCTCAAGGTCTCTTATAGGAAATGGTAGGATGATTTGTCATAGCTTGCTCTTGGATATTTGGAAGGTCTTTTGGTTTAAACATGGTTTTTCCTATGATAAGTGGCTCAATCACTGGTTGAGGCATATTTCTAAGAGATAATTTTTCTATTTCATTGTTGGCCTCCTACAATGATTTAAATAACTAAGCCTTTACAACCATGATTCAAAGATTGGAAATCTGACCTAAATAGCCATCTTAACCATCATGAAGGTACATTTAAATTTTCAACCGAGGGACGCGAAATTGAAATGGGTTAGCATAGTATGTCCACTAGGAACTTCAAAGTAGTCACCTTTATTCCACAACTAAGAAAGGCTGATGCTAAAGGTAGATTGCATGGAAATAAATTAATCAAAGGATGAACACTACTCAACAATAAAAATCAAACTAAACATGCATAATAGAAATGAAAGTCTAAGCAACAAACATGAAACTACTCTACCTAACTTGGCTACAGGAAAAGTCACAAAATGGAATTCTAGTGGTTGCAGGAACAATGAATACCAAATTCTTACTAAGTACTAAACATAAACTAATATTAATCTATCTAAGCTAGTTCAGATTACTCACCAAGTGCCCCCCCTTGGATGAGTATCCTATAGAACTAATGAAAACTTAGATTAAACTTAGATACTCAATTTTGAATCTCATTTCATTCATTGGAAAATGAAAATACAAGAAGAGTATGTCTGGTATTCTTAGTTGGTACGATAACTTGGCGATCAATTCCCTCAGAAGGAGGATATAAACCTTTATTTATAATATAAAATAGGTCACTCAACTCCCACTAACAGACAAGACACCATTTAGGTAAAACAAAGAAAAGAGTGGAAGGGCGATTACACATGTAGGGGAATCTGTTCAGACATGCAAGCTCAAAAATTGACTCAACCACTGCAGTAACGCCCGCATTTCTCAATGTAATTAAAGATAGAAATAAGGTGGTTACATGTGGTTGACATGGGAATATTTGACCATCATCCTCCAGTTGACCTTCACGCGCTTCCTCTACATGACTGGCTGGTGATTGCATTTCTCAACTAAGCATTTCCAATCATGTCTACATGGAAATTTTAGTATGCATAATAATTTCATACCTAAAATTATCTTAAAGAACATCCATCAATCACATGGAATACTAATATAGATAGTCCACATAATAAGTTAATATCATTGAAACTGGCAGAAAGGGAATTAAACCCAAATTTCTTAAGGTTTAAGAGAACTTATATAAAAGTGTCAGTTATGCAATATCAAAGTCCATGGTAATTTAAGAAAATAGACTATGGATTCTACCCGTAACTAGCCCAAAAACTAGACTCATCACTCCCCCCAACTTAACTTTTTGTTTGTCCTCCAATAGAGGAAGAGTTATGCTTCTGCTTGGTCATGGACATGAAATCCACAACTGATAACTGCCTAATGTCAGTGTCTTCTATGGGTGAATCTGGGTTCTAGTAGAATCCTCCCAATCGGTCGACTCTCTTCCATCTTTGGCTTTCCTTGGCAATGTCATATCGGAAGAATCTAAAATTTGGTATAGGCCACATGAGGATAGGTGGCTGAAAAGTCAGGAGAATCAATTCTCGCCCCTGTGTTCTCCCAATCTGAATATACCTTTCAATTATTTTTAGTGCAGCAACATAGTTATGGATGGAATGTTGCTCAGCTTGTTTTAGCTCATCAGTTAGTGTGTTCCATCTCTAGGATAGGTATCTTCTCATAGTATCTTCTTTTGTTGTTGTTTTTACCTCGTACTCACTATATGCTACCTCAATCAATAGCACCATCTTGTTACCATAGCTCAGAATGAAGATCATTTTATTCATGTCTGCGTAAATGCCTTTGAGGTTCCTTGATTTGGCTCTAATAGCCAAAGTCATATAACAATTGTATTACTCACCCATACTAATCTCATTTTGTACCCATGACATAAATGCTCTTATTTGGATGTCCCCCACATAAATCAATGGGTTCCAAACTTGGTCATTACTGACAGCGAAATTGTGTAAATAAAATTCACATAGTGAATTTTTCATTTCTAGGGAGACAATTTTGTAAGCATTGAAAAATTCAATAGGAGTTTCAATTGAAGGATTCAAACCTGAATGTTTCTTGAAAATTTAAAGGAGAGCTACTTTTCCTTTAGGTGCAGAGCACAAATTCTTGGTGGTGTTTTGCATGCTATATTTTGTGGCAGAAAGGTTGCAATATTACCCATCCTCTCTTTTAGAGAGGCAATCTCCTGATTCCTATCGTCAATGATTTCATCCTTCTCTTCAATTTATTTTTTCAATATTTTCCTCTCCTTTTTCCATTCTTCTTCCCATCTATGTATCTCTTCCCAAATATTTAAAAATCTTGTATGAACTGTAAAACCAGGGGGATTATGAATTTCTACTGGTACCTTTGTTGATTCTTCATATAGTACCAATTGCATTGATTCAGATGATCCAACAGGTTCTGACCATGGGGGTACACTTTCTTCTTCCACTTCCTGTTGCATGGCTTCTTCTTCCCATTCCTATGATTGCTGCAGGAACTCCAAATTTTCTTCATATTCATGAAACTCTACTTCTTCTACAATGGTAGCAAGATCTTTGAGGGTCATTTTTGTTGCTTCTCCAAATACATCCTTTTCTTTAACATTTTCCTATCCCATTGGGGTCTCTACACTCTCATGTGATGTCCTTTTATGCTTAGGGATTTTCTGTGAAGGCATACTAACAATAGGTGTTGATTTCTTAGGAGGGATCTCATGTTTTTCTTTGGCTATAGGATGAATAGTGCAAACCTTTCTCTTTCTAGTACTTGGGACCTTTCTATCTACAGGCTGTGTTTTGACTTTTCCTTTTCATTTTTTTTCCTATTCCTTCCTTTCTTGTGCCCTAGTTCTTAATAGGGCCCCAAGTGGAACATCATCATTAGAATTCGAGGAAGAACTTTTTCTTCTAGACTGCTTAGTTTTAGAGGAACTAATTTCTATAGTTCCTTTTGTTGTAGGAGGGGTCATACCAGCACCAGAGGTGAAAGCACTAGGGTGGCTTCGGTCGTGCCTAATTTTTTTCCAGACCTATGTGTTCAAGGGGAAACCCTAGGTTGCAACTACTCAGGTCTAAAATTATCAAATTTTATAAAATCCTCCCATGTCATTCTAGGTGTTGCATCATGGAGAGATTTTACAACCAACAATTTAATAAAAAAATGGTGGGAAATAGATTTATCCATACCTTTTTGATTTTTCATTGCCATGATGGAGAGAAGGTTGTACAAGATATTGGGCACGCTCATCCTCCTCCCATGCTTCATATGACTCAACAATTTGAAATGCACTTAATGCAGATTTGGCAGTCAACCCTCACAAGTGATATATCTAATGATGTAGATAGTTGTGTGCTTCCATGGCTTAGGTAGAGAGAGTATTTTAGCACCTTGTTTTTCAACAAAGATTGGGGGACCACCATGCATTGTGAATATATCCCTTGCTAACCTCACATCTCTAGAAACAAGGTAAGGTTCACCATTAGCTGGCAACCCTGATAATTCTACAATTTGTTCCTCATTTTCTATGACCTCCAACCCTTTCACTATGGATTTTCCATCTAAAAATGTTTGGGAAAACTCCAATGCAATACCTTCATCAAAACCATCCAGTTTCAGAAAATAATCCAACCAGCCATATTTTTGAAACTCGGCTAGCCACTATGGATCTTTTGAAAAAGTATCATGAGTTGAGGGCTCATTCCGAATGAGTTTTCCTCCCATTGTCTACAATTAGTTTGTTACTTTGCAATATTTCCTTCTATAAATCTCATCTGAATTGTCAACTATGTTTTTCCTTTACTCAATTTTGAGAAATTACAATTTTCATTTCAAGATTATGATAGGGTTAGTAATGGAAAGAAATGTTAATAAAGTGAGTTATGATGAAATTACATGGCGGAGGCTGTTGGGTGTCACATCACATATGCGAGCCGTCTTTTATTTGAAATTTCAAATTAGCTCAACAAGATTTGCTGACGCAAAAACTCATGCAATGACAGGTGGAAATATATTCACATCTTTATTACCCCTCCCCCCAACCTAAATCTGGACATGTGTCCACATATGCGAGATGGCATCAGTGATTTGATAGGGGTATTATGTGAACGGCCATACAAATGTACACTAATTAAATGAAACACTATAAAAGATAATTAAGAAAGCAATTAGTGTGCACATACCTGAGTGTGTACACACACGATGGCGTAGATGATTCATTTTAAAAATCGTAGAGAATGTACCATTCAACTTTTTAAGAAATAATTGAGAAATTAATGATGATGAAGTGGAATGGTGTGAGGTTGAATGAAGTGATGGGAGAGAGAGAAAGGTGGTATGGATGGACGGATGGGTAGATGGGTGAAGAAACGGACTTCTACAAAAATAGAAGTCTTTATTATGACATGCAACTTGATTAGGTAGAAGGAGGGACACTAGGTCCACTGCCTTTGGCTGTAGGAACTATGCTTTGTTAGGAATAAGGTGTCTCAACCTTGGATAATTCCTATTCTTATTATTTGTTTTGTAAAATGTATTTCTTGCAAATAATGTAATTAAGTGTGAGTGTACATGTCTATTTTGCATGTTGATGTGTCACTCCACTTAATGTGTCGGCATCTTGAATTGTGTGTAAGGAGATCATGGCTGAAACGGTTATGACAGGTTGCGAAGTTTTTGTGATGTGAGTGTATTGTTGGAACGTTTTTTCATGCTGCCGCATTTTATCTTCAAGAGTAGGAAATCTCCTGAAAGAACTTGCATTGCAAGTGTGTTGTAACCGTTGTGTTGAAGATAATACATTGTGCAGGTTTTGGAGTGCTGGGGTTTTTTACCGAAAGGTTTTCCCCAGGGTAAATCATTGCGTCATTCTTCATTTTCTGTATGTATGGTATATTGCTGCAATATCTTTGTTAAGTAGATTAATGAATCTGAAATTGTAAGGGTTTAAAACGAATTTGCACCATACTTTCCTTAAGAGATTAGTGTAGGAAGCTGTTTCTGCACCTGAGTTTCCTTACATGCTTGGGTGTTGCATGTTGGATGAACTACTGGAGGAACTCTTCTTTGCATGATGGCTTCTAATACAATTTGAGATGATGCCTATTGAATAGTAATTTGAATCTGATAGGTTCAATGGTGGTGAGTTACATAATGCCATTGGGAAATACCTCATCAGTTTCATATGGCCCTAGCCACCTTATCTGTAATTTTTCTGCATTATTCCGATAACTTGAGTCATAAAGCAATGCGTAGTCACCTGGCTGAAATTTCTTATTTGATAAATTTATCATGTTATTTGACTCTTTGATTCTGCACTACTTTAGTATGGTGTAGGGTTAATTTCCTCATCTCATCTAATGCATTCTGATCCATGATCCTTTATTTTTGTGCCTCTCATCTAATGCATTCTACTCCATGATGCTTTATTTTTGTGCCTCAAAGATTTCCGTACCTAATTCAACTATAGTTTTGAGAGTCTTGTGCTTGAATTCAATGGGCATCATGGATGTATTCCCATACAATAGCTCAAATGGTGTGAAGCCTATAGTTGTCTTCCATGTGGTTCTGTAATCCCAAACTGCTTTTGGGTATGTACGAGATCATGATGGGCCAAAAAGTGGCGATATGTAAGCCATATGACGGTCCATGTGGCTGATGACTTTTATTTAACCCAAAATTGATGAAATGAAAAGGGTTTTTAGAGGAGATTCTCAGCTTTCCACCAATATAAATTACGCTTTACTTTGAATTTAATAAATAATTATTATTCATTTTTTTTTAGAATTACGAATAAAGTCCTAATTCATAGGCTGATTGAAAAACATCTATAACTTTCAAATGGTATCACATTTTTTGAATCTAAAACATGTGTCACATTTTATGCTTCACATACTATAGGATTAAAAAAAAAAAAAATGAATTTCATGGATTTTTGACCAAGTTAAGGTGTTTAGACAGACAAGCTTTTATATTTTTTAAAATTTGTAATAAAAAATTCAGAATTAATTATTTACTTGGAAAAAAATTATTTAAAAATATGCATCACATCGGGACATGAGTCCTCTACTTGTATCTAAAATCTAATAAAAAATAATTATCATTTTATTGTCGTTAGGGTGGTCAGACAGACACCTACTTCTTATTTTTACCCTGAAATTTAAATACTACTTTTTTGAAATTTCAAATTTTCACCAGATAGATTTAAAAAAAAAAAAAAAGTCTAGTAGTTTAGAAACTACATTCAATTTTCTACAGATTCTATTATTACATTTTTCTGAAAGAATATAGATAAGTTATTCTTTTAGATCAAGTTGTCTAACTCTGATTTTTGTCTTTTTATTGCCACTTAAGGGCCTATTTTTTCCATGATGATCCTACACATACCCTTTTGATAATCTATTTTTCCAATCCTTTCTATGAATATTCACTATTTTGGTTAGGATGGCCTCAATCTCTCTATTTGTCACCTCAACTTGTCCATTTTCTTAAGGGTGATAAAGTGTGGAATTTTTGTGCCTTATGTTATATTGATTAACTAATTGTGTAACAAGTGTTGAGGTAAACTGAGCTCCTTGATCAGTTACTCTTTCTCTAGGTACTCCATACTGTGTAAAAATTTCTTCATAAAGAAATTTTCCAACCTTGTTGTCTCTTGCATGTTTCATGGCTTTGACTTCTACCCATTTAGTTACATAATTAGTGCATACCAAAATATAAGACTTTCCATTTGATGGGGGGTCAATGGGTCCCACAATGTCTAGTCCCCACTTGTCAAAGGGAGTGACTACTATTTGGGGATAGAGTGGCATATCATTTGACTTGGTTAGTTGGCCCATCCTTTGGCATCTATCACATTTTCTTGTATATCTTCCGGCATCTTTGTGGAGTCTAGGCCAATAGTATCTTGTATTCAAAATTTTCATTGTTGTCCTCTTGCCTGTAAAGTGTCCTCCACATGGTTCATCATGGCATGCATGTAGAATATCATAGGTCTCATCCTCCCTCACACATTCTCACAACATGATCTAGTCCAGTATAAAACATGAATTTAGCTATACATGAAAAATGGAAAGATTTTTCAATCAACACTCTTCTCTCTTTTGGAGAGAAGTGAGGAGGAACCCCCCTTGTCACAAGGTAATTGGCTATGTCAGCATACCAAGGTGTTTTCACACTAATGGAGAATAGATGCTCATCAGGGAAGGAATCATCTATGGCTTGACTATCTTCTAATTTGGTTAGCCTGGCAAGAAAATCTGCAACAACATTGGCCTTCCCTGGTTTGTCAATAATAGTTATGTCAAACTCATATAGTAGCAACAACCATCTCGCTAACCTTCCTCGAAATTAGGGGTTTATTCATAAGATACCTAATGGCTGCATGATCAGTGTGCACATAGATCTAATAACCTATTATCTAGTGCTTGAATTTGTTCAGGGCACAGATTACTGCCAACATTTCTTTCTTTGTCACTATGTAATTGAATTTAGCTCCCTGCAAGTTTTTGCTAAAAAAATAAATGGCATTCTCAATGGCTCCTTCTTTTTGTCCTAGGACTACTCCTATGGCATAATCTGAGGCATCTGTATGGATGTGAAATGGGATTTCCCAATTAGGTCCCTTAGGTACTAGAGCATGAGCCAGTGTTGTCTTTAAATATGAAAATGCTTTATCACAATCCTCTATCCATTGAAACTCAACATATTTAGTAAGGAGACTATACACTGGTGCTGCTATTTTGCTATTTTTTCTAATGAAACACCTATAATATCTTGCATGTCCTAGGAAACTGCTCAAATCCTTTTGTTTTGCAGGTGTGGGTAGATTAGCAATTACCTAAATTTTTGTAGGGTCAACTTGAATACCATGGTGTGAAATGTAGTGGCCAAGGACTACACCCTCTTGCATCATCATAAATAATTTCTCACTGTTTAGAGATAGATTTTGCTCTTCACACCTTTGTAGGAATTTCTTCAAATTTATCAATGCTTCATCAAAATCAGCACCGTAAGTGGTAAAATCATCCAAATAAATATCCATTCAATCAAGGGAGATGTCTGCAAATATGTTGATGACTGCTCTTTGAAAATTTTCACACTAACTCATTTGATTGTAAACTCCGACGAAAGCTATATTATCAAATGTATTGTCAAGTACTTGTGACATTCAATGTGAAATTAAAATATTTTTAAAAATTTATCCCTGACATTCGTCAGAATTTTGACGAACCTTATTTTGCGTCAAAGTTTTGATGAAGATTTTTCACTAAAATTTCGATGGAATTGCGAAGTTAAATTGTGGCTGAGAATTAATAAAACTCAGCTTGACTATTTATTGCGATAGTGTTTTTCTCGACGATTTTCTTGGGAAAAATCAGAAAAAACACAACAAGATATCGCCAGGTTGAGGGTAGTCATTATTTTTTTCCAGAATTCATTTGTGAAGTCAGATTTGTACTTCTGGGTTTGAAAATCATATTTTAAAGCAACATCTCATAAGATTTCATTTTTAAACTTGTGAATTTTCATAATTTCATTTCCAGATTTTAGATCTGACTTCACAAATTATTTATAAGGGAATTGTTTATAACTGATGGAAAATTCTTGATGGATTTGGACAAAGATTATCTTTGCAAGGTTTCAATTTTAACCCTAATGATCAATTTTCAATAGATTTGGGAGCCATAAATAGATAATATCAAAGATATAGGGATAGCTACAAAGTAAAATAGCTGTCAAGATTCAGGCCTAGAGGATTGAACAAAGAATTGGGAATTTTTGATAGTGGATATTTAGAGCCATTTATCTATGATATTTTTGAAGACTACTTCATAAAGATGTATTTTTCCCTTTGCCAAGTTTCATAAATAAATTTTAGACCTTAGATGCTAGTGTCTTATAGAATTAGTTATGGTATATCTGTTACTTGAAGTTCTTGAATTCATCTTGACTCTATACAAATGTATCTATTTTTTATTTGAACAATAAAGAAAGAAAGCAAAAAATTTCAAAATGTTGTGAGATATTTAGAGCAACAAACTAAAAAATGAAAAAATGAAGGTCAAGGCCTCTCTATTTTTCTCAGTTCACTTAAACTTTTTAGATGTTTCCAAACATCTAGAAAGCTATAACTATCATGCAAATTCTATGATTTCTATTTTTTTTGTACTTTGGAACCGTTTACAAGATGAAATTTTATCCTCATGTAGAAGTATAAGCTACCAAATTTCTTCAAAATTTGATATAGGAATCAAAAGATGAACCTGTCGAATTGGAAACCAAAATTTTTGTGGTAAGAAGAGTTGATTTTGACATGAATGGAATGTTGTTACAAATTTATTAAGTAATACAATTTATTTAGTTATTTGACAATTTGGTGATTCGTGTGTAGATATGCCACCATATGAAATTGAGTGCAAAAGAGAACTCCTTACCTTATCAAGTAATATCCAGGTAAGATGTTATAAAAAATAAATTGTGATTTTAGTGAAGATGGTCAACCTACTCATGCTTTTCCATGCTTAATTTTTTCCTTTTGGATTGAGCTACTTATGATAAATTTTTAACTTTCCTTGCAACCTGTGTATTACCCTCAATTTTTTAACTAGTTAAAAGAAATATCTTATAGAGGATATAAAATTCCTTAGTACTTTAGATTGTCCTTTATGTTAACAGAGGCATCTGACTATTGTTTATATAATTCAAATTTATTTGAGAGTAAGCATATTTAATCTCTATTTGGTAAATTTAGACACTAAAAGAAAGTATTTGACCTTATTAGGAAAAATGAAGCAAAAAACGTAAAAGTGCATCATAGGATTTTTTTCATAGTTTTCATTGTAAAGTATGTAACTTATTTTAATATTTTCTCATGGAAATCATATGACCTTATTCTATGGACTATATAAACTCCTTTAGTGTAAATTTAGTCCTCTCCTTCCTATTATGCAAGATCATTCAAAACCTCTACTACTTTTTGACAATGACATATGACTATCATATCTCTGTAAGTCTTTAATAGACATAATGGGAGATCCTTTAGAAAAATCATCATATCTGTTGAAATTGATCCCATATCCTTTGTGATAACTACCCTCTAGCAACTTGACTATCATGCATGAGTTTATTCATTTGATTTCAATGGCCTTGCATAACACTTCAAGAAATTAATTTTGGTAGCTCCTTGAGATATTGTCCATGCACTCCTTAATACACTTGTAGGTTGTCCTCTTTTGAAAATTTGTGAGATGGAAATATTTATTAGTTTACCATACTACTATGAAGAAAATGAACCCTTGAAAAGATTTATGATGTTTTAAAATCCCTCTTGACTGCTCAGTTACTTTTCTTTATGTATCTTTTAAAGTTTGTCATACTACCCTATCAATGTTATTATTAATTTCAATGCCCCCATCATGGTTATGACATAGAATAATCATTGTGTCTTTGAATAGTCATGACTGTGATCTCCTTTTGGGAATCTATAGTAAAGTGTCATGCCTTTCTTTGAATTCCATTTCCTTAAATATTTTCTCTTTTCTCATTGCTCCTTACCTCTATAGTATCCCTATATTTAATATACATAATAATAAAAATTATGATGATAACTAGTGGAAATGGGTATAACATCAAGTATCATACAAATTTAGTTTATATCTGCATATATAATACCCAAAGATACTAATATTGTAGCACTAGTAAAAGAATCATCATCAAACTCTATTTGTTGATCAAATACAATGAAAAATAAAATATATTAAAATATTAAAAATTGATATTTTATATCTACTCCAATGTAAATAATAAATACTTCCAACACTCAAATTGGAAGGAAATTTCTTTTGTCTTTATTATTTATAGTGGAGTAGATAGAAAAGATCATTGTTTTATATTTTACTATATTTTATTTTTCAAATAGCATTGGATAGTAAACTAGCCAATACACTATCAAACATAATTATTGGACCCTATGAATATATAGGTTATCATTATTTAATCAATTCACATGAGAAATCATACAGACCAATAGTATCAATGAAACTTTGATAGTATATAACAATGACTAGTCTCAGTTTGATGACATTTCAAGACCAATGCATGAATATCATTTGGGCATCATGGCATTGAACATTGTTTTCATTCAGCCAGGATATAATGTTCTTAGAGGAAGCACAATAATAGTATGATTGAATGTATCAGAGGAAATAGGAGTTAGAGGAGATAAAAAGAGAACACAAATATTGTAGTGTAACCTTATTATTATATAAATAAACAAAAAAATAGTAAGAGTAGGAACCTCAAATATCATGTTCATTGTCTATGTGAATATGTGTGGAATAGAGTGACCCCTTATCTATTTCAATTGTTGATAAGGTTATGGTTTATTCTTATTCTCCTTTGCATAGTATAAGCTCTAACCAATTTTTAATATTTAGCTTAAAAGTCAAGATAGTATTCCATATTGATTCTATGTCAATAGGAGGGAGGAAGTTGTATTGGGATTTTGGAACAAACATTGTGACCAAAGACATGAATTACATGGATGGAAGAAAATTCAATACAAATGGCAATAGATTTGACATATAAAACCATAGGATGGCCCTATGATATTTTGAAGCACTATTGTAATGGTGAATTCAATTTCAATAGAGGCTTGATTCATAAGTAGATGGAAGTGTATGAAACATTTGAAGTTCCTTGTGAGAACAAGATTTGGGTTAACCTACAAAACTAGAAAAATGAAGTGTTGTCCTTACAAAACAATTTTGTCAAGAGTGTGGATGTTAAGGTCTATACACAATTGTTTGTATGTATTGTATTAAACATAAATATGTTAGGATCGGTCTCAACAATCATTTTATCCTTTAAAAATGATATCATCCTTATTTAGCCATAGACTATTTTTTGTCAGATGGATTTAATCATTAAGGAAGACCCTTTCGTTATTCCCTTAATCGATTGAACTTTCAAGGAGGCCATCTAATGGTGTTGACTATTGATATCCAAAGCAGGGATGTGAATAAGACTGATGATTATGTAGGCTATATTGTAGATGAAATTCATAGATATTTTAACTTTATCAAGGCATATAATAGGGCAGTCCACTTCAAATGAAAATCTTTATTATTCCACACTATTTTTTTTCCAGAATTTATTTGTGAAGTCAAATTTGTACTTCTAGGTTTGAAAATAATATTTTAAAGCAACATATCATCAGATTTAATTTTTAGACTTGTGCATTTTCAGAATTTCATTTCCAGATTTTGTTGTGCAAGTTCAATATCCCGATTTTAGGAGTCTAATGGTTGGAAATCATAGTAAAATAAAAATTTAAGAATTTCTTGAATTAGCATTTTAAAGTGTTTTTTGGGGTCATTAACTTTAGACTATCATCTCTTTTGCAGGGGTGGTTGCATGTCAAATTTTTTTGGTATAAAATATCAGAATTATTAGATTTTGTTACCTCTCTATGATTAGAAATTATTGGAGTCTGAGTTTGATATTTTTTGATCTAAATATTCAAGCTTGGTAAAGAACAATCATGTTAGATAATATTAGTCCAGAACAAAATGAAGAGACAGTTGCTAGATTGTGGGCTGGATTGAAAAGAAAGGGTGATGGAAAATGTTATTTTCCTTGCAATAATTGCACTTGGGCTTAAAGAAAAGAAGAATTTTAATCACAACAACTGAGAAACATTGTAGGCAGCATGGTCACATGGAAGGGGGGCATGATTATCTTCCATTGGTAATTTTTTCATTATATGTGTTTATATTGATTGAATTTGTAAATGTTTATATCATTTTAACATTTTAAATCACTTGATCGTGATCATGGTTTATTTGTGTATATCATTATTATAAAGGTGGGGTGCCCTAGGGAACATGATATGGATTATCATGACTCGAAGAATATGGTTTTTCAAGTGGAGGAACATGGAGCTGGGAATATCGAAGCTGACGTTAATGATCCTATGGACGAAGATGATCATGCACTAGAAAACACAATTGAGGATAATGGTACAAATACATTGATGTATGACACATTTAGTGGTACAGTTGATCATGATGATCGATATGACTTTGATGATGTTCATGATTTACCTATACTTGAGAAGGCATATGAGCCCCTTTATGAAGGCTCCCAAACAACTCTTCTCTTTGTTGTATTTTTGTTGGTGAACTTGAAGGTTGTGAATGGTTTATTCAACATAGCAATCTCATGGATGTTAAGGTATGTCATATATGTCATATTTTTTCATCTATTCTAATTGTTAGTTCATCACTAGTAAATAAAGGATGAAATATGTACCATTAATATTCTTTATATTAACAAATTATTTTTTTGTTGTAGATTGATTGGTGAATTTTTGTTACCACCATCAAATATTTTACCTCGCTCATACCAAGATTTATCTGGAATTGTGAAATATATTGGAATGGAGTATCAAGCAATAGATTCATGTCCCAATGATCATATTATATACCATAAACAACATGAATTTGCAACAAAATGCCCATAATGTCATATTAGTAGATATCCTATAGATCAACTAACAAAAAAGGTGTCTCACAAGGTTCTTTGTTATATTCCTATTATTCCACGTATGCAATGATTATTTAGGTGCAAAAGCTTAGTGAAATTTATGGATTACCATGCACGTAATAGAAGTGGAGATGACATTATTTGAATGCCTGTGGATGGTTCTGCATTTAGGGACGTGGAGGAAAAATGGCCACACTTTAAAGAAGAACCTCATAATTTCATGCTTTCATTGGCAGTAGATGGTGTCAATCCATTTGGAGAGTTGAGATCTATTTACTTGGTGTGACCTATTTTTGTTATCAATAATAACATTCCTCCATGGATGTCAATGAAGAGGGAGCACGTAATGTTGGAAATGATTATTGTAGGTATTTGTTTACATCAATTTTATTTAATGTAGTAGAATCTCATTTATCTTATTTGTTGCATAATGACTTATATTTGTTTCATTTAATAGTCATGTGCATTAATTTATATATATTGCAGTAAAATGGTTATTGTAATTATGTAATGTTTATGTTCATTCAACTAGGTAAGTACCAAGTTAAAGATATGAATGTATATATCGAGCCTCTTATCGGCGAGTTACTAAAGTTATGGAATGGCATCACTATGTATGACGTATCTAGACCAATAGGAAAAAGACAATTTAAATTCCATGCAATGCTTGTATGGACAATTCACGATGCCCAAGGCTAACACATTTTTGTGGTATGTTATAATGTTCAACTGTACTTTAACAATATTTAATTCTATGAAGTAGATATCATGCATGTTTTTAAAATAATCTATTGATTATATATAATTATAAGATTGACATATTTAATCCAGTTATATATGATCTTGCAGGTCTTCAAACAAAGGGAAAATTTGCATGTCCAATTTGTGGTCCAAAGATGAAATCTCATCGTTCAACAAGTTTAGGAAAGAATTTTTTTTATGAGTATAGGCACTTCCTCCACATAAATCATAAGTATTGAACTACTGAAAAACATCTTTTCAATGGCAAAGAAGAGACTACATCAAAACCACAAAGAATGACACCTCGACTATGGAAGTTAGAATATAATAGAATTAATTATCAAGGTTATACAACGAATCAAATTGTTTATCTATCATAGATGATATGTTTGGAATTTATATTTTTATATTGTGTTGTGTTTTACTCATGTTGTAATTGACAATGATTGTCTTTGTTAATTTGTTTAACTTATATGCTTTAGGAAGGTTGTCAAGGCATTAATGGCCAGCTTCCATAGGGACAAAAAAGTTATCCTAGACAATCTAGTTGGTTTCCCTACTATGAGCAGCTACAAATTGTGCATTTGTTTGATACAATGCATATCGAAAATAATATAATAGAAATTTTATGGAAAATATTGGATGGAAGGCATGACAAAGAAAAAAATGTGAAAATTTGTAGTGAAATTCAGGAAGCCAATCATGCAATCAAAAATGTGATTCAATTAAATAGCGATGGAGAAAAAATTAATATAAGTTCCCTTCCTTGGTTATTAATGGAGCAGCAAAGCAATGCTATAAAAGAATTCATACGAAAAATTTGATTTCCCACAAGTTTTGTTGTGAACATAAACAATATCATAACAAAGAAAGGTGAATTTGGGTCATGGATAAAAATGCATGATTGGCATACCTTCATTAAGGTAATTATTTTGGTATATTATATATATATTTCTATACTGCATGTAATTTTCAATGTATTATGTTTACTACTTTTGAAAAAATAATGAAAAGATCATTTTATAATTGTTGTAGTACATTCTACCTCTATCTCTCGCGGACAACTTCGACAACAATGTCAAGCAAGTTATAAATCATCTTGGAAAATACATGAGGTAAGTAGCGATATTTGTTCAATTCATTGTATAGATCTTATAATTGCCATTTATTTTACTTGTTATGTAATACATTGTATATTTTTATTAAATATCGTTAATATATTTGTGCCTTGAATCA
This sequence comes from Sequoiadendron giganteum, assembly GCA_007115665.2. NCBI lineage: Eukaryota > Viridiplantae > Streptophyta > Pinopsida > Cupressales > Cupressaceae > Sequoiadendron > Sequoiadendron giganteum. The sequence goes on along the minus strand of CM021100.1, from coordinate 523,115,994 downwards.
ATTGTAGATGGGTGTCATCTAAAGGAATCCATAAAGAATATATAAATTATTGGAAGAGAAAAATTCCTCGTCTAGTGTGTGAAATGCAAAATTTTCTACCTTCAAAAAATTTTAATGCACAAGAACACTACCTCATACACCAAGTTGAGGAGACTGAATTTTTTGGACCTATACACACAAGGTCAATGTGGATGGTTGAGAGGCACTTGAAATTTTTAAAGGATTTTGTTAGACAAAGAGCACATCCTTAGGGTTCGATGGTGGAGGGATATATGGTATACCAAACCATTGTGTACATTACTGAATATCTTCCTAAGTTTGCAGCAAAGATCCATGTGGATCGGATTTGGGATACAAAATCCATTAACAAATTCGAAGGGGAGTACTTGATGGGGAAAGGTAGATTGAGGAAAGTGAGAGGTAATTATAAGATGGTCATGGATATTAATTAGAATACATTTTACATCTGATTTTTATGTATATTGTACTTAGTTAATTATCAATCTTCAATATACATCAATTATAAATTAAGGTCATATACCATGGTAAGTAACTAATTATACATCATTTGTGAATTTCACTTTTTTTTGATATAGTTGGTCGAGAGTGGGATGCACTACATTTGTACGTCACAAACAATCTTGATTGGATGACGGTATGGATTGAATGATGTCAACAATTTGGTCACGCATTAACATGGGAAGGTGTGGCTTCATTGGTTAAAGAAGCTCATTGTAATGGTGATTCCATTGTTACACCAAGGGAAATTGATTTAGCATATGGTTTAAGAGATAAAAAGGTACGTATAAATATATTAATCACCCATATTATTTAATTATTTTGAATTATATTGATGTATATATATGTTGAGATTTTTTTCTTTGCATACATTCAACAAAAAATAAATATGTTTATCAATTGACGATATTGTAATAATTTTTACATGTTTGACATATTGCAAGTGAAACACCACAAGGCTATGTGGTGCAATGGTCATAAATTTCAAATCCAAAATTTGGATGACATAAAGAAAACTTGTGATTCTAGGATAACTGCAGTCTTTCAGGTGACTGATGTTTCATCTAGAAGCGACATACATCCAAAAGTCTCAGAAAATCGATACTAATTGATTTTGGATGATATAATTGAGTGTGACTTTAAGTCCTTCAAATTAGTTTTGTTCATCATCTTATGGTAAAGGCTAAGATTGAATAAAACTGATCCCGAGAGAACTATTATTGAACATGATAATGGATTTACCATGGTTAATAAAAGGTCGATCGAGCAAGCTGGAGATGAGCCCTATGTTCTTCCAAGCCAATGTAAGTAGGTATTTTACTTAGAGGTTCCAAGTAAACCGGGTTGGTCATTTGTTTTTAGATATGATCCAAGAGCAATTCCAGTAAAGTATAATGTGGTGGAAGAAGAAGATACCGAAGAACCAGAAGATGATGTAGATGATGATCAATATTAACCTTTAGTTGATAATGTGCCTAATGGAGATGTCGAAGAGGAGGAACTAGATCACATTATCAAAACTAATATCAATGATGATGATGATGGGGTACTGCCACAATAATGGGTTACACTTTTTTTGACATCCTGATTTTTTCTAAAATCACACATTTTTAGAAAATATAATGATTTAAGGCCTTAAAACGGTTCCATTTAAACGATTTTAATTGAAGATGGTTTTCTCAAATCCACTTATATCAAACCCCCTTGGATAGAAACTTGCTAGTTTTAAACCATGCCCATAATGGAGTCTCCTCTACACCTATCAAAATGTTGATAAAAAACCACTTTTGATTTACCTTTTGGGGGATCAAATTAATTTATTTAAAATTTATGTTTTGTAAACATGTAGTCCTTATTATAAGCTTCCCAAAAATTATAATTTTAAATATATTTATTTTTTATTTTTTGTGAATGTAGGTTTTTTAATAAACATCGAGGTCTTTGTTTCACACATATGGAAAAATAGGAAAAGAGAGAAAAAATTCTAAAAAATACTGTACAGTAGATATTGATGTCTTTATTCTAACAAAAAAAGAATAAGTTAATTCAAATGCATACAAAAAAAGTTATACAGCTGAAAGTATAATATTTCCAAATTAAAATTACTCTGACTTAGAAAATTTATTAAACAATATATATGCAACAAAAAATTAGGAAAAAATATCCATCCACTAGATATTGGTGTGAAAAAACTACATTTAAAAAATTATCATTTTCTCCTTTCTATAAAAAAAGTTATGCAGCTGAAAGTAAACATCACTTTTTGAAAATGTTGTTTCGTAGAAAAAATAAGTTGATAAAAATTACATAAAAGGATTCACAATTTTTATTTTTTTTTATTTTAATATAACTAGAATCTACACATAAAATCTCACAAATCACTAGTTTTCTTCATCCTCAAATTCTTAATGGTTTAGCTTCTATAGGTGTAAGAAAGTGAATATCTGGTGAAAAATGTTGATTTCAATGTCAAGTTTGGCCAAAAAGTGTAACCCATTATTGTGGGATTACCCGATGATATGACCAATCCTTGCAATGTCGAATCTGGATCGGATGATACAGACAAAGAGATGGATGAAGAAGAAGATAAATGACATCGATATTTATGAGTTATGGGATTGTATTATCTATTTGATATTAATTTCTTGATAGAGTTATATTTGACTTATGTAGTTACATAATTAATTCATGATGTTTTTAATTTTTATGCCATTACATAATTAATTCATGAAGTACTTTTTAATGTTTAATTTTAATTCATGATGTTACAACTATTTTACCTCTCTTAGAAATTTCCATATGATCATAATGAATAGTGTTTTTGGGAAATGTTATGAAAGATGACACATTGATCATAGTAGTGAAATAATTGCAAACTCATTTAGATTTTTTAGACTAATCACCCTTCGCAATGTTATTTTTAGGATCATCTCCAATTTGATTACTAGGACATATAAGGTAGGATTTTATTAGCTTCTCTTGCACGAACATTTTGGCTTTGTGTAATGTGAGCAAATTTTGGATGGGATAGTGGTGCAGGAGCACCTACACCTCATCTTCTATGCTTAATCATGTGATGATAATTAGGGAGGTCAATAGGTTGGTTTATGAATTTCAAGAATGTTTTATTGTGAATAAGGTCAATCAATACCATTAGTCATGTTCTATGTTAAGATTTGAGTTATGAATTTGAGTCTTGCACTAAAGAGTTTTGTAGCCTTTTTAAGGTAAATTGGAGAATTTACATGTAAAAGGGTGCAAGGTTAGTGTCATGTCAATAATAAGGCTATTATCAAGCCACTAGAATGGTCTTAGAGGTGTCCTAGGAGTTTCAATACATTTTAAAGGTCAAAAAACTAAAACATTTCAATAGTGATATAAACAACCTTAAATTAGTGTGTTTTATGTTTCATATGATCATAAAAGATTAAAAATTAAATTGTAGAGGTGGTTGAGGTGTAAAGGCCTTTAAAAGGCATAAAGTGATCCTTGTAAATTTTGTTGATGGTAAAATGTATGATTAAATATATCTCTTAGAATCCTTTTTGTCTCAATTTGAAAATAATTATATATTATAGAATACATTTTTTAAATTTTAAGATGAAAATAGCAAGGAAAAATCAAACAAATATCTTTATGAAAGAAGTATATTGGCATGAAATTAAATATGATTTTTATTCCAATGTAAAAACTACAAAGAATGTGATAGAACTTCAAAGTGAGCCTCGACAAAATTATTTTCCTTAGTGAAATAATTTTGTTTGTATTCAATTAATCTTACTTTGTGTCAGGTTTTCATGGCTTGGGGTTTTAGGGTTTTTCCATTTGCAATCCTTTTGTGCTAAGCCTTATGTCGGTTTTTCTTCATCATTAATTTTTGGGCCTTAGGGAAAATAGGTTGAGGGTTGTTATATCATTAAAGTGGGGTCATGTTATATCCTTAGGTTTTATTTTCATGTCGGATCGGCCTTTTATCTTTTCCCTAAGTTTTTCCTAGCTCTAATGTCCCCGTGGTCATTTCTTTATGAACAACTTATGGGTATCATTGTCATCCTAGGTGGGTCCCCTTTTGTTGTGTCAGCAATGTGTTACGTGTCAGGTTTTCATAGGTCCCCATGATGCCATGAAGCCATTTTCTAAAATATTGTATTGATCACGATATCATGAGAAGGTGCCGTCTATCACATTCAGAGAGGCTGAAAGAACATTATGAATGTTTTAATATATTAAGCCAGCCTTAATATATTAACTAGAGAACTATGAAAGAATATCTAAAGATCACATGCTTAAAATTGGCGGAGATGTTTCAATCTCAATAGAAAAGGTGCTCGACTTTTAAGTTCAAAGTTGTCAATTGTCCGAATGAGAATGTTCGCTGAAAATCAAGATCTACAGTTTCCCGCTATCATGTGATCAAGAGTTGCAAGATGGTTAATGATCGTGATATCAATGGAATGTTGACGTGTGGATTTCTTTGACGACATAGGAAATGCTGGGGCTAGAAACATGTGTTGTAAAGGTTCCTGAGCTGGAATGTTTTAATTGGAGGAATTGTGGAATATAGCTAATATATACTTAACTATATTGTAGAATATTAAAACCTAGCTAAATGGTGCCATAATTTTAAATTTAATTAACATACTCTAAAACTTAATGAAACTAGGTTGTAGCTCATCAATTTGGAGAAGTGAAAGGTCAATACCAGCGTTGAGGAAGAGTTTGGAGGAGTTAAAACAAGTTCAATACCAACGTCGAGGAAGAGTATGGAGTGAAAACAAGGTCAATACTAGTGTCGAGGACGAGGTTGAGGGCACTTAGGGAAAATCAATGACCAAGGGACAATTAGTACTGTAAGTTTGGAAACCCCATTCTCTTTAACCTACAATTTTAATGCCTAATTTCCAAAGATCTTATCATACATTGGCACCCCTACTCTCGTAAAATGGTATAAGATAAGGGGTGATCCCACAATACTGGTTTACAATTTTTGGGCAAACTGGACACTGAACTAATTTTTTTTAACTAAATCTCCACTTTTGCGCTCCTATAGTTGCTAAATTGTGAGGAATTTGAAGATGAATCAAACTAGTGATTTTTGAAGTTTTGTCTATAGATTCTAGATATATTTTTTCAAAAATTTTGGAATCAGATTGCACTTATTTTTCCATCTCCTTCAAAAACTAGTTTTTTTTTTAAATAACATTTTTAAGGAGTGACGATCATTGTATACAACATAAAAAAAAAATTATGAAGGATAAAATTCCATTTTTTTCGAATTTAGATTTTTAACTACGATATCTATCACTTTTATTTGGTTTCATAGTGTTTTATTAAATATTTTTTTCTTAAACAAGTTTCAAATTCAAACGAGTTACAATTGAAACATATGAGGACTGTATAAACCATAACTTATTTTGTATGTATCGAAATTGAAAAAAAATAAATTAATAGATCAAGGACATCAATACCCAGCTTGAACATAGGTTTTGAAATTTTATTTTGATAATCAGATTTTTTTCCATATATGCAGAACATAGAGCTTGATTTTTGGTGAAAGACCTATCTTTAATAAAACTAAAAAAACACATACATAATAAAACAAAACATATTAAAATTATATTCATTGGATAGCTCGTTCAGAGGACTACCATGAACATTTCAAATAAATTTTAAATAAATTAATTTGGTCCCCTAAAAGGTAAATCAAAAATGATTTTTTATGAGCATTTTGATAGGTGTAATGGAGACTCATTTATAGGTATGGTTTAAAACTAGTGAGGTTCTATCCAAGGGGGTTTGATCTAAGGTAGTTTTATCAAACCCTCTTCAATTGGAATCCTTAAAATGGAACTTTTTAAGGCTTAGATCATTATATTTTCTAAAAATGTGTGATTTCACCAAAAATCAGTTCCTCTCAGAAATTGTAAACCAACTTTGTGGGATCCCCCTTAGACAAAAAAATAAATAGCTTAGTCTTTCACATTTTTATCGACCAACCTTAGGTCTTGGAAAAACTCCCATAATCCTCCCACATATTGGTTGTTGGTGGGAACATGTTATTCTTTGTTGTATAACCTACCTCACATATTATGTCCACAAAGTTGCTACAAACATAAAACAATAAGAAAAAAATTGAACGTACAACTAAAAAGGGGTTATTTCCTTTTGGCTTCCTCCACCTATTATATTTGAACATTGCATTGAATTATGCTTACATAACATAAAATCAAACAAATGGAAGTTTATAGGGGCAAAGGATCCTAAGTATATGCTAGGCTAAGCTAGATCTAATGAATGGAAATAGAGGCATACAATTCATCTTTAATACCTCCACCACAAACATATGCAAGGTAATGTCTCCTCCCTTCTTGGTAGTGATAACCTCCTCCACACACAACCCTTAAAAATTATGAATAGAGGAATATAATCTTTGAAGAACTCAAATTCTTCATAATAGAAGAATTTTATCATACTTTTCCAATGATGGCATTATGAGAAAACCTTAGGTTAAATGAATAATTCCTAGCTAATTTATTTAAATCATATTCAACCATATAAGAGAAGACCACTTCTATGTGTACTTGGATACCATGGAGAAAGGCTCTTTGGCCTCTTTAATCAATCAAGGTATTGTTAAATTCTAACACCTAAAAGTGAGAATGAAGAATCTTTCCTAGGATGGTGGCCAATTATGCTTCTCAGCACCTAGATTACAAAATCTTTGTCAGTATCATTTCCATCACAATTAAACCTATTGCTTGAGATATAGTCATACAGGTAAAAAAATTGGCTTTCTTGATAGTAGATACATTCTAGACAATTCAATCGTTGCATCAGAGATTCTTGAATGGGCCCAACAAACTACTCATAATGCCCTTACTATTAAGCTAAAACTTTAAAAAGGAATATGATTGCATCAAATGTCCTTTCATTAATAAAATGCTCAAATGGATTTATTTTTAACCCTAAATTATTATCACACATTCATCTCTTTGTTAATGAGTGATTGCATAATAGTGTGTCCCACTTGTGGGATGAGGCAAAAAAATAATCCCAAAATTTCAAAATTACAAAATACCAGTTGAATGAAGAACCTTCATTTGAAGGTGATGTCGTCATGAACTTTCAATGAATAACCTTCATTCAAAAATGATACCATGTCAAGAATTCCAAATGAAGGTATTTTTTATTTTAAATATTTCATGTCCAAAATTCTTTATAAAATGAACCTTTGCATGAAGGACCTTCAAATGAATACCTTAATTCAAAGGTCCTTCATTAGAAGATTTGGGTATGTGCAAGATCATGATGGGCCAAAAAGTGGCGATATGTAAGTGATATGATGGCCCATGTGGCTGATGAATTTTTTTTTACCCAAAATTGATGAAACGAAAAGGGTTTTTAAAGGATATTCTCATATTTCCACCAATATAAATTATACTTTACTTTGGATTTAATAAATTATTATTATTCATTTTCTATTTCAATTACAACTAAAGTCCTGATTGATAGGCTGATTGAAAAAAATCTATAGATTTAAAATAGTATCACATTCTATGCTTTGCATAATATAGGATTAAAAAAAATAAAATTGAATTTCGTGAAGTTTTGACCAAGTTAAGGTGGTCAGACATATGAGTTTTTACAAAAAAATATGCATCACATCAGGGCATGAGTCCTCTACTTATATCTAAAATATTATAAAAAAATATTATCATTTTATTGTGGTTAGGGTGGTCAGACAGACAAGTACTTGTTATTTTTTCCCTAAAATTTAACTAATACATTGAAATTTCGAATTTTCACCAAATAGAGTTTTTTGTTTTTTAAATAAACCTAGTAGTTTAGAAACTACATTCAATTTGCTACAGATTCTATTCTTACATATTTTTGAAATAATATAGATAAATTATTCAAATTTTTGCATCAAATTGCCTAACTCTGATTTTTCTGAATTTTATTGCCACTTAAGGGCATGTTTTTTCCATGATGATCCTGCACATACCCATCCTTCATATGAAGGTTCCTTTAATGCCATTCCATTATAGTTCTTAGAGTTGTTAGAGATATTTTTGCTTTTAAGTAGAGATTGGACCATCAAATAGTGTCACCATGACTCTACCAAGATATCCATCAAATTGATAAACCCTGACTTAACAACCACAAATTCACAAGAAAATTGCTCTTGTCAGCCCTAGGGCATAAATTCAATACAAGGTTTCTTTCTTTAATAGAACCCTAAATGAAATGAACCTCTATCATACCATGTTTCACATCAATCCACCGAGTTGAAGTTCCAAGATAGTGGGTGGATTGGTCAATGTCATTTCTATTTAGCCCTCAAACCCTTACACAAGAAAAATAGGGCAGTCCTTGTATTTGATTATTTTCTCCCACAAAATAGTGATCTAGAACTTCAAATCAAATGAAAATGAAAGGTATCACATATATTTATCTACAAAAATAATCTCAAAGCATTTCAAGCTTGTATGAATCCATACAACACAAAAGAACTTTAGAAAAAGAGTAAAAACATAGAAAATTGCTTCAAGAGTGTGGTATTTGATATAAAATTTTGGTATCACCTCCTCCAACAATTGAAAAAATTTAAATGGGATGGGAATACAATATGATAGAATTGGGATAAGAAGTGTGTCATTTGAAGCATCAAAACAATATGCAAAGATGAAAGAAAGTGCTAACCCCTTAAACTAAAAAAAAATCTTTTAACTTTAAGTTTGTTGGGTAGCCAATTATTTTAAGTTATCAAATCCTACCATCATACATAATAAAAATGTTGTTGTTTCAAATGACTATGAGCACTAAATTTCACTATTTGAAGATGTTGAAACCTTTTCATAGATAACTAGAACATTGATCCAACCACTCGTCCTACCTTAAAACATACCAAAAGTCTCCTAGCAATTAGACATAGGATTATTTAAGATGAGTTAAACAATTTTTATTTCCAAAGCATAAACTTATGATGACTTAACAAGGCCTAGTACACACTCTCTCCCCATTAACCACTTAGACATATGGAAATTAAATGTAAATTTTTTTCTATTTTTAGTCATGTAGGTGTCCAATAAACCACTTGGTGGTATTTCCCTTCAAGTTTATTTACTTGAATGAAGATAAAAAGTCCTTTGATTAAAATTAGAGAATATATTTGAGGCCTTGGTTGTGTAACTGGTGGAACATATTCACATTTAACACTTGTTACAAAGTTTGGGAGTTAAAATGTTAAGTAGATTTAATTTGTGCTGCATACATTTGGACGGTAGTAACAATAACTTGCAATCTATCAAGACTTGATTACCTTATAACCTATCAAATTATAGTGATAAAATGATAGACTAATCATAATGTCACCTTGGGATCACATCACCATGAAATAACTTCATCCAAAATCATTATGAGTGCACGTACCACCAAATAGGTATTTGTCAGATCAATCTTCCTTAAGCAAGGGAAATTCGGGAAGAGAAGAGGAAAGCGAGACATACATAGTAGGTCTAAAAGAGGGAGATCAACTAGAGGTCAAAAGATTAGAAGAAAATTTTGTAAACGCATGGAATTTTTTCTTGCTGAAGGGGGGTTAGGTTCTTAAGATGATGAGAGTATAGGCGACATCAAGGTGCCATTGAGGTACAAACATCTACAGAAACAATGGGTACCCAAGGAACTTCCTCCAACAAACACCAATTTATATTTCAACGAGAGGATATATCGCATCGCACCATCGTCATTACATGGTTTTTGCCTATTTTACATGGACGACATAAAGGTCTATTACAAAAAAATATTATGAAAAAGTTACTGAATTGACAAAGTATGTCGACCCTTGTTATAGTTACACAGATTAGATGCAACTGGTTCAATATACATGAAGTATGCATAGGTATGCACTCTCAACAAATTATATACAACTAAATGATAAGGATCAAAATAAAGGATTGGCTATGTACATTGACGAAAGGCCAAAATCATTAGGGAATATTGTAGGGTTTATAAATAGTACACAACCTGGGTCAACAAATAAGCAACCCAATTGCATATTCGAGGCACATGAGGGAAACCGTGTATTCGTATGTGCGATAAAATCAATAACTTTAGGCGAAGAGTTGCTAATTGATTACAATTTGAATAGCTTAGATACAAACACAATTACTATAGGGGTAGTACGTTCTATATACCATTTTACCCAACCTCACATTAATGACTCGAATATACCATTTTATTATTATGTTTTTTTCGTTAGTCTATTGGTTTCATTTCAGTAATAATTTTTTATATTTAATTTTTGTCCCAACGGGACATTGATAATATGGGGAAGGCTTCGACCTAGAGCATAGATCGTGATGCATCTTCAGGCGCTTCTACTCAACAGGTTTACCTCATTGTAATTGTACAAATTAGATATGAGAAAAATGTTTTATTATTATGTTTTTTTCATACATTTATTGGGTTAATTTTGATAATGTTTCTAATATTCTTGCCGCAGTCGATTGATCAAGGAAAGGAACTAGCACTAGTAGAGGAGAGCATCTATAGGGAGGTACATTCACTATTATGCGATGATGACATCGCATATTCCGTAGACGCTATGGATATGATGAGGAAGACCCAAAATAAATGCCATGAAGAAATCCTTATGTTCATATTCATAGTGCCTCAAACAAATGAGATGAGAGAAAGGGTTAAAATACTAACCGAGAGAGCACAAAAATTGCAAGTAAGCTGTTATGAGATCTTTAATTATAACATAAGTTCATTCATAGTTTTATATTTTGTACTCTTTTATGTCATGAACTAAAATATGTATTGTTTCTATAGGATTATTTGCATCCTCATGATGTTGCTGGCCATGATCAGGGTACTACAAGTGTTTACCAGGGAGTAGGGATTGGTACAAGTGTTGATCCTGATCTTCCTACGCATACATCACATCATCTGACCCCATCATCTATGCCTATATTGTTGACTAATATGTCAGAAACACATACCATGCAGGCATCGAGTAGTGCACCCTTTGAAAACAAACAAATGCCAGAACATGCACCAGGACATGTACCTGGGGATGTAGAGGCCACTAGTACTGGTGATGTTTTACCAAGATTTCCTGGATCTTCCCGTATTACTAGTACAATAACATTGTCGATCAAATTTGTGGTTACCAAGGATTTCGTTCCCATAAATATAGAGAAGGTCTGAGATACTTCAACTTTTTTTAATTATTACTATATATAATCCAATTGAAATTTACTTATTGATCACTATTTTTAGACTAATGATCCCATGATCATTTTATAGAAATGATGTTTTTTATAAACATCTATGTGATATTACATTGGACCTCTTCAGGCCCACTATACGTACATGATGCAATGCCCAAAATCAAGATTTAAAAGATGAGCTCATTAACCGTTTAGTTGTGCTCTTCAGTGATAAAACATTCAACCAAACCAAGGTCCTTAATAAATTTGGTACCTATCTAAATTATTTGAGGGACCAATATAGGTCACATTTAGCGAAGAAGAGAAAGTATGAGCATCCCCAATGATTCCAGAGAGAGAGTGGAGGGACCTAGTGTCAGATGGAAAGGACAAGGCAGAAAATAAAAAAAGGAAAGACACCACTAGGACAAGGAAGGTATGAGATACTATGAAAAATGTAATTATATATTTATTACTCTTTCTTTTTACATAGTCTAACGTATTTCAAAATTTGCATAGGTTTCTTGACATATCGAAGGAAACAAAGGCAAGACTAGAAAAACATAGGTAGCACAAACTTGGCTCTAGTGGTTATATTAAATTAGCTGCATGAGTTGTAAGTATCAATAAATGAAATATTGCATCCAAATAATAAATTGCAAACAATTTTGGTTTTATCACACAATGGAAGCAAAATGCATGATCTTATGCAAAAATACAGGGCTTTGAATTCAACATAGTGGCCATAGAAGAGGACCTAAAGATTGCCTTCCAACAAGGCTACGGAGCCCTGGCTAAATGCCTAAGAGCCTTGACTGGGAAAACACAATCTTCCACTACATCTAATATGCAGGTAAATAAACTCAATAAAGTTTATTTAAAATTGAATACTTGTGCAATCTATTCAATATTAATTTCCACCATAAAGTAATTATGTGCCTATTTTATTTAAACAAACAAGCAATGATAATACTGCACATGACATTGGAATGTAGCCTAGTGAGGGTGGAGCACAACCTATAGATGAAGGTCATGGTGTGCATCCCGGTACTGGATGTATTCATGTGTTATACAAAACACAGTATGGATTAATACAATTAAACATCTTTAATTGCATTTGGTGTATTAATTAATGTAACCTTTCATGTTTCAACTTTAGAGCATGTAGAGCATGATCGAGCTAGACAAGATCAGGAACATGATGTGGCCCCATCAGGTAAAGAGGATCACTCTAATGTTCTTTTAAACATATTTAATTGCAATTGGTGTATTAATTAATGTAACCTTTCATGTTTCAACTCTAGATCAGGATTTAGAGGGTGTTCAATATGTTGAACATGAGGCTATAAAACAAAATAATGAACATGATGTGGCCCCATTAGGTAAAGAGCACCAGTCTAATGTTATTTTAATTAATTAAATACTTGTAACAATAATAATAAAACATATCAATTTAACATTTATGTTCTATTGCAGCAGACCCCCCCTTGCAGTAGCATCCACATCGTGAGTACATGACTAGGCATACATTAATATCATGAGCAGAGCTCAAAACAACTTAAGGGGGGATAGATGATTTAGAAAATGATACTACACTTTAGTGTTTTTAGCTACAAAAAAGAAAAAAGAAAAAAAAGTGGTTTTAATCATATTATGACAACCATATTTTTGATAATATGTAAAAACTAAAAGAATGAATGTTATATGTTAATGAATGAATGTGAATATGTTAAATGAATGAATGTTATATGTTAATGACTGAATTAATGTGAATATTTTAATGAATGAATTTTATATACATTATTAATGTAGGATGAATGAATGAATGAATGCTATATGCTATTACTGGATGAATGAATGATTAATTTTATATGATCGGGTATGAGGAATTGAGTGATGTGAGCAGGGGAAGGGGCCAAATGAGCTTCGACCTTCACATGGTTGGCCCTGTTAGGTAGATAATATTAAATTATTTTGAAAACAAAGAGAAGCTCAATAAGGAAATGCAGTATTCAATATAAGAAATGCATCACTTGAAGAATCAAACCAACATTCAAAGATGAAAGAAAGTGCTAAATTTTCACTATGAACATTGTGTTGTGTGTGGATTTGGTTTCAAAGCTCTGTTTCTTTTTTTTTAGTGGTGACATAACTCTAAAATTTGTCTTTTGTACATAATAGGTTAGTGGAAAATTTGACATCTCTGAAGGGTTTAGAGGCTTGATTGAGATAAATACATGGATATTTTGATCTTGTTGTTGATGGGAGGCTTCCACTTAACCATGAAATTTTGTACCATCTGCACGTATGCAAAAATTTATCTACTTACATTCATTCAACTTACTGTAATATAATATCTGATAAAAATCTCCTTTTCATTATACTTAGATGGATTTTCATGCCTTGTTCCAAAGCACATGTTTTAGAATAGGTAAGAAAGATGTTGGAAAGGCTTAAGGAATTTGGCTTTATACCTATGAATTGCATAGTTTACTTCATTCATCCAACATATTGCCAATTCATTTCACAATTGTTGGAATCATATCCTATAATTACAAAAATAGTAAAATTAAAATATGTAAGTTTCAAATATGGCATTACATGTCTTTGTATGATTTTTTGAAAGAAAATGATCAAAATGGAGAAGTATTGACAAAATAATCTGCATAATTTCTCAAAGATTAGGGAATTTTTTTGCAGAGTTATCTTGAATATATTTAAGACAAAAGTAACTTATAGAGATTGAAGAAGAATATCGGTAGTCTAAAATCACTAGTCAACACATCTTAGTAGTATTTGAATTCAAGAGAACTAGATCCACTATCCATTAGCCAGTACAACAAATAAAATCAATTCATAATATTATTTTGTTCTAATAGGGTTGACTGGTTCCTTGTTCCTTTTTCATTGTCAGGAAGTCATCAATATACAATTGGTTTTCCCACATTCTCTTGCCTTATGGCAAGAGAGTTTCTACAAAAGGCATCAAAGTAACCTTCAAGATTGACAATGGCAATGAGTACAAGGTCATTATAACTTAATGTTAATTGGGTATGATTTTATTTGTTCAAGACCAACTTAGATTCATTTTCTCCTCACACTACTTTTATTTACATTTATGTTTTGCTAATATCGATTTTCCTTTACATTCATATTCTTCTATACATATTGTATTTACAATAATATTTTCTATAATTTAATCTAGGGGAGAGGACCCAATACCTAAGCATTTTTCAATAGTTGTGATAGTAGTGGTTTATATAGTTCCTAACCCTAATCGTGTGGCCCAAAAACAATTTCGGGCCTCAATAAGCCTTTGAAAAGGCACATGCATATTAGGTCACGGAATCAACTCACAACTGTCTAATTTAAAATCTAATCGATGGGATTTCCAGCTTAAACCTCTAGAATACCCCTATAACGATTAGATTTAGAAAGATCAACTGTTAATAATTTGCAACTTGTAGACCTAAGATGTTTCATTCACCGATAGCCACCCTCTCCACCGATGGACACATATCATTTTTTCTATTGGTGGGAGGCTATATAATGTTTCCTCGATGCACCATAGTTCCCCCAATATAATTTATGCATTCGATAATTCAAGCCCACAGTTATAATTCATGGTTACTTTTGTTGACAACCTGACTCTATCGGTATATCAGGAGAGAACCTTAGGAGTCAGCTCGATAGAGTATTGTAACACCGATACTAGGTTGTGAGCTATTTTCATTAGGCCATCAGTGGGATTGTGATGGGGGTTCTGCTAATGAAGCATTGTTAAGCCGATGGTATTGAATTTTGTTTGATTCCACAAAATATGATCCAAATTAAAATATTTAGTCTAAGGAAATTATTCCATGTGGTTTGGAGGGGAAATGTTACCACATAGGTACTATGCAAGGGGCTTTAATCTAAGGCAGCCTACATTGAATAACTTTTCATGCATGAGAAAATCACTACACTAGAATGGTGAGAAAGGGCTATTTTGGGTTGTTTATAAATAGAAGAGGGGATTAGCTAAGACCATCCTTTGATAAAATCCCTTTATATTGAAACCTCCTTCAATCTTAGCCTTACCTTATATAAAAATCCACTTTATTTTCTTGTTGTAGGTGTTGCCATTGATGTCAACAAAATATAGATTCTCGTAAGTGTTGTCATTAATGGATGGTTGCATGTGATGAAATCAGTGTGATGATATAAACTGTTGTGAAGTGTTGTCTATTGGTTTATCTTATTGCAACCAGATTGATCTTCTAATCTATGTATGGAATTTCCAATTCTAATTAAGGGAAGCTCGAAGGACCTAGACCAACTGATGAGGATTTTAAAGACCTCCTACACTTTGGGCTCTGCAAGACCTGAGAGGGTGATCCCTTAATGAGTTTATAACCTCTACACCATAATTATAGACAACATTAACAATAATAGATAATATCACTCAACTCAATAGAACGAGATAAAACTGATTAGAATTGGTTGTTCATCAATAATTATCAACCATTTGGAGCATGAGATAATCACAAAAATACTTGAAAGTAAAAGATATTTATTAATTTTAAATTTGTAGCAAGCTCTAGGTGAACACAAACAAATACTGAACCACAAAGAATAGATGCAACTTAGATCAGTGCCTTATTTCCATTGGAGTCAAATTCACAAATACCTAAGAGTTTACAATAGATTCAACCCGTAGCATATAATATCTTTGATAATATCACCAATATGTAGCCCTAACTCAATACTACTTATCAGATCCTTGTACATGATGTATCAACCTACAATCTCATTTAATCATTTTAATTAATTCCTTTAATCAAATCTAAAATAAGAATTACACATACCACAACAATGAGATGAAAAAAATAACCCTTGATCACTTTATTCAAAATTCAAACACACTTGTACACATAAGAGACATGATCTTGAATTTATCAATCTGATTCAAATGCTAGTACTGTTATACAACATTATATCTCCATGAGTTCAAAACCTATTACAAAAATGACTCAGAACCTAATTTGTATTTCCTCTGTAACTATGAAATTTTATGATTGCTCTATAACTTCACCTAGAATTGACCAAAAACTTCTAACTTGCTAACCCGTACTTCTAGTCTTGAAATCCTTCTTATAGAAAATGAAGGAGAAAAAAAGCATCAAGATAGAAAGTACACATGTCACCAGCCAATTGGACCACTTAGTGACATCTCAAAATTTAGTTACAACTGATATTCCCTTTATAGAATCTTCTTGTTCTTTTCCAATTTCTCATTGAGGATGATTTGATATAGACGCAAATCTTAAAAATCCCACGCATTTAGACTGCCACTATAAAACAAAACTTGAAATTATTATGACTGCAACAGTTAGTTAATTAACTGCTAGCAATTTACTCCTACTCTAACTCTTCTTTAGTTAAATATGTATCCACCCATCGTTTGTATTCCTCATAACTCAGCCAATTCAAGTTTATTACCTCCTATATCTTGGCTCTATAGGGTGTATATTTAACTGCTACCTTGTTTTCCTCCTTTTCAAAAGACTCAAAAAATGAACTAGTGTTCATTATTTTGTCCATGCATCTCTCTAATAGATCTGAATCCAAGTCATCACATATTAAATCAATTTGGGCATCAATGACCCTGCTAGCCTGATCCTTCCATTGTTGAAGAGATCTGATATTACTTTTCTCATCAATTATATCAAGAAATAGTGTATCACTCCATTCATCAAAAAATTTTAGTAAGGCTTGAAAACCTTGCAGTGATTTAACCATTATTTGAGTAGGTCTCAATGACTATGGCCCATTATTAACATCAAATCTTGAGGATTTATAAATTATATCCAAGTCATTGGTCCTAGGGATGCATTTCTCAATCAATGGTATTGCTACTTCCTCATCACTGTCAAAATTCTTTATTGCACCCAATAATAAAGAGTAAGAAGAATGTATACTTGGAAATCTATTATAAAAAATTTCATTTAAATGCTTCAAAACTGTGGTGACAATTTCATTTTTCTTTAGAGCTTCCCTCTCCTCATTATTATTCAAAGAATCTTCTAGCTCAGTGATTTGTTACATTAATTTCTTCTTTGTTGGATTAATAAAGTAGGTTAGCTCCTCCTCAATTGGTTCTAATGTGGGACTAAGGGCAGGAGTCTCAGTGGGAGACTTTGGTGTGGAGACAATGGGGGTAGTAGGAAGTGATGACCTTGATTAGATGGTAATTATTGAACCACAGGAGCACTTGGTGAGATCTGATATTACTTTTCTCATCAATTATATCAAGAAATAGTGTATCACTCCATTCATCAAAATTTTTTAGTAAGGCTTGAAAACCTTGCAGTGATTTAACCATTATTTGAGTAGGTCTCAATGACTATGGCCCATTATTAACATCAAATCTTGAGGATTTATAAATTATATCCAAGTCATTGGTCCTAGGGATGCATTTCTCAATCAATGGTATTGCTACTTCCTCATCACTGTCAAAATTCTTTATTGCACCCAATAATAAAGAGTAAGAAGAATGTATACTTGGAAATCTATTATAAAAAATTTCATTTAAATGCTTCAAAACTGTGGTGACAATTTCATTTTTCTTTAGAGCTTCCCTCTCCTCATTATTATTCAAAGAATCTTCTAGCTCAGTGATTTGTTACATTAATTTCTTCTTTGTTGGATTAATAAAGTAGGTTAGCTCCTCCTCAATTGGTTCTAATGTGGGACTAAGGGCAGGAGTCTCAGTGGGAGACTTTGGTGTGGAGACAATGGGGGTAGTAGGAAGTGATGACCTTGATTAGATGGTAATTATTGAACCACAGGAGCACTTGGTGCTTCCTCTATCTATTGTGCCTTAGCCTTTCAACCTCTTTTTGCAGCTCATTATTCCTTTGTTGCACCTTATTATATTCCCCAATCATAAAATTGTATTTCTCCATATAATTCCTTTTTTCAACTTCCTCTCTTTCTACTATTTTTTGTGCCAACTTGGCCCCATCCACAGTCAAAATTGTAGCCTCCACTACTGAATTTAATGAAACTCTTTTTAATATTAACCCTCCCCTCAAATTAGGGTTAATATCTATTATGCTTCACTTTATTCCTTCTAGGTCTAAAGACCATATTGCCAAGGTCTCATACTCCTCACTGAAGGTAGAGCCTTCCAGTGCCGAGATGACTTCTTATGAATTGTGGAGGGGATTCTTGGATTTCAAAACAACATCAAAGTCCACTGCATCAACAATGTCCCATTTAGGTAAGATTAAGACACCAACTTGATCAATCAATTTTCTCCCTTCTTCTGGAGTGATTTTCTTAAATTCACTCATCATTTTAGCCTTCACTTCTTCATCATTCTCCTCATCTCACCTATCTAGCCTTTGACCTCTTCTTTCCTTGCACTTTTTCTGGTACTCTCCTAGTTTCATCCTCCATACCAATTGCAAGAAGGATGGTGTTTTCACAAAAGCATATTGTACGCACTTTCCCTTCATGTCTAGGTTTGACAAGATCAATTCAACTAGTCGTGGAGGGGATGGCATTCCTATCTGTAGGTCTTAGTCTATAATAATAATTTAATCCCCTAGATCCTCTTGGCACTGCTCAATTCTTTTCCTTTTGGGAGCTGACAGTGATGGTGGTGGTGAGGGACTCCTTCTTGGTGATGACTCAAGACCAATTATCTTTATGGTTCCTTGTGGCTTGAGATGTGATCTTGGTGTCTTTTCTTGCTCCATTATCTTTTTCCCTTTTCTATCCTTCTCTTCTTCTTCATCACTTGCATCCCTTACCCTCCTGTAGATGGGCTTGTCTTTTGGGAGTTGGTAATTTGGCCTTTCTTCCAATGGCCTTGTAGCTTGTTCCTGTTTACCAAAATTCAACACTAGATTGATTTTCTTTGTCATTAAAGTATCCATGATTTCCTTGAAGTTTTTCATCAAGAAATGAATCTTCTTGTGGAAAGGGGTGAATTCCATCAATGGATCATATTTTGGATCCAATTTGTGTACAATAGCCAATAATTTTTCATAGGCAACCCATTCTTCCTTATTTAGTTCTTTCCTATTTAAATCAAATTTATTCTTGATTAGGTCTTCAGGAAAATTGAGATCATGAACAAATCTTGCTCCTTTTATTCTTTGTCTAAACAAAGTGAAGAATCCTTGAAGGTTGCACTGCCTCCTAAAACTGAAACTTAAATTGTATGAATCAAATAATTTCCCAAAGTGTACCCATCCTCCCTTTGTAATAAAAAAATAAAAAATTATTGTGTAATCTGGATAGAAAGTCCCTTTGCCTTTTCCAGTGAGATTGTCCTCATGAATGCAACCAATCTGCCACATGACCTCAACAAATCCAATCCTTGGTGGCACATTGTAAGGCAAGATGTGTTGAATCCCCTGAAATCCATACACTCTCAAAATAGTATTGATTAGATATGGGATGATATCTCCCCAGTTGTGACAGACCTTCAAATCAGGTCTCCTCTCCTTGGGCCTAAGAAAATTATACAACTCCATAGGAACCCTCGATGGATTTACTATCATCCTTGCTATTAATCTTGATGCAAAATAGTTATCAAACTATACACAATTAGCACCTTTTCTATTATATGAAAGGTCAGTAGTCCAAATTTGTATTTGTAGCTCCTTTTTCCATAGCCAAATTTATTCAGTTTCATCTTCTCAAAGAAAAAATCCACATTCTAGAACAAAAACATATGCATGAGCATAGAATACTAGTAGAAAGGTGTGCTTGTATCATTCTGATGTAGCTTCACCAACCCTTCGTGTATTTTCTGGGCTAGGAAGGAGAAAAATCATAAACTACAAAGAAATTGGGATGTTGAATTTGCACCCCCATGAATATGAATGCTATTGGCATCACAGTCCTAGGGCTAAATCCCAATATTTGACATAGTGAGTAAAAGGTAGCAACGAAGTGTTTGGAAGAAATATCCTATTTGAAAAGCTCATTATCATTAGGTTCAATATGAATTATTGAACCTCATGCCTTGGCCAAATGAGATGGGAGCATCTTAGCTCTAAAGAGAGGCTTACTTTACTCATATTCCTGCTTCATCTTTTCAAGCTCAATAGGAACTATGAAGTCATTGGGTTCATAAGAATCAAAAACTTGTTGGAATTCTTATTTGTTAATACTTAGTAAAACCCTTCCATCATTATCCCTGACCACTCATATGACAGGAACATACCTTGTAGCCACTGCCTTGAGAAAATCCACATCTAGAAACACATTGGGTACCACCAATTTTCCCATGTTGTAAACCCAACCATTTAAGAATGGGTGAGGAAAATTCCATTGTCCAAACCACAGTCTGAACATCTCCAATCACTTCATCGACATTTTAGCATCAATTAGATTGAAGTAATTATATATTAACTCCTCCCCAAGGGTTTTTCCTTGCATTAGGGCTACCCTTTTCTTCTGTCAGTTGTCAACAATGGCAATTTCTCCAAGAATTCATCATACAGGTTCCTTTTCAAATAATCAATTTGGCCGGAGTGGTGCTTTGATGGTCCCATATTGGACAAACTAGGGTCTAATTGAATTACAAACTTTAGAATGTTCAAACTAGGGCTTTTCAAGGATGCGAAATTAAAAACACGTAATTTGCAATTTTCAAATAAATTTCAACTTCACTTATGACCCTAATATAATTTCTAACAATTTCCCAACAATTACACTGCAAATTCTCCTAAATTTAGGGTAAAAATTTCACCAGGAAAAGGAGAATTTAACTTACGACTTTTTGACCTGTAGAAACCCTAATTATTCATTGCAATAGCTCATGATTTCTTCTTTGGCTTTAAAATTGCCCTGCAAAGTACTTTGAACACTTTTTGTGACAATAAAACAAGGAAATAATTCTCTTATTCCACTAAAAAAAAGAAAGAGTACGTCGCATCCACCATTACTGCTCACTCACGCACCTCACAAATGGCTCCAATCGCATTTGATAAAGGTTTGAATCTTAACCATTGATCTTCATCTAGGATGGATCATCGAACGGTTGTGCTTCAGTCAATTTGACATTGACTTCCATCGTAGAAAATGGCCCACAATTCCTCCATTCAAAAAAATTCACCTCAGGAACCCTTACAACTCACATTTTTGGCCCCACCATTTCTTTCATTGTCAAATAAATCCATGTGTCAACATTCCCTTGATATCGAGATTGTTAACCATCTTGCAACTCTTGATCACTTGATAGTGGGAACCATAGATCTTGATCTTTAGGAAACTTGCTTGTGCAGATGGTTGACAAATTTGAATTTAAATGTCGAGCACCTTTTCTTTTTAGATTAAAACATCTTCTGCCAATTTTAAGCATGTGCATTTTATATCCGCTTTAGTAGCTCGCCAGTTAATATATTAAGGTCGGCTTAATATAATAATACATTCATAATGTTCCTTCAAAATCTCTGAATGTGAAAAATGGCATCTTCTCATGATATCACGATCGTTCAATACTCTGTGGGGGGGTCATCACAGGATGGGAGGGAGTGGCTGAGATTCAACGCCTTATCATCAACGACCATGATAATTCATCAAAATTTTGATGAACCTCCAAAAAGGGTCCAACAAATTTGCAATACGTCCAACATGACTTTCATTGTAATGACTTTCCTATTTTGTCGCAAGTTTGACAAACTTATGTTGTTGATCTGATGCTTTGGCAAACACATGCCACTTGTTTTTTGGCTACTATTCATTGCTAGCTCAACAAAATGTTCGTCGATATTTTAACGAACACTAAGGCCCTTTTTCATGGTGGCAACCAAAAAAATAGTGTCGTGATTCCAATGTTTTAAAGCTAGTCAGGAAAGTGACAAAAATTATTTCAGTGGTTTGTCGATATACCAACAATATATTGTCGATATTCCAACAAACGTTCATCCGAAATTGGAGTCAAATACAGTAGTAGCAGGTGCATTGTATAACCCAAAGGGAAGGACTAAATAGGAATATGTACGCCATGGACATGTGAAGGTTCTCTTCTCTTGGTCTTTTGGTGCAATTTGAATCTGATTGTAGCCACTAAATCCATCAAGGAAAGAAAAGTACTACTTTCCCACAAGAGAGTCTAGGACTTGATCTACAAAAGGCAAGGGAAAATGATCCTTCTTAGTAGTAGCATTGAGCTCCCTGTAGTCAATACAAACTTGCCATTTTCCTCCCTTCTTGGGCACAATTACCAATGGAGACTGTCATTGGCTCTCTGAAGTAGGGTAGATAAATCTTGCATCTAATAACTTTTGTAGCTTGGTTTTAACAATCACTCATAATGCTAGGTTGATCCTCCTTTGGGGCTGCCTTACAGGTGTACAATCATCTTTGATATATATCCTATGAGTGCAGATATTTGGATCTAGTCCCTTCATATCATGGTAATCCTAGGCAAATTATTTTTGATGGGCCTTCAGAAAATTTTCCAATGTCAACTATTGTCCCTCTCTTAATTTACTGTTGATCTTAAGATATTTTCCTATAGACACCTGTACTTGTGTAACTAACTCAATCATAGCTGCTTCATTAATCCATGGTACCTTAAGCTCATGTTGCAGAATTGTGTGGAACATACCTATTTATGCATGAATTTTTTTGTTGAAAGGGTGACTATAGGAAGAGTGGCTACAAGAAGAGTGGTTGTACGAAGTTTTTCTGCAAAGACAATGGCTACAAGAAGATCAGGTAGAATTGATAGAAGAGTTTGCATGAGGTTTGTAGAACCAAATGCATGAGTGGATGATGCCTCATCTATCTGAAAATGGTTCTCAATCATACTAGATAGCACTTCATCGTCGTCTTGAAGATGTAGGAAAGGAATTCTTCCTAGCATCATGAGTTGTGCCACAAAGTTAACATCTTCAGCCTCTTCACCAACTTGTGGCCATACAAAATTATCATCATGGGATGGCTGAGCAGTAGGATAAAGAACAATATTTTTGGTGTTCCTTCCATCAAAAATGGTCATGTCACCTGACCGACATCCAATATAAGCATCTACAATTGCTAACCATGGCCTACCAAAGATAATGGGATACCCACCAAGTGTAGCTTTTGGAGAAAGAAACATGAAGTTAGTTGGATACTCCCAAGAGTCTAGAATCACAATAGGGTCTTCTACTATGCCATCAGACTTAACATTGGAACTGTTAGCAAGTTGCAGGACAATAGTAGTGGATCTCATGCTTACAATATTTAGTTGTTCCAAGATTTCTTTAGTCATCACATTGATTACTGCACCTAGGCCAATCAAAGCATTATTTATATTTATCCCATTTATGATAAATTCAACTATAAGACTACCTGGGTCATTTGTACTTGGGGATAGTTACTTTTCCAAGCATGATGTCAACAATCTGCCCCACTACATGAACTATAGTTTGGTCCTTTTTCCTACCTAGTTTCTTAAGGCATGCTTCTTTAATTGCCTTTCCATAGATAGGGACATCTTTTATGGCTTGGAACAGGCGTATCTAGACACATATATCCTTTATCTGGTCTATAATATCAAAAGTGGTTTCCTCCTTATCTTCTTTTTGTTTAGCCACTTTCAATCTCTTAGGGTGAAGGTGGTTCTTGGGCTATTTGCTTGGCTAGAGCTAGCTAAGGATTCTTACGTGCCCAAGGCTAAATGGGATCAGTCAAAGATTATTCTTGATCTTCCATAGGAATCTCAATGATAATGGGGGTGGAAGGATCTAATAAGGTAGTTCTTGAATGTATAAATATGTCACTTAAACTCACAACATATGCAAGGAATTGATTTGGATCAACAGAATATATAGGCTATTGTTGTGGTTTGTTATTCGGGTTTGGTGTGGGTTGGGGTGGTAATTGAGTAGGTCTAGGAGCATTTGAATTTGGATTAGCGGGAGGAGGCATTATAGCAGGTTGTTGGGGTTAAGAAGGTTGTTTCATGTAGCTTTTTGTCTGGTTTGGCCATTGTTGGACACCTCTCCATTGAGATGTTTGCTGCTAGTTTCTTGGAGGTGGCTGCCAAGATCCTTAAAACTACTGCCAAATCCCCTAAGGTTTCTGCCACTTAGGTGAGAGATTTTGATAATTGGACCAAGCATTCAGAGGGTTACTCCAAGATTGTGGTGGGTATCCTCCATGGTTGGATGGACAAGGGGGTTTTCATTGGTTACCAGATGAATAAGAATTGAAATATGGCCCAACAAATGATAGTGGATCTTGTGGCATACCTTGTCTTGAAGCCCATGGCCTCTTATGTGTAACAAAGTAGACTTGGTCTTCCTCAGTCTTAATTGGATTGAACTCAGGTGGAATCTTCTTATTGTCAATGTTAGATATCACGTTGCATTTGTAGTCCTTCTTATTTTGTTTATAATGATGACAATATTTTGTCAGTATTGCCTCTACCTCCTCATGTTTCTCTTGGATTGAAGTGTATCCAACTGAGTAGCTATATTTTTTATGATATCCTACTTGAAATTTTCTAGTAAATTAGTAATCTCCATTCTTGAGACTCCACTAGTGGATGACTTACCCATAAAGGATTGGTAAGCTCTTCCTTTCTTTGAAGATGCCCTACAATAGTTTTGGCATAGCTTCTTGATATCCTCCCAAGGAACTTGAGTGATATCTCCTCCAGCCATCAGATCCAAGGCATCAGTCTAAATTTCACTAATTCCTCTCAGAAAAATCAACTTTTGTGAGTCTTCATTCAGTGTATGGTGTGGAGATTTCTGCAGACAAAAAAAACCCTTGAAATGAAATCCTCCAAGCTCTCATCTTCTTTTTGATACATTCTAAAAATTTCACCTCCTCTCATATCACTACCCTTGCAATAATCCTTATATTTATCAAGGAATTTTGTCTTCATATCCTCCCAACTCGCCACAGTGTTCCTACCAAGGCTCATAAACCATCTCAATGTAGCTTCTTTCAAAGTGGTAGGAAATAGCTTGAGTCTGTTGGCATCAATGGTACAGTCATAGCTTCTACAGATTATATCAAACTCAAATAAGAATGTATCAGGGTCTTCTATGAAATTCCATAGAACTTAGGAAGGATCAAAGCAAGGATATTTTTGAGGTTATCTACTTCATTTTGTTCAATAATGGGAAAAGGAAAAGCTGGTTGGTTCTGCCTATTAGGCCTGTCTCCATTTGCATCAGCCATGCCTGCTTGATGAAATTCCAGAATTAAAGGTTCTTCAACTGGATTATGATCTTCAAGGGAAACTTCAAAACTTGTCAAATCAAGGAATATATTAGCAAAGGGATGTGGCTCTTTTTCCTCTTCATTTCAGCTCTATTAGTTGAAATGGATCTTGATTATTAGGAAGGAATCTCCCATAAGAATCTCTTCTTCTTCTATGCATGCAGTATCAACTCAGTATCAACCAACTCACACAAATAGTGGGCGGGAAAAATGGGAGATCATAACTTCTAACACTAAGAGAAAACTCCAGAAATAATAAAGAAAGAGAAAAATATCAATGACTCCAAAGGACTCCCTAGTTTGACACCATCCCTAGCAATGGAACCAAAAAAGTCGGCCTCTTACAATGATTTCAATAACCAAGCCTTTAAAAACATGATTCAGAGATTGGACATCCAACCTGAATAGCCATCTTAACCATCATGAAGGTACATTTAAATTGTCAACCTAGGGACATGAACTTGAAATGGGTCAGCATAGTATGTGCACTAGGAAGTTCAAAGTAGTCATCTTAATTCTAGACAACTAAGAAAGGATAATGTTGAAGGTAAATTGCATGGAAAGAAATTAAGAAAAGGATGAACACTACTCAACAATAAAACACAAACTGAACATGCATAACAAAAATGAAAGTCTGAGAAGAAAACAACAAACTACTATGTCCGCCTTGGCTGCAGGAACAATCACAAAATAAAACTCTAGTGGCTATAGGAACAATCAATGCCAGATTATTACTAAGTATTGAACATAAACTAATATTAATCTACCTAAGCTAACAAATTACTCACCAAGTGGGCCCCCTTGGATGAGTATCCTCTAGAACTAATGCAAACTTAGATTAAACTTAGATACTCAATTATGAATCTCATTTCATTGATTGGAAAATGCAAATACAAGAAGAGTATGTCTGGTATTCTTAGTTGGTACAATAACTTGGTGATCAAATCCCTTAGAAGGAGGATCCAAACCTTATTTATCATCTAAAATAGGGTAGTCAACTCCAACTAACTTAGAGGACACCATTTAGGGAAAATAGAGAAAAGAGTGGAAGGGTGGTTACACATGCAAGGGAATCCATTTAGACATGCAGGCCCAAATGTGAACTCGACCACTACAGTAACACCCACATCGGTTAATTTAATTAAATATCGGCATAAGGCAGTTACATGTGGCTGACATGGGAATCTTTCATCATTGTCCTCAAGTTGACCTTCATGTGCTTCCTCTACATGACCGACTGGAGGTTGTGATTATCAACTTAGCATTTCCAATCATGTCTTCATAGCAATGTCAGTACACATAATAACTGCATAACTTAAATTATCTTAAAGACCATCCATCAATGACATGCAAGATTAATATAGATATTCAACATAATAAGTTAATATCATTGAAACTGGCAGAAAGAGAATTAAACCCAAATGGCTTAAGGTTTGAGAGAAATTATATAAAAGTATCACTTATGCAATATCAAAGCCCATGGTAATTTCAAAAAATAGACCATGGATTCTACCCATAACTAGCTCCCAAAAACTAGACTCATCAGTAATTTTCCTTAAACTTTTGATATGATTTTTAAAAGAAGTCCTCACGAGGTCTAATAGGTCCAAAAGAAATCTAATGATAATTTCTGACAAGAAGGAAAAAGATTAAATCCACTATGATGTATAATAGACATTTTATTGCCAAAGGGAAACTTCAAACATTTATGCACAATCGATAGGATGACATTCATGGAGGGAAGTCATGGATAGCCTAACTTCACATTAAATTGGTCCAATGAAAGGATGATGGTGAATGAGACATTTATTTATTTTAGTTTGACTTTTAGAGGGAGATCTATCAAACCAATCACAGGGAAATAAATGCCATTATGCATTTTGATCCATGCTTTTGGTCTTTCATATGTATCTTGATAAATTTCATGCACAAATATGAATTCTTCAGTGATCACATTCTCTACACAAACAAGATCAATTAATATGGACCATTGGTATACTTTTCATTGATTCTTCAAGCTATGTAATGAGGACCATTGGGTGCATGTTTCATTATGTCATTTTGGGAGAATGAAATATCAAGGAGCATTTTGATTTGTCTCATACGAGGTTTAGCTTCAATAAATGACACCATTCTAATAATTTCATCTTCATTATCATCTTTTGTGTTTTCATCACCCATGTCAACATTCATCACATCATTATTTTTTTGATTTAGTTTGACAAATGAAATAATATGTTTTGGCATGGGATTAGTAAAGATTTGTAATTTTTTGTTAGAAGGAGACAGACTTATTTCCTTGATCATTCACACCTCCAATTAGAACATGATTAGAATCAATGAGGTCTTGCACAATATATTTAATACACTCACAATATTTTGTATCATCTCCATTTTTTTTGGTGGTAATGGCAATACGCATTTGATCTATTGTTTGATGGTAATGGTTTACTAGGATCAGGAGCTCTAACAAGAGGTAAGGACATCATATTCTTGTTCATGAGTTACAACATGATATTATGAAGGGTATTTGGTAGAGGGGTAAATTTTTTGTTCCTATCCTCGAAGGAAAAAGGATTTGTCCTATTTATAGTAGCCACTTGATTATCAACTTGTTGATTTGGTTGAAGGGAATTAAGTTGTAAAAATATCCTATTCTATTTCTTGAAAGGTTGGTAACTATTATGACATGTGGATTTAGACTTTTTAGGATGTCTACGAGGATTTTTTACATCACAATCACTAACCCAATTGTAATAGTCATGAAGTGTTGTACATAATTGTATGATGGATGGGAATTTCAACATCTCAACTTTGGTTTAGATTTTTTTTGTAAATTAGCAATAAAAATTCATTCAAGGTCGACATCAGAAATCTTAATATTTATTTGTGGTGTGCTATGAAATGAGTGAATTTCTCCTCATCCTTTTGTTTACATATCATTCAATTAGCTAGGGTCATCTTAGGACCCATGTGAATGTGGATGTGGTTGTAAAAGGAATCAATAAGCTCATTGAATGAACCAATTGAATTATTTAGTAAGGAGAAAAACCACTCTAAAAAAGTGTCCCTCAAGAATCTAGGGAATTATTTAGCCAAGAGTTTATCTCCAAAGATGAAATCACTACATAGGGTTGTTTCAGAAGAAACGTGGCTAAAAAGATCTACTTTCCCACCATATTTCTTTAATCTAAGAACTTCTATATGTTCTAGCATTTGTGATCTGAATATCTCCAAGGATAATAGGTTGGTTTTGATGTATTGTGAAGGTTGAACATGGTTGTTTTGATTTAGAATGGTGATTCTTTGTTGAAGGGCTTACATTATTTGTAAGAGTGTATTAATGATGGGATAATTATTGGTATTGGAAGATGGAGGTGAATAAGGTGGAGTGGTGTATGTATGCATAGGGCAACTAAATTGAAAATTTGTGATGGAGGATGGCTAAGGAGGTATGGTATTTGAATACAAAAGGTGAGAAGGATTTAGGTTGAATTGCTAGTAGGTTGAATGGTTGTGGTGAAATGAGTAATAGTGTATGTAGGAATAGAGATGGGTATTGAAGAAGGAGGAATTGAAGATCCACCTCGACTTTGAGTTTTTTCCTCACAATTTTCATTGCATAAAAGGGTAAACTTGTTAATCCTCAATAAAACCACAAGAGTTAATTGATCCATGGGAGGTGGTTAGTCCATGTCATGAATCCTAAGGGGACCAATGAAAATTTATCAACAATCTCCCCCTCAGTGAAAGCCGAGGTGATTTAGTGATAGCACCTTTGGATCTGATACCAATTGTTGGCCTCATGGCTCCCATTTCACCAAAGGGTTGACCTATTAATGCTTGATACAACTGCCAGAGTTAATAGATCCATGAGAGGTGATTAGTCCATGTCACAAATCTTGAGGGGATCAAACATTTTTCAACATTGATTATTCCCCAAAGCTTGGATACAAATATTCATGGTAGGTATGGTATTGTTAACATCATGCACATTATTTGTAGGTAAGGATGTCATGGGAAATGAGGTATGCATACTATGATCCATATAGGTTTGATTATCAACACTATTAGAATGAGAGTTATAAAACACAAAGATCCATGGTGAATGGTGTATCGTGGGATGGCATGAGTATTGAACTATGTATCATAATAGTATTTCTAATAGAACAACTAGTTGTAAAGCTCATACAATATTTACAAACTCAATGCCAACCAAAAATAGAATGAGAGTAAAATGGAATGTAATTTCCAAATTGTAAACAAGGTAATTTGTTGATTACACTATGCAAGAATGTGAAATTTAAGTCTTATAAATGCAATCTTGAAATCACACAATGCTCTAAATTTACCAAATTAATCTAGATATGATCAAATTGATGAAACATAAATTCTGCAAATAGAAGCAAAAATCTGAAAACATCAAACATGAATGCAAAAATAAAAGTTTTAATGCCCAAAAAATAAGAATATGTCCCAGATTAAGGACTCATTCACCCTAGCGTGAGTGGGTCTTAGGTTAGGGTTTTGAAATATTTTATAAATTTTTGAATGATTTTTAGTAGTTTCTAGATACTTGTTTGTTACAACAAGTTTCAGTTTTAATTTTTTTGTGAAATGAGCATGAAATAAATATGCAAAATGTGACAAAATGACAACCTAGAACACCTAATTTAATATGATTTTTTTTTTCAATTTTCAAATGCAAGTTGATATGATGTAATGCTATGTAAATGATATCCAATATGACTAATATTTTTGGTATTTTTCATATTTAAAGTATGCAAAATATGTGATCCTAAAACCCTTAAATTAAATGAAAAGAAAAGAAACCCTAAGTAAGACCTAATTAAATGAAAAGAGATGCAAATGAATGCAAGATATAAACCTAGGATGAAAAGGGAATCCAAAAATAGAAAATGTAATGATCAAACTCACATTCAAAAGGTCGATTTAAAAAAAATAAAATATAGAAAAATAGGTTCACCAAAATGAATTGATAACAAAGGGGGTTTGATTGACCTATTTCTCTTATTTCATTCCGAATGAAAGCTATAGAGGATAGATTTGAAAACTAATAGAACTAACTATCAAAATGTAGATATGGAAAGGTGAGAATATTCTGTACATGCCACCAAAGATTCTTCTTCAAACCTCACTGAGGACTCATTCACCCTATGATGAATGTATCCTAGATAGGGTTTCTAGAAAATTATTCTTAGGTTTTGTTCTACTAAGTCTACACCTATATATTCTAAGTATAAACTGTCAGACAATCGAAAATAAATTTTGTAGAGGAATTTGAATGATTTTATAACTTTTATTGCAGCTTTGAGAACTTTTCAACTTTCTTCAGTCTTTCTCTTTAAATGATCTTCAATATTAAATTTTCAATTGCACATCAAAGACAAAAAAATGTTGTTTCTCAGGTGAATGGGTGTTTTCTTTGGTCAAAAACCATTTTGGTAATTAAATATTGAAATCAAATGAAACATGAATGAAGGAATGATGAATGAACAACACTATGTAACAACTCACCAAACTGTATTTGAACCTTGGATGAAAAATCTACAAACTAGCATGAAGTGACCTCAAATAATGTAGATCTTGATCATGACACTTGATGTGAAGCAATTTCTTTCATATGGTTGAATTGATCTTGAACACTACATCACCATATTAGCTTAAACAACATGCATGATGAAATAAATCTTTGACATGACAATGAAATATTGATTGCTGCAATAATCCTCTATAAATCTACCATTGAATGCCTTGAAATTGCTCTTGAATTCTCTTGAAGTGATATTTTGAAAGTACTCTTGCTTGCTTATGGAATTCTCGGATCTTAAGATGAAACATAGTGAAATAACCTTATATTTATACATATCTTAACATTAATTATTGGAATTCAAATATCACAAGCCGACTTTGAACTATAGATTTGAAACCATTAATATACCACCAAAAACATCTTTCAAAGAGGGGTCCTAGGTTTAAGTCAAGACCCACTCCCCATCGAATGAATGGGTCGTAGGCCACTTACCTAGGATACACATCGAGTAATGTTAAACATTATGTAAAATTAGGATCATAGGTCTAAGTGAGGACCCATTCGCCCTATGGTGAATGGGTCTTAGGTCACTTACCTCAGACACATATCTTTCAATGTTAAGTGTATTGTAATGGAATTTATGAATGTTGGGTTTGATCCCTCAAAAATTACAATTAATTAGACTTGAATTTGAATTAAAGGGGCCAATTAAGGAAAATTAACCTCAATTAATTAATAAAGCCCTAGATTAATGGGAAAGTGTGAAGGTACACCTTATAACAACAAAAATAAGGCATAATTAAGTCCATTTAATTTAATAAGGCCTTAAAATTAATGTGAATATGAAAAACATATTACAAGACTAAATTAAGTCATAATTAGGCTCATTTTATTATTAATTATTCCTAAATTAAGAGTGAAAAAGGGAAACTTTTTCCTACACTACAGGGACGAGCTAGGGATTAGCCCTATATGTGTTTTCATAACTGATCAATTATGGGTTAATAGCCTTGTCATGTTTGCATTATGTAAGTACTACATAGTACTTTCACTACTACCTTGCAAAGTGTGTATATGGGGTCAACAAACTCGCTGCCCCTCCTTACATTTTAATTAAAAAAATTAATAAAGGTTCTGAACTATAGGAATTTATTTAATTTTTAAAATATTTTTTATTTATCCTCATTTAGATGAATGTACAACTACAAGACTAAGAAAGGGGATAATTCATTTTTTTTATTTCTTGTTACTAACCAAAATAGGCCAACTTTTATGTTAATATTAATCTCTTGGGTCTTGTAGATCTAATGGTGAGGTATTTTTTATCCCAAGGGATCACCAATTAGCCTTACCATATAACACCTTCATGATTAACATATAGAAAAAATTCCTGTTTTCCAACAAATATTTATAAACCCAAATCTACAAAAACAGCCACAAATTTTAACCCAAAAAATCCCAAGTCTACAAAAAAAATTATACAAAATCCTTGTACCTTTTAATGTCTTCATTATTTCATAAAAATCGATAGTTTCAACTATGTACCATATTTTTCTAGCAAGGGTTAGACACAACAAAAATGTTAAGAGTAAATGGATGTACCCCCACAGCTCCAAGAATCACCTGATTATAATTCAAATATGATAAAACATCAAATATGCATTATGTGAACAAATTTCACATTGAATATCTTGTCATAGAGAATGATTTTCAATTACAATGAATGAATCCTTATGAAAAGGATGAAACCTAACCCTCGGTCAAGATTAGATTAGATCATGAAAAGTGTCCTCATAAGAATGAATGAGACAACATGATCTAATATTAGAAGCTTTAATCATGGATTTTTTTAATAAAAGTTAATAATAAAATAAAAGCACTCCTAAGTTTAGCTTAAGTGTAATAAAGCATAAAGTGACCTTATAATTAATTAATGATTAAGTAATTAATTAGCTGATGAATTTATTACTCTAACACCCCCCCTTAAGATGAACTACAGAGAAACTAAACTATGATAAAGAAATACATGAATGGATGCATGAATGGGTCTTCCCCTAACAGCTGATGAGGTACCCATATACAACAAGATAATCTCTCGTAAAAGAGGAGAAAGGGAGAAAACCTCATGGGAATAAAAGTCCCCTCGAAAAGAGAGAAAATAAAAGAAAAAAATGTAATGCTCTAATGAGAGTGAGAGAAGGATAGAAGAAGGACTACATGATACCCCCCAAAGACAACTTCTATCTCATCAATACATATATAAGAATCTCCATAGGAGAAAGAATAGGAGAATAGAAGGCCCCCCCACAATGAAGAAACTTCTATCGCAATGGTGTAAGTTCGATGTAGGATGTAGAAATTGATCCAAGAATGGAAAAAACTATTCCTCCCCTTGGGAAGAAAAAAAACCAAAAGATGATGCAGAAGAACCTCAGTCTAGAGTGAAGGACCAAGAAGCCTAGAAGGATACTATTGAATCTCTGTATCTGAACTGAGACAAATGATTCCAAGACTAGAAAAATCTAAAGACTCCTGAAATGCAACCTTTAAAGGCACATATTATGGTGGGAAATGACTGGTATGAATAACTACAATGTGTGACTCAACAAATAGTTGTGCAATGTATGGCAAGTAGTCATCTGAAAATACAAAAAATGAATGACCATTTTCCTGCTCAATAGGTATGATCTTTGAATAAGCAAGATGAGGAGAAAGAAGCTCTAAAGGAGTCTCAGGAACTATGATGGATTAATGCACACACAAGTTCAAGTGACCAGACTTCTTCTCCATATGTACTCTCGATGGTGGAGAGTGAATATCAGGTATAGGTAATGGTTGATCCTCGGATGAAAAATGAGAAAAGGCATAAAGCCTAGAAGCATGATCAATAGTGCCAACTACCACAATCTGCCTTGTGTGTAAATCCTTGATGACAACTGAGTCAAGAGAAAATTCCACTATCTTGCCTGATCTACTACGAGTAATATAATAGACGAAGAGGAGGTTGGTTGATAAAGATGGAATAGATAGTTCCTCTTGAAATATACCATTGTCAATGGAAATTGTACCCTTCCAACTAACATTGACATATGTGTTATTATCTAGTAAAATGTGTTGTGTGGTGCTTGCACCAAATGTAGAAAACATATCCTCTCAAGATTTCATATGATGGGAGGCTCCTGATTCAAGCAACCATCTATCTGACTGAAGACCTACAGATGCATGTAATGCATGGCCTTTCATCTTATAAGATCCATTAGCAATACTTGTTGTACTTGTATGTGTAGATGATGATGGTAATGATGATGCAGAAGAAGGTGATGGACCATGAGACATAAAAGATGGCAACTATATATGGTTCTACTGTAGAAGATGTTTCAAATGATCAATCTTCTTAGCATAGCAGGGATGTTCATCATGTCCCTACTTCTGACAATAAGCACAATTCGGTCTCTCCTTCCTAGATGATCCCCATTTGGAAGAGGTTGATTACTCAGATGGTTCTTTTTCTTTCCCATGTTTGTTTTTTTTTTCTTTGCTAGGTGAAGCCTTCTCCTTAGGACTCTGAATGGCAACTAGAGCCTGTCAACTGGAAGACTTTAGAGTACCCATCTGAAACAATTTTTCTTGCTCTCGAGTGAGAGAAGAAGAAAATTCATCAAGTAAAGGCATGGTAAATGTCATGCCAAGTGCATCTCATGTAACATAGAAAGTAGAAAAAAATATTGAATAATCAGGGCCCAACTTGGCAAGGATGGAAAGGATCAACTGTGAATCCTGCTTAGTAGTGCCACACTATGACAATTACAATCTAAGAGACTTAAGGTTTTTGAAAAATTATTGGATGGTGCTAAAATATCTAGGATTCAAACCTATAAGATCATTCTCCAACTAAAAACCCCTCAAAAAATCTTTCTTACCAAACAATGACTCTAATTGGGTCCAAATTTGGTTAGGTGTAGTGTAAGATTCAATGTGAAATAAGAGATCAGGAGACATAGACATGCATAATATTCCAAAAGTTTCATCACATTTGTTAAATCATTTTCTCTTCTTTGATGTTGATGTTGGTTCAACCTCTGTTCCCATGGTTACTCTAAACAACCCTAGTTTCTTCAAACTAATCTCTATGTTTTTCTTCCACTCATAATAGTTGTATGGTGTAAGGATAATGTTTTGAGGTTTTTCCATGTTTTTAAATTGAATGATTCAGTAATGGGATGAAAATATAATAGTATATAACTCACACTACAATAATTATCTTCTTTGTACTGAAAATTTTGATCTTTTGCGCACATTTCCCAAGAAATACACCAAAAAAGGAAAATTTGACTTTTCATATAGAAATAAAATACCTGATGAATATTCTACAAAAATGGATCATAGATTTGGATAGAGCACTAGAAGAGCTTTCCAACGTCTATTAAGTTTTGAAAAACAGAGACCATATGCAAAAGAAATGCCCCAGAAAGTGTGAAAACAATGATATGAATTTGAATGGAAAAAAGTGCAGAAATCCATAAAAACCAGAAAAAAACAGCTGTAACACTAGATTGGGCTCAGAACCATCTTTTCGATGATATATTTTTTTGAAAAACCGAGTTCGTATGCAAAATTTATGGCCGAAATACCAAAACTGCTCCAAAAGGGTTTGGGGGAAAGCCCGGTCGTTAGACTAACCACTAGCAGTTTACTAATGACAATGCCCATTAACAATATTTTCTAATTATTATTTTCTTGGATTGTCTGTCGTACTAGGCGGTATTACTAAGAAATGAAAAAAAATTGTCTCCTGGAGTCATTGTGTCCGATTTCAACAATTTGACAGTTGATTTTGGAGTTTTTGGGTGTTCTGAACATGATGGTGATGTTCGTTTGGGCTCAAAATGATCGAAAATTGTAGGTATGTTCTCGATCTAGAAACCCACATAAACTTCAAAACCTTGCAGATCTGACAAGCGAAGGCCTTTTACAATGAAACAAAAGGTGAACCTGACTCTTTCGACAACTCTAGATTCAATGAAATTCTCAAAAATTTACCATGGATCATAAGTATTAATGCATGAGTTGATTTCTTTGAAAAATTGGATAAGGGGGCTACAAATCTAGCATATTAAAGTAGATGTATGTACTCCCAGATCTCCAAGAATCACTTGCAACAATAAACCTATCACACTATGAAGAAATAAGCAAGATATTATTGTTCAACAACTCAAATTTGATAAAACATCAAATATGCATTATGTGAACAACTGTTGCATTGAATATGCTTCCGTAGAGAATGATTTTCAATTACAATGAATGAATCCTTATGAAAAGGATGAAACCTAAACCTGGATCAAGATGAGATTAGATCATGACAAGTTTCCTCATAAGAATGAATGAGACAACATGATCCAACATTAGAAGCTTTAATCATGTAAAAAACAACTAATTAATAAAGGCTAATAATAAAATAGAATCACTCCCAATTTTAGCTTAATCGTAATAAAGCATAAAGTGACATAATTAATTGATGATTAGGTGATGACTTTATTACTCTAACAAAAAATTATTCCTCTAATGCTAAATGAGAGGGAATATGCAGCCATTTTTAATAATATCCACAAAACCCAAATAGAAAAATATAGAGTTCATATGTAAAGTAAAAGACAATATACCATCCAATATGGCACATGTTATAACTTGGGAAAATTATTGAGAGGGAAAAAACTAGACTCCAAAAGAATCCATCACTCATTTATTATTCAAAAAATAGATCATTACAAGAAATATTATTAGTGTCCATGAGAACTCTTGAAATACAAATATATCTACAAGGACTCCATCTTGTTGGATTAGGAAAAGGATGAAGACTGCCTTGCTAATTATTTTGGATATGATTAAAGATGACCTCAAGAACAACTTTGATACAAACCTATTCAAAAGAACAAGAATGATTGGTCAAATGTTTAATCCAATGTCTATGATTTGGGTGGATGTGATTTGAAATATGATTAATTAACAAATTTCTTAAATATCATGACCTAATTATAAAAACCATGTAAATGCAACAATTTTCTATGATTTTTAATAAACCAATTATAGAAAGATAAAATTTAGATCAAAAATTATAGAGGGAACACATAAAGAAACCTAGGATTTAAATTAGATCCAAATCTAGAGGGTATAGGGTATAATATTCCCTAGAATACAATTCTTTTTTTTGGGAAGTGAAAACGTAGACCTGGGGTCCCTAGTCTATAGCTTTTGTATTTTGGGAGTTGTTATTGGAACTTAATTTTTTGAGAAAATTTAGACTCCATGCCTTGCCAACTTTTAGGTTTGAGTGCAAAAATGAAAAAGTATCCTTCAATATTCCTTAAACTCATTTTAAATCTACAACCTGCACACATATGAAGAGGGGGAGGGTTATGCCATATATAGGCTTACCTAAGTCAAACCCCATGTTGGTATTCCTACCTCCACAAAGTAAAATTATTATAAAAAATAATCTTATCCTTGGTTGGGTAGAGGCTAATAATAAAAATTAATCAATTGACAACTTGTTACTACTCACCACTAAGATCCTGTCTCCTTGATATACTAGAGTTACTCCCATGAACTTCAAGGATCAATTTTTGCTTGAATTGGATTAGATTGCACACCTAAAAGAGTTAGTTATCACAAATAAAATGCATGTAAAATATATGACAAACTTACATAAAACATGACATGATGCTTGAATGATGAAATTTTGCAATATGTCTTGATAATTCTACTCTTGATTTCTCTTGAATGATTTTAGGATACTCAATTTTCTCAATAAAAGTTCTAGGATTAAAATTTTAAAAATGCCTAGGTATTTATATGAAATTCTTTTGATTTCCAATAAATCAAATAATAATAGCCAATAAATGAAATTGGACATTAAAATAATAAATTACCAACATTGATAAATTTGAATTTGGATCCAAAATAGGTAGTCTAGGTGATAGTATGCCTTGGACTAGATTCCTTATTTTTAGGAATCAAAAGCATTGGGCAAAAAATATTAAAAGAATAGTTAGATTTTACATATTTGGTTTTCCAACAATGTTTAGAAAAATAGGAAATTAATGAATAAATAAGTCCAAGCACATAAGGGGAGAAAAAAATAGTGTGAAATTGTCAAGGGTGACAATTTCCTATGCTACATTTAGCCTCTAATTTAGTGAGTATGATTAGATAATCAGAATAACTCTAAATTATAGATATGTCAAGATGGGTTCAATTATCCAAATATTGAAGCTCCTAGATAGGATGATATTGAATCTAGGGGATGTGCTAGCCCCATGACTTGGGATCCTATGGAAAGACAACATAAGGACAAAAGGAACACACACATGTATGAAATGCAATGTAGCATACAAAAACCTAATCATACATGATGAAAACATAACACTTAACATAACATAACATAACATAAATGTGAAAAAAAAAAAAAAAAATGCTAAAAAATGCAAACCAGATCCAAACATAATGCACACATACAAAGGAGAGTATGGAAATCACAAACTAGTAAGTTTTATAGAAGTCTTACTAGGATCTATACCAAGGAATTCATGATTCATAGGCAAAAAAATTCCAATATTTGCTAGGTGAACCATGAACCAAAGCAAGACATGCTAGTGAAGTATAATGTTCACCAAGTGAGCTTTATGAATGTAGAAAAATGAGAAACACATAAGGGCTAGTGAGGATCAGATTTCACTAGGTGTGATCCCATGCTAAACACACTAAGCATTATGGTTCAAAAAATTATGCTAAGCTGCTACATGAATGATCACAATTTGAAACCAACACATCACCAAATCCAACATGTGTGAATAGAGTGACACATTTAATGGAATGCATGCATGTACCTTAAAGTACAATTTCTAACACTAGCTTTGAGAAATTGTGTTTAAGGTAGAGTAAGACAATAAATGCAATATAAAATATAAAGGTCATGAAAGCTTATTGGAAATCCTTGTGTTTATGATACGTTGTCAATAGAGCTAACTCATGATAGGATTTTCCCCCATGAAAAAGACACATAACTGTATACATCTAAAAATGGTCACAGTTAATCAAAACCTATTAATTAGTTAAATATGAATTATTTACTTAATATTCTAAAATTCATTTACATATAAATAAATTTAATTATTTATTTATATCATTCATTTTTCTAATTCTTCTAGTTTAATTAAATAAATAAGTTTATTTAATTATTGTTATCTTGCCCTTAATTTAAATAAATTTCATTATTTATTTAAATTAATTATCATGATTCTAAATTTGAATTTTCAAATAATGGTATATTCTTCTAACTCATCCTTCACTCCATAGTTAAACTAAATATTGTAAATATTTAATTTAATACCTTTTTCCTCTCACATAATTAAATATTTTAAATATTTAATTACACATCTTTTTCATTCCTTACATTATTAAATATTAATTATTTAATTATGAAAGATTCTAAAATCCATGTCACATGTAATTAAATAAATTTATTTATTTAATTAGGAATTATCCTTAACTTTCAACCAAATTTCATAAATGAAATGACAAATGGAAATTTCTCTCCATTTTTGAATGAGGATGGTTTTGTGGGTTGAAAACATACTTCCATTATTGTCTCAACCTTCCATATTTCTCTCAACTTCCAGAATGTCTCACCATTCATCTTGGCAGGTTTGAATTGGACCGTTCACCTTTGCCAACTAGATTCTTGCCTCCAAAAATCTATAAATACAGCTCTTTAGTGAGTAGATTTCATCCTAGATTTTGTGAATTTAGTGCACTTACTATAGTTGCATTTGAATCAACATTCAAGCATACTATTTCAATTTCATAGCATTTTAGTTTTCCACTTCATAGATTCAATCATTTAGCAATGGACATGCATGTTGCATGAACTCATTCTCTAAGTTGTCATTCTACCAAAGCTGCTACATATACCAATTGAGAGCCAGCAACTTACAATAGATCCTTGGAGATAGAGGACAATGGAGTTATTTTCAATGAGTCGTTGTTTAGAGTTTGTTTTATCTTTTAATTAGTTTCCTTTGATTTAATGTTTCATTGGTGTGTTAGTTTAACTTATTACTTGTTCCACATATTCTCACACATTTTTGGTGCCCATCATGTGGCCTTGCCCTATTTTTAATCTTTTTAATTACAGATTTTCTGATAGGTGACGAACCGGAGTTGTGGTTTAGCACATATGAGCTACTGTTTAGTGCATACAAGTTGCATTTTAGTGCATACGAGGATTGTTTTAGGGCTTCGACAGCCTGTTTTAGCACATTTGCTAATTGTTTCAGCGCATCCTTGTTTGCTCCTTTAGCACATGTGTTAACTATTTTAGCGCATTTACAAGTTCTTTTAGTGCATATAGGGGGTGTAAAAAAAAATCCTGATTCCGATGCCATCTGCGGACAAAGATTTTCTTTTCTATTTTAAGTAAGATGAAGCAAACCTAGGATACACACTTAAATATGAAATTAACCAATCCTAGGATAGTCACCAAATGTTATTTTTGCTTCGTTAAAATGAATCCAATGCTGGTTGTGAAGCAACATCTTCACTTAGTGTAGAAACTTGTCATTTGGATTTAAAACTGAACCATTTGTTCGTTGTGATTGTTGGGTAATAGGTTTATCCTCTCCCCTCTATTGGGTGACCAAAATGCCAGACTTACCTTTTTCATTTTATGCATTTCATTTTTTATTAAATCCTTTAGAAGGATTGCCATAGTGGGAAAAAGAACTCACCCTACTAGAACAACCTAAGTGGGAACAACCAAAGCCAGGTTTTCCAACCCATTCTAATCAAAAGTGAATTTTGGGGAAACCAACATTCAAGAGAAGTGAGCAAAATAAACATCCCCAAAATATTTGTTCTAAAGATTTGGAGGTCTCCCGAGGAAGTTTATCTATTGCCACGTTGAATGGATACCTTTACTATGAACCATAGTGTAGAAAGCCAACCATGTCAGTATCCAAACATCATATAAATCATAGTGCAAGGGAAGGCAAGAATCTTCCCCCAAGACACTCACCCTATAATTGCCACAAACTATTTGCTCAAGGGATCAAGAAATCTAACCTTGAGTACACACCTGGAAAACAGAAAAACACGGGTGCCCTTTAGGAGGTGACACAACTATGTGAGTTGACACAATTTTAAGATGTGGGTTGTGGTTGCTATGATGACCTTTTTGACAAATAGGAGTGAGTCTATTTGAATTGCTTATTTTGTTCAATACCCATGAAAATCTCAATAACATACACTCGTTGTTTAGATTTTAAGATTTCCAAACAACTATTTTCCACTACATGCCATATTTTTCCAAATCTAAATAAGATAAATATCATCCAAAACATCAAACTATCAAAACATGTATGTATCAGTGTAGTAATTGGATAGTTTAGCACATCCCTGGTCTATTTCAGTGCATTTGTGCTACGTTTTAACGCATTTGTGCTATGTTTTAGCGGATTTGTGATTTGTTTTAGCGCATTTGTGCTCTATTTTAGAGCATTCATGCTCTGTTTTAGCGCATATGTGCTCTGTTTTAGCGCATTCATGCAATATTTTAGTGCATCTGTGCTCTGTTTTAGTGGATACCTACAACAATCCAGTGCATAGATTGGATAGTTTAGTGCATTCGCTGAAAATTTTAGTGCATCTGTGTTCTGAACTTGGGCAATTTTTTGACACCCAAAAATCTGCCATTTAGTCTAGTCTTTTTATATGCTAAGGGTCTAGAAGTCTACAACTTTTGCTAAGAAGTCCCTAGAGAAGAAGATTAAGAAGCTAGATAATTCTCTCAGTTATAAGAAGCTATTGAAAAGGAGAAAAAAATTATACCAAAGTCGAAGAGTTTTGCTTGAACACAAAAGTTATATTCATCGATATCACGACTTTGTTAGTGGTTTCACTGATTATTTTTCCTTAAAACCATTACATTCACAAGATTTCTTTCAAAGAAGATCTTGTTCTCAAATGCATAATCATAGTTAGTCTATTCATTCCTCTTTTTATTCCCCAACCAAAAATTTTGTACTCTAATCATCCCGATCAAGTTTTGTGATAGAGAGCTTAGGAACATTAGGCATTTATCAAAAAATCCTTATTTTTACAAAAATACGATCAAGCTTCACAAAGTGCAACATCATCTTTTTTTTTTAGTTTTAGTGTAATTCCAAGAACAAGATCATCATCCTTTCAACAAGGGAATCATGAGCTAAAGATTAGAAATTTCATAAGTCATATCAATAGAATCTTCATTCTATTCTAACTTAGATATCCATCAAACTTACACTATTTCATTTTTTTATCAAGGTTAGTTGAAATTTGGTAAAAGCTTATGCCTATTGTAACAATATCTCCAAAGAACATAGAAGGAGACAAAAGGGAAAGTTTTTTAAGAAACATGGGTGATAAAAGAAATAGTGGTGATAAGGAAAAAAACCCTTTTCATAGAGTTCACATTGGGAATAATCAGAATAATGATGAGATAACAGAAGAAATGCTTCAAGAAGCAGAATAGGATCCTTAATTCCATACTCTCATGGATAGAGTTTTGGAACAAAAAAAAGAGAGATATTTGCTTTCATTATCTAATCAAGGACCTAAGTTACATGTTGATTTTGACATGAAAGGGATTAGAGAGGATCCTAAAGCCCCCCTTAATTATTTCAATGCCCTTACTCAACAAATAAGCACATTACAAGGGAAACTAAAGGAAATACATGGGGGTACAACAAAGAAATACATTTTGGAAGATATCTACCCATATCCATTTGAAAAGAGTCTTAGCATGATTCCTTTCCCAAAACATTTTCAGATCCCAAAGTTTGATAGGTATAATGGGAAAATGGATCCCATTGATCATGTGAGGGATTTTTGAAATAGGAGCTTATAATTTTCTCATGAAGATACCTACCTAATGAAATTTTTTCCATGAAGTATAGGTGGAAAATCCATGGAGTGGCTTTCCAAGATCACTCCCCTCATCATAACATTTGAGGAGG
The DNA here is from genome assembly GCA_007115665.2 of Sequoiadendron giganteum. Taxonomy (NCBI): domain Eukaryota; kingdom Viridiplantae; phylum Streptophyta; class Pinopsida; order Cupressales; family Cupressaceae; genus Sequoiadendron; species Sequoiadendron giganteum. The sequence continues at coordinate 523,072,930 of CM021100.1, read as the reverse complement.
GTATGTGCAGAATCATCACGGAAAAAGTAGGCCCTTAAGTGGCAATAAAATTCAAAAAAATCAGAGTTAGGCAACTTGACGTAAAATTTTGAATAAGTTATCTATATTATTTCAAAAATATGTAAGAATAGAATCTATATAAAATTGAATGTATTTTCTAAACTACTAGGGTTATTTAAAAAATAAAAAAATCTATTTGGTAAAAAAATTTAATTTCAATGCAGAAGTGCTTAAATTTCAGGGAAAACATAAGAAGTAGGTGCTTGTCTAACCACCATAACGACAATAAAATGATAATATTTATTTATAATATTTTAGATATAAGTAGATGACTCATGTCCCGATGTGATGCATATTTTTTTGTAATTTTTTTCCAAGTAAATAATTAATTATGAGTTTTTTATCACAACTTTTAAAAAATATAAAAACTCGTATGTCTGACCACCTTAACTTGGTAAAAAAGTCATGAAATTTTGTTTAATTTTTTAATCCTATAGTATGTCAAGCATATAATGTGACGAATGTTTCAAATTCAAAAAATTTGATACCATTTGAAATCTATAGATGTTTTTCAATCAGCCTATCAATCAGGACTTTAGTCATAATTCAAATAGAAAATGAATAATATTTTTTTATTAAATTCAAAGTAAAGAATAATTTATATTGGTGGAAAGTTGAGAATCTCCTTTAAAAATCCTTTTCATTTCATCAATTTTGGGTAAAAAAATTCATCACCCACATGGGCCATCAAATCACTTACATATCGCCACTTTTTGGCCCATCATGATCCTGGACATACCCAAGAGTTAATAAATAAGTTCATATGACAATACTCCTATAATATACAACACGAGATAACCATGCTTGATTTATGTAAAGTAAAACAAAAGATTGGGGAACCTTTCACCACATTCTTACAAAGGTGGAGAAGGTTGTTTTCCAGATATTCTCGTCCTGTTCCTGAAAAAGGAAAAGATAGAAATCTTTATCGATAGTCTGAATCAAGAGATGAGTTATAGGATAAATATTCATTGTGCTCAATCATTTGAAAAATTGAATTGAAAATGAAATCACCATTGAAGGAGCCTTGGTAAAGTGAGGACTTTTAAATATTGATAAAGAAATTCCAAATTCATATAACAACAACAACAATGACAAGTCACATTTTTGGACTCGAAATAAAAATGTTGTGAATGATGGGGTGGTAGATGCTAACAACGTGAATGTGAAGCCTACCATTCTCAATGTATCAGGTTTCCAACCTAGCAATAATGTTGGAAATTATAATAACCAAGGCAATAATTCCAACCAGGGAAATGTGACCAACAATCGTGGTAATAATCTTTACAATAATCAAAATTCAAATGCGCCCAGATCTCAATTTTTCTTGAATCGACAGAGTTATACTCCCTTGGACTAGAATCAATTCTTAAAGAATTGTTGAATCAAAATTATATCACATTTCCACCACAAATATATTATGAGCCTCGAGTTAAAAAACCATCGTGGAATGATTCACACTATTGTGATTATCACAGATGCAAAGATCATAGGATAAATAATTACCAAGGGTTAAAGAATCTCATTCAGGATTTGATTGATAACCATACCATAATGGTTGAGGGACATAATTCCAATGATGATCATTAGGAATTCAAGGATCCTCTCCCCAATTATCAGATAGGGGAATCTTTGGGTGACAAAGGCAAGAATGTGAATCATGTCTATGACACCATCACCAATCATATTTATACTAACGATCAACAAGTTAATGCTATTAGAATCAAAGGAAAGAAAGAATATCGAGAGGTCAATGCTACAACAAGGGGACATACCAAAATCATTTTAAAGGGAATTTCATCTAAGGTGGCAATTCCCTCTCCAAATCAGTACAATTTGGTCGATCAACTATGAAAAAAATCAGCCCAAATTTCTATCTTGGTGTTGCTCAAAATATCACCAACACATAAGGATATTCTAGAAAAGGCACTCATTGACACAACTATGTCTCCTAATCTGGATATCAATAAATTTCAAGCCATGGTGTGACACTTTTCCCTGTCCACATGTTTATCCTCTACTGAAAAGGATTACACATCCCCATAATTCATCACTTTATCTAGAGGTCGTGGTTCATAAATCCCGATTCAGATGTGTTTCAATAGATGGGGGAGTCGGATTACACATTTGTACTTTGAAATTAGTCCTTTCTTTGGGATATTCAAAAGAATATATAGATCCATGAAGGAAAATTATAATCAAAGCATATGATGATGAGGAAAGAGCTTCCAAAGGCCTCATCGTGCTACCAATCAGAGTGGGACCTATTGTGAAAAAAATACCTTTTGTCAGGTTCTAGATCGGGATCTATCTAATAACATACTCTTGGGTCGCTCATGGATCCATGAGATGCAATCAGTTTTGTCCACTTATCATCAATGCTTGAAGTTTACATATGACAAACAAGAAGTAACAATACCAACATACCATATTAGTAGTCATACTTGTTCTATCCTTAGAGCAACTCAGGACACATTTTTCCCACATAATAGAGAGGCTTTGGCCATTTTTACTTCTAAACACAGTGAACAAGCAAGGGAAATGATAAGTAATTTTGGCACCAAGCTAAAATTGAAAGATAATGGGGTGGGGGAATTTTCATCATGTCTCTCTAATCTTCCCATGTCTCCAAGATCCCATGCTCAACTTTCAACATCCATACAATCGGCTACGTCAGCTTCAACACCAGGCACACAAATTTCAGTTCCCATCACCAAGTTTTATGGAATATTTATAGAGGTAGATACTCAAGAAAATGAAACAAAAGATAGAATAAACATTGATTGGCTCTATAAAGATGAAGATGAATCGGTCCAACATGTCAAGTTACCCACTCAACAATATGGAAAGGGTTATACAATAATGCAACAAATGGGTTATGAAGGAAATGGCCCTATAGGCAAAAGAAAGAAGGTATTGTTTAACCTATCCAACTAAAAAAAATGCACCCAAAAGATAAAAATGGGTTAGGATATGGTGAGGATGAAAAGGAAGAAAAAATGAAAATAAAATCCAATGAGGAGCTAGGTGGAACAGTTCTTAGAATACAAAAAAAAAATTATGACATTGACTCTAATGAATATGAATGGGACACCATTTTTGATGATAAACTCTGGAGGGACAAATAGGTGGATGTTGTACAAAAATATACACCCACACTCACAAAAGGGGAAAGCTCAAGGCCTCCACTTGACTACTTCCTACTAAACGACCATGACCCGAGTGATGATGATTTGATTCAAAGTGAAACAAATTATCACCAAGAGGATACCATCGTATATCTTCCCCTCAATAAGAATGATAATAGTATCATGACCTTACCAGCCAGTGATCTTACCCAACTTGGTGATCCATTTCCATTGGTCCATCCTGAACTCATTGATTGGGAACAAATTGCACCAATTGATATCCCAACTTTTCCCGATGATGAAACCATTGTAAAATTTCTTTGTGCATCCAACCTAGAAACATGTTCCACCAGTGAATCACAAGATCAAAGTTTCAGACAGGAGAGTGCCAAATTTCTTAGCTACAAAATTAACAATATAAAAGAAAGATCTAATGGTGAAAACCTAACAAAGGAAGTATTAGATCATGAAAAGAGAAAAATAAAGAGTGTATCTGACAGTGAAAACCTTCCAAAGGAATTGGAAGATGGGAAACTTGACACTCTCCCTGATGACTTTCAAGAAAGGTCTTCTATTTTGATAGAACCAACAAAGGTGATCAATTTAGGTACTGTGGAATAGCCCAAAGTCTTGCAACTAGTTGCATCACTGACAGAAGAGGAAATCCCAGGATTCACAGAATTTCTCAAGAATAATCAAATCAATTTTGCATGTTCATACATAGATATGCCTGGATTAGATCCAAACCTCATCATGCATCATTTATCCATCAGGCCAAGGGAAAAACCTATAAAGAAAAAACTCAAAAAAATGCACCCACATGTACTAGTCAAAGAGGAGTTAAAGAAACTGTTAGATGTAGGATTCATTCATTCTATAGAATATGTAGAATGGATCTCCAATATTGTACCTGTATCAAAGCCAAGTGGACGAATCAAAAGTTGCATAAATTTCAAGGATTTAAATAAGGCATGCCCAAAAGATGATTTCCCTCTACCAAACATAGATATGATTGTAGATTTGACTGCTTGACATGCTATGTATTCACTAATGGATGGATATTTAGGATATAACTAGATAAATATTAAGGATGAAGATCAAGATAAAACAATGTTCACATGTCATTGGGGTACATATTGCTGGAATGTAATGATGTTTGGACTCAAGAATGCAGGAGCTACGTATCAATGGGAAATGACTAGCATTTTTCATGACATGATGCACACATTCATGGAGGATTATGTAGATGATCTTTTAGCCAAATCAAACACAAGAGAAGGAAATTTTGATATCTTATCTAAAAAAAATATCAAAATGGAAAGATTCAAAGTTAGACTTAATCCTAAGAAATGTGTCTTTGGGGTGAAATCTGGAAAGCTTCTAGGTTATATTGTGTTGGAAAAGGGAATAGAAGTGGATCTAGCTAAGGTACAAGCAATCCTTGATATGCCACCACCAAGGAACATTATTTAACTACACTCATTACGAGGAATTTTGAAATCCATCTGGAAATTCATTGCACAATTGGCAGATAAGAGTTTACCATTCACTCATCTCTTACATAAGAATGTCCCATTTAAATGGGAGGACAAGTGTGAAGCAGCCTTTGATCAGATAAAGAATTATCTAATGAGTCCACCAATGGAAGGTGAACCACTCATATTGTATATTTCTACCACAGAAGTGTCCTTGGGAGCATTATTGGCATAGGAAGACAAAACGAGAAAGGAGCATGCAATATATTACATCAGTAGAACATTAACAAGCCATGAGCTAAATTGCACTTTCATTGAAAATTTTTTTTTGGAAGTAGTGTTTACTTCTCAAAATTTATGAAACTATATGCTAGCTCATACAATAAAACTTGTGGCTAAGATTGATCCTTTAAAATATCTTCTAAGTAAGGTAACCCGAACTGGTCTATTGTCTAAATGGGTCATGATCCTAAGTGAGTTTGACATTCATTATGTGGATCAGAAGGCCATTAATGGAGAGGTCATTGTGGATCAGTTGGTAGAGGCACCAATGCAAGAAGAACATCTAATACACATTGATTTTCTTGACGCTAATGTATTCACAGCAACCACTAAGTTGTTGTGGGCACTTTATTTTGATGGTTCCTACAATCAACATGGCTCGGGGGAAGGAATTATTTTCATCACGCCTCAAGGACACACAATTCCAAAATCTTATTGGCTGATGTTTACTTGTAAAAATAACATAGCTCAGTATGAAGCATTGTTAATTGGAATGAGAATTGCATTAGATTGGAGAATCATGAATTGCAAGTTTTTGGTGATTAACAACTTGCTATAAATCAAATAAATGATTAATATCAAACTAAATATGACAAGTTAATGCCTTACAAAAACATGGTCAATTATTTCAAGAAATACTTTGTTGATATCAAGCTCAAACAAATTCCATGTATTGGCAATAATGCTGCAGATGCAATGACTACAATTGCATCACTACTCCAGTTCTTAGGGAACCAAGCATGGTATGATTTCCTGGTGGAACAATTATTTTCTCCTGCCTATGATAATCCAGAAACCCAAATCATTTTTCACCTAACTGGTTCTGATTCTCCCTTGTATGGCCAAGTCTATACCTATCTAAAAGATACAATTTTTCCCCGAGATTTTTTCAGGAATTAGAAATATAATTTCATATGACAATCTTCTCATTACACCCTAATTGCTGACATCTTGCACCAATGTGGTCTTGATGGTACCCTCCTTCGATGTAGCGAACACGATGAATCAAAAAGTGTCCTTACAAGAGGTTCATGGTGGTGTTTGTGGGACTCATTCAAGTGGACTAACTTTGGAAAAGAAACTTGATAGAATGGGTTACTATTGGCTGACCATGGAAAAAAAAAAATTCATGTTTGTAAAAAATGTTCAAAATGTCAGATTCATGGGTATCTCATTCACACTCTTGCTTGGGAATTACAAACCTTCACCACAACATGGCCTTTCGCTCAGTGGGGATTGGATGTGGTCAGAAAAATACACCTGTCATCATCACATGGACACAAATTCATTATCACATCCACTGAGTACTTTAATAAGTGGATTGAAGTTGTTCCTTTAACAACTGTTACCAACAAACAAATTTCATCATTCATTTTGAACTATATCATATGTCGGTATGGCATTCCCAGCTCTATTCTCACAACTAATGGAAGACCTTTTAAAAATCAATATGTTGATGAACTCTGTGAAAGATTTTACATTCGAAACAGGTTCTCTACACCTTATTATCCATAGGGAAATGGCCAAGCAGAGGCTTCAAACAAAATAATTATGAAGATTCTGAAGAAAATAGTAAATGACGTCGGCCATGATTGACATGTCCAATTAAACTCAGCTTTGTGGGCATACAGAACCAGAGTTCCCATGGCAATAGGTGCTACCCCATATGCTTTGGTTTATGGAGAAAAAACTATTTTTCAATTGGAAGTTGAGATTCCCTCACTTTGAGTATCACTGAGGGGGTTCATAAATGATGAGGATTATAGAGTATCAAGATTGCAAGAGTTGGAATTGCTTGACAAGCGACGAAAAAGTGTGAATAATCATTTAAAGGGGTATCAACAAGCTATGTCCCACAGTTATAATCACATAGTCAAACCATGAGATTTTTAAGTGGGTGACTTAGTTCTCAAAGAAAATCCTCGTAATCAGCAAGTTTGAGCCCAATTGGCTGGGTCCATTCATCATCATTGCAGCATATGGATTAAGGGCATATCAATTATCAACACCAAAAGGGGAATTTCTTGAAGATCCGACCAATAAAATCCATCTAAAGAAATTTTATACTTAAAAATATCAAAAAACAGTATAAAAAGTCATGAAAAAATATTAAAAAATAAAAAAGTTCAAAAATACAAAAAAATAAAAAAGATCAAAATACAAAAAATAGAAAATAAATAAATAAATAGAAAAATCAAAAGAAATTTTTTTGCCTTGATGAAAACCTGGCAAACAGGCATCTTGGTAACAACAAAAAAAATTCAAAAAGTAAAAAAAGGTGTAATAAAAACAAATGGTGAAAACTTGTCAAACATGCATTGTTTGTGATTTGGTTGGCTCTCCCATCTATTAAGATATATTCTGCATCATTCATATCCATTTTTCATTGGAATCACATACATTCATGGTCATCACATCTGCATCATGCACCCAACATTTCCTTGAAATGACAAGGATTTGATCATGGCTTGATGATTAGTGTTATCCTTAGCATTAGGTTGTGTCTTATCAAGGGTCTAAGTGCAAGGTCATTGGGGGAAGTCATCTTTTTGAATCTTGTTGGAAGACAAACGAGAACATGTGTCAAGTATCAGAATTTCAGAACAAAAAGAAAAATATCCAATCAAACTTGGTCAAAACAACTATTAGACAAGACTGAATAAAGTGGATGATCTTCATCTGAATAAAATGAATGACAAACTTAAGCCATAAGTTGGATTGTTTTTTCAGCATTTGATGACATCATATCTTTGGAGTGGTTCAATGATGTACTGAGCTAGAATCATAAGGAAGGAGTATGATTTTTCTTTGATTTTTGTTTCTAGGCTAATCACTAGTACTGTTCAAATTTGTCATGGCACATGTTCGACAATGTATCATTGATGAAATTTCAGGATTTACATAGGAAAATGGTTAAATTTTTTCTATATATGCAAACAATACTCAGGTCATCATGGTTCAATTATACCTCAATGCTTGCATTAACTTTTTATATCAAACATCATTAAAGAAGTACTCAAGTCATCATTGGTGCAAATATACCCTTTGATGCTTGTACTACCTTTCAACATATCAAAAGGCTCAATGTTGAAAATTAAATGCATAATTGATTTATGGAATGACAACAATGAAATGGTTCATTTTGGCATTTTAGGAATGCATGATTAATTTAGATTGCATTCTTAATTTTAGGGTTGTATGATAAATTTTTGGAGGTTGGAAATAATACATATTTCTTTTTAATGGCAATGATTGAGTACACTTGGATATTTATTACATCTCATTTCATTACCATTTTCATATTTCATTTTATAGACAATTAATGGATCAACAATAACAATAACAATAACAATAACAATATAGAACTTTAATAATATCTAATATGATTATCATCGGAGTTGACATCATTCCCTAAATACTTGTGGAACTAAGAACATAATGGAAGAAAGAAAAAAAGTGGTGACAAAACAAACCTTTTAGATGAGTATCTAACATACATAAATGCCTCAATACCTTGAATTATTCCTAAAGGGAAGACCTAAGAGATTGGTAAATGTCTACAACATAAAGAATAATGGAGATAGAAATAGATGGATTTCATGATAGATTCATTTAATTGGTATCCATGTGCCAACAAGAACAACAAGGATCATACAAAGGAAATTGAAAAGTATAAAGGCACATCATGCAACATAACACAAGAGATCAAACCACATGCAATCATACACAAAATGTACCACACATTTGAGTTGATCTAAAGAAAATCGTCTGCATCCCAATCTTTGCCATCATAAATAGAAGGAAGAAAATATGCTAAAAGGACTATAGGAAATTTCATACAAGGAGTATCACTAGGTTCAACACATGGTGAATCACTCTTATTAGGAGGATCATAATAGATGTCCCCATCTAAATCGATAGATTTAGAGAACAAAAGAGATAATTCATTATGCACTTATTCTTCTATCTTATCTTATTCACCTTCACTATCCATGTTTATCAAAATATGTGGCTTATAAATAATATCATCCATATGTTCACTCTTTACTCTTTTTTTAGGTTGAGACATGTAAGGTTCAATTACATGGTTTGGCAAGGTTGGTAGAGATGAATGTGTTGATGACAAAGATGGATGGGTGGGAGGTAGTTCATTATATTTTCTTTCGACGGGTGATTGATAATTTTTATTCTTTTTATTAAATTAGAGAGTGATGGAATGATGTCTACATTAATTATCCTTTGTACTTATATTTCTTATTTCAAATATTTCAGCTTTTCAAGGATTAAATAAAGTATCTTCCAACATAGGTATATTTTCTTCATTTACAAGCAGAACTAAAGGGACCATTGTGGGTTGGGAGATCACCAATCTTGTAGGTACATAATTTTTTTTCTTTGAGAGGTACAAAATTGATTATACAATTATAACTTGGTCTTTTATATGATGTTGAAGGTGAAAAAATAGCATACATGCTAATTGAGTGAGGGAGAAAACTCAATTCAAAATTAGGTTCCTCCACTACCTTTGGGTTATGATAAATATCCATTAATTTCATAGTAGGTTGAGGAACCTCAAGTGGGATATTACTAAGAGATAATTTGGCTATATTTTTAGCTTTAAAATTTTAACATGACATTAAAAATTGATCTTCCTAAGGATTAATAGGTTCAATATGATGAGGCTAAAAATATTCTAGGGAAAATTTTCGATGAGAAGATAAAGATTTGAATGTATGAAAAATTGTATATATTTCATTCTGAAATGAAAAAATTATGTTCTTATGTATAACTAATTAGACCACATTCATTAAGTTCAGCCATGGATAGCTTAAATACAAATGAAATTGGTCTAAAGTCGAGATAATAGTGAATGAGACATCCAACAGTTTTGATCCAACATTGAGTGGGAGTGATATTGAACCTATTGTAGGGTTGACAAAACCAGCATAAGTTTTCAACCATACTTTGGATTCCTCATAATTTTATTTATAAATTTCATCCAAAAATAAACATTCTTCAGTGATCACATTCTCTAAGCACATTGGATTAATGATTATTCCCCTTGTGGGTTTTTCATGAATATGACTAGTGATATAAAGATGGCCATTAGGTGTAGGTATAGATTCATCAATATGAGTAAAAGTAATATGTATGAACAAACTGGTTTGACCCTAATGAAATTAAACTCCAATTTTATTTATCATGTTATACATATCATTATCTTCTTCAAAATTAACACTACATTGAACAAAGTTGGATGGATGAACTCATAGAGTATTGGTGAATATTTGCATGTTTTGGCTACATAGTGAGATTGAAATATTTCCTTTTTCATTAATTTTTTCCAATTGGATTTGATTAGAATCAATAAGGTCTTATACTTCATTTTTAAGCCACATACATCATTCCCTATCATTTCCATGTGTATGGTGATACCGAAAAAATTATATAGCATTAAAATTTGGTGGTAATTGTTTACTTGTGTTAATTGGCCTGATTGCAAGGAGTTGAATTAGGTTCTTATTTTATAATTATAACATTATCCCATTAAGAGAATCAATAAATTATGTAAATTTTTGATCTTGTGGCTGAAATTGATAAGGAGTGTTACTTATAGTGGCAACATGTGTTTCAATTTTATAGGCAGTTTGAGGAGAGTTTATCTTAATGAAGTTTTAATTTTAATTTTTAAGTGATGGGTAATTGTTTTGAGGTGAAAATTTATATTGAAAAGTAGGATTCAAAAAAGTTGTTCATTCGTATTGACTAACCAATATGTGATAATAAAAAAGGGTCATACATAAGTGTTGGAATGGTGTATACTTCATTAACAATATCTCATCTCAAATGTTAAGTTGCAAGTTTCCTACAAACACTCTTTGAATATCACCATCAAGAAAACTATAGGAGATTTGTGAGTAAAGTGATTGATATCGTCCTATAATGTTTAAAATCTATTATTTAGGTCCTTTTTTACAATGCATGAAGATGGTTAACTTCACTTGAGGACCAATTTTTTCTTTAAATTATAAGATAAATGAACTAACAAGTTGGGTGAATGAATCTATAGATGTATTCAATAATAAGAAAAACTATTCCAAGGCCATAATTTTCACTGATCTAGGAAAAAATGTAGCTAGTATCTTATCATAAAAAATGAAGTTACTACACAATGCAATAAAATACATTACATGGTTGATAGTATTTCCTTTACCATGGTATTTCTCAAATTAGTGTATCTTAATATTTTGAGGTATGAGTATTTTTGGGATAGAAATTGACAAATGATTACATCTAAGATATTAAAGAGGTTTACTATTTTAATTTTGATTCAATGTTGAGATATTTTATTGAAGTGATGTAACATTTTGTACAATTTGGTTTATTAATGGATCATTAGGTGATAATTTTTAAGAGTTTGTTAACTATGTTGATTATGAGTGTGTTACCAATGGGTTACTATGTTGCATGTTTATGAAAGGTGATGAACATTTTGGTGTCAAGGGAGATATGAGAAAAACTATAACGATTAACATTAGAAAATTATAATATTGTGTTTATGTCATTCTTGTATTGTATGATTGATACAAATACTGGTGGCGTAAGTGTTGGAATATAAGGTATGGTTGTGGGAGAGAAAACTTATTTTCCTCCTTCTCTTTGAGCATTTTTGAATGCTTGAGTGTAACAAGATATCATAGGGATGTTAGAATATAAAAGATGAGGTAGAATACATAATACTTATATTACTTGATTATTGTTTGTAAACTTCCTAAGCGTATCCACAAGAGGCCCACCATCTCTCACACTTAAGGATTCAGTACTTCAATAATCTTGAAGTCCTTCAAATTCCTTATATAACTTTAATAACTTATCTACATGAACATGGGAAATAATAGTCCTTAGGTTCACATTAATGTTATGTTGTGAGGTGGTCATTGATAATATGTTGCGAGGAATGGAATCCAAAATAGATTGGGTTGATGCCATCCCTTGTGCAAAAGAGTTAGAAGAATAAGGCTTCACACCAAATGTGATTATAGCATGGGAATTCATACATCTAAAAACTATGTCTCGCAGGGGTATTAGTAGTAGGAAACCACATCATGAAGCTCACATGAGTTTCAAAAAAATTAAGGAAGCCTACTATGCACTAGAAAAGCACACTAAATTAGACATGATGAAAAATTAGAAAGTAGAGCCACATAAAAAATATAGAAACAAACTTGTGATAAAAGTTTGAGCTAAATTTGACTGGTCCAAGTTGCAGTACACCCTAGTCTACCAAGGTTGTTTTATTGAATTCAATGTTTACATGTGTTCTGTAGTGTTCAAATATCTTATTTTTTAACTTTGTAGGTGTGACAATAAATAATTTTCTAGAACATAATATATTTGTGATTTTTTTATATGAAATATAATTATGCAATCAATTTTAAAAATCCTTAATAATGAATGAAATTTAGGAATACATTTTTCACAATGTAAAGCACATAATTTGACTGATCTTAACTTAGCAAATTGGAAAAATTGAAATCTTTAATATTTTGTAACAATAATGATGCACTTTTTTTCACATTTTCACTACATGCAAATGCCCAAATGAATGCTTTGAACACTTTCAAACTTGATTTCACACCTAGTGAAATTTTCTCAATGCAAACATGAACTAAGCCTATTTTTCAATAACTAAATTTAACCATAGATGCAAAATGCAATACATTTTTTTTTTTTTTTTGAAATGCTATTGATGACAATTAGGTATGTAAATGATGAATTAAAATAGTTTAAGATCTATCTCAAATTTGATAGCTTTATATTTTATAGGTACTAAAGTGTTTGAAACAAGAATGTTAAAAAAAATGTATTGATTGTCAAAAGGATGAAGACCCGATTCACAATTATATTAGATTGGATTAAAGGTCACATGAAGTATCACTTGGATAAAAACCTATTAGGGAGAGCTAGAATGATGGATACAATATTTAGTCCAATTTTAAGGAGATGCACATGTCCAAAGTTTCTCTAGCTTCATGGAGAAACATTTATTCAGAGATCAGGATATGTGGATGATATTTTTTGTCAAATCTCTTGAAGCAAGACCTAGGGATTGGTACTTAAGTTTTCCTAAGAAATCATTTCCCTACTCGGATAAACTAGTGGATTCTTACAAAAAATAATTTACAAGAGAACCTTCTGACCTTGTCACAAGGTTGAAGGATGTTAAAAGAAAAGATGAAGAGTCAAGCATTGATTTCAGTCACAAATTTTCTATTGCTCTTTCCTTAGTCCCTAATAATTTCAGACCCAGTACTCCAGATTGCATTTATATGTATTTTGAAGCTTTTAAGGAAGGATCTAGTGTGCTATTAAAATATTTTAGAATATTATATATCGAGATGGCTTACACAATTATAGATAGTATGGAGAAAGTGGGGAATGGGTATGTACAAAGTCTGTTGCCTTAATTGTGTGTAAACATGTTGATGAAATCAAAAACTATGTGAATTCAAGTGATTGGATGTTTTCAGTCTTAAACACAACCAAGTGCATAATTGACAAGTAAGAAGACAAGAATGATGCATCATTACGTGATGAGGAAATCATATTTGAACAACCTACAAAATAAATATACACATATAAAAATTGCAGCCATGATGATGAAAGACATAATGAGATAAATGAAACATTTGAATTCTCTTATGTCTTCTCTGAAAATGAAAAAATACAAGGCAAATGTTCTATAGAAATTGAAAGCTACAATGATGCAAAAAAATTCCTAAATTATCAGCTCAGTTCAAGTTGTGTTGATAATATGTTCCCTTCAAGAAATGATTGTGATGCTGTGAGGAACAATGGGGTTCCAAGTTTTCTTAGCCTAAAACATGATGAGGTATATAAATTGGTTTTAGTTTTTGAAGAGGATATGTGTAATCACCAGTATTATGAAACACTTGGTCATACAAATCTCATAAGTGTATGTAGGGTGAAGCCACAATAGTGGTTTACAATTCGAGTGAGGAAGGAAAACTCAAAAAAAATTACCCCATTGCAAAAAATGTGATTTTGGTGGTTTCTACAAACCTACTAGTTCGAGCGAAACCAATCCCCTAGTTTCCCGCCCAAAAAACAAACCAAAATGAATTATGCGGGGGGGGTGGGGGGGGTTCGCTCGAACCCCTAGGGGTTTGTATGAACCCCCCTTATCCCTCATTCTCCCCCTTAAACATAAAAAAAACCTAAATTTTTTCACTTCGAAGCTCGGTTTGAGCATGAAAATGGCAGAGACTTCACAAACCCAACTAGAATCAGGTATTCCTTATAACGAGCTATCCAATGAATATAATTTTGATTATTTTTATTATGTATTTGTTAAATTTTAGTTTTATTAAAAATAGGTTTTTCACCGAAAATGAAGGTCTATGTTCTGCACATGTGGAAAAATATTAGATTATCAAAAAAAAAATGAATAATATGATTGCACTAGATATTGAAGTCCTCGATCCAACAATTTTTTTTTTGAATTTTGATAAATACAAAAAAATTTACATGTTATATGGTTGTGCTATGACTGAAGTGTAATTGGTTTGACTTAGAAACTTGATTAAAGAAAAAATATTCAATAAAAAACTATCTACCCAAGTGGAAGCACTAGATATTAGAGTTAAAAATCTAAATTGGAAATAATTAGAATTTTATCCTTCATGGAAAAAAAATTATGCGTTATACGGTGTACGTCACTTTTGAAAAATGTTGTTTTATGAAAAAAATTAATTTTCATGGGAGATGGAAAAATAAGTGCAATCTGATTCCAATTTTTTTGAAAAAGATATGTTTAGAATCTACACAAAAAATTTGATGAGACTGTAGTTCGCATCATCTTCAAATTTGTCACAGTTTAGCTGCTATAGGTGCCCAAATGTGAAGATTTAGTTAAAAATAATAATTTCAATGTCCAGTTTGGCAAAAAATTGTGAACCATTATTGTGTGATCACCTTATAGCAGTGATGAAAGATTTCATGATGAGACAAAGGATCCTATAGATTCGAATAATGCTTCTAAGAATCTCAGTATGTCATCTGGAAGTGATAAAGTGTACAATGAATTTTAGTTTGCAAGATAAACCACATGCAATTGCAATGAAGAAACCATTGATGGTTCTCAATTTGATAGTGAAAATGTTTGTGTCTATCCTCAAGAGGAGGTAAATTAAAAACTCAATGATAAGACCCAATCTGATGATGAAATGTAGAGGGGTGTATATTGCTTCTATGACAGCCTAGAAGTATGCAAGAATGAACAAGTGGATAGCTTGTTCCTTGTGATGGATTGTGACCATACTTTTTACAAGATTGATGCTGATTCTATTTCTTATGATTGGGGAAATCTAGTTTATGATCATGCCATTGAGTTTTTATATTTTTATGATGATGACCTCATAATATATCCTGATTTGTAATTTCATAATGTATGCAATTTTAGTGATGGTCAAAGAGAGGAATTGGTTGAAAGAATGGACCAGAGCAATGGTCTATTAAGTAGTGAACAAATTTCAAATATGTTGACCATAGAATATCAGAAATGTACACATTTTGATAATCCTTAGTTGTTGTATGCTGCTCATATTGATTTTGACAATGATGATAATGTGGATGAAGATGAGCAGCAATTTGATTGTAACAATGCATTGTATGATGAGTATGACAGTATGGATACTGATACAAGTTCAGAAATCTATTTTGATGAATTAGAAACAATAGATGACCATGAGTTCTTTGTATCCAATGAGTGAAGCCTTGAGAATATTAATTCAGATTTGAACAAGTGTTTGTTTTCTGATTTAGATGAGCCTAGTCATGAGTCTCGTCATGTAGATGTGAATGATGCTTTCAAGGTAAAATCAGGTTATTTTTCTGAACTAGAATTTCTCATTCTTGAGCAAGCTTGGGATGTCGAAGATGTCGATATGTTATGTTCAGAGGATAACAAGGTGAGTGAAGATGAAGATAACTAAGAAATCTTTGATGATTCCTTATTTTAGCATGATGGAGGACAATTACAAAGTATGCCAATGTACGAGTGTATCTCTTTACATACACTTAGAGATATTTTGCATGATGTGCAAGATCTATTGGTAAGTTCTTGTGATGGTTTCACAATTGATAAAAAAACTAGTAATTAGAATGAGCTTAATAGTAACAGCCATATGGTAGAATGTGAGTGTTATTTTTGTCAGTTGGAAGAAGTTTTCACAAAGTGTGGCAATGTGCAAAACACTGAAGAGTGTTGTTTTCATCTTGAGAGTGATTTATATGATGAACATGATAGGTTGTTTCCACGTGATAATAAATTTTTTGGGAGTATGCCTAATTTTTAGATGCATTATAATGTTGATGATATTGTATGTGATGTATTGTTGGAAGATGCCAACATGTTTAATTAGGTGAATTACAGTGATATTTTCAAATTGGATTTGGTGAAATGTGAGAAGACTATGTCTTCATATGGTGTCCATCACTATCTTCAATTATTTCCACTTGATATAAAATCAAAAAATGAGGAGAGTGGTTGTGATATGACATATGTGATCTGGTTGCCATGTGACAATGGAGCCAAACAAAGAGAAAGTTTCCACTTTTTCAATCGTAACTTGATACCTGGGTTTGCAAAAATGAAGTCACTCATGTTGTTGTCATATGGTAAAGAAAAGCATAGATTAAAAGAGATTAACTCTTTTGACAGATTGGTGTTTGGTAGAGGTAATAATTGACTCCCCTTTTTCCATTTGGTGATCTGGGGGCACCAAGTGAAGTTGAAAACGAGGTTTAATAAAGGAGTGGTTTGAGAGAACATGATGGACTCAGTACTTGGTCTAATTCCTAGAGATCTAGATTCTTGCTATTCCCATAGGGGGCATACATCCCCAATCAGATCCACTAGTGGCACCTTCAAATTTTATAAATTTGAATCTCCCATATTGAAAATTTTGGCTCTACACTCTCAGGAGTGCACCTGAAAAAAACTACCTAAGCGACCTACTCTGGAAGGTCATAATTTGGGGCCAGTTGATTTTCAAGAAAAACCCCTTGGTGGAAATATTTAGTTGAAATATTTGAATGTGAATGTCAATTTTTAGCTTCCCATTATGAGTTTCGATAGTGTTTTGAAATGTGAAGCCGGAGGGTTCTGGCCTTATTTTTTGTTTGTGAACTTTCAGTTCTATGAAGGGGCTTCCATTCGAGCTTATATTTTGCAATCAGATGAATATCATGAAAAAGGGATTGTTTCTCTCCATTATCCCTACATTCATATACTTCTCTATCCAGTTTTAGAACCTCATGATCTGAATTTTCTATTTTATCGAGATCAAAATCAAATGTAGATTGTTCACTTTTGCATCTACATTTCTGACATGTTTCAAGGTGGTCAACTTTGCTCCCTAATATCTCGTGAAGATTGATGATTGAATTAAATCCCTCTTGTGCACGTGCTCAGTGTACCTAGATGATATAATTTTTCTAGTGGCGGCTTCCCAAAAGTTGATTTGGTATTTTTTCAAGGAGGTGACTTGGTGAGCTGTGATTAGTTCTGAATAGGTTTAGTTGCATAAATGCCTGATTGAGAAAAAAATTCAATTAATATCTTGCACCTCAGGATATCTTTTGCAAAAAATCTCTTTTTCACTCCATTCTTGGATAAAATTTGTACATTCCTATAAGTTTTCATGTCTCCTAGAGGTCATTTGATTTGTTTTCCAACAAAATTCCAGAGCTTACTTGACCAGTTTTGGCCACTGTGCAGATTTGCTAGAAAGTAGATTTTAATGAGGGTCTAATTCATATTTTCATTTCATGAGCATTTCAAAGTTGTTTCAGGTCAATTGAAAATGAAATTTGTTTAAAAAAAATAAATTGTTTTTTAGTTGAGCCCACATGGGGACTCGACATGCTTTACACGGTTATGAGCTTGTAAGAGCATTCATACCATTTATTGAGGGAGTAACTGTGAGTTAAGACAGTGTGTCTCCATGTTAAAGTGAAATCTCACAAGGGCATCCAAAATATTTTGACAAGTTTCAAATACTATTTTCAAGTCTATATACAACTTAGAGATGATGAATTTGTGGGTGATATGTAAAGCTCGTCTTAGGATGGGTAACATGGAATTCTGGGTTGATTTGATTGATATAAGTGTATACAAAAAACTGATATTAGCCAGTGGTAAAGCGTGGGAATGGAATGGAATTCATCTACTTTGGAGGAACTTAGACTAAGAAGAATAACAAATTGGAAGAAGACAAAGTTGCATCCATAAGGACTTCATCCGAAGTTCCAAAGTACCTAAAGGGATATGGAATATTTTTGTGAGAAGGGGGTGCCTGTTTCAAGTACCATGAGATAAGTCACAACACTATTTACTATTGCTTGGTTATTTGAATAGTTGCACGGTACTAAAAAGGACAAATCATAGATACAAGCTAGTACTGCTTGGATTTCTTGAATTATCTGGATGCATATCTTAATTTTGGAGCCATATCTTAGGCTCAAAATAAGGTCCAATCAAGTTTTAAATTGATGGGGAGTACACAGTAGGTTATAGGTTGCATCGAGTGAATGAAGATGTGGGAGCTACAAGAAAAAATATTGAAATTGAAGAAGAAAGTGAACAATCTACAGTAAAGAATAAAAAATTTTCCTAAGATAGAAAAGAACAGAGTCAAGAAATTGCAGTTGTTGGGAATTCACCGGTTATTGAAACAATAGAAGAAAAAATCTACTTTGGATCCCAAACGCAAAGAGTGTCGCATAGTGCTTTTATACCAATCTAAGGGACCAAGTTTGTTCTAAAATATAGTTCCCATAATGGAGATCTTGGGTATTTGAACATGTATCCAAAGGCCTCTCTTAATAAGTTTGAAGCCAAGAAAGCAAAGCAGGATCGACAAGCTTTATTATATGCAAAGTCAACAGAGATGTCTTTCAGAGTAGAGGAAATCATTAAAGTTGCATTAATTCAATGTGGTCCAAGGGATTCTTTTGTAGACACTCCACTCGGATATTGGAATAAATTTTCATCCTTGCACCATTAGAGGAGGGATCCCTGGAATGAGTCCACACATCTTGAGGATGCCAGATAACTATTTCGCCGCTTTGTTCAATGAGAGAGAACTAAAGAGCGAACCAATGCACCATGAGATGACTTGGAGATTGCATTACAAATTATTGGTATAGATGCAATGAAATTGTCATGTTGCACACAAGGGGAGCCATTAAGAAAGATAAAATGGGTCAGTTTGCACAGTAGAGGAATAAATGCCAGTAGTGTGTGAAGTTGCTACTTAAAGAGATTCTATTTTGGTGATGGGTGTGTGTGAAAACCTGAAACATTTTCACTATGCGAAGGATTTTTCCTACAACAAAATATATTAAAGTTGTTTGAGGATATTCTGGTGATTGGCATCGAACCAGCTGAGAGGGAGGCTGATTTAGATGGAATGAAGAGGTTTGTATGCATTTTGAGATTGCAAGAAACATCTCACTTTAATGGCTTGCAATGCATCTAGGCGAGGCACAATTCTTCAAGGATTCATTCAAATCTTAGGTTCCAAGTAATGTGGTCTCATAGGATGCCATTATTGCAGCACACTTCACAATATAAGATTTGTCGAATAGGATTCAAAAACTCTCAAAAGAATGGAGGAACCACCATGGCCATGTGAGAGAAGCTGAAAACAAAGGAGTTAGGGCACACACAAGATCAAATGCCATCAACAAAGATAGCCAATGTGGAAGGATCGCACGGGCCGTGGAAGAAGAGGGCGATGTCATTCAGAAGGTCCATGTGATGTGCGCGCTTGTGACATATGGCAGGTGGGTCCCGGGAAGGAATGAGGAGCACAGGAAAGATTTGTATAAGCTCGATGAAGTAAATATTAAAATCTTTGCCAATAATTAAAATAAAACAACCTCATGTGATGGGAAAAAAATAAAGGTAAAAAGGCTCGCGTAGTGAATTTAAATTGCTTGATAACATTTTAAAAGGGAAAATATTTCAATGGTGGAATAGGGCAAGGGTAATATTTTCTAGGGCCCATATTAAATCTTCGAGCGCTTTATTTATTTAAAGTAATGATTTTAAATATAGAGTGAGGTATATGGGTATGGATAAATATTTTACCCAAAGAGAATTTAGAGTCTCCACTATTAAAAGAAAATATTTTAAATTAAAATGTGTGTGGTAAAGTACACAAGGAAATATTTTTCTTGTTGAGTTTGAATATAAAGTGTGGAGTGAAAATCAAATTTTCATAGGAAAATACTTTCTAAAAGTCCAAGGTAGAATACTGGAAGGTTTCTAATGTGAAATGACAAAGCTTTTAAATGAAATGTTTAAAAAATTATGTGCACTAGTAAAGCCCTGCCATTTAAAAGGGAAATATTTCAACTCAAGATAAAAGGTGAAGTATTCTTTATTGCGAGGAAATAAAATGTGAATTGGGCTGCAAAATAAAATAACAAGGGATTATTTGATAAAGTGAATAAAATATTCACTGATTAAGAGACTATTATGAAATTTTGAAAAATTTAATTGTTGAGGGTAAATATTTACAGTGCAACATAATAAAAGAGGAGAGTGAAAGGAATTTCACATGCGAAACTATTTTTCCATTTGTAGGGTAAAATGGTGAATATTTTCTCATGAAGGGGGTAATTTTCAGTTGTAAGAAAAATACAGATGAAGAAGCAAATAACTTTAAGTACAAGTATCAAAGGATGTGAGAAGAGGATTTGTTTAGTTTCTTGGTGCTGATTAATGGAGGATGAAACTACCATGTGTCTTCAACAAGTTTATTTTAGGGCTTCTTCTATTTCTTCTTCCTTATATATCTTGTCTTCTTTTCTCATGAAAAAGGGTTTCAGATTTTTGTATGCAGCTGGGTAGAATAGTGAGTCTGAGTCATGTATTGAATATCTAGTTGTAATGTTTCAATTTTATGAGTAAATGGCAATCACTTTGTGCAACACATGGAATAGTTGTTACCAAAATTGTCTCAAGATTTGTATAATTTTAATCATATGAATCTAATAATACAAATTATGTTGAATTTTTTATCTCAATTTCCTTGAGATTGTGTTATTTGTTCATGGTTCTATGTCAAAAAAATTGTTAAATTACTTTGAGCAAATAATTTTTGTTTTAAGTGTGTAGGGTGGATCTATAAGAATAATCTGGTTGAAAATAAGAGAGGATCTGTTAGTGTCAGGAATTAGCAGTTTTGAATACACTGGTTGAAGTTTATTTGTTGATGAGTTTGTTTTTATGATTTTGTCTTTAACTTTGTGGCATAGAGTTAGGCAATAATTTTTCATTCATCTTGATGCATTTTAGAAACAATTATAAATTCAAAATCATTTTTAATTTCTATTGTTGGGTTTAGGTTTAGTGTTGAATTTTGCTTCCCAATTTTTGAGTGAGTTTTGAGATACCAAAAATATAGATAGATTTGAAGTTTTCAATGTTTTCCTTGGTATATTTTCATTGTGAATTACCTACTATAAAATGCAATGTTAGTGCAAAAATAAATTAATTCATTAGGCATTGTGAAGGGAAACCCACCTTGGTCTTGCAAAGCCAAAAGTGTAGGATTTTTTAGTCTTTGACTGAATCTTATTTGTTGGCCAAATCCATCTTTGAGTCTAAACATAATAAAGTGGCTATTATTTAGGACTCATTGCATCTGTTGATTTGGAGAACCAATAGGTGGCATTGGTAGAGATAGTTATAGATTTCTAGTTTTTTTCTCCTCAAAGTATAGTGGTAAGCACTCTAATAATTTTAGGGAGGTTTTGACTATTCTCTTGGCTTTACAAAGGGCTTATTCCCTAGGTTGGAGAAGGATAATTGGTGAATCTAATTCTTATATTTTGATACACTTTTTTGAACAAGCACCAATTACAGTATGTGAATTGGAAGTTGGTGGTGGTGATTAGATAAATCATCTCTATAGGTGGAATATTGGACTCTACCTCCTTCTACCATATCTCATGGTAGTGGAATAAGGTGGCTAATGGTTTGGCTAAATGGGAATCTAAGAATATGGGAAATTTTAATGAGCAAGATTAGAGACTTGGTCTTTTTAATATTATTTCTAAAGAATTGGAGGATCTGGTTATGGAGGATTTGAGACATTTATTGGGAGTTTATTGATGGTTTTGTTGTTATTTTGAACCCTAATGGGTTGGTTTTACTTTATGTCTTTGTATTGGTTTCTTGAAGAAATAAATTATTTACCCTATTTTATTAAAATTATAGTTCAATATAGTAAAAAAAAATTAATGGAATGAACTGCTCTATTCTCAAAATTGCTTAGTTTGCTCTCTTCTTCAATGGAACGAGATAAGAATCCTTGGATAGTAGTGACTATATTGCAATTACCCCCTGACATATGGATCTAAGAATGAATTCCAATTGGATTAATTGAATGGAAGCTTTGTGGAGTCATGCTAAGGTTTTCGAATGATATTTTGGGTGATATTGTAACCCTAACTCTTAGTAATTATCCATAGATCACTAGTTCTTTGAAGGATTGGGGGTTGATGTGACATGGAATGCAAGCCCCACATTGAGGGTCTTTGAACCTATGCATACAAGGATTCCCAACAAGTTGACACATTAAATTTAGATGATGGTGTTATTCCTATATGGCATGGCTTGCTCCAAATGCACCTCTCCTTTCACATTTTTCACACATCCGAAAAAATAT
Source organism: Sequoiadendron giganteum (assembly GCA_007115665.2). Lineage (NCBI taxonomy): Eukaryota > Viridiplantae > Streptophyta > Pinopsida > Cupressales > Cupressaceae > Sequoiadendron > Sequoiadendron giganteum. Next base: position 523,050,220 of record CM021100.1, on the reverse strand, counting down.
ATTGTAGGGTGTTGAAAAATATAATTAGACGGGGTGTGTGAATCAGTTATACAAATTTTAACCTTACAAATTTCATGAGAAGTTAGATCAATAAAAATTCACAAATCCTACACTCTGCTAATGTGCTTAATAATTAAGTGCAGAAGTAGAAACATAAAGAAGTAAAACCATACACACAATAACACTAGATTTACATAGAAAATACAATGAGGGAAAAAACATGGTGAGGATTAGCTCATGATATAAATAATTCAAAAACCAAATACAAAGGCTCAGTGTCCAAAAGGCTCACTACCAAGACAAGACTTGTCAAAAATAGGACTTAGTTGTCCAAAATAGGACTCGTTGTCCAATGAGGGCTCGCTACCACATTATTATAAAGAAGATAGAAGAGAATTATTACAGAGAGAAAACTATCTCAATGCAACAAATATTTCCACCTCAACTCGCTCACCCACTTGTAGACATGCTTGAATGATAGAGTACACTTTTAGCTCACTACCTCAAAGAACTTTCCACTTGAATTTTGCATTGATCCACTCAAAGTCACACCACACACACTATTTTTCATCTATCTTGCATATTTATTGCATTTATCTTTCATATATCTTCCATTTTCACAAACATCTCAACTTATATTTATACCACGATCAACCTGAAAATCATCCAAGCTTGGCCACACACCATTTCTATTTACCAATTCAAATTAGGCCAGAACCAAAACATTATGTGGTAGAATTAGAATTAGGGTGACCCAAACACATACTTAATGAGGAACTAAATAAGTCCCAACATGCTTCACCATGCTTCCCAAGTAGTTTTTCACACAAGGTCGACCAACACTCATGCAAAACACATAAAACAATTAAGCACATACAATCTTAATAGGTTCCAATCTCTCTGGATAAAAAAATTCACTTGAACATGATCTTATCATATTATTCTCAAAATTGCAAGTCTTAGAACTAAAATTCAGAGAAATCTAGAGCAACTACATTTCTCCCAAACCATAGCCAGACATACTAAAATCATAATACACATACTAGTGAAAATATCTCATAATATATAATGATCCAAAATCCCAAATTTTGGATATAGAAACTACCAATAATCATGAACAACACCTCAGAGCCTCACTAGAATAGTAGAAAATCTCAAATAATATCCCAAAGAATATACTAAACACATGAAAATCTTCTTTGTTACAATTTTCTCAATATCCTCAACATATACTTCGAAAAACCATCTTCCATGATATCAATGACAACAAAAACTAGTTGACATCAATTACAATACCTCATACTTACAATAGAGGGTCCATCATTGAGAAATAATATTTTTTTCAAGATCATATACTCATCTACTAATTTGTGAATACATGGAAAATATATGTAATCTCCATGTCTGGATTATAACATATTGGAAAGGTGTAATAGACAATCATGTCACTATCTACCTTTATGCCAAAGGCTTCTTTATCCTCAAGTTTGAATCCCTTGATGATAAAGAAAATATTCCTAAAAATGGTTCATGGGTTTTCAAAGGGGATTTCCTCTACATGAAGCCATGGTATACATCCTTTGATCCTTGCACAAATATATTCACATCCTCCTTCCTATGGGTTAATCTACACTACCCTCTTTAACATTGGGATCTAGATAGTTTGCAAGAAATTAGGAATGGACTTGGAAAGTATTACTACCCTTAGAGGAACCAATAAATTATGATGGTTCAACCTATGCTCACTTATCTGCTGAGATGGACCTTTCCAACGGTATCCTAGATGAGATATAACTAAAATTTGGCAACACAATGAGTACGTAACTATTAGACTATGAATTATTTTATTTCAAGTGCAAAAAGAGTTTCTCAATTGAACATTCTACTAATTAGTGTCCAAAACTAAAATCCTAGGAAAAACAAAAACCTTGCATGGAACACCCACTTTGTGGATTGATGTTGAACCACATCATTATATTATTCCACCTAATTCATAGAGGGAGATTATACATTCACTAGATCCACATCCAATCAATTCAAATCTGAATTCCTCCTCCCAATCAAATTACAAGATGAAATCTTTAGGGCATCACAATGAGTTTTTAATAATTAAATAATATTTCAAAAGCTCCTGGCTCGCTTGATCTCTCTACTAGGGGTGATCTTAAAAATAAATGAGATATTGGTCTTTCTATAAACTCCTTAACATTTATGGAGAAACCTTCCACAATGTCTACAAGCTCTAGGATCTCTCCAATGGTAGAGGTTCCTTTGAAAGCTATGAGTTTTGTTGAATGTCAATGAATAATATTTTTTACTTCCTCTCCTCAATTTAATCAATAGTGGATAGAGGTGAAGATGAAGAAATCCTTCCTTACGAAATCAAGATATAAAATGATTTTCATATCATTAAGGAAAGAGGAAATTTTTGAAGCAAAGTGTAATTATATAGCAACCCTAATTAAGGGTGTTGCATATGAAGTTATAATTTTGTAGCAATCACTTTAAATATCTAAGAACTATGGCTACCATCATGCACTCATGTTACAAGGTCGTGCACACTATATGCTTTTATCACTTAATTTTAGGGGGTACTCCTCCATTAATCTCATTTTATATTAAAAAAATTAGAATATAGGTAAATGGTACTAATTAATTAAATAATTAACTATAAAAAATGAAAAAAATTAGATGTCTATAGCTAAATATATAAAAATAGAAAGAAAGATAAGTAGTTTTCTCATTTACTCGTCCTCTTGAAGGGATTTTATAAAATAGATTCTAAAATATTGCAAATTCTATCAAAGTTCTTGATTTCTTTTAAATTATATGTGAAAGCATATAGTATTAAAATATATGTAGATTTTTTTTTAGAATATAATTTATTAAACTTAATAAAATATATTTTATAAATCTTGATTTTAGGAAAAAGATTCAAAATTAAATTCTCATCAATAGCATTATATATTATAATATTATGGACATTCTCAACTCTAGCATGAAAATTTTCTTTCTATTTACAATCATTTGTTCTATTTGAACATGAATTAATGCCCTTGTAACTAATTGTTGAAGCTATATTTTTTTAGCAAGTAAAAATACACAATAATTTCCCAAGCTATACTAATATATAATTTTAGATGAATAAATACACTAGTTAATTGACTTGAATGTAGAAAAAATTCCTTTAAGAGATTTTTAATTAATTCTTCTAGATCGAAAACTAATGATAATAAAAAGAGATTTCCATGAGTAATATAGCTAAGAAGAAATAAAAAAATTATTTTAAGTTAGAAACTTGAAATCAACCTATAAAGTGACAAATCTCATATTAAAAAATCGGAGTAAGAACACAATCAAACAAGAAAAAAATTTATTAAAGAATGAATGAACTAGAATGGACAAAACAAATTAATGTAATAGAATTTCATTTAGATGGGGAGAGGTTGGAATAAAGAAATAATTTTATAATACAAATATATTAACTAGTAGAAGTAAACCAAAATAGCTTACATACAAGAAAACTACTACAATGTTGTTACATATTTATATAAAAAACTCAAGAATTTCAAATTTTGGATGGAAAATATTGATCAAAATATAGATTTAAAAAATAGATAATAAATTTATTAGACAAAGTTTAAGAAAAATAATATTATTCACATGCTATTTGATACATAATTGTATAAGTTAATCAAAGAAAAGGAAATCCTCAAGACTAATCAATTCTTCAATTCAATTAGTTATATTGTTAACATCACTCACTTTTTAAAAATATTTTTTTTATCAAAATCAATCATGTTCAGTTAGTATTTTACTATGCCTAGTAGACATAAATATTAGAGAGAAAATTACTTGTAAATTATTAAGTTCAATGAACAAAAAGCTTCAAAATATTTCATAAATTTTCTTTCCTTAAAGTTGTAAATAACATTATAACAATAAATTTAAATTACTATAGAAAATCTTGCTTGATGGTGACAATACTAAATCAACAATGGATTCAATAATAAAATAAGTTTGAAATAATATTTTAATGTTCGCCATCAATTAAGGATAAAAAAAATTAAAACATTAAAGAAGATAAGTTTACTAAATTCTATTGTTGCAAGTATATTTGTCAAATGTATGATATTTCATTGCACTAGTTAATTTATTTACATAGGATAATGTCTCAACTTATAATTTTGTTGTACATAGTGAAGATAGATCTATATTTAATTTAATTATCTATGTGTGATGGAATTGTATTAATTTAAATATATTATTGAATTATATACAACATTGAGCTAGACTAATTAAATAATACATTTTTTAATTAATATAAAATGACATTAGTATATTTTTGTGTTTCTACATTTCATTGAATGATTTACAAAAATCCACATATAATAACATTTATTTGATCTTATTAACAATTGATAATGTAACATAAAAATCATAACACAACAATTATATTTACATATTTAAGTAGAACACTTTTCGATTCATTATTTTGAATGATAATGAAAGATTAATATTCTTTAATTCAAGAGAAACCAGTTTGTATTTCAATTGCCTATTTGGCATAATGTCTAGGATGAAAACTAGGGAAGATGGGCTAGTAGTTGTATACAATAAAATTGTTCTTATAACACTTATTCTTATAATATTCAATCTTTCCACATATTTATACTCTATATTATAAATAAATAGTCAACATGTAAATAAAAAAATAACTGAATGTTGGTCAAGATGAACCCATACTTGAACACATGAGAGCCTATAAATGTTATATAGAAAAATATAAATACATACATTAACAAGTGAAATAAATATTTTTTGTTTCAAATAGAATGTCATAACTATCAACTAAAAATATTTCACTTATGAAATAATACGATCATTTAATAAAATAAAATTTTTATTTAGAAAAATATTGTTTTGATTAAGGTAAATGTGGGAAGGGCCCATACCCATTACAAAACAACCATAAAGGTGAAAGGAAAACAAATCTCAGTAGAGGTGAGATAAGGAAACAACAAAGAGAACAATAGGACTAGTAAAGCTTTAGACCAGAGCCTAGAACCAAGAAGAGGTTTTGGAAGGACCTAAAACCAACAAAAGACAATCAAGGATATTTGAATCCAAACTTCAATAAAGGACTCTGAGTAGCCACTATGCGAGAAGCACCATCCAACTTGAAGATCTCAGCAAAAAACATATCTTTACCAACAACGGTGGGAGGAATCTCAATAGAATGAGTACCATTCGCACCATCCATCTTCCTTTTTATCCCAAATATGGGACCTTTGTCAAAAATGCCATGGGAGGCTAGAGTCATAGCAGATTGAACATAGGCTTCACCCTTGTGGGAATTCAATGAAGTATTTAACTCTTTATCATAATGAGGTTTACCCTCAACAATAGGTTGATGCAACCAAGAAGCTCCATAATGAGGTTCTTGCTCCCAAGACCCAAGCTTGGAAGAGAGGTTAAAACTTTTGGGCAACAAAGAACTAGAATAAATCAATACATTAAATCTTTCAAAGAGAAAGTTGGATCTTTTTTTAGTGACCTTATCTAATGTAATAACATGACCGACAACATTAGAAATATATTGAAAAATATTTTCATCCCAAAATTCAAAAGGGGGCTCATGGAGACACACCCAAATAGGTTGCAATTTAAGTTTTGTAATATTAGAGAAAACAAACCAACTTTGAAGGTGAAGAAGAGGCTTACCAAAATACCAAGGGCCTTTGTGATGAATATGAGTGTAGTCCTCCAAGGAATGAAAGGAAAAATTAAAACACCCATTCATCAAGTCCATAATGTGAAGACAATGAATTGCCCAAAGATTAGAAGTCGACATGTGAATAACATCAATATTTGGTCTAAAGCTAAAAAATCTCTCAATAACGGAAAATTTTAGACCAACCATAGTTCTATCAATTTTTAAAAGTATTATTATTAAAGTAAAAAAGTAATTCTTTGTATGTGTACAACTATTGATCTAGCAATGTATATGCATCAGAGTATTTCATTTAAATAGTTTGTGCTATCATAAATATAAAAGGTGAGAAACATAATTAAATTTTATTTTCTCATGAAATGTGAAGGATTGTAATAAAATTTTAGTCTTCAACTATCAGTTGTTAGATATAAGTTGTATTTAAATAATAATGTATTTTTTTGTTAGCAACATTTTTTTTTGTTGAACAAGACAACTAAGATGGGGCGTGAATTAGTTTTAGCACTTAAAACTTCAACCAGAGGTTAGATCAATTACCATTCACAAATCCTTTTCTTTTCTAATGTAATTAGTCATTAAGTGTAAAAGTGGAAACTGAAACAAGAAAAACCCATCCACATTACAACACTAGATTTACATGGAAATCCCAATAAGGGAAAAACCACAGTGAGGATTAGCTCATAATATAAAGAATATCAACATTGAATACAAAGTCTCATTACCAAAATAGGGCTTACCTTTCGGAATAAGACTCACTATCCAGTAAGGGTTAACCACCCAGAAGTCTCATTGTCATAGAATTACAAAAGAAGATGAAAGATATTTGTTATAAAGAGAAAAATCTCAAAACAATGGATATTTCCACCACAATTAACTCACACACTTGCAAACATGCTTAAATGATAGAGTACACCTTTATCTCACTACCCTTGGAAACTCACCACTTGAATTTCACACTGATCTGCTCAAACTCGTATCATATGCCCACTATTGCACATCTATCTTGCATCTATCTTATGCTTTCATTCATTCACACACCTTTCACAAACATATCAACTTATATTTATGCCATATTCAACCTTGAAACTTATCCAAGGTTGGCCACATACCAATTTTTCTTATAAATTCAAATTTGGTTAGTGCCAAAACATTGTACGATGGAGTTAGAATGAGGTCAACCTAAACATACAATTAATGAGGACCTAAATAATTCCCAACACACTTTTTCACACTTCATGAACTTTGTAAGTACAGTTTAACACAAGGTCAGCCAATACCAGTGTAAAATACATAAATCGATTAAAAACAATCAACCTTAACACAATCCAATCTTTTCAGTCAATAAATTTTGGTTGAACATGACCTGATTGACTTATCTTGAGAATCAAAATTAATAAGGCCCAGACAAGAAGAAATATGGAGCACCTACATTTCTCCTAGACCTTAGCCAAATATAAAGAAAAGCATAGTTCACAACTGGTGAACATATCTCACATTGTACAATGATCTAGAAACCTAAAATATAGATATAGTAGCTTCCAAAAATAATTAAAAATACCTTAGATCCTTAATAGCATATCCGCACATTTTGTAGAAAATCCTGGAGCAAACAATGAATACCTGTAACCTTTCTTTATTGCAAATTTCTCAATATCCTTCACATATACAACCAATAACTAACATTCATGACATCAATGACAACATCAAGAAGTTGACTAGTTGACATCAATGAAAACACCTTCATACTTGCAATAATCTCCCCCTTTATCATTGATGGCAACACAAGATGTGAAAAACCATCAAAGACAATACAACAACTCTGAAAACACTTTCTCATGATTTTATTTTCTCCCCCCCAGTAGATAAATTTTTTCACATGATACTCTCTCCAAATAAAATTTATCAAATGATACTCTTCCCCCCTTTGACATTAATGGAAAAGGAAAATTATATTTGACTTTAGTTTCTCCTTTTACATTACTAAATACTCCTAAACAAATTCTTAATGACAACACAGGATACTATCTACTCTCCCTAAGAGGTAGCCACCAAACATCAGTCTAAAAGAAAGATAGATCCATAGATCCACTAGATTGATGCATCTCCATATGCATCTAATTCAATAAAGGAGGGGTAATGACCCATATCTTCTTCCCGAGATACTCAAAAGTATCTTTAGGAAGAGCCTTAGTAAATATGTCAGGAATCTAATACTTTGTAGGTACATACTCAAGGTTTCCATCGTTGTCCACAACATTCTCTCTCAAAAAGTGATACCTGATAAATATATGATTTTTCCTTGACTGCATCACTAGATTGTTTGAAATGTTAATTGTACTTGTATTATCATAGAAAATAGAAATGGGATCATCATAGATTACTTTGATATCTTTCAATGTTTGTTTCATCTACAAAACTTGTGTACAACAAGATGTTGTAGAAATATACTCAACATCTACAATGGATAAGTAAACTAAATCGTTCTTTTTACTTAACCATGACACCAATCTGCAACCAAGAAAGAATGCACCACCACTTGTACTTTTTTCTCATTAACACAACCTTCCCAATCTACATCTATTTAAGAACTTAGTGAGAAATCAGTATCCCTAGGATACCATAAGACAAAATCCACAGTACCATTCATGTATCTGAATATCCTCTTAATAGAAACAACATGTGTTTATTTAGGGTCTTCTTGAAATCTAGCCACAAGACAAACTACATGCATGATATCCAGTCTAATAATAGTCAAATACAACAGTCCTCCAATCATAGATTTGTACTTTCTCCAATCAAATCCTTAGGTGAATCATCATATTTACTCAATTTTATGTTAGTCACCATAGGATTTCATACAAGTTTGGAACCATCCACTCTAAACTTCATCAACATCTCTTTTGAATATTTTGACTGTGAAATAAAAATCTGTTTTTCTATTTGATTGATTTGCAACCCAAGAAAGAAATTTATCTTGCCAAACATGGACATCTCAAACTCTTTTTTCATCTCTTCAACAAACATCTTTCACTTTATCTCATTTCCTCCAAAGATAATATCATCAAAATATACAACCACTATCAAGATCTTGTCATTTTTAATTTTGAAATACAAATTACTATCTATCATAGCTTTATTAAAACCTTGTTGAGTCAAGTACCTATTTAAACTTACATACCAAGCTCTAGGATCTTGCTTCAATCCATATAAATCCTTCTTCAATCTATAGACCATATCCAGTTGACATAACAATTGAAATCCTTTTGGTTCTTCCATGTACACTTCTTCCAATTCACCATTCGAAAATGAAAACTTTACATCAATCTAATGAACTTTAAAATCTTTATGTGCAATAAATTCCAAAATCATTTTGATAGCTTCCATCCTAGCCACAAGAGAATAAGTCTCCTAAAATTCTATACCTTCAAATTTTGAGTAGCCATTACATACATGTCTTCCTTTATTTCTAACCACTTCTCTATTCTCATTCAACTTGTTTTTGAATACCTATTTTGATCCAATTATGATTTTATCTATCAGTCTAGGGACTAATTCCCAAGTTTGATTCTTCTCAATCTGCATAAGTTCTTCTTCCACTACTCTCATACAATTCTCATCTTTACATGTTTAACTTACTGTCTTAGCCTCAAATTTAGAAATTAAACACAAATTTATTTCACTAGCAGCAACAACTTTGCTTCTCGTCAATACTCCTTTTCTCTTGTGTCCAATTATTTTATTTTGTGATTGATTCTTTTGGATATAATTAGGTTTTTTTGGGCACACCATCGGAGATTCTTCTTCTTCATTATGCTTTTCACATTCTACCACAAATTTTATGCAATCATGTTCATCTGCTACACATCCATCAACTTCAATTGAATTCTTCACTGATTCACCAACGTTGACATTTGTGCTCTCTATGATATTTCTTAGGCTTTTATTTAAACATTTGTAAGATTTTCTTCTAGTAGAGTATCCAAGAAAGATACCAAGTCATCACATCTAGCATCAAATTTACCTAAATTTTCTTCATCCCTTCTGAAATAACATTTAATTCCAAATACCTTGAAGTACATGACACTAGGAATACTTCTACACCATAGCTCATAGGGGGTCTTAGTACTATTAAGTTTTTCTTGAACTCGATTGAACACATAAACAATAGTATGAATAACTTCTCTCCAATACTCTTCTAGTAGACCAACCTTTAAAATCATTGATCTAGTAGCTTCTTGAATAATCCTTTTCTTTCTTTCAACAACTCCATTCTATTGAGGAGTTCTAGGAGCATACAATTGCCTCTTTATCCCATGAACTTCGCAGAACATGTTAAACCCATTGGAGGTGAATTCACTACCTCTGTCAGACCTCAAATAATTTATTCTCAAATTTTCTTCATTCCCAACCATAGCCTTAAATGCTTTGAATCTATCTAATGCATCCTAATTCTCTCTAAGAAAAGTAACCCATGTACACATCTAGAGTAGTCACAATCGTAAGCTTTAAATACCTATCACCTTGTAAACTTATTACTTTTATAGGACCACAAAGATCTATATAAATCAAATATAGTAGTCTGGTAGTAGATTGTTCCTTTGACCAAAAGTAGTTTATGGCTTTCCTTTCAAACTGACAATTCTTTCAAATATCATTAATAGGATTTGTAATCCTTGGTAAATATCTTATAGCTTGCACAACACTGATCCTCGCAAAGTTTTTAAAAACTCATATGACACATCCTCTAGTGCAATAACCAACTATCATTAATTTGAGACATACAAAAATGCCTATCAACACCCTTAAGTTGATAAATGTTTCCTTCAAACTTATTTCCAATAGTAATCACTGTTTCAGATCCTTTCTTGATTTCACATCTTTCATCCTCAAGTACGGGATTATATCCTTTACTACACATCTATCCAACACTCAAGAGATTATTCCTCAAACTCTTAACATAGTAGACATCATCAGTATTATGCTTTCCATAAAAACTAACTGAACCTATTGCTCAGATATTATTACTAGCATCATGTCTCCAAACATAACTAAGCCTCCATTATATTTTTCAAGTTTAAAAAACTTACTCTTATCACTATAAACAACCCAGTAGTTCTTTTCCTATTTGGCATGAAGAGAAAAAATTACAGTATCTTCAAATTTCTCTAGAGAAATTTCCTTTACCTATCTTTCAGTATTAACAAAAGTAGATTCATCTTTTATAGCCAAGAAAAAGCATTCATCGTCATCAAAATCTCCATCATCAGATTCTTCATCTGAAATACGAACATCTTCATTCATATAATATGCTCTCTTAATCATCTTCCATTTTTTTTCTTTTCTTAATATATGTTTATTCTTCATACCTCTTTCTGAACATCTCAAGGCATAATGTCTTATTCCTCCACAACTAAAGAATTTAAAAGGTAACTTACCTTCATACTTGCTAGAGCCCTTTTTCATTATTCTTACAAAGTTAGCTTCTACTTCATCGAGGTTCTGTTAATCTGGATCTTCAGCTCTTATAGCCTTGAAATTAGTTTTTATCTTGCACCCATTTCTCAAGCTAGGCTTTCTCATTTCAAATGATCTTAGAGTACCCAATAACTAAGGGCATGTGCAGGATCATCATTGAAAAAATAGGCCCTTAAGTGACAATAAAATTCAGAAAAATTAGAGTTGGGCAACTTGATGCAAAATTTTGAATAAGTTAACTATATTATTTTAAAAATATGTAAAAATAGAATATCTTCAAAATTGAATGTAGTTTCTAAACTACTAGGTTTATTTTTATTTTAAAAAATCTATTTGGTGAAAATTTGAAATTTCAATGCAGTAGTACTTAAATTTGAGGGAAAAAATAAGAAGTAGGTGTTTGTCTGACCACCCTAACCGCAATAAAATGATAATGTTTTTTTATAATATTTTAGATATAAGTATAAGAATCATGTCCTAATGTAATGCATATGTTTTTGTAATTTTTTTCCATGTAAATAATTAATTATGATGTTTTTATTACGAATTTTTAAAAATATTAAAATTCGTATGTCTGATCACTTTAACTTGGTCAAAACTTCATGAAATTAAATTATTTTTCTTTCAATCCTATATTATTTGAAACATAGAATGTGACGCATGTTTCAGATTCAAATAATTTGATACCATTTGAAATCTATAGATTTATTTCAATTAGCCTATCAATCAGAACTTCAGTTGTAATTCAAATAGAAAATGAATAATAATTATTTATTAAATTCAAAGTAAATCATAATTTATATTCATGGAAATCTAAGAATCTCCTTTAAAAACCCTTTTCGTTTCATCAATTTTGGGTTAAAAAAAGTCGTCAACCACATGGCCCATCATATCACTTACATATCGCCACGTTTTGGCCTATCATGATCCTACACATACCCCTAATCTTTAATATAATTTTTGTAATCTATAAATGTAGAAACGTAAAATAGTTAGTTACATCATGCATCAAAATCCTGCTTTAACATCCAATTCTTCTATTAATCAATTAAATCAATTTATTGATTAATTCCCTAGCTTTATCATACTTAATTAAATAAATCAAACTATTTAGTAAAGTCCTTAAGTTCTTCTTATTTGATTCAATAAATTAAAATTATTTAAATCAAATATGACAACCCCTAAAAATCCTCCAAGTTAATTAATCTAAATTAATTAACCTCTAATCATAATCACCCATTCTCTAGCTTTTGACTCAACTTGAGTCAAATCTAAACTCTCAACTAACCCACCCACTTGCATGAATAAATCATTTCTTTAATATATTAATTCTTCTAATTACTTTCAAAAGGGCATCAAGATGGAATATTCTTCAAATTTGAATCTTCCCTCCAAAGGACATGTCCCTTCCAACAAAGCATTAAATGCTCTTACGCATGCTCTTACATGTCTCTTACACAAGTCAAATGTGGAATTTAATTCACCTTTCATCCCCCCTAAACATGTGATTTCATCCAAATTCAAATTTCAAATTGGCACATTGACCAAAATGTGCTCAAGCCTTCTCCTCTCACATCTTGACAAGTAGCATCTTGTCATTGGCTCATGAATGATCTCAAATTCATCCAAATCTCTCACTCTTCCAATATTGAATCTATAAAAGGAAGGCATTTCTACAACAACACACTCTCATGCAAAGTTATTCTCTTCATTTAAGAACTAATTTTGTCCATTATCACAACATTTTATTTCATCATTTGATTGGCAAGGGTTGGGAAATGACTTCTTTCTACACAAGAAAGTGGCATCAATCCAATATGGGATAGGTTTCCACTCATGTTTTATATGCTTCATTTAGGCTTTCTTGTTGTTTCAATGTCTCATTAATCATATTTAACTAGATGCAATATTTCATAAGGAATCTGGATTTGATATGTTTTGTGTGACCATGAAAATATTTGGCAAAAACTAACATGCTGCAGATTTAGCATCCACAAAATGGCACTAGAAGGAGGGCCTGAAAACTGAAATCCTTATAAATTGAACTAAGCCTCGATTATCATCATAATATTATGCTCTGATTGTGATTATTTAGTTTTAATTATAGGAATATAAGGTTTTTGTTTCTATTCACCTTTCTTTCATGCAATAGATAGAAATAAAATTCTATGTTTCTATTTACTTAATGTCGATTCAGGCAGGAATGTGTCATTGTGTCTATCTTAGACCGTAAGATTATTATTTTTAAAGTGTACCTTTCTCAATCTGATATTTCCTAAGAGTCTTCCAACAAATCTGATTTTTTTACAGGGTACACAAAGTGATTTTATGTTTTTGCACTCATACAAATCCTTATAGCCTATATCTATTTTGACACTAAGAACATCAAAGTGTTTTTTAGTATTTACAAAGTGAAAAGCTCTTGATGTGTCCTCTTGGTTTTGCGCTAGATTTATCTTGACATTGAATATGTGAGGCTTGTTTTGTATTGTATGCTTGATTTATTTCTTTAAATCATGAATAATATCATTCTAATAGGCAATATCTCTTATGTGCATCAAAAGAACAAATGCAGTAAAGTCTGACTTGAAAGAAGGCAAGCACAGATATACCTTCCGAATCACAAGAGGCCTTGATTGATAATCTTTTGAGTGTGGGTTTTGGAGAGTTAAAAGTTCACATCAAAAGTGCATAGGCTATTTATCTTGTCGCTTGCTTCACTTAGATAACTTTCAAAAGTCTTCAAAGTTGCAAGTTAATCAAGTTCCTTATGTTGGAGTTGAGAAGATACAACACCATAGAAGCCCAAAAGATCTTTGCAAGCAAATAACCTATTACAAGGAGAAGCAAAGAGAAGCAACAAAGGAAATGCTCAAGAATGTGGAGCAATGTATTCACCTGAAAATGTAAAATGAATAATGATACAAAAGATAGTTTTCAACTACATATAGATGAAAACCCTAAAAAGGAAAACCCTAGGCTTGCACAATAATAATTAATAAAGTAATTAATTATTATGCACCTAATGTTAGCTTAAGTGCAAAAGAGGTAAAAGGGAACTTTACGTAATTAAACAAATATTGTTTAATTAATAAAGTAAATATCCAATTACTCGAACACCCCCCCTTAAGATAGACATAGGGAGAAGCTAAAACCTAGAAGAAGCTACTGAAAGCAAAAGCAATGGGTCCCGACAACAAGGCCAGATCAGGTACCCAAGTATAATGAAATCTCTATGAAATGAAGAAAAGGAGAAAACCTAGTGGGAAAAACTCCTCTCCAAAAAGAGATAGAGCAACATACTGAAAGAAACATGAAGGAAGGAAGGCCTCATAAAGACCCCCCAAGGACAACTTCCTTCACCCCAAGCATAGAGCGCAATTGAAGATAGCACGAAGATGTAAAAGGTTTTGTGAAGATGTCTACAACCTGCTTGGCAGTGGGAATATACTCCAAGATGAGAGAACCATCCTGAATCAGTTGTCTGATGAAATGCATATGAAGCTCAATGTGCTTTATCCATTGATTCTCCATCGAGTTGCATGAAATGTGTATAGCACTTTGATTGTCACACCAAAGAATAGTGGGACTATCAGGAGGAAAACCAAACTCAGTCATCAACTGACGAAGCCATAAAATCTCCCGACTAGCAAGCATAGCAGCTCGGTACTCAGCCTCTGTAGATGATAATGCATGAGCATTCTACTTCTTGCATGACCATGTGATAGGACTAGAGCCAAGACGAAAAACAAAGCCAGAAGTAGACTTTCGTTCATTGACATCACTAGCCCAATCTAAGTCAGTGTAGCCAACAATGTGAGGATCCCTTGATGTGTAGTGAATGCCATATGAAGTGGTGCCTTGAATGTACCTCAAAATATGTTTGGCATCTTGCTAATGACTCTCATGAGGATCATGTGAGAATCGGGAGACAAGACCAACCGTAAAGGAAAGATCACGACGAGTGTGAGTCAGGTACAATAAATTGCCAACCAACTGCCTATAAAGTGTAGAATCTACTGAAGGAGTGGGGTAAGTAGTAGTCAAAACAACCCCTGACTGAAAAGGTGTGGGGGAAAGCTTGCAATCAAGCATGCCAAAGCACTGAAGCATATCAAGAGAATACTTCTACTGGTAAATGGAGATCCCCTCTGAAGACTGAATCACCTGAAGACCAAGAATATAGTGCAGAAGGCCAAGATCTATCATCTCAAACTGCTCCATCAAGGCTAGCTGAGAATTTTGAATCATAGAGGATGAGCTACCTGTGATGAGAAGATCATCAACATATAGCACAAGAATCAGGATCTCACCCTCAAGATGTTGAATATAGACTGTGTGATCAAAATGATAGCGAGTGAAACCAGTGGAGATCAAAAAAGAGTCCATCTTCTCATACCAAGCCCGAGGGGCCTGTTTGAGACCATATAATGAATGTTGAAGTTTGCAAACCAAAGAAGCATCATGAAAAAATCCCTGATGCTACTCCATATAGATATCCTCCTGTAGGTCACCATGCAAGAAGGAACACTTCACATCCATCTGAAAAATGAGCCATCCTCTAGAAGCTACAAGTGATAGTACAAAACAAATAGAATTCATCTTGGCGATAGGGGAAAATGTCTCAGAGTAATCAATACCCTCAACCTGTGAGAAACCCTTCGCAACAGGACATGCTTTCTACTTATCAATAGAACCATCAGCAGCATACTTGGTGCGATACAACCATCGACACCGAACCATCTTTCTGCCCTTAAGAAGAGGACAAAGATCCCATGTACTATTCCTCATCAAAGAAGAATACTCCTCCTCCATAGCACTATCCCACTCAGAGTGAACTATCACCTCTGAAAATATTTGAGGATCCTCTGAAAGAGCATGAGTCAAAAGACTAGAACCCATAGTATGAGAACAGGTGCGACGAGTGTCTGAAGGATCACCAGCCATAGATCCTACTGCCTCAATAGTAAAGTGAGCCCATTTGGGCCTCTGAGGTGGAGATGGGGGATCATCAATATCCACATCAGAATCATCCTCAAAATAATCCTGAAGAGCTACAGTGGATGGAGTAGGTAGTGAAGTGGACACTGGAGACAGGGTATCAACTGGAGGAAGGCGCTCATCAAACTGAACATTCCGTCGAAACAGGACCTCTCTAGAATCAGGATAAAACAACGTATACACCTTAACATCCTCACAATAGCCAACAAAACTGAGGGGTTGACTCTTCTGCTCCATAGCTCTCCTTTGAGCATCAAGAATAAAAACCCATGCCTCACTACCAAATACTCGAAATGATGAAATATCAGGCTTGTCATGAGACCAAGCCTCCTCAGGAGTCATATGTCGAATCGCCTTGTGAGGCATCCGATTCTGAATATAGTTGGCACAATTGACTACCTCAGCCCAAAAAGATGAATCCATGGACCTGGACTGAATCATGCAATTAGCCATCTCCCGTAAAGTCCTATTCTTTTGCTCAGCAATACCATTCTGCCGAGGGGTGTAGGGAACAAAAAACTAATGCTGCAAACCATGCTCAGTGCAAAAATCTTTGAAGGCCTGATTCACATACTCCCCCCTATTATATGTACGTATCTGTCAGATAGAAAGACCAGACTGCTTCTCTACAAATTTCTTGAAGAAACAAAAGGAATAAAAGACATCAGACTTGTACTTAAGAAAGTACAACCATGTGCGTCTAGAGAAGTCATCAATGAATGTGAGTACATACTTGGCCCCTAAAAAAGGAGCGGGGAATGACATGAGGTCACTATTAATCAACTCCAAGGGTTCCAAGGCACGAGTGGTACTTCCCTTCAGAAAGGAGTTTATGTGATGCTTTCCAAGCACACAACCATGACAAACACCGTCAGTGTAGGAAATCTGTGGAAGACCAATAACAAGTGACTGTGTACTCATCTGCTGAAGATATCTGTAATTGACATGGCCCAAACACTCATACCAAAGCTGACTCACCAAATCTGCATGTGCTATAAGAGATGAACCTGTACCCTTAGAAGGCACAAATCCATCAAATCTATAAAGATGAGATGCAGTATCAACACTACTGGTAGCCATAACCAAATCAGAATCATGGAGGTCCCGAATAACCACATCACATGGTGAGAACTCAGCTATCTTACCAGAGCCAGTGTGGCAAATCTGATAAATGGACAAGACATTCATCAAGATGTCAGGAACAACCATCACATCCTGTAGAGTGCCCCCATCCAAAGAGATAGAACCTAAACCCAAGACGGAAAGCTGTGAAGAGTCACCCAATGCAATCTTTGAAGTACCACAAGAGGAAAGAGAAGTGACCAACTGTTGAGTGTGAGTCATATGGTGAGAAGCACCAGAGTCTAAAATCCAAGTGGACCCATTGGTCGATGCTCTTGCAATGAGAGCATGACCCTTCGCTGTGGTGGAAGAAGAAGAAGACTGAGGTGAGGAGATGTGTTGTTGCTGCATGGCATCCTCTAAAGCCTCTAATCATTTTCAACACCTGGAAACTGGATGGCCTTGCTTGCCATAGAAACTGCAAGTGTCTCCTAATTTCTCCTTAGTCTTGGAGGAAGACTCACCAGACTTCGAAGATTTCCCATGTTTTGGATTAAATGGTGGTTTAGAATCAGACTTAGGAAGCATTTTGGAGGAATGCTCACTGCTTGAAAAATCTTTCTTGGGCCTCGGTTTCTGCTTCTATTTCCCCTTCGGTGATTGAGCAACCAATGCTTTGCTCTTTGAACTTGAGAGCATATCCATCTAAGAAAGGTGAGACTGTTCCTAAGACAAACGCTCACAAAACAAATCAAAGGTAGGCATGGTAAAACTAGCACCCAAACCATCCATGGTGGAGTAGGAGGAAGCAAATATCTGAAATGGCCACGAAGCTTCGAAAGAATCAATTAAATGCACTCTGTGTCTGTCTTGTTCTTTCCACAACCCTGTAAAATAGTGCGGATAGTTTTGAACTTGTTCAAAAAATCCTCAATAGTGGGAAATGAATCAGGTAACAATGAAGTCAGCTCTGCCTCAATCTGTAATGCGCGAAACTCATTAATGGCCCCAAAAACTATCTCAAACTTCAGCCACATGGCTCGAGGAGTGAGCAAAGCATCAAGGTGAAAAAAAAGAATGTCTGAAACATGCATGCATAACAAACCCATAGCTTCATCCATCTTGTTCCTGTGTTGCATAATCTCAAAAGGACACTGCAACTGAGGCTGAACCTCATCTAAACAAGACCATAACCCTCGTGGCCTGAGTAGCCTCATCATACGAGACTTCCAAGTGTGATAGTTATGTGATGTGAGTAGCTCAACTGAAGAGTCTGCCATGAAACCCTGCACCTGTACCTGTTTGTGTTTTTTATTATTATGTGATCTTTTAGAATAGACAGAAGATGCAGAAGGGTTTGTATTTTTGAGAGTTTTGGTGTTCTAGTTTTTTGATATAAATGACATAAGGCAAGAGAAAAACACCCCCCACAAAAGATAAACCCAAACCCTAATACAAACTGAGAAGAAGGAAGCAATGCATAAGCAAAAAATACTTCAAAAAAATTTTGTGTACCTGGTGAAAATTCTGATAAAATAGATCACATAATTGAATAGAGCATGTTGAGAGCTTTCCAAGCCTATTCAAGTTTGAAAAATGGAAGTCCGTTTGCATCTTCTATGACCCCGAAAGTGAAGAAAGAAGACCTCACTTTGACTAGTAAAAAATATCTAGACTGGTAAATTTTTTATAAAATAACCTACACCATCAGATCAGTATCGAAACCAAGCTTTCCAACGCTTCTTCCTATTTGAAAAACGCAGCTAAAACGCCCGAGTTATGCCCGATTTCGTGAGAGAGCAAAAAAAATGCCCTATTAGACCCCTTTAGCACCTGGGGGCTAAAAAAAATGGCCCCTGGTCCTGGGCGGACCAGGGGGCTGGGTGGGCCGGACCTGCGGTCACCATATGACCCGGCGGCAGGGGGGTTAAGCCCACGGGGGCTGGAGGGGCCGACTCGGGTCGCGAGCTCGGCGGGGCAAGTCGGCAGCTCGAGCGGTGCTGAGCCGCGGGATCGGCTCAGTGAGTAGGGGCGGTAACAGTCGGTGGCGCGTGGTGCGAAAGGGTCGGCAGCAGTGGGAGCTTGATGTTGAGCGGGTGTCGGTGAGACGGCAGAGCGGTGCCCGCTTGGCGACGGCGCGGTGGTGGCGCGGGCGAAAAAAAATGCACGGGCCACAAAAAACCTTTGTTTTTTTTAAATTTTTTTTTTGCGTTTTTTTCTGAGGGGGCCGTACGGCCAAACCCTAAATTTTTTTTTGCAACCCTGGTTGACTGTGGCCAAAATCGATGATTTGACAGTCGATTTAGGGATTTTTGGGCGCTACGAATCCAATGGCACTGTCCATTTGAGCCCAAAGTGAACCTAAAATTCAGAGTATGCTGATTCCACAAGAAGAAACCTTAGAACCCTAGATTTGCTTCCAATGCAAAAATCTCAAAACAAGAACAAGCAGCTGCAAATCTAAAGCTCTGATACCATGTTGGAGTTGAGAAGATACAACACCACAGAAGCCCAAAAGATCTTTGCAAGCAAATAACCTGTTACAAGGAGAAGCAAAGAGAAGCAACAAAGGAAATGCTCAAGAATGTGGAGCAATGTATTCACCTAAAAATGTAAAATGAATAATGATACAAAAGATAGTTTTCAACTACATATAGATGAAAACCCTAAAAAGGAAAACCCTAGGCTTGCACAATAATAATTAATAAAGTAATTAATTATTATGCACCTAATGTTAGCTTAAGTGAAAAAGAGGTAAAAGGGAACTCTACATAATTAAACAAATATTGTTTGATTAATAAAGTAAATTTCCAATTACTCTAACACCTTATCGGTTTCGACCATCATTTCATGATTTCCTGTCAAACTTTGCTCCATATCATGATCTTTTGTTACTCACTTTGAGTTTCTCAGCTTTCATGTGGAAAGAACAAATCAAATCATGATGCGACCACA
This sequence comes from Sequoiadendron giganteum, assembly GCA_007115665.2. Taxonomy (NCBI): domain Eukaryota; kingdom Viridiplantae; phylum Streptophyta; class Pinopsida; order Cupressales; family Cupressaceae; genus Sequoiadendron; species Sequoiadendron giganteum. Next base: position 523,029,993 of record CM021100.1, on the reverse strand, counting down.
CTAAAATCCGAACCCCCCTTAACCTGCTCATCGGAACGTGGGGAAGCTATTAGGAAAACCGCATAGACTTCTAGTTAAAGGATATGGAATTCGGTTTACGCGTGCCCATTGCATAAGTTAAAAAGTTTCTTACACCTTCTCAACATTTACTTTTGCGCATGAATTTCTAATTAGGAACATATGCTCTATCTGATGAGCTACAAGCACCAGATCATGATTCAAAATCATGTCAAATTAGATTTGAAGTCTAGTTCGAGTTCGACTATCGACAAATGTTTTTTGATTCCTTGTTTTTTCATTGAGCCAATAGCTATCAGGTATCTTTTGATTTTGTCTTTCCTTTTCACGAGAACAACAACCCCTACATTTACGTTGAAATAGTTCCTTGAGAGTAGATGCATTTTTTGCGTTGTTTGAGATGGGTCTTTGAGGAATTCTATTGAAAAATTACCATGCCTTCTCTCTACTTCGCCTTTATGCCTGTACTATGAAAAAATAAAATAAATGGAAGCATAGAGGGGGCACATGAACTATTTCCACAAAAATCCACATACTAGCACTGCTAATCACTTCTTATTTATTATTTGCAAGAGACATCATTTTGAGGCATTTCATGTGCCTTGTCTATACTATCGCACTTTGCACATAGGCATACCAATGAAATTTTCTACTATAACATCTAACAAATATTTGTTTTTATCATTTTCCATATCCCATTCAAAAGCTCCCATTATGGCTTTAAACTCGGCAATCACATTTGGTTAAAAGTCTTTTCAATAATTCTTCTTTTTTAAAAAGAAGAAAATATGTGGTTGGTGCATAGCCAGTAATCATGGTATTTGACGAGATCACTTCTCTTTGAATCTTATTTCACATAGTTCGCCAAGCAAGCAACCCATTTCCGCATCTTTATCTCCATACTCCAGATGCATGTCAACCAAGGCGTCTAGTCAATACTTCCATATTCTCCATATATGGCTAACAATCTAAAAAACATTGAAAGGAATTCAAAGCTTTAACATTGTCAGCATCAGGAATTATTTTTTGCACATACTAAGTCGCTATAAAGCATGTGTTTGATTTTTTGAAAGCATTTTTTTTCTATGAATCTAGTTGGTGCATTTAATATGATCTTGACACTATAGGAGACGGTGTCAGTGTGATCTTCTTGAAGAGTCTTATCATCTAAGGTTCTTGCTTGCTAGATTGGAGAAGTGAAAGATCAATAAAAGAAAAGAGATCTCTTTAGAAGGCGGGCCAAGCAAAGAAATATTGACTCCACTGCCTATTGCCAAGTTGTATTTAATGGTCTATGAGATGTTTAACTATCCTCAAATTTCTTGTTGACTAAGCAAGAGTCTAGACTGAATGTTCGTTGTTTTTACTAGGAAATCGATTGCTTGTTCTTAATGACGCTACTAGCTTGGAAGGATCATCAGGTTCTCTATGTCAAAGATTAAGCACCTTGTTTCTTTTTTTATTTTTGTAATTTACAATTGCTACGTTGACTAAAAGGAAAATGATAAATACATTGTTTCATTCCTTTAATATGCCAAATAATGAGCAAAGCAGGTATTTCCCGGAATTTAGGAAATTGTTTAGCAAGCATTACTTATACCGAACCAAAATTATTGTTTAAACTCATAGAAATCAAGTTAATTTATGCAGTTTAATTTTTTCGATGGTATAATATATTGATTAAACTCAAGGGTGACAAAAATAGCAGAGGCAATGGAAACAATGAGAAAAAATAAAAAATAAAGCATGGATAGAAAACACAAAACATATATTCAAAAAATTGTCTATCTGAAACAAGGAATACATCATTTAGGTATTTTGCAAGCATACTTTATTGTGGACTAATGTCTATTTAAGCCATTATCAATACATGAGACATTTTATAAATTTTTGGGGAGGAGGAACTCTGGCATTAAAATTTATCATTGAACGCATTCATGGTGTTTAAAAGTGTATTCGCTATGATAAGTTATTATTATTTTTTATTTTTTGAAATAAATCTTATTTATCATAGCTTTGTGATGTTATAGGAAAAAATTTAAGGTTGGCATTGCAGTGGAGCATCGAAGTTTGAAGAAGATTAATCTTTGAACATCAAAATGAAGAATTAAAAAATAAGCTTTTAATGCTTACTATGATAACTTGAAGGCTCTAACTCCTGCTTTCATTTTTTGTTTTGAACCAACTCAATTCAAATTTTGGGTTTAAAATCAATCACTGACTTGATCTCTTCAACTTGGTTAAAATTGGACTTAGAAAATCACTAGAATTTTAATTTGGTCTAAAAATGAACAAACAATTTCACACTTCCTCTTGGTGCTATAAAACAAACTCATCATTGCTTTGAGGCTTAAAACAAACTTGTTCTTTCAGTGTTTTGTTATCATTTTTGCAATTAATGTGTACGCACTTCTCTTGCAGTTCACAATGATCTTGAGAACCAAAATCATTTCAGTGACATTGATTGTCTAAAAGGTTACCTACACATTTTGATTTAGGTTTAAAATTAAACAAAACTTGTCTAGTGTGAGAAAAAGGAATTGCGAGTGTTCTCTCTTTGTTCACACAAACAAAGATGATCGAACTATGAATGCACTTACTCGCTATTGTGCACCTTTAGAGAGCCTCCCTTGGTGGGAAAAAGTACTCACCCATAGGGAACGACTCAAACGGGAATGGGCTAGAGCCAAGCTCTTCCAAACCGCTATATAAAATTGTGTTCACAGTGAAATCTATGGACAATGTGAAGTGGTGCATGATAACTCTCCCCTAGTATCCATGTGATATGAAAAGCCCTTGTTCTAAGGGTTGGGATATCTCTCACAAGGATTTTATCATTGCATCCCCTAAATTGGATGCCCTTATTATGAACTTTTTTTTTTCGGCCAAAAAATCCCAATATTTGTTGGCATCAGGAGTTTGGACCTCTAGAGTCATCCCACATTCTTAAGACTCCCAGTAGAAATGAGAATTATGCCATGGGAGATTCGTGGGTAGTGATGCTTCGCTGAACCAAGAAGTGTGTGTCGTGGAGGGGAGCCAATGTGGTCAAGAATCTAATCAATCACTAAGAGTAAGCGTAGCTGGATTCGTCCAAGTGGGAGCTCAATAGATATTTTCTTTTCCATCCTAAGATTATGCAATATTTGAGTCAGTTAAACACTTTGCGTGGATCCAAAACATTCAATGAATCATCAGAATCTCAAACCCTTTGGAACAACAAATACCTTGGAGGTGCCCACATGTTAATGCTTGTCCCTAGGGGTTTTTATCTCTAGAAGGCTTGTAAACATTCAAACATCTCAATTTGTTTCTCCCAAAGTCAACAACAGGTAACCTTTGCCTTGATTTCCACATAATACACTTTGTGGGATAAAAGAAAATTAGGACATTGGGCATTCAGTTTGAAAAATATAATCAAGATAGTACTTGTGTCAAAAGGAACTGAATCTAAGCAAGATAACAGAAAATTGAACCACACATGTGTTTGTTCTCTTTTGGGTCATATCATTTTCATGCAAACATTGGTCTTTTGGTTTGAATCACTCCTAGGGAAAAGCATGTTCTTCAATATCTTGGTCTAGTCAACAAATCCTCTTAGGTTCATCTAGGATCAAGTCAAAGACTTCACCCATCTCAAACATCAATCAAATCTCATCTCACTAAAAAACTCTTGGAAACTTTGAAAAAATCACTTATGCTAGACTTTTGGGAAAAATCAAATCACTTTTTTTGACTTAACACACTTAGTCAAACCATCATCTTATGCGCAATTTTACTCTATGATAACACAACTTCCTAGGGTTTACAATCTCATTATCACTTTGCTTGACTTAACACACTTAGTCAAATTATCCAATCCATAATCACCTTGTTTGAATTAACATTCTTAGTCAAACTACCCCCTCATGTACGAGTTTACTCCAAGATAACACAACTTACTAGAGGTTACAAGTGCATTATCATCTTGTTTGACTTAACACACTTAGTCAAACTATCCTCAATCCAAATCAAATCAAATCAAGTCCTAAAGTCTAGCATTGATCCAAAGTTCCTAAAATTTTAAACACCCATATCATTCACCCCTTTCATCATTTATCTCATCATTGGTCCTAAACCCCTCAGAGGTCAAAGAAGGTCAAAACACAAGAAAAAAATGGAGTTTAAACTTGACTCATACATCATGAGTAATCTGATTCAAACAAACTATGCGATTCTCGCAATGCCAATTGATTGTCAAAACTCATATTTATGCAATCCATACATGGGATCATTATCTCCTACAAGCTTCAATGATACAACAAATGTGAGTATGCACAATTGGAATGTTGGAACACCTTTTCCAATGGTAGATTTAAATCCAAGTCCAAACCTACAAATCTACCAACCAACCAATCAAGGCATGAATCTTACAAACAACATTATCCCACCAAATCCTATCTTACCAATCATGGGCATTTCGAATTCACACTAGGTGAACTTCGGGATAGATTTGTTTGTGAATCAAACCAATGTTGTTCACAATCCGAGCAATACATTCACAACTCCATATGTTGATTCAATTCAAGATAACACCACACAAAATCAAAGTTCCCGAAATAAAGGTAATGTGTTTCCAAACCACAACAATGTTCAATTTCAATCTATCATGCCAAATCTAAACATTGCACCGAATTAGAGCATTATCCAGAATAAACTTGTCCATGATCCCAGGCAAGCACCACAAGGATAGATTCCAAATATGCTTGAACAACAACCAAATCATTTATATAAAAGGTGTCAAGATCAAGATCAAGATAAAATTTTGCGGAATCACATTACTTCACTTGCCAAAGTAGTTGATCCATTGTGCTGAGAGACATCTCCACCCCAAAATCAATACACTCTTCGAGTGGTTGAACCATGTCATAAAATTATTGAGTTGTCTCCACAATCATGTCAGGAACAATATCTCCAATGGCAAGAAGTGGGATATCAAGATCAACGAAATCAACAACAAACTCAGTCACCACATCTCCAAAATCAATCGCCATAAGTTCAATTTAAAGTGAAAATCTCACAAGGTAACAAACTAAAATACACACCACTTGGGGAACCAATCGAATCAGTCATGCAACTATTGATACAAGAAAATCTCATTAAAATCCCTATTTATGTGAATTATCAAGAGCCCATTGTGAAACCACTAGGGTATGATGAGAAGAACTTTTGTGATTTTCACAAAGTAAAGGGACACACAATATCAAATTGTATTAAGCTCAAAAATATCATCCAAGACTTGATTGATCAAAAGCTAATAGCTATTGGGGACAATAGTCAGAATTCAACCACCAGCGATAACATTAACAATCTCTCCATAATTGTTGAAAGCAATGATCAAAATCAATCCATCAATGAGCACTGTGAAGATATGTCTACCCCATCCATTGATCAAATCAACATTCATCAAGAGCCACTTTTTAGTGGCCTATTTCAAGATGTATTGACATTATTTGATCCTATTCACATAATCCAAGATCTATTGACCAATGATCATGTTGACAATGCCTCTACATCATGTAATGAGTTAGAGAACATATCTCAAGAAATTATTCCAAAGAATGATCAAAATCTATCACTAAGGTCTACCAATGGTCCTTCCCAAGACATATTGACATCCCTCAACCTCATGATTGAGGATAGTGAAGGAATCCTCAAAAATCAAGAGGATATTAAGCCACTTCCCATTCCTAATGACGATGTCCAAAAACCCTTTGTAAGCAATCCATCCTTTGAAATTGATCCATGTCAAGAACTTGATCCAAAACATGTCGAAAGCAATTCTAGAATTAGTCAAGATCAAGAATTTGTATCTCCCAGATACTAGAATGATCTATTGGGCACTCTTTTATCTATACGAGATGTCATAAATGAGGATCATATCCATATAGAACATATTCCTCCATCTACCCATGAGATAGTTTCTTTGGATGGACACGTAAATGATCTTCATTCAAAACAAGAGTCTCATACTCTTGATATCATTACCAAGAAAAAAGAGTCTCCTACTCTTAACATTTGTACACACAACCAAAATATGGAAAAATATGGAAACATATCAAAATAAAATCATGAAGAAGGCTTCTATAGAAGCTGTAAATCAGAAATATCCTATGGACACCTAGCATAAATAGATTATGAAGAAGGCTTCTACAGAAGTTGTGAATCAGAGACATCATATGGAGACATATCAGAAGGCTTCTACAAAAGTTGCAAATCAGAAACATCTTATGGACACCTAACAGAAATAGGTCATGAGGAAGGCTTTTACAAAAATCGAGAATCATAAACAACATCCTATGAAGTGAGTCATGAGGAAGGCTTTTATATGGACAATGAATCATCAACACTTCTTGAGGAAGCATTACAATCTGATATCTCACAAGATCAAGCCAAAGATATCAATCAAGCATTCATCCCCAATGTGGAGGATCCTATCACTTATAAACTTGGATCACTTACCTTTCTTAGAGAAACGTATCTCATCAATAAAGAAGTTGTCACTTTTGAAGATCTACCATAGAGTAAAGAAGGAGTAGCACCTTGTTTCCAAGGTAAATCATATCCTATTGCACATAAAAAAATTGAAGAGATGAGTTATCAAGGAAAAGGATTAGGTCTGCATGAATAGGGTGTCTTGGAACCAATACAAATTATTGGCAATCCTAAGCATCAAGGCCTTCGTTATTCGACAGTCAAGGGATATAAAAAAATAACAATACTTCCACAAAACTGGGGGCAACTTTGTCTCAAGAAAATATCAACATAGGGAGCACGAAGGATCCTTATGATGAAACCAATGCCAATACTATGACCTTCCATGTCACGAATCTTCATCCACCCATCACCCCATCTACGAATTGGGACCAACATTAAAAGAAGCTAAGAAGCATATCAGACAAATAAAATACACTTGGATACCAAAGAATACAAAGAAAGATGATCCCCATCATGCTCCATTAGTCAAAGAAACTATAGGGAAAAATAAAAAAGGAAAATGTAGAATTCTCAAGCAACGTACAAAGTATATTGAGTTGTTGGTACTAATTCCAAGCACACTTTTTATCCACTCATAATTTCTCATCTTCCCAAGTTTGGAGAGTCAAAGGTTTCAAACTATCGACCAATCCATAATTTAGTCCTAAACACACTCCACCATCCATGCCTCCACGCATGATATCCAATTCTCACATTGACCATATGTTGGCAATGACCCTTCATCATAAGGATTTAGAAGGCACTATATCGTGATGTGTGGCCAAAGACAAAGTTAACTCCGGTATCAGTAAAGCATAAAAAAATTCTGAAAATTTTCTTTCAAGTGCACGTATCTTGGCAAAGCAACTTCTTCAAGTAGGATATCGATGGCACATTATGAAAAAAAATCAATGTCAGCAGTACCAAGCAATTCAACATCAGCTTAAAATCTCTCAGAAAATACAAAAAATATCAAAAAATATAAAAATCCATAAAAATCAAAAAAAGGATTGAAAATAGTAAAGAAAAAAATCATCCTCTAGTGAAAACCACTATGGTGGTCCTTTGGGAAAGTACCATGATGAAAACTTGGAAAATAGACATCATGAGTAGAATCGAGCATTTGCATGCGTCATTTCAAGAGAAATCATCTTATCACATCCATAATAAAGCCAACGTCCCAGCCATATAATCCGCTCATCCACGAACCATTTATCCAATCCATTGTCATCTATCTACCTTATATAGATCTTGATGAAGGTTTTGTGCATACTTTATACTTGCTTATGGTAAACATCTTGACATGGGTCATTTTCATTGATCCCATCCTACCCAATGTTATCTGAGACTTGAAGAATTATCTGAATGAGCATTCGTCTATTCGAACACCTTATCTTGTCACAAGATAATCCTTAGCATCCTTTGCATGCTTACCATATCTATCTATACATCTATCCAAGAATCCACCCATGGTTGTTCAAACATTGCTAGACACTGGGGGCAAATATTTGCATCTTGCTTCGAGAATAAATCTTGATCTATAGCCTCCAACTTATTTGGTGATTTGAACATTAGGAGACGAAAAATTAGATTGGCCAAAGAATTCATGAGCCAAAAATCCAAATCCCTAGCCCATGGCATATTTTGACAGGAAGACGTTCTTGATGCAGCTTTATCTCTCATCTAACATCAATCCAAACAATTCATATCATTCACATCTAATGTGCATGTCAGCATCACATCAAATCATCAAATCAATTTTGTTCCAAATCAAGCTTCATCAATCTTGATCAATCGAATCCAATCAATTATCACCTTGTTTGACTTAACACACTTAGTCAAACTATCCCCTTATGTACAAGTTTACTCTATAATAACATAACTTCCGAGACTTTACAAGTGCATTATCACTTTTGTTTGACTTAACATACTTAGTCAAACTATTAATCCATCAATCCAATCGATCAACATTAATCTTGGTTTTCAACAAAATCCCAAAACAAAGCATTGATATTGTCATGCATATCCATATCCAAACCATCAAAATTGTGCGAAAATTCAAAAACATTTCAAAAATTGATGAAAAATCCAAAACATAAAAAAATAAAAATAAAATAAATAAATAAATAAAAAACATGTTGAAAATCTGAAAAAGTCAGAAACATGTCAGTCAAACTAGGTCATCTTTGAGCTTGAACATAGGAAAGGTTAATCTTTGATCATCCCCCGAGACATTTAGGTCAGTCCTTTAGGCGTCTATTGCAATGACAATCCGTTTGCCCATCTATTTAAGCGTTCATCACAATGAAAATTTTTTTGCCCATCTATTTAGGTGTCTATCGCAATGGAATTCTATTTTCCCATCTATTTAGGCATCCTTCGTAATGGCAATCCATTTTCCCATCTATCTCATTGGCAGTCAAGTCAATTATCATCCAAACTACGTTGTCTTTGAGCTTAAACGTAGGCAAGGCCATCCTTGATTGGTCCCCGAGACACAAAATCCAAAAAAATTCATAAAATTTTGAAAATACCAAAAACATTTGTAAAACATTGCAAAATTCAAAGAACAGCCTCAAAAACATTCAAAAAACACCAAAAACATCCAAATATTTGAAAAAACCAAAAATGGTGCATCTGTCTCATCTCACTTTCACCCGTAATAATCATCTCTCATAATAAATCAATCATCATGTTCATCCTCAGACGAGGAAATCAGAAGAAATTCTAGTAGGTTCAAAAGTGAATGCTTAATCTTTAAACTCTCGAGTCTAGATCTGTAAGCAAGCAAGTTTGTCAACTCAGAGTATGAATAGCTTATCATCTAATCAAAATATCATCAAAACCCTAATCACAACATTTCCTAGGAATGCGACCTTCCTGCGATGGACATCAGTATTAGGTATCACCTTAGTTTAGCCTTGGCTAGAGGTATGAAGAACATCAACTTGTTTGTTTACTTTATCTTGGTCTTTTTGACTTATCTTATTTTGTGCTCATTCCAAGGACCTCTCAATGATGCCTAGATAAAATAGGTTTAGAGAGAAAGGAATGGGGCAATGATCATTATATTTTTGTCTATTGTGCTTGTTGGATGTTCTTGTAATATAAGTTGGTGAATACTTTCTTTGTTGGGTCCGTCCTAGCAAGGTTTTCGTATGTCAAGTGTGAACAAGAGCACTCATATCTGATTGTTGATTCAAAGTCCATCACACTAGGCGCAATTCCATCCTGGTTCTTTATACCTTGATGCATCACACCTATGTGTGTTATCAAACATAAGGAAAGTTATGCTCTTTATCTCTCCCATCACTGGATAAGAAATACATCATCATCTTTCATCATCATATCTAATAAAGTCTCGACGACTAGTGGACTTGTTGGACTTCTGCATCTTCTTTGATTCAAGGGTTGATCCCTCTCATTCTTCTATCCTCTTTCATGCTAACAATGCATCCATCTTGCATCCTGCATAATCATGTCATATCATCATCCATCTCATCCAATCTCACATGCATTGCATAATCATTTAAGATGTTTAAAATAATATAGATTTGTTATTCTAAACATCTTCCAAACATCTCATTTACATCATCATTATCATATAGATCTGTTAGTCATAACCATCCATACATCCATTATGAACCTCTTTATCATGAGATCGACCCTCAAATTCAATGTCAAGCTCGATCTCTTGAGGGGTAAATGTACTGACATACTTATTTCCACTGGGGCATCCGAAAAAATCAAAAATTTTTTAATTTCAATGATGGCAACTTCATTCTTTGAACCAATGCAACAAGTACATTCCGTCAAAGAGGGGAAAAATGTAGACATGTAAAATAATCAACATCAAGCATCTAAATCCCGCTTTAACATCCAATTCTTCTCTTAATCAATTAAAATAATTTATTGATTAATTCCCTAGCTTCATCATACTTAATTAAATAAATCAAATTATTTAGTTAAGTCCTTAAGTTCTTCTTATTTGATTCAATAAATCAAAATGATTTAAATCAAATATCAAAACCCCTAAAAATCCTCCAAGTTAATTAATCTAAATTAATTAACCTCTAATCATAATAACCCATTCTCTAGCTTTTGACTCAACTTGAGTCAAATCTAAACTCTCAACTAACCCACCCACTTGCACCAATAAATCATTTCTTTGATTTATTAATTATTCTAATTACTTTCAAAAGGGCATCAAGATGGAATATTATTCAAATTTTAATCTTTCCTCCAAAGGACTTGTCCCTTCCAACAAAGCATTAAATTCTCTTACACATGCTCTTACATGTCTCTTACACAAGTCAAACTTGGCATTTAATTCACCTTTCATCCCCCCTAAACATGTCATTTCAGCCAAATTGAAATTTCAAATTGGTACATTGACCAAAATGTGCTCAAGCCTTCTTCTCTCACATCTTGACAAGTGGCATCTTGTTATTGGCTCATGAATGGTCCCACATTCATTCAAATCTCTCTCTTCCAACCTTGAATCTATAAAAGCAAGGCATTTCTACAACAACACACTCTCATGCAAAGTTATTCTCTTCATTTGAGAACTAATTTTGTCCATTATCACAGCATTTGATTTCATCATTTCCTTGGCAAGGGTTGGGAAAAGGCTGATTTCTACACAACAAAGTGGCACCAATCCAATATAGTATAGGTTTGCACTCATGTTTTATATGCTTCATTTGGTCTTTCTTGTTGTTTCAATGTCTCATTTAGCATATTTAACTAGATGCAATATTTCATAAGGATACTATATTTTTTATGTTTTTTATGACCATAAAAATGTTTGGCAAAAACTAACATGCTGCATATATAGCATCCATAATAAATTCCTCAGTAGAAGATACCTTTCGACTATATGCATCAGGGAGAGTTCTAAGAGTCTTCTTCACAATCCTAGGTTCTTCCACTGTAGCACCAAGTCCTCACATTCCACCTACCAGCTCATCTATTCTTTGTACATAGGATTTAATGTTCTCGTCTTCAAAAATATGCAAGAAATCGAATTGTTCCTCCAAGATCTACAACTTTGCTTCTTTGACTTTCATCTCTTTAATTAATCTTTTCCAATGCATCCCAAACTTGTTTAGCAGTATTTACATTTCCAACTTTAATCAACTCAGATTGTGATAGACTATTCTTCAAAATGAGATTTTCCTTATTGTTTGCTTCATGTGCCTTAATCTCAGAAGCTGTACTCGAACCATTAGCAGGAGTAGTGTATATAGTCTTATAAGATTTCTAAACATCATATCCATAGTATTCCTAATATCCATCCATCTTTATTTTCCAAAGGGAATAGTTGGTCCCATTAAAGCTAGGACACTCAATAGTGATTTTTCTCTCCATCCCAAGCCTTCCTTAAGCGGTTAAGATCTTCTCCAAGGAACTTGGCTCTGATACAAATTTTTGAACAAGAAAACTAAGAGGGGGTGAAGCAGTTATAGTAATTAAAACTTCCACCAAAGGTTAGATCAATTAACATTCATAAATTTCCCTTTCTCTGCTAATATGATTAATCATTAAGTGTAAAAGCATAAACTAAAATAAGAAAAAACCATACACACAAAAACACCAAATTTACATGGAAAACCCAATAAGGGAAAAACAACAATGAGGATTGTCTCATAATATAAAGAATATCAAAACCGAATACAAATTCCCACTGCCAAAAAATCTCATTACCAAAATAGGACTCATTGTTTGGAACAAGACTCACTATCTAGTAAGGGTAACCGCCTGGAAGGGATCACTACCACAAAATTACAAAAGAAGAAAAAATATATTTGTTACATAGAGAAAAAATTCTCAATGCAACAAATATTTTGACCAGAATTCGATCACACACTTGCAAACATGCCTGAATGATAGAGTACACCTGCATCTCACTCCCTCCAAAAACTTGCCACATGAATTTCTCATTCCACTCAAACTCACATCACACACACACACAATTTTACATCTATCTCACATCTATCCTTCTCTTGAATTCATTCAAACCTTTCATAAACATCTTAACTTATATTTATACCATCTTCAACCTTGAAACTCATCCAAGGTTTGCCACATACTATTTGTATTTATAAATTCAAATTAGGTTGGTGCCGAAAAATTCTATGTGGAATTAGAATAAGGTTGACCCAAACATACACTTAATTAGGACCTAAATAAGTCCCAACACACTTCATCATGCTTCATGAACTTTGTAAGTAGTGTTTACCATAAGCTCAAAAAATACCAATGTAAAAAACATAAATCGATTAAGCACACTCAACCTTAACACGATCTAATATTTTTGGTCAAAAAAATTAGCTTGAACATGACCTCATCAACTTATCCTGAGAACTACAAGTCATAAAACCCAAACAAGAAGAAACCCAAAGCAACTACATTTCTCTTGGACCTCAGCTAGATACATAGAAAATCGTAGTTCACAACTGGTGAATATATCTCACACTGTACAATGATCTAGAAACCAAAAATTTAGATATAATAACTTCCAACAATCACAAACAATACCTCATATCCTAACTAGAATAGTAGCACATTCTAGAGTGAAACCCAGAGAAAACACTGAATACCTACAACCTTTCTTTATTACAATTTTATCAATATCGTTGACATATACAACCAATAACCAAAATTCATGACATCAATGACAACAACAACTAGTTGACCAATTGACATCAATGACACCACCTTTATACTTGCAACATTTTTGTGTTCAACTATTGGTCAATTTATGTTGGATATAAAAGTTAGAGATAACAAAAAATTGATAGTCTACAAACCACAATTAATGTATTTTTTTTTCAACTATTACAAGTACTATGATTAAAATTTGGCTAAATTTTTTAAAATTCAAATTATGAACACTTCTTAGTATATTTTCTTATGTGGTAAGTTGCATGATGAGTCACACCTCCAAACCTTAGTTATAGGTAAATGAGAGGCTAGTCCAAATTTCAAAAAAATAAATGTTCCATGATATCCTCACAAAGTTAGCCCACATGACATTGACCCCTCTCTCATACATATAATTTATTTTTTCAAATTTAGAAAAAAATAAAACAAGATCTTAGAGCAACATAGTTATTTTCTAGTGTTCACAAGCCTTTTTTGAGAAACTATGTATTGTCACAAATAAATTAGCCACCTTGAATATGATATTTGTGATAATGTCAATCTCACATTTTTGTTTCTACAATAGGACTAAGTGAATTATTAACTAGTATACTATCTTTATGTACATAGACTTCCATTAACACAATTCCAATTGATGAACTATGGATTAATCACTGAACAAGAACCTACTCTCACTTCATAATAAAAGTTTTGAAAGAAGAGTTGTATAACTGTGCCACATTTGTTACAATCATACTTGATTTTCTACAATTAAATGAAATCCTAAGCTTCCTAGTCACTAGCCCTCATCAAGAAAATATGCATTGTGTTTTCCTTGAAAATTCTGATGAATTTTTTTTTCTAAGTCACTATAGACAATGTTAATGTTCTATATCTTAAACTCAACTCACAAATTAATGGGATATGACTTAATTTATGACCACAGATCAATTTATGTGACTCTCGATATTATCCATGCTCTTTGGTAGATTGGCTACTATTTTTCCATTCCTAGTGCTACTTGAATTTTTCATCCTCTAAAGTTCCACTTCAACATTGGCGAGTAGTTTCTCGCTAATTTCATTTTTTTATTTTGTTAACTCTTTTCTACAAGTGGCTTTCGATTCCAAAAATTCTTTTGAACAATTATAATACAAAAAAATCAAAACCAATAAAGAAAAGGAATAAATAAGCAAAAAAATAAATTATTGATAATTTGTTACAAAACAAACATTGAAAATACCACTCATAGTATGCTACCTTTTGTTGCTCTTAAATTAGCTTGACACAATTTTCTGAGGTTCTTGTTGGGACATAATAGATTAGGGGTTCTATTGTTGTCCTATATGGAACATGTAAAAATAATTACTATGATATACTAGTTTTGTCTCAGATGTAGCATCATTTTATGCCATATACACCAAACCAAGACCTAGGTTGAACCATATATGGACAAGTTGCAAAGATGTTGGGGTTATTATTAAAGGAATTAATTTTCTTCTATATAGAAACTAAAAACTCTAATTAACACTAATAACAAAACTGATATAGTAAATAACACTTTTCTTCCAATAGAAACTTATCCTTGCTCCCAAAAAATTGTCTATGAGCACTTGAGAAAATATAATAACCTATAAAGATATTTACAAAAGAAGTTCCAATTTCCTCTCATCTTCCTTCGCAACAACCTATGCATGAAGAGTCTGCATTTAAAGTCAAATAGAGAAGCCTAGTATATGAAATCAAATGCTTGTTGGATGTTGGGTTACATGCTTAGAGGCCTATAAGTGCTTGCAAGGAAATATAGAATTAGTATGACTCATAAGGGAAAATCAATATGCAAGCAAAGAATTTTTTTCCCATGACTTTTAGATAACTTCAAATGCATTAAACTAAACTAAACCCCAATAAACAACATCTCCTATGAGAATAATTTCAAATTGAAAATGCAAACTCCAAGTTGAAATGCATCACTGAATAATTTTCCAATTACAATAAGGAGATAAGTCACAACTCTTCTTAAAGAATCTTATGGCCACATGAATACTTTTGTAAGCAGACTTAATATAGAATAAAAAAATGTATCTTTTGTAAACAATTTTTTTTACCAAACTTCTACATCATTACATTCAACGAAGGTCCCTTTAATATTAGATAAGTCTCAAAATATGAGTACATCTCACATAAATGTCAAGCATAAGAAAACATTTATTTTCTCACTACAAAAATTATAAATTAAGTTTCAATAATAACCTCAAATGTCATCAAAAGTTGTCCAAGCATTATCCTATTTCACTTCACCAAGCTTGGATCTTCATTCTTAAGTAAGACCCTAGTACATTCTAGACTGGTTAGGCATCTTGCTCCTAGCATATCATAAACAAAAATTAGGCCTCCCACAAAATTCGCTAACATACCAATTCAAATTTTCCAACTTACAAATGCAAGTCAATTTATAAATAAGGCTTATGCACTTATAAGATGAAATATATCCAACAACCGAACAACTAAAAAATTGCAAATGAAAATAACTAAAATAGAACATGGTCAGTAAAAGTATTTACACTTTCATCTCACTTCAAAGCATGTACAAATAAATTAGCTGAAAATTTTGCAAAACTAGTAGCAAAATTAAACGAGATTTTATTTATAGAATAGGCCATTATTTTATAATGCAATCCATAGAAGAGCCAAGATAATCATGAAACATGACTCACCATCCACTTTCCTCTATCTCTCTTCAAGCCACTTTGGTTACGATGCAAATTTGAAGGTTTTACAATTGGCTTGGCTAATTGAGTTCATCGATCTCCTTGCAAAGTTCCTCTGTAGTCTTCCCCACCATAGAGTTCGTCATGCCACTTACAACAAAACCCTCAATCCTAGCTAGGGTAGTCAAATAAAATAAAAATTAACAAGGGGTGAAAGATTCTAAACCTCCAAATAAAAAAAAAATAAAGACAAAATCTTCCACTAGAGAAAACAAGAACTTTGTATCTCTCAGCCCATGTAAGATTCAATTTTGAACTGAACAAATTTCATTCAAGGTTTCCGTTGGAGATATAGTCATAGATGATAAAAAATGTGCTTTTTTTTTCTGCACTAGCTAATCATGAAATGTGACTCACCATCCAGTTTTCTCTATCTCTCTTCAAGCCACTTTGGTTACGATGCAAATTTGAGTGTTTACCATTGACTTGGCTGATTGAGTTCACCGATCTCCTTGCAAAGTTCCTTTGTAGCCTTCCCCACCATAGCATTCTATGTGTCGCCTGCAACAAAGCCATCGATCCCAACTAGGGTTTGCAAACAAAAATAAAATTAACAAGGGGTTAAAGATTCTAAACCCCCAAATAAAAATAAAAATCAGGAAAAACTCTTCCGCTAGAGCAAACAAGAATTTTGCCTCTCAGAGCCCATGGAAGATTCAATTCTATACTGAACAAATTTCATTTAAGGCATTTGTTGGAGATGTAGTCATAGATGATGAACAGGTGCTTTTTTTTAGCAACAGCTTGCATGGCAGAAACAACCTCAATTTGACACGCCAACCCTAATCGCCAACTGTTTGGAAGAAATCTATAGCATGGCAATACAAATCTAACGGCGGGCCGATTGAAGTGAAGACTGCAATAAGCCCTTTGAGAACTACACGCTCTCTTGCCTCATGAAACTAGAACCATATACTGGCATGCTGCAGCTGTTGATTGAAGCCAATAATAAGCAACCAGATCGCACACCAGTTAACTTTAGCAGACATTTGCAGCTCAAATCGATCACCTTTTAATAAATCGTTAGCGAAACTGAGTTCTAATTGACCAATGCAGTATGCATTATTCACTCGTTAACCTTTAAGCCTCGGCAATAGTTCCCAACAGTAACTAATAAGTCCGTAGTATAACAATTGAAGTACAAAGGTCCAGAATAATAATAAATTACGAATTAAAACTAAACATAGGATAAGAGCGGAGGAAGTGAAAGTTTTGTTGAGCTGCCTCGAGAAGCGAAGAAGAAACAAAATCGGATTTTTTCAGTGCCCTGCAGTAACATACAAACCAACAACGAACACAATAATATCGATGCATTAAGATTTCAAAACAATAAGAAGAGATTTAATGGTTAGTAAACGAAAGGAAAGGAGAAGTTCCCACTTTTCTTTTCTCAAATCTGCTTTAGCTTCCAGTTGAAGTAAACGAGTTACAAAGTTCCCGAGAGGGGAAAACGCAGATTTCCTCTATCAGCGCATAAAGCACATTAAGACTATTGAATTATATAAATTGGACAATATCATAAGAAGAAATCAGACTTTTCATTAGAGTGTTAAAGTTTAATTGGTTATTTGTAATTGTTCTTAATAATTAAAACCGTTTGAAAATGTAATATAAAGTAAGAAGTGAGCATTATATATTTATACTTCAAATAGCAACAGTTTGTAAAACTAATTTTAATCGATAGGAAAACTTTCCAAACAAAACAGACAATAGTATTCTGAAAAATAGGGGAAAAACTGAATAAATAAACAAATAATTGATGATAATTTTGTATCTGATATATTTATAGAATTAATAGATCAAGTGATAAAATATTTTTTTTTATTATTAATAATCATCAGTTAAAAGTAAAAGAGTAATAAAGAAAAAGATCAACATCAATGAGTTATTATGGCTTCAATATTATAATTAAACATCATATTTTGACTGATCAAATAATCAATAAGAATTTTACACCTCATACTGATCAATAAAATTATAGATAATTGTCCTATTTCTATTGATCAAAATTTACCTTTGATTATTGAATTGGATTATTTCTTAGAATAAGTTGACATCAAGGTCGAAGCATTATAAACATTAAGGTGAGTAAGGAACCGACCTCTACAAATTGTGAAATCAACATTACCTCCATATTCTTAGGTTGCACTAATCCACAATCTTTAAAGTTGGAAATAGTGCAATCAATATTGTTTTTTCTGAAGACTTCCTATCTAATCAGCAGATGACAAATATTATTATAAATATTATAAATATTTGAAATGTCATTTCATATAATTTTCATAAGAATTTAAAGACTCTAATTAAATTTCATACTTTTCCATTAATAAGCAATCAATATCAATTTTATATCTCACATACAATATAAAAATCATTAAATAATTTTTTCTTTTATTGCCCAAAATTTAACATAAAAAAAAATATATCTACACATAATATTACCTGGAAACATTTCAAATATTAAATCACAGATAAAATCCATAAGAACGTTATCCAAGGCTATCTAAAAAACTTCACGACTCATAAAAATACAATCAACATTTCTTAACAGTGAAAATATATAAATTCAGAACCTTTACATAATGAATATACACATATCCACACCAAACATTGTCTCCAGAAAGAACACGTTAACTAAATATGAAAATGCTTCCTGATAGCTTATTCTTCTGCTCTCCAGCTCCATCGATGCATATAAAGTGATTTTTCTCGCTTACTCTCCTATTATGTGTAGGGTATAGTTTAATAACCTTTACATTATAAAATTTTGAGGCCAACGTTTCTTTTCTAATATGATAAGTTAATAAATCTAGCAGATTGACATGCTAGAGCTTCTCAGAAGAAAATCGCAGGTTAATAGATTTCTCCCGCCGAAACAACCCCATCCTGCTCAAATCTATACAAGGAGACTTGCGAAGGCCTTCATATAAACAGTTGTCGGAAACTGATCCAGAAAAGACAAATGGTTCTTCGACTTCCTGTATCAACCATCATTGATCTAACTAGGGTTGTAAATGTAGAAGAGTTCAAGTTAACTAAATCGACATAAAAAACCATACCAGTTAGATAAAATGAGTCCCCATTCATGAAACTGAATTTAAGAGATATGAATTATGTAGGGCCTAGCATGAGATGCAGAACAGATACAATGCCAAGAATGATCTGCCCAAAAAACATTTATAATTTTCTCTATTCATTTTGCTTTCTCCAAATCATATAAACCAATGTGGGCAGACCATTCTTGGCTCAGTAACAGCATCTACATCTACATGCAAGACTTTCTCATAAAAATTTAACGTCTGCTACAGATTTAGAATGAAGAGTAATATTTTACACAGAGGAACAAATATATATAGTAAATCTTAAGTGATCAGTATTTTGAAATTTAAGGTCAATAATGAAATGACAGATCAAAAGTGGCCTACAAAATTATGCGTTAGATCGGAAGCGTCGAAATCGAGAAGTTGCAAAAGTAATTTTGTTTACAGAGCAAAGTGCTGACTGTTTACATTTGATGCGTTAAAGTCGATCGAATCCTTAAAGAGAATATATTCAAAGCGAATATCTCGTATGCTCGATAGGCCGCGTAGCCCATGGGTTCTGTGATATTCGATCAGATAATCTTGCCGCTCAAGAAATGGACATCAATTATCTAGATAAAAGCATTGTTGAAAAGTGGACAGTAGCCTTGTGGAAAAAAGAGATGAAAAGCATTTCTCAGTACTGATAAATTCATTGAGATTCCTGAGATGTTACAAAAGGAATGCTGTAACGCAGAGGTAAATTATTTAAAGTACTCGCCTGCGATGATTCCTTCTAACAGATGACCTGACTAATGTAAGAAATTGACATTATCGGTTTCGAATAAAGGTATTAACGTCATAGTCATCTTTCCAGATATATTTATCCTTTATCCCCAAAAAAATAAAAACTTCTATACATATAATATTTTATTTTATTTTATTTTTAATTTTTTTCTTTTTGTTTATATTATGTTATTATAGTTTATATATCATTGTATTTATTATGTCATATTTTTCATATTTTCTTTAATGGTCTATGATGAATGAAAAAATTATTTATTTAATCTCAATTTATTATTTTTGAAAATCATTTATATGATTTTTTTTTTAAACTTCATATACTATATAGTTGTTCTACATTTTTGTTATATCAAATATGTGTGAAATGATATTGAAATATATTAATTGTGCATCTCATGTCAACTAAAGTCAAAGAAGATAAATAATCATAAACATAGATTAAACAATCAATGTTTTTTGAAGATCAAAATTACTAAAATGAAAGCAAGTGGATGACCTATCTAAAGATGCTGAAATTTTGTAATGATTTGTGCATGCTAAAGTTTAGATATTGTTTAGCATAGGGATTTGTATATTATAATAGAAAAATCATGGATAATCTATTAGGTAGTATTTTTTTAATTGTACAAAATTAAAAGTGAGTAATTAGGATTTGATATACAAAATTAAATCAATGCAATAGAAAATTTAGTCTTTTGCAATAATTGTTATAATTTTGATGGGGAAAGAAAGTGGAAACTTACACTTCTTGTTTTTTTGCATCATTTAGTTGGATTATAAATTGTTATTGAACATATAACATGGCGTACTTGACTTTTTAAAACAACTCAATTTAACCACTCTCAATTTAATTTATATCTAGTAAAAGTATAATTTTTAATTTCGTTATTCTCTATTTTAGACTAAAAAGCAAGATTTCTCCATATTTTCCTATGAATAACGAAAACCTTCGACATATTATATTTCGAAGAGTTGATCATTTAAGTGTTTAATTCTATATATTTGTAAGGGTACTTGCATTATATTATATTTAAAAGGACATCACAATTGTGTTTTTACATATTCTACTTGTATATCATGAAGATAAGTTTTGTACTATTTTAACATTTTTTATATTTTTTATATCTATTTTCATATCCTACTTATTGAAATTCCTACTTCTTACTTCTTATATAGAGATCTAATAGTCACCATTACTAACATAGTTAAAAAAATACAATAAAAAATTTACTAAGAAGTAATGGGAAATTTTGTAAATGATACACTTTTTGAACTTGAGTTGATACTTCTATTATTTAATTGTCCCTTTTTTCTGTCTATTCCTTATATTAAGGTGAAGTAATCTTCATGGATTTTTTAGTTTTCATATAATATCTATTCAATTGAATTTTTATTTATTTCAAATTAAGATCAATGTGTTGATTACAAATTTAATCTACTACATATATTCTCTAATTTGTGTATGAGAATGTTTATCTTAGGACATAATGTTTTCCCCTCTTCCTATTGAAAGAATTTATTATTTTTATGATAAATTAAAGATTATAAACTAGTTTGTCTATTCATTTATTACTCTTTGTGGATAGAAATGAAGAGTTTTAAAATTTTACCTCTTCCATATTCAATAGATGTCGAAAGTAGGTTAGATCTGTAAAGGTGAAATTCATTGATTTTAGTTACAAACAAAACTTTTTATAGGTTGGTTGAAGTGTGATTCATAAAATTTATAATTTAATCCTCTTTCTATTCATCATACGTTATAAATAGCTGAAATATAATTCTTGCGAGCTTGTTATTTTTAATAATATTTTACTATACATAAATGTATATGTGGGGATATTAAATATATCGCTAGTATTTTCTTTTTCCTTTTCCGCGAACATGCAAAATTTTATTCAATTTCTTATTATTTATTAGGAACATGGTTTCCTTATTTGTTAAAATTATGATTTTTATACTTCTATAAGGTTTTGGTAATTCATAGTTAGTCTAAATAGTATTAATTCTAATGATTTCAGCTATGTGATAGATGCGTTAAACATGTTTTGTATAAATTGTTGGTTCTCACTATTTTTTATTAATAATTGATGATGATAATCATCATATTAAGTAGGATGGCTTATATCTTAGTAAGAGTTTCTATATTATGACCTTTACAATTATTTTATCAAACTTATGTGGCAATATGTCTTATGATGCTATTATTAATGTTTATAACAAGATTTGGATGTGTACAAGAAGTTGAGTCCACATTTTGGCCAAAAAGTGGGAGTGTTTTCCTTGATTTTTAGAGTTTGTAACATTTCACCTTAAAAAAAGTAGCACTTAAAGATTGAATCTTAAATAAAGTCAATAATACAAAATATAATACCCAGGGTCTCGTTTCCAAATATGTAATTTATTTTAATATCTAAATCATACAAATTGATTTTTAGTAGGCATGTCTCAAAACCACTATTGAAAAGTCACTTTTAGGGACCACATCATGCATGTGTACATCAACCATATTTTGAGCATTAAAATAAAATTATTTTTATAAATCCTTTTCGGAAAAAATATGTAAGGTAATGAAGATTAAACTATGCAAAAGATAGTAAAAATTGATTAATCATAAAATCCTAAAAATACAATCAACAGTAGAAGAATGAAGTCTCAGGGGCCTAGAAGCCCAACAAATAGAGGCAAAAAATAGGATAGCTAAACCATACCCTCCTAGAGGCAAAAACACCAACCACCTTAACCATGCATATCAGTACGAATCAACCTCTATAAATTAACAAAATAATCCCTAGGGAGATGCTCCCATTAACTAACCTACCAATCTCTCTAGCCTTCTAAAGCCTATTTAGCAAGGCAATCCAAAACACTATTCCACTATGTTGAGATGTTGACAAAGGAAACCTCATATAGATAATTGTGTGTAACTAAGGAAAAAATAAAGTTTGCAATAAACAACATAAACAAACTAACCCCTATCTAACAATGAAGCACAATGGAACATAAAAGCATAAAACAATGAACAATCTCACCCAAAACCTTCATACACTCCATGATTCACCTTCATTGCCCCTCTCCATTTTGTTGTAAATAGTATTTTACCTCATATTTTGATGAGCAAATATGACCTATGACAAAAATAAGCAAAATATTGAAGGATTCAACTAATAAATTGCAAGTGTACTCATAAATTTGCAAGCACAAAGTTACAAAACGAGGTTTACAGTGTCCTTTTATAGAAGCCAATGTTTTGGATGAATGGATAGGATTGATAGTTGACAAATGCCCTAAGATGGAAGGTTGAGATTGAATATGGCAACTAGCAATTAGTGTTAGGGAAAAATTAGGGTAAAATTTGAAATGGAGGGCAATGATTTAATTTTATGAAAATTAAATCAATGGACAAAAATGCATGTGACAAGACGATATTGGGCATGGGAAAAGAGATTGCTGGAAAATCAAATAAGAATTTAAAATTATTTGATTTTGGAGGGAGTGTTGACATTTTGAATTAAAAATAATTTAATTCAAAAGAGGTGGGGCCAAGATACTAAATAATGATTTTTAATTATTTACTTGATGGGAAAATGGGAATGTGAATTTAAATAAGTGATTTTATTTAAATCTGGAGGAAAAGACAAAGAGACAATTAAATAATCAATGGAAATTATTTAATTGTAGAGAAAAAGCGATAAAGTGACCGATAATTAAATAAATTGAGGAAGTTATTTAACTATAGAGGATCGCAGGAAATTAGTGAGGTATTAAATATATAAATGTTATTTTATTTATTTAAATAATCAAGAGGAAAAGAATAAAGTAAATAATAATTAAATCAATTTAGGAATTTATTTAATTATAGAGAGACATAGGAAATTAGTGACATATTAAATAAATAAATATAGGTTATTTATTAAATAATCAGGAGGAATAAAAGATAATAATTAATTAAATAATTAAGAATTATTTAATTAAAAGTTGAATTAGGACTATAGAATATAATTAAATATTTAATTATGTTGAGAAGAAATATGGTAAGTCAAAACAATAAAAGCTTGCAAGCCTAGGTTATTTTTGTGTGTCTACATTTTGCCCCTCTTTGTAATGATGTAGTTTATCACATTATGATATAGAAAAATAAATCAAAACATACCCTAGTGTCAATAGGGTAGACCCATGCCCCTTAGCAAAATTTTACAATTTTTACAAAAAAAATCAAAAATTCAAAAATTGTTTCGAAAAGTCAAATTATTAGGCAAAAGATGCTATGGTGGTGAAAGAAATGATTTTCAGGACCCACGAGATATACATAATGCAGTTTCAAGTCTTAGCTAAGGCACAACCAGCACAAACCCTAGAAAAACCCTAATTTTTGGGAGGTATAAATAGGAAATTGGCAAGTCAAAGGGTGATTTTGCACTTTTGAAGGTTGGAGATTAGGAGCTTATCGATTGTGGATATTTAGATGGCTAGATGGCATAGGAGATCTGGTGAGTACATACAATCTCACTTTGTCAATTTTTAATTTCACGTATTTTTAGGTAGGGAAAAAATTTAGTAGTCAATTGCGTCATTCTGGGATAGTCGCAAGTGCTATTGTGTTCACCGCAAGTGCCTACGATTCGATGCAAGTGTGCTAAAATTGCCTACGGTAGGGTAAGGTTTTAATCTATTGCAATGCATCCATAGTTTTTTGAATCGCATTTGTTAATGATTGACACAACTGACTATAATGATACATAATTGTTAGGGTTTAGCCACAACCATTAGGGTTGATGCACAACTGTTAGGGCTTGTGCACAACCATAGTAGGAATAACACAACTATGGGGATATACCACAACTAATTTAGGTTTTCAACACAATCGAGCTCTTATGACACATTTAAGCATGCAGGGCATTCACCATTGCTTGACGCATATGATAATTGTGCGACACAATTGCTTGGTGACAAAGTTGCCCTAGCTTAGGATTGAGTTGATTTTATGACATGTGCCAAATAGGTTGAGATAAGCGGTTTAATTGACATAGTGTCTATCATGTCAGTCATATGTTCATTTGGATCTGATTTATACTTGAGAGTCATGACCACCTGAGACTTGTCGGTTGTAAGATCAATTGACCAGCATTGTAAAGCATAGGTTATGGCACCTTGGGTTATATCACATGACATTCATGCCCATCATTAGGGAAATTAGGGGCATGCTAGCTGCACTTTTCGAGAGATGGAACTCAAATAAATTTTCATTTCATTTGCCTACAGGAGAGGCGATGATCACATTAGAGGATGTCTATAGGATCCTGTGACTGTCGATCTGAGGTGAGCAGGTCAAATATGATCCAATCTAGGGGTTTTAGGCTTTGACCACCTATTATGTATATGGGGATGCCAAGGATTTTTGCATTGACTGCTATGAGATGAGATGGGAGACATTGGTTGCACAATATGAGCATTTTGGTTGCATACTATGTATATTGATAGCTAGGGTAGTTAAGCGACACCACCAAGGACATGGATTTCTAGTCAGATGGGGAGAGATGCTAGTGAAGATGATGGCCAGTGATACTTTATATGCATGGGGGCCATATTTGTTAGCTATTGTTTACTTTCAGTTGCATGACATAACGTATTGATGAGGACATTCTATGAACTATAGGGTCACTTTATTGATGATCTGGGCTTGGGAGCACATTATAGTATTCCATCCACAAGTTGGTCACTACTTGGGGACCAATGTACCATATGTATATATGTACAAAGAAGTAGTCACACAGACACATTTCGATTATACTGCTTATTGGAAACATGGGTTGGACACTTTAGTCACCTTCATATGGAGGTAGCAGATGGATTATGTGTAATGGCCAAGTAATGATCAACATCTATAGTGGTCTTGACAAGAGAGGTATCTAATTGGGCGAACTATGCAAACACAACACATTATTCATGTGTATCAACCACATTAGGTGTTGAGATAGTTCAATGAGTATTAGGGTTTTGCATGAGATCTAGCAGTGTTTGTTCGGTCATCCAGAGAGGTGACACAATGGGGCCCAGTGATTGCAATGGCTATAGTTGAGAATTCTATAGATGGGTTACAAGAATTACCATGGGCATGGCAAGGGGTTCAAGTGGATGCAGACACCTCAATAGAGTATGATGCATTGTGGTTAGAGCACAGGCCTATCCCTTTGACAGATCTAGATCAAACAACTCTAGTGGTTCAATGAGGATGTGGCCCTCGAGGTCAGAGAGGTGGAGACAGAGGGAGGGGAGATGGAGAGAGAGGATTTTGTGGCCAAGGTGATGGTGGAGGGGATGGAGGAGATGATGCTAGGGACAAGAGAGGAGGGGATGGTTGGAGGAGGAAGTGATGGAGGCTATGGAAGAGGAGGAGTAGGTCACTTTCTCCTATCTAGGAGGAGGGAGAGGAGGAGGAGAGAGATGAAGATGTGAGACAAGAGGAGGGTTGGTAGGAGGATACCATGCAGGATGTGGAGGTAGAGGGAGAGTGGCCTGAGCTAGAGGAGCTTGAGGTGGTAGCAGGTATGATAGTGATGGGTGTGGAGGGAGGAGGGGATGAGGAGCATCTTAAGGAGGAGGATATGGGTGAGGAGGAATGGATCCTATGTGAGAGGATCCTACATGGAGATGAGGGGTTTGAATATTTTCCTATCAAAGGCAAGGTAGGGGACAGGGATCAAGAGTTGGCTAGTCTACAAGCTAGAGTATAGGCATTAGAGGCCAAGTTATAGACTTTATGGGTGGAGAGGGATGGACTATAGGTAGAGAGGGACACCCTACAGTTAGAGAGGGATATTGCAATAATCAGGTCACAAGAGGTTGAGCAAAGTTTTATGGAGTACACTACCACACTCAGTGGGAGTAGTGTAGATATGGCAGCAAGGTTACTGAGAGCAAGTCATCAGAAGCAATACTATAGGGATTTATAATTTGCTGTGGTACCACCTAAGAACAGGGCACCTAAGTGTGTCAGATGCATTGAGTAGTGGATGGTCACATAGTAGGAGCAGGGTTTCAAGACCTAGATCCCATCCTCATGATAAGGTACACCCATAACCCTCTGGGATTCATGACAGCTCTGGACAGACCCATTTTGAATTTTATATTTTTACACTTATATTTTATGCATTGAGCCTACAAGCTCTTATTATTGGGAGATACATTATGACATTGTATTGTGTGACTTTTTTTTGGGTGGTGTATATTTATATATAATTTTTGGTGGGGATTATATGATATGCAGTCTTTTGTTATGTGTGTTATGGATGATGATGAATGCATTGTGTTATGATTATGTAGCCTATGATGATGTGAAAATTCTATTTGATGATGTATGCATTTACTTTTATGGTGTTATGAATGTAGTGTATTGGTGAGATACTTATGATTATGAAATGTAATGTTATTTTATGTTAATAGAAATATATGCAAATGTATGTAATGTGGTAATGATTTATGAATATACCATCTTTTTTATGATGATCATGTGATGTTGCCTATGTTCTGATTTCTATGATGATTCCTAAAATTTCATGATTATGATTATGCATGTAATGTTATTTGATTGTGGATGATGTGATTATGGTATGGCCCACAAAGCTGGTTTACAATTTCTGAGAGGAACTGATTTTTGCTGAGATCACATATTTCTAGAAAATATAATGATTTAAGCCTTTAAAAGTTCCATTTTAAGGTTTCCAATTGAAGAGGTTTTGATCAAACCACCTTAGATCAAACCTCCTTGGATAGAACCTCGCTAGTTTTAAATCATACCTATAAATGAGTCCCCTTTACATCTATCAAAATATTGATAAAAAATCACTTTTGATTTACCTTTTGGGGGATCAAATGAATTCATTTAAAATTTATTTGAAATGATTATGGTAGTCCTTGAAATGAGCTATCCCACTAATATAATTTTAATATTTTTTGGTTTTATTATGTATGTGTTTTTTTAAATTTATTAAACATATTATTTTCACCGAAAATCAAGCTCTCTGTTTTGCACATGTGGAAAAATAGAAATTTATAAAAATATTTTTTTTTTAAATATGTTTGTTCTAGGTATTTATGTCCTTGATCCATTAAAGAAAATAAAATTGAATTTTGATACATACAAAAAGGGTTATGTTGTATACAGTCCGCCTATGTCTGAATTGCAATTGGTTTGACTTCGGAACTCTATTAAGGAAAAAATATTCAATAAAAAACTATGAGACCAAATGAAAGTGCTAGCTATCGTAGTTACAAATTTAATTTCAAAAAAATTATAATTTTATCCTTCATACAAATTTTTTTATGTTGTATATGGTGAGAGTCACTTTTTAAAAATGTTGTTTTATAAAAAAAACCAATTTTCATGGGAGATGGAAAAAAAAGTGCAATATTATCCCAAAAAATTAAAAAAAACTATTTTTAGAATCTACAGAAAAAATGTGATGAGACTCTAGTTTGCATCATCTTCAAATTCCTCACGGTTTAGCCGCTATAGGTGCCCGAATGTGAAGATTTAGTTAAAAGTAATAATTCCAGTGTCTAGTTTGGCCAAAAATTGTAAACCACTATTGTGGGATCACCCTATGATTTATGTTATGATTATAGCTATCATGTATTTATGTGAAGCAATGCATTTATATGTTATGTTAATGAAAATATAATTATGCAAATGATATGTAAATGGATTTATGCAAATATGGAATGTATAGCCTATGTGAGATGTACTAATGCAAACCCCTACATGGTCATGTATGTAGTTGTGTTTTTGTGTGGCACATGACACTATCATAATGCAAGAAAGAAGAAGTGCTAACACGAAAGACATGGATGTTAGTATTAGAAAGAAACCTTCAATATTTTTCCAAAGTACAAATAGGTGTTTCATTAATCATCATTGGGAAAATTATTGCAATGAACAACAAACACCATGATATAACATAAATCGATGGTGTGCAAGGTTGTTCCATCACATAAAGCAAATAGTCATAGAAAAAGAAGATCGTGACTCATCCAAGAAGCCCAATTGGCCCAATATTTTTGTCACAATCAACCACAAACAGTCATAAAAAAGAAAGACATGTCATGTGATGTCATTTCTCCTCTAAATCCTATATAGGACATCCTTGAGGTGGCTAGCATCATGATGAAAAAGAAAATGTGACAATGTGACAATGTTTAAAGGTAGTGTTTTCCTAGAGTGTTTCCCAAGAGTATTTGGATGCCATAATTATTAATGTTGGAATTCCAATTTTGACGAAGCCTAGTTTTGTCTTAGGTAGGCTAATGTGTGATAAATGTCGAGGGGCCAAATCCAGAAAGGACACATCCTAAAAAATGTCAATGTTGGGAGTGTTGATTCCCAATGTTAGTAGGATGCCCCAAAATGCCAGTTGATAGTGTCGATGCTCAGGAAAGACATATCTTGAAGCAAAAAGAAGTGAAAAGGGTCATTGTCCATAAATAAATATCTTAAGAATGACCAAGAGTTGACAGTTGGACATTATTATGAGATTTTGACTAAGTTTGACTAGATGACCCAATTGACTGTGTGCCATAGATGAAGTGTCCATTTGGTTGAAATGTTTACTGAATGGTTGGAAAGATTTTCTTGAGAGTTGTCCAATTAAGGATGTTGTGAGGAGACAAAGAATGACTCAAAAAACCCTAAGGGACTGGACCTAGGGGCCCTTGAGGCTCATCGATGATGGCCTTGCCTAAGTAGAAAATGTGGAGAGACCTTTAGTTTGACATGACATGGATTTATTTTAGTTACAAATTCCTTAGTCATGATTTTATTTCGACAAACCTAAAAGGACCAACCTCATGCCTCAGAGGTACATCAACAAATGGCCTTGCCTACATTTAGTCATAGAGGCAACGTAGTTTGACAATGACATGGACTCATTGACATGATTAACTTGTAGAAGACCAAGTAACATGTTTATTAGACTAAAATGAATAGCTGATACAAAGGACCTAAAATACTGACTCAGGTGGTCTCGGGGATGTTGACGATGATTTCACTCACAGTAAAAGGAGCGAATAAGAAAATATTCATAGACAAACCACAAATAAGCCTATTCTTCTTGAAATATATGGAACAAGACAATATCAAAGGGGAAATATTCCTAAACAGCAAAATAAGATTGGATCAATTCAATCCCAAGTCTTCGCTAATCAGGTCATGATTGTACTAGGTTGACATTAGGATATGATGTGAATTTTATGCTAATCTCAAAGGGAATATCTTGTTTAGAAATCACATATTTGCTAGACACTGAGTTTTCAATTTGAATTTCAAGAACAAGTGTCATGAAATCGAAAGATTTAGAATAATATTTCATGAACATCAACAATTTGATTTGCTATCACTTAAGCAGATTTAGCTTTAAGCATTCAACAATTTTATACAAAATAAAATATTTTCAATATATTTGCATCCATTCATCTATTTTTTGGAACACTTTCAAAAGAATTTAAGCATCTATTCTAAAATAAAGAATAAAAATACTGAACTTAAAATTTCTCCTGATTATTCTCCATGCATACCCCAGAGAATTAATTAAATAAAATAAAACCGCTTTATACTTCACCAAATTTATTCATAGCTACATACAAAATGGTGCGATCTTTTAAAGAGAGGGTTTTAGTTTTGACACGAAGGAGTTTCTATATGAACCCTTAAACGACGCAACATATAGGCTTCTAACAAAACAACTACAAAATATTCATGAGATAGGTAGCTATAAAATTAACTCTTATATTAATCAATGTCTATGTGCATACATATTTTTAGACTAGAATGATTCAAAAAATAGGAAAAAAGAACAAAACTTAGAGAAGTTTTGGCTCTTTTGACATCCACAAATTTTGAACTTAACTTAAAAAAAGAAATCCTCTAGCCTTTTATAGAACAAAAGGCACATAAAGGATAAGACAAATGCATGGGAGATAATCTAAGGGACTAATCATATCAAGGCACATGGAAGATAGTGATTGACCAGGAAATTATAATTCAAGTCCTTAAAGATTAACTTCAATTGCTCATTAAAGCTCTCTAGGTTTTAATATTTTATTGTCACGAGGATAATAACTTGAATCAGGATAGAATGTTGGAACTTCTCATACATTCAAAATGATCATGTGGAAATTAAATTCCAACACTCAGTTTTGCTTTGGATATGTTACTCTCAGGAATGCGCTCCCCCCAAGATTGACATTTGCTTCCATCGTATGTATAATACCGGGATCTCCAACATTCTGGTGGACTCAAAGCCTTCTGTATTCTAACCTTCTAGAGTAAGTAATCAGATCTAGAAATGATTCTATCTGATATTCAAGTTTTCCTATCTATCCATACCCGAAATTTGCAACACAATCTGTATTTCCTGCAATCACAAATTACATACATTAAATCCCTTAAAAAAAAATTATAAACATCTCATGTAAATAAAACCATTATTCAAATATTATAATATAAACTTCCATAAATAACATGCTTTCCACACACATTATAAATTCTTGTATGATTATCCTCTACATATACCATAATACCAAACTCATTAGATAATTACAAAATTTTAAAACTTCACTTTAGATCACAACCCAGTACTCGGTACCTAGTATTCAACTTTACCCATTAACTTTCCCCAAACTTTGATTTTACTAGACTTCCTTCTATCCTGGGCATCAAATATCAGACCAGAATGCTTAACTCACATCATTATTACCTTTTCCATCTTTCAAACATTCCCAGTTCCTGTTATTTAATACCAGGAACACTTTATTACAAAGTTCTCTTTTAATCAAATATTTCTTTTACCTCTTTGCTCTTTCTGGTGATCTCTCAATTAGCTAGCTCGTGCCATAAGAGTTAAAAATAATAATTTGGTGGTCCCCAAGCCTTACAATCTTGGGGTGTGTTGTGAGACCACAACAACTTGCAACCAATAAAACCAAATTTAAACAAAATTTGAAGTTAAATCACCAATTATAAATTAGAATTTATACATATTTTAAAATAGTAACCTTTACCTTTACCTAGATTCTGGCATAAAAAATTAAAACTCCCCCGGAAAGATCCATGTGTGCTCTGATTAATTCCAATTTTTGGAACTCAGTAAAAAGAATCAGTTCATTGACATTGAACTACTTAAAATGATCATCCCCCAAATCCAACCAGGGATAGAGCCTTGCTACTATGCATGCATCTATAGCGTTGATAGAGTTATTTGGATAGCCTAAAGAGTTTATTTTCTCTTGTTTGTTTTTTAAGATATACCAATGATAGCTCATTTTCAACTTTGATATTTCAATATAAGCTAATTTTCAACTTGCAAGAAATGAAGCCCACTATTATGTTGGGAATTATAGTGGTAGTGAAGGTTACCTTTTAATTTTTCATTCAATGAAAATCCCTTAATCAATTCACCATTTCCCAAAAATTCACTTAAAATATTCCCTATTGGTTTGTATTTTTGGCTAAATTTTACCACCTTATGCCAAATCCTAGCTAACTGTAAACTATTATGTGCTAAAAGATATGCATACATTATAATTTAGCAACAAACAATTTAATCACTAAATTAAATCTAAATTTAGAAACATTAGTTACCACCCTTCCGGTAAATTCTTATGGCAGCCGCTAAAATTTCAACTAGCACCTCTAATTTGATGGTGCTGCACCTAATTAATTGATCAAGATTATCATGATTATATCAGAACACATTATTATTATTCTCCATTTAATTCACATGCCTGACTTTGCACATATCATTTATCTCCACTTATATAGGTGATGACATGTACTGCTTTACTAGCTTTGTTTTCTTTTTCGTTCTGCACATACCAACACCTTCATAATTAATACATCCAAAAAAATAATTTTAAAAAACCACTATTAACGTTGAAATCTTCAATTTTATTGATTCATAATCTTTGTACTACTAAATTTTGAAGCAATTTATCACCAACAATGTGGAAAGAATTAATTTGATTTAACCTTCCATTATGAAAACAATTGTCTGGTTGTGACCTTACTTATGATTTATGAGACTTCTCTAGAGGCAACTATGTACCACATTTCTCTCACGACTTTCTATAAATTATTTATTGCTTCCTTTTGAATTCTTTACACACTTTCTTAGCTTTCTTCTCTAGTTTTTCATTTTCTTGCTCTACTTATTCTCATTTTCTTCTAGGCAATGGATACTCCAATTTGTCTAAGTTGCTCTTGCTGCCAGCGTGTTTTCTTAGGAAGTATAACATTACGGAGGCTTGAAAAGTTTTTCTTCATTAGGAATTCAAGTTTTACTATACCAAATTTGTGCTTAGTCCTCGGGGAAAAGTATGTAGAATCTAGTTGCTACTTTCTCTTTTACTTTGGAATGGCTTCTCGTTTTGTAGCATCTCTTCTTGATATAGGGCTTTCTATGGAATATGTTCTCTCAACTACCCATTTGATAGACCAACATTTTGAGATGTTCATCGAGGAGGATATGGAAACCTATTGGGAAGAATCAAATGAAAGGGATATTTTCTATCATCATGAAATAGGGGAAAGGCCAACTAGAGGCCGTTTTGTTTTTCCTTTGGCATTCAAGAAGTTCTTAGAGAACACACAGGACCTTTTCTCGATGGTAGCCTGAACAATGACGAGGAGGTTCACTCATTTTAGATGGCCCTGGCTTTGATACTCAAGCATGAGCGGGAGCAAAGATATTTCAGTTTTTCCAATGTAATAGC
The DNA here is from genome assembly GCA_007115665.2 of Sequoiadendron giganteum. NCBI lineage: Eukaryota > Viridiplantae > Streptophyta > Pinopsida > Cupressales > Cupressaceae > Sequoiadendron > Sequoiadendron giganteum. The sequence goes on along the minus strand of CM021100.1, from coordinate 522,996,458 downwards.
TGCAAATATGTTGTTGCAACTGAAAATTTACCAAGTTGAATCTAAATTCAGGTAATTTTCTTTCTTGGTCCATTTGATCTTGCATTAGAACTTCAGGTTTTTAGAAAGAAATTTGCCTATATCTAGGCTAGATGAGGAGGGTTTAATTCAGCCAATTTATGTATGGACTTATGTCCTGTCAAGGACAAGTAGCTATTATTGTTTTTTACACCTCTTTCTGAGACCCGTATTACAAGAGTTGTTACCACGGTCTAGTGACCACTTGTCTCCCAAGGTTTTTCTATGGATTAAGAACTCATCAACCCTGGTAGATTACTTCTTTGGGGAAGATTTTACATTTATAATATATCATGGTTTTTTTGGAGAACCTTTTTGACTCGCTAGATTTGTAACAGATCGAGTCTTCATGCTAGAGGCATGTCAACAGGAAACTCTTGCTGACAATGCATATGGAAGAGAAAGGAACAAAACAAGGTTGTATCTGTGTCCCCTCTGCATATCAAACAATGGGGTAGTACTAGAGAAGCATAAATCAAAAAAATGAATTGACCAATTTGTTGGCAGCTCTGGGCTTAGTCCTCATATGTGAAAAATGGGACTATAATCCATCATGGCAACTTCCCCTGAAGAAGGAGGCACGGGAGTATGTGTAATCTAAGAAAAAATTGACATAGGAGAGGTCATATTTGTACATCAACTTGGCCCTCATATTGATGAAGAGGCCAAAATGGTTGATTTTATATATGCCACAGGTGAGATATCAGAGGGAGATTCCAATTGGAAAAACCTTAAAGAATTAGATGAAATGAAAAGGATGGTCAGAATGAAAAATGGAAGACTTTTGGAGGTTCTGACAAGAAATAAAAAACACTCATAAACTACTTAAGGAGTTTCAGCCATATGATGAATAGTTCAAAGACATTTATGAGCAAGAGGTTGATTCCGACAATAGCAACCCAGAGTCCAGCCATGAAGTAACAAAGGAGTGACTTCCATGTCGTGCTGACTGACCATAGGAGTCCGAAAAGGGAAAGAGCTCTAAGAAAAAGGACTCACAGGTTGTATCCTCCGCCAATGTCTGAAGCAAGGGGAAGAGAACCCGATGGTCCCCAGTAGGATCAACTACAAAATTTGAAGGCCAAACTTTAGTAGGATCATTCACAAAAGGGTCTGAGCATTTGAGTTTGGGATGGATGAAGTTACACCGAGTCTAGGATTTAGACATTTGATACAGCCATCGGAAATGAAGATGAAGCTGAGTCCGCTCTTCAGAATGTTTGAATGATCATGATTTAGGTGAGTCTTGCTCCCCCTCTTCTTCCTATTTTTCCATCTTTGGTTAATCCTTTGCCTCTGCCTATTGAAAATAATCCTCTACCTTTAGACCTTGAGTTTTTAGGGATAAATGAGCCCCCTACTATTTTAAATCTGTCAAGTGATGTGCCACCGCGTACCAAACAAGAAGTATCCGCTTCGCTCGCCATTGACTCTTTAATCGCCATATCTAGGGCCCCCATAGAAAAGGCCAAGTCACCCATGCTACCTGTTACCCTAGGACCATCCACATTCAGACATAAATTGCATGTCTCATCCGTTACTCTTTTTACTCTAACTAGTACTCCAGGTCCCCAATCCTGATTTAGCATCTCACCGTTATCAATGATTACTCTTCCATTCACCTCCCCACATGCCCATACATATGAGGTGTCCCCTTGTGTCACTCTTTTTAGTCTACCTTCCGATGCTTCTATGGTGGCACAAAGTATTGATACCCCATAGACTCTTCAGAAGTATTTTGAAGCAACTAGGCAGGCCCGACAAAATAGAAAGAAGAAGAGAAGAGAAGAGAATGCCTAATTGATGGCCTCTAAAAAGATTCAGACATGTTTTAATGAAGACAGAAAATCTCTATGGATCACCACCATGAAGCCACTCATTGTACGATATGAAGGGCATATGTAGATGGAGGATTACAATATTCAAGCAGTAGGTCTTGATTTTAATGAGATCCGACTGTGTGATAAGGTAGATTGGGAAAAGACCACTCAGAAGGTGGTATACATAGATTACGAGAAACTAGATAGGATGCTGAGAAAGCATGAGGGTGAGCTGGAAAATGTAAAACAAATAGTGAATTGTTTGCAATCCAATCTCAGGGCTCAAAATGATGAAATGACCCACATACTGCAGGTGCAAGACCAGCAGAATGAAGCAACAAGATCTCTTGCAACACTCCAAGATGATAAGACCCACCTTTACAATGAAATAGAAAGGTTAAGGGGTGAACTTGTAGTTGAGCGCCAATCTATTTTAGAACACCAACATGTTCAAGAAGGTACGGAGAAGGAGCTACATAACATCCGAGCTTTGTATTCCGATGAGATGCAACAAGCCCAATAGGAGATCAAAAAGCTAAAAGTTGATAAATAAGAGGTCGAGGCTACTTTACATGTTGAGATTCAGGAAACCCAAAATTTGGTTTTAGAGCTGGGAGAAGCCCTCGATAAGAAGGACCAATTGGAGAAAAGATTAAAAGCGAGGGAGGTTCAATTGCAAGAGGAGTTAGTTGTTGCATAGAGGTTGACAACCCTTCCTATAAAGAAGAGGTTGGTATCTTCTTACTGGGAGTGAATCATTATCTTACTCGCCATTCTAAAACCACCCTTACAATTCCTAAGGGATGCTCTAGAAATAAATGAAAAGGTTGGCCTGTTGGCCAGTCAAACTCTTCAGGAATATGCTCCCCGATTGGCCGAGTCATAGAATTTGATATCTAAGCTTTGTGAGGTAATGGATGATACCTTGAGAGGTGTAGGTATTACAGACTGAAGGGCTACCTCTAGTAAAGAAAGTGAATTCAGCTACTGCCATAAAGTGGCATCAAGGACCAAGAACAACCAAGAAGTTTTGAATAAGAGGGTTGATGAATTCAAGAAAGATTTTGGGATCTTATACAATTATGGGTTGCCTCCCTTCCTATCGAGAGATGGAGATGTATTGTCCGTTGAGCATATTATAAAAGAGGTGAGGAACAAAGTTCAGACTCCTACAAATCTTCTAGGCCCAATTTCAACACCACCAACGGATGACATGGAGAATGAGGTTCTTTAGCTTTCTCGTCTTTACTATCATCTAGGAGCCATTTTAGCAAGACGAGGATTTGTTTCTTTCAAGGAGGTTTTCAAGCTAGATCAATTATATAAGGCATTCAGAAGCCTTGATAGACTGACTAACACAGACTTGGAGATTTTGAATTTCACGTTTCTTAAACTCCAAGAATAACCAAAGGTCTAGGTTCATGCCTTCACAAGCGAAGGTACCCTCTGAGTTGCTAAAAATATGAAGCAAAATTTTTCCTATCTTTTTCTTTTGTTGTTCCTCAACTTTATTTTTGTCTTCAGGGTGATCTACGCACAAGGAGTTTGTATTTATGATAGACGTGCAATGTGCCACATGGTGGTTGTGCATGCAATCATAACTACTTTTTCTCTCTAGTCAGAAGCTGGGCCACATGTCGGTTTGGCAAACCTTTTCTTGCTTCTGCTTTTCATAGATATGAGATTAGCCACCCTTCTGACATGTCATCCTTTCACTCTATGTTTTTGTATAAAGGGGATGTTCACTCAGATTTTTTGGAATGCATTGTACCTTTTTCTAGTGATGTGATGTGATTCGGTGCCGCCAAAGCCACTTGGGTGACCAACAGGGTTTTTGCTAGACTGTCTTCTAGGATCAAAGCGAGTACAAGGGCTTATCCTATGGAAATAACTAAATGACATAAATGTGATAGCTGGAAGTTGATGAGAAGGATTTCGATGACCTAATAAAATATCTAGAATTAGATTTCCAATCTATTAGCTTTGGACATTTGGTAGTCATTAACTTTGGATGAGGTCAACGTTTTCTCTTCTAGGTGACTATATATTGAAATTAGCAGTAAAGAGTAAGGGTTCCAAAAGTTTTCCTGTTGAAAATTTTTTCTTTAGTTTTCCTAGTTAATAGAGATATTTACTTTTGTGAACCCCTAAACCTGCAATTGCACAAAGAAGCCAAACATTATTAGTGTTAGTTCAAGAATGCATGCAAACAATGAGGGATTCCCCATAAAAATCCATTTATTCAAACTTAACTAAGAAATGAAGAACACAAGTAAATTTCAACAGAAACTAAATCTTAATTAAGCTAATAACATGATGATTCCATGGGGGAATTGGTGCCAATGGATTGTTTCAATTGGCCCTTTCCCAATTCCTAAATGCTTGATTGAATGATAGAAATGGTCAAATCTCCAAAGAGATTTGAGCATAACCTTGTTACAAAATCTCAAATATGGTGGATGATTGGATGAAATTGGCAAAATTAATTCTCAATTGTAGAGAGTAACTTTGCACATGAGTTGTGGATGAAGATTGAGGAGAAGAGTCTTCAATTTATAGATTTCAAAGATTGGAAAAAAAGTGAATTTGAGCAATGTGGGATTATTCAACATCCAATGGCTAAGTGCCACTTGTCAAGATGTGAATGGTTGATGGTTGTGCACATTTTGATCAATGTGCATGATAAATGCCATAAGATTCAAATTTGAATTTGAAAGTTGGCAAGTTTAGAGGGAAGGGAAATGGAGTTAATGTCACTTGGCTCAAGGCTAAGGACATGTAAGAGGCATTAAATGCCTTGTTGGAAGTACCCATTGAATTTGAATTCAAAATAAGGGAATATTCCCTTTTGATGCTTTGTGAGGGAAAATAGAAGAACTAATAAATCAAATTATTTGATTTATTGTGCAACTTGCAAAATCTAGAGGATTTTAGTGAGAGGGATTAACTTAATCAAGGTTTTGATTAATTTAATGAAGAATTAGATGATTTGACCATTTTGACTCAAATAGGTGAATTAATTTAAATCAGAATTGAGGGGAAATGATTTAATTAAATAAATGATTTGATTTATTTAACTAAGGAGGAATATGTTAGATTAAATCCAATAAGGTTTTAATTTATTTAATTTAATAAGAGGATTTTAGAGAATTTAATCAAATAAAAAGATTTATTTAATTAAACAGAGATGTAAGGTCAATTAAATTAAATTGATTAATTTAATTACTGAAAGAGGAAGACTTAATCAAATAAATAAATGATTTATTAAATTAAAAGATAGAATATGATGAAATGCTGAGAGTATGATTTAGGAGGAAATGTCATTAGTAATCAGGATAAAATGTGCTAGATCGAGAATGTACATTTTTTATGTCTACAACTTTAAAAATTCATAGAACACTGCTTCACTTTGGCATGTTATGTCTATTTTATAATCAAACAATTATCAAATTGGAATCCGATCTTTTTTTTACAGTTCATTTGAATCTAAAATGTGAGTTATTCTGAAGAAATACTTGAAACTGTGCATGATATGGTATTTATCAATATTTCTTTCTTTATATCTTTGTCTAGAATAGAACACCATGTCTTTCTTGATCTGAATAGTTTTGGTTATTGGATTTCCATTTTGTCTGTGTATATGACTGAATTATAATCTTTGGAGATTGGACTATGATAGTAGACTTCTCCATATTCTTTGTAAGGTTATCATTTTTTCATTATATGCTATATTAAGAGGAATGGTTTATATTTATTTTGAACATTTTCTATTAGTTATGAAACTTCTATGTTCGATTCAGATCTTAATACGCACTTTTTGTGAGTCGATTGAATGATTACATTTTTTCTTGTATCGAGCCTCTATTGTTCGTTCTCCTCCCAACAATGAAGGGAAATGGTGTTCTATGTCTCTCATATCACTCATAGAGGAAAGCTTGTTGTTTTGAAATGTTGTAAAAGCGTTGGCGCATTGCCATTTTTCATGTTTTACTACTTAGATTTCCTTTTCTTTTTTCCTAAACTCAGAGAAGAGTCAACTTTCAAAGAGGAAAAATCTTATATGATCAACATTATGATTCATTATAGATTGGTGTCAGTATTATCATTGAAAAGATGCAATAAATGAGGCTTGTGGATGCAAAATGAGGCCAATTAGAGCATAAGAAAGCCCAATTATTAATGATAAGCCTAGAGGAATGTGGAATTTTGTTACAAAACTTTACAACACTCCAAATAAGGCAAGATTAATGTCAATTATCATTGAAATTATATTTATTATGCTCAGTTAATTAATAAAACCCTAGAAAAGTGTGAAATTGTGTTACAACACCTTTGCAAGGTATTATTAAAATACATTAGTTCAAAAGGGCCCAAGACCTAATGTGAATATGTTTTCCACATTACAACACTAAATAAAGGCAACATTAAGCCAAAATTTGCAAGGAGGACCCAAATAAATGCAAAAAAGCTAAAGGACCCCTTTTTTGACACTACATTTAGCCCCCACCTTAGTGAGAGGATGAACCCGATTCAAACTCACACTAAAGTAGGAAAACACACATCAATGGTAGTTCCATTGTACCAATGCTAGCAATATGAGATGGAAATAATCAAGAGGGATGATCAAGCCCCTAGGATGAAGATCCCATGGCATGCCAACATAAGAATGAAAGAACTCACATAAGAATGATATAAAGAATAGCAATAAGGCCAATCATACACTCAAAAAATGAAAAACAGAGAAGAAATAAAAGAAAGATGGATCAAGCTTTGATAATTTTTTCATCGCGATGTGGATCATATCTAAGCTATTTTTCCAAAAAATGCATACTCACTCCGGGGCGATAGAGCTCATGGCTATCTGGTAGGTGAGAAACATACTCTCATGGGTGCTATGTACTCACAAATACATGCAAGTGGCTATGGGAAAGTCATGCCTCGAATCAAGATTCCCACTCAACCATACCAAAGTTATACCTCCTAATAACTTTAATAAGGTGCCACCAAAAATGATTTTTGAGCTTCATGAGACAATCAAAACTTTGTATGCTTGGATCTCATGAACAAACAAGATAACTCTACAAGCATGCAAGTTGTATTATGAAAGGTGGCCATATAACAACAAATCCAAAATGCAAAAATATGAAATATTCAAAGGAGTCTTTCTTAGTTCATGTGAGGTCTTTAACTTAGGGAAAATTGGGCCTAATATATCCAAGAGAGGACCAATACAAGAATAGAAGATTCACAACTTAGGGGATGTAGTGTGTCACATAAATCTACTAAGAGGAATATAATATGCTAAGAGAGTTCACGGTAATTAAGGAAATTACACCCAATGTCATCCAAAAAGTGACAAACGCATCATATGAAGCAAGAAGGCAACACCAAGAACCATGAAAAAAAGAAATGTAAGAAAATAATGCCAATATATTCCCCCACTTTAAATAAATTTCTAAACATCATACAATGAGAAATTACTTTAAAGTACCAAATAAAAAATGAAAATATAATGAAATACATGAGAGATAATTGGGAAATCTCTATGCCAACTCATATGTTTCCAAGTAAAGTTACGTCATGTGAGAGAAAAATAAAATAGAGGGGTTGCCCCCAAAATGGAAACACTGAGCACATAAGGGATCTATGGATTTTGGGTTAGTACGCTCTTTTCTACAATGTTTTTAGAGAGATTGGAACTATCATCATTCCCGAACTACATATAGAACCCAAAGAATGGAATGAAGAGAAAAAAAAAAAGAAAAACCTTCTGATTCAACATGGAAGAGACATAGGGTGTCTCGACACCTTGCGTCAACCCCAAAAGGAAAACATAAGAAAAAGATAAAGATGAGTTTGAAAAGGTAAAAGAAAAAGAAAGCCTTTTGGGTAAACATGAAAGAGACATGAATGTCTCGATGTCATGTGTCATCCCTAGAAGGAAAACACAAGAAAAACATAAAAATGAAAAGAAAAAAATGATGCACAACACAGAGAAGAATGAAGGTACAAATAGAGGAATGTTAGAAAGAGAGAAAATAGAACATCACGGGGGATCACATCATGCACATGGAATCACACAAAAGAAAATAAAAAATAAATGAGGCAAAAGACTAGTAAGGAAAATATTACTGAATCTATTAGCAAGTCATCTACCTCCCAATCATGTTTCTTATATATCGAACGTGAGCAACTAGCCACAAAGACAAGAGCAAGTTCCAAACTAGGAGAAGCACCAAGTTCAATACTTTTTATAGAATATTTTTCATTTAAGCTCATGGAAGAGGAAAATAATGTATTTAGTTCATCATTCACCTCTTCGGCAATTTTGGCAACCTCATCATCATCATCTAAGTTGATCACAAAAGGAGGTCGAAGGATAATGTCCATTGAACATTTTAACTCTTGTTGTGGATGATGCATTGAATTTTCTTGATTTGGTTGGGGAGGAGGGTCATCATGCATTTATTCAATCAAGTTTGGATCTTGATTTTATTTGTTAATTCATTATGTAGCTTGCAAGCAAGGGAACGATGTCTACGTATATGCTCCCTAACACCTCTATTTCTTTTACTTTTGTTTTCAAGCTGCATAGGAGCAAGTTGAAAAACAATTGGTTTATTTTCTTCCCTAAGGGGAGGAACAAAAGGAACCATGGGAGGTTGTTCAACTGCTTTCTCTTTGACTTTGTAAACTTTTTTTATTCTTGCAGGTGTGATGTGGCTGGTTTCATTGTTTCTTGGTCACTTGTAAGAGGTAGGTGAGGTGTTTTTTTTAGGTTGGTCTTTGTTTTTTTGGTCGTGTTTAGGTTCAAGCATGGTTTTATCAAGGATGGTAGGCTTGGAGGTGGATGGGAACATTTTATGGAGAGATAATTTTGTTATCTTCTTTTCCTTGAACTTTTGATAGGACAAGAAAAAGAAGTCTCCTCTTGGCTCTATAGGTTCCATAGGCTAGGGCCAAAAGGAATCTAGGTAAAAGTTTCCTTTAGATGACAAGGGATTAAATCCACTATGGTGAACAGTGAATATCTCATTGTCAAAGAGAAACTTTAAGCATTTGTGTACAACTGAAGGGACAAATTTCATGTAGCGAAGCCATGGGTGGCCTAGCTTCACATGAAATTGGTTCGACTATGGGATGATGAAGAATGTAACATCTAATGTTTTTGGTCTTATTTGTAATGGTAGGGTGATCGATCCAATCATAGGGCACACAAAACCATTGTGTTTCTTGACCCATGCTTTCATTTTACCATATTTATCTTGATAGAGCTCATGTAAAAGTAGAAATTCCTCAGTGATCACATTCTCTCCACAGGCGGGCTCTATTAGTATCCCTTTAGTGGGCTTGTCATAGATATGGTTGGATATGTAAAGAGGACAATCATGAAAATGTTTAAATATATCCTTAGAGGAGAAATAAATATCAAGAGGACTCTTAGTTTGGCCCTTACAAGGGATGCCATTTATCACCCCTATCATTTCCTCCATAGGATTGACATTGAAAGCATTAGTTAGAATAGAATCAGTGTTTTCATCATTCATCTCAACTTTGATCACATCATTCTTTGGAGTTCTGCTAGCTTTGACAAATGAAATATTATGTTTTGGCATGGAATTGGTGAAAATTTGCAAGTTTTGGTTTGAAAGGGCAACAAACTTATTTCCTTGATCACTAGTGCCTGCAATAGATAGACGACCAAAATCAATGAGGTCCTGCACCAGATGTTTAAGATGCTTGCAATTTTTTGTGCCATGTCGACTCTATCGATGTTAGTGATAATAAGAATTTTATTTTAGGGTATGTGCAAGATCATCATGGAAAAAACAGGGTCTTAAGTGGCAAAAAATTCAAAAAAATCAGAGTTAGGCAACTTGACATAAAAATTTGAATAAGTTATCTATATTATTTTAAAAATATGTAAGAATAGAATTCGTATCAAATTGAATTTAGTTTCTAAACTGATAGTTTTATTTACAAAAAAATAAAATCTATTTGGTGAAAATTGAAAATTTCAATACAGTAGTACTTAAATTTCAGGGAAAAATAAGAAGTAGGTGTATGTCTGACCACCCTAACCACATTAAAATAATAATATTTTTTTATAAGGTTTTAGATATAAGTAGAGGACTCATGTCCTGATGTGATGTATATTTTTTTGTATTTTTTTTCTAATTAAATAATTAATTATAATTTTTTTATGACAAATTTTAAGAAATATAAAGACTTGTATGTCTGACCACCTTAACTTGGTCAAAATTTCATGAAATTAATTTTTTTCTTTCTTAATCTTATATTATGTGAAGCATAGAATGTGACGTATGTTTTGGATTCAAAAAATATGATACCGTTTGAAAGCTATAGATGTTTTTCAATTAGCCTAAAAATCAAGACTTTAGTCACAATTCAATAGAAAATGAATATTAATTATTTATTAAATTCAAAGTAAAGCGTAGTTTATATTGGTGGAAAGCTGAGAATCTCCTTTAAAAACCCTTCTCGTTTCATCAGTTTTGGATTAAAATTTTTTTGTCAGCCACATACCCATCATATTGCCACTTTTTGGGCCATCATGATCTTGCACATACCCTTAAATCTTGGAGGTAAAGGCTTATTAGGGTTGAGTGTTCTAATGGGAGGTAAGGTAATCATTTTTTGGTTTAAAATTTTGGACATGGTATTATGAAGGGTGTCAAGTAATGGAGTGAATTGTCTCTTTGGATCTCCATAGCTAAAGGGGACCGTGGCTATGACATAAACTACCTTGTTATTGAAATTTTGAGTTGGTTGTTGAGGGGGGTTGAATTGAATGAACCCTTTTTATAATCTAAAGGGTTGGTAATTTTTTTGGTGCACAGGCTCGTATCTGTTGATTTGGCTAGAATTTCATTTTTTATCTCGACTAGAAATTGAATTTTGATAATCATGGAGGGTAGTGCACAAGTGCATGAAGGATAAGAATTTCATCATGGTCAACTTTTTTTAAATTTTTCTCTACAAATTTTCTATGAACATCGTTTAAAGGTGTGGGTCATGGATCTTGACATCAACTTGGGAATAAAGCGATTGATATCATGAGATAAAGGCAGTTATCTTTTCATCCTCCATTTTCTTACATCTCATCAAGTCGGCCAAGGTAATTTTGGGAGTCATTTGCACTTTGAAATGGTTAATAAATGCCTCAAAAAGTTCATCAAATGAATGAATCAAGTTATGTGATAAAGAAGAGAACCACTCTGGCAAGGGAATGCCTTTTAAGGTCCTAGGAAATAGTTTTGCCAAAATTTTATCATCAAGGAAAAAGTCACTACATAAGATAGTGTAGGCATTAACATGGTTAGAAGGATCCCCCTTCTGTCCATATTTCTCAAATCTAGGAACCTCTACACCTTCTAGCTTCAGTGTTCATAATATCTTCAAGGATAATTTACTACTTTTAACATAATATGTGGTTTGGCCATTTTGATTTTGATTGATGGTGAAAAATTTCTTTTGAATGGATGATATGGTTTGGAAAATTTTACTTATGAGCGGGTCATTGCTTGTGTTATGAGATGGAAGTGAAAGTGGTGATGGAGTGTATGTGTTTATGGGACAAGTGAATGGAATTATTATAGGTGGTAAGGTAGTAGGAGCTATAACATGCAATGCCACATAGGAACTAGGGATGCTAACTGGAATACCCAGGTGAACCACAAATTTAGGGAGAAAGTGGGTTCCCCAACACTTCTAGGGTTTTCACCTAGAAGGAGAGAGTTCTTTCACACAAAATCTAAGAGGTTCATTCAATATTATGTGTTATCTATGTGTTGAATGTATCTAAGTGTTTTTATCTAATTAAATTAAGTTGTCTAATGCATGCAAACCAATGTAATGCAAATGTATTGAAAACACTATGTAAAAAATGGCCTAAAAATGACCTAAAAGTACATGCAAACTATAACAAAACTAAAGGAGCTAGAAATGTTGCACCTGGAAACAAAATTTTGATTAAGGGGAGCTCTGGAATATTCCAAAATCAACTATTGGAGGCCATTGGGACACTTATGCCAAGTTGGGTGACTTAGTCCTACTTCGGGGAAACTTTTCTAGAACAGGTTTTGGGGAAATGGGTGTCCAGATCTGCAGAGATCACTTTTCAAGCCTCACAGTGGGACTAATTCACCAATGATGGCCACTTAGTCCACCTAGGACTTTCAAGAATCTCGAGACTCGAATGTGTAGCTCTCAACTTGTACTTTTAATTTTGATAGAGATCCAAACCCAAATCTTAAGATGTTGACCTATAAGTTGTCTTCAAGATCCTTTTAGGGTTTGTTGAATTGTAATTATGTGGATGGAAAAATAACACATTTTAGCACCTTACTCTTTGACTAATATGCATACAAACCTACAAAACACACATGCAAAGAGGGGAAAAAGATTAGGGTTAGAGAATAGAGGTTCGGCTTAGTCAAACCCCATTTTGGTAATCAAACCCTAGATAATGAAATGAAATGAAAAGGGAGAGATGATTGAATAAGATGCAAGTGCAACAACTCACCAAACCCTTTTTAAACAAGTCGAAAGATATAAATGTAATGAACTCCAATGAATAATGCTTGATGTGCTTAGCACTTGAATGCTTGATGCTTGCTCAAGAAGATATATTGCTTTATTTCTTGTCAAGATGTAAGAGTTGTTGGGGGGTTTGAAATGAGGGGAAAAACCCTTATTTATACATGTTGTTCCCTAATTCTCAAAAATAACACATCACAGGCCAACCTTAGGGTTTAGGAGACAATATCCCACCATAATTTTGAGTTAATTTTGATTTTTATGCCAAATGGGACTAAGTTTCCCAAAGTGGTGACTTAGTCCACTTGGGAAATTTAAGGTGTATGTAAGAAAATAAAGTGTGATTAATTTTATTTAATGATATTGTCTTCTGAAACACAATTAAGTAGGACCTATAAGTGCATTAAGGGGTCATTTTATCATAAGAAAGGGTTAATTTATTGATGACAAGCCTAGGAAAGTGTGAGAATTTATTACAACTCCTTACAACACTTTGAAATAAGGCTTGGTAAAGGGGTTAAAAAAGGTTGTTTAGGTGAATTATGATGGAAAGGTCCTAGGAAAGCGGAAAAATGTGTTACAACACTTCACAACACCTTTTTAATACATCATTAGGTTTTTGTTGATTTACAAGCATTCAAGGCCTAATATGAATGTGTTGGCCACATTAACATTAAATCTAAGAAAAATTAGGCCAAAATCCATAGGAAAGGCCCAAATGAGTGAAAATTTTCAAGGATACATTTTTTTGCGACACATTTAGCCCCCACTTTAGTGAGAAGATGAACTTGCTTCAAACTCACACTAAAGTAGCCAAGACATGCATATCTAGAGGGATCCAAATGCACTCATACTAGTAAGATGAGAAAAATATAATCAAGAGGGATTATAAAGCCTCTAGGATCAAGATCCCATCATAAACTAAACATCAGTACAAAAGATCACACAAGGAAGTGATGTGGACAACTGAAAATATAGGGAAAGTCGGATCAAGCTTTGACCATTTGTCTAGCTAGTTGTGGATTAGAACTAGGCTATTTGTCCGAAAAGATGTGTACTCACTCTAGGGCGATGAAAATTTTGGTTTTTCATTGAGTGAGAAGGCCCAAAAGGTGAGAAACATAAACTCATGGCTAGTATACGCTCACACATGCAGGTGGCTATGGGGAAAGTTGTGTTGCTAGTTGGGCTTCCCGCTTATCCATACCAAAGCTATAGCTCCTAATAAATTTGATAAGGGGCCACAAAGAATAGGATTTTGAGCTTCATGAGACAAGCTTCGTGTGCTTGGAGCTCATGAACAAGTGCAATATGGCACCATAGGCATGCAAGTTGTATTATGCAAGGTGACCATATATGGAAAGTGCAAAATGAAATATGTAAAAAGAAAGAGGACATTCAAAGGAGTCTTTCTTAGTTCATGCAAGGTCTTTAACTTAGGGAAAATTGTGTCTAATGTCTCAAAGAGAGGACCAATGAAATAATAGAAAAATCACAACTTAGGGGATGCAATGTGTCACATCAAGCCACTAAAAGGAATGTAATATGCTAAGATGGATCACACTTATGAAGGACATTACACCCAATGTTATCCATAAACTGACAAACACATCATATGAAGTGATCAAGGTTGCATTAAGAACCAAAAAAAAGAAAAATGTAAAAGGAAATAATGCCAGTGTATGGCACCACTTTAAAGGAATTTATACACACCGTTTTGTGAGCAATTAATTTAAAGTAGAAAAAGGAAGAAGGAAAAAATAAAACAAGGACATGAGAGCCATCTTGGAAATCCCTATGCCAAGTGATATGTTTTCAAGTAATGTTGTATCATGCAAAGAAAAAATAAAAAGGAAAGGGGAAAGGGGAAAGGGGTTGCCCCCAAAATGAAAAACACCAAACACATAAGGGATCTATGGATTTGGGGTCAGCATGTTCTTTTCTGCAATTTTTGTTTAGAGAGCTCAAAACTATCATCATTCCCACAAATACATAGAACTGGAAGGACACAAAGAGAGTGAAAACAAAGAAAAGGAAAGTGTCAGTTTGGGTAAACATCGAAGAGACATAAGATTTCTCAAAGCTTTGTATCGTCTCCAAAAGGACAAAAAAATAAAAATAAAAATAAATATAAAGGGCCTTTTGGGTCAACATGAAAGGGACATTGTTGTCTGCATACCTTGCATCATCCCCAAAAGGAAGGAAAAAAGAAAAATAAAAAGGAAAGGTCCTTTTGGGTCAACATGAAAGGGACATTGTTGTCTCAATGCCTTGTATCATCCCCAGAAGGGAGGCAAAAATCAAAAGAAAAAGAGAAAAAGGAAAAGAGATATACAACATATAGAAGAATGAAGGACCAAATAGAAGAATGCCATGAAGAGGGAGAACATCAAACATAATAGTACAGGGTAACATGTTACACACAATAAAACATGCAAAAGAAAAAGGAACAAGTAAAAGACTAGTAAGGAAAATGCTAGTCAATCAGCTAACAAGTCATCCACCTCCCAATCTTGTTTAGTGTAAAGTGAAGGTTGGCAACTAGCTAGAGGGACAATAGCAATTGCATAACTAGTGTCAAGGTCAATGCTCATCCTAGGAGAGTTATCATGCAAGCTCATGGAAGAGGAAAGCAATGTATTCAAATTCTTATGCACCTCTTCATAGATTTTAGCAATTTCATCATCATTGTCATCCATATCAATGACAATAGGAGGGCGAATGAAGATGTTAGTTGAAGCATGTAACTTTGATGGTGATGGTTGTTGTATAGGATCATGTGTTGATTGCGGGGGAGGAGGGTCATCATGCATTTCTTCTGTCAAGTCTGGATTATGATTTTCTTGATTTTCTTCTTCATGTATCTTGTGAGCAAGAGCATGATGTCACTGCCTATGCTCTCGAGCTCCTCTCTTTCCTTTTATTCTATTGTCAAGCTACAATCTAGGAAAGAGTTGGTTTATCAACCATAGGTTGCTTTTCATCTCTAAAGGGAGGAACAGAAAGAGCCATAGGTTGTTCATCTAATTGCTCCTTTTCTTTATAGACTTGTTTAATGCGAGGAGGTAGGATGGAATTACTTTCATGATCTCTAGGTCTCTTGAACGATGTAGATGAGTTTTCAAGTTTTATCTAGTTTGTGGTTAGGTAGGTGGTATTCGAGTTGCAAAAAGGTTTCATCAAGGATGGGAGTTTTAGAAGTGGATGGGGACATGTTGCGAAGAGATAATTTAAATATTTTCTTAGCTTTAAATTTTTGATAAGTAATGAAAAATAAATCTCTTCAAGGGGTGATGGGTTCCATGGGCTTGGGTCAAAAGGATTCTAAGGAAAAGTTTCCTTTGGAAGAAAAAGGGTTAAAGCTACTATGGTGGACAGTGAATATATCATTGTACAAATGAAACTAGATCGACTATGGGATGATAGAGAATGTAACATACAATGTCTTGTGTCCTATTTGTAATGGAAGGGTGCTCGATCTGATCGTAAGGAAAGCAAAACCATTGTGAATTTTGATCCATGCTTGAGGTTTATCATAAATGTCTTGATAAAGATCATGCAGTACAAAAAATTATTTTGTGATCACATTCTCTCAATAGGAAAGATCTGTTACTATCCCATTAGTGGTCTTGTCATAGATTTGACCGCCTATGTTTCATATTTTCTGAGACTAGAAGTGGATCGTGTAACACAACTACTAGTCAAATTATGATAATCACAGAGTGTTGTGCATAAATGCATGAAGGAATGAAATTTTATCATGGTGAGTTTGTCTTGAAGGTGTGTTAGCAATTTTTCAATAAACACCTTTTGAAGATGTGGAACATGGATCTTGACATCAATTTTGGAATAAAGCGATTGATAGAGTGAGATAAAATCTATTATCTTTTCATCATTTTTTTACTTGCATCGCATTAAATTGGCCAAGGTCTTTTTAGGAGTCATGCACACTTGAAAATGGATGCTAAAGGCATCAACAAGTTCATTAAATGAATGAATTTAATTGTTTGGTAAAGAGGAAAACCAATCTAAGGCAGTGTCTTTTAAGTTCCTAGGAAATAGTTTAGTTAGCAATTTATCATCAAGGACAAAGTCAATATAGAAAGCAATGTATGCATTAACATGGTTAGAAGGATCACCCTTCCCTCCATATTTCTCAGACCCAGGTATTTTTCTTCCTTGTGGCATCGCGGTTTGCAAGATTTCTAATGAAAATGGGTTGTTGCAAACATAATGTGTGGGTGGACCATTCTAGTTTTGGTTGATGGTAGAAATTTTTTGTTGCATGGACGACACGGTTTGGAAAAATTGGGTTATGAGAGGATCGGTGTAAGTGGTGTTAGGTGGAAGGGAAAGTGGTGATGGGGTGAATGTAGTGGTAGGGAAAGTGAATGGAATGCTAATGGATGGTATGGTTGAAGAGGATAAAGCATGCGATGCCACATAGGAGGTAGAAATACTAGTGGGAATACAAAGCGAAGGAATCACATTGCTAACTAGTTGCATTGTAGTTGTGACATTAGGGGAGGCATAGGTAGGTATGGAGACTACCATTGAGGGAGGAGGAGTTTGAGGTCCTCCTTGGCTAATCATAGTGGTGGCTAGTTGAGAGACCCTAGATGTGGAAGGAAAATGTTTTTAATATATCTCAACTATTTTCTTCACAACATCTAGACCTTCATCACTATCAAGCATGCAGTGGATATTTTCTATGGTGGGAATGGTAGTGGCTGAAATGTTTTCCAAGCTCACTTGATGTTGGAGGTCTGCTAAGTCTACATGAATGTGAAATATCTTTTCTTCTAGGATATCATCAATTTTATGTTCAATATGCATGTGTTTCTTGAATGCAGAGAGTTACCAAGGGTAGTTTCCAGCCCTAGTGTACTATTATCAATACTAGGAGTGGAAGTTAGAGATAAGCCAAGATCTAAAAAAAGTGTGTTGTTGCAAGATGCCATGAGTCTTGAACTTCTTCTGACTAAGGTATCAATACTAGGACACCAAACACTCATGGAAAGGTTTCTAAATGCAGGAGGGATGCAAATGTAATATAAACAAAGAGCACTAAGATGCTTATAACTAAGATGTTGGAAAAAAAAATGGAAATGCAAAAACATAAAATAAAAATGCAGAAAAAGCTCTAAGAATGCCATAAATTAAAGTGCAAAATATGCAGGTGGACTATGTCGCCCAGTATGGTGAATTAGTCTCAATAGTGATTTTTTTGATAATTTTTAAAAGTATTGAATTATTTTAATGATTTTTAGGCTTTTCCAATGCAAACACACAATGAAAATGTAGAATTTTTAGAATTTTCAATGAAAATACAATGGAAGAATTCAAGCTATATGAACTTTTCACTAATGCAATGTTTAAAAACCATAGGATGTAAAACAATGCAAAACCCTAATGCAATGCAAGTTTTTCCTAGGATGCAAATGCACTTGAGACCAGAAAGTAAAAAGTGTTCTAAGGATGGGTCCACCAAAATGAAGCACAAATTTAGGGGGAAAGAGGGTTCCCCACTACTTCTAGGGTTTTTACCTACAAGGAGAGAGTTCTTTCACACCCAAAATTTGAGAGGTTCATTCAAGATTATGTGCGAATGTGTGTGATTGAATGTGTCTATGTTTTATGATCTAATGAAATGAAGTTGTCTAATGCATGCAAACTAATGTAATGCAAATGTATTGAAAACACTATGTAAAATGACCTAAAAAAGACCTAAAATGTATGCAAAATGTAAAAGAACTGAAGGAGGTAGAAGTGTTGCACCTAGAAAATGAAGGTTGATGAAGAGGAGTTCTAGAATCTTCCAGAATCTACTACTGGAGGAGACTGGGACACTTATGTCATGTTGGGAAAATTAGTCCTGTTCGGGGAAACTTTGTTGGAACAAGTTTCGAGGAAATGGGTGTCCAAATCTATAGAGATCACTTTTTAGGCCTTATAGTGGGACTAATTCACCAATGATGGTGAATTAGTCCACTTGGGACTTTTGGGAATCTCGAGAATAGAATTTGTAGCTCTCAACTTGTACTTTTGTTTCTGATAGTGATCCAGACCTGAATCTTTAGATGTTGACCTACAATTTGTCTTGAATCTTCTTTTAGGGTTTGTTGACTAGGAATGATGTGGATGGAAAAATTAAACCTTTAATAACCTTACTCTTTGACTAAATTACATAAAAAACTACAAAACACACATCAAAAGAGGGGAAAAAGATTAGGTTTAGAGAATAAGGGTTTTCCTTAGTCAAACCCCATTTTGTTAATCAAACCCTAGATAATGAAATGAAATGAAAAGTGAAATATGATTGAATAATATGCAAGTGCAACAACTCACCAAACCTTTGTTGAAGAAGTCTGAAGATATACAAGTAATAAACTCCAATGAATGATGCTTGATTTTTTCTCAAGAAGATAGATTGCTTGATTGCTTGTGAAGATGTAAGAGTTGTGGGGGGTTTGAAATGAGGGAAAAACCATTATTTATACATGTTGTGCCCTAATTTCCTAGAAACAACGCATCACAAGCTACCCTTAGGGTTTAGGAGACTATCTAACCAAAAATTTGAGTTAATTTTTATTTTTATGCCAAATGGGACTAAGTCACACAAGGTGGTGACTTAGTCCACTTGGGAAATTTCAAGTGGATATCAAGAATTAAAGTGTGATTAATGTTATTTAATGATATTTTATTCCAAAACACACTTAAGTAGGACCTATAAGTGCATTAAGTGGTAATTTTATCATAAGAAATGGTTAATTTAGTGATGACAAGCCTAGGAAAGTGTGGTAGTTTGTTGAAACTCTTTTCAACACTTTGAAATAAGGCTTGGTAAAGGGGTAAAAAGAGGTTTAGGTGAATTATGATGGAAAGATCCTAGAAAAGTGGGAAAATGTGTTACAACACTTCACAACACCTTTGTAAGACATCATTAGGTTTTTGTTGATTTACAAGTGTTCGTGGCCTTATGTGAATGTGTTGGCCACATTACAACATTAAATCTAAGCAAAATCGGGCCAAAATCCATACGAAAAGCCCAAATGAGTAAAAAATGTCAAGGATACATTTTTTTGTGACATGCCAAGGAAGGAATCACATTACTAACTTGTTGCATTGTTGTGACTTGAGGCTATTATTGTGGGAGGAGGAATTTGAGTTCCTCCTTGGCTTGAAACATTTTTGTGGGTAAAGGACAACTAGTGGTTTAGGGAAAATGCTTGCCAAATATTTTCTCTATGTTCTTCACAAGGTCAAGGCCATCTTCACATTCAAGCATATGGTGAATGTTTTCTATTGTAGGAATTGCAGTGGTTTATTTATGTTTTAAGGGCTACTTTGATGGTGTAAGTTCTCTAGGTCCACATGAATGTGGATTAGATTTTCTTGTAGGATGCTATCATTATTTGGTTCAACTTGCATTCTAATTGAAGGAAAAGTGTTATTAAAGGTGTTATCCATGCCTAGTGTACTAGTATCAATACTAGGAGTGGAAGCTCTAGATAACTCATTATCCACAAAGATTGTGCTATCACAGGATGACACGAGTCTTGAACTTATTTTCACTATGGTATTAGCAATAGGACACCAAACACTCATGCAAATGCTACTAAATGTGGGTTAAGTGAAAATGCAATGTAAACCAATAAGAATAAAATGTTTGTAACTGAAATTTTTCAACTTAAAACTAAAATGCGGAAGCAACAAACATAAACTCAAAAAGTGAACTATAAATGACAAAAAATATAGTACAAAATATTTGAAGGGACTGATTCGCCCAAGGTGGTGAATGAGTCCAGGTATTCATTTATTTTTATTTTTTTTTAAAATGAATTGAATTTTATGCTTTTTATGTTTTTTGATGTAAATCTAATGTGAAAATGCAAAATTTTACTAATTTTCAATGAAATTAAGTGCAATAATGCAAGCTAAATGAGTTTTTCACTAATGCAAAAATTGAAACCCTAGAATGAAAATTAACTAATGCAAGACCTAATGCAATGTTAATGCATGCTAAATCTAGGATGTGAATGCACTCCAAATCATAATTATGATTCTCTAAATGTAGGTTCAACAAAAAAAATAAGGAAAAATGGTTACCTCTCTCATGAGCTTCTAGGGTTTTGGACCTAAAAGGAAAGAGGACAATTTTCTTGCTTGTTTCACTCAAGAACAAACCCTTGATATTTCAATACAAAGGAGATTGAAATTTGGTAAAGGGAATGTTCTACGGGATTAAATGATGTCTAATGAGGGGTTCACCACTAAGTGTAAATTTGGAAAAGAAGATGTTTGAAAACACAGTTTAATATGAAGGATGACCTAGAAAGATAAGTAAAATGTAGTAAAAGGCTAAGAGACTGAAAGTGTGCACTTGGGAAACTAAAGAAGGCAGAATGGAGATGTGGATCACTAAAAAATACATACTATTTACATTGAATGGGATTCATTCACCAAGTTGGGCGAATCAATATAGATTTCAAGAAAATGTGTAGGAAAAGGTTTCAACCAAATGGGTATCCAAATGTGAAAATATCCTGTTCAGGGTTGTACAATAGGAATCATTTGCCAAACCTAAATCAGTCCATTTCTTCTTTTCTAGAAATTCAGAAGTCAATTTTGTGCATCTTTGTCTACTCTACTCTTTTTAACTGGTTTCCACATCTGAATTTGCAAAATAGCACCTATAGGTCTTGTCCAAGCTTCTCCAAGGTTGAATGACAACTTTGACAACTTTAGAGACTTGAAAAATTTTCTCCAACTTTTCTGCTTGACAAATCGACAACCTAGACCTACATGTCACACTCAAGAAGAGGGAAAAATGGTTGTGGGGTTAGAGGATAGAGGTTTTCCTTGGTCAAACCCCTTGTTGGTAATTAAACCTTGAAATGAAAGAAAATTTAAAGGGGGAATGATGAATGGACAAAAGGTAATGTTGCAACTCACCAAACCCTAGCAATAAATTATGGTAAGTATGCTTGAAATGGATTCAATGGATGTGGTTCTTGAATCTTACTTGAATGAAGTTGATCTTGAATGCAAAGCTTGCTTGAATCATGAAATATACATCGCAATTGTTAGCACAATAAAAAACATGAAGGATATGATCTTTGACATGCAAATTAATTTTTGATGAATGCTCTGGAATGCTTGATAATTTTCCCTTGAAATTCCTTTAGTGCTCTTGCTCAAATGCTCTCATGAACTCAATTTGATATAAGGATCACTTGATTGCTTGCTAGGATAAAATGAGTGAAAGAACCCGGTATTTATACTCAATTATGCAAGAATTATCAAAATTACAATACTAAAACCCGACATCAAATCTAGGAGAATAAAATACTACCATAAATTTAATTTAAATTTGAATTTTTGTACCACATAGGAATCATTTTCCTAGGGTGGTGAATGAGTCCCATCACACATAATGTATGGGACAAAAAATCAAAAGTTTCTAGAAATGTGTGAAACCTAGATCGAGGCCAAAAGGACCTAGGTGGGACTCATTTGTCGAAGGTGGTGAATGAATCCTAGACACTAAATCTAGGCCATGCAAGCTAGGAACACTTGAATTATGATTGGTTAGTGATTGGTGTTGGGATTATCCTCAAAAAGATGTAATAAATGAGGCTTGTGAATGTAAAATGGGACCAATTAAAGCATAAGAAATCCCAATTACTAATGACAAGCCTAGAGGAATGTGAAATTGTGTGAGAAAACCTCACAACACTCCAAATAATGCAAGATTAATGTTAATTATGATTAAAAATGTGTTTATTATGCTCAATTAATTGATAAAACCCTAGAAAAGTGTGAAAGTGTGTTACAACACATTACAACCCCTTTGCAAGGTACCATTAAAATAAATTTTTTTCACAAGGGTCCAAGACCTAATGTGAAGGTGTTATCCACATTACAACACTAAATCAAGGCAACATTAAGCAAAAATTTACAAGGAGGAACCAAAAAAGTGTAAAAAATCCAAAGGACCCTTTCTTTGACACTACATTTATCAACCAAGTCAATGACAATTACAAGAATACGGATGAGAAGTTGATGAATTACAAATGCATGGTGGAAAGTTTCATGTCATACTTCCATATGATCACTTTTGAACAGATTCCCTGAGCATAGAACAAAGCATTAAATGCTATCGCCACAATTGGATCTCTCTTGGATATCCCTAGTAACATGTCAGAATTTGTGTTCTTAGTGGAATAGCTATTGGTTCTTGCCTATGATATTCCTAAGTTCAAGATGGTTTGTGAGATTGTTGGTCCAAATTCCCCTTAGTATTAGGACATATATAATTACCTACATTCCTAGACTCTACTGCTAGTGCTTTCCCATAACCAATGCAAGTCCTTTATTCACAAAGTCGCCTGCTATACCATCATCAGTGACACCCTATATAGATGCAAATTTTACAATTCCCTCCTTTGGTGTCTCGACACGAATGAAGCACAAACAACATTACATGAGGTAAATGAGGCTATATGCAGATACCATTCGAATGGTCCAACCTTAGCCAAGAAATTCATGAGACTAGGGTACTATTGGCCAACCATGGAAAAATATGCTCTTTAGTTTGTGAGAAAGTGTCATTAATATCAGGTTCATAGTGACCTTATTCATGTGCTTGCGTAAGAGTTACACCCAATCACTTCTCCTTGGATCTTCACATAATGGGACTTAACTTCATGGGTAAAATTCATCCCATGTCATCCAATGGCCACAAATTAATTATTACTGCAACTGAATACTTCACAAAATGGATCCAGGCCATTCCTCTCACCTACATAACTAGCAAAAAAATTTCCAAATTCATCCTTAATTACATCATATGCTGGTATGGTGTTCCCTAATCCATCATCACAAATAATGGCCATCCTTTTCATAGCCAAGATTTTTGTGAGCTTTGTGAGTGATTTCATATTCAACATTATTTCTCCACACCATATTCCCCACAAGGTAATCGCCAAGCTGAGGCATCCAACAAAACAATAATCAAAATTCTCAAGAAGACTATCAATGATGTTGGTCGTGATTGGCACCTCCAACTTAACCCCACCCTATGGGCTTAATGCACAAACATTCGCACACCTATGTGTTCCACTCTATTTTCTTTGGTCTTTAGATCCAAAGTTATCCTACCTATTAAGGCCAAAGTACCCTCCTTACGTGTCTCCCTAAAGGGATTGATTGATGATGAAGAATGCTAAAAGTCTTGATTGCATGAGCTGGAACTATTAGAATAACATAGAAAAAATGCCCTGACTCACCTATAGGCATATGAGAATTTCCTTTGCTGAAGTTACAATAAAAGAGTTATGATCGAAATTTTGACATTGGTGACATTGTATTGATACAGAACCTGAAGAATCAAGCTAAACATGAAAATCATGACAAGTTCGAGCCTAATTGGATGGGTCCATATGTCATCACTATATCCTTTGGTTCTGGTGCTTATCAGTTGTCTACTCCTAAAGGCGAACAATTATCAGAAACCATCAATAGTTTGCATCTAGGTAGATTCTACACATAGCTTCAGAGATCCCAGCCAAAAACCATTAAATAAGAGAAAAAATGAAAAATACAAAAAAATAGTTACCTTGATGAAAACCTAGCAAATAGGCAGCTTGGTGACACAAAAAAAATATCAAAAATTGTATAGAGAAATAATTTGTCCACTAGTGAAAACCACTTCAGTGGCACTTTGGATAAGTACCATGGTGAAAACCTAGCAAATAGGCACCATGAGTAGGTAGTCTTTGCTTCACCATCTACTATCACTCCATCTACCTTTGTCCATAATAAATACCCAGTCTTTTGACACTCTCACAACATCTATCATAAAGTCTTACTATTTATTTACATAGATGATAATGGTTGACATCATGCCTCGCTCATCACCCTCCTTTAATCCTGAGCCAATCCCATTCCATCTCATTCATCCTGCTTAGTCCTAGACCTAACTTTGGGTAGGAATCTTAACACCTAATCTGTAGTGAGTCTCGCACATGGTCCTATATATCATCAAAATATTTAGAAAAACACTAAAAATCACTAAAAGTCATAAAATGTCTTGAAAAAATTCCAAATAAATCAAATATCGATAAAATCCAAAAAAAAAAAACGTCAAAAAGAAAAAATCCAAACAACCCTTAAAAATCCCAAAAATAGAGTCAAAGTCAAGTCATGGTTAGAATGGTCAAACTACACAGTTTCTCCCCACTTGCTATATAGGCAAGGTCATCATTCGTTCTACCCCCTATTGTGTGGTCTCACAACACACCCCAAGATTGTAAGGCTTGGGGACCCCCAAATTATTATTTTCAACTCTTATGGTATGACCTAGCTAATTGGAAGATCATTTGGGAAGAGAAGAGAGGTAAAAGAAGTATTTGATTAAAAGAGTACTTCATAATAAAGTGTTTCGGGTATTAAATGTCAAGAAATAGGAATGTTTGAAAGGAGGAAAAGTTAATAAGGATATGAGCTATGTGTTTTGATCCAATATTTGAAGCTCGAGATAGAAGGAAGTCTTGTAAAACCGAAGTTCAAGGAAAGTTTGTGGGTAAAGCTGAATACCAGGTACCGGGTCCTTGGTTGCGATATAAAGTGATTTTTTGAGATTTTGTGATTATCTAATGAGTGGTAATCCGAGATATGTAGAGGATAATCATACAAGAATTTATAATGTCCTTGGAAAGTATGTTATTTATGGAAATTTATATTATAATATTAGAATAAAGGTATTATTAACATGAGATGTTTATAATTTGTTTTTTTTAAGGGATTAAATGTATGGAATTTGTTATTGCAAGAAATATAGATTGTGATGCAAAGCTCAGGTATGGATGGTCAAGAAAACTTGAAGCTTGGATAGAATCAATTCTAGATCAGATTACTTATTCTGGGAGGTTATAATGCAAAAGGATTTGAGTCCACTGTAATGTTGGATATCCCGATATTATACATGAGGTGGAAGCAAACATCAATCTTGGGGGTAGCCCATTCCCAAGAGTAACATATCCGAAGAAAAATCAAGTGTTGGAATTGAATTTACACATGATCATTTTGAATTTATGGGAAGTTCCAACACGCTATCCTGATTCAAGTTATTATCCCGACAATAATAAAAGATTAAAACCTGAAGAGCTTCAATGCACAATTGAAGTTAATCTTTACAGACTTCAATTGTAATTTCCTCATCAATCACTATCTTCCACGTGCCTTGATATGATTAGTCCCTTAGATTCTCTCTCATGTATTTGTCTTATCTTGTATGTGCCTTGTGTTCTAGAAAAGGCCAAATGATTTATGTTTTTAAGTTAAGTTCCAAATTTATGGATGTCAGAAGAGCTAAAACTTCTCTAAATTTTGTTCTTTCTTCCTATTTTTTGAATCATTCCAGTCAAAAAAATTTTATGCACATTGACATTGATTAATATTAGATCCAATTCGACAGATACCTATCTCATTAATCTTTTGTAGATAGTTTTGTTAGTTCATCTGAGCAAGCCTGTATGTTGCATTGTTTAAGGACCTCCATAAAGACACCACTTGGTGTCTAAACTAAAACCCTCTGTAAAAAATCTCACACCATTTTGTATGTAGCTAGGAACCAAACTGGTGAAGTATAAAGTGGTTTTCTTTGATTTAATTAATTCTTTGGGGCATGCATGGAGAATAATCGAGATAAATTTTTACTTCAGTATTTTTTTGCTTTATTTTATAATAGATGCTTAAATTCTTTTAAAAATGTTCAAAAAAATAGATGAATGGATGAAAATTTATTGATCTTTTTTTTTTTGTTCAAAATTGCTGAATGCTTAAAGCTAAATCTACTGAAGCGATAGCAAATGAAATTGTTGATGTTCATGAAATATTATTCTAAATATTTTAGTTTCATGACACTTGTTCTTGAAATTCAAATTGAAAAATCAGTGTCTAGTAAATATGTGATTTCTAAATAACATATTCCATTTGAGATTAAAATAAAATTCACATCATACCCTAAAGTGAACCTAGTACAATCATAGCCTGATTATCGAAGACTTGGGATTGAACTGAGTTAATCTTATTGTTTTGTTTAGGAAGATTTCCCCTTTGAGATTTTCTTGTTCCATATCTTTCAAGAAGAATAGGCTTCTTTGTGGCTTGTATATGAATATTTTCTTATTCACTCTCATTGTTGTGAGTGAAATCATCATCAACATGAGCTGGTGCTAGAAGTAGGGCTATTTTGATTCTTTTTTGTCTAGTCCTGAGTTTTAAAGCTTGTAAAGCGAAGTTAAATACAAGCTAGCATTTTAGTATGGAAGTTAGGAAACATGTCAAATTTTTTAACCAGTGATTATATCCTTTGAGTTTGCTCACTATTGGTAGAGTCGCCAAATGAAATATTCATTATACAACTGATCACGGTGAACTCGATTGTGAAATTTTTCTAACTAGGGTAAGCTTGGCCATGTGTAAAGTGATTCGGTTAACATAAGAAGTTATAAATACTAGAAGAAGGGATCCATTAGAGAAAATTGTGTGCAACCCTAGTAAAACCCAAAATACAAAAAAATCGACTAATACATCAAAATAGTTAGATAACTGCAATTATTATAATGAAAATCATAACATGTAGGAAAATAAACGAGAATGTCAAAATTTTAGAATATTGCATAAGAGTTGAGAAAATGGAATTGATGAGTAATCATTCTCCTTATATGTGAAAAACACAAATGAAGAAAAGGAATGGGAAGATCGAGCGGGAGATGCATATATTTTATCCCGAACAAAAAATTTACAAGATAAAAAGGGAAATTTTCCTAATTTTATGCAAGATATAGAATATCATTCTTTTACTTTCTCTCTCTCTGATGATAATATAAAATATGATATACCTTGGTCTAAAAAGTGCAAAGTGAAGATAGGAACCAAGACATCAAAAATTTTGGGGGAGAAAGTCAAAAAATGGACATAGCTATTCATGGAAATAAATAGAATACAAAAATGAACCATGAACTGAGGTTGAAAGATGGTAGAGTATGGTTGCATCAGACAATGTGTGTGAAATTGATCTTTAATGAGGTTTTTTTCATATATATGAGCCAAGTCATTGGTAAGTACACCTTTGAATTTATGATTACCAAACATAGAAATTTTAAAATAATTCATTGTTATAGTAGGATTGCTGAAGTGCTTCTGAATGAATTTAAAGATAAGCCTATTGTAATTCATACTAAAATGACGATGGAAATAATCATAGAAATTAGAATTATTTTTTTTGTTAAGGTTAATCATTTGTTAGATTAGATGTCTGGTTAGTTAGTTATTTTTTTTTTGGGTTTCTTTTGTTTTGGTTTTCTTTTCTTTTCCTTTGGGTTTGTTTTGTCTTGTTTTCTTTTCTTTTTCTTTCTTTTGTCTGGCCTTTGAATTTCCAAATTTTTCTAAACTTATCTTGCATACATGGGATTTAATCTAAACATTTGTAAAGAGATATAGTGAAATGCAAAAATTATAAAGCCATACATAGTAAATGCATGCTTTGAAAGTACTAAAATATTTCTATATCTATATGTATGTGTATATCACATATATACATCAATATCGAAATTCTTGATTCAAAAAAGAAAAAAAAGAAAAAAATGAGTGAGCCTAGCTATTGGTGGTGGTTTTCATTCAATCAATGTGGGATGCGTCATCTATTAGCGCTAAATATACAATATAGGTGAGTTCTTGATGAGTTTCAAATTCTTGAATATGGAGGTCTAAAAGGAAAGGCCAAAGAGGAACTACTTCCCCATGCTCTAGGAATCGAGTAATATTATCCATCGAGGGGATTCCAATGGTTGGGTGTGCCACAGATAAGATAGTGTCAAGATTCTCTAAGTATTCAGGTCTCTTTAAAGGGATACACAACATCTCTCATATAGTTGGAGCATAGATTACGACCTTTATTCTATTGCATGTTATGGTCCTGGTCTCCTCATCAAATATTTTGGTCCATGGATGCACCAATTCTGAGCATGCATGTATAACAAGTATCATGAACTATGGCAACCCACGATTTGAGAGCTGAGAGGTGAAACCCTTAGAGTTACCATGATCTTTCATTCTTTGAAACACTCCTTCTCTAAGATTTTTACGGTTACTTCCAACTTGGGGTCGAAAACATTTTCGGAAACATCTCGCATTGCTTCCCTTTTAACTCTCCTTTTTGTCAGTACCTTTTTACAGAATTCGAAAGATCGATCCTCAGGCATTGGGGAATTAGCGAACGATTTTCACCCAAAAATATTGGCAAAAATGGGCCTCCTTGGTACAGATTTTGTTCTTCTTCTAGTCATTGTCGGTTCTGCCATGGTTGCTTCAAAATTTGTAGAGAGTTTTACTAAAATGGCCAGTTACTGCTTGCTTCCTTTGAAAAATCTACCTTTTCATGCAATTAATTTCCCCAAGAAGTACATGCAGTTAAGGCTATTTCATTACCGTTGATCCATTAAATTCTACCAACGAGGAGATACGTGTGGGTAGAGGATTCGTATCCCTTGAGAATGCAAAAAACACTGTAAAAATGGATTTAGTACATTCCTTTCGCTGCCTCTTTTCTCAAATAAACTTGTTGCCTTGAAGAGAGTGCCCTTACTTATGCCAATCTTTACTTAGTCATTTGAAGTACTCTTGAAAAGATGATCTCATTAATTTTCCAAGAATTATCTTGTTAATCCATGTCCTTTCACCTACGCAAGTTGATTGACCCTAATCATGGCCAAGGACACATGTCAAAAATCATCTTATATAGGCATTTACTCTCAACGCCCAAACATTAATTCTCAAACCTTATGATAGATTTGTTTGTATGATCTACTCTTCGTTCATTGGTTGCCTTAACATTTTCCCATTACCGTCCGACCAAAAATAGAACCTCTGCTATTTAGTCATTCTAGTACCTCTTTTTTATAAATATCTATGCCATCTCAATGTTATATTCATTAAAAAAATAAAAAATTCAGAGTTTAGCTATCTTCTTTCTATCTACAATATTGCCTTTTACTCTACTAATCCAACCATGACTATTGGTCAGGGTACTCGTGTTCATCTTCTCCCATGCAGGCCATAATATGCCTTCATCACGAAGATTATGGGTGAGAGAATTAAGCAACTGGTAAAGGGGTGTGACCGTGTGGGGGTAATTTCCTTTCTATGGGTCGTTAGCATGGACTTCATCGAAGATGAGAACCAGATGTGAACCAATTGCAATGTCTTGTCTAGCTTCGTGGCCTCTTTTCTAGACCTAAATGTCACAAACACTAAGATATTCAAGTTGTTTTGTTGCATGTTCGATGTCTCTTTGGTGGAAGGGCTCAGGGAAATAGTGCAAGTTGCTATCCCTAGCATCGACATTCCCAGAGTGATGGACCTTCGCAGGTTCATCGACCATGGTGTGGACATGCCTTGGCTTCCCTTTCTCAGTGACTTTCCTACCATGGGCCTAGATAGCCACCATACCTTGTCTCTACCTGTTTCTACCTATCTCCTTTGATAGTATGGCATTGTTGAAGCTCCTACATAGTATGACTTCAAGAAGTAGTTTGAGCTCATCATCTTTGGTCATGCAAAATGAGGTTGGTGTTTGTGAATTGTGTTCCTATTGCCTTTGAGTGAAGAAGAAGAAGAAAGAAGAAAAATAAAAGTGACTATGGGAAAAAAACCCCTATAATGATGGCTAGAGGCCTTCCTTTTAATTTTTTGTAAAAATGCCTCCATTTTGTTCTCTTTTTGTATTTTTCTTGAATACCCTTTTTTGGGTTTTTCTCAAATAAGCCTTTTTGCTAGAATTTGAGCCTCGGGCTACCCTTTACTGTAAATTCGATAGAGAAAATACAATATATATTTAATATAAATTTTTGTACTTCTTTTGCTTCCTCGCTTATTCATAAATCTAGAATCTAAAAGCTTTTTACAATTTTTTTACATATGGTACATATTGATGAAAATTTTAAAGAGTGTCGTACCTTAATGGAATGGTTTCAGATGAATACTATTCACTGGTATCCCCAAAGAATTACCTTCCATATCTTCCATTTCATATGCATTCCTTTCCGTGCACACACTAATTTAGAAGGGGCCCTTCCAAAATGCTTCAAATTTGGTGTGTTGCCTTGGTTTTGTAGAGCGCTCATCATATTTTAGGACCAAGCTCCCTTCCTAGAAATCTAGGTCGGAAGTATTTTGGTTAAGCCATTGCTTGATTGTTTGTTGGCATCCAATCATAACTTCAAAATATTTTTCTCTAGTTTGAGGAGTTCGGTTATCCATACCTCCATTCCATCATTTTCCTCTATTTTTAGGGCTTTCATTAATTCCAATGCAAGGAGCTCCATAGAAACATGAAAAACTAACTCTTTTCCGTAGACTAACTCATAACGAGACATCTTCAAGATTTTTTTTGGTGTGATTTGGTCTGCCCACAGAGCATCCCACAGATGTTCATGCCATTCCCTTTGTTGTTCACACCCATTGTGCTTGATTAACCTAATTAGGTTTTTGTTTTTCGACTCTACTAACCCATTCCCTTATGGGTAGTAATTTGAAGAGGTCTTGAGGTAGATCCCACTCCTAATAGAAAAATTTAACACTTTCAAACCTAGAAAGGCTAAAGAATTTTTAGATATAATATTCTTTGGTGATCTAAATGTAGTCACCAGCCCTTCTAAAAAGTTAACAATCTTGCTTTTTCTAGCACCTTTCAGGGCAATAGCCTCTGTCCATCTTGTGAAATAATCAATCACCATGAGGATCCACTTGTGACAAATGCTAGAGATAGGATTTATCGTTCCAACAAAATCCAAAACCCATTGAGCAGAAGGTTCCTCAGTTACAATGGGACTTAAAGGAAACGAAATTTGTTTTCTTTTTTCAACAAATAATTGGCATTGGTTACACTTCTGCACCAGTCGGTGCACTTCTAAAAACATTGAGGGCCAATAGTATCTCTCTTGCATAATTTTCAAAGTGGTGGTTTTAGCAGAAAAATGCCCGCCTATAGAACTACTATGAAATTCTGTTAGAATCCTATCTGACTGGCATTTATCTAAGCATAAGAGCAATAATCCATCATAGTTTCTTTTGAATAAAATTCTTTCAATTAATATGTACCTGACACCTTGCAGTTGGTAGTATCTTCGTTTGTGAAAAGGGACAGTTGTTGGGTAGTATCCATTTTGCATGTATAATGTCTGGTCCATGACCCAAGATTCGTCAGATTCAAACTAGTTTGAAAAGACTTGATCAACCTCCTTGTCAAGTTCAAAACGTGACTCTTGTGCAAGATATTCACATAGGCCTCTCCCCTGCACCAGCTTAGTTGGCTTGATGTCCATGTCATATTCTAGGATCTTAGTGATCCAATTGGCTCTCTTTTTAGTTATCTCTCCCTCGGTGATGTATTCCCTAACACTTGGGTGAGTGACCAAAATAGTGATCTTATTGGCTGACACTAAGTGTCAAAAATTATTAAGACTCTTGAAAATGGAAAAAGATTTCTTATTTAGAAAGTTATATCTGATCTCGTAACCTTTGAGGGTTCTTGAATGAAAAGAAATCAGATGCTCTCCATTATCCTTGTTGTCCTTTTGAGTGAGCATAGAAGCTATGTTGTGATGGCCATTGTATACGTATAATAAGAAATATTTAGAAAAATCTAGATTGGCCAATACTGGAACAACAAAGATGGCCTTCTTTATTTTGTCAAAAGATTCTTTGCCATTAGGGGTCCATTTGAAAATCAGATTCTTTTTTAGCATCAAGGTGATGGGCCTTGCAATGCCTGCAAAGTAGGAAATGAAATGACTGACAAAAATGATTTTTCCTAAGAAATATTGTAACCGACTTTGATTTACTTGTAAGGGAAGGTCCATTATAGATTTGAATCTTTCAGAGCCAATTGCAGTTCCTTCCTTTGACACTATAAAATAAAGGAGTTTACCTTGAGGTACTCCAAAAACACATTTTTTGGGATTCAAAGAAATTCAAAACTTTTGACACATCTGAAAGATTTGTTCTAGGTGATCAAAGTGATCAGCCTCGACTTTTGAAAAGATAATCAGATCATCCAGGTAAATCAGAATGATTGAATTGATCAATCCTACAAAAGCAATATCCATGGCCTGCTGAAAATTTGCACCGACATTTGAGAGTCCGAAGGGAATTTTTGCATATGCGAACGTACCCCACTTGGTGGTAAACATTTTCTTATGTTGGTCAATCTCATTAAATAGTACTTGATTGTAACCTGAAAAGCCATCGAGTAATGACAACATCTCTGATCTGACCACTATCTTTAAGATCTACTCCATGGATGGAAAAGGATAATGATCTTTTAGCGAGGCTTTATTCATGTCTAGAAAGTTCACACAAAGCCTGATATCACCATTTTTCTTCCAAACCGGTACCATATTAGACACCCAATTCAAGTGCTTAATTAGATAAATGATTCGGGACTTGATCATTTTAGTGAGCTCTGGTGCCATCAGTGCTTTGACCTTTGGATTGACTAGATTTGTCTTCTATCGGATAGGCTTCGACCCCTCCACCAAGCTGATGGTATGCTGAATTATACCAGGGTCATACCCTCTAAGATCATTGTAGTTCCATGCTATAACTCCTTCATACTTAAAACATAGATTCTTTAGCCTTTCTCTATCTTTCCAATGTACATTCCTTTCAACTTTCAGTATTTTGTCATTCCTGACATCCAACTCTTCAAAATCCTTTTTGTTGGTTGTGAAACTTCGCTTTCCATTCATTTCATCTTCACAATCAAAAATATTCTCGAGGGAAATCAAATGCCGAGGAATTTTATTGCCCTTTACCTGAATGACCTATCCTTCAGATGAATGGAACTTTGATTTTGAATAGTTGAAAGATCATTCAGAATTTTGAACGAAAGTGGCTATCTAGGCATCGTCTTCAAATACTTTCCAATTTTGGTCATTGTCAATAATTGAAGATCAGACAATAATACGGAGTTCACTTTGTTTTGAGCTGGAAACAAGCTCGAACTATTACTCGATGGAAGCCATCTGATCTGGAACATCGTTCAGGGATCGAGGAATAACTTGCATGTTGAAAGATTCAAAACCCTCAATTAAGTCTCAGATCTAATGTCTATAGGCCTTCATCCTAGTATTTTTTTCCAGTACTTGTCATCAGACTTGGCTTCCTATCAACTCAGAATCTCCATATACCTACAATATTTTTACACCCATCCACTCAGCAAGGAAAAGACTGTGGATTAATGCTTCATATTCTGCATCATTGTTTGAGAATTGAAACTAGAAATGATAGGCCTCAAGGGTCTCAGATCATGTGGGAGACAGTAATTAGACTCCTACCCCAATTGTACCATTACATTTAGCACCATAAAAGTACAAGGACCACAAGCAATTATCCATCGGATCATCATAGCTTACCCGATCTTTTATTAGTTTCGGATGGACCGTGTCATCATCAAAGATGACATAATTACCCAATCCCGTGGCATTGAAATTTATGAATGGGTCGGAGTCAATGAACTAGTTAAGGATAACCTCCTCTTCAAGGGTTCACTCACTTGTGTCTTCTTCATCTTCCAACATTTCGACACAATACCCTTCTTGGTTTGAAAATAAAGTATGTACAGCTTCAAAACAAAGAACAACATTGTTCGCTATGTGTTCGAAATGCAAATATTCTAAGAGAATCTTCATCTTTGCTCCATGCTTGGTTCTTAATATCAAATGGGACCAATCAAGTGCTAAATATCTGCCCAGCTTTGTGGTGAAATCTCTAGAGAGACATATCTCGAAGATCAGGGGAATGTTTGTTATTACTATCTCCTATGAAACTATCTAGCTTGGACACAAAAAAAAGGGTTAAGGGTAAATCTTGTATCCGACTGACCGTTGGAACCTTCTTTCCATCCAACTTCATGATTCCCTTTTCCAAAGGTTCATACTTGAGTATTAAGGCATCAACCACTTGCTTTGGTATGACTCTTGTACTGGCTCCCGCATCAATCATATTATTGTGCAGAAGTTTATCCTCCACAATTAATGTTAAAAAGAAAGGAGTGGGCTTTGGCTTGCTTACCTCTTCCTCTTTTTCTTTCTCTACATCATTCATATAAGCTATCACCTTAAGAATTTGAGGACCCAACATGGGACCTTTGTCTTTATTCGAACCGCATAATGGAACTTCACCCATGTGCAACCTTGATTCTTCATTCCTCAGTGCTCCTTGAAGCAATGAATTTTTCTTTGGGATAGATATTATGTCCCATATAGACACATTATCAGGTACCTTCTTCATCTATTCCACCACATTGAGCATTCTGACCGCTTGAATCTTTGGTCTAAATGGCAGAATCTCCCTCGGATTCTATAGAAGACGATCCATTGCAAACAGATTCAACATCTTGTCAAGCAATTTTTCGGGAACTAGTGGAATCTATTGTTGCAGAGTTGGTTGAACAATCAATCGAACAATCAAATGAGAAGTTATTTGGTGCCATTATCTCTCATATGATGGCAGTTGGTAAGGATGGGAATGAGGGAGAGCCTATGGCACATATTCCCCAGTGAGTCTTGGATTTGGTATTGTGATATGACTATACTCACGGGGTGTTGGTTGCCAAAAATTCATTTGTAAAAACAGTGTCCTCTTCTTCCATCTAGGAGAAAAGTGCCTAATTGGGTGCTATGTCGAGCTCTTGTTATACAAACATCCCTTGCATCTACGCTCTAAGTCAGGCATTCTCCATCTCAACAGACTCATATCCTTCGACATTTGGCTGCACACCTTTGTTCCTTTTCTCT
This sequence comes from Sequoiadendron giganteum, assembly GCA_007115665.2. NCBI lineage: Eukaryota > Viridiplantae > Streptophyta > Pinopsida > Cupressales > Cupressaceae > Sequoiadendron > Sequoiadendron giganteum. The sequence continues at coordinate 522,961,156 of CM021100.1, read as the reverse complement.
AATATTCTTTGTTGAATGTTTCCTTTGGGGTAATTCTAAGGCATATGACTATCATTGCAAGGGAAACACCATGCATTTTCATCATCCACTAGGTTATTTTGACCTAGTACCAACTCTTTGTTATGGTTGTCCTTCACCATTTGCAATCGCATAGTAACTGACACTATTTTGTTGCGAAAGCTTCTTGCTGACCTCCCTGATTGGAAGGTCCTTGATATGTGTTTTGTTGATTCTATTAATAGAAGGGTTTACCTCCTTGGTATGTCTAGAATGCTTGTCTCAGAGGAGCTTCTTGTTGCCACTTGATGAGAACCAGTTCACTATGAAAAGATCACATCAGGCTCTTCACATCATTAAGGTCCACCACTATAGAGGAGGAACCCGATGTGCTTGGCTGTATGGTAGGATATACATACATAGACTGGGGTGGAGTTGAGCTTGTCATCTAGGTAGTTAAAGTGTTCAGAGAAGACTCTTCTTAGAGTGGAATACCAGAGATTTTGGCAAAAATAGGCATCAGAGGTCATGGCAGGAGCTTTCCTACATGAATCAAACTATTCTTCGCACAAACTACTAACTCATAGGTATCAGGTAGAGTATCTCCTCCCATGGAGGTTATCTGGACCGTAATATCTGAACTTCAATAGCCTTCAAAAAGAAAATGAAGGCCATGGCAGATGGATGTCATACAACATTTGGAATCCTCTCCTAGCTTTTGTTAAACCTGGTGTTGAAGTCACTCATAGCTTCTTGTGGGGCTCTTTTGATGGTAATCAGTTAATGTAATAGTGAGGAATGATCTCCTTTCTCTGAAAAGCATTCAAAAATTTTTTGTCTGAGCTCATCCCACGGGGTGATAGAACTAGAAGTCAAAGATTTGTACCAATCTTGAGCCTACCCCTTGAAAGAAGCAGCCAGTAACCTAATGGAAGTATTTTTCTTCCTGATATTGTGCACCCTACATACCTTCGCTACATCTTGGAGGTGTTCAGAAGGGGCTTTAGAATCCTCTCTGAATTTTTTTAGACTAGCCTTGAGGGCATTAGTTGGTATGGCAAGCCAAACATCAAGTGGAGTAGGTGGTTGTAGGGGACTACGATTGTCCCAAGTTACAAAGTTTCTAGGAGCAGGAGGGGGTATATGGGCCATAAAGAAAGGATTCGTATAAATTAGATAAACTGGTATTCTTATTTGGAAACTTTAGCCTCCAGGTAGAGTAGATAAGGCTCTAAACTGCACACTCCTACTTCTTACTCTTCTACTTCTCATACGTGATACATAATCTACAACTCTTCTTCTCCTAGGTATTGAGGTTGGTAACTGAGAGTACTGAAATTTACCCTTTAATGATGCTCTTGTTTGAACCCTAGACATGAAATTTCCAATTTCTTTCCTTTCTTCTAATCTAGAAATATTTCTAACTTCTAATCAGGCTTTTGGAATATGTCCCACCGGGCGTGCTAGAAAAAGAACTATTGATCATTAAAGCTTGCACCTTTCTGCAAGTCTAATGCTAAATTCAGCGAGTGGGGGACAATATGCACCTCACTGAATACCTCTTGGATTTTTATAGAAAGTCAGTTGTTCTCTGAGTTTTGGAAAAAGGAAAAGAAAATGTAAATAGTAAAACATGAAAAACAGCGATGCACTAATGCTTTTACAACATTTCAAAACCACAAGCTTTCCTCTATGAGTGATATGAGAGACACAAAACACCACTTCCCTTCATTCATGGGATGAGAATGAAGAACAAAGGCTCGATACAAGAACAAATGCAGTCATTCAATCGACCCGCAAAAAGTGCGTATTAAGATCTGAATCAAACGTAGAAGTTTTTGAACCAATAGGAAATGTTCAAAAGCAATATAAACCCTTCCTCTTAATATAGCATATTATGGAAAAAAAATAACCTTACAAAGAATATGGAGAAGTCCAATGATATAGTCCAATCTCTAAAGATTATAATTCAGTCATATACACAAACAACATAGAAATCTGATAACCAAAACTATTTAGATGAAGCAAGACACAGTCTTCTATTCTAGATGAAGATATAAAGAAATAAATATTGATAAAGACCATATCATGCACAATTTCAAGTATTTTCTTTAGAATAACTCACATTTTAGATTCAAATGAATTGTAAAAAAAAGATCGGATTCCAATTCGATAATAGTTTGATCATAAAATAGACATAACATGCCAGAGTGAAGCAGTGTTCTATGAAATTTTTAAGTAAATATTTCTATTAACTAGGAAAACTAAAGAAAAATTTTCCAATGCAAAAATTTTTGGAACCCTTGCTCTTTGCTGCTAATTTCAATATATAGCCTCCTAGAAGAGTAAACACTGACCTCATCCAAAGTTAATGACAACCAAACATCCAAACCTAATAGCTTGGAAATCCGATTCTAGATCTTTTATTAGGTCACTAAAATCCTGCTCATCAACTTCCAACTACCACATTTATGTCATTTAGATATTTCAATAGGATAAGCCCTTGTAATCACTCTGATCCTAGAAGACAGTTTGGTAAAAACCCATCGGTCACCAAAGTGGCTTTGGCAGCACCGACTCACATCGCTTCACTAGAAAAAGTTACAGCACATTCTGGCGGACTCTGAGTGAACATCCCTTTTATACAACAACATAGCACGAAAGGATGACATGTCAGAAGGGTGGATAATCTCATATCTGCGAAATGAAGATGCAAGAAAAGGTCCGCCAGACCGACATGTGGTCTGACTTCCAACTAGAGAGAAAAAGAGGTTATGATTACATGCACAACGACCATGTGGTGCATTGTGCATCTGTCAAAATTACAAACTCATTGCGCGCGGATCACCCTAAAGACAAAAATAAAGCCGAGGAACAACAAAAGAAAAAGACATAGGAAAATTTTTGCTTCACACATAATTCAGGTGTTCCTAGCTTGTGTGGCCCAAATTTATTGTCTAGGAATCATTCTCCACCTTGGGTGAATGAGTCCCACCTAGGTATTTTTTCCCCTAATGCAGGTTTCAGACATTTCTATACACTTTTGATATTTGGTCCCATACATTATGTGTGGTGGGACTCATTCACCATATTGGGAAAATGAGTGTTGTGTGACATCAAATTTCAATCAAATTTCTAGTGGGATTTTATTCTCCTAGATTTGATGTCAGCTTGTAGTGTTGTAATTTGGAGAATTCTTGCATAATTGAGTATAAGTACAAGGTTATTTCAGTCATTTTCTCTTAGCAAGCAATAAAGTGATCCTTATATCAAATTGAGTTCACAGGATAATTTGAGAAAGAACATTCAAGGCATTTGAAGGGTAGATTATCAATAATTCAAGAGCATTCTTCAAATATCAATCATCATGTTAAAGATCATACCCTTCATGTTTATTGTTGTGCTAACAATTCTGATGTAGAGTTCATGATCGAAGAAAGATTTTCATCCAAGATCAACTTCATTCAAGAGTCAAGAACCACATCCATTGTAACCATTTCAAGCATAATTGTAGCACTTTATTGCTAGGGTTTGGTGAGTTGCAACATTAAATTTTTTCCATTCATCATTCTCCCTATACATTTTCTTTCATTTCAAGGTTTAATCACCAACAAAGGGGTTTGACCAAGGAAAAAACCTATTCTCTAAACTCACAACCATTTTTCTCTCTTCTTTAGAGTGATTTGTAGGTCTAGGCTGCATATTTATCAAGGAGAAAAGTTGCCATTCAACCTTGGAGAAGCTTGGAGAAGACGTACAAGTGCTATTTTGCAGATTCAAATCTAAAAACAAGTCAAAAAAAGTAAAGAAGACTAAGAGGCACTAAATCTACTTTCTAATTTCTAGAAAAGAAGAAGTGGAATGATTTTCCACTATTGGAAAATGAGCTCCACTGTATAGTCCTGAACAAGATCTTTGCAGATTTGGATACAATTTTGGATGAAACCTATTCTTGCATATTTTCTTAGAAACTGGACTGATTCACCCAACTTGGTGAATGAGTCCCAATTAGTGTAAATAGTATTTTTTTTGTGATCTAGATCTCCATTCTTCCTTCTTCAGTTTTCCAGATACACACTTTTAGTCTCTTAGCCTTTTATTGCATTTTTCTTATGTTTCTAGGTCATCTTGCATATTACACCATGTTTTCAAACATCTTCTTTTCCAATTTTACACTTGGTGGTGAACCCCTCATTGCACATCATTCAATCCCCTAGAACATGTCCTTTCCCATATTTCAATGTTCTTTACACTAAAATATCAAGGGTTTGTTCTTGAGTGAAACAAACAAGAAAATTGACCTCTTTCCTTTTAGGTCCAAAAACCTAGAAGCTCAAGAGAGAGGTCACCATTCTTCCTCATTTTAATAACTAACTATGAATCACCAAAAAATAAGAGTTTTTTAATTTTTCACTTAACGACCATTCGAAGTCTTAGCGATATTATATAGTGCATGGAAAGGTGATTCGATATGATTTAGGTATAGAATCTCCTTGAGGCATGATGAATAATATGCCTGCTCCTGAACCATTACCTGTATGAGACCCATCAAAATAAATTTTCTAAGGTAATCTAGGTCCTACATGGAAGACAAATTCATTTGGAAAATTTGTTACCGATGGGTGATCACTTATTATGGGTGTGTCAGTGTGTTGATCTGCTATGACCTATCCTTTTATTTCTTTTTGTTATGTATATTCTATTTCATACATTTTTAGTATCATGACCCATTTTTCTATTCATCTTGTTACTATTGCCCTACTGAGAAGGTACTTGAATGGATCTATCTTAGCCACTAATTGCATTTTGTGGTTTAACATATAATGTCTCAATTTATACGTGGTAAAGACTACTGTGAGGCATGCATGTTCAATGGAAGTATAATTAAGTTCATACCCAACCAAAGTGTGAGTGATGTAATATATTTATCTTTCCTTTTCGTCATGGTCATTTTGTGCAAGTAATGCCCTGAGTGCGAACGTGGTTGCAGAAATATACAATATAAAAGGTTTCCCATCAATAGGCGACATTAAGACCAATAGTGTTAGAAGATAGTCTTTGACCTATTGAAAAGAAGCTTGAGACTTGTTTGTCCACACAATGGGCATTCCCTTGCATAACTGGTATTGGAATGGTTGACACTTTTCATCCAACTACACAATGAAACATCTGATGGACTGCAATCTTCCCTGTAATGTTCAAAGCTCACTATTTCCTTTTGGTGTAGGAATATCAAATATTTATTTTACCTTAGCTAGGTCAACCTCAATGCCTTGATGAGAAACCATGTACTCTAGGAGTTTACCCAGAGTCACATTGAAGACACACTTCTTAGGGTGTAGATGGACCTTATACTCTTCCAGCCTTTTGAAAATATTGTCTAGCACCTTTAGGTGATCACCTCATGTTAAGGATATTTCGAAGATATCATCAATGTAATCCTCCATTAATGTGTGCATCAGGTCATGAAATATCATGGTCATAGTCCTTTGATAAGTGGCCACCTGCATTCTTCGGCCCAAAAGGCATGACATTCCAGCAGTATATACCCCAAGGATAACTGAATTTCATTTTGTGTTGATCTTCCAAGGTGATATGGATCTGATTGTATCTTGAGAAACCATCCATAAGAGATAGCATCTCATATCATGTTGTGAGATTGACTATTATATCTATATTTGGAAGTAGAAAATCATCCTTTAGACAAGATTTGTTCAAATCATGGAAATATGTATAGACATCTATTTGAAAATTCGGTTTGGAGATAGGTACTAGGTTTGATATCCAATCGACATAATCTATAGATTTTATGAACCTAGCATCCGACAACATTTTGAACTCAACTTTTACGAGAAAGGCAATCTATGATTACATCTTTCAAAGTTTTTGTTTGACTAGTTTTACATCTAGAAGCAAGGGTAGATGATGTAAGACTAATGGAGGATCTAGCCTTGACATATTAGAATAGAACCAAGAAAATTTTACCTAACGTTCTGTGAAGAAATATCAAAACTCGAGCGTTTCCTTTTTTTTGTCAATGAGGCTACAAGTAGAATCATTTTGAGATTTTCAGGTGTGCCTATATTGACTTATATAGTATCTTCAATTAGCATGGCCAATTTCTATTGAGTGATAGGGATAAATTTGAACCCTTCATCCTTAGGCACCTTAGAGAGGTTTTCACCCTCAAATATGTCCTTTATTTTTACTTTTGTGCCGTTAGAACATGCCTTGCGGTTTCCACCTAAAGATGTTTCTTTTTTGTTTTATTTTTATTTTGATTACTTTTGTGACTAGAGGGTTGAGTAGTCTCTCTTAAATATGCTACATAATTGAGATCTATAGTAAAGATAGCTTTATGGTCCCTACTTGGTATTCCTTTGCATAGTCTAATGAATTCAACGAAGGCTTCATCATTCTCAAAAGTCCCCATGGTAGGTGAGTCTTGTTTCTCCCAATCAATTAGCTAGGGATATATGAGGGAGATACCATCATTAGTATTAGTGAAAGGAAGACATGAAACTGAGAGCATGCAAATGAATGTTGAAAGGGTAAAGATAGAAGTATCTTTAGGATCCTAGGAGGATTCCAGCCAATCTTCATCCTTAATGATCTTAGGTAAATTAGACTCATGTGGGAGGTCATGATTGGAAAAGAGAAAGATGGAAGAGTCAGGTGGCGGTTTAGGCTTGGCATTGTCATGGGAGTCATTCGTCTAAAAGGTTCTTACCCATGCCTCTCTTTTCACTAGTATTTTATAATTTTCATTGGATGAAGCCTATGGTGGACCAATTTTAAACATTTGTCCAAATATTTCTTCAAAAGAAGGCTTGCGTGGTTCATAAAATGTTTCTTCAAGATCATAGTCACTAAGGGATTTATTATAACCATATTACAACTCATGAGATTCAATCTCAATATAGGATTCATTGGATGTCTTGACATTTTTAGAAGCACTTACACTCTCACTTGGAATCACAAGGGTACATGGAGCGCCAATCTCGACTAGCTTAAACCATAACCCAGGATTCTTTGGTCTTTTAGATGGAATTAAGGGTTCTCTCATTCTACTTTAATTTCTACCAACACAACTAATTTTATCATATCCTTTTCCCTTCATTATATCAAAGTCTTTTGCATACTGTTGTACTCGTAGTGGTGGAAAATCTTCCTGGTCTTTGTAAATTGAAGCTGAGATATCATTAATGTCTTCTTTGTTTACTTCTCCCCATCTCGTGAAAGTGGTGGTGGAAGGGAATTTAAAGATCACCTTAGGTTATATCTTGAAATAGGGCTTACAATTATACTAGAATGACTTAGATTGCTTGGTGATATAGTAGGTAGTAGTCAATTTGTACTTGCCACAACCTTTGTCTTGGATCTTAACGTTTGAATTATTGGTTGGAGTGGTGGAAGTGGATAGTGTGGTGGAGGTTCAAAAAGTAAAAATGGATGACTTGGTAAGTGTAGATGGATCAACATATTGGGACGAGGTGGTTGTTGAAGCTTGGTGATTAATAGGCACTTGATGTTTAGAAATGCCCCTTAAGTTGGTGCAGTATTGAAAGGGGTCGGGATCACCCTTTATGGTAATCTCGATGTAATTATGGGGAAGCTTCAGATGCTAGTGATATGTGGATGGTATGACCTTCAATGTGTTGATCCAAGGTCAACCAAGGAGGACATTATAGGCCAATTCAAGATCTAGGACTTGGCATGTTGTTTTTATGATTGCTTTCCCAACAGGAATAGCCTCGAGCATGATAATTCCTTTAGAAGAACACTCCTCATCATCATACACTTTGATTACAATTCTTATAGTAACATGCATCAGAGAAGCTTAATTCCTTGGCCAATTTTAAGGAGAATATGTTCAGTCTTCCTCCACCATCTACTAGGACTCGTTTGACCTTATGTTTGTGAATGAAAACCTCAATGTGTAATGCATCATTATTGTATGGCTTAGGCATGGAGTAATATTGGTCTAAGAAAGTTACTTGGTGGGAATTATCTAAATCTCCTACCATAGCTTCACAGTGGTTGACATCGATGATGGTGGGGTCTAAATTTTCTTATAAGGTCTTCTCAAGGATATCTTTATGTGTGGGAGAAATGCACAAAAGTTCGAGTATGAAAATTTGTGTAGGGGTTTTACCCAATTGATCGACAAGATTAAATTGTCCTTTAGGCTATAGTGGTTTAGCTAAAGGGCCATGTATCCTAATTTTGGCTCAAAAAGGGGTGATGTTGAATTCAAGATTATTTTTTATGGTGATGGTATTGAAATAGTCATCGATGGCTTGAAGGTGATTGATTATAGGCCCTCCCAAGTAATCAAAGGAAACATGAGTGTAGTTAGTAGAGTTATCAATCTTTTGAACTAATGAGGAGGGATTTCCTAAACCATCATCTTGCAATGGATTCTTATGAATGGTATGGTTTGTATTTGAAGAGTATGGTTGACCGTTAAATTCAATTTCACCATTCACAATTAGATCTTGTATGATGTTTCTCAATTATCTATAGGATGATTTTTTATTTCCTTTTGTTCTATGATAATCATAGAAGGAATTATCATCCCACCACGATGGTTTAAATTGTCCTAGATCATATTCTTTAGGCTCTTATAATTTAACGATGTAATATTTAATGAGCTTCTTGAGGACATATTCAATAGGTACCAAAGGGGTGTATGGGCATATTTTTGGGAATTGTCTAGCTTGTCGTTCCTGACCTTGGTTTTTATTGATTTGGATGGAATTTGTAGTAGGTGTTGGGATAGATGGGGGATTTCTTTGTGGTTGAGATCCTCTAATTGTGATTGTAGGGATGGTTTTATTTACTACCTTACCGTTGACAACACTATCATTGGTAAAATGTTTGATTTTTTCCCAATACTTGTTCCTACCATTGGTTGTGTTCATGTTTGTGTTCTTACTAGGGTACTTAAGTTCACCTTGTGTGATGAGGGCCCTTTCAAGTTGGACACCCTTTTTAATAAGGTTTGTGATATTTGTAAAACAATGGACTTGTAAATTATATTTAAAAGGTCCAGTGAGGTTTTGAACAAACATGTGTACCTTCTCTTTTTCAGTGATTTCAACTAGACATCGGCTTGCCAAACCTCACCATCTTAGAAAGAAAGGAATACATGTTTCACCAATTTCTTCTTGTGTTTTCTTACATAGTGTGGCAATTGTAACATTAGTGTCAATGTTATAGGTATAGTTCTCTACAGATTTGTTCACAAGTTCATCACATGATCTTATCCCTTTAGGTAAAAGTGTGAACCAAACAAGTGCAAGACCTGTGAGACTCCTAGGAAAAACTCTCGTCAAGTGTGCTCATATGCCATGTCTACAAAATTGGTTGTAAATTATCTTATGTCTTCAATAGGGTTTATATTTCCTTTGTACTTAGAGAAATTACGAATAACATATTATGGAGGAAACGGTGGCAATTAAAATCTTGTTTCAAATGGATATAGATGCAAGTCAAGGGATGTATAAGTCTTCTTGTTTGATAGTTGCATTATTTTTAGTTGCTGTTTTAAGGAAACTAGTTGGGAAATTAATGCATCTACTATTGGATTGTTGGTGGAATCACTCATGTTGTCAATGGTTATCCCTTCCATTCCTATTGGTTGTGATGACCTATTTTGAGCTGGAAAATGTTAATGTTGAGCATGTGTATGAACATGGAAAGTGTATGTTGGGATATGTGATCTAGTAGCATTGTATTGCATTTGAGGAATACATTTCCCATGCGGGTTTTGATGACCAAGTGGGTTGTGACTTTTTTGCATGCTCATGTGTTGTGACACTTGATTTCTTTGTACAAATTGATAGGTATGACCATGTGGGAAGCTTGTGTTTTTTCTATGAGGGCCACTAGTGTTTGTGTTGATTTGAGGACCTTGTGATGTGGTGTTGGTGTTAGGTTGTGTTCCTTGAATGGTCACTCTTATTTTTATTGCAAAAGGATTAAATGAGGACATCCCCATAGCATTGGGTGTAGAAAATGTTGATCCAAAAGTTTGTGACATGGTTTTAGATACTATGGGCATTGATTGTGATGTGTTTTTTGATATAGTTGGTACCCCAAAAGCGGATGTTGCATTGATCATATTGGTTGTAGTTTGTGTTGTCATGCCAATAGAAGTATTGGTAGCACTATGTTGTGGGCTTGAGGGAGATTGGCTAGCTTATGTGTCATGATTAGGTGATGTTTCTCTCAAGGTGTTGACATCAAATCCATTTGGTAATTGAAATCCTTCATGCAAGAGTTTGGCTAAATATCATTGTGTATCTAGCATGAGTAATTCATCTACAAAAGAGGCTAGTTCTATATTTTGGGCAGCAACCTCTACATCTTCTATAAACATATTGCCATTTTTGTCTCTAAGAATGAATTCCTCAAAATGATTGTTGTGTGAGGTATGTCCAATATTTTTGTCATTGAAAGGATTGTTGGAGGTACATCCCATGTTGGTATTGTTGCGAGTTGTATGTAAAGTGGCATTTAGGTTCATGTCACTAGTATGATTATAAAGATCCTCTCCTTTTCCAAAAAGGTCCATGTCTCTTCTCATTTTTTGTAATCTAGTCTCAACCATGTAAGATTTTCTCAAATGAGGGAAATGACAATGATATGGGACTAAGTCTATGGATGATGTGAATTAAGTCTATGATTTTGGACTTTTAGATATAAAGATGCAATGCTAAGGTAACTATGTTTTTGGTTTCTGTGTAATAATAAACGAGGAGTGTCCTAATACAAGGTGATAATAATTTCTAAAGAGAATTAAAGATGTCCAGTGTGAGGTGACAATGATGTTTATGAGGGATGCGAAGTGATAAAAATATCTAAAAAGAGAGTATAATGCAAGGTGATAGTGAGTTCTAAGAGGAATGTCTAATGAAAGGTAAATTATGGTGTCTAAAATGAGAGATATTTTATATGCTATGGTAATTTCTAGATATGTTATGGGAGTGTTCTAAATTCAAGGTGTAAGAAAGCTCTAGAGATCATCAACTTTGGTAGATTTGAGAAGAGGTTTACTAACCATCCAAATTTTAGCTAATGCTTTAATTTTGAATTGTCAAAGGACCTTTTGTGAGACCAAGTGAAATGAAAAAGAGAAAAAGTGAGTTTCCCAAACAAGACTTGTGAGCTAGAAAAGATTCGACCAAAATAACCAAGACTAAAGTGTGATAAGTGACTTGTTCCAATGACTATCTTTTCTTGAAGCAATGGTTTACACAAAAGTATGGAAATCTGGCCTATTCTAAAATCTGCAAAGATAATGTCTTAGGATTTTGACTAGGTTGAAGGTGATTAATAATCCTAAAATGCAACTAAATTTTGCAATGTTATGCCTATTGTTAAGACTAAATGATAAAATAAAGGATGCAATAGTGGATAATTTTGAGCAAATATTTCTAGATTTTGTATAGAGATCATTGTAAAAAGGTAGGCATAGATAGATCTTAAATTTTGGTTTCAGATTGTGATAGTGACGGTTCTTTTTCTAAGTGATAGGTAGTTGCGATCTAACACAGTCAAATGCATTTTTTGGGGGAGGACAGTTGTGGTTTAGGATAGTCAATTGTGGCTTTCTGTGTGATAATTGTGGTATGTAATAGGCAATTGTGCTTCACAGAGTCTCAATTGTGTTTCACAATGAACAAAGTCTGGTTTTTCTATAATTTTGACAATGTTGAAATTTTTTCTCTCTGATTATGATTTTATAGATTGCCGAAGTGTTTATTTGTTCATTAAATTCAACAAACACTTTGGCAAACACCTTGTTCTTGTCTTGGGTTGTTTTGCACAAGCACTTTTAAAACAACCACAAATCCTATGGTTGGCAAGGACAATATCTATTGGATTCCCACTTGGATTACTCTAGCCACATCTATTCAAAGAGGATAGCTTAGGAACTTGGTAGTACTGGCTCCCCCTTACTCGACACTCACTTCCCAGGCTTACCAAGTTCTGAATTACCTAAGACCACAAGGATCTCAAGAAATTTCCAATCTCTAAAAAGAACCGTGAAAGTTTGGGATGGTTGTGTATGTGAAGGATCATGACAGGCCAAAAAGTGGTGATATGTGAGTGATATGATGGCCCATGTGGTTAATGATGTTCTTTTTATCCAAAATTGATGAAATGAAAAGGGTTTTTAAAGGATATTCTCATATTTCCACCAATATAATCTTTTTTGTACTTTGAATTTAATAAATAATTATTACTCTTTTTCTATTTGAATTATCACTAAAGTCCTGATTGATAGGCTGATTGAGAAACATATATAGCTTTCAAATGGTATCACATTTTTTGAATCCGAAATATGTGTAACATTCTATACTTAACATACGATAGGATTAAAGAAAATAAAATTGAATTTCACGAAGTTTTGACCAAGTTAAGGTGGTTAGACATACAAGTTTATATATTTTTTTAAAGTTGTAATAAAAAAATCATAATTAATTACTTACTTGAAAAAAATTACAAAAAAATATGCATCACATCGGGATATGAGTCCTCTACTTATATCTAAAATATTACGAAAAATATTATCATTTTATTGTGGTTAGGGTGGTCAGACAAACACCTACTTCTTATTTTTTCCCTAAAATTTAAGTACTACTGCATTGAAATTTCCAATTTTCACCAAATAATTTTTTTTATTTTTTAAAACCTTTTAGTTTAGAAACTACATTCAATTTTTTATAGATTCCATTCTTACATATTTTTGAAATAATATAGATAACTTATTCAAATTTTTATGTGAAATTGCCAAACTCTCATTTTCTAAATTTTCATCACCACTTAAGGGCCTGTTTTTTCCATGATGATCCTGAACATACTCGACTTCAGAGGTCTAACCTCCTCTACCAATAGATAGAAGGATTTTAGATTTCTACACAATTTTTTTAGTAAGGGAATCTAGTTCGGGGGATATAGTGATGAAATCCCTCGAAAGGTCTACCGAACCTTAGAACAAGGGCTTTTCATATCATAAAGATACTATGGGAGAGCTATCATGTACCGCTTCTTGTTGATTGTAAAATTTCCTTGCAATCACAAATTTATTTAGTGGTTCAAAAGGACTTGGAATTAGCCCATTATCACTTGGGTCATTCCAACCTTTCAAATCAAGGTGGAAAGCCCTCTACTAATGGGAAAACAAAAGCGAATTAAAAATTATTTTTTTGGTCATCCAAGATTGCACAAAGGCATGAGGAGAGTGCATACACAAAGATTTCAATTCACACTCACAAGATTGTTCATTTTAATGCCCAAATTTAAATGTGTAGGTGGAAAATAAATAATCCCTAACTGCTTTTCATTCTCCAGATCATATTGAGCTGCAAGAGAAGTGAATATACACTAAGAAATCACTACCATAGCACAAGACATGCCAAACACTTGTAAATTTTGAACCCAACTTATTGTGAGACAAACAAGGCTCTTTTTAGCCCAATGCTATGAAAATGCAAGTATATTTTAATCTTGAATAATTGAGGATGCAAGTTATGTTATTTTGAAATATAATGGGTGTAAATGTAGTTCATTGTAACCCATGAATGTGAAATGCAAGTTCTAGTTGTTGTTCATAAAATTTTAATCCAACTTATTATGAAATAAATATGGTTCCTTTTAGGCCAATTCTATGGAGATGCAAGTATATTTTAACTTTGAATAAGTGTAGGTGCAAGTTGTGTTCTTTTTAATTCCAATGAGTATAAATGCAGTTCATTTTAATCCATGAATGTAAATGCAAGTTATAGTAGTAGTTGTGTATTTTAGAAAAAAGAAAAAGATTATAAAAACTAACAACAAAAAAAATTTAGTATCCTCCTCCAACTTCCTACATGCTCCCAACAGAATATATGTAACTAGAAAACCATAGTCTATCAAAATAAAAAGTAGAGAGCCAAAACTACTTGCAATAATTGAAAGAAAACCCTAGACAAGCAATTGCGTCGCGAAAAATATAGATGTGGTTACAAAAATGATCAAATGTGCATTGGAAACTATGACTAAGAATTATGGGATTTTGACTATGGTTCACTAGAATAGATGCAACCTAGGTTTTTGATGATTGCAACAAACCCAAAACATAGATGCAATGAGCGATAGCTAGCTGCGGTGCACAAATGTGAATCTATACCTACAACCTACAAAAATGAAAAATATGTATGCAGTCTCCAAAAAATATTGTCCTTTACGTCAGGTTCACCAAATGTAACTAAGGAAAAAATCAAGTTAGTAATAAATAGCATAAAGAAACTAAACCTTCATGCAAAATAAACAATGGAACATAAAAGCATAAAACAATGAACAATCTCACCCGAAACCTTCATGCACTCCATGATTCACCTTCATTTCCCCTCTGCATTTTGTTGTAAATAGTACTTTCCATCAAATTTTGATGAGAAACTATGACCTATGACAAGACTAAGAAAAATATTAAAGGATTCAACTAATAAATTGCAAGTGTACTCATAAATTTGCAAGCATGAAGTAACAAAATGTGGTTGACATTGTCCTTTTATAGAAGCCAATGTTTTGGATGAATGGCTAGGATGGATAGTTGACAAAGTCCCTAAGATGGAATACTGAGATTGAATATGACCACTAGCAATTAGGGTTAGGGAAGAATTAGGGTAAAATTGGAAATGGAGGGCTATGATTTAATTCTATGAAAATTAAATCAATGGACAAAAATGTATGTGACAAGAGGATATTGGGCACATAAAAAGAGATTGTTGGAAAATCAAATAATAATTTAAAATTATTTTATTTTGGAGGGAGTGTTGACCTTTTGAATTAAAATTAATTTAATTCAAAAGAGGTGGGGCTAGGAGAGTAAATAATGATTTTTAATTATTTACTTGGTGAGAAAATCGGAATGGGAATTTAAATAAATAATTTTATTAAAATTTGGAGGAAAAGATAGAGACAATTAAATAATGAATGGAAATTATTTAATTGCAGAAGAAAAGGGATAAAGTGACCAATAATTAGATAAATTTAGGAATTTATTTAATTATAGAGGAACATAAGAAATTAGTGACGTATTAAATAATTAAATGTAATTTATTTATTTAAATAATTAGGAGGAAAAGCATAAAGTAAATAATAATTAAATAAATTTAGGAATTTATTTAATTATAGAGAGACATAGGAAACTAGTGACGTATTAAATAAATAATTAAAATTTATTTATTTAAATAATAAGGATGAATAAAAGATAGGAATTAATTAATTAAGAATTATTTAATTAAAATTTGAATTAGGACTATAGGACATAATTAAATATTTAGTTATGTTGAGAAGAAATATGGTAAGTCATAGAAAAATAAAGACTTGGAGGCCTAGGTTATTTTGTGTCTACATTGTGCAACCTTAGAACCTATCTAGATAATGAAGCTAATTGCCAATTTACTCCTTCAAAACTATGCTTAAATTCAAGATATTAACTAGAATCATAGAATCAAATAAGAAAACTATCGTGCACCACCCCAAGCTATAGGCCTTCTCCAAAGAAAAAAAAATAAAAAGAGATGTGAGGATATTATTAGTCTAGTGGACCTTATAAATGGAAAAGAAGAAAATAACTGAGTTGAATTTATCCTTTCCAACTCCTCCCACCCCTGCCTATCCAAGTTTTCCCCTAGATGACTCATCCATATTGACCTTCAAGACACTATCAAAAAGAGGAGACCACCTAACATCTTGTTGAATTCTCCTTTTGGGATTCCTTCCCCTCAAAGAGATAGATTCCTTCCTCACTTTTTCAATTAATCCAAATCATTTTCATCACCTCTACCTCCCCATGATCAATAGAAAGAGACACCTCACACTTAGCCTGAATAGTTGAACCTGAATCGTAGCCATGCCCTGAAGTGAGATATGTTGAAAATACATGGCCCGAGCTTTGAAAATCCTATGATTCCTTCCAAGCCAATTTTTCTAGAGGATAAAAGTGTGACCCAAATTCTAAGCCACCTAGACACACAAATACTTAGAAAAAATTCTCCCCATACTTCTCCAAAACTCCACAAGTGATGAAGCATGCACACACATGATTTTTTCCAAGTCTCCCACCAATGGTTCCACATGAACCTAACAAAGGGACACTAAAAAAAGATGAGATGAAGAATCATAACTAAATCCACATATGACATAGATCAAGGGACCATGACATCCAGACTTCCTCGAATTCTCCCAAGTGAGACACTAATCCCAAGCCATAAGCCATAGAAATAAGTTTCACTTAGGTCAAGAAAGCTTACTTCAAGTATACTTCCACCAAGGTACTTCCCCTCCACCATAATTCTTATTTCCAAGAACCTATTTGCCAATTTCCATAGAGTACACCCTCGTGTATTAGGACTCCATGCAATGGTATCATCCATTGAAATGGATCTACATTCCCTCCTAACCAATATCTAATAAATCTCTACATGATAATTTTCTACACCACCTAGTGGCCATTCATGAGAGAATATTGAGAGAAATACCTCCTCATGGCCCAACCTAAAGTTGACTTTAAAATATTCAACATTAGCCCATCCAACCTCCAATAAGATGCAAACAAAGCACCAAAGATTCAGGTACATGGGTAGAATAAGTAGGAGACCATCCAAATAATCAAACCAAAATAGTTCCCTAGAGCCCCTATTGAAAATCTAGAACAAGCCCTACTTGATTATACTGGCCCAAATATTAAGGGTATCCCAAATCATGGAGCCTCTTCTAGCAACATCATACCTAGGAACATCAATACTCATTGGACCATCTCTAGTAGATCTTAGCAGCAAAGGCTTGACTAGTGAGAAAAAACCATCACAACCTAAGACCC
The DNA here is from genome assembly GCA_007115665.2 of Sequoiadendron giganteum. NCBI lineage: Eukaryota > Viridiplantae > Streptophyta > Pinopsida > Cupressales > Cupressaceae > Sequoiadendron > Sequoiadendron giganteum. The sequence continues at coordinate 522,944,283 of CM021100.1, read as the reverse complement.
ACCTCCTACTGAGGTCTAAAAATATGTACCCACTTAACCAAAGGCCACATATAAGAATCCAATTTCCTAGACCATAATTTTTTTTTGGAAAGAGAATCTAAATGCTTCATAAAAATCAAGGGAGCCACTTGCACCATCCATCTATATATAGGGAGAGCATGTACCACTGATTTGAGAAGAAGCACTATTCTTGCAGAGGAGAGCCACTTGATAGTCCAATGACTAACTTTACCTTGAAACTTATCAATTATCTTATGCTAGGTCGACCAAGGTAAAGGGCCTATAGAGATAGGAATTCTCATATACTCTAAGGGGACGGAGCCAATCTGAAACTTGAAAATCCTAACAATTCAGTACTGAATCAAAAAAGAGGTTTTGAAAAAATAAATTAAAGACTTACCTTTATTTATCTTTTGACCTGACATGGCTAGGTAAATATATAGAGCCCTTCGAAAATTGGTAGCTTCCATGACCTTGGCTACTCCCAAAAAATGTAATACCATCAACAAAATAAAGGTTAGACTAGGTAGGAAGAACAAACCACAAACTTTATCCTTGAATGAGCCCTTATCTCACAAAGTGCTTTGTAAATATTCGTAAAAACTCTACCAAAATGATGAAGAGATAAGGTGATAGCAGGTCTCCCTGTTGAATAATGCAGGAGGCCCCAAAAAAAATATTAGGATCTCTATTAAAAAGAAAAAATTAAGAAGTTGAGGTAACACAATTCATTACCCAATCGATCCATCCATTATTAAACTTGAAACAACTAAGAAATTTTTGTAGAAAGGAAAATCTCACCTGATCATAAGCTTTATCCATGTCCAACTTCATGAACATATCATTTTCCTTGGTGTTAGCTATTCAATGGATAGCCACACCCACTATAAAAACCCCATCAAATATTTTCCTACTAGTCATAAAACCACCTTCATCCTCCAAAATAACTTTGTAAGACAAGATTTGAGTCTCTCCACCATAATGTATAAGATGATATTATAGACCAAGTTGCAAAGAGTAATTTGTCTAAATAGATCTAGTTAATTATATCTTTCCTTCTTAGGAATAAGCACCAAAATATTAGCATTGAAAGCACTCAACATCTGTTTATTTCTAAGACTCTTGAACTAATTTTAGTAAATTACATTTAACAATATCCCAAAAATCTTGAAATAATTTGAAACCAATTTGTTCTAGAAGCCTTCCCTTTATTCATGTAAAAAAAATCCCTTCCACCTCTTCAAGAGTGATAGGGCTACAAAGACTCTAATTCATCTCATTAACGACCACATGAGGAATACAATTCAGAATAAGGTTCTCTTTTTCCAAAACTTGAGGGGAGTATTCCTTAAAAAGAGATGATAAATATTGAGAAGCCACCTTCAAAATATCTAGGAAGGATGAAGTTTTATTTCCCTAAGACATCATTAGAGAAGGTAAAAAATTACCATACCTCTTATCTTTAATAGAGTTAAAAAGTAAATTAGTATTCTTATTCCTCCTCTTAAAGCCAATCGATCCTAGAATTTTGTTTATAATAGATATCCTCCCATAACACCCACTCATCTATTTCCTTCAAATTAATTATTTCATCACAAAAGAAGCTCTCTAAAATACCATGATCCCGAATATATATGGTGATTACATCAAGACAATTTTGGGTAACAAATTTGGCCTGCAAGATGTTCGCAAGACACCACCTATTCCACTTCTTAAACTAGATCTTCAGAAATTGAAGACATTTTACAAAGGAATACATGGGAATCCCATGAATAGGGATTCCTATCAACCACAAATACCTAACCAATTGCTCAAAAGATGGATCCCACAACCACATTAATTGGAACATAAAGGAAGGGTGCTTTTTAAATTCCAACCTTGAAGCTAAAAATTTGATAGGTGAATGGTCAGAGCTCTTCTAGTTAAAAATATTTGAGTAACTCACCCACCTAATGCCAATTCGAAAACTAGAAACTAATAATTTTTCCAGCCTCTTAGAAATGGACTCCACCCAATACCTCTTGTTTCTCTAAGTGAAAAAATTAGTTCGAGGCTTAATATCAACCAGATTTAGCATATAGATTTGCTATCACTTAAAAGAATATTAGAGGATTCCAACCTAGATACAACCCTACACTTTTCCTCCAAATAGATGATGGCATGAAAATATCCTACCATAATCTAAGAGGAAAGAGGGGGAATAGATATCACCCACCAAATGTGAGTCCATTTACTAGATTTTCCAAGTAAGGTTGTAAGAGCATAAATATTAGTAAGGAGGAACACTTCCCTAGAAAGAAAACTAGAAGACATTGTTAAAAAATAACTACTAGACACCCACTACAAAGGAGTCAAATTTTGTGGATCCCAAAGGCTCACAACCCCATAAAACTTTCCTTGTGCCCAAATACACTAACACCGGCCTTTAATTAATAACTTAGATGTGATAAAAATATTTCATCAATCAACACCTTAGATGAACTTGAATAAATAAAACATTAGGAGAATACCCTTTAATTTATTTTTTTAGAATTATAAAAATTGGATTCAATAGGCTTAACTAACACCAATTCTACCAAATTCTCACTCGTTAACTTCATTTTATCCTGGTCCTTTTTCCTCCATACTTTGGAAGGTTTTTTTAAGGCCCATTTTTCAAGTTCTTTTATTGCAAGCCTAGCAGATGAAAAACCTTACTATCTTTTCCAAGGGGACAAGCCTCCTCTTTTGACCTTAAATTAGTATTGTTCATAGATGAAACCATAACCAAATCCAAGTCCTCAATTGGCCCCAGCTCATAGCACCTTAGTTATGTGTGATCCATAGCAATCTAAATCGCTGACAGCATAGACCCCTACCCAATGAGGGTGACATTCATCGATTTAGTCAGTTGTGCTTTGCTTAATGAAGGAGCCCCTGGGATCAGACTACTTAAGTTCCCCTCCAACATGTCAAAATCCTTTAGGGCCTCAAAGTAGCTATAAGACTCATCAACCTGCTTTTCCTTGAGAGAGTTCTTTAACCCCATTTCTCTACTATAGGATTTAGCCAAAATAAAACCCTTTGTATCTGGTGACCCTTCACATATTGAAGTCTTCCCTTTTTTATTTGCTTGATTGACATAAGAAAGATATTTCATTGAAGCAATACAGTTATCTTTCCTTGAAGGGTTAGATTTAGGACACTTATGTTGTAATTGCTTGCACTTGTGATAGATCTGACACCAAAAAGAAAGAGCTTCATAGTCTAGTTGTTGAATCCACATAGTGACCCTAACATGAATTTCAAGGGAGTCTATAAAAGGTATTTTAAGTCACTTTCAATAAAAATATGATCATAGTAAATTACTTTCTTATCTAACATTTGTTTCAACAGGCCTATTGGATTGCAAAGAAAAAGCATAATCATATGTAGGATATCATTTTTCTAGAATTCTAATAGCATCCATGAGATTCGAACCCATATAAGCACTTTTGATGGGAGATCCTCCAAAGGATTAAAAATAATATTGTGGGCTTAATAAATAGACACATTTGATTGTAAAAATATAGGCCCTCCCTCATAGGCCTTATTTCAATTTTCTAGGTAGGAGATCAGCCCAATGACATAACTATTTGTAGCTAACATCACCTCATTATCACCTTTTGGGTTCTAAGTATAGCAATTGCACAAATCCAGGAATGGGAGTGAAACTCGAGTACCCATAAACATGTAGATAAGAGCATGTGGTTAAATAGGTAGATTACATCCTCCGCTATTGATCCTTGCTAGATAACCAAAATTGAATGAGAGATGCTCCTCTCTAAGCATCCATTCAGTTTTGAAAGTTGTTGGCTGCCTGATACATACCTCCTTTGCATGGGTGGATGGGGGAGGAAAAAACCCTAAAACAACATCACAAAGGGTCATACCTTGATTAGAATCTAAATTTGTACTTGCAGTCATAATCCCAACCAAATAAGCACTAATCAATACCCAACCAGAGCCACAACCATTTCCTAAAACAAAGCCACACCCCTTATCAGAGATAAAGAACCCCTCCCCACACTATATTTAACTTTCACACACTCCCCAGCCACTAAGGAAACACTACCCACCCATGTCATGCACATGTAAGGGTACATAACCCTTCATGTAGGTTGCAACCTGCAACTGACCACACCTTCATCCAAGTCCAATGCCATCCTCGAGATCGGTTGTTGTAAGCCATTGAATATTTTTCAAGATATATTTTTCTAATTTTTTTGAATATTTTTCTATTAACTATTTATTGTTCATAATTACGAAGTTGAAAACCCTTGATGTCCATTATGCATAAGATGACCTAAACTTATCATTTTTATATTATTATTTTTTCAAATTGAAAAGAATTGTCTAAATATTGTTCGCATATAAAAAAAAATTCAAATAATTATTTTAATAAATAGTTTAATAAATTAATTGTTGATGGTAAATGTAAAGCAATGAATAAGAAGAGTTAATGGTTCATTTTTTTGGCTATCATGAGGATATTGAGGCATACATATTTTTTATCCTAACACATGAGAGGTTCATATTTATTATGATGTTCATTTTGTTGAGGTTCATATTTAGGGATATTTTTCTTCTAGAGGAAGATTTTGATGAAGGTCTTGACTCACCTCCTTTAGATCTATGCACTAGGCCATGATGGTATTGGAATACTCTTAAAGATGTTGGTCATATTCTTTTGATCCTACATATACTCACCACACTTGCTCCTAGAATTTTAGTCTCGGTCTTTTCAGTCATGCCACTTCTAATTATCCTTAGAGGTTTTCAAATTCTTCAAGTATTCTTTAGTGGGATAGTACTATGGGTGAGGAGTATTCCTATTTTATGGGTGAGGAATATTTTTGGCTTTGTTGAAAGTGGGTGTATCATTCCAAATATGCAAGGTTCGATAGTGGAGGATTCTATTTGTCTTTTTTTTTCTCTAAGTATCTCTTAGTGGTGGTAAATGTATCAAATAGATATGAATAGTTCTTTCTTACATGAGGATCTTCATGAGGAGATTGATATGGAGAAACCACCTAGTTTTGTACATATTTATTCACTTGTTTGAAGGCTTCATTTCTATTTTAATGGTCTCAAATAGGTCCCTCAGACTTGGTATGAGAAAATGGATAGTTTTTACGTTGGTTCTTATTACACATTGTACCATTACAATCCTATAATTTATACTCAAATACATGGAGAGGATCTTCTCAATCTTCTACTCTATGTGGATTATTTAATTCTCACCTAGAATTCCACTTCCATGATTGAAAGTACTTAGTGAGAAGTGATGGATCATTTTGGTATGACCTACCTTGGCCTTTTTCATTACTTCCTCGGTCTTCAAGTTCGGCCGAATTTAGAAGGGGTTTTTAATTTCAAGAAAAAATATTCTCTACATTGGCTTCATAAATTTGGTATAGATGATTGAAATACTTCCCTCATTCCATTAAGTTAGTTGTTGTACTATCTATAAATTTTACTACACCTCTTGTTGATCCTACCTTATATTGATAGTTATTTGGTAGTCATTTTTACTTTAATTATAGTCATCTTGATATTTCCTTTGTAGTTGGATTTCTCTCTCATTTCTCTCAAGAGCCTCATGAGAGTGACTAGAAGGCAACCAAAAGTATCTTCGGGTACATTAGAGGATCTAAAAAATTTTGAATTCATTACACAACAAGATCTTTTGATATTGTGGGCTACACTAACCTAAATTACGATGGAGATGTTAGTGGTTATAATTATAATTATGGATTTGTCTTTTTACTTGGTTTTAGTATGATTTTTGTTTCATGAAAGAATAATATTTCTATTGCATTACTATGATGGAGGTTCTCTATTGAGATGTATTTTAGGCTAGTCAATGACTTTTGTGGCTTTGTTAGTTGAGGATAGAGTTTTCCTTTCCTTCCAATTAGAATACTCCTCTTTGGTGTGGCAAGAAGAGTTTCATTCATATCTCATTCAACCAAGTGGATCATAAAAATACTATGAATGTTGAGATTAACAACATTCAATTCATCAAGAAACTCAACCAAGATGGTATTCTCATCTTGAAGTACTTTCTTATAGAGAGGAAGGTTGCATAAATCTTCACTAAAACTATATAATTTAATCATTAACTTCAATTTTAATTGATGCATGGGGTGAAGGAAGTTGTACTTGTGGGAACTTCTTGAGTCCTCCATCCTTATTCGGTTTCTTTGTAATTTTCTCTCTTTTGGAGAGGATTTTTCTCTCAAAGGGTTTTTAGCCTTTTCTCTATTTTTGAGAAATTTCTTGTGCATAGGTTCCTCATCATTCCTTTCTTTCTTGGGACATATTATAGACTTAATGGAGGGTTTTGATGTGAATAAATTCTTATACCTAGTTAAGTCATAGTAGGGGACTTATTCACATGTTAAATTTACTTAGGTCCTAAGGTAAATTTGAAAAGACTTAGTTGTCATTTCCAAATATTATATTATCCTGCATTATTATGAGTTAGTTATCTCATTAGATAGGATTAAGACACTTGTAATTATTTTGTCTAATCATATATCTCACCATTACTTTATAAGAAATATATATCTTACATATTTTACTTCTTTTTCATATATTGTAATCTTGTATCATATTTTAATTCTTGTTTGGTGGAATATAATTTTTTCTTCTCTCTTTTACAATTAGAGGTTATTTGATTTTTCATATCAAAGATCTTAGTTGTTGAATTAAGCATGTATTAAATAAATTTGTGTATGTTTTTGTAAGAGATCATAGAATAAATATCAAGTATAATATGATATACAAGAAACCTTATATTTTCTTATTTGATGTAAGAGATAAAAGTATACCCAAAAGAGAATATTGAAAAGAAATATTTCTAGAATATGGTTGAAAAAATCTAATTAAATAAATTTTTAGAGCTAACATAAATAGATAGGTTTAGAAAACATGGGACTCAAACATAAGTTTGTAAATGCCTAAATGAGCCTTATGAAGTTCCAAAAATAGAAATAATTTCATAAATAGATATTTAAACATAAAAATAATTTAATAAATAGATAGCATAAAATTATAATTAAAATTTTAAAATTTTCATCAAAAAATATCTCTCTATGATTGAGAAAATGGTTCCTTAATTTGCGCCAAAAAATACACTAACCAATGATTAGGAATATCTAATGCAAAAGAAAAATATGATGTCATGTTCTTGTCAATGAATGAATATTCAAATATTTGACAAAGAAATTCTTTATCAGTAGTATATACAAATACAACTTTTAGAAATCTATTAAATTATTGAGTATCTCAAAAACAACCTACAATATATGAAATCTCTCCTTCATATGAATGTGTACCTCTTGTGTATACTAATGGGTAAAAGTACAAATTTGTGACACACTTTTAGCTAACTTATTAGCACAACCGAATTTAAGTATTTCTAACTAAAAATAAATTTTTGTAAAAAATATAATCTAGTAAGATTCATTCTAGCTATGTTATATATTTTCACAAATTTTCCAACTAAAATTGTTAAATAAATGTTTATGTAGCACCACTTCGAAGCTAATTTACCGAAAAAATAAATTATTTGAAAAACCTAATGTTTCAACAACTCCTAGTCATGTAAATGAGTTTTTTTCAAATATAAACATACCCTTTTCTAGATCCGTAAGAGTAGTTTTCAAAAATATATAAATTTAAATATTTTAACTATTATTTATATTTTATATTTTATTTTTACTAAAATTAGGTTATGAGCACAAAATTATTAGGTTAATTAACATAAAATACTAAAACATATTAAAAAATTTGAAAAAAATATGATGCACTACATAAAAGAATCTATATCAAGATGGTATAATTTTTTTTCTATTTTAGATAAATAAAAAATTAAAAAGTTGACATCAAATAGAAATAGTTGTTTTTAGTACACACACATTTTAATATTTATTTAAAAATATCTATTTATCAAAATTGAAAAAAAGAATATTGATGCCCTAAATTTTCAAGTTATAAATATGCACAAAAAATTAGAAGGAAAAATAATTAAATTTACTATATAAAGATTGATGTCTGATGCAACTTTATTTTTCAGCATTTTATCAACAACAAAATTTTAGTACATATTTATAAAAAATTATATTCAAATATTTTTTAGTTTTTTCAAAAAAATACGAACATAAAATATACTAAAAAATACACATTTTGTTATTTTACATCATTTCAAAACTCAAAACATATATGCCACTTTTTAGTGATTCAAGTTTAAAATTTGGATCGATGTTGGTTATTTTCTTTATAATTTGTGACATAGCTTTGTACTTTTACCCTAACATCACTTTGACATAGTTTGTAACCTACATTAAAAATATATAAAAGACCTTGTATAACACAAAGGATGAAGGTAGTATGATGGAATATAATTCAATACTCTAGATAATACCATAATGACATGGCTATATGGATCAATAAGAATGCTATATAATTTTGTAGAACCTCCATTGATTAACCTTAAAAGAAAATTCTTGTTAAAAAATATAATTTTAATGCATGAAAATTCATGTATTGACCCCACTAAACATAATGGTGGTGTATTTTTTACTCCAAGATACATTTTTGAAGAACGATGTGAATGGCCCCAACAAATACAAGACAATTTAAAAAGGGTTTTTCATGGAGGATTTGAAAACAAGATAGAGTAGCCATGGCCACTTGAAAGATGGAGAAAAATTCCACAAATGTATAATATGTAAAATGATACTTAGCATACACTTCAAGATCATGTAAAATATAAAAAAATCATTGCATATAAAGACAAATATACAGAAGTGATAAGTAGGAGTGAATCTATGACTACCTCAAAGAGTGAAACACATATATGAATCTATGGGAAAGTATTGGGATACTTGGTGAGATTAAATGAGGTGAACTAAAAATTGAGACATCTCAAAAGTGAGCTTAAGATTAGTGTGAGTAGGACTATCTAAGATATGATACACTCTAACTAGTATATTAATAACTCTTTCCACACTAACACGTTTTACATATTTTTCCTGCCAACAAGTCACATAATTGACATCATCATCTTTTATATCTCAATGACATAACTCATGTCTACTTGGAATAATTTATTTCTATTTATACTTATTGCATCTAAATATTATTATATTGAGATCTCTATAGTCAAAGACATCTAACCGTGTTGTAACAAACAATAGGTTAGTCAAAACAATTAGAATCATATGAAAGATTTATCACATGTGCATAAAAAATAAAATCAATTCAGCCTAGCCTTCCATACAATATATCCTTTCGCAAATTACATTTATTAAAATAAATGGAAAATAAAATAAAATTTTCATCATTTATGCATTGATCACCTCTAATTTATGCACCATGAGCATTCATATTTCATCTCTAATTTACATATATCTACTTGATTTCCCTAGTAATATTTTAATTCTTAACCTTCATGGTTTAATCAACTCTATATATTATAAAAATATATTAATCAATAGTTGAAATATAAAACTATTGAGATCCATCTTTTCAATTCATAATTTGACATATTTTTTAGTAGTTATGTATTTAATATAAAGAGACTGAACATATTTTTTCAAACATGCATGTCCTCTCAAGTAAATAATATTAAACAAAATAATCTAAAATTTGTCAAAGTGTTGGAATTGAAATCTAAATCTATTGAGATCTATCTTTTCAATTCATCCATAAAATATCTTTGTTAATTTTTATTTCATTGATTTGAAGAGAATAGATGTATTTTTTTAAGTATTCCTATCCTTGAGAGTAGGTATCCTTAAATACAAATATTTGTGATTAAAAAAAATATTTAGTTAAACATTAATTAAAGTTTTCAAATAATAATGTAATATTAATTTTATCCAATTCATTCATAAACCACCATTAAATTGATCCTATACATCATCTTCATTGATTCAATCAAAATTAATTCAAATTGATTAAATGGAAATGGGGGTCCACGTTTTGGGACATGGAATTGGACCTAATCCACACTTTAATCATTGGTAAACCTAAATCCCTCAAGCAAGTGACTTGATTGAGGAATGAAATATTGGTTTCCTTGTGTGATTAGATAGGGGTAACTTACCATTGAAATGAAGTTTCAAAGGAGAATTACAAAATCTTATGCATAAAACCCTATAAACTTAAAATCATGAAATCAGATTGACAAATAGAATGAAATAATAAAGTACCTAGAAGAATGGAGAGGTCAAAAAAATCTTTGAAAACCCTAAAAATTTATCTTTTAAAGTGCACTAGGACTTGTACACCATGATGGGTGATTTAGTACCAGTCTAGGATTTCTAGAAAAAATTTGTAATCTCTTAGTAACTGATCAAAATCCACTGAAATATGCCAAAAGGGATATCTAGGTACTCATACGCCCAAGCTAGTGATTTAATAGTGTCATTACTAGGGTTTGTCTAATATTTTTTAGCCTTTATTGATCTTCTGTAGATTTTGTCTCGTCTGATCTTTAGGTCTAAAAAGTTTGAATTTTGATCTATAGGTGAGTTTATGTGAAGATAAAAACTTCATGAAAACTTTGACAACTTTCTTCAATCATGCAACTTTGTCTTCAAAGGATTTTCAAGTTCCAAACCACTTAGATTTACAATCACAAATGAAGAGGTAAAAAAATTGTGTTAGGGAATAGGGGTTTGCCTTGGTCAAACCTTGTTTTAGTAAGTAAACCTTGAAATGAAATGAAATAGAATGAAGCAATGATGAATTAATAATTGAAAATATTGAAACTCACAAAACCCTTGAAATAAAGGTTGCAAACTTGTGTGAAATGGCTCCAATGGCTGTGGATCTTGACTCTTTATGTTGATAAGAGATAATCTCTTTCAATGCTTGCTTGAATCATGAAAACCTATGTCACAAATGCTAGCTCAAAAACACTATGATGCATGATGACTTTGATGTGATGCTTCAATATTGAATGGATGCTCTCAAATTCTTGATAATAAGCTCTTGAATGCTTGAAAATCTCTCTTAAAAGATTGAGGTCTAGGTGAAACTCTCTTTCTTGAAAATTCCTAGTGAACTAATCATTTCACACCTTTGTTATATAGGAATTCCATCTAAGTTACCAATTATTAGATCCCAAATGCCAAGATTTATAAAATTTTAATTAAAAACCCTTATTTCCTTCTCAAAACCTTAAAAATTCCCTAAATAGGACTCATACACCCAAGGTGGTGTATGAGTCCCACCCTATATTTCGGGGGTGAGAGAATTTCAAGAGGTTGAAATATTAAATGTATTTATAGAATTTTTTGAGATTAGTGTTGAAATAAGAATTGGGATATGTAATAAAGGGTATTAAGTGCCTATTAATGATTATTTTAAGGTCTTGAATGCAAGAGGGCCAAAACATTAGTCTGAATATGTAAATAAATACACTTTACAACACTAAATTAAGGACAAATTAGGTCCATTTAGTTTAAAAGGGTCCTAAACTTGATGTGAATGTGTAAAACATATTACAACACTAAATAAAGGCAACCTTAGGCTCATTTAGTATTAATTATTTCCAAATTAAGGAAAAGGGATAATTTTTATATTACTACATTTAGCCCCCATTTTACTAAGAGGAGGAACTTGCTTCAAACTCGAACTAAAGTATAGAAATACACATCAAGAGAGATTCAAGTGTACTGGTGCTATTGAGATAGGATAACAAATATCAAGAGGGTTGTGCAAGCCCCCAGGATCAAGATCTTATGGAGAACCATCATAGGCACAAAAGAACACTGATGTAAATTATATATGAAGGAACAAAAAGGTACAAGCATACACTTCCAAAGACATAAGGAAGTCAAAAAAGGAAATAGAGGGGAGGATCGACCCTTGACTGCTTATCCAACATAATATTGACTAGTTCTAAGTTGTTTTTCCAAAAAATGTTTACAAATGGAATAAGATGTCCACTATGAGAACAAAATCCATGCTCACAAGGGCTAGTGGAACCTTAAGCCATCCACTAGGTGAGCCCCTAGAGACACATACACACATGGCCAGTATGTGTTCACATAGACAAGCAAATGGATATGGGAAAGTCATGCTTATGGTTGGATCCCATAAGTTAACCATATCAAAGCTATACCTCCTGATAAATTTGACAAGGTGCCACACAACATGAATGACATGATCCATCATGCAAGCAAAACTCCATGAATAAACAAGATAGCTCCAGAGGAAAGAAAAGTGTGTTATGCAAGGTGGTCATATAATAGTTATAGTAAATGAAAAATAGTGTAAGGTACGTTCAAAGGGATTTTTTTTAGTTCAAGTAAGGTCTCTTCTTAGGAAAAATCATTCCTAGTGTCTCCAAGAGAGTAAAAATCAAAGAAATATCACACTCTCAAAGGAAATCAAACCCAATGATACTACCAAGAAAAGGATGCATCACAAGAAGAAATAAAACCAGACCATGAAACATGCAACATATCAAAAGTTAATGTCAATGTATGCTCCCAATTTAAAGCGATTTTTAACACCATTGTTGTGAGAAATTGGCTTTAAAGTAGCCAATGAATAAGACATGAAAAATTATTCAAAAAGCACTATGCCAATTCATATGTTCCCAGATAAAACTACATTATGAACAAAGGGTTTCCCCCAAAATGTAATGCTAAACATAGGAAGAAAAAGTACATCACATACGAGTCAAATTAAGGCATGCCATCCACATCCCAAGTTTTCTCTTATACACATGGAAAGTGGTCAACTAGCCAGAAGACACAATGAAAAGTGTCATACAAGGATAAGGCTACCTAACCCCTTGCCCACACTTAGTGTAGGACAAGGATGAGTTGAGATGATTGATGAAAAATATGAAAATCAATATCAATTAGAGGAACTAGGTGTTTTTAACACAAGGAAGAGAACCACACTCCTTAAGATGTTGAATTTTATTACCCAAAGTCGTACATTCATTAGTAGAATGATCATGAACTCTACGATATGCACAAAATGAACTCCTTTAGCATAATTTATTTCATGTTCTTGGAGGGATATATATCAAACAATCTTGGAGGAGTCTCGACAAGATAATATCCTGATTAATAGTATAATATGTTCCTTTATTTTGCAACAAAGATATCTCTTGCTTAGTACAAGGTGTCATAGTTACACAAGACTCTTTAGATTGTGATATTTTGTAATATTCTTTAAAGAAAGGCATAAAATATAATGAAGTCCAATCATTACATAGGGATGTCTTAGGAGTTCTTTATGTGATGAAATTACTTTTAGGAGATGACTTATTTGTTTCTTTTATTTCCTTTAAAGGATAATAACCAAGACTACTAGTGTCTATCAATTCAGGATGCACTAATGTTAAATTTGGCTTAGAGGGATCCTTTGTGAGAGTTTTTATTTTGATTGAAGGATTGTTTATTTATTTTGAGGGATAATAACCAAGACCACTAGTCATTTCTTGTGTTTTAGGATCTATAGGGACACAGATACCTTGTTCTCTAACGCAACATCTTTTTCCACTATACCCAATTTTTTCATAAGTTCATAACCTCTTCCATAAATATTTTTCAATTATTTTGGATTCAGTGGTTGTTTATAATCAACTTCATCAATTTTTTTTGTGTAGTTTTCTTCTTCTCCTAAAGTGGTTGAGGTGGATGCTTTCAATTTTTTTTTGACATTACAACTTTCTATCTTCCCTTTTTAAACTCCTTTGTTATGATCTTTGGTTGCCCATCAAATTTAGGTGTGAAGTCAAATGATCCCAATTCATCCATCAATAACATTATGAAAGGTTTAGGGAACTTATCTTTTTGTTCTTCTTCCATGAGTTCCACTTTTATTGTTGCTGTCAATATTTTCAAAGGACACTCCTTATCTTTTGCAAGTTGTAAAAAACTATAAGGCTTGGGATTAGCTTCGAGTGTGTACACTTTTCTTTTGTAGACATAACTCACTCTATGATGAAGAGTTGAAGGCACCACATGCATCTCATGAATCCATGGTCTTCCTAAAAGAAGATTATATGAAATATCATGAGGCATAATATGGATAGGAGTTTGTAGGGTGGGATTTCCAACTTTAATAGGAAAATTGATCACACTGAGGGGTTAGTTTCCTACATTTTCAACTGCCCAAATCAATATGGAATCATGTTCAATTCCTGATTTATCCATGAGAAGCTTATCTAGAAGAGTTACACTACACACATTAAGGGTGGATTTTTTTTTTTTGTGTTCATTCCTTGAATCAGGGAAGTTATTCCATTCAGTTGGACATTAGGAGGGATATGAACTTGTTGTAAGGCACTTTGAATCATGTTATGATAATGAGGTGAGGCTTGAATAAGATCCCATAATGATATCTTAGCAAGAGTGTTCTTAAGTTGTTCAACAACATCATACTCCTTTCCACTTTGTAAAGGAAAATGAAGAGCACTAGGCAAGATAGAGTTAGGAAATTGGAGCTATGTTGGAGTTGTTTATCTTTGTTGATGGGCATGTGCAGGATCATCATGGAAAAAATATGCCCTTAAGTGGCAATAAAATTCAGAAAAATTAGAGTTAGGCAACTTGATGTAAAAATTTGAATAAGTTAACTATATTATTTCAAAAATATGTAATAACAAAATATGTAATAAAAAAATATGTTTCAAATTGAATGTAGTTTCTAAAATACTAGGTTTATTTTTATTTGAAAAAAATCTATTTGGTGAAAATTTGAAATTTCAATGGAGTAGTACTTCAATTTCAGGGAAAAAATAAGTAGGTGTCTGTTTGACCACCCTAACCACAATAAAATGATAATATTTTTTTAGAATATTTGAGATATAAGTAGAAGAATCATGTCCCGATGTGATGCATATTTTTTGTAATTTGTTTCCAAGTAAATAATTAATTATGATTTATTTATTACAACTTTTTAAAAATATTAAAAACTCGTACATCTGGCTACCTTAACTTGGTCAAAACTTCATGAAATTCAATTTTTATTTTTTTTAATCTTATATTATGTGAAGCATATAATGTGACGCATGTTTTAGATTCAGAAAATGTGATACCCTTTGAAAGCTATAGACATTTTTCAAGCAGCCTATCAATCAAGACTTTAGTCATAATTCAAATAGAAAATGAATAATAATTATTTATTAAATTCAAAGTAAAACATAATTTATATTGGTGGAAAGCTAAGAATCTCCTTTAAAAACCCTTTTCATTTCATCAATTTTGGGTAAAAATTTTTTTGTCAGCCACATGGTCCATCATATCACTTACATATCGCCACTTTTTGGCCCATCATGATCCTGCACATACCCAGATTATTTCTATTGTTATATGTATGATAAATAGCATTGTAACTCAACTTCTATGACATATTATTTTTATGTGGTTTGAGGATGAGGATGGGTTTGTTTTGATTTTGTGGTTGTTGAGTGTGGGTAGATGGCAAGAAGTGACCCAGGACACCATTTCAAGGGATATCTAATGTGCATAACCTCAAAATTCTTTTTCTTATTTTCATGATGTATTATTGAAGAGGAGTCTAATGTCACTTCATCATCTTCATCTAAGAAAACCATATCATGATTTTTTGAAAGACATGTGTGAATGTTCTCCTTTTCTTCCACTATGATATCTTCTTGAGTAGGATATTTTTTAGGAGAGCTAAAAACTAGATTCTCATGACATTCAATGTTTGGTTCTTCTAATATAACTCCATAATAAGTAGGGGAATCGTCAATGGTTGGGTTTTCTTGTTTATCAGTGATGACATTTTCTTGTCCAATGATGTTTTCTTTCGCAGGGGAAGAAAAACAAATAGGACTCTCATAACTCTCATCAGTTTCATCTTCTAACACCAATATATCTTCGTCAAAAATAGGAGAGCTATTAGGAGAAGACAAAATTTGATTATCATGATTGTTCATTTTGTTCTCTTTCACTAAAGCATTATCATAGGGGGATGAACATTTTCTTAATATGTTTAGAAAGGTAAGATACTAACATTGTTTGACCAAAAATGAAAAGTATTTGTAACCATCCTATGAAATGCTTCAAGAATGTAAATATTGTATATCTAGATAAAATGTGAAAAGAACACAAAACCATGAGCCATGGGATTAAACAACAAACAAACAAACCTTCCATTCAAGATATCTACAAACAAAGATATGCTATATTCCTCAACAAGAAAAATCTACAGAAGAAAGAGACTATCAAAATGATATGAAAGATTGAGAGATAATTACATTGAGGGTTGAGTACTTTATAAGAGAAAAAATCTAAATGGTACTCACTTGAGTTAATAGAAAATAACTTAGTTAACTAAATAAATAAATCTTATGGTTATCTTAAGTGCATGAGAATAACTTAGACTAATAATCAATTAAAGATTAATTAATTATTAGCTAATGCATTATAACTCTAACACCCCTCCTTAAGATGAACATAGGGAGTAGATAAAAACCCTAAAAAGAGAATCCATGATGGGTTCCAACAAAAAATTTCTGGTTAGGTATCCATGTACAAACAAAAGATCTCTCAGAATTGGAGAAAAGGAGAAAAACCTTGTGGGAGAAAAATCCTCACCAAACGAGAGAAATTTAAGTGAAGGACTAAAGAAGCCTCCAACACAAAGTTTTCCCAGAAGATAGGAACAAAGTATGAACAAAAGAACATTGCTAAAGCATTAAGAAGCTATAAACACTATTGAAGAATGATTGTTGCAATGCTAGAAAAATAAACTCTGTTGAAATAGAAGATAATCAGGATCAAGAAGACAATAATTTGTATCAGTGCCCGTAGCGAAACTACTTGAATTAGATGGAAAACAAAGGAAAAAACTTGGAATTCAAAGATAAAGATGACATAGGTACCATAAGTTAGAAGAACATTGATCAAATGAAAAAAGGAAGGTCACCTCAAAAAATAAGAATGCAAGAGTGTTGATATGGTAAGTGGTCAATCTCACTGAAATCCAGCCACCACATCTGAAAGTACATAGAAAAATTATATATACATAGATCACTCCAATGCAAACTCAAGGAAGCATTAGAACCCAACAATAGAAATCCCCCAATAATGTTGAAGACGAAGAGGATTGATAGGTACACTAAAATTGAATTCCAAAAAGAAGTGCATGAAGAAGAATTACGAACATCCGAACATGCAAACATGAAAGTATGAACACATATAAAGGGTGTGCAAACAAATTCAAACACACATGAAGTTGTTGTCTTGGAAGGGACACTCACTTGAAAAAGGTATGATTGAAAACAAAGGAAAAAAACAAACCCCCCATGGCACTTTATATCATAGTGTGAGTATAATAAGACACAAAGTAATGTGCAAGATTGTAATAATCATGTAAAAAATAGAGGCACTTTATTTCAGTATGTTTGCATAATAACAAGTGCATACAATGGAAGCCCATAATATCTTTAAAAAGGACTACCTGCTGAAAATACAATTCTCTAATAGAAAATGAGGAAACTCATAAAACCATGAGGAAGTACATGAAAAACATATGCTTTCAAAAAAAGTTGTGCCACCCAAAAATGAGTTTAGATGTAGAAGATATGACATGTCAAAGTCTCCAAAATGAAAACTGAACAACAAAATCGAGAAAATAGAACCCTACAAAACATCATAATTGCAAATTGGAAAATACCTACACCACTACAAAGAGCATGAAATTCTACCCCATTTCAAAAATAATTATACTAGAAAAGACAACCGTATGGCCGAGGTACAAAATTTGGAATATGAGGTACAAAACTAAAAAGTCCAACAAAGAAGTGTTTTGTAGAGAAAAAAATCACTCCACTAAATTTAGCTAAAAACCAACAAAAATGAGGTCCACCATAGAGGTGCATGGAAAAAAAATCTAGGTACAGTGCATTTATTTTGCAAAAAAAATAATCGGGCATGAACTGATGAATGTTCACATTTTCTTCCATGATAAAAAATATCCCATTCCTGTGTAAAGGATAAAATCAACTTTTCAATGCCACTTGAATCATGAAAATCCAATAATCGATGAAAAAGTTATGAATTTTCAAAAAGTTGAATTTAGCTTGTAGGAAACGACCTTTTATAGAAAATATGTTTTAATTTTGATTTGATTTTTGAAATATCTACTCACTATTTGTAGACAATAAGAGAAACCCAAAAATATTTTGATGCTAAGAATAAAACCCAGAATTACTTTTTCGATCCAATAAGCAAAAAATGAAAAAATAAATTTCTTTTGACTTTCAACATGTAGAAAAATGACACATGATATTTTTTGGATAGAATTTTTCTTCAGATTTTCTCAATATATACAAAATCCAAAACATATCTAAATGATATTTCGACCATGGCTACAAAACCCAAAAATCATTTTTTTTCAAAAAATGAGTGGAAGCTAGAATTCTGAAGTAAAAATGAAAATGGCTTTGAAAATTTTCCCACCTCCAAAAATTTCAAAGAAATGCAAAGGGAATTCAGATTTGAAGATTGTAACCCTTGTTGAAGAAAATACCTCATAAATTGAGTAGGGGTTCGCTTAATCCACACTTGGATACAAGGTTAGTGTGAACCCTAATTTCAAACCTACACATAAGCAACATACAAACACATTATTGGATCAAAATGCAAGGTGAAACAAGGATTCCCCACGAAATCCATTTACAAAACTTAGATAGAAAGGAAATGAAGAACAATGCAATAACCAAATTAAATGTATATGAACTAAGCAAACTCTTGATCCCTAGGGGGAATTGGTGCTAATTGATATGTCAAAATTGGCCCTTTCCCATCTCCTTAGTTGTAAATGTTGATGATGTGTGGATAGTTCAATCTCCTTGATGAAATTTTGGCATAACCTAGATATGAAATAATGAAAATGATGAGCATATGAAGAGAAATGCACAAAATTAACTCTCAATGTGAAGAGACTAAATTTGAGCAATGTGAGATCATTCAACATCCAATGGAAAAGTGCCACTTGTCAAGATGTGAATGGTTGAAGGTTGTGCACATTTTGGACAAAGTGACAATAAATGCAATTAGGTGGAATTAGAAATTGAGGAAATGACATGTGAGAGGGAAAAAGGAATGAAATAAATGCCACTTGGCTCGATGCACAAGGACAGGTAAGAGGAGTGAATTCTTTGTTGGAAGTACCCATCCACTTGGATTTTGAATTCAAATTTGAGAGAATATTCCTCCTTTATTCCATGTTGAGAGAAAATAGGAAATTAAATAAATCAAAGTAATTGATTTATTGTGCAAGTTACATTCTCTAAAGGATTTTAGTGATTGAGATTAAATTAATCAAGATTTGATCAATTTAATGAGAGATTAGGTGATTTGACAATTTTGACTCAAATTTATGAGTTGATTCAAATCAAGAATTGAGAGGAAATGATTAATTAAATAAATGTTTTTGATTTACTTAACCAAAGGGGATAATGTTAGATTAAATTAAATAAGGTTTTAATTTACTCAATTTAATGAGAAGACTTTAGGAATTTCATCAAATAAAATGATTTATTTAATTAAAAGGGATTTAGGGTTAATTAAATTAAATTGATTAGTTTAATCAACAGGGGAGAAAGACCTAACTAAATAAATAGAGATTTATCTAATTAAGAGACAAAAGGTGATGATAGGCTGAGAGTGTGATTTAGGAAGGAATGTTGTTAGTTAATCAAGATCAAATGTGCTAGATCAAATTGTATATTTTACATGTCTACATTTTGCCCCTTTTTGAAGCAATGTACTTGTTGCATTGATTCAAAGAATAAACTGCTGTGATCAAAGTTCAATTTTTTTCTTAATTTTTTTAGATGCCCCACTATTGCCCCAATAGAAGGATTATGCTGGTGTGTTGCCCCCTCCAAAGATCGAATGAATTATTTCATTTTTGGATGATCTCGCGAAAAAAGAGGACAAGGAGCCCGACAGGTTCAAAAATGCCCTAGAATGTCAAAAAACATGTTAAAATGCCATATTAGATGCAAAAATGACCCTCGGTTGGACAAAATGGAATCGAGGGACCAAAAACCTGGTTGAATGGCCAGATTATGTCAAAAACCCTAATTTGCAAGCTTAAATAGACCTTGAGGGGTCACTTTCAATACACTTGCACACTTAGCCCTTTGAAAATTTCACACTTTGAGCTCTAAATTCCAGTCAAGATGGTGCAACGATAGCTTCCTAGGCATGTGTCAAAGAGAGTATGAGTGCACCAACAGACAGTCGGTGCAGGACCTGTGGTATGTACCCCTTTACTGACTTTTAATTTTCTCATTTTTCATGCATTAAATAGGGTCCAAGTCAGTTTTAGGTTCAGCAGCGCTATATAGCACCGCTGAAAATGCTTGGTCGACACTGCGCGGTCCTAAACAGGGCTACATATGCAAATAAAACCACACATCTCAGTTTGGAAATTAGGGTTTAATAGTCAAACTTCGTCGCATATGAGAATAGCATCGCACGGTGCAGTTTGCAATTTAGGATTTTGTCGCAAAGTCAACCACATATGAGAATTCAACCGCGCGACTCTATTTAGAGTTTTGAAACTTGCAAAATCCACCATGGTGGTGTAGTTTGGAACTTTCCAAATTGTGCCACATTTGAAAATAGTGCTGTATTTGCTATTTTAAATGCAAAAATCAACATGAGAAGTAGATTTTTTTACGGGATTTTGACACAATTGCTTCCCTTGTGCACGAGGAGCTCGATGTACTTCATTCGAGGGAGCACAGATTGCTAGTGCTCCATAGATTGTAGGGTATGCACATTTTCCTTCAGGATCAGCTTGGTATTCTTGGCCTTTGGTACATTGCGTATGTCCCTCCTCTTCGAGTGCATTTAGGTATGATGACAGCTTTGTTTCAAGCGGTGGCACAGTGAGACTTCTTCATTCCATCTTCCCACTGGCGAGGCCACCATTACTCTTGAGGATGTCCGATGCATCCTCCGACTACCTATTCACAGAGTGAGATTCATTTATGACCTAGATGTCGGCAAGGACGCTTGCTATTATGTGATGGGCATTGATGAGATTCACTTCTCCGATGGGTAGATTGACTTGGAGAGATATTGAGGTAGAGTAGCCACCTGCAGGTTGATTGTTGTGACCATTATCTCTTATCTTGTGCCACCCAATTGATGGTGTCAATAATTCAGTCCAGGTTGGGGATTGGGATGGGAATGGATCTGTGTCCGCTGGGAGAGCTTTTCTTGGGGACCAATATTGCTAGCCTCCCTATACAGGAATCTTCATTAGTTTTCATATCTAGATAGCAGGTCCGTCGAGGCTAGAGTTACTTTGTTACACATCTGGGCCTAGGAACGTATTTCAGTGCTCCATCCAGATGTCACACCAATTATCCTTGAGATTGATGACCCTATTGTTTGGTGCTATGGTAGGGCAGAGATCCATTTTACTCATACTGGTATAGGTGGCCTTGCACACTAGCAACAATTTCTTGATGAGATGAGAGAGTTCGTTTGGAGACCTTGGATGGGCATAGGCCCATGGTATGATGATGTAGATCAATTTTTATTTTCTCAGAAGGATAGATGGATGCAGGTTTGAGAGCATACCATGATAGAGCAGTATCTCCCAGATAGGGTGGCCCACCAGTTTGGAGAGATGCAGGATAGGCCCGATGATCAGTACGTGGTGATCTTTGCCTGTACTATGAGAGAGATGGCATGTGGCCAACCCATCCCGACAGCTCAGGTAGTGTCCTCCTTCAAATTGTTAATGGCTCGATCATGGCCATATGATCAGGGGCTAGTAGATGCATGGGTGAATCCGACATACAGAGTCTGGTTCAGGCCTCCCCTGAGATTGACAGTTCCCAGTGTAGCACTCCCATGACGAAGACCCAAAGGAAGGAGAGCTGGCAGGGGCAAAGGACAGGGGGTAGAGGAGGAGGTGGACCACCTCCTCACTAAACACCTCCCAGAGATCCAGCACAACAGTTGCCTCCCCAGGTAGGGGAGCAGGATGGTCAGCCGAGAGATGGGGATAGGGCAGTCCCACAATAGCAGCCAACAGTGCAATGAGATAAACAAGACACATTGATCCAACAGTTGCAGGGTCAGGTTCAGGTACTGAATGTAGAGAGGGATGATGCTTGGTAGTAGGTTGTGATAGTCACTACTGAGAGGGACCAGGCACGATCCGAGAGGGATCAGGAGATTGGTTGGTGGAGGCAGCTAGAGAGTATGGCCTCATCATCCTAGGGTTGATTAGATTTTCTATGGGCGTACAAAGAGGTAGTCATGGAGGTTGAGTATTATTGACAACATTACAGACAGGTAGTGCTAGCAACAGGTCAGGTGCTAGACTTCTCTCAGTAAATAGGGATGAGGTCCTCAGAGGATCACAACGAGAGACACATGGGAGAGGCTAGCAGCTAGCAGGGCTAGCCCTTTGATCACAGGTAGTTGCCATTTTGATTCATGGTCCTTAATTACTTGCCCCTTTTTGTACTATGTACCTTGATCATATATTTGATCCAATTTTGTATCATGATAATACATTTTTTGATGATATATATGAGATGGTTCACCTTTATGAAATGTCTTGCAATGTATGATATGCATTTCTTAATTTCCTATATTCTATGAGATGTTTCTATTTTCTTATGCTCATGTGATATGATGTATGCTTCTAATGTATGTACTTCTTTTTGTATCTTTTCTATGCATTTTGATGATGATCCTATGAATGTAATGCATGCTAATGATGGCGTATTGATGTGCAAATGGTAATGGATGCTAATGATTATGTATGATGTGAATGTAATGTAATGGTTTCTTAAGATTCCTAGAATAAAAAATCTATGTTATTCCTCGTAACTTAAGATAATGATGTGATCCATATGATATGATATGCACTTTATGCTAATGATCTGGTGGATGTAGGGTGTATGCATTGGCGATGTTCTGATTAACTATCATGATACCATGTTAGTATGGAAAGGAGATAGAAGAATTCAGAGTTAGTGAGTCACTTAGAATGGTGGTGATTTATGTACCAGGAGTCAAGATTTTCAAAGGTCCAATTTCGTTATGTTTGATAACACACATAGGTATGATGCATCAAGGTACAAAGAACCAAGATGGCATTGTACCTAGTGTGATGGAATTTGACTTGACAATCAGATAGGAGTATTCTTGTTCACACTTAGCACACAGACCTTATTCAGGATGTAGTTTCGACATTCTAAACATCTTAGACCAAAACATAGGAAAGCAAGCTTTCCTATGTGGTCAACAAGATATCTAAAATATCTTCTCCACAAACAAAAAAAGGTTCGTATGACTAAGTTATTTTACAAGTGTATCCCATAAGCACAGTAGATAAAAGAGACATCAATCCTTTCCCCATTCCTTTATCTCTAAACCTATTTTTTTTAGGCATCATCGAAAGGTCATTGGAATGAGCACAAAATAAGATAAGTCAAAAAGATCAAGATAAAGTAAACCAACAAGCTAATTTTCTTCATATTGCTATCCAAGACTAAACTACTATAAGATACTTGATGCTTATGTCCATCGTGGGAAGGATTCATCCTAGGACATTTTGTGATCAGGGTTTTGGTGAGACTGATTGGATTATAAGCTATTGATACTCTGAGTTGATCAACTTGCTTGCTTACTAACCTATATTTTGAGACTTTCACGATTAGGTGTTCACTTTTGAACCTTCTAGACTTCCTTCCAACTGAATCACCAAAGGATGATAGTGATGATTGATTTATTAGGAATGATGATTATCGTGGGTGAAAGCAAGATGGGATAAAAGTACCTTTTTGGGTTTTTTTAGATATTTTGAGTCTATTTTTGGTATGTTTGAAAATTTTCCAATTTTTTGGTATTTTGAGAATTTACACTGAAGAGACTAACTTAAAGACCTATCCTAGAGGTCTCGGGATCTGATCCATAGATTATCTTTTCCTATGTTATATACATAGAGACCACATAGTTTGACTGATGAAAAACTTGACTCAATGATAAGATGGTGGGCAAATAGATTGCCAATGCGACGAACGCCTAAAGGATTGACCTAGAATGCGTGAAATAGATGGACAACGGATTGCCGATGCAACGAACGCCTAAGGAGTGACCTAAAATGTCTCGAGGGATGGTCCAAGATCAACCTTGCCTATGTTCAAGCTTAGAGATGATGTAGTTTGACAAGGTGAAAGACTGACAAGACTGTATGATGAACTTTTTGAAGACTTTCCTGATATTTTTGGATTTTTGATTTTTTTTTAATGTTTTTGAATTTTTTTGATGTTCTGGGGAGATCAAAATATAAACAAATCCAATCCAATGCAAGTACAGGAACATGCCCCCAGCATCATGCAATAGACTACTTCGATAAAGGTAGGACAAGCTAACCTTAGGATATGCCAAGTAGTACTATGGTGGAATATGATACGAACACAAGATCAAGCTATGGTATGAATGTGAACGGATGGATGGAAGGAAGACTAATGACATGTGATGGGATGAAATGAGTGAGTCATGTAGATCTTGGTGGATAGAGAGTGTTTTATTTATGCTTTGCACTTTTTTTCCAATTTTTTACCAAGGTACTTGTCCAAAGTGCCACCGAAGTGGTTTTCACTAGAGGACGATTTTTTTTCTTTACTGTTTTCAATCCTTTTTTTGATTTTTTTGATTTTTGTATTTTTTTAATTTATTTTTGTATTTATTTTTTCACCAAGATGCCTATTTGCTAGGTTTTCATCAAGCTGACCATTTTTTCAGGACATTTTCTGATTTCTTTTTGTATTTTCGGTTCTATACCTTGCAAGTTCTTAGGCATAAATCTTTTTCAGATGACAACTGTTCATGGGCTCCTACAGAGTTTTTCCCTCTGGTGTTGACAATTCATAGGCCCCTAACTTATAGATTGTTGTTATCATGAAGGATCCCAACCAGTTGGGCTCAAATTTTCCCTTGCTTTCTGGATTTGGCACATTCTTTTGGTTCTCTTTCAGCACATGTTCGCTGACTTGGAAGGTGCATCATCTAATCTTCTTGTTGTAGCTATGCTTTAGGTGGTTTTGATAGACTTGTAGATGATTGAGGGCATCCATGCATCGTTCATCTAATAACTCCATCTCACTCAAGCTGGAAATTTGGTATTCCTCATCTGTTATGAGGTTTTGCAATGATATTCTCATTGATGGGAGCTCAATCTAAATTGGGAGGATGGCTTCTGATTCATAGGCCAGGGAGAATGGGGTGGTGCCTATTGGCATGTGGATACTAGTGCGGTAAGCCCATAAGGCAGGATTTAGCTGTAGATGCCAGTCACTACCAGAGTTAGTCACTACTTTCTTAAGGGTCTTCAAAATGGTTTTGTTGGTAGTTTATGCTTGGCCATTGCCTTGGGGGTAGTATGGAGTTGAAAAGTGATGTTGGATTTTGAATTTGTTGCACAATTCACAGACATCCTAATTCTTGAAAGGTGTCCCATTATCAGAGATAATGGATTGGGGGACACCATATCAACAAATGAGATAGTTTAGGATGAACTTGGATATCTGGTTTCCAGTGATGTAGGTCATAGGAATTTCTTCAACCCACTTTGTGAAATACTTTGTGGCGGTAATGATAAATTTATGCCTGTTGGATGAGGTGGGTGTGATTTTGCTATCAGATCAAGCCCCCATTGCAAAAAGGGCCATGGTGTGACAATAGGATGCAATTCTTGAGCTAGTGCATGGATAAGGTCTCCATTCTACTAACATTGTAAACATTTTTTGACATATTCATGTGCCTCCTTTTCTACTCTTGGCTAGTTGTACCTAGTTCTTAGCAACTTCTTGGCCAAGGTTATACCGCTCGAGTGTGAACCACAAGTGCCATTATCTACCTCTATTAATGTAGTTAGGGCCTCCTTAGGATTTAAACAATGTACAAGGGTTCCCTCAATGCTCCTACAGTAGAGGGTTTCTGCTAGGATGACAAAACGTAAGGACTTTTTGACAAAAGCACACTTAAGGTTTGGGGTAATGTCAACAAGGAGGACTCCTATTCTGAGGTAGGTGTAGATGCCGTGATACCAGGGATCACTAGGACCAATGATTTTGCACACATATTTTGACTCTGGTACCTCGAATGTGGGTACGAGAAGCTACTCTGCTAAGAATTCATGTTTCGAGACATTGCAAGGGATATCCAATAACGATCCAATTTTTTCCATGGTGTCAACTTCTCTGTTGTTAGCCCTCGATATCTGCTCAAAGGTGATATCAATGAATGATTCTTTGAGGCTCTCTACTAACTTCTTGTATGGTGTGATCTTTCCATCCTTGGTTTGGTAGTCGCCATTGACTTGGTTGATAATAAGCTGTGAATCCCCATAAAATTTTAGTGCCATGATCTACCACTGTGCCACTATTTTGAGACATATGGTTAAAGCCTTATATTCTGCAATGTTGTTAGTATAGAGGAATGCCAATTTGTAGGATCTAGGTATACAATCCCCTTGTGGGGTGATGAAGAAAACACTGTCTCTTGATCCATGTTGTGTGTATGAGCCATGGAAGTAGAGTTTCTAGTGATCATCTATGTTGAGGTTAAAGATGGACTCATTTGGAAATTATGATATGAGTGGGTTCTCTGAATAGATGGGAGCCTCTACTAGTTGGTCTGCAATGACTTGTCCTTTGATTACTTTTTGCTCCACATATTCAATATCATGTTCTGATAGTATCATGACCCACTTAGCCATTCTTCCTATGAGCATTGCCTTTGACAGTAGATACTTTAGGGGATCGATCTTGGAGATCAGCTTGATCTGATGAGCTAGCATGTAGTGTTTGAAATTTTGGGCTGCAAACACGATAGCTAGACAAAAATTTTCTATTGGTGTGTAGTTGAGCTCATGCCCTACCATTGTTTTTCTGATGTAATAGATGGCACCCTCCATCCCATTTTCATCGTGCTACGCTAAAAGAGCTCCTAGGGCTATTGTTTTTATTGAGATATATAAAATTAGTGGCTTTCCTGCAATGGGTGGCATTAATACTAGTGGCATGAGTAGATATTCTTTGATTTTGCTAAATTCCTGTTCGCACTTTCCATCCCACTTATATACTAATTCCTTGTGGATTATATATGAATATGTAATCTATTTGTCTACCAGTTGTGCTATGAATCTTCAGATGGGTTGGAGTCTGCCCTACAAGCCTCAGAGTTGTTTTAGCGTCCTTGGTGCCTCCATGTCAAGGATTGCTTTGACCTTTGCGGGATCCAACTCTATTCCCCTCATTGACACTATGTATCTAAGAATTTTACCTTATTGTACCCCAAAGACACATTTCTTGGGGTTGAGCCTAACCTTGTACTTCTCTAGTCTATCAGAAATGGCACTTAGGGTTGCTATATGGTTATGTCTCTTCTTTGATTTGGTTAGTATATCATCTACGTAATCTTCAATAGTTTTGTGTATCATGTCATGAAATATTAGTGTCATGGCCCTTTGATATGTATCCCCTTCATTTTTTAGCCCAAATGGCATCATATTCCAGTAGTAGGTGCCCCATGGACATGTAAATGTGGTCTTATGTTGGTCCTCCTTTGTGATCATTATCTGGTTATACCCCGAGAACCCATCCATCAGTGATAGCATCTCATGCTGGGTTTTCATGTCCACTATCATATCAATGTTAGTTAGTGGAAAATCATCCTTGGGACATGCTTTGTTGAGGTCTTTGAAGTTAGTGCAGATACAGATGCTCCCATTTGGTTTTGAAACTGGCACTAGATTAGATACCCATTATGGATAATCAATTGGGCATATGAAGCCAACATCTAGGAGTTTCTATAATTCCACCTTGACTAGCAAGGCTATTTGAGCATGCATTTTTCTTAATTTCTATCTAACTGGCTTTTCTCCTCGGTAAAGAGACAAGTGATGAACTACAACATCTGGATCGAGACCTGGCATGTCAAAATAGGTCCATGAAAAGGTCACTTTTATTTCTTTTATAAATGCAGTCAATAATTATTGTTCTTCTATCAGAAGTGACTCTGCATAGAAGTTGATATGTGGTGTTGCCTCCATTCCCAAGTTGACAGGATTACACTGTTCTGCCAAAACTATTGATTTCTCCTGATGCAGGGTCATAGGGGGGAAATTGAATCCTTTATCTTTAGGTGCCTGAGAGAGGTTTTCATCATTAGATGCATCCTTTATTTTTCCTGTTCTTTGGTTAGAGAGTCCCACAGTGTTGTTTTCACTCAATAACTCTGAGCTTATTCTTGTTCTTTTTCATTTGCGATTGAAGGACTCAATCGTCTCCCCATAATATGCTTGAGTGTCCAATGTGATGTTGAAACCTACCTTGCGATCTCCGCACAGAAATGTATCTCTTAATCCCATGAACTCTGAGAGTGCCTCATTGTTTTCAAATGAGTCCAGAACTGATGGTCCTCGTTGCCCATAGTTGATGAGTTGAGGGTATACTAAGTTGATTTTGTGTGTTTTTTGGTTTGACTCAGTGGATGAGGCACTAATCATAAGTAAGCCAAAATTCTCAAAAAACATGGGAAGGCTTGTTATGGTATCATTGTCATCACTACTGATGCAGACATCAGTTATGTTAAAAATGAAATTATCTAGGGGCAGACCTGTGGATATGGGTAGTTGAAGGGCTATTGCCAATACTTGAGGAGGGAATCTGACTGCTCTACTAGGATTACCTCTACCACATACGGTTATACCCAAAGGGGTACATCCGAGACCAAGGTTTCTCATTCTTCTTTCTACAAAAATGGGCTCCAGTCATCCATTTTTTTTTCTTTCAAGGATTTCATTCCTATTATAGCCCATACCTATCATAATTTGCAACCCTCTATTGGTTTCATCCATGGGTAGAGTGGGAGTGGGTCTTTCATCATGGTATAGCATGCTTGAAATGTCCCCCTCATCCATATTTTCCTGACTTAGATCCTATCAACGGCGGAATCCAGAAGGATTTTTTCTAACAGTGTGAATAGGTGTTTCATTTGGACGAGGTTGCCCATGAGACCTAGGAGATTGTGGTAACTCTCCTACAACAAATTTTTTCTTCTTCATTCTATAGTCTCCACACTCGTTGTCTTGGATCATGATCTTGATTTCAGATATATTAGGAATGGAGGGTGTCTTTGTCACAAAACTGGAGGCAAGGTTCAATAGGTCTATGTATGAAGTGGATGGTCCTTCATCATTTTTTGGTACTTGGGGTATTTTATAAAACTTGGCTTCCAAGTTTTTGTAATAGGAAAATGGTTCTAGATCACCATGTATAGTGACCTCATCATTCTAGTACAAGAATTTGACACATTGATGAAATCTTGAGGCAACCGCCTTGATTCCATGGATCCATGGGCATCCTAGGAGGATTTTGTATGGTAGGTTGAGATCAAGTACTTGACAAGTGGTTTCCATGGTTGTTGGTCCCACTTGGATTGGGATTTTGATATTGCCTTGGGACACTATTTCTTGATCATCGTACGCTCTTATGGTGATGCATTTTTTCTTATCAATGGAATCCTCGGAGAATCCCAAGTTTTTTATGAGTTTGAGTGAAAAAAATTAAGGCATGCACCTCCATCCACCAGGACCCTTTTGAATTTCTTTTTGTGAATCAGCACTTGAAGGTGAAGTGCATGATTTTGAGATGGTTGGGTGGGGAAATCTTGATTGGAGAATGTGAGGATATTTGGGGTAACGATGTTACCAACCATAGTCTGAAACTATTTCGTATCAAGGGTGGCATAGACAGTGGACACAAATAATGCTTCATCAAGGATTTTCCTATGGGCGGTGGAGATTTTCAATAATTCCATGATGGAGATTTGGGCAGGGGTTCTCTTTAGCTGGTCGATGACGTTGTAGTCATAGGGAATGGATTTCATATTTGAAATGGGGGTCTTAGATGGTTGTGATGCCTTTGCAATAGTGACCTTGTCGCCATGTGTGGTGACTCCACAATCAGCATTGGCTCCTTTGATGTTAATGAACGTGACCATCTCATCTACGCATGTGACAATGTCCTCATACACAAAGTTTGCACTAGCATAATTTTTATTCCCTTTGTTGTTTCCTTGGTTATGATTTGGCATCGGATTCGTACATATTTTAAGTTCCTAATTTCTAGTTGGTTTCTCAATTTTTATGATCTTGTCCTCAATGAGTTCCTCGATGATGTTCTTTAACCTCATGCAGTTTGCAGTTGTGTGTCCCTTGATTTTTTGAAAATCACAGAGTAGATTTTTGTTGTACCATGGTGGTTTTGTCATGGGTTCTATGTATTGCTCAGAGTTGGAGATTTTGATAAGGTTTTCCTTAACCAGCTTTCTCATTAATGATTCAATTGGTTCTCCAAGGATAGTAAATTCCCGCTTGGGCAGATATTTTTTTCCAGGAGGTGGTCCTCCTTGGTTACCCAAGTTATTGATTTGGTTGTTGGCAAGCAGTTGTTGTTGTGTCATTGTGTTAGTTTGCACATTATTGCAGTTATGATTCTACTGTTGGTGGGTCTAGATGTTCTTCTTAGAGGCACTAATGACCACTTTAGCATCGACCACTCCATCATTCCTGATATTTTTGTTCCTCAACCATGTTCAAGGTTTATCATTATAATTATTGGACAGGTGGTTATCTTGTTGTGGAGGAAATTTTGATGCACCTCCTCACGCAGTAAGGGCTCTTTTGATATTGAGTGCCTTTGGGATCAATTGATTGTACGTTATGATGCATTGCATTTTTAAGTAGAACATCAAGTTTTCATCTAGATTGGATATGATTGTGCAAACTTGTTGTTCTTCTGGCATGGTCCACTTGCTCTAATTTTCCTTAGATCGCCATCTTTGCAAGAAGGATGCGAAGAGATCTCCTTTTCTTTGCTTGAGTGTTGATAGTTCTTCCAAACTAACATCTGCACCCATATTGAATGCAGAGTTTTTAAGGAAATCTTCCACAAATTCTTGGATTTTTTTAATGCCTATGGGTAGACTAGAAAACCATTCCATGGTAGGACTAGTCAGAATTCTAGGGAAAAGTTGCATTAGATATCTGTCCTCATATGTGACCTCTATGCACTGTACTTGAAATTCCCTGACATTGTTTTCAGGGTTTCCCATCCCATTGTACTTATCAAATTTGGGGATCTCAAATCCCTTTGGGAATAGTAGCATTGTGAGACTTCTGTCAAATGGATAAGGGCACAAGTTGCCTGACATTCTTGTTGTTTTTCTTGCTTGGAGGTACAACACCTGCTACGAGAGCAGTTTGATTTGTGCTACAACATCATTTTGTGGATCAGGAGGTGGGATAAATGTGTTTTGGGGTGTTTGTGGTGTTTGATTGATGAGAGGGGTGTTGGTGGGGGTTTTCTACAAGCTCTATTGTGCATTTAAAGACTGTTGATATGCCTGCATTTGTGCTAACAACACTTGTTTTTGATCTTACTATTGTTGTTCCAACAAAGCTTGTTGTTGGTCTAGCTGTTATTGTTCCCATAAAGCTTATTGTTGGTCTAGTTGTTGTTGCACCAACAAAGCTTGTTTTTGGTCTAGCTATTGTTGCACCAACAAAGCTTGTTGTTGGTCTATCTATTGTTGTGCCAATAAAGCTTGTTGTTTAGCTTGTGCCTAAAAGTCTTGCAGGAATTGTTGCTATGCTTGCTGATGAATTGCTTGTAACTGTGCATGGTACTGTGCTTGTGCTTGTTGAGCCTGGTGTTGGGCTTGAGCTTGATCCTGTGCTTGTCGAGATGCTTGCACGGCTTGTGCGGCTTGCTGGGCTTGTGCAACTTGTGCAGCTTATTTGGAAGCTAGCTGTGCTTGCGCTTGCTGAGCAGCCTCTTGTGCAGCTTGTTGGTTTTGTTGAAGTATTTTTCAATGATTGGCCTTTTGGACTACCTGAATCATTGTGATGAATGAATTCTTCACTTTGGATTTTGGTGGGATTGGTGGTGGATTGGGAATAGTGCTACATGTTGTGGTGGGCAGTTGGGTTGTGTTGGTAGCTAGGACTTGGGTTGTTGGTGGTGTGACTAAGATGCTCGGTCCCTAGGAAGGTATGTTGTGGGGTATTTGGGGATCGATTGATGTATTGACCGTGGTGGTTTGAATGATTCCCTCATGTTGTTGGGATGTCGTTGTGCGAAGGAGAGGATTTGATGTGATAGTTGGATTGCCTTGTTTTGAGAAACTAGTGGTGGGTAGGGGGGTAGACCCAACACAAGGGGTGATAGGAATGTGAGCGGTAATGGAGGGAATGATGATATATTCCCTTGGAAGAGTTATTATGAGAATGGGTTTGTGAGTCCCACTATTCCGAAAAACAACCTTATCCTTGTGATAGATAGGTCTGTATGTTCAAGGGATAGGTTTGTGTTGCATGAAATGATGATGAGTCTTTGTGATTATGGAAATTAAGCAGGACATATGGGTGTGATGGATTCACCGGGATGGAGTTATCCGGTGGGTTGTTGACGTTTACCTCTCTATTTTTTACAAGGTGATGTTTTTTCTATTCACGAAACATGGCGCTTCCCTTGTTAATAATTGGTGAGGTTGGTGCGATTGTCGATATGGTTTGTGGAATTTCTTGAGTGATGTTTGGAGTTGACATTGGGGGTATGCTTCAAGATGCCTCTCTACACTAGGACTTATGTCAAGGTCATAAGGGAATTGGGCCCCTCCTTCCATTAACACGCACATGTATAGAGAAGGATTAAGTTTTAGCATGACATTGACAATTCTATGATTCTTTGGATTTTGAATCATTTCAGTTATTTCCTTTTGTGTCATTCCTAATTCCTTGTGCATGATGTCCTCTTTATAGTATTCCTCCTGAGGATTTTGTGATGGTAGAGAAGAGTTGTTTGGGGGATTGCTCGATCCTGCAAGGTATATTTCGGAGGTTACTTGACTCAAGTCACTAGAAGTTGATGTTTCTTTGGAATTTTCCACATTCCTCTTGTGTTGTGATCTTGTTTGAACCATAAAATAGAGACCATTTGATCTTAATCTTTAGGTATAAAAAAGAGAAGAACTAGGAAAGTCCCAAGATCAAAGGGGTGATGATGGGGATGAGATAGATGAATGATTCAGATGAGTGACACTTTTGAAGATTTTTTTAGTGGGGTGATGCTATACTTTTTAGGGCTTGAATTGATTTTGATAGTTTGACTAGGTGTGTTAAGCTAAACAAGATGATGGTGAACTTGTAAACCCTAGGAAGTTGTGTTATCATAGGGAAAAATTGTACAAGAGAATGAATTGGCTAAGTGTGTTAAGCCAATCAAAGTGATTATGAACTAGTAGACCTTAGGAAGTTGTGTTATTCTCAAGGTAAATTTGTTCAAGAGGATTGATAATTTGACTAGGTGTATTAAGTCAAATAAAGTGATGCTTATTTTGCCCTTAAGTTTAGCATAAATGATGTTTCAAAGTTCTCAAAAGTTTGTTGGTGGGATGAGATTTTGATTGATGGAAAGATGGATGAGAGTTATGATTTTGATCCTAGACTTGACCTAGACTCGAATTTTTTTTACAAGACCTTGGTATTGAAGAACATGCCATACTTCCTATCTGAGAAAAGAAAAGTTTTGAAAAAGAGTTGGATTCTATTGATAATAGAACTCATACAAACTTGGATTGTTCTTTGAAGCTTTCTTGTAGAAATTATACACCAACCTTTCTCTAACTTCAAAAAGCCTTTTGAGATGCTCCTCACGAGATTCTAGGCTAATCTTCTTGAACTTTGGCTTTTGGATTTTGAATTTTTGGGAAATCATTTGAGGAAACACATGTGAGGTCCAATTGTCTTTATCTTTGCTTAATGAGTTCCTTTTACCAAAATAACTTTCTTGATTTATGATTTCAAACTAAATGTCTATCTTTAATCCATTTTCATTCCACAAGGTCCATTGTGTGAAAATCAAGGTTTCAGGAGCACAGTTTCCTAGGTTGGCTTTGGTGAAAACAAATGACGATTAAATCCAAGCACTTATAAACCTCTAAGGATAGAATCCCTAGGGCAAGCAGGAGCCCATGGATTTTTCAAAGGTATTTGTTTCCTCCAAAGGGTTTGAAATTTTGAAGATTTGTGAATGTTTGTTTTCAATGTTTTAGAACCAAGGAATGTGTTTTGATTTCAAGAACATGTACAATCCATAGGCTAAAAAGATAATATTTGTTGGGTTCCCAATTGGACAAATCCAACTGTGCATATTCAATGCAGATGATTAGATTCTTGACCACACAGGCTCCCCCTTATAGTGCACTCACTTCTCAAGTTATCCAACCATCAGTACCCATGAATCTCCCATGGCATACTTTTCATCTCTAAAACAAAACCGCATGTATAATGTGGGGTGGCTTCAAAGGACATGACCTTTGGCACCAAAAAATAGATAGGATTTTGGCCTTTGCTAAACAAGGGTTTTAATGCATTCATTCCATTCATGGGGGACTATCCATGCGGTGAGAGACCATTGATTCCCTTCTCGTCGGAATAATCCTCAGATTTTTGAACTTTCCTCGAGAATCCACACTTATATACCAGTTGGAAGTCACTTGGCTTTAGCGTGTTCCCGGTTGGGTAATTCCCTTGGCTGATTACTTTTTCCCATAAGGTAGGCCCGCTAAGATTAAAAAAAAAGAAAGAAAACATATCCCATAGTTCAATCGACCTTCGTTGAAAAACAAAAAGAGAACCTTCGCATTATACCATGCTCACACTCGCAAGATGTTTTGTTCAATTTTAATCCAAAAAATGAAGTGTGGAGGCAATTATTTTATTCAACCTAAGATCAGCAAAAGAGATTTTGATTCTCAAGATCGCCGTGAGGCATGAGAGAAGCGCATACATCCTTTTGATAATATTATTTTGAATAAAAAAATTACAAGACAAAGCAACACTTGTTCATTTTAAACCTTCAAAGAAAAATGAATTATTTTTAAAGCACTAAATCAAATGTGAAGTTTTTTCTTTCAATTGTTAAACCTCAACCAAATCTAGTAGATTTTTCCTAAGATTCTTTTTAATCCTTTTGCAAATTTTAAAAGGAAATTTGTGTTATTCTTTTTAGAGCCCAAAAGAAAAAATTATTGTTTCCTAAGGCATAGAGGATAACAAATTTCTTTTAAAGGAGATTAAAGACTCTCTTAAAAGTGTTAAACAACACTAGAGTGTTCAAAAACACTTTGTATAGGATGAGGTTGATGTCCCAATGGAATTTTCCATATTGCTTCCTTCCTTTCTTTTACCTCCAAAATAGTCAAAACCAGAAGATGCAAAAGAAATAAAAAAGTCAAGAAATAAAATAGCAAAAAACAAAACAACCCATGTTAAAAAAAAACTAGTTTTAATTTTCCTCATGTCATCCAATGGCGGAGTTAGCATATACGACAGAGTTTGGAAACTCCATGGCGCAATATAGCACCACACATTGACTAAGTGCGGTGCTCTATAGGAAATAGAGAGCGTGATTGCGATAGAGTTTTGCCAGGCAACACAGTTTGCAACTCAAAAATCTATGGTAGGGTATAAGATTTTGAATATTTTGAGCGAGAAAGGAGGTGCGCCACACTTTGGGAAAAGTGTGGTGCAATATGACGCCATGCCTTTGAAAGTGGTGCAATATAGCATCATGCAAACTGTTAGCGGCACAGTTTCCTATGTGCACAAAAAATGTCAAAAAAACATGAAATGTTTAAAAAATGTGATGAAATCCTTGAGATTTTCCCTCCTTCTAGCGCCAAAATGTGAACCCTAATTTCAAACCTGCACATAAGTAACAAAAAAACACATTATTAGATCAAAATGCAAGGAGAAACAAGGATTACTCATGAAATCCATTTACAAAACTTAGATACAAAGGAAATGAAGAACAATACAATAACCAAATTAAATCTATCTAAACTAAGCAAACTCTTGATCCCATGGGGGAATTGGTGCCAATTGATATGTCAAAATTGGCCCTTTCGCATCTCCTTAGTTGTAAATGTTGATGATGTGTGGATAGTTGAATCTTCTTGATGAGATTTTGGCATAACCTAGCTATGAAATTATGAAAATGATGGACATATGAAGAGAAATGCAAAAAATTAGCTCTCAATGTGAAGAGAGTAACTTTGCATGAGATTGTAGATTTTGAATGAGAGGAAGAACCTTTCATTTATAGATTTCCAAAATTGATAAGAGAGTGAATTTGAGGAATGTGGGATCATTCAACATCCAATGGCAAAGTGGCACTTGTCAAGATATGAATGGTTGAAGGTTGTGCACATTTTGGCCAAAGTGCCAATAAATACAATTAGGTGGAACTTGAAATTGAGGAAATGACATGTGAGAGGGAAAAAGGAATGAAATAAATGCCACTTGGCTCAATGCACAAGGACATGTAAGAGGAGTGAATGCTTTTTTGGAAGTACCCATCCACTTGGATTTTGAATTCAAATTTGAGAGAATATTCCTCCTTTATTCAATGTTGAGAGAAAATAGGCAATTAAATAAATCAAAGTAATTGATTTATTGTGAAAGTTGCATTCTCTAGAGGATTTTAGTGATTGAGATTAAATTAATCAAGATTTGATCAACTTAATGAGAGATTAGGTGATTTGACAATTTTGACTCAAATTTATGAGTTGATTTAAACCAAGAATTGAGAGGAAAGGATTAATTAAATAAATTTTTTTTATTTACTTAACAAAAGGGGATAATGCTAGATTATATCAAATAAGGTTTTATTTTATTCAATTTAATGAGACGACTTTAGGAATTTAATCAAATAAAATGATTTATTTAATTAAAAGGGATTTAGGGTTAATTAAATTAAATTGATTAATTTAATCAACAAGGGAGAAAGACCTAATTAAATAAATAGTGATTTATCTAATTAAGAGACATAAGGTGATGATAGGCTGAGAGTGCGATTTAGGAAGGAATATTGTTAGTTAATCAGGATCAAATGTGTCAGATCAAATTGTACATTTTCCATGTCTATAGTTAGAATTATGAAATGACACACAAAACGATGAGTCACGGGATGAAACAACAAAAAAATACATCTTTGACACACGAGATCTACAAACAAAGATATGCTATATTCCTCAACAAGAAAAATCTATAGAAGCAAGAGACTATCAAAATTATTTGAAAGATCGAGAGATAATTACAATGAGGGTTGAATGCTTTATAGGAGCAAAACCCTGAATGTTACTCACTTTAGTTAATTGAAAAGCACTTAGTTAACTAGATAAAGAAATCCTAAGTTTAGCTTAAGTGCATAAGAATAAATTAGAATAATTATCAATTAAAGATTAATTAATTATTAGCTAATGCATGATAACTCTAACATATTCAAGCATGAAAATTACTATTATCCAATTCCTGCAAAACTTTAAGAATGCAAATAATGTGTATCCAAAATTGAAAAAAATGTTTATCAAACTTATGCAAAGCTTCATGAATGTAAATATTGTGTATGCAAAAGTGAAAAGTTCTTTTATCCATATTATGCAAAGTTTCAAAAATGTAAACATTTTTCAGATTTCATGATTTTTGCTAGTGAAATAATATAGGAAGGATTCAAATTTGACTACACTAAATGAAGGATGATCCCACAATACTAGTTTACAATTTTTGAGAGATCCCGATTTTTTCTGAAATCAAATATTTTTAGAAAATATAATGATTTGTGCCTTGAAAATTTCCATTTGAAGGATTCAAATTGAAGAGGGTTTGATCAAACCACCTTAGATCAAACCCCCTTCGATAGAACTTCACTAGTTTTAAACCATACCTATAACTAAGTCTCCTTTACACCTATCAAAATGTTGATAAAAAACCACTTTTGATTTACCTTTTGGTGGACATCCCAAAAAGTATAATTTTAAATAAATTTGATTTTATTATTATATTTATTTTTTATTTCTTGTGGATGTAGGTTTTTCACTGAAAATCAAGCTTTCTATTCTACACATATGTGGAAAAATAGCAGATTATCAAAATAAAAATGAAAAATATCAATGCACTAGATATTGGATTCCTTGATACAACAAAAAATAAGAATTTCGATACATAAAAAAAAGCTATGTTGTATGTACAGTTTGCATATGTCTAAATTGTAATTTTTTTTACTTCAAAATTTGATTAAGGAAAAAATATTCAATAAAACATTGTGAAACCAAATGAAAGTACTAGATATTGTAGTTACAAATCTAAATTCAAAAAAAATAGAATTTTATCCTTAATGGCAAAAAATTTATGTTGTATATGGTGAACATCACTCCTTAAAAATGGTGTTTACTGAAAAAAACTAGTTTTTGAAGGAGATGGAAAAAGAAGTGCAATCTGATTCCAAAAATTTCGAAAAAAATATATTTATAATCTAAAGACAAAATGTCACAAATCACTAGTTTGCATCATCTTCAAATTCCTCATGGTTTAGCCACTGTAGGTGCCCGAAAGTGAAGATTTAGTTAGAAAAAATTAGTTCAATGTCTAGTTTGGCAAAAAATTGTAAACTAGTATTGTGGGATCACCCTAAAGGATTTTGACCTCGATGCGTAACACATAATTTCCTAGAAATCTATAGACTAATACTATAGGTTACCAACAAGCCTAGGAAGTACAAAAAACCAAAAAAAAGATAAAAAAAGGTTGCTTTTTGTAGGCCTCCAAGGACTCATTCCCCTAGTTGGATGTATAAGTCCCACTTAGGGT
The DNA here is from genome assembly GCA_007115665.2 of Sequoiadendron giganteum. NCBI lineage: Eukaryota > Viridiplantae > Streptophyta > Pinopsida > Cupressales > Cupressaceae > Sequoiadendron > Sequoiadendron giganteum. Next base: position 522,905,490 of record CM021100.1, on the reverse strand, counting down.
ATTTTATAGGTTCAAATATTGAAAAATAGATAACACATAATACCCAAAAAACTAGGAAAAAGAATTGTACAGTGTACATGAACTAAATCACACAAATGGGTGAATGAGTCCTAGATTAGGGTTTTTCAACTAGATTCAACAAATTTTGAGTTGATTTTAATGTTTCTAGGTTGTATGCTTAATTAACTATTTGCAAGTACAATTTTCTAATGAAATTTACTGATGTAAAATACAAAAATGCAGCCTATACACGCTTTTCACTAATACAATATTTAGAAGCCCTAAATACAATTCAACTAATGCAAATCTACTGCAAAAATAATGCAAACTAGATCCAAGACTTATAATGTTCTCCAAATAAGATAATCAAGGGTCCAAAGGTTGGATTCACCAAAATGATTAGACGGAAATGTGTGTCCACCTTTTGGGAGATGGAATTGGACCTATTTCACACTTTAATCATTTGGAAACCTAGATCCCTCAAATAAGTGACTCGATTGAGGAATGAACTATTGGTATCCTAGTGTGATTAGACAACGGTTCACCATTGAAATCAAGTTTCAAAGAGGAAATGCAAAATCTTATGCATAAAACCCTATAAACTTGAAAACATGAAATTAAATTGACAAACATACTGAAACAAAAAAGTACCTAAAAGAATGGATAGGTCAAAAAAAGGTCTAAAATCCCTGAAAACTATTATTTTAAAGTGCACTAGGATTTATACACCAAATTGGGCGATTTAGTCCCAGTCTAGGGTTTGTGAGTAGAATCTGTAATCTCCTGGTGACTGATTAGAATCCACTGAAAGATTCCAAAATGGGTATAGAAGGACTCATACACCCAAGGTGGCAATTTAGTTTTGTTACTAGTTTTTTTCTAATATTTTTTTAGCCTCTAGCGGTCTTGAGTAGCTTTCATCTTGTCTGATCTTCAGGTCATAAAAGTCTGAATTCTTATCTATAGGTGATTTTTCATGAAGATGACAACTTTCCTCAATATTGCAACTTTATGTTCAAAGGATCTTCAAGCTAAAAATCACCTAGATCTACAATCACACATGAAGAGAGAAAAATTTCATTATGTTAGGGAATAGTGGTTTTCCTTGGTCAAACCCCATTTTGGTAATTAAACCTTGAAATGAAATGAAATAGAATGAAGGAATGATGAATGAACAAGTGAAAATATTGCAATGCACCAAACCCTTGAAATATAGGCTGCAAAATTATGTGAAATGGCTCCAATGGATGTGGATCTTGATTCTTGATCTTGATATGAGATAATGTCTTTGAACGCATGCTTGAATCATGAAAACCTATATCACAAATGTTAGCTCAAAAACACACATGATGCATGATGACTTTGACATGATGCTTGAGTCTTGAATGGATGCTCCAAAATGCTTGATAATTAACTCTTGAATGCTCTTGAATTCATGAAAATATCTCTTGAAATCTCTAGGTCTAGGTGAAACACTCTTGCTTGAAAATTCTTAGTGAATAATGATTTGAAACCTTAGTTATATAGGCATTATATCTAATATATTGTTTATTAGATTCCAAATGATGACATTCATAAGATTTGAATTGAAATCCTTGATTTCCCACTCAAAACCTTAAAAAGCCCCCAAATGGGACTCATACACCCAATATGGCATATGGGTCCCACCTAGGGAGACTCATATGCCCAAGGTGGTGTATGAGTCCCACCCTAGATTTTCGGGATGAGAGAATGTCAAGGGGTTGAAATATTAAATGTATTTATTGAATTTGTTAGGATTTCAGTTGAAATAAGCCTTGGGACATGTAATAAAGGGTATTAAGGACCTATTAATGATAATTTTAAGGTCATGAATGCAAGAGGGCCCAAAACTTAGTGTGAAGATGTAAATAAATACAGGCAAAATTAGGTCCATTTAGTTTAAAAGGGCCCTAAACTTAAAGTGAATGTGTTAAACACATTACAACAATAAATTAAGGTGAAATTAGGCTCATTTATTATTAATTATTCATAAATTAATTAAGTAAAAGGGATACTTTTTCCGTTACTACACAAATTAAAAATCCTAAAATAAAAATCTCAATGCTTAAGTCATATTAATTACTATAATCTAATTTAGTTTTTCTATGTACTTTCCTTTAGACATGATTATTCTTGGAGACATCATTATGATAAAAATTTGTAAACCTAAATTTTAAAATCATCTAACACTATTTTTAAAATAATATTCTAACACAATTTATAACACCACTTTATAACATCAACAATTGTTTAAATAGATTTTACTATTGAGTGAGTTGATCTAAATTCTCTCATCAATGCAAAATAAATTAAAAAAATCCATTTTCACTAATTAACTAAATGATTTTAGTTGTTCAACTAATTATTCCACTCTTCACCATTTATCATAAAATATTTTTAGAAAAATTAAGTTTTAAATATTTTTCTGTATGTTTAAATAATCAAATAAAATAAAATAATCAAATGACCAACGAGTAATAAAATATTTAACTTATTTGACATCTTTGTAATCTATTAATTCAATAGAATATGCAACATTAATATAAAGACATCCCTAATATTAATCTAGAATCATTTCACTCAATCTCAACCCTCCATTAATGATTGATCATTATTGTTCATCATATACCTTACTCTAGAAGCCACTTATACATTCAATGAACTTAACCTATCTTATCAACACTCTATTTCAATAAAATTTCATATTCCCATCTTTTCATCTACACATTTTTGAGTAAACCATAATCATCAATAAAATAATGGATCATGGAGCTAATATTTGCAAGTACATAATCCTAAATTTAAAATGATCTCCATCAAGCCTTGATAAAATTGACATCAAAATAGGTGCATATCAATTGGGATCTGGTAAAAAAAAGAGCAAACTAATGAAAGAGCATTTTTTTAATCTTTATTGTGCTTGCTTACTCAACTCAATCTAAAATATTATAGACTTTGAATAAAGATTCTCTAATTTTAACTTGTATCCCTCTTAGAACATAAAAATATACACTTATAAAATAATATAATTTAATAATATCCCTTTAATACATATGATGGTAGATCATCCATTGTATGAAAGATGCATGTAAAGTTAGTTTCTCACGGCTACAAAAGAATAAGCATTATGTAAATCATTTCCTATGATAGAATCCTAAAGTGGATTACGTAATTTAGTAAAACACATATTTATATTTTTGACCCATTTTTATTTAGCTAAACATGGTGGTGAACATGTGATTTTTCCTTGGAGGATTTTTTCTTTTATCTGATTTCCAACAATAAATTTCTTTGATAGTAGTGAAAGGTGTTCTTAAAAATTATTCTAGCATGTACAAAATTGTTGTAAGGAAAGGATAGGTGTGGAAACACTTTCCTAATCATAATTCTAAGAAGAGAATGTAGAAATATGGTTCAATTTCTAATTACAGTTCATTAGAGATGCACATAAAGGAATATCATATAAGAAAAAAAATTAAAAAACACAAAGTAGACAGTAGTATTTACGTGGGAAAACCTTTTCGGGAGGAAAACCCACCACACCAAGCAAAAAAAATTTCTATTACAGTGAAAAAATTCCACATACAGAGTTATAGTTCATGCTTCTCAGATGTCAAATTACAATATCAATTCAGGCAGCATAAAATTTCCCTGATCAACCTTGTTCTCTCTTCGAACACTCACTTGATCACAGTTACAATTGCATAACCCCCTTACAACACTTCTAGAGAGATTATGAATCATTCTACATCCCAGGCCATCTCGTAGACCAACCGTCACACAATAGTTACAATATTGGGTCATCACTGAGACAAGCTTCAAACTCTTTCCAATCTATTTGAGTCACACTGATGAGTGAAGCACCCACCAAGACTAATTGTCATGAGAGTATCAGCGAGACAAGAGAGCATATCCCACCAATCACTCACTGTCACATCGACAAAAGCTCCCCATGGCACACAGTCAACCAAGTCCATCATCACAACGGGGAGACACCATATAATTTCCCACCAATGGAAGCAAAAACTGCTAATGTCAACTCTACCACTTAATAAAACTCACCTTGTACCAACATATTGATGAGCCAAAAAATTGACTATCACCGATATGAGGATGTCATCCCAATGAAGGTCACATTTGGTGATGGGGTCCCTATGGGAAAGTCAGCATGCCTTGAACCTCCTATCACTATCCACCTGATAGCTCGGGTCCCACCACAAATGATTAGTGTGTCAAGGAGACACTACCTAAGGTCCCAACGACAAAGCAAACTCTCACTGACAACACCACCATAAGGGATTTCGGTTTGTTAGTGAGACAATGAGAGAGCTCACACCAATAGAGGGATCTTTCTTAGATAATGAAAACTGCCTAGACCTCAAATTTTTGAGTCTTCATGGGGACATCCTTTTGGGTCTTTCCAACCAAGCAATGTCTTTATGATGAAGAAATAAGTGAATACATGTAGACTCATCAAACCATCATTGAAACAAAAAACAAGGTCCTACCAATAGGCCAAAGTTATGTCGATCAAAGAGGTAAAGAACACAACACTACCAAGATCAAGCCAGTAAGTTGAGAAAAAAATTCAAACATTCTCCCAGTTGATGAAGACTTACTGGATTGTTCCAAACTTGAATTTTATTAAAAGTTATTAGCCCCAAGGCCCATCATACTAGCACACCACCTATACTTGTTTGTGGTCACTGGATTCACTAACACATCTACAATATTTTCAAGAGTATCCACCTTCTCAAGACTAGCCTTTCCATCCTCCACCATATCCCATACAAAATGATACTACACATTAATATTTTTCATCCTGGCATGTAAAGTTGGATTTTTCACCAAACATATGGCACTCTGAATGTCACAACAAATGATAATTTTCCCTACATTTAACCCAATATCAGAACACAAATTTCTAAGCCAAATGACCTCTTTACAAACATTTGTTCCTACCATATATTCTAATCCATAGTAGATAAAGTGACTACAGCCTGCCGCTTGCTCATCCAACTAACTATACCACCATTTAATGTGAAGATGTATCCACTAGTAGATATTCTATTGTCAATGTACCCTACCCAATTAGAATCCACATAACCTTGAATGTTGATGGATCTCTGTGATCCAATGGAGTTACAATGATAGAACAAAGAATATTTAGAGGTACCTTTCAGATATCTAAAGAATCTTTTCGCAACATCCCAATGTGGTCTTCCATGATTTTCCATAAATCAGGTAAGAACTCCAAGTGCTTGGGAAATATCTGGCCTTGTAGAGACCATTTTGTACATTAAACTACCAACTACACTTTCATAAGGCACTTTGGTCATGTCCTCCATCTCGGTAGGATATTTTGGACAATCTTCAGTAGATAGCTTCATTCCTTGCAACATTGGAACAACTAGCTGCTTGTAATAAATCATTCCAAATTTCTCTAGGATAGTATTGATATAATTACTTTGGTTGAGCCAAATCTTTCTACTTCCTCTATCCATTTTTATTTCCATCCAAAGAATATACCTTTCTGCACCAAGATCTTTCATTTCAAACTTTCATTTCGAACTTTATAGACAACTGAGATTTTAAATCAGAAATCATACTCTTACTATTTGCTATGAACAACATGTCATCAAGATATAGTGAAATAATAAGAACTCGATCATTTTCAATTTTGTAGTACACACAATGATCAGATTTTGATCCTACAAATCCCAATGACAAAAAAAAAGTGTCAAACTTATTGTACAACATTCTAGGTGATTGTTTTAAGCCATACATAGACTTCTTTAACTTGTAAACTAGATTTTTTGTACAACTTTTAACAAAGCGCTTTGACTGGGACATATAAATATCTTCTCCAAGATCTCCATGAAGAAATGTTGTCTTCACATCCATCTATTGAATCTCTAGGTCATATGCTACTGCAAGTGACAATAAATCTGATAGATGTCAGCTTAACTACAAGGGAAGAAATTTCATCATAATCAATTCCCTCTACCTAGGAATAGCATTTCACAACCAACCTAGCTTTATAATTTTCAATACTACCATCCAAACTAATTTCATTCCTAAAGACTCACTTATAGATAATAGGCTTTCAAAATTTAGGCAAGGGTACCAAATCCTAGGTTGCATTCTTCTCTAATGATGCCATTTCCTCTTTCATGACTTCCAACCAAGAATTATAATTAGACATTTCTATAGCCTCTTTCATAGTCCTAAGCTAATCAGTGTTTGTAATCAAAGCATAGGCACAATTTGCATCCAACATGGAAAATCCATACCTATCATGTTGTCGCTTTTCATGTGTAGACCTCCTCATAGACTGAGGCTGAGGTTGTCACTCTTCTTCTTCATAACTCTCAGAGCTACTAGAACTCTCCTTAGTTTCAGGTACACTTCATAGTTCCTCTTTATCTGGAGTTCGAGGAATTTCAACTAATTTTTATTTTTTCTTCTTTCTTCTCTAACTGTAGATCCACTAAAGAAGGTTCGAGCCATGAAAGATTCCACTTCTATTGTATACAACCTTTTCAGTCATCGGATTCCAAAGCTTGTATGCTTTAACACCAATTTCGTAGAATGAAGATACATTTTATAACTGTATTTTTTAATTTAGATCTTTTCTCATTTGGTACATAAGAATATGCCTCACAACCAAAGAATCGCACATGTCTTAAAGAGGGCCCCTTACTAGACCAAGATTCCATTGGTGTTTTGTCAACAAGTATTGAAGAGGGAGATTGATTTGATAAATAAAATGTTGTAGCCACTGCCTCAACCCAAAACTTCTACTCCAGACTAGCATTGATCAACATGCTTCTCACTTTTTCCATTAGTGTCCTATTCAACCTTTCAACAACTTCATTTTGCTACAGAGTGTAAGGTGTCATTTTATGCCTTTTAATTCCATTGTCTTTGCAGTACTTTTTGAAATATATAGAACAAAACTCACCACCATTATCTGTCCTGAAGCATTTAATTTTTCTACCGGACTGATTTTCTACCAAGTTTTTAAACTCTTTAAATTGACTGAACACTTCTGATTTAATTTTTTTTAAATACACAAATTCCCTTCTCAAATAATCATCAATAAAAGAAACATAATATCTTGATTTTGATAATGAAGGAACATCTACTAGACCAAAAAAAATCAAAGTGAATATAATCTAGAACACCAAAAGATTTATGAGGACTAGAATAAACAAAACACGATGTTGTTCTCCATATATACAATGTTTGCAAAAATCAAACTCAAGGCTACATTCATCAAGCCCTTCAACTAGGTTTTTATTTTTCAACACTCTCAAGACTTTCTCACCAATGTGGCTGAGCCTTTGATGCTAAAGCATGGTATTTTTTGTAGAGATTTTCAGCTCCAAAGAGTTTGCACCTAGAGGAAATTTGTCTTTCTTCTCCAGACAAGCAACCTTTTCTGACTTTAGAGAGACACTGTTACGTTGAACATCATGTGCATCTAGCTTGTACAAATTACCAATTAGAGCACCTCTTTCTAGCACCATCAAGCATCTAGTCATCTTACAACCACCATTTTAGAATGAAACTTGCACTCCAACATCATTCAACTTTCTTACTGAAAGCAAATTTTGAGCTAGACCTAGTATATGTATTAACCGCCAATTCCTTTGATCCTTTCATCAAGAAATTGAATTCTTACTCTTCCATGACCAACAATTTTGAGAGATGAGTCACTTGCTAGATACACCTTTCTACAAGCATACTTTTTGTACTTCATAAACCAATCTTTGTGACATGTCAAGTGAAATGATTCCCCTAAGTCATTCAGCTGGAAATCATTCAATGCCTGAGTCACCAAGGTTGAAATGAAGGCATTTGCATTGCTCTAAGAAGAAAGATTATTTGAAGAATTATTTTTCTTCTTCTTTTTCTCCTCTTTGCAATCCTTATGGACATAATAAGGCTTCCCACAATTCCAACATTTAATCTTGGACTTCTTGCCAGGAGACTTTGATCTCCCTTCAAATTTTGATCTTGACTTCTTGTCCTTCTTCTTGCCTTTCTCCTTCAATTTGACTTGAACAACAAGAGCCTGCTTTGCTATCTCAAAATATTTTCTTCACATCTCTTGTGATAGAAATGGAGAAAACACATCCTCCATGTTTAAAGTGGTTTTCGTACTCCTAATAGCAATCACTAAATGATCCCATGAGTTAGGAAAATAACATAACAAAAACATACATCAATCCTCATCATCTATCTTTACAATTACAGATGTTAACTGAGCAATGGGCATATTGAACATATTCAGATGACCAGCCACAGACGCCCCTTCCTCAATTTTCAAAGAGTAAAACTTCTTCCTCAAGAATAGCTTGTTCACCAAGGACTTGCCCTGATAAATGTCACCAAGCTTCTTCCACAAAGAAGATGCAAACTTTTCTTCATGAACATTTAGGAGAACATAGTTTGCAAGATAGAGTCTTACCAACCCTTTAGATTTCCTATTTGTGAGGTCCCATTCTTCTTGCTTCATGCTTGAAGGTTTAGTTCTAGATATAGAAATATAGATATCTCTATCCACCAATAGGTCTTCCATTTTGAGTTTCCATTACTCAAAATTGCCACCATTGAAATTTTGAATTTCTATCTTTCCAGATGTGCCTACCATCTCAATCTGCAATCGAGATTACCAAATTCCTCTACAAGACTCCCACTTCGGAATTAGCACAAAAAAATTATCCAACCTACAAGGATAACACAATTGCCTAGGCCCTGATACCACTTGTAAGGAAAAAAGACATGTGGAAACACTTTCCTAATGCTAATTCTAAGAAGAGAATGCAGACATATGGATTAATTTCTAATTATAGTTCATTAGAGATGCACATAAAGGAATATCATAAAAGAACAAAATTTAACAAACAAAGAAAAGACACTAGTATTTATGTGGGAAAACCCTTTCAGGAGAAAATCCCACCATACCAAGAAAAAACACTTTGTATTATAGTGAACAAAGTCCACATACAAAGTTACAATTCATGCTTCGCACATGTCAATTTAGGCAGCATAACATTTCCCTAATCAACCTTGTTCTCTCTTGGAACACTCACTTGATCACAGTTATAATTGCATAACCCCCTTATAGCACCTCCATAGAGAGTACTAATCATTCTACATCCTAGTCCATCCCATAGACCAACCGTCACACAATAGTTACAATATCGGGTCATCGTTGAGACAGGCTTCAAACTCTTGCTGATTTGTTTGACTCACACCGATGAGTGAAACACTTGCCAAGACTAACCATCATCGGAGTATCAGCGAGACAAGAGACCATGTCCCACTGACCACTCACTATCACATTGACACAAGCTCCTGATGGCACACCATCGACCAAGTCGATCATCACATTGGGGAGAAACCATATTGTCTCCCACTGATGGAAACAAAACCTACTGATGTCCACTCTACCACTTAATAAAAGTCACCTTGTATCGGCATATCGGTGAGACAAAAATTTGACTCTCACTGATATGAGGGTGTCATACCGATGAAGGTGACATTTGGCGATGGGGTCCCTACGGCCAAATCAACATGCCATGAACCTCCTATCGCTATACACCTGACAACTCGGGTCTCACCACAGATCATCGACGTGTCGAGGAGAGACTACCTAAGGTCCCAGTGATGAAGGAAACTCTTGTCGATGACACCACCACAAGGGATTCTTGTTTGTCGGTGAGACAATGAGATAACTCACACTGATAGAGGGATCTCTCTCTAATAAGGTAAACTACCAACACCATAAATTGTCGGGTCATCACAGGGACTTCCTTTTGGGCCTTGCCGACCAAGCAATGTCTCGGTGATGAAGAGCTAATTGAATACATGAAGACTCATCAAACCATCGTTGAAACAACAAAGAAGGTCTCGTCGATAGGCCAACATCAGACTGATCAAAGAGGTAAAGAACACAACATTGCCAAGATCAAGCCAATAAGTTGAGACAACATTTCCAACAATTGTTACTCTAGAGTGAAATGGTGAATCAAAATTGCTATAGAGTATGCACAAGGAAAGGTATGGGCATTGAGGCTCCATTCCCAAGTAGGCACACGTTTGAATATATGATATTTCACCTGAATAATTATAACGGATAGAATTTACAAAATTTATAGTTTGTGCATTTATAGTAAAAATCATAATATCCTACGAAATTGTCAATACTCTTTTTGAAAGAACAAAGAAAAAAACAACTTTATATGAAAACATTTTCGATAGATGACAGGATTTCTAATTAAGTTTATCCAGCTTAATATCAAGTTAATTTAGACTAAATAAAAATTGCCACCGTTCGTGATGAATGTTCCTTAAGACGAATAAAAAATAAGTATCTCTAAAGATTTCAATGTTATTATTTCCTTTATTCGAAAATGGTATTATTACTGTCTCGATATAAAGTGAGGCCATCTTTTTGAAGGAATCATGACAGGAGACCATACCAAACAATCTATTTCTCTATTACGCATGCTTTTTGTGCTGACTGAGGAATCTCAGTGATCTTATTAGCAGAAGCAGATGCTTTTTTTCCACCCTTTGATAAGGCCACTTGACTCTTTCCAATAATTCTCTTATCAACAAAGCTTTATTCGATTTGTCTATTTGTAAGATTATGACTCTTCTGAAATACCAGTGGACATTTGCGTTACGAGGTGCATCGACCACACTACATGATTCTTATCTATTAATTTCGGTTTCATCTCATGGTGGAGAATGTTAAAAAGCGTTGGCATGCATTTCACTTCCACATAATATTCATTCCGTAAACCAGTCTTTGTTATTAGTATTTTAGTTGCGTCTAAATATCTTTATCATAATTTTAGTCATTTTGTAATATAATATAAATAGCTTACAAACGTTATTTGTTATTTTTGCTTTATTCACAAGTATTTTATATTACTTTAAAAAAAAAATTGTATGACATGCATCTAGAAAGTTAAAGTCAGTGGGAAATTTAATATTCCAAAATTTAAATATGTTTAGTATTTAAAAGATAAAGTTAATAAACACACTCGTAGCAAGGTTATTTATAAGAGCTAAAGTACTCAGAAGCTCAAGAGTATTATAATCATTTAGGTTTTGTTATAGATTATGAAGGTCTTAGCATTCACAAACTAGATCCTAGTAATTAATCAAACTAATTATAACAATTTCATTTTCTTTTGTAAAATATTGAGTTTCACAAACGTGAGAAATAACCAAACTAAGATGATGGAATTTTCCACTCTAGAGGCCAAAGGAACTTCAATCACAAGGATATGAAGAGCTCAAAGGTGATCAAGATGGTTTAGATGAATCATCAGCAGGTTGAGCTTTATGTCTACTCTTATAGGGTTAGAAACCATGTGATTAAGAATCATGTCAACCATAGATTTTTTACTATAACTACACTAAAATGTATGAGGATGGAAGTGACCCCTAGTAGAGAATCAAACTGGAAGAACTCTACTAACAATACATAATGTGTTAGTTCAATTATAAAAAGTTCCTTATATATGTGAAAGCTCAAGTCCAATTTTATCTACTTACAACTAAATAAACCATATATTATAACAAATCATATACTTGCTATAAATAGAGAATTGCATATCAACAAAACATCGAAAGAATAATGTTTTCCAAATGCTAAAAAAAAATTACATTGAAAGAATATTCAATTTGGATAGACATAGTAACTAGATGCATATCCCTAATATTTTTATTTTTTTAATAAAATTTTGATTATAAACATAAACCAACACTTACGAAAACCTAAATTTCTTAGGAAAAATTTCAGCAATAATGACGACCTCTAGATAAATAAGAATGCACACAATTTATGAATGTATTTTATAACCTTCTCCTCTTTTCTATTAGAGTGGAAATACACCGAATATGTTGTAATAATAATCATACAAAATATCAATAGTAAACTATAGCAAACATATTCAACGTGAATACAATTGTATAATCAGGAATCACAAATGCAACAATCGGACAAGACTATCATACAAAACTAACACATGTTCATCCTTTCATTCTCTAATGAATTGATTTTCATCTTATGATCCCTATTAAATACAAGGAATTTGGTCCTAATATATTTATGTTTCAATACAATGCTGAGAACATTGTTCACAAGAGCTTTTCAATGTAGAATGACTCATATCTTGTAAAAACATAAATCCCCTTTATATACCTAATATAAAAAATTGGTAAAGGATCTAACCTAGATGAATAGATTTGATCATGTACGCATTGACCACATTAACTAATCATCCTTTTGTCCTCCAAACTAGAATACAATTTTTCCTTTGCTATGGAAGATAGAAATTTGATATTTAATAGTTAGTCAAATTTTCACACATTTGACAAACTCAAAAACTTTGTGACTGAACAATAGAAAAATGGGTGATTTATAACCTAGGTCATAGAACACCACTTTTCTCCTAAGGTCATTCAATAATGTCCTAGGAACCCTAATTGGATTGACTAACAACCTTGCAAGGTGAATCAATTCACAATGAGGAAGACTTAGGAAGGGGATCTTTTCAGCTTTAAGGGGTTCACCACCAACCAAATGCTTGGAAAAGACAATGTTGGAAAACCTAATGTGATATGTAAAATAACCTAAAATGAGCTAAATGAAGCATACAAATACTAAAAATAAGCAACACCAAGTTAGGATATGTGTACTTGGGAAGTTTGGAGATTCAATGAGGATTCCAAAAATGTAAAAAAGTTGCCAAAATATGCCTTGGTGGACTAAGACACCCAAAATGGAGTATTAGTACCATTGCTATTTTTTGGGGCAAACACAAAATCTTCAAATACTGGAACAAAATCTTGAACAATCTCTAAAAAATATTCTTGGGAGGACTAAGATGCCTAAGGTGGTGCATTTGTCCCATTCCAAATTTCTAAAAAGTATGAATGTGGTCTTGAGCTCCCAAATCTGCACTTGCTTCTCCCCAGATCTGAGGTCCTGAAACTTCTAGATTTGGCATGTAGGTGAGTTTTCGTGAAGATGACAACTTTGGAAATGCATCTTTGACAACTTTTCACTTTAAAGGATCTTCTAGTCATCAACCTAGATTTGCAATTACAAACACACAACAAGGGAAAAACTTGTTGATATTTAGTGAATGGGGGTTTGCCTTGGTCAAACCCCTTGTGGGTAGTTAAACCAAATGATCAAATGAATGAAATTAAGTATGAAACATGAAATATGTAAATAATATCACCTTATATGATGTCTTGTGAAAAAAATAAGGAATCTACCATGTAGTGGCGATGAAGAATGTAGATCTTGGATCCTTGGATTTGATGTGGACAATGGTTGTAAATAGATCTCCAATGCTACATCCACAATCTTAGCTCAACAACATGGATAGATGCACTAAAACCTTGACATGATGTTTGAATTTTGATGATGGCTCCAATTACTTGATGAATTTATATTGAATGCACTTGTGGACTCAATTTTGATAGAATATATTCTCTCACAACTTGCTTAGGAGAAAATGAGTGAAGGAACCTTGTATTTATACTTATTCATGCTTAATATCCTGAAATTACACCACAACAAGATGACATATGGAATCATTAATGAAAGGAGGCTAAATCCCACCTGAATTTGAAATTGGACCTCAAAAATAATTCTAGGTGGACTAAGACACCTTAGGTGGCGTCTTAGTCCCAAGCCTCAAATCTCGGGGCACAAACTCCAAAAAGGAACCTAATTGAGAGGTTTCAAATTCAGGGTCCCAATACCTATGGAGAATAAAGATGCCCAAGTTTGCATATTAGTCCAATTCAAAAAATTAGGGACACACAGACAAAAACAGTAAATGATCATTTATCTTTTTAGGTTTGTCTAGATTTTTTATAAAAATATAGAGTTTATTAGGCTTGTGGATGCAAAATAGGACCTAATTAGGGCATAAAGAAGCATAAATAAAACAAGGTGGGTCCAAACAAGTGTGAAAATACAAGGGTATTCATTTTACTATACTAAATTTATCCCCCACTTAAGCAAGAAAATGAAATTGCTTTAAACTTGTTGGTGTTTAAATGGTATGTGTAGGATCATGATGGGCCAAAAAGTGGCCATATGTAAGCCATACGATGGTCCATGTGGCTGACGACTTTTTTTTTACCCAAAATTGATGAAATGAAAAGGGTTTTTAGAGGAGATTCTCAGCTTTCCACCAATATAAATTATGCTTTACTTTGAATTTAATAATTAATTATTATTCATTTTCTATTAGAATTATGAATAAAGTCCTGATTGATAGGCTGATTGAAAAACATCTATAACTTTCTAATGGTACCACATTTTTTGAATCTAAAACATGCGTCACATTGTATGTTGTGCAGACTATAGGATTAAAAAAGAAAAAAATTAATTTCATTAATTTTTGACCAAGTTAAGGTGGTTAGACAGACGAGCTTTTATATTTTTTATAAGTTGTACTAAAAAAATCATAATTAATTATTTACTTGGACAAAAATTATAAAAAAATATGCATCACATCAAGACATGAGTCCTCTACATATATCTAAAATCTTATAAAAAAATATTATCATTTTATTATGATTAGGGTGGTCAGACAGACACCTACTTCTTATTTTTACCCTGAAATTTAAATACTACTGCATTGAAATTTCAAATTTTCACCAAATAGATTTTTTTTTTTTAAATAAACATCTAGTAGTTTAGAAACTACATTCAATTTTCTATAGATTTTATTTTTACATTTTTTTCAAATAATATAGATAACTTATTCAATTTTTTAAGTCAAGTTGTCTAACTCTGATTTTTTGTCTTTTTATTGCCACTTAAGGGCCTGTTTTTTCTATGATGATCCTACACATACCCTAAAATAACAAGCCAACTAGACTTTGAAATACTTTAAGAGGTAGCCAACCTCTATATTGAAGAACAAAAAAGGCTAATGGCCAACTGACAAGATTTAGTCAAAGACTAATATCTCCTACACTTCTGGCTCTGCAGGACCAAGGTGGGTAAACCTAAACAATGCTCAAAACTTAACTCATTCATACACTGACATTTTTTTATAAAACAGATAACTTTGATTGCAAATACACTAAGGGAAGCATTGACTACCTTAAATTTGGCTAAATTCTTAGTAGCTCAACCCTCTCTCAGCCATTGAAAGAAGGACACATAATAACAAAGTAAGATTAAAAGTGATTTTGCAATTAATATTGTTTCTGAGATGCACAAAACTGCATAAAAGATCAGTGCCTCTTCTCGGCCATGGATTCAAACACATAAAATGAATTCTCTAGCAAACAGTCCTCAACCAGTGGATTTAACTTGATAATGCTTTGCATTAACTGTTAGTGCCTTGCACCAACAATCCTTCTCTTGATATCAATCAGATTCTTCTTATTAAATCCAATCTGCACACCTAAAATCACAATCACATGTTCAAAGCATTCTAACCATTTCCTTGAAACAAAACAGTGAATAGACAAAACAATCGCATGAAACTTGAGATGATAAATTCATAGACACTTTGTATTATTGAATTTACATGACTGAAAGTGTACAAATGTGGAGACAATCTGATGACATTCATGAATGTGAAAGCACTTCATGATGTTAATTACATAAACTGGTTGTATTTACTCTTGAATTCATAAAATTATAGCTTACAGACTCAAACAATGACTCAGAAAATACAAATTTCTATCTACACAGTCCAATACATAACTTAGAACCTTCTCATAACTAATCTCAGAACCTCTAACAATGAGAAGAGAACAATAGATATAGAAGAATGAAAGGAATAGAAGACGCCATAAATTCGAATCTGTTGCAGACACATGGCAGCTCCATTCTATTGATCAAATTGAAAATAATATCTTCTCTTCCTTGCAGCAACAAACATTCCCTCAAACAACATCTACTCATGATTGCCTAGCAACATAAAATCTACCCATGTGGAGAATCCCATCATTTCATCCAGCTGCTCAAAAAACCTCCTCCCATGTACATTTGTTTTCTGCCTTTTATTTCTGTTGCAACAATACTTTGAAATATTTCCTTACCTTATGATGTTGTAATTCCACATTTTATTTCCAACATACAATAGTCGTCTGATTATAAAGTGAATAAAATCACTTTCAGCAAATATACTTCCACATACCTTAAATATTTTAAATAATTCATTTAAAATATTTAATTGCAGAATTACCCATATCTTGCTTTATCAAATATATTTTACTAACTAAGTAAAATATTTATCCTGCTGCAACAAAGACTATTTACTCCCATGCACCATTTAAATATTTCATATGTGAAATATTTTACTCTTTATATTTTACTTGCTCCGGTAATATTTTAAAGTTTATACAAAAGGCACCCGGCCCACCCCATTTTAATTAAACACCATATACCCTTCATTGAATTTTTTAAATTCTTCAAAACCGGGCTCCTCCCGTGCTCTCACACCCCGTAGTGTTTTTTCCCTCATCATCAAGATTCTCGTGAGGTTCGCGAGAATGCCCTAATCCTCCATTTTCCTATGCGTGGTCTCTCCTCCATTTCTTGCGTAGGCTCCATCTCACTGGTTCTCACCATCTCCCAACTGGTTGTGGGCTCTCTCCCTTCTTCAGGCTGCATGAGCACACCTGCTCTCAAGCTCCTCCTCTCCAATGGCTATGGGTTTAACACTAGTCTTCCCTGCTGCTATGTTCCTTACTCTTTGGCCGCGAGCTCCCACCTATTGGCCACGTGAGCCTCTTCATTTTCTCGGGCCTCCTCCTCACACTGGCCACGTCCCACACTACTGCTCGATGGCCTCACCCTGTTCCACATCTGGTAGGCATGGGTCCTCTCATTCTATATGCGTGTCTCCCTTCTGCTCGAGCCTCCAATTTTCATGCGCACAATGGCATCCAAAATACTTCCTTTCCTGGAAGTTTCTGAAGCCTTCAACATATCATTTATGTGCATATACCACTGTGGTGGGGTTCCCCTATGCAGCATTAACACTTTTTCTTCACTGATTCACACAACATTCAAAATCCATAAGAAGGAGCTAATAAATGTAAGAATGGAGGTCTTCAAAACTTTCAAAGTCCATGCCCATTCATCACCTAAAACATAACTTCTTTTCCTTTTCTCTACATAGGGTTCCTTGTACGCCTCCATGTAAGGATGACTGACTTGAGAGATGCGAGTTATCTCCTAACGTGCTGATTTCCTACATATATCAGTTCGGAAAGTAATACAAATTTTCTTCAATACATACTTCCTCTTTTCAAACTTATGAAACATAAGCATTGCAAAGCCAAATTCTCCTTTGTCAATTAGTTCTATAACCTCATAGTTACACACTTGTTTAGTCCATAGCTTAGCCCATTCTCGACCTCTTAAGAAAGCTTTTTCGTTTGATGGAAACCCAATTATTAGCCTGTATAAGAAATTTTCTATTCCAGAATCACATAAATGTTCAAGCGATTGAACAAGATTAAAATTTTATAGCTCTGTCTATTGACAAGCCAAGTGCAACATTTACAACATCGTAACAGTGCAAAGCATGTCGGGCCCCATGCGGGTCCAGCTAAAAAAAATTTCATTTTGAAACAAACTTCACCTTGAAACAGTCTAATACTACCTTTTGAATACTAGAAAAGTTGAAAAACGAACTGGGTACGCATCAAAAACTGTTTTCTGTTCTTTTTGGAAAATGAGCAAAACTGACCTAGTTGGCTGAGGAATCGCCTTTGAAACCCAGTCAAACGACCTCGGGGAGACATCAAATCTTGCAAGCATTTAGAAATTTAATCCATGAGTACAGTGCAAAAGACGGCTTAGAGAAACAAATCACGAGGAACCGAATATTAATCGGCAGAGTTGCCCGATTAAACTTTTCTGAAACAACAACTGTTCTGAACCAATTGAAACTGACTTGACTATCAATTTGTAAAAATAGTGACTCAACTCCTGGAGAACTTCCATCAGACACAATTGAACATTAAGATACCATAAGCACGTGGACAAAAGGAATTTGCTTGAATCATCATCGATCAAAAGTTATTGATGGTCGAAGTTGGCCTCTAAGAAATGTTGTCAGGAATGCAGCTGCAAAATAGAACAAACTGCATTTGGTTTCGATCTGCTAAAAATAGCAAATCAGATCATGAAGCTTTGCAAACTGACATGTGAGATCATCTTGATATGGGGAATATGGAACAACATTCATTTTGACACGACACTAAACTAGTTATGAAAACCAAGCTCAAACAGGAAGCTGTTTTGCAAAC
The DNA here is from genome assembly GCA_007115665.2 of Sequoiadendron giganteum. Classification (NCBI taxonomy): domain Eukaryota; kingdom Viridiplantae; phylum Streptophyta; class Pinopsida; order Cupressales; family Cupressaceae; genus Sequoiadendron; species Sequoiadendron giganteum. The sequence goes on along the minus strand of CM021100.1, from coordinate 522,887,139 downwards.
TAACAATCTGCAAACAACAGAACAATGCAAAAACCTTCCAGCTTCACTTTTTGAAACCCTATCAAAACTTATCATGGGAAGCTAATATTTGATATGTCTTCTCACATATGTCTATTGAGTATGCCTGCAAATGGGTTTTGCACGAAAATCATCAGGCTTTGAATTACAAGCCTCCAAAGTGGGTCAGTCGGGACTAATTCTTTAGGTGCACTTCTGAAAGTGCAAAAGCAAAATTTGAGAGTGCCATCAAAACTCACACCAAAGTAGTCAACCACACAATCAAGAGGCATTCAAATGTACAAGTGTTAGTATGTAGGATGACAGTCGATCAAGAGGGATGATTAAGCCCTCAAGGTTGAGATCCTATGGCAAAGAAACATAGGCACAAAGGAACACACATGCAGATGATATATGAAGCCATAACTAGATTGCCAGCATACACCATCAAGGACAAGAAAAGTGAGAAAGGAAAAAGGAAAAATGCAATGGATCAAGCTTCAGCTGGTCATCCAACGTGGTGGACTAGGTCTAGGCTTGAAGAGGGTTTGTAAGTGGAACGTGCTATCCACTATGCAAAAAAAACACATGCTCACAAGGGCTAGTGGGAGCTAGTTTTCCACTACGTGAGCCCCAAGAAGTCCATATCAACATCATACCCCCATGAGTATGATAAGCACAAAATAAAATGCATGCTCACAAGGGCTAGTGAAGCTAGTTGCTCACTAGGTGAGCCCTAGGAGACCATATCAAAGCCATACCTCCCTGACTTTAATAAGGTACAAGGTACAAAAATGAAATGAAACACAACAAGAAAGAGAGATGTTCAAAGGGATTTTTCTTAGTTCGTGGAAGGTCTCTTCTTAGGGAACATTGTGCTTAATATTGCCAAGAGAGGACAAGTCAAATAAATATCACTCTTGGAGGAAATCAAACCCAATGACACCACCAAGAAAGAAACACATCACAAGAAGAAGTAAAATTACACAATGAAACATGAGTGTTGATGTATACCCCCACTTTAAAGTGTTTGCTAATGCCATTGCTGTGAGAAATTTCTTTAAAGTAGAAAAAGACACGAGAGCTTACTCAGAAAGCCCTATTCCAAGTCATGTGTTTTCGATAACCTACATCATGAAAAGGAAAAGGGTTTGCCCCCAAAATGTCACATGTGAGCCAACTTAAGGCATGTAGCCCACATTCCAAGCTTGGTCTTATATGTTCATGAAAGGTGGTCAACTAGCCAATAGAGACAATGACAAATGGCATATGAAGACAAGGCTATCTAACCCATTTCCCCCACTTAGTGCAAGGCAAGGATGAGTCAAAATGAAAGGAGGAACTAGGTGCTTCAACCCAAGGGAGAGCACCACAATCCTTAAGATGTTGAATTTGTTTATACAAATCCTTACATTCATTAGTAGCATGACCATAAACTCTATGATATGCACAAAATTAAGTCTTGTTATTCATTTTTTTTTGTGTTCTTGGAGGGAGATATATCAAACGATCTTGGAGGAGTTTCATTATTATACTCTCTTGGTCAAAAGTAGAGGGCGTTGCTTTGTTTTGTGACAAAGATATCTCTTGCTTAGTATTAGGTGTCATACTTACAACAGACTGTTTAGATTATGATATTTTATTTTGTCCTTTGCTAGAGGGTGTAATATCTAGGGAATTCCAATCATAAGTGTTTTGTGTGATGACTTTAATGTTAAGCAAGAACTTCTTTGTTTGTTTCATTTCTTGTAAAGGATAAATACTACTAGTGTCTATCAGCCCAGGATGCACTACTATTAAAGTCAGCTTAGAAGGATGTTTTGTGATCATGTTGATATTAAGTGAAGGCTTGTTTGATTCTTTCAGGGGACAATAACCAAGACTAGTAGTCTTTTCTTGTGTGTGCAACTCTATGGGGACATAGATACGTTTTTCTCTAGAACCACATCCTTTTCCACTACATAACCAAGTTGTTTCATAAGTTTGTAACCTTTTCCAAAAATATTTTTCATTTCTTTTGGATTTGGTGGTTGCTCATGATTAAGTTCATCAAAGTTAGTTGTGTAATTTTTGGTATTTTGTTTTAAAGTGGATGAGGTGGATGCTTTCAAAGGGTCTTTTGAATTTTGTGCTGAAATTACCACTTTTTTTTTTCCCTTGTCTGAATCTTTGTTTATGATCTTGTAGTCCTGCATGAATGTACATGTTCAAAATCTAAGGAATCCCAATCATGTTCTAATAGCTTCGTGACTTCTTCAAATGTGTTTTTATTTGTCTATTTGTTGCACAGGCTCCACTTTTGTAGTTGGTGTCAATCTTTTCAAAGGATTCTCTTTATTTCTCTGAATGTTTAAAAAACTGTTAGGTTCAGGGTCAACCTTGAGTGTGTACAATTTGTTGTTGTATATGTATTTCATTATATGATGAAGAGTAGAAGGTACAAAATTCATTGCATGAATCCATGGCCTTCCCAAATGAAGATTGTATGAAAGATCACGAGGCATAGCATGGATCAGCATTCCTAATGTGCCCTTCACAGCTATAATAGGTAAAGTGACCACTCCAAGCAATTTCTTTACCACATTATCAAATCCCTTAATAGATAAAGAGTCAAGTTGATTTTTTTATTTATCGATGCCAAGCTTATCCAAAAGGGTTACACTATACATATTTAAGGCCGAGCCATTGTCAAAAAGGGTTTTCTTTATCCCTACTATCTTGTATTGAGCTATTATGATGAGAGCATCACATTGTTTTTGCACTTCCAAAGCAAGGAGTTCACTTTGGTGGAAAACAATGTCGGCAGTCAATCCTTGAATCATGGCTATAGATGTCATTCAATTGTGCATTAGAAGGGATAGGAACTTTTTTCAAGGTTGTTTGAAGCATAATTTTATAATAGGTTAATTTTAAATTAGGTCCCATAGGGATATCTTTGCAAGAGTATTTTTAAGTTGTTCAACAAGATCATACTCCTTTCCACTTTGTGAAGGAAAACAAGGGGCATTAGGAAAGATATGATTAGGTAATGGGAGGGATGTTGAAGGTGTTTATCTTGGTTGTGGATTGTTCCTAGTGTTGTATGTATGAGCAATAGTATTATAACTCAGTTGATGTGAAAAAAAATTCTTAGGTGGTTCAAGGATAAGGATGGGATTTTTTTTAACTTGTGATTTTCTGAGAGGGTGGATAAATGATAAGTTTAGGCATGGGAGAGTACTTCAATGGATATATAATGTGCATAACCTCAGAAGAATTATCCTCACTTTCATGATATCTTTGTGAAGAGGATTCTAATGTTAGTTCATCATATTCATCTAAGGAATTAATTTAGTCAATGTTCTCATTTTCTTTCACCATTCTATCTTCCCTCGTAGGAGAGTGTTTAGGAGAACTACAAACCAAATTTTCTTGACATTCAAGGGTTGGTTTTTCTAAAATGACTTCATCACAAGTAGGGAAATGATCATAAAGAGGGTTGTTATAGAACTTAAAGATTTGATCATCAAAAGAAAATCTATTATCCTCATCATTTACAATCTCATTCTCTTGTGCTATAATATCTTCCCAAAGGGGATGAGGAGAAGGACAAGCAATATCTTCATGATTCTCAAAGATTGTATCTTCTTTCACCAAGATACCTTCATCACTAAAAGGAGAGGTATTAGGAGAAGAACAATTCTGATCACCATGATTATCTATGTTTGTAACATCTTCTATCACATCATTCCCACAAATAGAAGAGATAAGAGGAGGTGTAGATTTAAGGCAAGCTTCACCATTTTTACTCTCTTGTTCTAGGAGACTCTCACAACTAGGGAATGCATTGAATGAATGACTTAACATTCTTATTGACTAAATTTTACTTCGCAAATTTGGAAAGGATTGATACTATTTTTTTTGAAAAGTAATCTATGCAAACTGAAAATGCAATGTCAAGGCCCAAAATGGAATGTATAAATGCAATTTTCAGATTTTAAACAAAGTAGTTTGTTGATTATAATATTCAATGATCTGAAAATGAAAATTTGTAATCAAAATTTGGAATTGAGCAATGTATGAAATGAAGCACTTTAAGATATATTTAGTAAAATGCATGAAACAAAAAATCAACCCACTGAAATTGGTAACCAATGCCAGCAAATAGAAGCACAAAAATGTTGATTCAAATCCTAAAAAGTGCAATCTAAAATTCCATAGGGACTAAGATGCCAGGGAGGGTGTCTTATTCCTCCTAATTAAATTTGAAGGTTTTTGAAGCTAAAACAGATAGAAAATCACTCAGACAAGGTATTGCAATGGGAAACTAGAGAGGGACTAAGACACCACCAAGGGAATTTTTGTCCCACTAAGGGTTTTTGTAGAAAATGTGACAATTCTAGGTTGATTAAATTTTTCCTAGTTATCCTACCCAGGGACCTAATGTTTGGAAACAAAAAATTGTGCAAATGAAGGAAAGAAAAAGTAACTAAGGACAAGCAATTGGATGCAAAAGAAGATGCAATTTTTTTGAATTTTGAATGCAATAAGAATGTTTCTAGATGTAATTAGGAGAATGAACAATGCAATTTTCAGATTTTCAATGAAATAAAATGATGCAAGAAAGTAAAAATGTAACCTATATGCACTTTCACTAATGCAAAATGCAATGAATGTAATGAATGAAATCTAGAACTAGGACTCAAAAGGACTCCAAATAAAAAATAGAAGAATGTTCAAAGCAGTCTGGTTCATGAAAATGAACAATAGGAAAATGGGTGCTTTATAACATAGGTCGTAGAACACAAATTTTCTCCTAAGGTCATGCAATAATGTCCTATGAACCCTAATTGGATTAAATAAAAACCTTGCAAGGTGAGTCAATTCACAACGAGGAAGACCTACAAAGGGGTTGTTTTCAGCTTTAAGGAGTTCACCACTAAGCAAATGCTTCAAAAATACAATGTTGGAAAACATAATGTAGTATGCAAAATTAACCTAAAATGAGTTAAATAAAGTATGCAAATACTAAAAATAAGCGACACCAAGTTAGGGTATGTGTACTTGGGAAGTTTGGAGATGCAATGAGGATTCTAGAAATGTAAAGAAGTTTCAAAAATATGCCTTCGAGGACTAAGATTCCCAAGATGGTGTATTAGTCTCGCTACTATTTTTTGGGAAAAACATAGAATCTTCGGATGCTAGAACAAAATATTGAAGAATCTATAAAAAATATGCTTGGGAGGACTAAGATGCCCAAGATGGTCTATTATTCCCATTCTAAATTTCTAAAAAGTCTGAATGTGGTCCTGAGCTCCAAGATCTACACTCAATTCTCCCTAGATCTATGGTCTTGAAACTTCTAGATCTAGCCTGTATGTGAGTTTCTACGAAGATGACAACATTGGCAATGCAACTTTGCAACTTTAACAACTTTGCACTATAAAGGATCTTCTATTCTCCAACCTAGACCTACAAATACAAACACACAAGAAGGGAAAACCTTTTTGATTATTAGTGAATGGGGTTTTGTCTGGGTCAAACCCCTTGTGGGTAATTAAACTAAATGATGAAATGAAGTATGAAACATGAAATATGTAAATGATATCAACTTGTATGATGTCTTGTGAAGGAAATATATAATATACCATGTATTGGCCATGAAGAATGTAGATCTTGGATCCTTGGATTCAATGTGGACAATGGTTATAAATAGATGTCCAATGCTACATCCATAATCTTAGCTCAAAAACATGGATGGATGCACTAAACCCTTGACATGATGCTTGAAACTTGATGATGGCTCCAAATACTTGATGAATTTCTCTTGAATGCACTTGTGGACTCAATTTTGCTAGAATATATTCTCTCACAACTTGCTTATATGAAAATGAGTGAAGGAACCTTGTATTTATACTCATTCATTCTTAATATCCTGAAATTATACCACAACAAGCCGACATATGGAATAATTAATTAAAGGAGGCTAAATCTCGCTTGAATTTGAAATTGGACCCGAAAAATAAGCCTAGGAGGATTAAGATGCCCTAGGTGGTGTCTTAGTCCCAAGGTTCGAATCTAGGGGCACAAACTCCAAAAATGGACATAATTGAGAGGTTTCAAAATCAAGGTCCCAAGACCCATGAAGGAAAAATATGCCCAAGGTGGCATATTAGTCCTACTCCACAAATCAAGGAAACACATAGATAAACATTAAATTATCATTTATCTTTTAAGTTTTGTCAGGATTTTCCATAAAAATATATAGTTTATTAGGCTTGTGGATGCAAAATAGGACCTAATTAAGCCATAAAGAAGCATAAATAAAATAAGGTGGGCCAAAATAAGTGTGAAAATACAAGGGTGTGCATTTCACTACACTACAGTGACATTAAAAAAATTATCACTTTTCCCTCTTCTTTATTTATATCCACTTCCACACTTCCTTCACTTCATCTTGTGGTACCTTTTACGTTTCCATAAAACTTATCAAATTTTCACAATGTCAACAAACTCATGAACTTGGTGACATCAAAAAATAAGTGATTTATCCCATTCTTTGTTATACTTATCTTTAGCTCATGAACCTTAAAAATATAAAATATTACTAATTTTATTAAATCACTTCCTTTCTCATACTTCCAAGGTGTTTAGAAAATCACAATCTTTCTAAAAATTATAAATTTTTCATATTTTTAAAAAATTCTAATTCGCCACAAAGCTGGTTTACAATTTCTGAGAGGAACTGATTTTTGCTAAAATCACATATTTTTAGAAAATATAATGATTTAAGCCTTTAAAAGTTCCATTTTAAGGATTCCAATTGAAGAGTGTTTTATCAAACCAACTTAGATCAAACCCCCTTGGATAGAACCTCGCTAGTTTTAAACCATACCTATAAATGAGTCTCCTTTACACCTATCAAAATGCTGATAAAAAATCAATTTTGATTTGCCTTTTGGGGGATCAGATGAATTCATTTAAAATTTATTTTAAATTATTATGGTAGTCCTCAAAATGAGCTATCCCATGAATATAATTTTAATATTTTTTGGTTTTATTATGTATGTGTTTTTTTAGTTTTATTAAAACATAGGTTTTTCACCAAAAATCAAGCTCTGTATTTTGCACATGTGGAAAAATAGAAAATTATCAAAATAAATTTTAAAAAAAATGTTCATGCTGGGTATTGATGTCCTTGATCCATTAAAAAAAATAAAAATGAATTTTGATACATATAGAAAAATTTATGTTGTATACAGTCTACCTATGTCTGAATTGTAATTGGTTTGACTTCAAAACCTAGATATCATAGTTTAAAATCTAAACTCTAAAAAAATAGAATTTTATCCTTCATACAAAAAAAGTTATGTTGTGATGAGACTCTAGTTTGCATCATCTTCAAATTCCTCATGGTTTAGCCACTATAAGTGCCCGAATGTGAAGATTTAGTTAAAAATAATAATTTCAGTGACCAATTTGGCCAAAAACTGTAAACCACTATTGTGGGATCATGTATCTTCTTGATAGGAACAACCTTGTCACATTATTATACACTTCATAAAACATTGAACCTTGTGAGAATCATAACATGACGGCCTTAGCTTCTTCACATTGAGTAGCTTTGAAACTAGAAAAAATTCCAAAAATTTATCAACTTCATAGGTAAAAATAAAAATAACTATTTTGTAATTTTTTAAACCTTAACACACTAGACATAGAGAATGAAAAATATAACCTCAAATTTAGGAAAGCTATGAAGGTTAAATTATAGGTTCACCCTCCCCAAGATTTCTTTCCCCCAAGAAATGTTGGTTTTGGATGTGTAGGGTTGGAAATTCTCACCCTTCACAATTTGCACTATGTTTAGCTCCCCTATGTTTCTAGACCCATTTTTTCTTTGAAATTTCATGTTCTATGATCATATTCAAAAAAATAATTTTAAATTGGGAATCTGATTTAATACTTATTTAACAACACTTAAATACCCAATAGGTCTTGACCAGGGTGCTAACACCCATGTCTAGCCTATTTTGGCCCCAATTTAAATATTTTATCGTCAAAATTTTATCATTTAGAAATTTGAATTCATTTTTTGATTAATAGTAAATAATTATTTTTGGTAGTTAAATAAATTATTATAAATTCAAATGAAATCTAATAGATTGTTAGTGATAATGGAGCATCCTATGAATAATTCAAGAGAAAAATTAATAGATTTTATAACATATATTATCAATGAAGATTCATGTTAGCAATGCATCAAGATTTAACGTGAGTGTATTCATGTTTCATGTCCATTTGTTTTGTGAGCACTACAATATTGAAGAATTGAAATAAATATGTAAATTATCTCTTAAGGTGATGAGTACAATGACTTTAGTCCATCAAGGAATAAAGATATGAGTGGTAATTTGCAAACCTTCTCAAATTATCATTGATATCTACATTCCTCTTCCTAAGATAGGGTAAGCACCCCTTTTACATAATAATAGCCACTGTGGAGGTGAAAACACCAAAATAAGGTTGGAAAGCTCAAATTTATTTTCTTCATTCTTATATCTCTACACTTTACTATCCTGCAATCATTTTTTGAGTTTCTATTTTATGTTTTCTTCAAATCATAAAAGCTAATTATAGTTTCATAATTAACCTAAATATTCATTTATATCATCAAATTTAGTCAATTATCAGTCAATAAATTGATGCCCAAAAGGAAATAACCAAAACCCTTATCTACAATTATGGCTCTTCCATAGTAGTAGTAGCTAAGTTGATGTTTGTAATCATTTTTCATTCCATTTATTGTGATGTAGGATAAGGTGTGATTTAGACCCTAGATCCCTTTTTCTCCCATCACATTTTGGTGAAATTGATATTTCTTGTACTTTAAAAACCATGTGAAATATTAATTATGTCATTTCAAAGTCTGAATAAAATTTGAGACTGTTTGACTTTTTCCTTTATGCATGCATATTTTATTGAATGGATTTGGAAGAGTAAATATTTGTATAGTGTTGGTGATTTCAAAAGATAAAGAACATTCAATATATAAATTTTTGAAAGTGGGTTCATCCAATTATTGCATTTTATAATCTAAAAATTTTCTTTAGAAAATATTGCATTACTTTAAAAATATAAAATTGTATGCATGATAGTGTATTACACGTAGAAAATTTTGGATTTTGTGTATTTCCAAAAATGTGTTTATTTCTAGACTCGAGCCTTTACAAATTAGGATCTTGAAACACTATATCTCATTCCTATATTTTGAGATTCATAAAAACATACACCTCATGTCTAGGGTGCGACCACCTTTGTCCAACTAACTTTTGACCAAAATTGGATTAAAATTCTATTTCTATGATTATTGGGTGGATCTATATTTTTTGCATATAAACTATTTTAGATTATGTCGTGATTTTCTCCTCCCTTCATTATATTAGCACTTTTTTTTTTAAAATATTGTAATAAATTTATGGGTTTCCTGACCTAGTGTCCCATATCTAATACCATCTACAAGAAATACCTTTTGAATTAAGGCTTCTTGGGCTCCAGTCACATACCATGTTGAGCTTGATCCTTAAACTCTTTCAGTCAAGGTATTACATCTACTCAATCTATCTTTAGCATAACCTAGATTTTATGTTGACAGGAAGGTTTTTGTTGCCTACGATCATGAAGATAAAATCAAATAATTGGAAAAGGACTTAGAAGGAATTCCATAGTTCTTAAGTACTGGGTCTTTGGCTAGAGAAATAGTTCCTCTTTTGGATAACCTTAGGAAGCTAATAAAAAATTGCAAGGAATAGAAGTGCTATGTAGCCTATCTAATATAGTGGGTACAAACATTCATACAATGTCTAGTGGAACTCAAGCCTTAGCTAATTCTCAAAACCATTTAGGAAAATAATTTTCCTCTCCTACAATAATGCTTTCTTTACCCACCTTTACCCCTAATAGAAAAATCAACCACACAATATAGAAATGGTCTAAACACAATTTTAGTATTTTCTAGAAAAGATCCTTATAGCTTCATTCCCTTACCTATAATTCCTACCTGTTCATCATCTTTTATAAAAAACAAAAAATACCACACCATTCATCCTTAATAGTCTACCACATTCAAGACATTCTCAAAATATGTCACTAAATAACCTTATTATAAACAAAATTTTGCAAAACCTATTGTTGGTGTTATTTCTAGTACACCTTAGGAATTCTCTAAGAGGTTGCCAATCTCTATAACCAAGAATCCTAAAGATGAATGGCCAACTCAATAGGTAAAGGTTTTCAAGATCTTACCTCTACTCTTTAGGCTCTATGAGACCAAGGAGGGTATTCACCAATTATGTTCATACTAATTATACTAAGATAGAGAACACTTCATAAAAAATAAGTTCCTGTTGAGTGCAAATAGACATTATTCACCACAATTTTGGCTGATCTTTACATAAATAACCATTTTTTTGCTAGGAATAAGGGTATATTTTTTACTTACATCTTAGAATTGATAGAATTTGAATAAGTATTGTTCTTGTTTCGGGTCTATGATTAGGAATTTCACTAACTCATCATAGTACAAGAATTCTTGACAAATAGGCCAGTGGTTGATCAATTGGGTAAATGGGGTCAAATATGAAATACTCAGTAACACACCAAATGTTTAACCCTGAAATAGATGAACTATTTTCATAATGCCTTACATTACAAAAACTCACAGTATTTAAAGTATTACTTCTTATCGAATCCTTTGCAAATTCTCATAGACCTATGACTATCTTCAAGTATTTAATTAAATATTTGAGTTAAAACATAGAACAAAATCATACATTCAATTAAATGATTGAAGATAGATGAAAAGATAATTGATATTTTCATTCATAGTCTGCAACAACTGTATACAAGAGAGTACATACTTTAATTTTGTAGATTTTTTTTTAATATTAGTCATTCACGTAAAACTATTTAAAACTATTGCATTAAAAACCCATGCCCATGACAATTAGCTAGAATATTCATCAATAATTCTACATTGTATTTGTCCACTGTACATGCATTCTACCTAGACCATTTTGGACACAAAATCTCGACCTTTGTAAGGCGCCTTGAAATTTATTTTATACCACAATAGAGCAACAAGCATCGAGCCCATTATAGTTACATTTCATAATAATTTCAAAGTTGATTTCATTTCATTTGCGTTGGTTCATTAACCGTTATATTAAATCATTCACATACCATGAGAAAACAAAAAGGAAAAAAAGAAAGTGAAAAGCATTGGTCGAAGACACCACACAAGCCTTCCAAAATTTGTTATCAAATTCACCAATACCATAGAATCCACCATCATTATCAATGACATAGACCAATGATTTAGCCACATGTGAGATGAGTCACCACAACACCCAAAAAACTGAACACCATTAAAAGGAGAAATTGGGTGTTACTCAACCTTGTTAGCCATCGAATAAACAACCTCACCAGGAATTTTGACTAAGAGTGGAGTTACAACAATTACCTCATCATCTGAGCCAGTATAAGGCACAAGATAAATAGGGAAATGGCTAGCATCATGGCCAAATCCTCCTTCCTCACCTGAAGAATCATAAAAAGTTAGAACAGGAGCACTCGGCTTCTCTTAACAAACCCTAGGACCCGCACTTGGCCTCGTTAATTCTTTTGCAAAGTCAATAGGCCCCTTCCATTTAAACTTGACCAATTATTCTAAAATGGTCCTAGTTCTAAGATTGTAAGTACTCTTGGAAGTTATTTTCTCAACCTTACTTCGAACACTCTTGCCTTTTGGGAAAATTGGCGTTTCAGCCACAATAGGTTTTTCCTCATACACATAAGTCAATGGTTCCTGCATATTCAACCTTTTGAACCTTTTGACCAATGTAATGGGATTACTTGGCTCATTCATTTTCTCTGAAGATATACCCACCAAAACCAATTTAGTAGGAGAAAACACAAGCCACAACATTCAAAGAACTCCCACACACAAACAAGGAAAACCCAAACAATACTACATGAATGCACACTCACATACCAGAAGATATCAGGCAGCTACCTTTGTGATAATTCATTAAGCACTCACAATTCACTCCTCCAATATCTATGCCAATTTTTTATGTGCCTTTATGAATGTAGATGATCGAAAAAACTACAGAAAATCCTCATTAAATAGAGGAATTAGACCTGAGTTGGATTTGATGGAAATCCTGGTTCGCTCAAGTGAGCAAAAAAGTCAATCATTGCATGTTGAATCTCAACCGTCGATCATCTAAGATTTAAAACTTGATCAACAAGGCTCATTAAGGATCACCACTTGCTTTATTGATCATACTTAGCAACAATGATGAGGTGCTTTAAAGCTGCCATGTACACATCTGCATCCTTACTCCATCATCCTCAACATGCCCATCGTCAATCTTGATAATCAGGCGAAGATCTTGGCCACAAACCAAATCACATCACCCATCGTGTCTTCAATTTCTACTTTGGAACCTCATGAAGCGATGGTAGTGAACCCAACAATGAGATATCGACTATTAATGTTAATCATAGAATGATCCTAACCAGAGATCTTCATTTGCATCACTCATTGCATCTTTACTTTTCACCAAGAAATCCTAACCTACGATAGACTGATCCTATGTGATTGGGAGGAACTCCACCCATCGATAGTCGTAGGTTCTCTTTTGAAGAGTGTGAGATAATCGGTGATAGTTAAAGGGCCAACAATGGGTTAAATGCTTAATTGCATCGCTCATTACGTGTTTCTTCCTAGTAGTGGAAAAAGAACAAGTGAGGGGTGATGAAGCCAAAATGATGAAGAGCATCTAACATCACTCGTTGTGGGTTACCCTTCGGTTGTGAGAATGCTTCACACAATGGGAGATGAACCCACTGGCGGTAAGAAGAAACATTGCATCACTCATCACAAGATGGACACAGGCGGTGAACAACCAACGATCGACCTGGGTGGTGCTAAAATGCACATGAGCAACAAATTGTTCATAAAAGTGGAACTCCTAGGCTCGACAAGTGAACTGAATGATGGGGTCGATTAAAATGATGATGGAAAAGGTCATAAAATACCACTTAACTAACCAGTGACCTAATGCAACCAATCAATGAGTGAACATAAGCCAACAAGATAAAATAATGGTATAAAGGAATGGAAACCTCAAAACTCTAAATCCCAATGATAATTAAAGAAGAAACAGTCCCAAGCTTGACCATGGAACCAGTGGGACAATGAAAATTTAGGGTTTCACCACCTATCATCATTACAAAAACAAATTTCATAAAAGAACCAAAGTCAATTGAAAGCCAACCTGCCAACATACCTCATATGTAAATTATATTGCAATTCTATACTTTAAAGATGTCCATACCCAAAAATATTGAAATACCTAGCTTAGAGAAATATGTCAGTAAAGGAAATCCCACCAACCACATATCAACTTTCACTACTCTTTGTAGTAATTTACCTTTTGTAGATACAGTCTTAGCTAAGTTGTTATTGTGTTCATTGAAAGATGTTTCCTTTGATTGGTTTTTCTATTTTTAAAATAACTTGATAGTAACCATTACACAACTTCTTAAAAAAAACCATTCAACACTTTAAATAAAACATTGGACCTTAAGTTACATTAATAGATTTAGTTCATTGTAAACAAGGACCTAAAGAGAAGGAGATTGAATTTATAGGATAATACTAAGCTTTGTATATACAAGTCTCCTATAACCTTCTAGATGTTGATATACAAAGAGTATTTATTAGAAATTTATAACCTAAAAGTATATATAAGATTTTTTTGATGAAATATCCTTCATTTACACACTTATGCACAACCCTTCACAATTATCAAAGATCATTTATCCAATATTAAGGAAAATCTTCATCAACGCCTACTAGACAATTCAAAATAATACATCATACAACTATAAACCATTCAAGAAATTAAACAAAAAAGTTATAAAGATAACCAATCATCAATAATCCAATAATATCCAAAAAAAGTTCACAATATCGACAATGTCATATCAATTTAGGTGAAGAAATAATTTTAACAATTTACTAATTCTCTCCATGCTATTATTTTATAATTGTTAAAAAAATATTATTTAAATTCCTCCTATTAGGCATATTGACACAACTCAACAATTACCACTAAAATTTATTAAAAAATAGTTTTTTCAATATCATCATACATATGGGAATCATACAGAAAGATTTATGTTTCTTAATCACCAAGTGCAAGATGTCATTTATTCTAATATCATCGAATTGGTGGGTGTAAGGGATAAAGGAAATAAATTAGTTTTTCTACCCAAAAAAGTTATAATGAAGAAGATAATTATCTATCCAAAATTATAAATATGATTGAAGTTCAACCTCATAAATTTCAAATGAATATTTTTCTTGATATTGCTTTCACAACTTCCATAACTACACCTAATGGTCTTCTTTATGTCACTAGTAGAATTAATGATAAACCCAAAAGGGGAATACTCATTGATACCATGTGTGTAGTCAATGTGATAACCAAAGAAAATTTATATGTACATAAAATTTATAAAGACAATTTTTTGAACAATAAAAAGTATTATTAAAGGTTCATGATGGTCTAATTTTCCCTGTGATTGGTTTTATAACTCTCCCTATAAATGTTTTACCTAAATAATTGGATGTCTCATTTACCATTATTTTAATGCCAAACTATTTTCATGTGAATTCTGGTCACCCATAGATAAGATCCATGATGGAATTAGAAATTATTATTCATAATTTAAACAAATACTCATTTGAATAATAAATACATATTATTTACCATAGTGGATTTAACCTTTGGCCTCTCATCAAAAAATTTCATTAGATTACTTTTGGCCTTAACTATTATAACCTATTAAACCTCATGAGTATTACTTATTTCTCTTGTATCAAATTTTTAAAGGTAATCATATAGATAAATTATCCTTTAGTAACATTTTTCTCAAGGCTTTAGAGTCTCTAGTGGCTACAATGATTGTTCCTCCTACTTTACAAGTAGGGAATGAACCTCAACTTGAACTAGGTACTATTCTCTAAGCTTATGGTATGTATGTTGTGTTTCCACCTCTACCATCCTATAGAGGACCACAAGAGAACCATTCGATAAAACATTTAAGGATAAAACTTGTGCCTCTTAAGGAGAAATATTTATATATGTAAAATCCTAAAATTGTATGATTCCAGAACCTTTAATAGTCCCCTCATTTCCTCCTACAATGGAATAAAATTGACCATATTGAGAAATTCTTCAATCATACCTTCAAAAGTTGAAGCGCGTGTGAGAAAAAAGTAGTACAAAACAATACAAATGAATACAACAAGCTATGGCTCAACAATTTAATAAATCTAAGAAATTAGCTAGTGATCATCCATCTATCTAACAAAATTACTATAAAATACCTCCTACTCATGTATCTTCATCATCACCTAACTCCATTCTACCACCCTTGCAAAACCATGAACCCAAGCCTTTTTTATCCTAGCCAAAAAGAAGAATAAAAAGCTTACTAGATATAGATATGGAAATTAGTACTCACAATAATATTGATAGTACTAACATGAAGCGTGTTGTGATACATTCTCTTGATGAATTTGAATATAAAATATAAGAAAAAATAAGAACATAGAAATTTAGCTCTTATATTTTCTAGATCAATGAATTTAGATAAGAATAGCCATGATGTTCCTCCTAATGAGAGTTCCCCATAATGTGTTGAACCTGATACTTCTTGTACCACATATGTAGTTATTTTAATGTATTGTCACCTTTCATTTATTATAAGAAATTTGGATGTGAATGATTTTCTATAGAGCAATTTACATGTGTGGTATCCCTTGTGTGTCCTTGTGTATTTTCTCCCGTGTAATGCGATCTCATTTAATGTGTTACTTGGAATGTATTTGAGGTCTCCTTGTTCTTGTTAGCACAAGGATACTGAAAGGAAGAAAATTGTGTTCTTTTCTAGGGTTTAGGACCTAGAATGACAATTTTCATTCACTTTCGCACAAGAAAAAATCCTCAAGATCTCAATGTAAAGGAGAAAGAGACCTTCCAATAGGGATGTCCTAGGAGCTAAATGTAAACTAATGAGGTGTTCACCATCTAGTAAGAACTTGGAAAGAAAAATGCAATACAAGATAGAATACTTAAACCTAGTTTGATGCAATGAGTTACTAAATGATCTAAAGATGCAAATGAAAGAAAATAAAAAGCTGCATAATGGAATTTATGCACCTTGGAATATGAAAATGGCTGAAAGCAGATCTGAAATGCTAGAAAATCTAACTTTAATGCTAAGTGGGACTCATTTTCCATGTTGGACGAATCATTGTAGAATATGGGTTTTTGTGCAAGAATAGGAATCTGCCATACGGGTATTTGAATCTGCAAAAATCTAAATGTTGACTGAAATTGGCACTCATTTGCAAGAAGTGGTGAATCAATCCAATTAGGGTTTTCTATAATTTCAAAGTTTGAATCTACTCTCCTCAATCAGTTCAATCCTTCCTGATTGATTTATGCATCTTAATCTCTATAAATAAACTTGTAGGTGCTCTCCAATGTTCTCCAATGGTTGATAACAACTTTGAAAATTTTGGATGATTTGACAACTTTACTCTAGACTTTCTCCTTAGGAATTCTACGACCAAGACCTACAACACACACATAAAGGAGAGGGGAAAATGTTGTTTTATTAGTGTATAGGGGTTTTCCTTGGTCAAACCTCGTTTTGGTAACCAAACCTTGAAATATAATGAAATAGGAGTGTAGAATGAGGAATGAACAAGATATGATGTTGCAACTCACCAAACCATAGCAATGAAGAGGCAGAAAAAATGTATGAAGTGGGAATAATGGATGTAGATCTTGGTTGTTTCTTGAAGGTGATAGATCTTGAATGAAATCCTATCTTGAATCATAAAACCCTACATTACAATTGTTAGATCCAAAAAAAAAATGATTATGGATGCTTGATAATATGACCTATAAGACTCTTGAATGGTCTTGTAAACATTTCAGTGTTGTTCTGAACTAAAACTTGCAATTTGCATGAATACTTGGGATGAAAATGAGTGAAATAAACTTGTATTTATACTTAATTATACAAGAATTCCAGAAATTACAACACTACAAATTGACATCAGATCTAGGAGGATAAAATCCTTCCAAAAAATTAAATTAATTTTGATTATGGGCGAAACGAGACACATTTGCTCAAGGTGGTGAATGAGTCCCATTAAGAATAATTTATGGGAACAAATTTAAAAATTCTTAGAAATGTGTGAAACCAGGTTTGGGACCCAAAAAATCTAGGTAAGACTCATTCCTGCAAGGTGGCAAATGAGTCCTAGATCACTAAATCTCAGGCCACTCTACTTGAAACACCTTAATAATGATTGGCTATTGATTTTTGTCAAGATTATCCTTGAAAAGATGCATTAAATAAGTCTTGTGGAAGAAAAACAAGGCCAATTAAAGAATAAAGAAGCCCAATTATTAATGAAAATACTAGAAAGGTGTGAAAGTGTGTTCCAAAACTCCACAACAATTTAAAATATGGTAGGATTAATATTTACTTTTATTAAAAATAGGTGTATTAGGTTTAGATAATTAATAAAACCTTAGAAAAGTGTGAAAGTGTGTTACAACACTTCACAATATTTTAGCAAGGTACCACTTAAATTTTTTAGTTCACAAGGGCCCAAGATGTAATGTGAATATGTTAAACATAAATTACAACACTAAATGAAGGCATCATTAGGCTCAATTCTGCAAGGAGGGTCCAAACAAGTGTGAAAATTTTACCGACGACATTTTTGACTCTACATTTAGCCTTCACTTTAGTGAGAGGATGAACTTGCTTCAAACTCACACTAAAGTAGACAAACTTACTTCAAGAGGGGTCTAAATTTACTGATTCTAGTAAGATGAGATGACAACTATTGAGAGGGGTGACCAAGCCCCTAGGACCACTATCCCATGGTAAACCAACATAGGTGCAAAATAACACACATATAAATGATATAAAGAGCATTATAAAGGCACAAGCATACATTATCCAAGACGAAAAAGGAAATGTAAAGAAAAATAAAAGGATTGGATCAAGATTTGACAATTTTTCCATCACAATATGGATTGGATCTAGGCTATTTTTCCAAAAAATTCAATCTCACTCTAAGACAACAAAACTTAAGGTTGTTTGTTAGGTGACGATCCGAAAGTGGTCAGACACATACACACATGGCTGGTATGCACTCACACTCACACGTGAGTGGCTAAGGGAAAGTCATGCCTTGGTCGAGCTTCTTGTCAAACCATACAAAATTTATACCCCTTGATAACTTTAGTCAGGTGCCATGAAAAAATAATGGTTTTTGATCTTCATGAGGCAGGAAAATATTTGAATCCTTGGAGCTCATGAACAATGAACTTTTAGCTTCACGAGGCAAGAAAAAATTTGTATGCTTGGAACTCATGAAATGGCAAGATGGCTCTACAAGAATGCAATATGTGTTATGCAAGGTGGTCATATAATATAAAATTGAACAATAAGGAAGGGTATGTGTAGGATCATCCTAGAAAAGACAATCCCTTAAGTGGCGATGCAAACTCAGAAAATCAAAGTTAGGAAACTCGACGTAAAATTTTGAATAAGTTATCTATATTATGTCAAAAATATGTAAGAATATAATTTGTAGAAAATTGAATGTAGATTCTAAACTTCTAGGTTTATTTTAAAAAAAAGAAAAATCTATTTGGTGAAAATTTGAAATTTCAACAGAGTAGTACTTAAATTTTAGGGAAAAAATAAGAAGTAGGTGTATGTCTAACCACCCTAACCACAATAAAATGATAATATTTTTTTATAATATTTTAGATATAAGCAGAGGAATCATTTCCTGATGTGATGCATATTTTTTTGTAATTTTTTCCAAGTAATTAATTAATTATGAATTTTTTATTACAAATTTTTAAAAATATAAAAACTCGTATGTCTGACCACCTTAACTTGGTCAAAAATTCATGAAATTCAATTTCTTTTTTTTAATCCTATAGTATGTGAAGCATAGAATGTGACACACGTTTTGGATTAAAAAAATGGGATACCGTTTGAAAGCTATAGATTTTTTTCAATCTTCCTATCAATCAAGACTTTAGTCATAATTCAAATAGAAAATGAATAATAATTAAAGTAAAGCATAATTTATATTGGTGGAAATATGAGAATCTCCTTTAAAAACCCTTTTCATTTCATCAATTTTGTGTAAAAAAAAGGTCGTCAACCACATGGACCATCATATCACCTACATATCACCACTTTTTGGCCCATCATGATCCTCCACATACTCAAAACGTTCAAAGGAGTCTTGCTTAGTTCATGTGAGGTATTTAACTTAGGGGAAATTGTGCACAATGTTTCCAAGAGAGGACCAATCAAATAATAGAAGATTCACAACATAGGGGATGCAATGTGTCACATCAAGCCACCAAGAGGAATATAATATGTTGAGAGAGATCATGCTATTAGAAGGACATCATACCCAATGTCATCCAAAAAGTGAAAAATACATCATATAAATTAAGAAGACTGCACCATGAAGCTTGAAAAAGAAAAAAATACAAAATAATAATGCTAATGTATGCCCTCACTTTAAAGAAATTGCTAAACACCATACTATGAGCAATTACTTTAAACTAGAAAATAAAAAATGCAATCAATAAAGAGGACATGAGAGTGAACTTGTAAATCCCTATGCCAAGTCATATGTTTCCAAATGAAGCTATGTCATGTTAGAGAAAAATAAAAGAGAGGGGTTTCCCAAAAAATTAAAATCCAAAGACACAAGGGATCTATAGATTTAGGGTCAATGTGTTCTTACTGCAATGTTTTTAAGAGAGCTTGGAGCTATCATCATTCCCCAAATATGCATAGAACTGGAAGAATGACACAAATATTTCAAAAATAAAGAAAAACCTTTTAGGTCAACATGGAAGAGACATGAATGTATCATCGCCTTGTGTCATCCCCAAAAGGAAAACACAAGAAAAATGAAAAGATAAAGGAAAATATTTTAGGTCCACATGGAAAATACATGAATATCTTGATGCCTTATGTCATCCCCAAAAGGAAAACACAAGACAAAGAAAATATAAAGAAAAATATTTTGGTTCAACATGGAAGAGACATGAATTATTTGATGCCTTGTGTCATCCCCATAAGGAAAACACAAGACAAAAGATAAAAATGAAAAGATGCACAACGTAGAGAAGAATGAAGGTACAAATAGATGAATTCCACAAAGAGAGAGAGACATCAAACATAACATCATGGGGGATCACATAAAGCACATGCAATCAAATAAATGAAAATGAAAAATAAATAATACAAAAGACTACTAAGGCACATACAATTCAACCTAGAGTAGGTCATTCACCTCCCAGTTATGTTCATTGTATACTAAAAGTGGACAACTAGCCAAAGGGACAATAGCAAGCGCCAAACTAGAGCCATCACCTAGTTCAACACTCTTTTTAGGAGAATTTCCATTTAAGATCATAGAAGAGGAGAAAAATGTATTCAATTCATTATGCACCTATTCATCATTTTTTCTAATTTCCTCAGCATCATCTAAATTAATCACAATAGGAGGTTGAATGATAATGTCTAAGGATTCAACTCTTATTGTGGTTGCATTATAGGATTTTTTTATTTTGGCGAAGGGGGAGGCTCATCATGTATTGCTTCAGTCAATTTTTGGATTTTGATTTTATTTGTTTATTTCTTCATATAACCCATGAGCAAGGGCACGATGTCTAAGTGTATTCTCTCTAGCACCTTTGTTTATTTTAGTTATCTTTTCAAGTTGCATTTGTGTAGGAGCAGGTTGATCAACCATAGGTTTCTTTTACTCCCTAATGGGAGGAATGAAAGGAACCATGGGAGGTGGTTCGACCAATTTCTATTTGAATTTGTAAACTCATTTTATTCTAGGAGGTGTAACAAAATTGTTTTCGTTGTCAGTTGGTCTTTTGTGGGAAGTAGGTGAAGATTTCATCTTAGGTTGGTTTTAATCATTTGGGAATTCTTTAGGTTCTATCATGGTTTTTTCAAGGATGGTAGGTTTAGTGGTAGGTTGAGGCATGTTTCAGAGGGATAATTTTGTTATTTTATTTGGCTTGAACTTTTAATAGGATAGGAAAAAGAAACATTTTCATGGTTTTATATGTTCTGTAGGATCATGCCAAAATAAATATAAGGAGAATTTTCCACAGGAAGAAAAATGATTAAATCCACTATCATGTATTGTGAAGATTTCATTTTAAAAGGGAAAATTTAAGAATTTATGTACAACTGAAGGGGCTGCATTCATGGGGCGAAGCCATGAATAGCCTAGCTTAACATGAAATTTGTCTGACTATTGGATGATAGACAATGATATATCTAATATTTTCAGTCCTCTTTGAAATAGTAAGGTGATCAATCCCATTGTAGGGTAAGAAAAAACATTGTGTTCCTTCACCCATTCTTTCAGTTTATCATATATATCTTGATAGAGTTCATGCATAAGTAAAAATTCCTCGATGATGTCATTCTCTCCACACACGAGATCTATTAATATCCCACTAGTGGACTTATCATTGATATGGTTAGCTATGTAAAGAGGACCATCATGTGCATGTTTATGTATATCTTATGAGGAGAAAGAAATCTCAAGAGGATTTTTAGGTCATCCCTTATGATGTTGAGTTCCAACCAAGTCAACCAAACCATCCAAAGGATTTTGTTCTTGTTGATGAGTATCCATAGGACTTTGTTGAATTGTATCTATGTTCTCAACATCAATATTTGTAGTTTCAGTACATTTGATAAATGAAATGTTATGTTTCAGAATGGGGTTGGTAAAGATTTGCAAGTATTTTTTAGGAGAGGCAACAAACTTATTTCCTTGATCACTAATACCTCCAATGAGAAGATGACTAGAATCAATGAGGTTTTGCACAAGATGTTTAAGATGCTTCCAATGTTTTGTATTATATCCATTTTGTCTGTGATAATGGCTATAATCATTTTATCTAAATATTTGGGTTAAAGGCTTATTAGGATTGAGTTTTTTGACAGGAGGCAAGGTAATCATGTTTTTCTCTAAAAGTTTGGGCATTGCGTTATGAAGGGTATTGAGTAAGAGAGTGAATTATATTTTCAATTCCCCATAGCTAAAGGGTATCGTGGCTACAACAACTACTTGGTTATTGAAAATTTTAGTTTCTTATTGAGAGGGATTGAATTGAAGGAACCCTTTTTTTTTCTTTCTAAAATGTTTGGAATTGTTTTAGTTTGCAGGCTCAAATTTCGTAGTTCGGCTAGAAGTGGATTTTGTATCATGACTACTAACCAAATTTTGATAATCACAAAGGGAAATACACAAGTGCATAAAGCAGGGAAATTTCATCATACTTATCTTGTCATGTATCTTACTTTTTAAACTTACTATGAATATCTTTTAAAGGTGAGGATTGGGAACCTTGACATCGATTTGGGAATAAAGAAATTGATAGTGGGAGATAAATTCAAAAATAATTTACTCTTTTTTTTTCTTACATCTCATCAAATTAGCCAAGGTCCTATTAGGGGTCAGATTTACTTTGAAATGGTTAATAAATGCCCCAAAAAGTTCATTGAATGAATGAATTGAGTTGTTCGGTAACAAAGATAACCATTCCAAGGCAATATCTTTCAAGGACCTAGGGAAAATCTTAGCCAAGAGTTTATCATCAAGGAAAAAGTCACTACATAAGGTGGTATAAGAATTAACATGGTTATAAGGGTATTCCTTTCCTTCATATTTCTTTAATCTAGGTACCTCTACACCTTGTGGCACTTGTGTTCGCAATATCTCGAAGGAAAATGGACTGCTTTTGATATAGTATGTGGGTGGGACATTTTGATTTTGGTTAATAGTGAAAATCTATTTTTGGAGGGATTACACATTTTGGAAGAGTTGATGTATGAGAGAATATTTTCTTGTGTTATGAGATGGAAGAGAAAATGGTGAAGGGGTGTATGTGTTCAAGGGACAAGTGAATGGAATTCTTATAGGTGGTAAGGTTATCTTAGGAGTCATATGCACTTGGAAATGATTGATAAATGCCTCGACAAGTTCATTGAATGAATAAATTGAGTTGTTCGGTAATGAAGAGAACCATTCCAAGGCAGTATGTTTCAAAGACCTAGGGAAAATCATATCCAAGATTTTATCATCAAGGATAGACTTGTTGCATAGTGTTGTATAAACATTAACTTGGTTAGAAGGATCTCCCTTTCCTCCATATTTCTCGAATCTAGGCTCCTGTACACCTTGTGGCATCAGTGTTCGTAATATCTCCAATGACAATGGAATAATTTTAACATAGTATGTAGGTGGGCCATATTGATTTTTGTTGATGGTGGAATTTTTCTTCAAGGGATGAAACGGTTTGGAAGAGTTGGTTTATGAGAAGTTCATTTCTTGTGTTTGGAGATGGAGGTGAAAAAGCTAAAGGGGTGTATGTTTTTGAGGTAAAGGTGAATGGAATACTTATAGGTGGTAATGTGGTAGGAGATATGACATGTTATGCCAAAAAGGTACTAGGGATGCTACTCAAAATACCGAAGGAAAGAATCACATTACAAGTTTGCTGTATTGTTGTGAGGAGGAATTTTTGTTCGTCCTTGGCTTGTGACATTGTTTGTACTTAAAGGCCAATTAGTGGTTGAGGTGAGGTGTTTTCCAAAGATTTGAACTATGTTTTTCATTAGGTCAAGTCTATCTTCACTTTCAAGTATGCACTAAATTTTATCTATAGTAAGGATGGAAGTAGTTGAAATGTTTTCATTTTGGACTTGATGTTGTAGGTTTGCTAAGTCTTCATGAATTTGAATTATGTTTTACTGCAGGACACTATCATTCCTTGTTTCATAATACATCACATTACTTGAAGGAAAAGAGTTGTTAAGGGCATGGTCCATACGTAGTGTAATAGTATCAATATTAGGAGTGAAATAGCTAAGCAAACCACTGATCCATAATGATTGTACTATCATGGGATGACATGAGTATCGAACTTCATCTCACTACAATATTAGCAATAGGACACCAAATAGCCATACAAGGGGTACTAAATACAAGATGAATGCAAATGCAATGTAAGCTAAGAAAAATGAAATTATTATAACAAAAATTATTGAAACTAAAATAAAAAGGAAATAAGAACAAACAAAAGCTCAAAAATAGTGCTTTAAATGCTAGAAAATGTTGTGTAGAATCTACACTGGGACTAATTTGTTGAAGGTGGCGAATGAGTCCCAATGATATTTTTTTCAAAAAAAAAAGAAATTTTTAGTTGATTTTTATGCTTTCGATGTTGTATGAACATAATTCTAACTACAAATATAGATTTTTTTTTATTTTCAATGAAATGAGATGCACAAATGCAAGCTATATGAGCTTTCACTAATGCAAAATTATAAACCTTAGAATGCCAATTAACTAATGTAAACCCTAATGCAACTAATATCTAGGATGATAATGCATTCCAAATTAGAATTATGATGTTCTAAATGTAGGTTCACCTAAATGAAAGGTGGAAAATTGTGTTCTTTTCTAGGGTTTAGAACCTAGAATGATGATCTTCACTCACTTTCACTCAAGAACAAACCCTCAAGATCTCAATGCAAAGGAGAAAGAGATCTTAAAATAGGGCTGTCCTAGGGGATGACTGTAAACTAATGAGGGTTTCACAACCAAGTAAGAACTTGGAGAGATAGATCCAATACAAGATAGAATACTTAAACCTAGTTTGAAGCAATGACTTACTAAATGATCTAAAGATGCAAATGAAGTAAAATAAAAAGCTACAGAATGAAATGTGTGCACTTGGGGAATCTGGAGATGGCTGAAAGGATGTTTAAAATGGTAGAAAAAATAACTTCACTGCTAAGTAGGAATGATTTTCCAAGTTGGGCGAATCAATCTAGAAATTGGGTTTCTGTGCGAGAACAAAAATATGCCAAATGGGTATCTGAATTTGCAAAAATCTGAATTCTGATTGAAACTGGGACTCACTCGTCAGAAGTGGTGAGTCAGTCATGTTAGGGTTTTTTGGAATTTCAAAGTCTAAATCTACTCTCCTTAGTCTGCTCAATCCTTCCTAAATAATTTATGGATCTGAATCTTTGTAAACCAACCTGTAGGTGCTCTCCAATGTTCCCCAATGCTTGATGAAAAATTTGAAAACTTTCCTCAAAACTTGATCCTTAGGAAATATGCATTCTAGACTTGCAAATCTCACATAAAGGAGAGGAAAAACTGTCATATTTTTAGTGGATAGGCGTTTACCTTGGTCAAACCCTATTTTGGTAATCAAACCTTCAAATAGAATGAAATAGGAATGGAGAGTGATGAATGAAAAATATATGATGTTGCAACTTGCCAAACCCTAGCAATGAATAGGCCGCAAACATGTATGAAGTGGTTCCAATGGATGTAGATCTTGACTCTTTTTTGAAGGTGATAGATCTTGAATGAAATGATAGCTTGAATCATAAAACCCTACATCACCATTGTTAGCTCCAAAACAAACACGATCCATGAAATCCTTGACATGATACTTGATGTTTGAATAATGCTCTACAATGATTGATAATTTTTCCTTAAAGACTCTTGAATGCTCCTGTAAACACTTGAATGCTCTTATGAACTAAAAATTTTAATGTGCATAATTACATGAATTCTTGAAATGAAAATGAGTGAAATAAACTTGTATTTATACTTAACAATGCAAGCATTCAAAAAATTACAAGACTACAAGACTACATCAGATCTAGGAGGATAAAATATCACCAAAATTTTTAATTAATTTTGATTTTGGGCCAAATGGGTCTCGTTCGCCCAAGGCGGCGAATGCATCCCATTAGGCATAATGTATGCGAACAAATTTAAAAATATTTAGAAATGTGTGAAACTAGGTTCGGGACCTAAAAATTTAGGTGGAAGTCATTCGTCCAAGGTGTTGAATGAGTCAGATCACTAAATCTGGGGCCAGTCAACCTTAAACACCTAAATTGTGACTTCCTATTGATAAATGTGTTGGGATTATCCTCAAAAATATGCATGAAATGAGGCATGTGGATGAAAAATAAGGCCAATTAAAGCATAAAGAAGCCCAATTATTAATGACAACCATAGAAAAGTTGGAAAATGTGTTACAAAACTTCACAACTGTTTAAAATAAGGGAGGATTAAGGTTTATTTTGATTAAAAAGAGGTTTATTAGGTTTAGATAATTATTAAACCTTAGAAAGTTTGAAAGTGTGTTACAACACTTCACAACACTTTAGTAAGGTACCATTTAAATTAATTTGTTTGCAAGGGCCCAATATCTAATGTGAATATGTTAGACATATTACAACACTAAATCAAGGCATCATTAGGCTCAATTCTGCAAGGAGGACCCAAACAAGTGTGAAAATATCATCAACAAGATTTTTCGACACAACATATATAAAGAAATAATATGTTGTGACATTCATCTATTTTTACCTTGATTTATCTTCATGTGATGAATATAGTATTTTTAATTATTTTCAAAATGATACGAAGTGTTTAGACATTTAGGTATCTTCCATGTTGACCCAAAAAAAAAAAATTCTTCATGTGTTGTTCCACCTTTGTGTTCATAGTTCCACAAGTATTTGGGGAATGATTTTTATTTTGAGAATGATCATATTCTACATTATCTCTCATCTATAGTGGCCCATGATATGTGAATCCCTCATCTATTCTCTTTTTCTTGTTAAACTTATGTGGCACTATTTTGGGGGCAACCCCTTGTCATTAGTCAACTTTGTTGCAAACATATCATTTGGCATAGGGTTTCCCAATAAGCTCTCATTTATTATATTATTTTATTCTACTTCAAATTTAAATGCTCTTTTTCTGTTTTAGCAATTACTTTAATTTGGGGTCATACATTCAATTATGTGCTTCCTTTTGTTCACATGCACTAAATTTTGTGATGTATTTTTAGAATATTGATCATATTTTGTAGAACCTTATGAGAATTATTTATAATATAATTATCTTTATGATTGAAATATAAACTCACCTAGTCAATATAAAACTTTACTAGCCCTTGTGTATTTTCATTTTCTACCTTTTGTAGAAACTCACCTACTAAATATGCTTCCCTATCTTTTGTTGTTTCTTATAAATCTAACCTAATCAATATAAGACTTCACTAGCCTATGATGTTTTTGTTTATGGGTCACCTATAAAATATTGGAGTTTTTTTTTATATAAATAATGAACACCTTAGGTATGGATCCTAGTAAGAATTATACAAGGCTTTCTATTCCATGATTATCATACTCTCTTTGCATCTTTGCATCATTTTTTCATTATGTTTACATCATGTTTGTATTTTCTTGTTATTGTGTATTCCTTGCATTATTTTACCTTGTGCATTATTTCATATTTGTGCCTTCATTGTTTATGCTTCATGTTTGTCATATTGTAGTTCAGTGCATGTGTGTGTCCCTTTGTCTTTAAATTGTTTTTTTGTATGATCTTGAGACTAGGGCCTAGCATATTCCCTTGATCTCATATATTCCTATGTCTTCAATATTTAGATAAATGAACCCTTCTTTTCCTATTCTTAATTTAGTGTGATAATGAGCATAATTTTATACTCCCTAAATTAGGCACTAAATATTACATCATAAATATTCGCCCTTGATAATTTCACACTAGGTTTAGCTCCCCTTATGTGCCTATACCCATTTGTGTTCTCAAATTTTCTATTCTATAATCAGATTTATAAAATTATGATTAAAATGGGATATAATTTAATATTTATTTAATGGCACTTAAAGACCTAAAATAGGTTCAGACAGGCACACGTGTGCCCTTGTCTAGCCTATTTTGGCTAGAATTTAAATATTTCACTCTTGTAAATTTAACATTTAGAAATTGGAACTTATTTGGTAGCTATCATTAATTATTTTTATAATAAATTAAATAAATTCTTATAAATAGAATTCTTTTGAACCATTTGAAAACTTAATGCAACATAAGAAATTCCTAGTGACAAGTGAGCTTCCTAAAAAGTAGTCAAGAACCTAATTAGCAAAGGTTACAACACATATTCCATTTTTTTCATTTAATCATGATTGTATTTGCAATTGTGTGGGATAATATCATATCTCTTTGCACCTTTATATTTAAACAACTTAAATATTATCCTTCACATGGGTACTAATATTCTTACTTTACCTCATTTAATTTATCATATTCATCATCCCCAATAATACCACATAAATGAAAGTCTTCATCATATTTCATTTATTTATAAAAATTCTCTAATGCATCCAATCTTAATTAGATTTCTCTTACTCCTTTAAAAACATTTTTCGAACACCATTTCAATACTCCTTGAGCATAAATTTTATGTTTTTTTTCTAGAACAACCTCATACTAATTCTTCAATATTATTGTAACATATAAAAAATATAAATTTCAGAGATACACATAGCTCTTTACCTATAGCTAAAAGAATATACCTGAGATAAACTCACTTGATAATTAGTTCCTCTATAGTTATAAGACTCTACCCATCATGAACCTCACTAGCTATTAAATAATAATGTATTATTTATACTATTATGTATCTTTCTTTTTACAAATTCCCAGAGATAAGACATGGATTTTGTTTCTAGATTTCACAAATGATAGTATTTCTGAAGGGAGTACCTAAACATGAAGAAGTAAATAAATCCTTGAGATGGAGGAGGAAAGACTAGGGAATATAAAAGAGGGTTAAAATATCTTCCAAAACCTCTCTAGCAAGAACATAAGGAAGAAGGAGATGATCAACTATTTCTTCCATGTTGAGATAAAATCTACACTTATTAGCATATTAAAATGCCCAATGGTTTAGGTTGTCAATGGTAAGGATCTTGTTATGAATGTCTTCCCACAAAAAAAGACAAAATTTAGGAATAACCTTGTTTTAGACCAAATTTAAATTGAACCTAGAATCATCGTTATCAGTGGTAATGAGAGTGTAGGCATTTTTAATAGAGAACCACCCTTTGAGGTTGGGAATCTAGCAAAAAACATCATGTGAATCAATCTTACAAATTTAATAACCAATAAACTAGTGTAGGTGATCCATCAATCCTTTCCAATCCAGTTTATGTCATGAATTAGGATTGCTTCTTCTATGTAGATAATCCAAATCTATAGATTAAATATAGTGGCCATTATAGTTTATATTCTATTAGAGCTTGGTTTCAAAAATATGGGAGATGGGTTCCCTACTAGACCCACCTTTAGTCTCTAGAAAAGGTGCCTCCCTCAACCCACTCATCAAAGTAAAATTTAAAAGATCTTCTAATTGCCACACTTCTACTAATCCCCATTTTAAGTACATTAATTTTTTTCATAATTTGGTTCTAAATAATAGAACATGGGGGTAGAGCAGTCCAAGAGAGGAGACAATTGTGGTGAGTGTTAACAAGGTATTTAACACAAATGAGGTTAACCCATTCCTTATTGGTAGCTATAAAATTCTTGCCACATTTGGTGATCAAAGATTTATTGAAATGGTTTAGTCATAAAAGTAATAGGCAAACAAGGAACTTGAATATAAAAAATTTGTCACATTTGAATAAGGAGATCCTGGTTCTATCCTTCAGCCCCACCCAAATAAATTTCCAATAGTTTTTTCAATTTTCTCAGCCATGGCCACAAGGATTTTAAATAAGGATAGAAAATAAACAAGAATATTTTTAAGATAGGATTTAAAGAGAAAAAAAACCATCTTGACTAAGAATCTTACCTTTCTAGCCAAGAAGTTTATTTTCAACCCTTTCAATATTATTATTCTAGTACTTATTAGAGAATATTTTTTTAGTAAGAGGAAGACCAATATAGGAAGTTGGAAGCTACACGTCATTGCAACCCCATATATGCACTATTTTATCTATAAGAATTTTCTCCAAATTGAAGTAGTAGAGCTTAATTTTTCTATAATTGACTTGTTTCCTAGTAGAATTAGCATAATATAATAGGGTATCCTATCATACTATCATATATCTCCTTATAGAATAAATTTAGGAATAACTAAAATAGTGTCATTAATAAATTGTTGGTGATAAGTATGTTCAATCTAGGAAGCAACTCTAATCCCCATAAGTTTATTGGATTTCGCAAGTTGAATAAAGTGATTCCCCAAAAATTATTTAGCTAGGATAAATAGATAAAGGGAGAGGAAATCCCCCTATGTCAACCCCCTACAATAATAGATGTTACCACAAACAACACCATTCATCATAACTAAATAATTTGGGTTGGAAATGGAGGAATAGATAATTTTAAGAACCATCTCTCCAAGGTAAAATTTTATAAAAATAGCAAAGAGGAAAGGTGAAAAAGTCTATCATAGACCTTAGAAACATAAAGTGGGCCTTTTTATTTTTCCCATAGATTTAATGAGCTCATGGGTGGTGAGAACCAAATCAAGGATCTAATTGTTTACCACACAAACATTTTTGAAAGGGGTGCTGAGTCTTGTTAATGGCTTAATTTTAATGGGGGTTTATTATCTATTTGTTGTTATTTCCTTAGACTTTGACACTTGATTTTTGGCATTTCCTATGTTATTTCCTCATAACCATAGACATTGGGCATATCTTTATCTAAGTGAATTTTACATGTGGATTAATAAATGTTACTTTATGGTGGTTATATATATGCAATTCTTTGTGTGTGCTAATATTGTTATAAAAATATAATTAGATCCTCCAAAGTTGAGGAAGATTCTGCCAACTGGTCGGTTGTCATGAAAGTCAAGAAGGTGGTCATTAAGAGGTCAATGGAAAAGAAATATTGATGGAGGGAAAATACTTGCTCGAATTAAGAATGTAACTACCTTGTAAATGATCATAGTAGTTAGTTGAGAAAATATAGAAGTTTTTGTTATGCTAAATCTGTGTTTAGGCAAGACTGGCTTGACCAGATTCAACACATGCATAACCTCCTTTCCTTTTCTTATTCTTTTCATAATTGGCATTCTCCTAGTCTGTTGGAGTTGACCGCCTTGCTAGGATGATTAGTTAGTTATTTTCTTCAATAAATAAGACTCGGATGCTCCTTCTTAGAAGGTTGACTGATCTAATGTTGTACTCACATTTCTAGTTTTCAAGTAATATAACTATGTTACTACTCCATTGTAATCACACTTTCAAAGAATAAAATGAAGTTGTAAGTTTGGTTCATCTTGTTAGTGTAATTATGTAATTAATTAATTAATTAATTATTACACTAGCATAAGTTAACTTAGGTATTAATTAATCATATTAGTCCTAGGTTACTTTTTATCATTTAATAAAGTTGTTGAGATAAGATTCCCTTCTAGAAGATGACTTGTCTTTTCTAGAACTTATCTCCATCTTGTTATCATTCCCTAGGTAGTTTTTTAGGGTTTCATGTTGTCACATGTAGTGTGATTTGAACACTTGGCAACATCTTATGCATTTTAGGTTTTTCTCTTGCCTATATAATCAAGCATATGTATACTTTGTAAATAATTCCATACATTCTGAATATCAATCAGATAATCTCTATTTTCATGCCCTTTGTTGCAACACTTTCTGTGTGGTTGAATTTCTTCTTGGCAGGTCCTTTTGAAGTGTGCGTAGCTTCATTGGATGATTCAACATCCATTATTCCAACATGGTATCAGAGCCATTCCATCGAAGGTTCATCCCAGTATCAAGAAAGTTGGGCTACAGAGATTTTTGCATGCTTGAGGGTTTTCTTTACAGGCTAGTTGGTTCTACTTGGGGACCAAGCTATTTTCTGGTGCAGATCAAGCTCTATCCAACCTCTCCATTGCACTCAGAAGGCCTCAAAACCCTAAGATCGCCTGCCCATTCGTCCGATTTGGACATATTTCATCCGGGAGCCATTTGAGGTATCTAGGGTTTTTTGCATTTTTGTACAATCCATACAGTTTTTGCAGAAATAAAATATCTCCTGTCAGTCCTCCATCATGGCAATTTTTTTTTGAGTCATTGGGCAATTTTTATTTCCAAAAACGGACAAATTCTTATATAGTTTTGGCAAAAATTTGATTCTGCGGGCGACTGGTAATTAAATTACAAGTTGGAATAAATATTTTTCTTGGGGGCTATAGTTTTTTCTTTCATCGCCATTTGATTCTGCAGAATATATTTTTTAAAAAAAAAATTATTATTATCATTTTTTTTTACAAAATTACATTATTCAAAAAAATCGGCGAGTCTGCAGACTGACCAGTGGTTGCCCCCTCACATCGGCCAACATCATCCAGTTGACCCCACCATCCGCCGACACCATCCATCTGGCTTCCGTCATCTGATCGACCAGTAGTCACATCCATCCGGTGCCTATCACATCCATTCGATGCTTCTCCTGGCCACCGTCCGTCCAGCTCCCTCCGAACTCCTGCCTACCGCTGACCTCCGGTGTGTTTCCCGGTCCTATCCGAGACCGACGGCCCCGCTTGCTCCCAGCGGTGCCGCCCTGGCACTGCCTACTCCGCCTAGCCGTCGCTTTGCCCGGTGGCGGTTGTTCTTTTTTGCCAGCTTTATGCCTGCGGTCCCATCAATGACCAACGGCTCCTTTTTTTTTGCCCGAGGTGCTTGATTTTTGCAGCTGTTTAGACTGCAGGCCCTAATAGGGCAGATTTTTTCAAATTGCCATATCTTCGTGCCACGGTGTCGAAATTCAACAAACGAGATATTGTCAAAAAGAGGATTCAACCTACTTTCTAGAGGTGTAGTCATTTTTTCAGAATTCTTCTATCAGAAAAATCTACATTCAACTGAAGTCAAAACCCTAATTTGGACATAAAGACTCATATCTTCGTAACCGTTGATCAAAATTCAGTGATTCTAGCAGCATCAGGAAGGTACTTCTGAGCTCTTTTTCATCAATCTAGTCACTTTGATCAATTTCAGCTCTAGGTACTCTTGCATTTGTTTTGTTCAAATTGGTGCATTTGTTCAATAACTTGGATATCCTGAAGCTTGGGAAAAGGTTTTTTGATTTGGGTGGCATCACTTCAGTTGCATATCAGCTTTGGAAGTTTCTATTTGCTGTTGAAGGTCATTGTCTTTGTAATTTTGGAGAATTTTTTTGTACATTATGGGGCTTGCATATTATCCTTCTTTGAGTATGTTGCACACGAGCAACTATAAACAATGGCGAGATGGGATCATCCACCATCTCCAATCACTTGCATTGTTGCCAAATTTGTATGGTACAGTTCCCCATCCAGGTCAAGGTGTTCAAAAATTTGCTTAGAGTTGCAGCAGATATAATATTTTGGAGGTGATTGCAATGCATGTTGATTGTGATGTTTTGGAATCTATTGATCATTGTGATAGTCCTCACATACTTTGGACTAAGATTTGGGAGATACATGGAGATTCAGATACTCCACCCTTCCTTGATGGTCATGATTCAGAATGTCAGGTTTGAGATCAAGTACCCCATGATGATATTGCTATGCAGGAGGTTGTTTGTTTGGATTGCCTTGAATCTTCCGAAGAGGTTAACAAGGTTGCTTCAAATGATTCTTCTTCTCCATCAGAGATAGTTGGTATCCCTTCACTTTCAGTGATTCCTTGTTTAGAGTCATTGATTGAGGCTTCCATCGTCATCATTCATCAGGACACATTTAGTTTTCTAGACTTGACATCATAGGATGGCTTTGTTTCAGGTATCACTAACTTGGCTACTTTTACAGGTTTGGCGAACATTCTTGAGGGGATATCACTCCTCTATTCAGATATTTCATTTATGAGACTTCCTCCATCTTCATCGGAGTTTCTTCTGCATCTACCATTGGATTGGTTTCAGTCTTCTTTTAGTGGTTTTGAGGACACTTCATTATGGGGGGGCAATCAAGTCTCCATCTATTCCTTCAATGGGAGGAACATCACAATGCAGTCTTTGGATCATGTTCAACATCAGTTTCCGCATCATCCTGATTTGTCACCTTCTACATTGATTGGGTTTGTACCTGAGTGGGTTGTGGCATCTTCATCTTCATCAGGCAAGGAGACACATGAGCAGCTTTCAAAGACATCATCAGCATTCATATTCATTCTTCCTTCCTTCAATTCCTATCTGTAATTGGAAGCATCTCTACACTTGCACTTGGTTTTGTTTCCTCCGAAAGGGAGACAAGTTGTTTGTCGACACTGGATCAATTTTTGTCTACATACACTTACCTTTCTTGCAGGTGATCACATATTTTGGGGGGGCTATATAGTCTCTCTAGTTCCTCCCTATGGGGGGGTTTTTCATTATATTATATCCTTGTGATGATTGTTGTCCTTGGGGGGATGATGTTGAGTCCTCCAATCATCACCTTTTGCATTTTATCTCCTCTTTTGGAGAGGGGTTTTCTTCCCACTGGGTTTTTCCTCTTTTCTCTATTTGTGGAGATTAGTTGCATTTTCATCTTTTGTACATGGGTATATAATATGGCCATCAGCCGGGACCCATCATCATCATGCATAATCATTGCATTTGCTTTTCCTCCCTAAGTTGCACTTATGGGGGGGTGTTAGTGTAATTAATTAATTAATTAATTATTACACTAGCATAAGTTAACTTAGGTATTAATAAATCATATTAGTCCTAGGTTACTTTTTATCATTTAATAAAGTTGTTGAGATAAGATTCCCTTCTAGAAGATGAGTTGTCTTTTCTAGAACTTATCTCCATCTTGTTATCATTCCCTAGGTAGTTTGTTAGGGTTTCATGTTGTCACATGTAGTGTGATTTGAACACTTGGCAATATTTTATGCATTTTAGGTTTTGCTCTTGCCTATATAATCAGGCATATGTACTCTTTGTAAATAATTCCACACATTCTGAATATCAATTAGATAATCTCTATTTGCATGCCCTTTGTTGCAACACTTTCTGTGTGATTGAATTTCTTCTTGGCAGGTCCTTTTGAAGTGTGTGCAGTTTCATTGGATGATTCAACATCCATTATTCCAACACATTTGAGTTAGTTTCAAGGGAGACTCAGCCAAGCGTGCCCATTTGGTGAGGATTTTTTCCTTTAATCTCACTCGTTATTTTTCTATTCATTAATAGTTTCAATTATGGTAAACTATTTGGTCCTGCAGGCAC
Organism: Sequoiadendron giganteum; assembly: GCA_007115665.2. Lineage (NCBI taxonomy): Eukaryota > Viridiplantae > Streptophyta > Pinopsida > Cupressales > Cupressaceae > Sequoiadendron > Sequoiadendron giganteum. Next base: position 522,851,864 of record CM021100.1, on the reverse strand, counting down.
TAGAATTTCATTATAAGATTGTTCTTGTAGGCAAAGCAAATAGAGTAGTTTCATGTCTGTTTGGTAAGATTTATATTTTTGTCATGAATTTTAGTTTAGTACAGTTGATGGTTGGTGTTTATTACTTATGTTAATTGCTTTCAAGAAATTTAATTTCACCATCATGTCTTTCCTAGTTGTAGAATGAATATGGCAACAATAGAAAGCTAGTGCACATACTGTGCTGACCCATTTCAGGTTCACATCCCTGGGTTGACAATTAAATGAACCTTCATGATGATAAATATAGCTATTTAGTATAGATGTCTAGTCTTTGAGTTACAACTTTAAGGGCTCATTTATTGATTCATTAGAGGAGGCCAACATTTTTTGGCACCATTGATGGGGATGGTGTCAAACTAGGAAGTATTTTGAAGTCATTTTCAATTTCTTTCCTATTTTTGGTATTTCAATTTTTTTTTAGCATACCCCTTCATTAGATTAGGTAATGACCCGCTATTCTTTCACTAATTCTTTGTTTGAGTTCGTTGAAACTGAGTAATACTGCATGCATAAGGGTAGGAGAAGAGATTCTTTTGGAAGATTCCTTCCTAATCACCCTAACCCTAATAACCAACAAGTTGAGTTTCAAAATTTTCCAAGTTGCAAACCCTTTTGTTGAGGCATTTCCAGATTTGACTAGCTCTAAAACCTCTTCTGAAGAACAAGCTGCCCAAAATTTGATAGAGAACCCATTTTATCTGATAGTCCAGCAAGTAAATATGGATTCTCAGCCAAGTCGGCCTAATCAACAAACCTTTCATTTCCCCATTCCGCCACAAAATGATATTGACAACATAAATAACATTCCTACTTCAACTCTTCATAAATTATATGGGCTTGTAAAAGAGGACCCACACAGTTTCCTGTTTGAACTTGATATCCTCTGTAGAAGCTATGATTACACTACTGATGCTCATAGGCTTAAGTTGTTTCCTACTACATTAAAATAAGTTGCATTAACATGGGTCATGATTTTAGGAAGGAATACTATAAAAATTTGGGATGAGATGATGAAATTTTTTCTTGGTATGCATGAAGAATACTGTGGAGGTAGTGATATGAGAGGAGGTGATATCTTCAGAATGCAGAATAAGGAAGAAGAAATTTTGGAGGACTATTTTTCAAGGTTCCAGTTTAGCCTAAAGAAGTCTCCACACCATGAAATCAATGAAGAGTCTTAGAATTTTCTCTTCCTTAGAGGAATTAGTGAGGCTTGTGTTGATGCTCTAGATTTGATAGGAGAAGGAGATATCACCCAAGGACCCTAGACATATATTAAGAAATTATGTTAGAATTACTCCAAAGTAGCTATGAAGAAAGGGAGAGGTTACCAAACCTCTATGGGTAAATCTTATTTTAATGGAGTTTCAAGGATGGAAATCACTCAAGTATTGTTAGACTTGAAGAACGACATCATAAATAATATGGAAACTCAGCTAGATACACTTCAAGCAAAGAAGAAACATGAGGAGGTAGAGGCAATGTTGGTAGAATATTTCCCTCATTTTAGTCAATGAAAGAAGGACTGAAAATGTAAGATGGTGGCCAATATTGATAGCAAGCACATTCCACCTAAATTCAAGCCAATTGACAGAGATGAAGATCAATTTTTCCAAGTTGCACAAAGAAATTTGTGGGCTTCGGGACAGGGTATGCCCTTAGACCCATTATCTTTTAATAGACCTTACATGAATTCTTATTCATCTAGTAGTCAATGGTAGCCCTAATATCTACAAAATTTTTGAGGTTATCAACCTCAACCTTGGAGAAACCCTCAAAATACCTAGCCTAATTACCAAAATAATCCACCCCAGTGGCAAAAAAACCAAAGGAACTGGAAGCAACCTCTAGGAAGCTGGTAGTAGATATCCCAATGGAGAGGAGGGAAACAATGGCCAAACTAGTAAACTGGTTACATACAACCACCTCCATAGCCTCAACATACTACAATAATTCCCCCTCCTAACTCAAATACTAGCACACCTAGACCTACTTAGTTACCATCTTAGCCCAGAACTAACCCAAATAACAAATGACAACAACAACCAGTCTATTTTGCAGATCCAAACCAATATATTGCTTATGCTATGAGTTTAAGTAATATCCACCTGCATATAGGAACCACTTTTCCATCACCTTCCACTCCTATTATTATTGAGCTTCCTATGGAAGAGGAGGTACATCAAAATTTTCCTTATCCACCAGCTCAATCAAGTGTTCCTATTAATTTTGAACTAGTTCTTCAGTCTAATCTTGAACCACCATTTCCTCAATTGTTGGAAGTTGTTAAGAAAAAGGAGGAAGAAACCTTTCCTATCTTGGATTAGCTGAAACACGTATATATCAAGATACCTCTGTTCCAATCCAAAATATGTTCCCATATATGGTAAGGAAATAAAGGAAGAATGCCTTAAGAAGCCTCAGAAGAAGAAGACAAACCCCACCACTATCCACGTAGTAGGGCAGTTGGCTGATATCATGCTTGGGAAAGTCACTTTTCCCAAATTCACTAACCTAGGCAGTCTTGTAGTAGAAGTCATCATAAATGGGATCCAAGTCAAGAATGCTCTAATAGATTCAGGAGCAACAATTAATGTGATGAGTAGCAATATCCTAAAACAATTGAATGTTAGAAATCTGAGACCTACTCCTATGGTCCTGTAGCTTTTTGATAGTTCTACTATCAAGCTTGATGGTGTAGTAGAATACCTTGTTGTTATTCTAGACTCTTGGGAATATCCGAGACATTTTATGATCATTTCCCCTAAAGGTACATTAGGAGGGTATCCCATTATTTTTGGAAGGCCATGGTGGGCTATTGCCAATGTCTACATTGGATGTCGGGCAGGGGACATGACTATTTTTATGGTAGAAGTACCAAAAATCTTTCTCTTTATCCTCATGCTCAGCCATCCCATGATATGGATAACCCATGATGATCAATTCGGTAGTGCAACTCATGACGATAGGTAGAAGCCATTTCCTAGAGTTACAAAAAGAGGATGAAATATTGTCAAATATAGTTTAGAATAGTTATGAAATGCATGAGGAATCATCTGCTCCTGATTCTAGTTCTTATGGTCCACTGTAGACACATTTTCTCATTTTTCTTGCATCTGAACTTCCTGTAGCAATATGTATGTCTCATACATTTCTTCCATATGAACTCAAAAGGCCATGCATAAGTGAAACAACTGTGATAGAGATGATAACACACATGCAATTTTCAGAAGGTAAACATTTGAACATAAATAAAAAGCCTACTAAGGAGTAATAGATATCCTTGGAAAACATGTTGGAAAAAAATCAGCCTACATTTTCATGGGATTACCATTACATGAGAGGGTTAGACCCTAAAATATGTACTCATAGGATCTACATCAGAGATGACTATACACCTATGAGATAGCCACAAAGAAGAAACAATCCTAAATTAAGGGAGATTGTAAAAGGAGAACTACAAAAGTTATTGAATGTTGGATTCATTTATCCTCTCAGATAGTGAATGGGTGTCTCCTTTGGTGATTGTGCCTAAAAAGGGAGGTAAATGGAGATTTTGTATTTCCTATAGAGAATTAAATTCTTCCACCAAAAAGGACCACTTTCCCCTTCCTTTTATAGATCAAGTATTGGATTCACTTGCAGAAAATAAGTATTTTTCCTTCTTGGATGGTTTTAGTGGCTATAATGAAATTCAAGTTCCACCTAAGGACCAAGAGAAGACAAATTTTACTTATCCTTGGGGAGCTTATGCCTATTTAGTGCTTCCATTTGGTCTTTGCAATGCACCTCCAACTTTCTAGACAACAATCATTAGTATCTCTTCTGATATATCACATGAGTGCATGGAAATCTACATGGATTAATTCACAACTTATGTTGTTTATTTTGATGAAGCATTGGAAAACCTAAGGAAGGTTTTGTAGAGATGTGAAGAACATAATTTTTCTTTAAAGAATGAGAAATGCTTTATGATGATGCAAGAAGGAGTAGTCCTTGGCCATTTCATCTCTGAAAAGGGAATTCAAGTGGATCTAGCCAAGATTGAGGTAATTACCAATCTCTCTATTCCTGCAAAGGAAAAATATGTTAGGATTTTCCGAGGTCATGTTGGCTATTATAGGTGATTCATCGAGGATTTTGGTAAAATGGAAGCACCGCTATATAGTCTTTTGACTAAAGACGGTAAGTTTGAGTGGACAAAATATTGTGACAAAGCATTTTCTGCTTTGAAGGAAGCCATAATCCATGCTCGTATGCTTAAAGGTCCTAATTGGGAACTCCCTTTCTACATTCATACAAATGTATTTGATAATTCCATAGGAGTTTTCTTGGGAAAAAATGAGGGAACCATTGAGAATGCAATCTACTTTTTCAGAAAAAACCTACAAGGACCAGAGTTTAACTACACTATGACAAAAAAGGAGATGTTGGGAGTAATATATGCCCTCATTAAGTTTAGACACTATATCACTGGGCATCAGATCTTTTTCCATTTAGACCATGCAACCATAAAGTGTTTGATGAATAATCCCTTAATTATAGGAAGATTAGCAATATGGTTATTTCTCATGTAGGAGTTTGATATCACCATCGTAGACAAGCCAGGGACAACAAATGTTGTAGTAGACTTTCTCTCCAGATTGACTACATCTGAGGACACTCAAGTTATTAATTAATCTTTCCTGATGAACATTTAATTTCCATCAATGTACATACACCTTGTTATACACACATTGCAAATTATGTTCTCATAGGTAGAGTTCCCCCTCATTTCTCTCCAAAAGAGAGAAGGGTTCCAATTGAGAAAAAATTTCCTTTCTCATGTATTATACGATGTCTATTTTATATTGGACCAGATCAAGTGATGAGGTGATGTGTTAGACAAGATGATTCATATGATATATTGCATGCATGTCGTGCAATGAACCTTGTGGAGGACATTTTGCAGCCACAAGGACATCAATGAAGATTCTTAATACATGATATTATTGGCCCACACTTCACAAAGATACAAAAAATTATACTAATAAGTGTGATAGATGTAAGAGAATGGGCCGACTAACTAAATCTGATGAGATTTCTCCATACCCTCAGGTTGTCATCACACCATTTGATAAATGGGGACTTGATTTTGCAGGTTCCATTGATCCACCATTAAATGGTAAATCCTACATCTTGGTTTGCACTGATTATGTGACCAAGTGGGTTGAAGTTAAAGCTATGAAGCATGCTAGAGATAATAAGGTTGCAAAACTCCTATATGAGGAAATATTCACATGGTTTGGGGTTCCAAGAGAGATAGTGACAAATCAAGGGGCTCAAATTACATCAACCCTCAAGCCAATGGGCAGGTTGCGGTGACCAATAGGGAAATTGAGGCTATTTTGACCAAAATAGTGGCTATTTATAGAAAAGATTGGGCCACTAGACTACTAGAGGTTGTCTAAGCCTATAGAACTAGTTGGAAGACAACCACTAGTTTCACTCCTTCTGATTTGTTGTATGGAAAGACAACAATGACTCCTGTAGATTTCAAGCATAAAACTCTTAGGACTACATTAGATATTGAGATAGACATCTCTTAGACACAAAAGGACATAATAATGCAGCTGAATGCTTTGGATGAAATGAGAAAGTCAACCCTCCATCATATAGAGATAGTGTAAAATCAAAGAATCAAGTGGCATGAAAATTTCATAAAGGACAAGAAGTTCCAACTAGGTGACTGGGAACTCCTTTATGATTCTAGATATTAGGAGTTCCAATTAGGAGTTGTTGAAGTCTTCTCCAATGGTGTTGTTCAACTCACAACAATTGATCATGTTCGATTTAAGTTTCTTTTCAACGGTAATCACCTAAGGTTGTATCATAGGCCGACTTCCAAACAGGACTTCATGAAGGAATTTCAAAATAATTAAACTCATGAACTTCCTATAGCCAAAGGAAGTTGACCTAGTGTCCATTGACTATCTAATCAAGGTACGTATTATATCATAATAAAGACTTCCACTTTTGTGGGAGTCCACTTCTTCATTAATTCATCTGCCCATCAATCTCCACATTTCTCTCTCTTCCATAGCTATGTCATCACTTCACTTCACCACCACTTCATTCCATCAACACTTCAATTAATTCTCAATTGTACTTATAAAAAGGTAGCCAGTACTTCCTCCACATTTTCAGGTATGTGTGTGCTAATATATTATATCTTAATTATCTTTAGTTCATTTATTTAATTACTGTAAATTAATGTGATATTTTTCATAGCATATGTTTATAATCTTCCCTACAAATCATCATTACCACCTAGCTTGTGCAAACACATGCTCATATTTAGGTTGGGGGGAAGTGTGAATAACATGTCCATGTGTCAATACATGTCGAAAAAATTTGAATTGAGACAATTTGAATGATAGAGTGAAATGACAGCTTGCATGTGTGAAATGACACTAGGTCACCATCATTTCTCTCTAAAGTACCCTTAATTTATGATTCCTTATTAGCTTTGTTGCCTTATTCATAATTTTAGGTCGCCTAAAATGTAAAATTCATATGGCATTGGCATTAGGACTCCCGAAGTGTTGTAGGAAGATGAAATTGGGTCTCCACAAAAGATTGCAAAAAAATAAACCTCACATAAGTACTTGTTTGATTTCATGGAGCTAAAAAAATGGGTGGCTAGCTGATGAGAAATGAACCTTTAGTCCATGACACATTACTATAGGATGCACCTTCTCTAATTGAGTTCAGGAATTTTGGGTGGCTAGATTATTTCCTAAAGCTTGAAAACTACAATGAAGGTATTGTGTTAGAATTTTCTCAAACGTTCTTTGAAGGGAAGGCTATGCTAAAAGGGTTGGGGGTTTTGGCTACTAAAGAGAGGATTGTGGAGGTATTGGGTTTTTCAGGTGATGGTGAGCTATACCTTACTACCAGAGATGCAAGGTCAACTAGGGCCGAGTTTAGTGAACATGGTGACCCTCCATTAGAAGTAAATATTAAACATACAAAGAGAACCTCTTTATTAGAGCCATGGAAATAGGTAGTTGTCCATATTGTGAAGCACATTACTTGTGACAGCCGCTAGTCAAACCTCCATTGTCTACACTTCAAGCTCTTGAATCATATGCAACATGGGAGAATAATTAATATACCTAATGTGTTGTATCATCTCTTTGCAATCATGGTGGCTGGAACTCAAAAGAGTAGGGATAAATCTATCTCTTGCCATTTTTTGATCCAATTGTTGGTTAAAAAATATTTGTAAGAGGTTTATGATATCATAGAGGAATTTGTAAACATTGACCAATTTAGACTAAAAAATGTGTGACCTAGAGCTCTACCTCAAACCCATAGAATTAGTAGGAGAAGGAGTGTTGTTGAAACAAATCCTAGTGCCTTAAATTTTGGTGCAAACCCCACTGTAATCCTCCTGCATCCAAGCAAGCCATTGAAAATAGTTTTCTAACTCAGAACATTCAGATGAAGATATTTCTTCTTAAAACTCTGATGATGATGTTCCTCTTGAAACCCCAATTCAAACTAGGGACACAATTAGGAAGGAAGAAGCATAGAAGAGAGAGGTATAAATGAGGAAAGGAAAACCAAAAAACAAATGATAGAAGAAGAAACACCTAAGAAATGAAAGGTTGACTTTGTCCTTCGTGTAGCTGAAGAAAAATTTGGAAGCCCTTCTAAGAAATCAGGGCCAGCTAGGTTAGCCACTAGTATGCCTCAAGATAAAATACCTGGGCTTCATGGAACATCTGGAGAGGACCTATGGGGCTGGAGAATGTAAAATAAAAAGACATCTTTGAAGAACAAGCAGATATAAGGCTTGCAAAACTTGTTTCTATTGCAGAACAAGTTGAGAGTTCGGAGCATTATGTAAATCAATAGTTCCCAGAACAAGAGCAAGACTTCTTGCAACAACAACAAGATCCCTTGTAGCCAAAGCTAGTTGAACAATCAGAGTCACTACAATTGGTGTTATATGAGCATAATGAATCAGTGCAAGGGAAAATTTTTGTAGCAACACATAGACCCTATTATTTTTCATGGAGTCAAGTAGCCATGAACCTATGGATTCAAATGTAAAGGAGGGAAGAAGAATGGAAAGAGAAACATGCAAGTTAAAAGAAGAAATTAAAAAGAAAGATGTTTAAATTGAAGAAAATAACATAGAGATTACTTCCTTGAAGGAAAAGGTGGATAATGTGGCAGCATTAGTGCCTTAGATTCTCACATGTAGGACTCCTCCTAGGGTCTACACCATGTATTTGAAGGAGAAGAATATTTCTTTTAAATTTTCAAGGATAATTTCATGTTTGAATCCTTTTGTTGAAACTCCCCATGAATTTTTCCAAGCTTATCAATTTTCACCCCTTGAGGTTAAAAATTTATTATGTGAATTATATCTAGATAATTATGCTATGTCTCGCGATTATGAACGGAACCCATTATTGTATATTGGAAATTTTCATTTAAGGGCATTTATGTCCTGGATTCAAAATTATATTACTTGGGGATAACAATTTAGGACTTATAGAGAAATAGAATTCAATACTCCTCTACTCATCAGGGTTCAATCTAGTAAGCCTGCATATATTTTTCAGGAATGGCATAGATTCCTTTACCAACCAAGCTATAATAAGAGGATCATGGCCATTAGAGAGGAAACCTCAAAATAATATGAGAGGTTGGTATAAACTAAAGGGAAATTAGTCACAAAATATATATCAAATTTTTTGAACAGTTTGTCTGATGCATTGAAACAAGTTGAACCTCACTCTCTACAAAACTATGCTGCAACATGCAAAAGAGTTGATAGGTACATACAACTTGAGAGAATAATGCAACATCTTTGGGTTCCATTAACCTTGCAACCACCTACACTACTATGGCCTATGCTAGGTTTTAGGTATTACAAGTATCATATAGTTGTTGAAAGACAAAGATGGATTAGGTTTGAATGCCACCAAGGGTTCTAATGGGATCCCAACTCTAATACTTCAGAAACTAATGTGGGAAAGTTTGTGGTTGTTGATTTCACAATATTAACTAGGAAAAGGAGTAGTACTTCTTCTACTCGTGGACCAACAAGACTTTAGGTTGGGGGGAGTGATGATTCTAGTTAATGGCTTAATTTTAATGGGGTATTTTTATCTATTTGTTGTTACTAACTTAGACTTTGACACTTGATTGTTGGAATTTCCTATCTTATTTCCTCAAAACGATAGACATTGGGCATATTTTTATCTTTGTGACCTTTAAATGAAATTAACATGCTATATCTAAGTTAATTTTACATGTGGATTAATAACTGTTACTTTATGGTAGTTATAGATATGCAATTATTTCTGAGTGCTAATATTGTTATGCAGATATAATTAGAGCCTACAAAGTTGAGGAAGATTCTGCTAGTTGGTCAGTTTCCATGAAAGTCAAGAAGGTCATCATTAAGAGGTCAATGGAGGAAAACTTATGATGGAGGGAAAATCCTAGCTTGAATTAAGAATGTAACTGCCTTGCAAATGATCATAGTTGTTAGTTGAGAAAATAAAGGAGTTTATATTATGATAAATCTACGTTTAGGGAAGACTAGATTGACTAGATTCCATGCATGCATAACCTCCTTTCCTTTTCTTATGCTTTCCATAATTGGCATCCTCCTAGTCTGTTGGAGTTGACCACTTTTATAGGATGATTAGTTAGTTTTTTTCTTCTATAAATAAGACTCAGATGCTCCTTCTGAGAAGGTTAATTGATTTGATGTTGTACTCACATTTCTAGTTTTCAAGTAATACAACTATGTTACTATTCCATTATAATCACACTTTAAATGAATAAAATGAAGTTATAATTTTGTTGCATCTGAGTTAGTTTCAAGAGAGACTCACACAAGGGGGCCAACTTGGTGAGGATTTCATCTTTTAAGCTCAATCTTTCTTTTTTTTTTCATTAATAGTTTCAATTCTGGCAAACTATGTGTTCCTACAGTCACTAGAATTTCATTATGTGACTATTCATGTAGCCAAAGTAGATAGAGTAGTTTCCTCTTTGTTTGCTAAGATTTCTATTTATGTTGTGCATTTCAGTTTAGTATAATATTTGTTTCATGTTTATTACTTATGTCACTTCCTTTCAAGAAATTTACTTTCAACATCATGTCTTTCCTAGTTGTAGAATGAATATGACAACAATAGAAACCTAGTGCACATACTGTACTGACCCATTTCAAGATCATGTCCTTGGGTTGAAAATTACATGAACCTTCATGATGATAAAGATAGATATTCAGTATAGATGTCTAGTCTTTGAGTTATATCTTTAAGGGCTTAGTTGTTGAGTCATTAGAGGAGGCTAACAAGGGGAAATGAGACTATGAAGAAGAGGTTTGATTTTATTAATAATAGATTTGGAGAAAATTTTGTAAATAGTGTTGTATAGACTAATAGGCCTAAAATTCAACTTGGAGCTAGCATCAAATTTTTTGGAAACCAACACAATGTAGGTTTGGTTAAAAAAAAAAAAATTCGACAAGATCTAAATAATTCTTTGGTCACAATGAGTAGGTCCTACAAGATGATACCCTAGTAAACCTAGAAGAATGAAGGGGTGAATCATTTTCACCAGGGACCTTGAAGAAACCAAAGGATAAAATAACCACTTTGACCTCCTCTAGGATGACATCTCTACATAAATCCTTATTATTTTCCTTATTGAGGATTTTAGGGATTATAGTGTAGAAAATTGTATACCTTTATAATTTCACACTATGTTTGGGTCTCGTAGTTTATTAGAATTAGATAAGCTTCTAATTGGCTAAATAATTCATTGCATATCCTTATTCTTACCATTTTCAAAAGGGGGAACACCATTAAATAAATGGATTTGATAATTAAAATGCCTCAAATCATGTGTGTCCTATAAGTTTAGGCTAGGACCCATTCAACAAGGGGTGAATGGGTTTGTTGTAACAACTAGGACCTATATTAAAATATATTTTTGTTAGCATTTTAATGTCTAAAATTCAAATTTGAAGTGTTAGATTTTAAAATCTAATTTTTGGGAAACTAGATAAACACCTATAAATACCTATTCCTTTTATAATTTGAGATATAAATAGAATTAAGAAGAAACATGATCTAGAAATTCAAGATAAAATATTATTGTCAAGAGTATTCAAAATAAAAATTATAATTCATTTGGAACATCAATCAATATCCTAACAACATGTCAAAGTTTATATGTGTTCATATTGTATTGCTAAGGCTAAGAAGCGTTGTAGGTCTTCATGCATTCAAGCATTGAAGAAAAAAAGAAAGCATTATCCAATTCCTTTGAAGTGATGTGTGTTCTTTTAGTCCTTATGGGAAGCTATTGAAGGGTGGTAAGTTTTAAAAAATTGTTCATTCATCATTTATGTCCTTTTCCATTGAGGTTTCTATCATTGACATTGTGATTATGAAGTGGGAACACTATTCATAGGATTTGACTAAGGAAAACCCCAATATGGAAAAATAATTTTCCCTCTTTATGTATGTGCAACTTATAGGTTGAAGAAGGATTGAAGAGATCTTTAAGATAAATTTTTCATTGTTACATTTGTTGTCATTATTCTTTCCAACCTACTGAAACTAAGTTGTAAAATTCATTTTTGACATTCCAACAAGTTTGCAAGTGTAAAACAATATATTAGATCTAGATAGGACTAGAGAACTATAAAAAGGTGGTTTGGAAGCCTGATCAAAGACCCACTCTCCTAGGGTGAATCAATCCCTCTGCACATGTCGTAATCAACCTTTTGTGATAGTTACATACTCTCTGATATCTCCTAGATTTGCTTGCAAAGTGCTAATATAGTGTACTTATCTTTGGGAATCTTTATTTTACATATTAGTTCATATAGTTCAATTAGTTTCGTCATTTAAAATCACTTCTAGATCATTCCTAATCATCCTAAGGCCCTAAATAATCCACCAACCCAAGTTTGATTGATTCATCATTGAGGTTTAAGTTCAATCTCATGGATTTTTGGTTGGCATTCTAATGAAATATTAGAAAATGTTCCCTTAAATCCTAGGCTTTTTGCATTCAGGACCTAGGACCCACTTTTTCTTCCATTTTAGGAATAGAATTCACAAAATTATCAAAATTACTACTATCTAGCATATTAACTTCATAGATGCATTCGAAGAAGGAGAAAACAACATTAGCAATATACTACTCCTTCGAAGAAACAAAACCATCTTCAAGTATAAGTCTACAATTTATTTTTATTCAACAATATTTAATAGAAGATTGGTGAATTTTTTTCGTGTCCCCATCCCCTTCCTTCATCCATTGCACTCTTTACTTTTCATTACATATATAATTCCTCTTTTCATAATGTCTTCCATTTCCAATATAAGTCTTCATTCATTAGAGTGGGAAATATAATCAATATTTCCCAAACCCATATAATTTTTGATGATGTTTGGATCTTCCATAATTTTTTAATCTTTTTGGAATAAGTTTTGAAAGAACCTATTCTAGTGCTTAGCTTTAATCTAGATAAGCTTTATATTTTGGCCAAGGTGAAACATAAGGGTACCATGGAATGGGGTCTTCCACAATCTATCAACTAAAATTTAGAAATATGTATGAGACTCCCACATGATCTCATATATAAAAGGGTAAGGCCTGTGCCTGATAATTTTCTCCCAAGAAAGAAGATGAGCACAGTGGCTTACACTTACTCTTAGGGGGGTAGATAGTGAGATCCAAGGAAGAAAGTTCAAGTTATGAGAAACATGGAATCTATCCAATTTATCCTTTATGATATTTCCAAATCTTTAATTTGACCAAGTGAAAGACATACCTTGGAGCTAAATATTTATAATGCTAGTGCTAGCCAATAGATCAACCAAGTCACCCATACTATCAAAAAATTCATCAAGACCTTCTAAAATTTCTAACATGTAAAAAGGAGTGTTGAAGTTTCCCTTACTAATCAAAAAGCATCAGGACAGTTATGTAAGGTGCTAGTAAGGGAATCCCAAAGCTGTCTCATGGTAGGTTGATTGTTTTAAGGATAAAAATTAGCAAAATTCTACTCCAAATTGTGGGATGTGTTAGCTTTCAAAAACGCAGGCAAGATGCCTCAAGAGGATGCCAATCTCTTGATATGCTTTAGGGTAATAGAAAAGGTTAAGGAAATTTAACCTTCTACTCTTTAGGTGCTGCTAGACCTCAGTGGGTGTACCTAATTGAATCGGGCATACTTGAATTTTAATCTTCTCCTAATGCCCTAATTTGTCCACAATGGCAAATTTGAAATAGACAAAATAAAACAGATTTGGTATAAATTGTATATCAATATCCAAGAAACTAAAACCTAACAGGTGTAGAAATGTGAATGAAACTAAAATGAAAATGAAAGACTAGTGCCTTATAGCGTTTACAGAGTCAAGAAAATCTAAAACAAGTCTATTTGTTTTGGTAGAGATTCAAGTTGTTTAGCATTTTATTTGGTTTATAACTTGTATAAACATGCAATATTGTGATTACTGAGTTCTTCTTAAGAATCCAATTGATATTCCCTAATTACTATGATCAATTCAAAGAATTTAATCTTTACTGCAAAGAGACAATTAATTGATCATACAAGTACAACAAATGTGCATCGATGAACTATGTAAAACTTGTTTACACTAATTCAAATAACCAGAAAACACCATTAAGGAGACAACTTCAATAATACCCTTCAATAAATATCATAAACAACTGATACCAGAAAATATCATGCCATCATATTAAAATTTCATTGATATCTCCATGATTTACATATGCTACCAATCTCATCTTCTTTCACAAAATTGCATCTTGCTATATTTTCCCTATTCTCTATCTAATTCTACTTCGCTCCCTTTACATTGCTTTCAAAATGGACATTTATACATTCAGAATATGAAAGGACGCATCCCTTCCAAAATAGGAGAAAACAAAACATATAAACCAAGATAGAGAATAATTAAGCTCTAGTTAACCATAAGTGATTCGTACCAAGGTAATCCAAATAATCTTGGAAGTTAAAAGTATCTGCATCTTCAACAACATTCCAGATCGTGATTTCCATCCTGATCATTTCCTCATTTTGCTCACTAACTTCTTCTAATGTTGTACCATCTACAGAAGATGTCTTCATGATTTCCTTCAGCACTGTATCACATTCATTCCTCCACCTAGTGGCATCTTTCAATTCCCTTTTACTATCAGAGAATGCAATCACAATTTTCTTGGTAGCTTCAACCAATCCCGTTTTATCCAAGAGCAATTCATCATAGAATTTTTGAGGGCGCGTGATAATATGGTCTACAGCTTCAAGTGCAGTACTGCCAGCCTCATCACGTGTGGTCAATTCATGAAATTTATCCATAATCTGCTCATTCATCCTCTCATGCTTCTTCACCATATCCAGAGTAGAAGAATACTTCCCCCATAACTGATTTAACTAAGATGTCAAATTGACCTGTCTTTTCTTAACAATGGCTACAATTGCATCATATTTTCCCTGATTATAGGCACTCGTCCTGACCCAATGATATTTTTCCTAAGAGCTTTCTCCTTGAGTGAGCATTTTGGCTAGAACTATTGGAACACCAACCAAGTCTTTCAATCTATCATTTTCTCTTAACAGTCTCTCACTATTCCCCTTATACATTTCTCTTTCTCTTATCAACGCCTGAATTTGTGCTTTATTCAGTTTTGAAATATCTATACCAATCTCTGTAGTAACCATAGGATCAGCCTCTCCAACCTTTAAGGTCATAACATGACCAAATTCCTTTTCTGTATCAATTACTACTGATTTCCCGTGGGGTGGGTACAAAGCCCATATCAGCAATGATCCTTCATTAGTGTTAAATTTAGAGCCTCCATACACCTCTGTCACCTTATCCTTATCCAATTTGTGTGCAGTATTACTATCTTTTAAGAAGCTATCACACACCAATGCAGAATTCAAATCAAGCCCAGGAAAGATCATTACACCAGCATTCTCCAAAATTTTTCTCCCCTTTTCAGGAGTCATATTTCTCATTTCATCATCCACACATCTTCTTAATTGATCCAACAGTTGCTCCTCATTCCTAGAAGTGATGGCACCAACAACTTCTCTTATTTCTTTTCCCTTCTATTTGTACAAGAATGCTTTGAACTCTGGCGAATTTATAAATTCATCATCTGAGACAAATGATTTGTATTCCATATGTCTTGCATCAACATCACCACTTTCAAGACTCTACTCTCTAATTATAGCTCACTCAGAGAAGACAAATTTCCTGTATCCTGCAACCCCTGGTTATAGCTCTCAACCATCCCCTCTGCTTCCTCTTCATTCAAATTTTGGGTCATATCATCAAAAGGATAAGGTGCATGCTGATACCTTCCAAATTTAATCCTTTCTTTCGCTGAGTTGATGTATCCTTCAGGGTCAAAATTCTTCCTAGGTGGCCCCCTTTTCATATTATAATGCAATAATCTGTCAAGAATTGGGTTATATCCCTCTTTAGCTAACATAGTGAAATCATCAAAACACAATGTGCTAGGCATAAAAGCCTGCTTCCCATAAGAACTAAAAAGCATCACATTGCTGAAATCCATTTGTCTAACAATTTCCAAATAAGCAATTCTATTTGGAACTATCCTTGGCAGAATGAAAGGGGCATCTTCAAACCCATACACCCTGATCATTGTATCTCCTTCCAAACAATACCAGTCACCCCAGTTATCATTAATTGGCCCATTGAAATCCTTTGGCCGAAGAAACCTCTTGATCTCATTAGTTAATGAATCGTTACAAGGATACTTATACAATTTGTACAAAGTTTTCACAAAATACTCTTCAAAATGCATGAAACTTGAATTGTCAAACCTGCTATCCCAAATAGCAGTCTACAATTGAATAGGTAGTGCTTCACCGTCTTTACCAACTTGAGAAATTCTCATCTCTGGAGGCCACACTCCCAACTCCTTTCCAAAATATAGCACTAAGTGCATCAACAATGAATAATGTCTGAGATGAACAATAGAAGCTCCACCCTTTATGGCCATCAATCCTGAATCAAGCTCCCTAGCAATATATGAAGTATAATCAAATGGCCTAGAGTTATGATATTGAATATTTGCTCTGATAATCATTGCCACAATTGACATGAGTTCCGGGGAATCCATCCCCAACACTTGACATACTGAGAAGTATGTGTACTTCATGTAAGGCTCAAACAAATCTACATGATAAGGAGGCCCTTCACTATCTTGCAAAGGTTCTGACTTGTTACACTGCTTAATTCAATGGATAGGCAACCTCCAACCCTTATAGATTGTGTCCATTCTTGAAAATTCTTTCTCTAACTCCTCACAACTGATCTCCTCATTGCAAAACCCTTCCACTTTAAAGACCTTGCCTACTGCTTCTTTTTACACATATATCTGTGGTTTTCCAGATGGGTCACATATAGCCTTATGCTTTGGATCATAATTATCAGCAAGCAATTTTATTAATTCTACATTTACAAAGATATTAGGGCACACCAGTTTCCCCACATTCAACTGCCATGGATTATAGACTGGTTCAAAACAGTTTCTTTTGTGGTAATGGAAATTAAAAAGCTCATAACCTCGTATGGTTGTCCAGACATCACCTATGAACTTACATTTGTCATCTAATTTATCTACCTCTGCCCTAAGCTGTGTAGACCTTCTCGCTTTAGGGCCCGAGCCAGGTAATTGATCAATAAGATCTTGATTTAACCTCCTTTCAGTGCCCTCTTGTTGTGTATCAACCTTTTGTTTCTTTCCTTTTGACAAACTACTCACAGCAAGCTTTCTACCCTTCCCCTTTCCAGAACCAGAGGACTCCATTCTCAGGCTTATAGAATCAAAATGCAAAAGCCAAGGAATAGTCACTTACAGTACTCTGCTCGAGCTCTTCAGACTGAAAATTGTCTTGGTTCTCTGTTTAGCATGCCAATTCACCTGCAATCAATTCGGAAATGAAGAATTGATTCAATATTTACTATGATATATTATCGCGCCATTAATGAAGCATGAATGAACACCCATTTAAAACTGGCATTGTTGCATCAAGTGTCCCTTCGATGAGAGATTTTCAAATTTGGGGAAAAATCCCTTTTCAACGTCTATTACACCTTTCGCACAGATAGAATGTGGTCTTATTGACACCTGGGATCCAAAAAATGATGACTGTTGCTCATGTTTTCTATGTCACTATAACAATTTTGAGTCAGGGAGATGTCACATAGACTTCATTGTGTCACATCGATATGCACTTCTTTCAAGTTATAGTCGCTGAGACGAAATTACCCTTTCACCGACGGATTATCACTTCGGCATGTCTGTCAAGTTTTCTTGCCGAAAAACCTACAAATGAAGTAACACTTTCGGCAAGACAGTAAACCTTCAGGAAGACTCATACCGATACCAAATGTCTTACCGAAATCATTTCTACAGATTACTCTTATTCGGTGAGACTCACCCCGAACTACTTGTCGGTATAACACTCAAACTTCGGTGAAGCTTATGCCGAAAGATTCATCTCCTGGTGATACATATCTCTGTTAGCATATCTTCTGAATCGGCAAGACCCCAACACTTTCTCCAATAGTCTTTTGAATCCCCTTGTATTAAGTTTGGCAAGACAAGAGTGACTTCGCCAAGACCTTCCCCGATGACATAAGTCTTACCGAGACATTTTTCTTACAAGGCAATCGGCAAGACACAATGATGTCGCTATGAATTCATGCCGATACACACTAGTTTGGCCAAAATGACCACTCCACATTACTAGTCGGCAAGATCAACTGAATTCACTGTGACATTATGATGATGCCCCAGCATATGCCGATATGAATCTTCTTAGTTGTCGAAAAAAAAAAAAGTCTTACCAATTATATGCAACCAATACATGTTAGTGAAAATATATCTCAGGGAGACTTTTACTATGTCTTGCCGATATGGTTTTTTCAATGGAATAAGAATAGGTAAATGGATTCAAAATGGGTCATATGACAAAGAATACACAAGACAATGCAAAGAGGGGATTTTATGCTCAGGGTAAGGACTTAATGTTGGAAACTCATGAATGCAATAGACTGTAAAAATTAAAAATTTTACAATTCTAATAGTGGCTTCGTCTGGGGATGAATGATAGAAGGATCATTGCAAGGATTCAGATTTCTGGATGAGCAGATAGAGCTCATGATGATGGAACATGTGAGCATGATGGAATAGATGGCAATGCAAAAGAATGAGACTTTAAACTACTGTACATGGAAAAGAAATTTGAAAAAGAAATCATCAGGATTTTCCACGTACTTGCAAATCCCGTTTCCTTTATATCCTAGACTACTGTGCATGGAAAAGAATTTTGAAAAGGATCATCAAGATTTGTCCATGCACTGGCAACCCCCAATCCTCTATGTTGCCTTAAGAGAAAAAATGTTTCAGAAATTGCCCATGTACAGGCAATTCCTGGTCCTCACCCACCATATTTTGCAAATAGTATGAGTCTTCACCTTTCTTTCTGACCACCACAAAAGGCCCTAGCCACAAAGCTTCAAACTTCCCATATTTTCCTTTCTCCTGGCACCTTGCATTCCACATCAGTACCAAATCATTTTCTCCAAATTTCCTATCCTTTTCCATTTTGTCAAATAAATACTTCATCTATGTCTGCAACTTTATATTCTAATTTTGAGCCACCCTCCTTATTTCATCCAGTTCAGCTAGCTGCTCCATTCTTTCCTCCATAGGTTCAAGAATATCCAAATCTTCCTGAAGAACAAACTTGTAGACTGGTAACAAATTCTGCAAAGGCATCCTGGCCTGTGCCCCATACACTAGCTCAAATGGGGACTTCCCAATTGCCTTCTTCACCGTAATTCTATCGGCCCATATAGCTAGTCTTAATTTTGAATCCCAAGCCTTCTTGTTCTAACCTAACATTCTTTTTATAATCTTCAGAAGACTTTTATTGCTAGATTCTACTTGTCCATTAGCTTGTGGATGATAAGGAGCTGCATAAGAAATGACAATACCATATGTGCTACAGAAACTTCTGAATTCATCTGATTTGAAACACATTCCATTGTCAGTGATCAACCTTATCGGTGTACCGAATCTAGTAATGATATTATCCACTAGGAACTGTGTCACCACCTTACTTGTAGCTTGTTTGGTTGGAATGGCCTCTACCTACTTGGTAAAATAATCAGTGGCCACTAATATCCATCTATGCCCACCACTTGATTTTTCTTGTATTTCTCCAATGAAATCAATTCCCCATTTATGAAAAGGGGCAATAGCCTGCACGGGTTGAAGTGGCAAAGCTCCCTGATACTTCAGTTTTCCAGAGAATTTTTGGCAAGCTTCAAACTTCCTTACATGTGCAAAAGAGTCATTAAAAAATTTTGGCCAATAATATCCTGTGCTGAGAATTTTTTGAGCAGTTGTTTTTGCTGAGTAATGTCCTCCACAAACTCCTTCGTGCATTTCACTCAAAACATGTTTAGATTGAAATTCATCCAGACACAACAATAATATACCATCCCTATTTTTCCAAAAGAAATCTCCATCCATAAAAACATATTTAGATGCTTGTAACTTCAGTGTTCTTCTCTGGCTGTCATTCATTTGCTCTAGACATTTCATGTATTTAAGATAATGCATAATATCTGTATACCACTAGGTATGTTCAATGCTTGTAATTACATTTTCTTCTTCTATATTGCAAATCTAATTTGCTTCAATATTTGCTTCTGCCATTAGTTTAGCCAAACCCTAACCTCTGACTAATTTAGTAATTTGTACCTTTATGTCAAATTCTTGGATTTTGTTGATCCATTTGCATCTTTTACCTATTACTTTAGACTGTGTCAGAATATCTTTGAATGCTGCATGAGGAACATAAGCAACTACCTTAGCTCCAACAAGATATGGTCTGAAAATTTTTATAGCTTTTACTAGTGCAAATGCTTGCTTCTCCATTATATCATACTTCAATTCAGATCCCTGGAATGACTTACTAAAGAAAGATACAGGCTGTTTATGACCATCTTCATTTTTTTGTAGCATAACAGCTACAACAGTGTGCATTGAGGCAAATGAAAAAATCTGCAAAGGTTTTGAAAAGTCAGGAGAATTAAGAATAGGAGCCTCCTTGATGGCTCGTTTAATAGCTACAAAAGCATCCAAAGCCTCTGCAGTCCATTCTATCTTTTGTTCTTTTCTCAACATTCTGGCTATGGGTTTAACAATCTCAACAAAGTTAGAGACAAATCTCCTAATGAAATTTATCTATCCAAAGAATGATTGTATTGCCTTAACATTTTTAAGGATAGGTATTTTATCAATGGCCTCAACCCTCTCAGGGTCTATCCTAACCCCTTCCTTTGAAACAATATGTCCTAAAAGTTTACCCTCTGTGACTGCAAAATTACACTTCCTGGGGTTTAAACTGATACCATATTCAAGTGCTTTTATAAATACCTTTTCCAAATGATGAACATTATCTTCAGCCTTCTTGGAGTAAGCAGTGAGGTCATCCTGATACACCACCATGAGAATATTGATCAAATTAGCAAATGCCACATCCATGGCTCTTTGAAAAGTTTCCCTTGCATTAGTAAGACCAAATGGCATTCTCAAATAAACATATGTTCCCCAAGGAGTCATGAATGTTGTTTTGTATTGTTCAGATTCTTTAACCTTAACCTAATTATACCCTAAAAATCCATCCATCATAGATAACAATTCACAGCCTGTCACTTTATGCAGTACAACCTCCATATTTGGCAGAGGATAATTGTCTTTAAGGGATGCTATGTTTATATTCCTAAAATCTACACATAATTTGATATCTCCATTTTTCTTTCTGATAGGGACCAAATTTGAAACCCACGTTGAATGTCTGATAGGTTTAATAATTCCACCATCTCTGAGTTTTGTTAATTCCTCCTGCATCTTAAGCCCTAGAGTTGGATTTATAGGTCTTTGCTTTTGTCTGAATGGTTTAGCATCTGATTTCAACGGTATTTCATGCTGAAACAAGTCTTCCCTATATGATTTTAGATCTTCATAAGACCAAGCAAATACATGTTTATACTTTCTCAACAATTCAATCAGCATTTTCCTAATTATGGGACTTATCTTTTTACCTATGTATACCTTTCTTGGCGCCATCTAAGTTCCCAAATTAATTTCTTCGATATCATTTTTTCCAACTGGTGTTTGCTTCACAAAAGATTGGTCATTTCCATCATATACCCTCTCAAGTGCCACCAGCCCTTTAGAAAGTTTATTGGTTTTAAGCTGCAAAATCTCTTTACCAAATACTATTTCTTTTCCAATAAATTCTTCAACAAAGGCATTAAAGTCGATTCCTTGGGCTTCATACTGGTCTATACAATGAAGGAATCTCAAAAGATCAGTGTCATCATTAAAAACTTGCCAATTATATACATTATCAGGCACAACAGGCCTAGTCTTGAGTTCAATTTGTGATACTCCAACCAATGTAATATCATCTTTCTTGAACGCTACATTTGCTAGAAAATCTGCCATTATATTCTTCGACCTATCTACCCATTCAATTGAAAAGGCATCAAGCAACTCAATTGTATCCCATACAGCATTTCTATATTGCTTTAGTCTTTTTTTTTTGCTGTATATTTTGACCTGACTTGTGAGACAACTAATTCTGAATCTCCCAGAACAACCAACAACTTTATTTTATGTTTCACCGCTATATTTAATTCAGTTAATAGAGCTTCATATTCTGCCACATTATTCATACATTCAAAAGTTAACAGGAATGAGTACTTAAATTTAATAACTTTAGGTGAAACAAATACTATCCCAGCTCCATTGCCTTCTTAGTTGCAAGCTCCATCAAAATACATTTTCCACACACCATTGTGGTTCTGTGCAACATGCTTCTCAATAGGATCACTATTGGTCAATTCTGGTTGTGCTGGATTTATATTAAAACTCCCAAGATCAACATCACAAAAATAGTTGATTTGGTCTTGTGGTACATAATCAATAAGTTGATTCATCCTTGGTTCCCTGTACAACTTCACCTCTTGGCCATTTACCGGAATTGTTGCATAAGATAGATTGAACTGGACATTTCCACCAATAGATGCCTTGATAAAAGCATACCAAATTGAGGAGGGGTGTCTATAACTGTTATATCAATATTATAAGCTACTTGAGGATAAGCAGCTAACTTGACTTCTACATCTTTCATTATACCCACCACAGGAACAGGTCGGTTATCCATTGCATAACATTTTCCTTCATATGTATCCACCCACATGCCTAGCTATTTCATCACTCCTACTGGCATAATATTCATGGCAGCACCACAATCTATCATGCAATTCCTCAACAATTTGTTATTTATGAGTAATGTAGTAAAGAAAGGATCAACTTGTGGTGGACTTGTCAAAACATTACTTAAACAAATTTCTGGAATGCTCACTTTATCCTATTTTTTTTTAGCAGTCACTCTATTTTTAGAAGCTACATGTTTTTAACTTTCATTTGTTATCAATTGCATTGCACTGTCCCTGTATTCTTTAATTTTCATCATTTCAAGAAGTGGGACAGACACTTTTACCTGAGATAATGCTTGAGTGAAATCAAAAGAAGAACCTTCTGCCTTAATCACTTTCTTTTGTTCTGATGTTTCTTCTTTGCTCTCTTCCTTTTCTCTCCTACCTGACTGATCTGTCTTTTGAATTTCTTTGTGTAATTATTTTACTGCCTCCTTTTGGATATGATTTTGTTTGCTTTCTTCATGTTGTTTGTTTTCAGTCTTCTTTGACACTCCTTGTACAACTTTCTGATCTTTCATAAAAATACCCCTAGGGACACCTTCCTTCTCATTTACTATCCTATTTCTCAACCAGTATTTACTCTTTGCTTCTTCAACTGCTACAATAGTTAATCTCTCTATTTCCTCATTAGTAATTCTCCTCACACTATTATGAGCGGGAACCTCAACAGGTTGTGGTTCCACATAATCATCCTCAGAATCAGAAAAAACCTGCTGCTCTGCCATATGGATTTTGTACCTTTGCTCTGTAACATCATATTCATAACCTTCTTCCTCCGAGGATGAATATTTCTCCTCAATATGGTGAAGAGCATTTGAAGTCAATTAGACCTTGTGATCTTCTCCACCATCTCCCATTAACACTCCCTCCTCTTGCATCTTTTGGGCTACAACACAATATTCAGGGGAATGTGGCTTATCAGAAACTTCACAAAAATAATTATTATTCACCATATACGTTCCCTTTTTTCTCAATGGATTGGGAGTATCCTTGTCTCTAGGCCTATCTATCATAGGTTTTCCATCTTTCCAATTTGTGTTGTAAGGCATATCATGCAGCCTAGGCCTATCCTTCCTACATGTGTTCTCCTACTTATATTGATAATTATTGTTTTGCTGAAGAGCTCTAGGGTCATCTCTCTTATTCATTATCCCAGCAGCCTTTCTATTGTTCTCAATTGTTAATGCTATCTTTTGTGCTTAAGCTAAGTGCCTTGGGACCCTGTTCCTCAAATCATACCCTATTTTAGGGTCAAATGCATTTAGGTAAACACTTAATGCTACGGAGTCCAATAACTTTGATCCAGGAGGTATTCTATTTTGCAGTTTATTGAATCTTCTGTTAAAATCAAATATTGAATCATTCTAACCCTTCTAAATTCGCATTAGTTCATGGAGAGCAGTGTTTGGTGCACTCAAATTCCCAAATTGTTCAAGAAACTGATATTGAAATATCTAGAAAGAATAAATAGAAGCTATTGCTAGACTATTGAACCAATCCCTAGCTTCCTCAATAAGGGACATCATGAATAACCTCATATGCAAATCCTCATAAGGTACATCCAAATCCTGAATAAAAGCATTGAAACTCCTCAAATGATCCTCGATAGTGATTGCATTACTCCCTGTGAATTTAGGCACCAAACTTCTTCAAGAACCATCCATAGGATAAGGGCACAACTGAAACCCTGCCAAATCAAACTATTTGATCATAGTAGTATACTGATACTGGTACATAGGGTTATTATATTGTAAATTTTGTTGTGGCACATGATTCTAACCAGGAGGTGGATAATTATTTATATGTTGTGTGGGAATATGTGGTGGACGATTTGGCTGTCTATGTTGATTCCCAATTTGATGGCGAGGGATCTTTGGTGGTTGAAAATTCCTAGCACCATGATTACTCTGTTTATGGGGTGGTATATACTCTGGGGGAGAACCAGATCCCTGAGGAATGTTCTGAGCTTTCTGTAACTTGAACTCTCTTATTGCTTGAATCATTTGGGCTTTTTCCTGCTCTTCGCTCTCCCTTTTTTGAGACTCAAACTGTGCTTTAATTTCATCATAAGTTAAAGATTCATAATCTTCTTGATAAATTTCCTGATCAGTAAGTTCATTCTGATTACCCTGCATTTTTTGGTCATATTCATATGAATTTTGAGTCATTCTGCTTCAAGCCTAGCCTCAAATTCAGCTTGTTTCTGAGGTTTGTAGAAAGGATTTCTCTGATCTTCTGGGGTACAAGGCTATTCACTTGAACTATCTGTACATTTGTGAAAACAATTCTCACCAAAAGGTATTGATGATTTATCTTTGTTTGTCAAGAACATGTCCTCACTTTTCCTTTTACCCTTGTCAATACATTCATCTTTATGCATCCACCTACTATTGGCAGGAGCTCCATAATGACCCCCCCTAAATTGAGATCTTCTTCCATTCATATTGCAATGTTCATATTAGAGTCGCCACTCACTTTCTGAAAGTGAGAAAAAGATTGTTACTTATTATTCCCAGCGGAGTCTGTATATAGGACCTTTGAATCTATGATTAAGGCATAGATTCTTCTTTGTTCCCCAGCAGAGTTCCCAATTTGTTAGCTCTCAAAAACGTCGGCAAGATGCCTCAAGAGGATGCCAATATCTTGATATGCTTTAGGGTAATAGACAAGGTCAAGAAAATTTAACCTTCTACTCTTTAGGTGCTGCTAGACCTGGGTGGGTGTACATAATTGAATTGGGTAGACTTCACTTTTAATCTTCTCCTAATGCCCTAATTTGTCCACAATGGCAAATTTGAAATGGACAAAATAAAATAGATTTGGTATAAATTGTATATCAATATCCAAGAAACTAAAACCTAATAGGTGTAGAAATGTGAATGAAACTAGAATGAAAACGAAAGACTAGTGCCTTATAGGGTTTATGGAGTCAAGAAAATCTAAAACAAGTCTATTTGTTTTGGCAGACATTCAAGTTGTTTAGCATTTTATTTGGTTTATAACTTGTATAAACATGCAATATTGTGATTACTGAGTTCTTCTTAAGAATCCAATTGATATTCCCTAATTACTATGATCAATTCAAAGAATTTAATCTTTACTGCAAAGAGACAATTAATTGATCATACAAGTACAACAAATGTGCATCGATGAACTATGTAAAACTTGTTTACACTAATTCAAATAACCAGAAAACACCATTAAGGAGATAACTTCAATAATACTCTTCAATAAATATCATAAACAACTGATACCAGAAAATATCGTGCCATCATATTAAATTTTCATTGATATCTCCATGATTTACATATGCTACCAGTCTCATCTTCTTTCACAAAATTGTATCTTGCTGTATTTTCCCTATTCTTTATCTGATTCTACTTCGATCCCTTTACATTGCTTTCAAAATGGACATTTATACATTGAGAATATGAAAGGATGCGTCCCTTCGGAAATAGGAGAAAACAAAACATATAAACAAGGATAGAGAATAATTAAGCTCTAGTTAACCATAAGTGAGTCGTAGCAAGGTAATCCAAATAATCTTGGCAGTTAAAAGTATCCACATCTTCAACAACATTTCGGATCGTGATTTCCATCCTGATCATTTCCTCATTTTGCTCACTAACTTCTTCTAATGCTGTACCATTTGCAGAAGATGTCTTCATGATTTCCTTCAACACTGTAACACATTCATTCCTCCACCTAGTGGCATCTTTCAATTCCCCTTTACTATCAGAGAATGCAATCACAGTTGTCTTGGCAGCTTCAACCAATCCTTTTTTATCCCCGAGCAATTCATCATAGAATTTTTGATGGCGCATACTAATATGATCTATAGCTTCAAGTGCAGTATTGACGGCCTCATGACCTGTGGTCAATTCATGAAATTTATCCATAATCTGCTCATTCATCCTCTCATGCTCCTTCACCGCATCCAGAGTAGAAGAATACTTCCCCCATAACTTATTTAACGAAGATGTCAAATTGACTTGTCTTTTCTTAACAATGGCTACAATTGCATCATATTTTCCCTGATTATAGGCACTCGTCCTGATCCAATGATCTTTTGTCTGAGAGCTTTCTCCTTGAGTGAGCATTTTGGCTGGAACTATTGGAACACCAACCAAGTCTTTCAATCTATCATTTTCTCTTAACAGTCTCTCATTATTCCCCTTATACATTTCTCTTTCTCTTATCAACACCTGAATCTGTGCTTTATTCAGTTTTGCAATATCTATACCAATCTCTGCAATAACCACAGGATCAACCTCTCCAACCTTTAAGGTCATAACATGACCAAATGCCTTTTCTGTATCAATTACTACTGATTACCTGTGGGGTGGGTACAAAGCCCATATCAGCAATGATCCTTCATCATTGTAAAATTTAGAGCCTGCATACACCTCTGTCACCTTATCCTTATCCAATTTGTGTGTAGTATTACTATCTTTTAAGAAGTTATCAAACACCAATGCAGAATTCAAATCAAGCCCAGGAAAGATCATTACACTAGCATTCTCTAACATTTTTCTCCCTTTTTTAGGAGTCATATTTGTCATTTCATCATCCACACATCTTCTTAATTGATCCAATAGTTACTCCTCATTCCTAGAAGTGATGGCACCAACACCTTCTCTTATTTCTTTCCCCTTTTGTTTGTACAAGAATGATTTGAACTCTAGAGAATTTATAAATTCATCATCTGAGACAAATGATTTGTATTCCATATGTCTTGCATCAACATCACCACTTTCAAGACTCTGCTCTCTAATCGGGTAAACATACCCCTGAGTCCTTAGCCTAGATACTTTCTTTGTTCTGCTCTGTGGCACTTTATTCATCAGAGTTTCCTCACTCCCAGAAGACAAATTTCCTGTATCCTGCAACCCCTGGTTATAGCTCTCAACCACCGCCTCTGCTTCCTCTTCATTCAAATTTCTGATCATATCATCAAAAGGATAAGGTACATGCTGATACCTTCCAAAGTTAATCCTTTCTTTGGCTGAGTTGATGTATCCTTCAGGGTCAAAATTCTTCCTAGGTGGCCCCCTTTTCATATTATAATGCAATAATCTATCAAGAATTGAGTTATATCCCTCTTTACCTAACACAGTGAAATCACCAAAACACAATGTGCTAGGCATAAAAGCTTGCTTCCCATAAGAACTGAAAAGCATCACATTGCTGAAATCCATTTGTCTGACAATTTTCAAATAAGCAATTCTATTTGGAACTGTCCTTGGTAGAATGAAAGGGGCATCTTCAAACCCATACACCCTGATCATTGTAGCTCCTTCCAAACAATACCAGTCACCCCAATTATCGTCAATTGGCCCATTGAAATCCTTTGGCTGAAGAAACCTCTTGATCTCATCAGTTAATGAATAATTACAAGGATACTTATACAATTTGTACAAATTTTTCACAAAATACTCTTCAAAATGCATGAAACTGGAATTGGCAAACCTGTTATCCCAAATAGCAGTCCACAACTAAACAGGCAGTGCTTCACCCTCTTTACCAACTTGATAAATTCTTATCTCGTGATGCCACACTCCCAAATCCTATCCAAAATGCAGCACCAAGTGCATCAACAATGAATAATGTTCGAGATGAACAATAGAAGCTCCACCCTTTATGGCCATCAATCCTGAATCAAGCTCCCTAGCAATATATGAAGCATAATCAAATGGCCTGGAGTTATGATATTGAATATCTGCTCTGATAATCATTGCCACAATTGACATGAGTTCTGGGACATCCATCCCCAACACTTGACATACTGAGAAGTATGTGTACTTCATGTAAGGCTCAAAAAAGTCTACATGGTAAGGAGGCCATTCACTATCTTGCAAAGGTTCTGACTTGTTACCCTACTTAATTATATGCATAGGCAACCTCCAACCCTTATAGATTGTGTCCATTCTTGAAAATTCTTTCTTTAACTCCTCACAACTGATCTCCTCATTGTGAAACCCTTCTGCTTTGAAGACCTCGCCTATTGCTTCTTTGGACACATATATCTGTGGTTTTCCAGATGGGTCACATATAGCCTTATCCTTTGGATCATAATTATCAGCAAGCAATTTTATTAATTCTGCATTTACAAAGATATTAGGGCACACCAGTTTCCCCACATTCAACTTCCATGGATTACAGATTGGTTCAAAATGGTTTCTTCTGTGGTAATGTAAATTAAAGAGCTCATAACCTCTTATGGTTGTCCAAACATCACCTATGAACTTACATTTTTCATCTAATTTATCTACCTCTGCCCTAAGCTGTGTAGAGCTTCTTGCTTTAGGGCCTGAGCCAGGTAATTGATCAATAAGATCTTGGTTTAACCTCCTTTTAGTGCCCTCTTGCTGTGTATCAACCTTTTGATTCTTTCCTTTTGACAAACTACTCACAGCAAGCTTTCTACCCTTACCCTTTCCAGAACCAGCGGACTCCATTCTCAAGCTTATACAATCAAAATGCAAAATCCAAGGAATAGTCACTTATAGTACTTTGCTCAAGCTCTTCAGACTGAAAATCGTCCTGGTTCTCTGTTCAACACGCCAATTAACCTGCAATCAATTCGGAAATGAAGAATTGATTCAATCTTTACTATGATATCTCATTGTACCATGAATGAAGCACGAATGAACACCCATTTGAAACTGGCACTGTCGCCTGAAGTGTCCCTTAGGTGAGAGATTTTCAAATCTGGGGCGAAATCCCTTTTCAGCTTCTATTACACCTTTCGCCAGGATAGAATGTTGTCTTATCAACACTTGGGATCCAAAAAATGATGACCGTTGCTCATGTTTTCTATGTCGCTATAACAATTCTGAGTCGGGGAGATGTCACATAGACTTCATTGTGTCACATCGATATGCACTTCTTTCAAGTTATAGTCGCTGAGACAAAATTACCCTTTCACTGATGGATTATCACTTCGGCATGTCTATCAAGTTTTCTCGCCGAAAAACCTACAAATGAAGTAACACTTTCATCAAGATAGTAAACCTTCGAGAAGATTCATACCAATACCAAATGTCTTACTGAAATCATCTCTACAGATTACTCCTATTCGGTGAGACTCACCCCAAACTACTTGTCGGTATAACACTCAAACTTCGGTGAAGCTTATGCTGAAAGATTCATCTCCTAGCGATACATATCTCTGTCGGTATATCTTCTGAATCAGCAAGACCCCAACACTTTCTCCAGTAGTCTTTTGAATCCCCTTGTATTAAGTTCGGAAAGACAAGAGTGACTTTGCCAAGACCTTCCCCAATGATATAAGTCTTACCAAGACATTTTGCTTACAAGGCAATCGGCAAGACACAATGATGTCACTATGACTTCATGCCGATACCCACTAGTTTGGATGAAATGACCCGTCCACATTACTAGTCGGCAAGACCAACTTAATTCACTATGACATTAAAATGATGCCCCAGCATATGCCGATATGAATCTTCTTAGTCGCCAAAACAAAAGAAAAGTCTTGCCGATTATCTGCAGCCAATACATGTTAGTGAAAATATATCTCGGGGAGACTTTTACTATGTCTTGCCGATATGGTTTTTTCAATGGAATAAGAAGAGGTAAATGGATTCAAAATGGGTCATCTGACAAAGAATACGCAAGATAATGCAAAGAGGGGATTTTATGCTCATGGTAAGGACTTAATGTTGGAAACTCATGAATGCAATAGACTATAAAAATTCAAAATTTTACAGTTCTAACAGGATGGTTCCAAGAAGGAAACCCTAAGACATTTTTTATTATTCTCAAACAACATTCCCTTCAACTATAAAGTGTTCCACATGGTCCAAATTCCCCCAAATCACCTTTTGTAGGGGAAACACAAAATTCCATAAAAGGCAAAATTTTAGAAGCTATAAAAGAAAAATTGGATTTAAACATTTTTATTTCTTATATCAACATAATATCAAATTTGTGTTCCATTATGAACCATTTAATAATATTATTTTCATGTGGTGAAATGAAGAAAATGGGGTGACATCTCTCTTAGGTTTTTAGGGTTTTGGACCTAAAAGGAAACAAGTCAATTTTCTTGCTTGTTTCACTCAAGAACAAACCCTTGAGATTTCAATGCAAATGAGATTGAAATTTAGCAAAGGGAATGTTCTATGGGATTAAATGATGTCAAATGAGGGGTTCACCACCAAGTGTAAACATGGAAAACAAGATGTTTGAAAACATAATGAGATATGCAAAATGACCTAGAAAGACAAGTAAAATGCAATAAGAAGCTATGAAATTGAAATGTGTGCACTTGGAAGATTGAAGAAGGGAAAGTGGAGATCTGGACCACTAAAAAATTTATTTTTTATGTTGATTGGGACTCATTTTCCAAGCTGGGTAAATCAATCCAATTTCTTGAAAAGTGTGCAGGAATTGAGTTTTGCCAAAAGGGTATCCAAATATGCAAAGAACCTGTTCAGGCCTATAAAGTGGGACTCACTTGCCAACAATGGAAAAACAATCCACTTCTACTTTTCAAGAAAATTTGAAGTGGATTTTGTGCCTCTCGGTCTCCTCTACTCTTTTTGACTAGTTTGTGGATCCGAATCTACAAAATAGCACCTATATTTCTTCTCCAAGATTCTCCAAGGTTGAATAGAAACTTTGACAACTTTACAAACTTGAAAACTATTCTCCACCTTTTCTCCTTGAAAAATCTGTAACCTAGACCTACAAATTACACTCAAGAAGAGGGAACAATGGTTGTGGGGTTAGAGAATAGGGGTTTTCCTTGGTCAAACCCCTTGTTGGTAATTAAACCTTGACATGAAAATAAATGTAAAGGGAGAATGATGAATGAATAAAAGGAAATGCTGCAACTCACCAAATCCTAGCAATAAAGTGTTGTAATTATGCTTTAAATTGCTACAATGGATGTGGTTCTTTAATCTCACTTGATGTTGATAAATATTGAATGTAATAGTTGCTTGGATCATGAACTCTACATCATAATTGTTATCATAATAACAAACATGAAGAATGCAGTCTGTGACATGATGTTTGATGCTTGAAGAATTCTCTTGAATGCTTGATAATAAACCCTTAAAATGCCTTGAATTCTCTTGCTCAAATGCTTTTGTGAACTCAATTTTCTATAAGGATGCTCTCACAAAATTCTTAGGTGAAAATGAGTGAAATAACCTTGTATTTATACTTAATTATGCAAGGATCATCAAAATTACAACACTACAAGCTAACATTAGATCTAGGACAATAAAATACCATTGGAAATTTCATTTCAATTTGAACCAAGGTGGTGAACGATTCCCATCACACATAATGTATGGGACCAAAAATTAGAAGTGTCTAGAAATGTGTGAAACCTGTATCAGGGCAAAAAATACCTAGGTTTCAGACTAGACTCATGGTTTAGCACATACGAGATGCATTTTAGCCCATCCTTGCTCTATTTTAGCGCATATGAGGCCTATTTCAGCACATTTCTACTCTACTTTAGCACATATCTATGTTCTTATAGCACATATATTCTCTATTCTAGCATATCTAGGTGTTATTTTAGCACATCTAGGGGACTACAAATTTTAATCCTGATTCTGATGTGTCCATAGACAAAGATTAATAATTTTTGCATAGGGTTAAAATGAAGAAATCCTAGGGTAGTCATTCAAAAAAAAAAAAACCAATCCTAGGGTAGTCACCAAACAATTGATTTATCTTGGATAAAATGAATCCCATGTCTTTTTTGAAGCAACGTCTTCACTTAGTTTAGTAAATTGTCATTTAGGATTAAAATTGAACAAAATTATTTGTTGTGATTGTCAAGTGATAGGCCTATTCTCTCACCTTAACTGGGTGATCAAAATGCCAAAATCAACTTTTTATTTCATGTATTTTATGCTTTATTAAAACCCTTAGCAGGCCTACTCTTGTGGGAAAAAATTACTCACCTAAGAGGAATGACCTAAGTGGGAACCCCTAAATCCAAGGATTCCAACCCACTATAATCAAAAGTGAGTTGTTGATGAAAATCCACTCGACAGTAGTGTGCAAGATAACCATCCCCAAATCCTTTATTCTAAAGGTTGGGAGGTCTCTTGAGGGAGTATATCATTTTTCGCACTGAACGAAACACTTACTACAAACTTTACTATAGAAGCCAACTATGTCAGTAACCAAATATTATAATACTCACAGTGCAAGGGGAGGGAAGAATCTACCCCCAATACACTCGCGATATAATTTCCAAGGACCATTTTCTCAAGGGGTCAAGGAATCTAACTTTGAGTACATGCCTGGAAGAGACAAAAGAATGAGTGCCCTCTAGGGGGTGACATGACTGTGTGAGTCGATGCAATTCTAAGATGTGGGTTGTGATGATTATGATGAAATTTTTTACAATTAAGAGTGAGTCTTCCTAAAGTGTCTATTTTGTTCAATACCCATGGAAATTTTAGAGAACATACAGTTATTGTTAGATTTTAGGACTTTAAAAACAACTATTTTCTTACTACATGTCACGTTTTTCAAATATTAATTTTGATAAAGATCATCAAATTCAGAAAATTGTCAAAACATGTCTTCCTCAACACATTGACTTGATCTTTTAGCACATTTCTTCTCTGTTCTAGCACATCCCTACTCTGATTTAGTGCATCTATGCTCTATTATAGCGCATCTATGCTTTGTTTCAGTGCATCCCTGCAATAGTTCAACACATTGATGTGATATTTTAGCACATTCATTGAAAATTTTAGTGCATACGTGTTACAGAATAACACATCTATTTTATGAATCAAAATAATCTTTTGATGCAATCTGCCACCAAGTCTGGTCCTTCCTATGCTCAGGGTCTGGAAATCTACAACCTTTGTCAGGAAATATCTTGAGAAAAGGATCAAGAAGCCAAAAAGGTCTATTAATTACAAGAATCTTTTAAAAAGGAGACGCTTTTATACCCAAGTTGGAAATTTTTTCTTGAGCATCAAACTTTCATTCATTCATATCATGATTTTTCTAGGGGATTTATTGATGATTTATCTTTAGAGCCATTATATTCACAAGCTTTCTTTCAATGAAGAGCTCTTTCATAGAGGCATAATCATAGTCAACCCATTCATCCCTCTCTCATCCCGCAACCTACAATTCAATATTCCAATCATCCTGATCAAGTGTTGCAATAGACAACTTGGAAGCATTAGGATTTTGCAAATTCCTTATTTTTTTCCAAACTAAGATCAAAATATCGCAAAGTGCATTGTCACATCCATTTTCGATTTCTAGTTAAATTTCCATAACAAGATCATCATCCTTCAAAATAGGGAATCACGAACTAAACATTAGAAATTTCTTTAGTCATATAAATAGAATCCATCATTCTATTCTAACTAAGACATCCAACAAATTGCACTCTCCCATTTGTGATCAAATTTAGTAAAAACATGGTGTAAGCATATGCCTATTTTCACAAGGTCTACAAAGCACCAAGAAGAAGATGAAAGGGAAAATCCATTTGGAAACATGGGTGATAGGGAAGAAAATCCTTTTCATAGGTTCCGTACTAGGAATAATTCAAATGATAATGATATAAGTGAGGAAGTTCTTAA
This sequence comes from Sequoiadendron giganteum, assembly GCA_007115665.2. NCBI lineage: Eukaryota > Viridiplantae > Streptophyta > Pinopsida > Cupressales > Cupressaceae > Sequoiadendron > Sequoiadendron giganteum. The sequence goes on along the minus strand of CM021100.1, from coordinate 522,817,810 downwards.
AGAAGCTGAACAAGATCCACAATTTCATACTCTCTTGGAAAAAATTCTAGAGCGAAACAAAGAAAGATACTTTCTTTTGTTAGAAAACCAAGGAGCTAAACTACCCTCTGATTTTGATATAAAGAAAATTAGAGAAGATCCTAAAAGATTTGAAACCCCCTTAAATGGTTTTAGTGCTCTTAAGCAACAAATAAGAGAACTACAAGTAAAAATTAAAGAAATACAAGAGGGCACAACCAAGAAATATGTTTTGGAAGATATTTTCCCATATCCCTTCGATGAGAATCTCCACATGATTCCTTTTCCAAAGCATTGTGAAATCCCAAAATTCGACAGATACAATGGGAAAACAAATCCTATTGATCATGTGAGGGATTTTTGAAATATGAGCCTTGAATTTTCTCATGAGGATACATAACTAATGTGATTATTTCCATGGAGCTTAGGTGGACAATCCATGGAGTGGCTTTCAAAAATCACTCCCCCCATCAAAAACATTTGAGGAGTTAATCAATAAATTCATATCTCATTACTCCTGCAATATACAACATCAAATAACCATGCCTGATTTGTGCAAAGAGAAGAAAAAGACTGGGGAACCCTTCATCACATTCTTACAAATATGGAGAAGGTTATTTGCAAGATATTCTCGTGTAATTCCTGGAAAGGAAAAGATGGAAATCTTTATTGACAATCTAAATGAAGAAATGAGTTACAGGATTAACCTTCATTGTCCTCAATCATTTGAGAAATTGATTGAAAACACGATCACTATCAAAGGATCCTTAGTCAAGAGAGGAGTATTAAATCTTGAAAAAGATAGTCTAAATTTGTATAATCATAAGAAAAACAACAGCAATAAATCAAGGTTTTGGACTAGAAATAATAATTTTGTAAATGATGGGGTGGTCGATGTCAACAATGTGATGGCAAAGCTAACCATCGTCAATCTATCAGGTATTAAGCACAACAACAATCCCGGAAATTCAAATTACCAAGGCAATAATAATTCCAATGAGGGAAACAACACTAATCAAGGAAATCTGGCCAACAATAACAGTAATTTCAACAATAATCTCAATAGCAATCAAAATTTGAATGCATCCAAATCATAGTTTTTCTCAAATCGATGGATTTTTACTACCTTGGTCCAATCTCTTGAATCAATTCTCAAAGAGATTTTAAATCAAAATGCCATCGCGTTGCCACCGCAGAGAGATTATGAGTCGCGAGTCAAACCACCATTATGGAATGACTCATATTATTGCGATTACCATAGATGTAAAGTTCATAGGATGAATAATTGCCAAGGTTTGAAAAATTTGGTCCAAGATTTGATTGACAACAAAGTGATAGACATTGATGAACCTCCAACAAACACCAACTTCGAAAAAGGGGAATCCTCTTCACCAAACACCCAAGGGAAAATCATGAATAATTTCCATGATGTTACCATTCTTAAAATTTCTATAACTGATAATTAGAGTAGTTCCAAAGTAAACTGAAAAAACCACCAGTACCAACTAAGTTGAAAGTTTGTAAATCCCAAGTGATGGAGGGACATGTACCTGCATCCCATTGTCTATCATTTTCTAAAAATAATGACACCTCACTTACTCAGTCACATAATGCTTTGCTCCATATTGAAGCTCTAATCCATAAATGCCTAATCAAACATGTCCTAATAGAAGGAGGAGTTGGTTTAAATATCTACACCCTAAAGCTTGTTACTAAATTGGGATATTGAGAAGATGTAATAGATTCTAGTCAAAATATCATCATGAAGGAATATGATATAGAAGAATGTTTATCTAAAGGATTAGCAATGCTACCAATCAGAGATGGCCCTATTGTGAAGGATGTGGTTTGCCAAGTACTTGATCTCCCCTTGACCTATAATATCCTCCTCAGAAGACCTTGCTTACATGAAATGCAAGCGGTATCCTCTACATACCATCAATGCTTAAAATTCCCTCATGACAGAGTTGAAATCACCATACAAGGAGATTCTAATCCTTTCATGCATAGACATAATCCAAGCCCTAAAGCTAAAATCCCCATTCCTAGTAATTCTGAAGCACCACTTTCTCGACCATATGTCTATCCTAAATCTTTGAAAGCCTCTACTCTAGTCACTATGATATCAAATCCCACAATCCAAATCCATGATCTGCAATGTGGAGAATACCATTTGGATAAGCCGTTGATAACATACATGTTAGAATCATTGAGAAAGGGAAAACTTCCAATAATGAAATCAAGATAGCTACAAAAGTGATGTCCAACAATGACCATGCTTGGATTGAAAACTCTTGTGATCTTGATAATACACCTACTTCCACTCAAACTTTTCCATATCACTGATAACCCCCTATTTGATCTGGATATCTATGATAATCCACCTTTTGATCAAGACCCCGCAAAATATATCCTCTCATCACCCTTTCGTCCCACCTACCTTGGGCTAGGGTATGAATGTCCTATTGTTCCCTCTATTAATACATATTTCCAAGTCATTAAGGATGTGCAAGCCTCCTTTGATCTTGACAGTACCGAAAAGGATACTCATAGGGATTCCATTGACGACATCACCACTCCCCTCTCTTCCATCTCACCCACATCCATCCACCTTGTGGACATAGATAAATAAATATTTTTTCAAGAAAATATAAAGGAAGTAACTCAAAGATCAAAGGTACAAATTCCTTTTTCAAATGGAGATCCCGAATCAAAATAAATCTTGCAAAGAAAGAAAGATCAAGGAAATTCCCTTAGCCAACATAAAAATCTATTGAACGAATCACAAATGAACGAAGATCAAGAAGAGTCCCCTAGCCAAAATAAAAAGCTATTGGACAAATAAAAAATAAAAGCGAGCAAAAGTTGATCTCCAAATATGTTTCTCCCTCAAAAATCACTCGGGGCATCTATCAAAGAAGAACAAGAAAGAAAGAACGTGTTGATCTATGGTCTTCATCCATGTCACCTATAACATTACATACATCCATTTTAACTTACCCATCATATCGTTACACAACCATTGGTAATGTTTTTCAAGGTGTCTTTGATGACGACCCCTTCACATACTTTGACCCATGGATTTCTAAAACTCCTTTTCAATTGAAGCCTGATGGCCCATGTATTATGAACATTAGGGATCCTATCATAGCCTCTTTCATATGTCACATTTATTGTCTTACCACTCGTACTCCTCATTCTAATTGGGTTTTTTCATCCAGCATGGTCATCCGCATAGGAATGAGGCATCGTCAAGGAATATTATGGATTTGGCGTTCATCAATTCTACATCTGGCTTTAGAGAGCATAGCATAAAAAGTTCTGAAAAAATCTAAAAAATAGCATAAAAGCCCTGAATTGTTTTACAAATAACAGAAACAAAGCTCCTGAAAAAATTGTCATCAGGATGAAAACCTAGCAAACAACCATCCTTTTGATATACAAATAAATTTAAAAAAAAAAAAAAAGTGAAAAATCTAAAAAATCATTGTCTTCATGAAAACCTAGCAAACAGGTGTCTTGGTAACAACAAAAAAATCATAAAATCTCAAAAAGTGCAATAAAAACAAATGGTGAAAACTTGGCAATTAGGTGATATTTGTTAACAAGCCGGTTTCTCCATATATTTGTACTTGTGTTGACCATCCACATTTTTCTATCATTATGCATTCACGCCTATCATACAATGAGATTCATGTCCATATCCAACTGTCGCGGTCATGTCCCACCTTGGCTTGGTTATCATTCTAAATATCTATAATAAATTTGGTTTGTCTCTCACTCGAGGAAAAATATTGATCTCAATAGGGGAAAATAACCTTTGGGCTTAAATCAAATAAAAGATAATCAAACAACAATCACTTTAACCATCAAACTGAACATCGAACATCAACCGCATAATTGACATCCCAATCAACATCAAAACAATCAAACCAATTTCCTCAATGGATGATCTAATATGAATGATGATTGAAATACTTTAAGCAAAGGTTGAATTGTTGTTTTATGGATTTTTGTTATCATACCTTTGGAGCAACTCGATGATGTCCTAGACTAGAGAAGCAAGGAAGGGGTATCATTTTTCTTTGTTTGTTGTCTGTGATTCAATCATTACTACTGTGAAAATTGTTGCGTGAAACGCCCTACAAAGTATCATTGATGGCATTCTAAATTTGCATAGGAAAATGATTAATTCTTGTTTGTTTATGCAAGTGATGCTCAGGTCATCTCAGTCTCATTATACCTAGATGCTTGTGTTAGCTTGCACTATAAAATCTCAACGTAAGTTGTATGGAAGTTGTACTTAGGTCATCATGGTCTAATTATACCATTGATGTTTGTACTAACTTTCAACATTTTAATAAGCTCAATGATGATACAAAGGATAATAAATCAGATGGCAACCTTGCATTTTAGTTTGCATATTTGATAGATTGCATCCATATTAGTTTGTGCATGAGCATTATCATATCTATCACATCTCATGTACATAATAAAATCCATCGGATATCATCATAAAGCATCACCCAATCTCATCTAAATATATTCATCCAATCACTTCTTCCAATTTCATCTAATCTATCCATCCAATCATTTCTTCCAATCTAATCTAAATCAATCCATCCAACCATTTCTTCAGATCTCATCTAATCAATCCATTCAATCTAGCACAAATAATTTAATCATATCTTTGGTTGTATTCCTAGACTTAATACAAGCCTTGATCATCATAATCATCAGGATGTATCGTTCCCTATCCTTGTGTTGTTCTGGAATGTATCCTTCCCTCATCAACAACACTCTCGTCATCATCATCATTGGGATGTATCCTTCTCTATCCTTGTGTTGGTTTGGGATGTATCCTTCCCTTATCAACAATACTCTCATTATCATTATCAATCCATCTTGGCTTGTAGTTTGACTGGGGAAACATCATACTTCAATTTTTGAATCCATTTGTGCTTTCTTTCTTCTCATTTTCTCTTACCAATCTCCTATCGCTTATCATCCTCTCTTGTCCATCATTTTGCATCATCTTCCTTATCTCACCTTTCATCTAATCGATCCATCATCTATCAACCTATCATTGATCCTCACCTATCATGAGGTCAATCATCATCATCCTATCATTGACTCTCACCTATCATGAGATCAGTTATCAAACATCATCATCATCATCATTTCATATCAATCTTTCAATAGTGGTTTTCATCAAATCATCTTTATCGGTCGATGAATCATACAACCAATCAATGCATATTTTCAAAATCACCAAAAAAATTCAAAAAATCAACAATTTGAAAAATTCAAAATTTTATCTAATTCATCGCCTGAGGGGGCATATAGCATCATCAATCAAATTTTTCAAAGTTAGGGGAAAAAAATTTATTATCTGAATTTTTCTTTAAAGAAATGCATAAAATACATCACTTCAAAGAGGGGAAAAATAAATACATCTAAAAATGGTCACATTAAATCAAGTTTGGTAATTAATTAAATATGAATTATTTAATTAATATTCTAAAGTCATATACATATATATAAATTTAATTATTTATTTATATCGTTCAATTTCTAATTCTTCTATTTTAATAAAATAAATAAGTTTATTTAATTATTATAATTTTCTTTTTCCCATTAATTAATTAAATAAATTTCATAATTTATTTAAATTAATTATCATATTACTTTAAGTTTGAATTTTTAAATTCAAATAAAGATCTTCCAAATTCAACATCATTTATAATTCTCCCCTTCACATTTAATTAAATATTAAAAATATTTAATTAAACACCTTTTATTCTCTTTTCACATATAATTAAATATTCTAAATATTTAAGCAGAAACTTTTTATTCTCTTTTCACATATAATTAAATATTTTTAATATTTAATTAGAACTTTCTTATTCTCTTTTCACATATAATTAAATATTCTAAATATTTAATTAGAAATTTATTATTCTCTTTTCACATATAATTAAATATTTTAAATATTTAATTAGAAACTTCTTAGTCACTTTCCACATATAATTAAATATTCTAAATATTTAATGAAGCTCAATATTCACTTTCCACAAATAATTAAATATTTTAATTATTTAATTATGTAAGCTTCTAAATTCATGTCACATATAATTAAATAACTTGATTATTTAATTATGGATTTATCTTCAACTACCAACTAAATCCTCATAACAAAAATGGTCAAATGGAAACTTTCCTTCATTTTTGAAAGGAAGAGGTTGTGTAGGAGGAAACATTTCCCATCTTTCTCTCCAACTTACTAATCTTCCACTGTTCATCTTGTCAAGCTTGATTTCAACCGTTGATCTTTTCCAACTAGGCTTTTGCCTGCAAAAGTCTATAAATACAACCTCTTTGTGCTTTCAAAAGGATCTTAGATCTAGAATCATAATCAAATTTAGTGTGAGCATTATAATTGCATTATTGAGGATAATCTTATTTACTAGATTTCTTGAGCATAACATAGCATTTTAGTTTAATATTTTGTAATCATGTTAGATTATTGTGCATAATCCATTTTAGTTTCATATCTTATCTTCACCATATAATATCATTTAGCATAGAAATGAATGTTGCATAATCTCATTCTCTAGGTTGTCATTCTGCCAAGCTACTACTTACACAATCTGAGAGCCAGCATCTTACAACGAATCCTTGGAGATAGAGGACAATGGGATGTCTTTGAATAATCTACTGTGTTTAGAGTTTGTTTGTCTTTAAATTAGATTTCTATAATATAATGTCACATTGGTGTGTTTGTTTAGCTCTTTAGTTTTATTTTGCATATTCAGACACATAGGAATCATTCAACCAAGGTGGTGAATGAGTCCTAGACACTAAATCTAGGCCAAACAAGCCAAGAACACCTGAATTATGATTGGTTATTGATTCGTATCAAGATTATCCTCGAAAAGATGCAATAAATGAGGCTTTTGGATGCAAAATAGGGCCAATTAAAGCATAAGAAAGTCCAATTATTAATGGCAAGCCTAAAGGAATGTGAAAGTGTGTTACAACACTTTACAACACTCCAAATAAGGCAAGATTAATATTAATTATGATCAAAATTATGTTCATTATGATTAGTTAATTGATAAAACCCTAGAAAAGTGTGAAAATGTGTTACAACAACTTTGTAAGGTACCATTACAATACATCAGTTCATAAGGGCCCAAGACATAATGTGAATGTGTGATCCGCATTACAACGGTAAATCAAAGGCAACATTAAGCCAAAATCCACAATGAGGACCCAAACGACTGTGAAAAAAGTTGAAAGACCCTTCTTTCGACACTACATTTAGCTTCCACTTTAGTGAGAGGATGAACCTACTTCAAACTCACACTAACGTAGAACAATATGCATCAAGGGGTGATCCCACAATACTGGTTTACAATTTTTGGGCAAACTAGACACCAAACTATTTGTTTTTTAACTAAATCTTCACTTTGAGGCTCCTATACCAGCTAAACCGTGAGGAATTTGAAGATGATGCAAACTAGTGATTTGTGATGTTTTTCGTGTAGATTCTAAATATATTTTTTTCAAAAATTGTGGAATCAGATTGCACTTATTTTTCCATCTCCTTCTAAAACTAGCTTTTTTTTAAAAACAACATTTTTAAGGAGTGATGCTCACCGTATACAACATAAATTTTTTTGTATGAAGGATAAAATTCTATTTTTTTTGAATTTATATTTTTAAGTATGATATCTAGCACTTTCATTTCGTTTCATAGTGTTTTATTAAATGTTTTTTCCTTAATCAAGTTTCAAAATAAAACCAATTACAATTGAAACATAGGCGAATTGTATACAACATAAATTTTTCTGTATGTATTGAAATTCAATTTTTTTTCTTTTAATGGATCAAGGACATCAATACCTAGCCTGAACATATTTTTTTAGAATTTATTTTGGCAGTCTGCTATTTTTCCACATGTGTAGAACAAAGAGCTTGATTTTGAGTGAAAAGCCTATATTTAATAATTCTAAAAAACCACATACATAATAAAACAAAAACATATTAAAATTATATTTTTTGGATAGCTCATTCCAATGAATAAAATGATCATTTCAAATAAATTTTAAATGAATTCATTTGATCCCTCGAAAGGTAAATCAAATGTGATTTTTTATTAGCATTTTGATAGGTGTAAAGGAGACTCCGTTGTAGGTATGGTTTAACACTAGCGGGGTTCTATCAAAGGGGATTTGATCTAAGGTGGTTTGATCAAACCCTCTTCAATTTAAATCATTAAAATATAACTTTTGAAGGCTTTAAATCATTATATTTTCAAAAAATATGTGATTTCAACAAAAATCAGAATCTCCCAGAAATTGTAAATCAACTTTTTGGGATCACCCCAAGGGGGGTTCCACTATAATAATGCTAGAAATATAATATGTCAACGATCAAGAGGGATAATCAAGCCCAAAGGATCAATATCCCATGTCAAACCAACATAAGTGCAAAGGAACACACATGAAAGCGATATAAAGAACAATGATAAGGCCAACCATACAATTCCAAAGATGAAAAAGAGAAAAGAAATAAAGGAGAATCAGATCAAGATTTGATCATTTGGCCAATTTGATGTGGATCAGATCTAGGTTATTTTTCAAGAAGAATGCTTTCTCACTCTGAGGCGATGAAACTTCTAGTTGTTTGTTGGGTGAGAAGTCCTAAAAGGTGAGAAACATACACTCATGGCCGGTATGTACTCACACACATATGCAAGTGGCTATGGGGAAAGTCATGCCTCAGATTGGGCTTCCCACTCAACAATACCAAAGTTATACCTCATGATAAATTTAATAAGGGGCCACATAAATATGATTTTATTTTTGAGCTTCATGAGATAAGAAAAGATTTGTATGCTTGGAGCTCATGAACAAACAAGATGGCTCCATAGGTATACAAGCTATATTATACAAGGTGTCCATATAACAACAAATGAAACATAGGAAATGTTAAAAGGATTATTTCTTAGTTCATGTGAGGTCTTTAACTTAGGGAACATTTTTCCTAATGTGTCAAAGAAAAGACAAATCAAAGAATAGAAAATTTGCAACTTAGGGGATGTAGTGTGTCACATAATCCCACTAAGAGGAATGTAATATGCTAAGAGAGATCACTCTCATGAAGTAAATAATACCCAATGTCATCCACAACGTGAAAAATACATCATATGAAGCAAGAAGGTTGCAATAAGAATCAAGAAAAGAAAAATGAAAAAGAATAATGACAATGTATGCCCCCACTTTAAAGAAATTTCTAAACACCATACTGTTAGCAATTACTTTAAAGTATAAAAAAAAACACAAACAAGCATAAAGATGTGAGAGCCAACTTGGAAATCCCTATTCCAAGTCATATGTTTCTGATTAAGGCTATGTTATGTGAGAGAAAAATAAAAAGAGAGGGGTTGCCCCCAAAATGAAAACACCAAACACATAAATAATCTATGCATTTAGGGTCAATATGTTCTTTGCTACAGTATTTTTAGAGAGCTCAAAAATTTCATCATCCCCCAATTACACATAGAAATGGAAGAATGACATGAAGAGACTGAAAACAAAGGAAAAATATTGGGTTAACATGGAAGAGACAAAGGTGTCTCCACACCCTACATCATCCCCAAAAAGAAAAAACAAGAAAAAGATAAAGATGAAAATTAAAAGGTAAGAGAAAAAGAAAGCCTTTTGGGTCGATATGAAGGAGACATGAATGTCTCAATGCCTTGTGTCATCCGGGCCAAAAGGAAAACACAAGAAAAATATAAAGAGCGAAATAAATGCATAACATAGAGAAGAATGAAGGTAAAAATAGAGGAATGTCACAAATAGAGATAAAATAGAACATCACAGGAGATCATATCACACACATTCAATCACACAAAAGAAAATTAAAAATGAATGATGCAAAATAATAGTAAGGAAAATGCAAGTCGACCTATGAAAAATTCATTTGCTTCCTAATCTCAGTCTGTATAAGCGAAAGGTGAATGAAAAACCTAAGCGAAAGGTGAATGAAAAACCTTAGGGACAATGACAAATGCATTAATAGGACAAGGCTAAAAAATTCTTTCCCCCACTTAGTGCGAACCAAGAATGAGCCAAGGTATATGATGGGAAAGCTCATGGAACAACGAGAAGAGGATGGCCTACAACTATTACATGAGAAGGGGGTGAAACAAGGCTAGGAAATCACATGAGTGAATTCATTGCAATCAAAGTTAATGTTCTTAAATATTAACTGGAATACACAACACCCATTAGTACTATGTTTAAACACTCGGTGATACATGCACAATTTGGGACATTAGTATCCTTCTAGAATAGAGGAATAATCTATTCATAGGTGGCAATGTTATTAATTATTTATTCAAAAGAAATTGTAACTTTCGTTCACTTTCGAGCAATGGGTGAGGAGGTTGTAGTTTTTGTAACTTGTAAGGCCTTTTGTGCTTGCTAGATTAACCAACTTCTCTAGTTGAGGGTTGCAAAGTTGGACTTGAGGAGATCCTCTCATTTTTATGAATCATTGGTGGTTCTTTAGGAAGAAGAACATTCAAATCAGGATGAGGATCTAAGATAATCGTACCTTCACTAGGAAGCCTTAGATATTCTTCAAGGACATGTTTTTTGCAAGGGGGATCTTGATATCCTATCCCCTTTGTATTTTCCTCAGTCGGTATTTTCTCTAGAATTTGATGAATTTCATGTTCACTTGTTGTATCATAGCCTTGTTTTCTCAAGATTGTGAAGCCTTTTCCATATGTTTCTTGGAGATTGATGGGAGTGTTTGTAACCTTGTTATGGTAAGAGGGTTGAGTGTTTACTTGCCTATAGGAACTAGGTTCACCTCTTGTTGGTAACTTAGGTTCAAATTTTGTTTCAGGATGGAAGTAACCAAACATCTTAAGAGGTGGTATGGTGGGAGGTTTTGGTTCGTTCATGGATGGATAAAAGGATGTGTTAGCCTCAACATTATTAAGACAAAAATTTAAGAACCTATTCATGCTTTCATCATATTCTCCAATGATGTCAACATCATGAGGATGACATGCATTAGGAGTTGAGTGAGTATGAGTGAGTTCAATTTTATTAGGGTCATGTAAGAAAGCACAACTTGAGACATCCACTAAGGATTTTAATGACATTCAAATCTTGCTAAAACACACATCCACAATGAAAAATTTAGATTCTAAACTATGGAACAATGTTGTAAATAAAATTTTGAATTTTTTTAGCAATGCACAAGAGGAACGAATGCAACCTAAATGCAATGAATAAAATAAAACATAAATTCTACAAACCAAAATAGAATGGAAATAACATAAAATAGAAACTTAGAGTCTAAAATTTCAATGTCAAAAAATAAAATGTTGAATATGCAATGGGACTAATTTACGCAATGTGGCGATTGAGTATAGCTACTAATTTTTATGAAAATTTTCAAAAAAATTGAGTTGAATATTATGTTTTTATGTTTTTTGATGAAAATATAGATGCAAATGAATTTTTTTTGTTTATTTTTAATGAAATTAAATGCAATAATGTAAGCTAAATGAGCTTTTGAATAATACGAAAATTGAATCCCTAAATGAAAATTAAGTAATGCAAAGTCAAATGCAATGTTAATGCCAGCTAAATCTACGATGTAAATGCACTCTAAATCAGAAATATGATTCTCTAAATGCAAGTTCACCAAAATGAAATGAGGAAAATGGTGGACCTCTCTCTTAGGCTTAAAGGATTTTGGACCTAAAAGGAAACAGGTCAATTTTCTTTCTTGTTTCACTCAAGAACAAACCCTTGATATTTCAATTCAAAGGAGATTGAAATATGGAAAAGGGAATGTTATAGGGGATTTAATGATGTCAAATGAAGGGTTCACCACTAAGTGTAAACATGAAAAAGAAGATTTTTGAAAACACAATGAGATATGCAAAATGACCTAGAAAGACAAATAAAATGCAACAACAAGCAAATAAATTGAAATGTGTGCACCTCAAAGACTGAAGGAGGAAATGTGGAGATATAGATCACTAAAAAATATACTATTTATGTTGAGTGGGACTCATTTACTAATTTGGATGAATCAACCCATTTTTTGGGAAAATGTGTACAAATAGGTTTCAGCCAAAAGGCTATCCAAATCTGCAAAGATCCTGTTTAGGCCTATATAGTGAGACTCATTTGTGAATAGTGGTGAATAAATTCACTTATAATTTTCTAGAAATTTTGAAGTGGATTATATGCCTCTTAGTATGCTTTTCTCTTTTTGACAGGTTTCTGGATCCAAATTTGCAAAATTGAAGTTACAGGTCTTCTCCAAGCTTCTCCAAGGTTGAATAACAACTTTGACAACTTTTCTCCACATTTTCTCTTGAAAAATCTACAACCTAGACCTACAAATCACACTCAAGAAGAGGGAAAAATGGTTGTGGGGTTAGAGAATAGAGGTTTTCCTTGGTCAAACACCTTGATAATGAAACCTTGAAATGAAAGAAAATGTAAAGCGACAATGGTGAATGAAAAAAAGGTAATGTTGCAACTCATCAAACCCTAGCAATAAAAATTTGCAATTATGTTTGAAATGGCTACAATGGATGTGTTTCTTGACTCTCACTTGATGTTGATAAATCTTTAATGTAATGGTTGCTTGGATGATGAACTCTACATCACAATTGTTAGCACAATAAAAAACATGAAGTGATGTATTCCAAGGTAGGAGGGTCTGATGAGGGACTATCCCACCTCACAACTTAAGCAGCTAACACTCAAATCTTATAGATATGCAATGAAAGCTAACAGATATTTATGAACACCTGACACAAGATTGTATCTTGGAAAACCCCTCAAAGGGAAAAAACTAGCCTTCAAAGTTCACTCCTCATTATATTATGATCTCAAAACATAATATATATGCCACTCGAGCTCTATAAATTCTAGGTCACAATCGAGTAATTATAAACATGTCATATAATAATAATATTCCATGGACTTCTTCTCCTTCTCCACACTTTCTCTTCTATGTGATCTTACCAGATCAAAAAAATTGTCACCATGATTCATCACTTTAGTCTATCGAATTCCCTTCAATCATTTCTTTGCATAAATCTTCTATCTTCCACTTATATCCTCCACAAGCCTTCTAATCATTATCATATCGGCCTCATTACAAAAACTAGTAAGGCAATGTGTAGACTCAAATAGGTCAGCCCAAATCAATAAGCAATTATGAATGTGAATCAACCAATCTCATCCCAAACACAATAGGGACCCAAAGCAACATTTATTGAACATGAAACACCTTAAAGAATTATCCTCAAAGATCCACAACACGCTACAATCACCCTATTGGCCAAGAACATGAAAACATGAACTCCTAGAAGAAAATCACAAATCATGAGCACAATAATCAATGTGAACTAACAACACAGATAGATCACAATCTAGAAACATCCACGAACTACTGAAACATCTACAACAACTCAAATAATAGGAATCACGTCATCTTCTTTCAGGAACACCAACTAAAGCAACCAAAAAACTGTAAGAACAAAGATACTTGTAACTTGATCACACCTTCATGTGAACCTCTAAAACTTCCAGTGGATAAAATAGATATACTCGACAACAAACCCTTTAATCCATAACTTCTCAACTTCAATAAACTGGGATAGCCATCATACTGAACTTCACTATATCACTTGCAACTTTTGTAACTGAATGTTCTTTGTCCAAATGACTTGAATCTTCTAGATGCCCCTCCATCATGAAGAATGCAATCTTTGACATGATGATTGATGCTTGGAGAATGATCTTGAATGCTTGATAATATTCCCTTCAAATTCCTTAAATTATCTTTCCCAAATGCTCTTGTGAAATCAATCATCTAAAATAATTCTCTCACAAAAGTCTTAGGTGAAAATGAGTAAAACAACCTTGTATTTAAACTCAATTATACAAGAATTCCCAAAATTACAACACTACAAGTTGACATTAGATCTAGGAGAATAAAATTCCTCCGGAAATTTGATTTAAATTTAAATTTTGGTCACAGGAGATTCATTCACCCAATGTGATGAATGAGTCCCATCACACATAATGTATGGGACCAAAAATTAAAAGTGTATAAAAATGTGTGAAACCTAAATCGTGGCCAAAATTACCTAGGTGAGACTCATTTGCCGAAGGTTTCGAATGGGTCCTAGATACTAAATATACGCCACACAAGCTAGGAACACCTGAATTATGATTGGTTACTGATTGGTGTTACGATTATCCCTCTAAAGATGCAATAAATGATGCTTGTGGATGCAAAATAGGGCCAATTATAGCATAAGAAAGCTCAATTATTAATGAAATTCCTAGATTAATGTGAAAATGTTGTACAACACTTTACAACAATCCAAATAAGGTAATATTAATGCTAATTATGATTAAAATTATGGTCATTTTGATTAGTTAATTGATAAAACCCTAGAAAGGTGTGAAAGTGTGTTACAACACCTTTTCCAGGTAGCATTAAAATAAATAAGTTCATAAAGGCCCAAGACCTAATGTAAATGCGTTATCCACATTAAAACACTAAATCAAGGAAACATTAAGCCAAAATATGCAAAGAGAACCCAAATGAGTGTGAGAAAGCTAAAGGACCCTTTTTTCAATACTACATGTGGTATATTAAGGCTTCTAATTTTTGAAGATATTATCTTCATTAGGAAAAAAAGTTAGGAGTAAGAATTCTAGATCCTTTTCTTTAGGGGTTTGTAACCCAAGATCTCAAGGGTGCATTTTTTTCCTAACGCCACCTCTGTTGTTGCTTACCTTGTACGTGTTTCTCTTAGAAATGCTCTACCTTTTTTTGACTCACCAGCGATGTTAGTTTTCTTTTTATTTTTTCCTTTGATAGGGTTTCAATCCTTACCTAGGGAAGTAGACAAATATTAAAAAATAAAAATTAGATGGGTATGTGTAGGATCATGATGGGCCAAAAAGTGGTGATATGTAAGTGATATGATGGCCCATGTGGCTGACAATCTTTTTTTTACCAAAAAATTGATGAAACAAAGAGGGTTTTTAAAAGAGATTATCATCTTTCCACCCATATAAATTATGCTTTACTTTTAATTTAATAAGTAATTATTATTAATTTTCTATTTAAATTATGACAAAATTCCTTATTGATAGGCTGATTGAAAAACATTTATAGCTTTCAAATGGTATCATATTTTTTGAATCCGAAATGTGCATCACATTCTATGCTTCACATCCTATAAGATTTTCTTTTTTAAAAGATGAATTTCATGAATTTTTTACCAAGTTAAAGTGGTTAGATATACGAGTTTTTATATTTTTTAAAATTTCTAATAAAAAATTCATAATTAATTATTTACTTGGAATTTTTCTTTTTTTAAAATATGCATCACATCGGGACATGAGTCCTCTACTTATATCTAAAATATTATAAAACATAATTATTATTTTATTGTGGTTAGGGTGGTCAAACATACACCTACTTATTCTTTTTTCCTTGAAATTTAAGTACTACTACATTGAAATTTCAAATTTTCACCAAATAGTTTTTTTTTTGAAAAAACATAAACCTAGTAGTTTAGAAACTACATTCAATTTTCTACAGATTATATTCTTACATAATTTTTTAAATAATATAGATTACTTATGGGTATGTGTAGGATCATGATGTGTCAAAAAGTTGCAATATGTAAGTGATATGATGGCCCATGTGGTTGACGAGATTTTTTTTACCCAAAATTGATGAAACAAAACAGGTTTTTAAAAGAGATTCCTAGCTTTCCACCCATATAAATTATTCTTTACTTTGAATTTAATAAATAATTATTATTAATTTTCTATTTAAATTATGACAAAAGTCTCGATTGATAGGCTGGCTGAAAAAAATCTATAGCTTTCAAACGGTCTCATATTTTTTGAATCCAAAACATGCGTGACAGTCTATGCTTCACATAATATATTTTTTTTAAGCAAAAAGATTAATTTCACAAAAATTTTGGCTAGGTTAAGGTGGTTGGATATACGAGTTTTTATTTTTTTTAATAGTTTTAATAAAAAATTCATAATTAATTATTTACTTGGAAAAAAATTACAAAAAATATGCATCACATCGGGGCATGAGTCCTCTACTTATATATAAATTATAATAAAAAAATATTATCATTTTATTGTGGTTAGGGTGGTCAGACAGACACCTACTTCTTATTTTTTCCTTGAAATTTAAGTACTACTGCATTGAAATTTCAAATTTTCACCAAATAGATTTTTTTTGAAAAAACATAAACCTAGTAGTTTAGAAAGTACATTCAATTTGCTACAGATTCTATTCTTACATATTTTTGAAATAATATAGATTACTTATGGGTATTCATAGGATCATGACAGGCCAAAAAGTGGCAATATGTAAGTGATATGATGGCCCATGTGGTTGACAACTTTTTTTTACCCCAAAATTGATGAAACGAAAAGGGTTTTTAGAGGAGATTCTCAAATTTCCACCAATATAAATTATTCTTTAGCTTTCAAATGGTATCACATTTTTTGAATCTGAAACATGTTTCACATTCTATGCTTCGTATACTATAGGATTAAAAAATAATAATTGAATTTCATGAATTTTTGACCAAGTTAAGGTCATCAGACATACAAGTTTTTTATATTTTTTAAAAGTTGTAATAAAAAAATCATGATTAAATATTTCCTTGGAAAAAAATATAAAAAAATATGCATCACATCGGGACATGAGTCATTTACTTATATCTAAAATATTTTTAAAAAATATTATCATTTTATTGTTGTTAGGGTGGTCGGACAAACACCTACTTCTTATTTCTTCCCTGAAATTTAAGTATTACTGCATTGAAATTTCAGTTTTAACCTAATAGAATTTTTTAAGAAAAATAAACCTAGTATTTTAGAAACTACATTCAATTTTCTACAAATTCTATTCTTACATATTTTTGAAATAATATAAATAACTTATTCAATTTTTTACGTCATGTTGCCTAACTTTGATTTTCTAAATTTTGATCACCACTTAAGGGCCTACTTTTTCCATGCTGGTCTGCACATACCCTTATTCAAATTTTTATGTTAAGTTTCCTAGCTCTGGTTTTTCTAAATTTTATTTCCAATTAAGGGCCTATTTTTTCCATGATGATCGTGCACATACCCAGATGAAAGGATCAATGATATTAGTTTACTACAAAATCCCTTCCTTCCTTTGGTTGAGGAGAGTCTCAAATCATCTTACCATGGGGTTTGATTATTTCTATTAATCCAAATAGAAGGGGTGGTTCAAAGCAATTTGTAATCATTTTTCATAGAAATATCCTCAGATAGGTTTTTAGAAGACCTATAGTATTAACCAGTGTACAATGAAAGTCAATTAGTAGATAAGTCATCTAAAGGGGGCAGGGTTGAAGTCAAAGTGGTGGCATTCTAGGGGGGAGCCACATTAGAAGGAAAAGAATGAAGGATGGGTGGAGGGGGATGGGGGAAGTGGGGGTGGTCTAAGGGATTTTGCATAGCAGAGGATACCACCAAATCAATAAGGAGATCTAAGCCAATAAGATGTGGATTTTGAAACAACAAAGTTAGAAATAGGGACCTAGGGGATTATACCAACATTTGTCTTGTATTTGTTACTCAGGTGTTAAAAAATCTCACAAATTTGATAGAAAACTCTTTCTTTTCATATATGATAGGTTGTGAAAAACTATCAAAACTAGAATTTAGAGTTATATTAGAAAGGATAATAGAGTTCATTTCCATATTCACATACATTGTTACAAAGATAAGGTGGGATTTCTTAAATGTTACTTTATCAAGTACACTAAGTTTTCCAAATGATTTTCCAATGCTTTCGAATACCTTGTAGTTCCAAAATTGCAGAGGTAGGTTAGGAACATGGATTTGAGTAGGGGTGAAAGCCCCAAGATCTATGGTAGTACTAAACCCTAGCTTCCTTTTGCATAGTATGAGGGTGTTTTTCAATCTTTTTTCTAGAGCCCAATGACCACTTGCATGTGTCTAGACAAGATTTTCATTTGTTGAAAACTTAAACAAGAGGAGGACATGAACCATTGCACTAATAGGAACATTTCCCTTTAGTTTTTAGTTATTAAAGGTCTAGTTATGAAATTGGTCCACATTTGGTTAGAAGGAAAGGATTTAACCTACCAAGTAGTTTTCCATTTGGAGCAACATAGCACTAAGAACTTCATATAACATATCTATAGAACATCTGTCGACCATGAAAAAATTATAGGGAATGGACCACTAGTTAGACCATGGGATGCACTAACAAATAACCTTTTCAACAAAGAAATTAGGGCCTTATGTCTCCAAAAAAGGGGCAGAAGCATAATTCCTTTAGATATTTTCATAGGGTGAGATGAGTGGGAAGACTACCACCTACATTCCTAGAAAGTGACCATTAAAAAGGAACCCCATAACAAGAAAACCCTACAAGCATAGACAAAGAAAAAGAGGAAAAAAAGAGGATAATAAATAATGTGGATGAACCAAGCATGAAAAGAAGAGGATACCTTCAAAAAACTTCACCTCACAAAAAATAAAGAAGCATGTGAACTAGAGGCATGTGAAGTAGAAACATGGGGACTAGTAAATAACAACACTTGAACTAGATGAGAAATTTTAAAACCTTGCTCCACTCCTACTTCAAAGTAAGATTTATTTTTAAGAAACAATAAAGGTATCAAAAAATAATTCATTAGCTAAAATACCAATTTGATTCATATATTATATAATGTGTTAAAGGAATTAAATTCTAAGAATAAATTGAGCTTTTAATTTTCAATATTAATAGTGAAGATGATGATCTAAAGAATGAGTTTTTAAATAATATTATATTATCAATTTTAATAAGGCACTTGATTTAGAAATATGGAAATTTATGTACTTTTACATTAAAAGGCATAAATACAATGATGGCAAGGGATGAAATGTAAAAGTGTTCATGTGGTAATAAAAATTAATAAAGAAAAAATATATCAAAACTAACATTTAAAAAAAGAAGGATGATGTAGAAATTTTTAATAACTTTAATAAATTATGAATTTTCATACATGATTATTAATATGTTAATAAAGGACTAAATATGATGTATTTTTAATATATTTTTTAAATTAAAAGTACAAAATTAGCGACTAAAAAATTTAATTTATCATAAATTATCAATAGCATTTTCTATATTGTTATAATGTATACATATATTTATTTTAATAAAAATGTAAAATATTTAGTATTAAATAATATTTTTATATTTAATCCATTGTTAGGTTTACACATGTGGTTTTTTAGGAAATTTATATTAAAACTATTTTTAATCTAGTATGTACATATAATATTGGTTATTAGTTCTTAAAAATATAATTAAGATTATATTCATTTTTCATGATCTTTGTGTATTGAACATAAATTGAACAAACATATAATATATTAAATATATTAATATATATGAGACTATTGTATTTACAAAATGATTAAAAATGTTTCCTTGTACTAAATAATTTTAAAAAGATGATTTCATTAGTGACTAGACAAGCCACAAGGAACCTTGTAATTTTTTCATTTTTCATGATCTTCGTGTATTGAACATAAATTGAACAAACATATAATATATTAAATATATTAATATATATGAGACTATTGTATTTAAAAAATGATTAAAAATATTTCCTTGTACTAAATTTTAAAAAAAAATTGATTTCATTAGTGACTAGACAAGCCACAAGGAACCCTATAAATTTCCATGCCCTTGTGACATTATACAACCCTAAAAATGACCAAATGTAAGTCAGTATTGCACTATGCATAATTTTTAATGAATAAAGCTAGCTATAAGTGTCACCTAATATCAATGAAAATATAATGAAATTGCGGTGATATGTATTTAGTAGGTTAATTTTTTTTTTGGAAACCAACCATTAAATCTTCTTCTCTATTTAATAAATCTAATGTATTTTGATACATTTAAGCATCTCTTAACATTTAGTATGATAAAATATTATTGTTGATAGGATACTTCATATTTATTTTTATTGGATATTATTTATGATATTACTTATCAGATCGATGACATGAGTAGGTATTACAATTGCATTAATTAGTCTAAGAAGTATTTTGTTATACTTTTTCTAAGAAACAAATGTGGAAACCAATTAGAAAATAGAGGTGGATAAGATTAATTGAATAAAAAATGAGATTTAAAAACTTAAGATGCCTCATATTGCTAAATCCATCAGATTAGTAGATTGTATATTTGTATTAATCATTATGTGAGTGTGAATTTTTTTCAGTTAATGTTTATTTAAATAAAAGAGCATGTAAACTAATTGTATAGTGGATGTGGATAAATGTATTTGAATTAAACTTTTTCTTAAGAAGCTAAACAAGAAAAATATCCTTCTTGATAGAGATGCTTGTGTGCTACATGCACATCATAAACCATACGACACAAAATATGAAGCTTGTATGGCTATTTATTTCAATTCAAATATCCTTCATAATATGTTCCTTATTGAATGTCTTCTCCTTAGTTTTTTGGAGTTAATAAAAAATCAAAAACCAATACCTCTTCATAAAAAAGATAATATACATTTCCCATTGACAATTTGTTTTAATATATATTTAATATTTTTATTTTTTATCATTGTGATGTCTAGCAAGTAGTTGATCATATTGTGAATTATCATTCTACAAACCCAACTATGTCCCTTTATGAAATATAATCATGATTGAGAGGAATTGGGTAATTCATACTTTTTTTTTACCATATATATAAGGCCATCTAGTAAAATTAAAATATGTAATCCTTAGAAAAATTATTATAGAAAGAGATAAAGATAGAAAAAAATTAAATAAAAAGATTAATAGAAAGAATAGGATAAAAATAACCTAGAAATAATTATTCATTTAATTCTTAGGATAGAAAATAATGAAGAAAGTTATGTAATGTGGAAGAAGACATGAGACCCTTATATACATATGTAATGCTCCGCCAAGTAACCCTAAAGGAAGTTGTAATTAACGACTTAAGTGAATCAATTTTTTTTTTTTAAAGTGTAATAACATACACATTCACTTACTAATTAACAACAACCTCTAAGGCTACAAGGTTAGGATTACTTAAACCCACACATACATCTTACATAGACCATAGCAATAAATACTTTATAAAATAAACATCATACATCATAAGAATACCACATAACATAACAAGATGAACATCCAAGATACAATCTCATAAACATTAACTTAATCCAATAGTTACATCCCTCATTCCCAGAATGAGACAATAGTAGAAAAGTATAACAATTACATAATCTCACCTCATAAACATAAGAGGGATAAAATAACTTATAGAATCTGAAATATTACAATGCAAAAAAATACAATAAGAACCATAAGTTGTCCATCTGGATGTCTCGCCTCCATGAACTAAAGATCAAGGGGGACCCAACGGTTTTGGTGCATGTTCCACCCAACCATGTGGTACCGAAGGCCCACCCCCCATGCTAGGAGATAGTAACCACATAACATAGACAAAGATCTACAATCACTAACCAAAGGCAGACTCATACTGACATAACCAAACAAATGAACCAAATGAGTACAACTCAGGTACAATACTAACATCACTGACATAGGTCATATTGCTTCCAGACATAAAATCGACCAAGTATGTTCAGAGAACAATACACGTATGCAAATACCAATCACCAAGGGAAACACAAGTGCACACAAATTAGAAAACATAACCACTCCAACTCTAGGAGGATACAAATAACAAAACACACTCCAAACATCTTGGAGGCAACAACACATAGTCCACTCCTTTCACAGGAGGTACAAAACATCCTCGTTCATGAAAATCGGGTAAAAATGAAAAGACGCCATGCACTACCCAAGGGAAAACAATTGGATAGCATAAAGATTCAACAACCCTTATCCTCTAAGCTCTTCTGGAAGACTTATAATTTAGGACTAACACTAAATCTCAAAACCCACAATGCAACTTGACGACATAGCAATAAAAGCATTCAAGTTATTAATCAAATATAATATTTGGATTTCCTAAATCCATATTAATTCAATAGGTAATGTCAACAAGGTCAAAGACACACTTATAGGGTTAACTCAAATAATCATATACTCATATTTCTATTTCCATTATAAAAAATCTTAAACAATTTGAACTTACATCCCCTTACGAAATACAAAGAACTATAACATTTAAGGCAATCACAAGAGCATAACTATTTTTGGATATTCTATATACATATCTCTTTCATATTTCATTCACAATAAATTAATTGCTCTAATTGAAATAAAATAAATTAAAATAACTATTTGCCTCTTTAATAAAACAACTTCTTAATTTACCTTTAAATCGACACAAACCCATGCATGTAAACTCTTTCCATTTCTTAACCAAATATTACATCTCATTCAATTTTCTATTAAAACATTCAATCTCTTTAATATCATAAAATATTGTTTCTCTATCCATTTTCCATATACACTAATCAAACCATTTTTAAATCTCTATTCAATAATATATTGCAGGCACCTTATTAAAAGGAAAAACGATAATGAATTTACACTTAACATATTTATATATGCTCCATATTATATAAACACAAAATATATATATTAATGAATTTAATTATATATATCCTTTAATACTCCAATCACAACGATTATATTGCTCTATGAAAATAAATAAAACATAATAAATATTTTCCTTTTCAAATATATTCATTTCCTAGATTTACTTCCAATACAACATAAACTATTGCCATTACTATATTCTATTTCTATCCAAAACCTATATCTTTTCAATTCTCTATGTAAAACATGCCATTTTATCAAGCTATAAAAATAACTCTTGGCTTTTCTATTTAACCATGCATTCATATTCTTTCCAATTAAATCTCATTAATTAAACAAACGTTCAAATATACATAATTCTACAACTCTTCAATATATTTAAATATTATTTTTCTTAACAATTCGACCATGCATTCAAAACCAACACAAGTACACATCTAATTGAATTTCTTTCTTTTTCTAGCTAACTCATATAATTCAATCAATTTTCTATCTAAACATGAAATTTATAAAATATCTCTTTCCTTATCTTTAAAATCTCTATTCACAATAATATAAAACTTTTTCTCTTTCAACTTAATTGAAATAATTAAACAAGTATCTTCAATCTACAAATACAAGAAATACTAATTTAAACAATTTAAATCAATTTCAATGTTTACTTCTAAAACTAACATCAGTTCTTTATTAACTAGATTCCTTTCGTTTTCCAACTAACTCAAATAATTGAATTATTTAATATAAAATACCCTTTTCCTATTAAACTGAATTATGCATACTAATCAGTTCTAATAAAAATATTTCTTTCAGATACACAACTAACTCTTCTAATTTCTACAATTCATTACGTAATTCATTATATTGATAAAACTGAATTAAGAATTCATCTTTTCATATAGGGGAGAAATTACACTAATATTTAATTCTCTAATTGCTCTTAACAAAATAAGTATTTTCAACTATAACTCAAAACATTTCGCTTTAAATTAAATAACCAATTGCCCTTGCAAATTAAATCATTATAAAATTAATCAAATTAACATTTGGTCTCTTCCATAACTTATTGTGTTAAAATAAGATCAATATTTAGACTATAACCCAATATCAAATATATATTTTTCCAATTAAATCAAATTAATAATTGGACCTTTTACACATGAATTTAAATTTCACAATTAAATCTTCAATTATGCATTCTTTAAATCAGATATTTAACTCCTTCAATTAATCTTTAACATGCCATTTTAGAATAAACAATAATTCCCCCATACGTTTATAATTTTATTTCCACTAATCTAATATACAAATTTTATTTAAAATAATATAAATAAATATAATACTTTAATATTATAAATTATAATATAAAATATTATTAAATAATATTTTAATATTATAATAACAATACATAAAATATTAATATTTATAAATATCAATTTATTATTATTTTATTATCAAAGCAGCCACGGGAAAATAACTTAATAGCAGTCTCGTGTTTCAAACATAACGCAAAAACTACGATCTGGGTATTTGCGATGTTTTTACAAGTATAGGAAAATTCCAGGGTAAAGAAACCCTTTAAATTTCCTTACAACCCAGTTTGTGTAAGTGGAGTTATACGCAACGCAACCAGACCATTTTACCATGAAAAATATAACTACCCTACGGATTTTAAAATCCGATTTTTAATAATAAATAGAGGGTTTCGTTTTCTAAAAAAATTCTAAAACATTGCTCAATCTCTATGTTTGAATCCAAAACAAAATAATCGATTTCCTGAAAAAAATTAAATTCAACTGAGGTTTTCACAATTTTCACTCAAGAATTTTCACAAAACAAAAGCTGCAAATTTATTTGATTTCTTTCTTCTAACAACAAATTTATTTTCTAAAATAGATTTAACAAACAAATCTTTAATCACTACTATTTTGAAAATAGTCAAGAACAATAAAACACAAAGAGAAAAACCTGGATCAAGAAGCTGCAGGAAAAGATTAATTTCTGATGCAAGCCTCCTCCAACGAATCCAATCCAAAACCCAACAAATGCAAACAATCTTTCCTCCAATCAATTCTACAATCAAACTTTTTTCAAAACCCTTCTTGATGCAAATTTTCCAAAATTTCTTCTCTGCTGTAAAAATGAATTTTCCTAAAGACTTTTTCTGCTCTAAAATTAAAACATGTATTCTTCATAAATCAAAAATACCTGATATAACCCTAATTCACATTGCATGCAAATTAGATATTAATTTCAATTTCAATTTTTGAAAGCCCACTTTCAATTTAAAATGCAATTTCAAATAATAAATTAATTTTCAAAGTTGAAACTCATTTTCAAAATAAACATTTAATTACAATTTCTAATTTAATTCCCACACGTTGAAATTAAATTTCAAAATTAATTTTAATTCTTTTATTTCCTTTCATTTTCTTGCATCACGTTTAATTAATTAATTTAACTATTTAATCACTAAATTCAACCCCCTTGGATTAAATTTAATTGATTAAATAAATTAAATATAATTAATTAATTTTAAATATAAACTTTTATCCACATTGCATTATTTAAATTAAACAATCATCTACATGATTTAAATGCAATTATTCTAAATATCTATTTCCAAATCAAGAATCCTTCATAATTAAATAACATTAAACCAAGACCGACAATGACTTGACACACACGACTGACAACACACTAAGGCTAGGGTGTAAACTTGACACATGTTACCTAGCTACTATCTCCCGTTCAACTTAACCGTTGGATCGACATACTCAAACCTGTGAACCCAGGTGGAGTCGATGTCATGTACCTGCAATCTTGCAACCAAGTAAACAACATCATACAATATATCCAGCATATAATACACACCGTGAAGAAGGAATTACGGATTCGCAGGGTGCTCACAAGCGAGTGATGCGAACCCGTCCTCTTCCCCCATACACTCATTAAAACTGACACTTTCATCATAATCCAATAATCTCATAATAACATCTCATGTTACCTTTACAACATCATTAATCCATTAAAGCATGAGAAACACTAATTAGGTCAACACATCACACAATAATAGTTATCGCTCAATAGTAATGAACAAAACATCATAACAAAATGTATCCAGTATCAAAGTAACTGCAACCAAACATAGCATAAAGCAAACCAAACAAGAAGCAAAATAGAGGGGTATTACAACATATACATATAAAATAGATGAAAAGGGAAAGGAATTTTTTCTAGTTGATTGGACCATAGAATATAGATATAAAATAAATTAATTTGTTCTAAATGGTCTGAAGAAAAAATAGGGATAAAATATTCTAGGTTTCCATGTGTATCTATTTTATTTTTCTAAGATGTTCACATAATATTGGAAATATCTCAAACAAAGTTGAAGCAATGAAATTTTATATTCAGGATAGGAATTTTTATCTTTTGTATTACATCCCAAACTTGAAATTTTTCTTAAAATTATAATTCAACAATAATTATATTATGTTTTTTAGTTGCTTAGACTATGATCCATGTAAATTATAAAGAATATATTTTTATAGTGATGCAGTTAAAAATAGGGAATTTTATACTCTACATATTTTTAGATTATATGGGAAAAACAGGTTTTGAAGGGACCCAAAACCCTTTACATCACATTACATAAAAATTATTCTATGAAAGAGAATACTCAATAAAGCATAAGCAACAACCAATAGACAAAAACAACTGAACAATACAAAAGAAAAAATCCAAAAAGTAGCACATAGGCACATAAATCACTTCATATTATTCAGGGTCTTGACAACCTCAATCTCTTGATTATAGTGTAGGTCAACCATATTTGTCAAGTCTTGTTTTTCTGCTTCAAATTCCTTCCTTAGGCTCCCCCTTGTTCTATTTCTCAGGACTTTAGCCTCCTCTTTGATGTTCTTCTTACCCTTCCCCTTGGAAGTTTGATCCTTCTCAAGTATGTCTACAAAGTGCATTTGATCCTCATGGAGCTGATTGATTTTGCAAAAGAGAACCTTGAGAGAGTTTGCACTACTCTTGATAGAGTTATGAGTAATATGCAAAAGATTTTTTATGTCATCTTTTTTTTCCTTGATCTTTTCTTCCATTACACCAAGGTAAATTTCACACTAGGATTTAGAAAATGAGCTTTCCAAATCCACCAACCGCTCAATTAGAAAGCTCAAGGAGGAACCCTTTAGTTGGTTAGATATGTTCTCATTTAGGCCCTTGATTCTAATGATGACCTTGTTGAATTCCTACAACACCCATTTAGCAAGTTTAAAGGTCCAAGTAGCTCCAAACCTAGCCATGTCCAACAACTCATACATGGTAGTGTTTCATAGAGCACCTTTTATTTTTGAAAATCTATGGTATGTCTTGCCCTATCATTGTTCTATTGTTTTGAGCTTGGGGTTAAGCCTTAGGATTTTAGGTTATTAACCCTTCTTTCAAAATTTGTATTCACACCAACATTGAGCATTATAATCCTTTGTTGACCTGTGTACCTAGTTATTGGTCACTTAAGTTGCATCTTGAGTCATTAGAATCATTCCCCATACCATTTCCTTGGGTTAGCTTTGTCGTTCATCATCTATAAAGTACTTATATTAAATTTTCCATGGTCGGGCTAAATAATTTTATGTTTAAGGACATATGTCTTAAGTCTCCCCTTCTTGAGGGTCAAATCTCGTTGACCTAGTGTTGGCCCCATTCTCAAAAGCTAGCTATTCTGGCATGTGCAGAAAGGAAGGTTTATGATGGTTGTTTGATTGTTGAGAAAGGATCTTGATAGTTCCCTATGTGCTCGTTCGACTTTGTTTCTCAATATTTTATTCACACAGGCCGGTGGGCTCAAGCCACATGTCTTGTGGGCCTGATTCCTTTATTAAAGAATGCAGGTGGTACCAAAAGAGATCAATGGTGTTTGATAGATCATGTGGTGGAATCTCAACCATTCCCTACATGCATGTTGGTGTTTATTATTCATTAAAATAATCTCATTGGATGCATTTGGTCGTCGTGCGTCTGGTCTAAATGTGGGCCCAGTATTACCAAGCAAAGCTAAAGAAGAATATCCATGGTCGATAGTGGGTGGCGTGGGTCAATCTTGATGAATCCTCACTATCCCATGTAGGTCCCTGCTTCATTGAAAATTTCTTAATGGGGCAGTGGGTGAATGCCACTTGGAACAACCCAGAGGATGTGGAAGATTTTGAGAAAAGGGGATTCACATGGGATTTGAAGATAAAGGAATAAGGATGTGCTACTAATAAATATATGGGGTCCAAACATGTTTTAAGATCTTTCAATTTGGACCATCATGGTGTAGAATAAATAAGGTTGTAGTAAATTGGTTACAAATAAGGTGTGAAGCCATGATATTTAATCTCAACCCTTCCTCGTCCCCCTGTTGATTAAAGATGTGCATGGTTTAAGAACCATAGGGGTGACAGGAATGTGACACATGGTTGTGGGCTGCATCAACAAAGGATTAGTGGGGCCCGTGACACATTAGAAAGTGGTTCCATGTAGCTCAATGGAATTTAATAAATATTGCAGCTACTTACAGTTATTTTTTTAAAGTCAAGATGATTAGATCAGGATCATTCATCAATTAATTTGTCCATTTGATCAATGACTAACATTCAAAACTTAGCTTGAGGGTAAGTGATTCATTCTGGTTCATGCAAGTGAGCCATAATAAAGAAAAGGACATCGAGCAACCAAGGTAGAATATTGCATAGCTATTAAAACATGTCTTAAAGGCACAAATGGACATTCTGAAGGAAATTCTACACACTTTGAGAGCTTGTGCTATGGTTTTCAAGCTTCTTAAATGATAAGGCTAGGGTTATCAACTTGCAAAAGAACCAGTAGGTTAATTACTGTCACCTCATCAGAATTGTTGATAAAAAAATTTTTCCCAAGCCTCTGAGTCAATTAGAATTTTTATTGGTTCTAAATTTTAAGGTTTGACATTCATTAAGAAGAACTGGTTAGTCTTGCATTATCATAATTAGTATCAAACCCTTATATAACCAAAAAAAATTGTTCCAAGAAACCAAAAACCCTGTTGTGTACTGTCTTTTTGTGATGGCTCCCAAAGTAGAGTCAAATGAATCCTCATGTAAAGGAGAGAATTATGTATCCAAAAGGCCTTTGAATAAAGAACTTACAAACCAATTGCCACCCTCAACTAGTGAAAAGCCTAAGGGTCAGATACTTCTTTGAGGTCCCCAAGTAGTTGAAGGTTTCATTGACAAGAATAATTCTATAAGGGATGCCCAGGTTTAGAAATATAAACCTGGTTATTCCACTAGGTAACCCTTGGAATTGTGATATGGGAAAGCTGACTATCCCAAATGTCTATATGGATGTTAACTTTCTCAAATTAGTAGCCAAAAATTATGACCCAATCACATAAGCAATAAGGACATATGATGGGAAAGAAATGGTTAAAAATACCAAGGGAAAATTTTCTCTTGTATTCAGACTCACTAAGTGGAATGATGAAATGCGTAAAATTAATGAGACCCTCCTCAAGTAGGAATATGATAAGAATAAAATTGGGTTCAAAGTTCATGTCCTGCCAAGGTACCTAGGTGAAATTGGGGGCCGAAGGACTAAAATAGGGCAACATGATAAAGATCCTTTCCCTATCAATTATTTTATTTCCTACTTCCAAAGAACCTTCTACTCCATTTGTCAAATAATTGGTTATGATCCTATCATGGGAATTCCTATGGCATGGTTCTACATGGCAGGACATATTCAACACCCCCAATATTGTACTATATATGACTATGGATGGTTTCTTACAAAAAATATTCATGAGGGTTTGATCAGATTAAAGAAAGGGGAAAATGGAGTAAATTTTAGGTGGTATTCATTATTGATGCATATATTTTATTCAACCTAGTGCACCCTAAATTGCACAAAATATGGTTTTAGATAGGAAAGAGGATTATTTTGAGTTGCCCATGGAATTTTGGACAACTATCCTAGACAAGGATGATAGGACATGTGATTTTGTGACATTTCAAAATTTGGTTTTTGTAGAATTGAAGAGAGCACTGGTTGTGCATGTTCCTATAATTCCCAAGGCCCTACATGATTTTTTGAGACCCAAAGAAAGCAAGCTTGAGCTTTGAGTTGATCACAATTGGGAAGATGATATCACATACCCTGATTTCATTGTTTTAAGAGTGTATGGTTTTGTTGTTTCACCCCACTTGCTACCAAGATATGTAGCATAAAGAATTAGTTTCCTTGAGGTAATATGGCAACTTGGAAGTGTGGAAAATAAGCATCTATTGGACCAAGGAAAAGGAACATTATTCCTTTGTATACATGTTTTTCTAATTTTGTGATGATAGAAGGAGGCTAGAATAAAATAATTGATATTCTTAAGGCCTATCGAATGCAAAGAGCGTTAGAGAGGATCAAATATGGGCCTGAAGGCTTCATGGCCTTGTTGAAAGAAAGAAACAAAAGATACAAATTTTTGCACATCTTTCAATTCCCAGAGGATGTGATAAGAAATGTGTTTGATCCTCTAGAACAAGAATGAAGAAAGGAAAAATAGATTGCTTTCAACAAGATGCTGAGGAAAATAAAGAAGGAAAATTTTGATTTTAATATTCTTTGAGAGGCTAAAAATGTTATACAAAAGGTGCTACATGTCTCCTAGAATTTTGAGATAATAGTGGGCCACCTTGAAGGTGAGGGAATAATTAAGAATAAGGAGAAAGTTCCCACTGAAAAAGAACATGGTAAAGGTGAGATCCTTAGTATTGAAGTGAAGATTGCACCTCAAGCCCCTGATGAACCAAAAATAAAGTTCTTTGTGAGGAAAAGGAGTAAGGAAAAGAAAGATGATGTGGTTCCTTCTCTCTCTCAACAAGAGGAGAAAAGACCCCCTTCTTCTATGTCACAAATTCCACTGCCATATCTTTCAAGGCCATCAAGGCTTGAAATTAGTGGTACTGATACTCCACCATCAAGTACATCACCACCAAAGGATTCCTCATTGAAGAAGAAAAAGGTTGAAGGAATAGCATTGGTGAATTATGCTGATAAAGATTCTGATGATGATATTTGCGTGTCAAAACAAGAAATATATGAAGGAATTCCCACTGTGCCAGTAGTGGGGGCTGCACAACAACTCAGATTGAGGATAAGTAAATTTTACCTCACTAGGCTAAATTTAAAATAAGATATGTACATGGAGGGATGCACAAATTTTTTAGATGATGATTCATTTGTAAAGACTAGGGCTTTTCTTGATTTTTCGTATAGGGCTAAAAGAGATGAATATGGCATTAGCATGTCCATAGAAGGAAGTCTCCATCCTGAATCACTTGAGGCTACCATTCAAGGAATATTTTTGAATGAAATGAACTCTAAGTTCCAAAAAATGACCTTGAAGGAAGGTCGAGAATTGGTCGGGAATAGTGGTATTTTTTTGCTTTGAGAATGGGATTTTTCTTATGCTATGGCTTTTCATACAATAAAGAGATGTGATAGACCCCTATACAATTTAGAGGAAGAGGTTGTGATCACATTGTAGGGATCTTATTCTAGTAAACAATGGGATGCATTGGTAGTTTTCTCTTTGGCCCCAACTACAAGGAAGCCTGATATTGTTGAGCCAAAACCTAATTATCAAGGGGGGGCACATAATAAAAAGGGTTGCAGATACATTAGCTCTAGAAGTAGCCAATATGTTTATGCATGTTGCAAAATTTACAAGGGCTATAGTGGAATCAATTACAATAGAAAAGGATAAGCTCGGGATAGAAATCAATAATTTGTTGGTTCAATATGGAAAGGTTGAACAACACAATATGTAGCTGCAAAAAAAGATTTCATTATTAGAGGAGAAAATACAAAATTTACAACTACAAAAGCATCAACATGCTAGTGTTGACTCCACTACTACTTATTAAAAAAGTTTCACCCACTAAGTTTACCACTGAAATAAGTTCCTCATAGGCTATTGTTCCATATAACATGGGAAGTGCACCCATTTCAATAATAGGGCCTAGTACATCAAAAATGTGATAGGTACAAGGAGACATTAATAGAGAGGAATTAATTAAACAACTGAATGAATATAAAGGAAATGTGATAATCGAGATAAGGAGATTTTCAATACTAATATGAGGATTATCATTATAGTGTTGGAGCACTTGAATAGAGGGGTAAAAAATAGATTGAATAGTATTCAACACAACTATTCATCAATGGTGGTTGCACTACATAATTTTGATAATGAAAATGAAAGAGAAATTTCACTTGTAGAAAAATGGATCCCTAGGATGAAGGAATTGAGGTTGATGTCAATTGGAGCTAAGCATGATGCTAACACCCCTAAGAATTTCAAGCCCACTAATAATCTTGTATGCAAAATTGAAGGGTACAGGGGAATACTAAACCTTTGGATATCAAGATAAGGGATCTAGTCAAATCATTTCATGACTCAAACCATGTTCTTCTTCCATCTATTTTAAAGAATGACGATAGTATAAAAACCCTCGAAGATGGAGAGAAGAAATTAATACAAAAAAAATTGATTACGAAGTTGCAATTTGTCAAAAGGTTGACATGGGAAAATTAAAGATCAATATAGATATGTTGGTTCATGTTGAAGTTGTCTTGTTAGAATTTGATAGAGAGGCTAGCCAGATTGTTACTTATTATGTGCCTTACAAAGAAAGACTAGATGAAGTCATAAATTTTGATTGGCCTTTTGATGAGAAATTTAGGGAATGGATACATAGATATTTGGAGGGGGGCATGGATTAGCATGAAAAGGCAAGGTGGTGATTTTAAATTTTTATTTTGAACTCTACTATCATGATGAATAATGGATAGGTTAAAATGCACCACATAGCCTAGATTTAGTACAGATTAGACTTTTTCTAAAGTATTGAAAATAGAGTGCATATTCTATAAATTGAATTGATGACAAGGCAATAGACGTGGACATTCTCTTTATCCTTTCCTTTCTTTTCTTTCTTTTCTTTTGCACTTTGTATGCATGGGAACAAGTTGTGAGGAAACTGTTTGAAGATATGTTTTGGAAGGTGGGGTGAGACCTCCAACAAAAAATGAAGATTATTATTTTTAACATGTGCCTTTTGGAAGGCGTAGTGTTCTGCATCGACTAATGGAGGCTCTTTTTTTGATGATGAATATTCCATTAGTTAAAATGTGATAGGTGTACTTCTAGGGCTGAAGCTTATTTTTCTCCCTTGTTCTTATAAAAGGGAATTTGGGCCAGTTCTACATGTCTCTTGTTAAATTCTAGATCTGAGTTATAAAAATTAGAATACAAAGATAACATATATGAAGTTTATATCTTAATTTTAGAGTCTAGCACATAAATTTTGTTAATTGTATGGTTTCAGAGCATATTTTAAACAATAATGAGTATCTCATGAGTCCATTGTCTCTCTTTTTTTATGTTCTATGTGAATTATTAATAAAAATATTGATCAAAGGTTATTTCATTAATATTCATCATAATTATACTTTGATGTAGGTTCTAACTTAGGCTCTGATTCAATGGATTAGTTAAAATGCTTCAATTAAATAATGAATTCATATACATGTCTAGTGGGTTTGATAAGACTTCATAGAGTCTAAGTATTGATATGTGAGTTGCAAGATAGTCTCACGTAGATCATGAATGTTTAGAATTAAATTCACCTTATAGTTCAATTTTTTCCATTCTGACTCCTTACCCAAAGATATGGCACTCATCGTGAGTTTCATTTGTATTTCTTATTGTTCTGGTTACCCAATTTGAGAAAAATAATCTTAAATAATATTTAAATCTTTCTTCCTTGTTAAGGCTAGTTTTTTATGGATTCTCAGCTTTAGAGGTGTTATATTTCAAAGGATTTTCTAATTTCATTAAAGATTTCACTGATTTAGTGACTGATTGAGAATATATTTGTTAATTATGCATTTCTTAGTATAGTGGTGTAGCAAGATTATATAATGTGCATTGTGGGATTACCTTCCCTAGTCTTACAAAGCCTAAAGTTTAGGAGGAAATCGTCATAGTGTTTCCTTATGTTTTGGCCAATCATCTCTTGAGTATTCGATAATTCAAGTTGGCAAGTTCATAGATACTTAGTGGGATATTCTTGGTTCTCCAAAAACAACTAACAAATTGGAAACTCTACTAGGGATATAGTTTGATACAAAAATTATTCTCTAGAATGCCTTCTCAAAGATTACTATGCTCCATAGTAATACTTATACATAGAGTCAGTTTATTCAAAGTTTCTATTAGTCACTATTTAGATTTGCTCAAAGTTTAACACCATTTTGTGTTTAAATCCTTTGCTCCAAGTCTAACAAAAAATGTCTCAAAATTGTAAAAATATTGTTTGAGGCTATAAGGATCTTATAAAATTTGTATAAATTGTAACACAATTTCTAAAAAATTATCCCAAGCAATTTTTGTGGCGACTCTAAAGTCTTTGCACCAGTGCATGCCAATATTTGAAGATATTAAAGAATTGAAGAAGAATAATATAAGAAAGTTGTAGAATTTGATAAGAGAAAAGAAGATACAATCACAAATGCGAGGAACCCATGTCCAAATGAAGAAAAATCTAGAGAAAAATTTGGAGGGAGAACTACCCAAGAATACCCATGGAAAATGGGTGAAATCAAAAGATGTAGATACAAGTCCACCCTTCATCCAACTCCTGAACATTAATCTCATTCTAGTTCTAGTTCTAAATGAGATAGAAACTTGTTAGATTTTAGTTATAATGCATCTCTTGAAAGAGAAGTTATAATGAAAAATATTGTAAATGAGGGATGCTTAGATCAACGCCTGATGGCCATGAAGAGGAGGGAGAGAGATAGAATACAACAAGATAATATAAATTCTAGAAAGGAAAGGGATGAATGGAACTTGGCCACAAATTCTATCACCCATACTCCCCTTCCTCATGATTTGTTAACTAGTTTTGATGACTCGTATATTAGGGAAAATAATCCTTCTCATGCTAAAATTTTAATAATGTCTAATGCTGATACTACTCTACCAGAGGACGAGGATATTTTTAATGATATGCAATAGCTTAGAGCCAGAGCACTAAAGTGTGATGAATGTAGGAGAAAGAGGGGAGAGGATAGAGAAAAGAAGTTAAGGTTAAATGAATCTATTATCGAGAGAGAGATGTTCCAAAGAAAATTTGAGAAAATGGAGGAGTTATAAAGGTTAGTAGCTAAATCTACCCAAGAAGATGGTCACATAGTTGAAGAAATTTTGTCTAGAGACCCTTTAACTACTTCTGCAGAAAATTGTTGTGTAAATTCATGGAATAATCCTTTTGAAAAAGTCTCTCTTATAGTTTATCCTCTCCCTAGAAAAAGTAATTTTGATCCTATCCCTTGTAACAAATTTATTGATCCTATCCCTAGGAAGGCAAAGGAGGTTCCCTAGAATAATGTGAAGGGAAAGAAACCACTTAAAGGAGTCAAGATAAATGAAGGAGGTTCTTCAAAAAGGGATACATCACATGACGATTCTATTTAATTGGCTGATAGGTTGATTAAAGAGAATGTAAAGTTGCAAAGGAAAGTGCAAGAGATGGAATTGCTTGTTGTAAACAATGAAATGAAACAAAAAATGGGATTCTCAGAATCTACTATGAAGAATTGTATCCCTGAAACTCAACCTCGCCAAGCTCATTTACCATCTTCAGATCCTTCAACCAGTGCAAATCCTTTCAGTTCATCCCCATAGTCCGAGAGTAAACAAAATACAACTGAACAATACAATTTTGAACCAAAGATACTTGACATTGTCAAGTATGAAAATAATTATGATAAAATAAAGAACCATGATAATCAGAAGGAACATGAGGGACCTTTTGGGAGAATATTATTACACATTGATAGATAGAGCCAATTATTCTTTGATGAAATCTAGGGATATCCTAATCCTATTCCTACTAATGTAAGAAAGCATTTTCCTAAGCTCACTGGCAACAATAATTTTAGTGGAGAAGATCATCTAAAATCTTTCCAATTTTTTTTTGAGGACTTTGATCTTCGGGATGATGATGTTGCAATGAAGTATTTTATGCGGTCATTAACCGAAGATGCTATAGATTGGTATAGAAGCTTGCCTAATGCAAGCATTGATTCGAAAGATGCATTCTATAGTCTAATCCTCAGATAACAATATGGAGACCAAACAAATCATAGGTTTAGGTTAAATGATTTCAACAATAACACAAAGGGACAAAATGAAATGGAAACGAAGTTCAATGCAAGGTTCCAAAAATCCATGAATAGAGTCCTTGGCTATTTAAGGCCTAATAAAAATGCATGCCTAGTAGTATACTGTAATGCCTATGATTCAAAGATGTGTTACTTTCTTAGAGACAAAAATCCCTAACATCTTTGAGAAGCTTACGAGATGGTAGCATACATAGAAAATAACAGGAGTTATTCTAGTAAGATAGGGAGAAGAGATGATCCCAAACCTGTAAAGAATCCTAGAGTTCAAAATGAGAAAGCTAGTAAAACTGATGTTCCTAAAGATAAATTGGATCAGGTACTCATGGGTAAAAGCACAAAGTTGTGTCACACTTCTAGCCAACTTATCAACACAATTGAATTTAAGTATTTCTAACTAAAAATCAATTTTGGTCAAACATATGATCTAGTAAGATTCATTCTAGCTAAGTTAGATAATTCCACAACTTTTTCAACAAAAAATGTTGGCTAAAAATATATGGAGCACCACTTTGAGTCCAATTTATCAAAAACAAAAATTATTTGAAAAAAATGAAGTTTCAATAACTCCTCCTAATGTAAATAATATTTTTTAACAAATATAAAAATACCCTTTTGTAGATCCATACGTGTAGTCTTCAAAAATATATTTATTTTAATAGTTTAATTATTATTTATATTTATATTTTATATTTATACTAAAAGTAGGTTATCAGCATAAAATATTAGGTTGATTACCATGCCAAGGAGAAATACTAAAACT
This sequence comes from Sequoiadendron giganteum, assembly GCA_007115665.2. NCBI lineage: Eukaryota > Viridiplantae > Streptophyta > Pinopsida > Cupressales > Cupressaceae > Sequoiadendron > Sequoiadendron giganteum. Next base: position 522,781,045 of record CM021100.1, on the reverse strand, counting down.
TATTAAAAAAATTCAAAAAAAAAATGATGCACTAGATAAAAGAATCTATTTCAAGATGGTATAATTTTTTTTCCATTTTATATAAATATTTAATATGAAAGCTGACATCTGATGGAAACAACTATTTTTTGATTCACACACATTTTAATATATATTTAAAAATATATCCATGCACTAAAGTTTCAAGTTATGAATACACACAAAAAATTGGAAAGAAAAAAAATAAATTTACTATAAAAAGTTTGACGTCCCATGTAACTTCATTTTTCATTTTGGGTATGTGTAGGATCATCATGGGCCAAAAAGTGGCGATATCTAAGTGATATGATGGCCCATGTGGTTGATGACTTTTTTTTTACCCAAAATTGATCAAATGAAAAGGGTTTTTAGAGGAGATTCTCAACTTTCCACCAATATAAATTATGCTTTACTTTGAATTTAATAAATTATTATTATTTATTTTCTATTTGAATTACGACGAAAGTGTTGATTGATAGGATGATTGAAAAACATCTATTGCTTTCAAACAGTATCAAAAAATTTGAATCTGAAACATGCATCACATTCTATGCTTCACATACTATAGGATTTAAAAAAAATTTGAATTTCATAAAATTTTGACCAAGTTAAGGTGGTTAGACATACGATTTTTTATATATTTTTTTAAATGTAATAAGAAAATCATAATTAAATATCAACTTGGAAAAAAATTACAAATAAATATGCATCACATCGAGACATGAGTCCTCTACTTATATCTAAAATCTTATAAATAAATATTTTCATTTTATTGTGGTTAGGGTTGTCAGACAAACACCTACTTCTTATTTTTTCCTTGAAATTTAAGTACTACTACATTCAAATTTCAAATTTTTACCAAATAGATTTATTTAAAAAAAAATAAACCTAGTAGTTTAGAAACTACATTAGATTTTCTACAAATTCTATTCTTACATACTTTTGAAATAATATAGATAACTTATTCAAATTTTTACGTCTGGTTTCGTAACTCTGATTTTTTGAATTTTCATTGCCACTTAAGGGCTTTTTTTTTCCATCATGCACATACAATTTTTTCTAAAAAATACAAACATTAAATATAACGAAAAATGCATATTCTACTAGTTTACATCATTTCAAAATTCAAAACATGTAAGCCATTTTTTAGTGATCTAAATTTAAAATTTTGATTAGTGTTGGTCATTTCCTTTATAAAGTATGACACAAATCTGTGATTTTACCCTCATTCTATTGAAAAAGGAAACAAAAAATTATAAGCCTCAATTCCAAAGAAATGAAAGGCAACCAAGGTTGCAAGATTAACCTTATCACACTAACAAGAATAATGGAAAGCCAGTTCACAACAACCGGAGAATTTTCTAGGCATGGGGTACACCAAACCCATTATAGAAGCAATCTACTAATGTCACTAAAGATTTACCTTGGTGCAAGCTTTCCAACTACCTCACTCACCACAACAATGTGTTGTGGCTAGATCTATGGAAGAAGCTCAAGATTATTAGGGAGATTTTGAACCTCCTCAAGATCAATATGAATAAACAAATGTTTTTATGACTCCATCATATTTTTCTTATGATAATTATTCCTCTAATGATGATCCTTCCACTAATGATGATCCTTCCAGGGGTGATATTGGTATGCAATGATAAGAAGTAGATGTACATCATCAAGAGGTTTTTTAAAATGAATAATTGGAGGATGACTGTCATGTTTAAAAATATTGAATTGGATGATGTTAGATTGAGAAAACCCATGAATAAATAAATTAAAGATTTGAATAATCAAGAAATAAATAATTGTCATTTGAGAAAATAGTTGTGAATGTTGATTATGGTAATCTAGGCAGCATGTTCATTAAGGAAAATAAGATAAGTGATAAATAATCTAAAGTATAAGCTAGGAAAGAAGCACAGTAAAACCCAATGAGAGAAAAGCAACCAAGGATTGGGTTAAAAGGGATGATAAAGCCAAGACAAATGATGAAATTGCATCTTCATCGAGAAAGGGTAAAGAGGAGTGTAGCCCTAAAAATGTTGAGAAACATTTTGATAAAACAAGGGATAAGGAAATATTTTTTCTTGAATTACCAAAATACACTCCTATGGACATGTTTCAAGTATTGTCTCAAGTTAAGGTTATAGTTGCACTCTTAGAAATGATGAGGATTGATGAACACAATGATAAAAATATTGCCATCATTAATAGAATAGCCACTACTCCTAGCAATCACAAATCAAGAAAGGGTCAATAGAATGGAAGAAGTAATTGGTGAAAATTTAGAGCTGTACTTGGGGGCTATCACCAATGAATTCCCAAGTCATGTTAATCCTTTTTTTCTAAGTCTGATCATTGATAGAAAGTTGTTAAATAATTACATGATTGATTTAGGATCATTAAAAAATGTGATGCCGGTAAAAATTATCGAGGAAATGGGTGTAAAGATTGACAATCCATATGGAAAATTATATGCCATGGACTCAAGAGAAGTGTTTGTCATAGGGGTAATTAACATAGTCCCATATAAACCGAATCCTTCCTTCAGAAGGAGTTTTACATGAGTATCACAGTGGTGGATATCCATCCAAATTGTGGGATGTTGTTGTCAAGGAAATGGATTGCATCCATGGGTGGAAGATTTCAATGTGATTTATCTTTTGCTACTTTCTCCATTGATCAGAAAGACATGAGGGTTGGTAGAGAACCAAGAGCCTAACATATGATTGAATATCCAAGAAATCCAAAAGAACCAATGATAATCAACTTTTTGGATATTGGTTTGGATACTTTCTGAGTTGAAGAGTTAAAGCAAGAAGATGAAGTTAAGAATGCACAAATTAATAGAGAGGTAATAGATACACCATAAGAAGATACATTGTGGACTATGTATTTTGATGTAGCTTGTTACAAAGAAGGCTCTGGCAGAGGCATTATCCTCATCTCCCCGCATGGTAAAACTTTGAAGTACTCTTTCTTGTTAAAGTTTTCTTGCACAAATAATGTAGCTCCATATGAGGCTCCATTTCTTGGTCTGAAACTAGCTTCCAAGCATGGTATTAAGACATTAAAAGTGTTGGGATATTTTGAATTATTTGTTTCTCAAGTAATATCTAGGTTTGTCTCGAAAAAAAAAAATATTAAACAATATTAAAATACTATTTGGGACACCATAGAGGTCTTTGATGTTTTTAACATTGACTAGATAGAAAGAGGACTGAATGTTAGTGCAGATTTGTTATCCAATATTTTTGTAATATTGTATGATGTTACTTTTCATGGTATCTCAAAAATAGAAGTGCAAAATAGGCTTGTTTTGCCTGACAATATTTTCAACTGGAAAGTGTTTGATAATGACAATGATATTTTAAAATTCTTGCATTGTATAGGTCAATAGGAGAGTGAAGAAATTGACTTCAATTCAATGGTGGTTGAGGTAGATGGTAAATAAACTCTATTTGGGATTGAAATAATCCAATAAAAAACTAAAAAAATTTCCAAAGGATTAGTTGCACTAGAAAGGGTCTTTAATGGCCCTGATAAATCAAATATTAAGCAAGCATATTCTCATAAGGAGGATTTGGAGGAGATAAATATAGGAGCAAATAATTCTCCTAAAAAGGTGTACATAAGCAAGAAAATGAAACCTCACATCAAATCTATTTTGATTTCCCTATTGAGGAAGTATAGGCATGTGTTTGCTTAGTCCTATGATGATCTCAAATCCTACAAGGAGGATTTTTTTCAATATGAGGTACCTCTGAAGCTTAATGTAATGTCATTTAGGAAAGAGAAGAGGCCAATCAACCCCACACTATAGCCCAAAATGAAAGAAGAGCTGAAAAAGTTAAGAGACGCTGGGATAATCAAGCCTATCATGCATTCTTCATGGGTTTCAAATTTGGTTCTAGTTAGAAAGAAGAATGGTGACCTAAGGCTTTGTGTTGATTTTAGAAACCTAAATGTTGCATCCTTAAAGGATAATTATCCTTTTCCTAATATGAAAGCTATGTTGCAAAAGGTGATAGGATGTGAACTACTATCTATGATGGATGGATTCTTAGGCTACAATTAGGTTATGGTAAAATAGTATGAACAATACAAAACAACATTTACTACACCATGGGGAAAATATGTGTATGTAAGGATTCCATTTGGTATGATCAATGCACGTGTAACATTCCAAAGAGCCATGGATGTGGCCTTTAAATATTTTATTGATCTATCCCTCCCTATCTATCAAGATGAATTTACTACTAATAGTAAGAAGGAAAAGGATAATTGTTCTCACTTGGAGAAAATATTTGTCAGAGCCCTTGAATATGGGATTTCTTTAAATCCTAAGAAATCCTCCTTTGGATTCAAGGAAAGTAAATGGTTGGGACATATTGTGTCTAAATAAGGGGTCAGGATTGATCCTAAATAGGTAGAAACTATAGATAAAATCCCACAACCTAGTAATACAAAGGGGATTCAATCATTCTTTAGAAAAATTAATTTTGTGAGAAGGTTTGTCACTAACTTTGTTGAAATTTATAAGCCTATCTCTTAAATTATGAAGAAAGGAGAAAAGGTAGCATGGACTCAATATCCTACCAAATCCTTTCAAGCTATAAAGGATGCCATCAAGGAAGCACAAGTTCTTAAATCCCCTAATTATTCAAAGCCATTTCAGCTACTCACTTTTGCTTCATTTTGTACTATTATAGGAGTCCTGCTATAGAAAAATGATGAAGGCTTTGAGCAACCTATTACTTTCTTTATCAATTTTTTGTAGGTTGTTGAGATCAAATATTATGCTATAGAGAAGCGGGCATATGCATTGGTGAAAGCTGTCAAAAAAATTATAATATATTTGATGGGAGCAACTGTAGTGGCATATGTTCCAAGTGTTTTAGTTAAGGATATCTTCACTCAACCGAAACCATAGGAAGAAGATTTATATGGATAAATAGGATCAAGGATCTCAACATTGACATCTAGATTACAAATTTGGTGAGAGGCTAGGGTCTAGCAAGATTGATGGATGAGACTAACTTTGAAGCCAATCAGATTAATCAGGTTGAACATGATAATGTTGCACCCATATGTGACATTCAAACCCGTGGATAATACATGATAATTGAAAAGTACGTACAAATAATGTAATTCCCTCTGGGTATGTCCAACAATGAAAGGAGAAATCTCAAACTACAAGATATCAAATACATTATTCTTGACAGAGAACTCTGGTGGAGAAGCCTAGAGAGTGTGTTATGCAGGTGTGCTGATGGAGATCAAGCAAAAAATCCTTTGTTTGAAATGCATAAGGGAGAAATTGGAGGCCATTATATGGTAACAACAACTAATACAAAAATATTGAGAGTAGGATTCTAGTGGCCAATTGTATTCAAAGATATGCATAGGTTTTTCAAGAGATGTGATACTTTCCAAAGGTTCACTGGTAAGTTAAAAATTTCTAGTAACCTTCCTCTTAGGCCAATTTCAATTAAGGTCCCATTTTAACAATGGGGCATTGATTTCATTGGAGAGATGTTAGAAAAATCAAGTGGAGGTCAGTCTTGGATCCTTGTTCCAATCATTACTTCACAAAGTTGGTGGAAGAAATCTGCACAAGAAAAGCAACAAGCAAAGTAGTGATATAATTTTTTATGAACAACATATTAAGTACGTTCAGAGTCCTAGAAAGAATTTTTTGTGATAGTTCCATGTGCTTCAGATTTGAAGAATTTACTAATTTTTGCAATAGATATGGAATATGTATTTCTTAATCTTCTCCTTATCACCCTTAAGGGAATGGACAAGTAGACTCTAGCAATAAGAGCTTGATGAAAATCATCAAAAAGGCGGGATTGAGAAGAACAAGAAGGCATGAAATTCAAAAATACAACTGGCACTATGGGCTGATAGGACCACAATAAAAAAGGCTACTGGGAAATCACCGTTTAATTTGGTCTATGGGCTAGAAGAAAGGATACATCATCTTGATAAATATGTGTAAATTTTTTCAAGAATATGATGGTGACATTTGTGATGAGATGCAACATATGATGAAAGAGTTAATTGAGCTTGACGAAACTAGAAGAGAAGCTCATAAAAGAAATGAGAAGTTGCAACTCCAATTCAAACACTTGTTTGATAAAAAGGCTATTGAAAGAAAATTCAAAGTTGGATGCCTGGTCAAAATGTGGAATACAAGGATGAAAGATAAAGGAAAACATGGGAAATTTGATCCCCTATGGCTTGACCCATATCTAATTGTAGAAAGACATGGGGAAGACTCATACTTCTTGTAGCCCCTAATAGGTGAACTTCTAGAAACACTAGTATATGGACAGTTATTGAAGCCCTATTTGTCTTGAAATAAGTTATGTTCCATATAAATTGTATAGTATTCCATATAGGTTTGGTGTGTTTTCTTTCAGTTGTGTCTATTGGCTTTTTCTGGGCTAGCTCCTACATTTTTTGTCTCTTTATGTTGGTTTTCTTCACCATGAGATCTAGTTTATCGCCATACCCACTAGGGGTATGTGTCTATGAGAACGAGCCACTGGTAGAGCTCCTATTTTTTTTTTAAATCTATGGTATGTGTTGCCTTGTCATTGTTCTATGCTTCTAAGCTTGGGGTTAAGCCTTAGGTTTCTAGGTTATTCACCCTCCTTTAAAAATTTTTATTTCCACCAACATAGAGCATTATAATCCTTCATTGACCTATGTACCTAGTTACCATTCAGTTAAGTTGCATATTGATTCATTAGAATCATTCTCCATACAGACCCCTTGGGTTAGATTTGTTGTTCATCATCTGCAAAGTACTTGTCTTAAGTTTTCCATGGTCAGACTAAATAATTTCATAATTAAGGACATAAGTCTTAAGCCTCTACTTCTCATGGGTCAAATCTTGTTGACCTATTCTTGGCCCCATTTTTAAAAGCTAAATATTTTGGCATGTAAAAAAATGAAGGTTTATGATGGCTGTTCGATTGTTGAGAAAGGATCTCAACCATCCCTCATGCACCCGTTCAACTTTGTTTCTCAATATTTTATTCACATGTGCTGGCAGGCTCAAGGCACATGTCTTGTGTGCCTAATTCCTTTATTGAAGGATGTAGGAAGTACCAAAAGAGATCAACAGTGATTGATAGATCATGTGGTGGAATCTTGACCATTCGTCATTCCCCATTGATGTATATTATTCATTAAAATGATCTCATGGGATGGTGGGTGGTTGCCACATGTTAAGTCTAAAGGTGGGCCCAGTATTGGCAAGAAAATATAAAGAATAAGATTGATGATCGATAGAAGGTGATATCGGTCAATCTTGAAAACTCCCTGCTATCTTGTGGGGGTCCCTGCTTCACTGAAAAATTTCTCAATAGGGCAGCAGGTGATTGCCACATGCAAGAACCCAAAGGACATGGAAGATTTTGAGCAAAGGAAAAATATCAATGAAATATTTTGACACAGGATTTTAAGATAGAGGATGTGCTACTAATAAAGATATGGGGGCACATGTTTTAATATCTTTTAATTTTGACCGTTGATGGTGTAGAAGAAATAATCCCATAGTAAATTGGTAATCGATAAGGTGTGAAGCTGTGAGATTTAATCTCAGCCCTTCCCCATCCCCCCACTTATTAGTGCATGGTTTAAGAACCATGGGGGCAGGGGGAATGTCAAACATGGTCTCTAGTTGTATCTATAAAGGATTAGTTGAGCTCATGACACATTACCAAGTGGTTCCATATGGCTCAGTGGCAATTAATGAATATTGTGGTTATGTATAGTCAATTTTTTTAAATTAAGAAGATTAGATTAGGATCCTTCATCAATTAATTTGTCCATGTGATCAACGACTAATATTCAAAACTCAGCTTGAGGGAAAGTGAGTCATTTTGGTTCAGATGAGTGATCCTTAATAACAGAAAGGACATCGAGCATCCAATGTAAGAGATTATATAGCTATTAAAACATGTCTTAAAGGCACAATTGGACATTGTGAAGGATATTCTACACACTTGGAGAGCTCGTGTTGTAATTTTTAGGCTTTTCAAACAACAAGGCTAGGGTTATAAACCTGTGAAAAAACTAGTAAGGTAATTACTGTGACCTCATAAAAATTGTTCATAATTGTGTTTTCCTAGACCTTTGAGTCAATTAGGGTTTTTCTTAATTCTGCATTTTAAGGTTTGACATTCATTAAGAAGAATTGGTTAGTCTTTCATTATCGTAATTAGTGTCAAACCCTTATATAACCTAAAAAGTGTGTTCCAATAAACTAGAAACCCTATTGTGTACTATCTTTGTGTCATGGCTCCCAAAGCAAAATCAAAGGAATCCTTGTCTAAAGGAGAGAATTATGCACCCAAAAGGCCTTTGAATAAAGTCCTTACAAACCAGATTCCACCCTCAACTAGTGAAAAACCTAAGGGTTAGCTACTTCTCTGAGTTCCCCAAGTAGTTGAAGGTTTGATTGACAAGAATAATTCTATAAGGGATTCCTAGGTACCTTGCACGGGTTGGGAATTTTTCTTTGGATGGTTTAGAAATAGAAGCATGGGTATTCTAGTAGGTAACCCTTGGAATTGTGATCTAGGAAAGCTAAATGTCCTAGATGTCTATATGGATGTTGAAATGCTCAAAATAGTAGCCAACAATTACGACCCAATCACATGGAAAATAATGACATATGATGGGAAATAAATGGTTAAAATTATCAAGGAGGAATTTTCCCTTGTATTCAGACTCACTAAGTGGAATGGTGAAATTCCTAAAACTAATCAGAGCCTCATCAAGAAAGAATATGATAATAATAAAATTTCATTAATATTTCATGTCCTGCTAAGTTAACTAGTTGAAATTTAGGGCCGAAGGATTTCAATAGGGCAACATGATAAAGAGCCTTTTCGTGTCAATTATTTTATTTCCTAATTCCAAAGAATCTTCTACTCCATTTGTCAAATAATTGGTTATGATCCTATCACGAGAATTCCTATGGCATAGATGTACATGGTAGCCCTATTTCAGCACCCCCAATATTGTACTTTATATGACTATGCAAGGTTTCTTGCAGAAAATATTCACGAGTGTTTCATTATATTAAAGAAAGTGGAAAATAGAGTAAAGTTTAGCTGGTATTCATTATTGATGCATATGTTTCTATTCAAGGGAACACTCTACTTTGGAAAGAATATGGTTTTGGATAGGATAGAGGATGATTTAGAGTTTCCCATGCAATTTTTTACTATTTTCCAAGATAAGGATGATAGGAAATATGATTATGTGACATTTTAGAACTTGTTTGTTGTATAATTAAAGAGAAAACTTGTACATGTTCCTAGAATTCTCAAGGCCCTACACAATTTTTTGAGACCCAAAGAAAGAAGGCCTGAGCTGGGAGTTGATCACAATTGGGGAGGTGTTATCCCATGCTCCAATTTAACTATTTTAAGAGTGTATGGTTATGTTGTTTCACCCCATGTGCTTCCAAGATATGTACCAAAAAGAATTGGTTTCCTAGAGGTAATATGGAAACTTGGAAGTGTGGAAAATAAGCATCTATTATACCAAGGGAAAGGGGCATTATTTTCTCTACATACATGCTTTTCTAATTTTTTGATGACAAAAGGAGGCAAGAATAAAATAATTGATATTCTTAAGGCCTAGTGAATGCAAAGAGTAGTAGAGAGGATCAAATATGAACCTGAAGGCTTCAAGGCTTGGTTGAAATAAGGAAACAAAAGCTACAAATTTGTGCACATCTTTCAATTCTTGGAGGATGTGATTAAAAATGTGTTTGATCCTATGGAACAAGAGAAAAGAAAGGAAAAATGCATTTCTTTCAACAAGATGCAGAGGAAAAATAAAGAGGAAAAAGCCTAATTTTAATTTTCTTCCAGAGGTCAAAAATGTTATACAAAAGGTGGAGCATGTATCCTAGATTTTTGAAAAAATAGTGGGCCACCTTGAAGGTGAGGGAATAATTAAGAATAATGGGAAAGCTACCATTGAAAAAGAATAGGGTAAAGGGGAGAACCCTACTATTGAAGAGAATATTTTGCCTCAAGCCCCAAATGAACCAAAAATTAATTTCTTTGTGAGGAAACAGAGTAAGGAAATGAAAGATAATGTTGTTCATGCTCCCTCTCAAAAAAAGGAGCAAAGAACCCCTTCTCCTATGTCACAAATTCCACCACCATCTCCTCTAAGGAAAAAAAGGCCTAAAATCATAGATATTAATGCTCCATCATCAAGCATATCATTGCCAAAGGAGCCCTCGTTGAAGAAGTAAAAGGTTGAAGGAATAGGGTTGGCGGATTATGTTGATGAAGATTTTCATGATGATATTTGGGTATTAGAACAAGAAATATAAGAAGCAATGCCCACAACATTAGTAGTGGGGGTTGCACAACAACTTAGCACGAGGATAAGTAATGTTGACCTCACTAGGATCAATGGAAAAGATGATATGCGGGTGGAGGAGTGGAAAAAAAACTTAGATGATGATTTTTTTGTAAAGTCTCGAGATTTTCTAGAGTTTGCATACAGGGCTAAAAGAGGTGAATATACCAATAGCCTAGCCATAGAAAGAAATCTCCATCCAAAATTTCCTAAGGCTACCATTCAAGCAATAGTTTTGAATGAAATGAAGGCTAAGTTCAAAAAAATGACTATGAAGGGAGGTAGATAATTGGTTAGGAATAGTTGCATTATGTTGCTTCCAGAATGGGATTTGGATTCTTCTATAGCTTTTGATATAATAAAGATATGTGATAGGCCCCTATACAATTCAAAGGAAGAGGTTGTGATTGTATTGTAGGGGTCTTCTTTTAGTGAACAATGGAATGCATTGGAAATTTGGTATTTGGCCCGAACTACAAGGAATCTTGATATTGTTGAGCCAACACCTAATTACTGAGGAGGCCTCATAATAAAAAGGGTTGCAGATACATCAATTGTTGAAGCAACCAATATGTTTGTGTATGTTGAAAAATTTACAAGGGCTATAGTGGAATCAATTATTGCAAAAAAGGATAAGATCAGGATAGAAAACAATAATTTGTTGGTTCAATATGGAAAGGTTGAACAACATAATATGCAATTGCAAAATGTGAACCCCTATCTTATACCTGCACAAACACAACAAAAAAACACATAGTTGGGTTCATATGCAAGATGAAATAAGGATTCCCCATGAAATCCATTTACAATGTTCAAAATAGGAAAATGAAGAACAAAACATGAAAGATAAATGAAATCCTAATTTAAGCAATGCAAACTCTCGATCCCATGGGGGAGTTGGTGCTAATTGGTGTGTCGAAATTGGCCCTTTCCCAACTCCTTTGTTGCAATCTTGATGATTTAAGGAGTGGTCCACCTTGATGAAATTCAATCAAGATCCATGATGAAAAACCTGCATAACCTAGCTAAGAATTTGATGGAATGGATGAAACTATATATGCTTGAGGATCAAGTTGAGTATAGTAATTTTACTCAAATTGTGGATGATAAAATGAGAGGAAGAGTATCTCATTTATATATTTCAAAATGGAAGAGAGAGTGGAATTAAGCAATGTGGGATAATTCAACATCCAATGGCCAAGTGTCACTTGTCAAGATGTGAATGGTTGAGGAACAAGCACATTTTGGTCAATGTGCATGATAAATGCCATGAGATTCATATTTGAAATTTGAATGTGACATGTCTTTAGAGGGAAGGGAAATAGTTTTAATGTCAATTGGCTCAAGGCCAAGGAAATGTAAGAGTCCTTAAATGCCTTGTTGGAAGTACCCATCCCCTTTTGGAGATATTTTTGAATTGGAGGAATATTCCACAAAAGATGCCCTTTTGAATGGAAAATGATGATTTAATAAATCAAATAAATTGATTTATTGTGCAAGTTACAAAATCTAGAGGATTGGAATGATTAGGATTAACATTAATCATGCTTTGATCAATTTAAGTAGAGATTAGCTTACTTGACCATTTTGACTTCGATTTTAGGATTGATTTAAATCAAAATGAGAGGAAAATGATTAAAGACTTAATTAAATAAAGATATGATTTATTTAATTAAAGAGGGATGATGTTGGATTTAAACCAAATAAAGATTTATTTAATTTAAATGAGATGAATTTAGGGATTAATTAAATAAAATTATTTATTTAATTAAAAGGGGGATTACAAAATTAACTAAATAAAATCGATTTATTTAATTAACAGGAGATGATGACTTAATTAGATAAATTTGATTTATTTTATTAAGAGATGAAGAGTGATGAATTTAATCAAATACTGATTATTCAATTAAATGACTATAAAAGGAGATGATTCAGGATGAAATGGTGTTAGTAAATCAGGATCGAGTGTGTCAGATCGAATTGTATAATTTCCATGTCTGCATTTTTCCCCTCTTTGAAGCAATGTACTTGTTGCATTGATTCAAAGAATAATCTGTTGTGATCAAAGTTCAATTTTTATTTATTTTCCGGATGCCCCACTATTGCCCCAGTGGAAGGATTATGTTGGTATATTGCCCCATCGAGAGATCGATTGGAAATTTTTTATTTTTCGATCAAGATCACGATAAAATGAGAGAGGAGTGGCTCTATTGATCAGAGGATGAAAGATAATTCTTTAGAAAGATTAGATATTTGGCATAGACAATTTTGATCATGTATAGACAGTCATCGACCATGGGTAGCCTCGTGTATATTTTAAGATCTCACACCTACTTTAGATAGAAATGTTAGTAAATATAGAAGAATAAGAAGAATAAGATGGATGGAAGGAGGATACAACAAGCCTACATTATGATGATGATGATTTGGTGACCAGGAGTTGATATTTTCAAAGGGCCAATTACTTTATGTTTGATAACACACATAGGTATGATGCATCAAGGTATAAAGGACCAGGATGGAATTGTACCTAGTCTGATGGAGTTTGACTCAAAAAATAGATAGGAGTATTCTTGTTCACACTTGACATACGAAAACATTGCTGGGACGGACCTAACAAAGAAAGTATTCACCAAGTTATTTTACAAGAGTATCCAACAAGAATAGTAGACAAAAAGCTAATGATCATTGCCCCATTCCTTTCTCTCTAAACCTATTTTGTTTAGGCATCATCAAGAGGTCCTTGGAATGAGCGCAAAATAAGATAAGTCAAAAAGACTAGATAAAGTAAACAAACAAGCTAATGTTCTTCATACCGCTAGCCAAAGCTAAACCAAGGTGAGGTACCTAATGTTTATGTCCATCATGGGAAGGATTCATCCTAGGACATGTTGTGATCAGGGTTCTGATGAGATTGATTGGATGATAAGTTATTGATACTCTGAGTTGATCAACTTGCTTGCTTACTAACCTAGACTTGAGACTTTTGACGATTATGGTGTTCACTTTGGAACCTCCTAGAATTGTTTCTGATTGCCTCACCAAAGGATAAAGGTGATGATGATTTATTATGAGTTATTATTATCGTGGGTGAAAGCGATATGAGACGGGTGCACCATTTTTTATTTTTCAAAATTTTGGATATGTTTGATGATTTTGAAATATTTTGAGGTTGTTTTGATTTTTTGAATTTTTGATTTTTATGGCATTTCAAGATTTATGATGAAGAGACTAACATAAAGACCTATCCTAGGGGTCTCGGGAGTTGATCCGTAGATTAGCCTTGCCTATGTTATGCACGCAGAGACCACGTAGTTCAACTGACAATAGGCTCAATTCGATGATGGGAAAGATGGGCAAACAAATTGCCAAATTATTGTGACAGACGCCTAAAGGACTGACCTAGGGTGTCTTAGGGGATGATCAAAGATCAACCTTGCCTATGTTCAAGCTCAAAGATGATGTAGTTCAGATAGGTGATGCCACTTTTTGATTTTGATATGATTTGGATGCTTTGGATACAGATATGATACCAATGCTCTATTTTAGGATTTTGTTGGAAACCAAGCTAGGATTGATTGATTTGATCAATGGACTGATGATGATAACATTATTGAGGATACACAACAATGCAAGGATAGTGTTAAGCAACTCAAGGATTTTGAGATTGATGATGATAACATTGTTGAGGATACACAACAATGCAATGATAGTGTTAAACAACACAAGGATTTTGAGATTGATGATGATAACATTATCGAGGATACACAACAATGCAAGGATAGTGTTAAGCAGCACAATGACCATCAGGAAGTATATCCCGAGATGATGATGGATTGGTTGGATTTGAATAATCAGCATTTTGAAGCTTGATTTGGAATAAAATTGGTTTGATGATTTGATGTGATGCTAAAGTACACATTAGATGCAACTAATATTGATTGTTTAGATTGATGTTCGATGAAAGATAAATCTTGATAAGGAACACATTACTATAAAAATATGCCATGGGCTAGTGATTTGGATTTTGGCTCACAAATGTTTGACCACTTTTATTTCACATTTTCCAATGTTTGGATCACCACATAAGCTGGAGGATATAGATCAAGATTTATTCCCGAAGCAAGATGGAAACATCTACCCCCAATGTCTAGCAATGTATGGAATGACATGGGTGGATGCTTGAATAGGTGTATGGATGGATGGATGGATATGGTAAGTGTGTAAAGGATGCCAAGGATTATCTTGTGATAAGATAAGGTGTTTGAATAGAGGATGCTCATTTGGATAGTGCTTCATCGATCATATAATATTGGGTAGGATGGGATAAATGAAAATGACCCATGTCAAGATGTCTACCATAAGCAAGTGTAAAGTGTGCAACAAACTTGGTCAAGATCAAGATAATTTGGAAGATGGATGCAGATATATGAAAATGGATTGGATAAATGGTTCCTAGATGAATGACTTTAAGATGGATGTAATGTTGGCTTTATTATGGATGGGATGAGATGCTTTCCCCCGAAGGGGCACACGTAGATGCTCGATTCTACACATGATGCCTATTTTCCAAGTTTTCATCATGGTACTTGCCCAAAGTGCCACCGCAGTGGTTTTCACTAGAGGATGACTTTTTTCTTTACTGTTTTTCAATCCTTTTTCTAATTTATTTATTGTTGGATTTTTTATATTTCTTGATTTTTTGTATTTTTATATGAAATATTTTAAGCTCATGTTGAATCACCTAGTGATCCTGATGTACATGCCTTTGTCATAATGTGCCATTGATATCCTGCTTGAATAATTTTCTTTGCCAAGATACGTGCACTCAAAAGAAGCTTTCAAGATTTATGATCTTCTTTGTTGACATCGGAGTTAACTTTGTCTTTATGCGCACATCGCAATAGAATGCCTTATGAATCCTTATGATGAAGGGTTTCTACCAATACATGGTCAATGTGAGAATTAGATATCATGCATGGAGGCGTGGATGGAGTGTGTTTAGGAATAAAAGATGGATTGGTTGATAGTTTGAAACCTTTGACTCTCCAAACTTCGGAAGATGAGCAATAATGTGTGGATACCGAAGTGTGCATGGAATTAGGACCAACTTCTTGATATACTTTGTACATTTCTTGAGAAGACTTCTTTTGCCTTTGTGGACATATTTGATGGATACTTTTCCCTTTTTTATTTTGCCCCATAGTTTCTTTGAATAATGGAGTTTGATAGGGATCATTTTTATTTTTTGGTATCCATCTGTATTTGATTTTTCCTTCATGCTTCACTACTTCTTTTTATTTGATGACATTCTTCATGCTTTCATTCAAATCATTCTTTTGATGTTGGTCCCAATTCGTGGATGGGATGATGGTTGGATGAAGATTCATGATGTTGCGGGTTGTAGTATTGGCATTGGTTTCATCATAAGGATCGTTCATGCTCCCTATGTTGACATTTTCTTGAGATGAAGTTGCCCCCAGTTTTGTGGAAGTATCACTGATATGTTTAGATACCTTAATTATTGAATAACCAAGACCTTGATGCTCATGATTTCCAATAATCTGCATTGGTTCTAGGATACCCTATTCATGTAGGCCTAATCCTCTGCCTTGATAATTCATCTGTTGAAAAAAGTTATTTGCAATAGGATATCATTTACCTTGGAAACAAGGTGCTACTCCTCTGCTCTATGATGGATCTTTAGAAGGGAAAAATTCCATATTGATGAGGTAGCTTTCCCCAAGAAAGCTAAGTGATCCCAGTTTATAAGTGATAGGATCCTCTATTTTTGAGATAACCTCCTAATTGATCTCTTTGGCCTGATCTTGTGAGATATCAAATTGCAATGCTTCTTTAAGAGGTGTTGCTGATTAACTTTCCACATAAAATTATTCCTCATGATTCATTTCACAGGATGTTTCTAATTCACGATTTTTGTAGGAGCCTTCTTCATGATCTATTTATGATACGTTTCGACAAGAGGTCTCTAATTTACAACTTGTGTAGAAGCCTTCTCCATGATTTATTTCTAATATGTCTCTAGATTTTTCTATACCTTGACCATGTGTATAAATTTTTAGAGTAGGAGACTCTTGTTCCTTGGTAATGATATCAAGGGTATGAGACCCTTGTTTTATTGAAGATCATTTACATGTCCATCTAAAGAAAGAATCTAATGGGTAGATGGAGGGTTATGTGCTATATGGATGTGATCATCTCGTATAGATAGGAGAGTGTTCATTATATCATTGTAGTTGCTTGTA
The DNA here is from genome assembly GCA_007115665.2 of Sequoiadendron giganteum. Lineage (NCBI taxonomy): Eukaryota > Viridiplantae > Streptophyta > Pinopsida > Cupressales > Cupressaceae > Sequoiadendron > Sequoiadendron giganteum. The sequence continues at coordinate 522,764,363 of CM021100.1, read as the reverse complement.
GATACAAATTCTTGATCTCGAATGATTTCAAAATTTATTTCGACATCCTTTGGATCAAGTTCTTGACATGGGACAATTTCAAAGAATGGATTTCTTATAAAGGGTTCTTGGATATCTCATTTTGGCATAGGAAGTTTCTCAAATTTCATGAGGTCAAAGGATTTCCACATGTTTTAGAAAGGATCATTTCTAGACCTTGGTGAAAGATGTTGATCATGCTTTGGAAAAAATTTTTGAGATATGTCCTCTAACTGATTAGGTGATGTAGAGAAATTTTCAACATGATCTTTGGTCGAAGGCTATTGATCATCATTTTCAACGATTGTGATGGGAATATGTTGCAACATTTTCTGAGGGAGTAATGCCTATGTTTTCTGTTGAGCCAACAACGCTTGTTGTTGGTCATGTTTTTGTTGTGCCAACAATTCTTGTTGTTGGGCTTGTTTTTGAGCTACTTGTTGATGGATTTCTTGCAATTTTTTCTCTTATTCTGCTTGCCCTTGTCGAGCCTAGTGTTGGGCTTGAGCCTAAGCCTGTACTTGTTGGGCTACTAATTGTGATTGCACTTGTTGAGCAGCTAGCTTTCCATCTTGTTGGTTTTGGAATTCCTTTTGGTGGGAAACTTGTTGAGTGGCTTTCAACATGATGGAGAATGAATTTTCCATGTTGTGCTTTGGTGGTGGTGACAGTGGATTGGGAATGGTGTTGACTATTGTGATGAGCGGAACAATCACATTGATTTCCAGGGTTTGAGTGGTGAATGGCGTGACTGAGATTCTTGATCTTTGAGATACTTGAGGGATGGTGGTAGTGTTGACTATTGGGGTTGCTTAGATGGTCGCCATCTTTTTTTGTGATATCAATGACACAGTTGGAGGATTTGGTATGATGTTTTGATTTATGATTGGAGTGTTTCTTGGAAGGCTCATGCCTTCATTGTTTGGTTGATAGATTTGTAAGTTTTGACTTTTCTTTAAATATACCATAGGAAAAGATGTTCCAAAATTTAGATTGGGAAAAATCACATTTGGTGTACCATTCAGGTTTGTAGGAGATAATGATGACAGGTATGGGTTGTACAAATGCAAGTTTTGAAAATCAATTTGCATCATAAGGCTTGGATAGTTTGGTTTAATTGTATTACTCATGATGGATTAATCATGTTTATATTCCATGCTCCTCTTGTTATTTTAACTTGTTGATCTCTTAAGGGATTTAAGACCAATGATGAGATAAAGAATGAAAGGGGTGAATGATATGGGTGTTTAAAATTTTAGGAACTTTGGATCAATGCTAGACTTTAGGACTTGTTTTTCTTTTGATTTTGATTGAGCATAGTTTGACTAAGTGTGTTATGTCAAACAAGATGATTCTAGATAATGAACTTGTAAATTCTAGGAAGTTGTGTTATCCTAGAGTAAACTTGTACATAAGAGGATGGTTTGACTAAGTGTGTTAAGTCAAATGAGGTGATTATGGATTGGATAATTTGACTAAGTGTGTTAATCCAAACAAAGTGATAATGAACTTTTAAACCCTAGGAATTTGTGTTATCTTAGAGTAAACTCATACAAAAAAGAATAATTTGGCTAGGTGTGTTAAGCCAAACAAGGTGATGTTGATTTTTCCTAAAGTTTAGCATTAGTGATGTTTTCAAAGTTCTAAAAGTTGTTGGTGAAATGGGATTTGATTGATGTTTGAAATGGATGAAGTGTTTGAATTGATCCTAGATGAACCTAAGAGGACTTGTTTACTCGACCAAGATATTGAAGAACATGCTTTTCCCTAAAAGTGGTTCAAATAGAATATTGCAAGCATATGTGTGGGGTTCAATTGATGTTAATATTGATTAATGACGTGATTTTTTTCTACCATAATCACTTCTTGCTTATTTTTTCAAACTAAATGTCCAATGTCGTAATTTTCTTTCACCCCACAAAGTGCATTATGTGGAAATCAAGGAAATCTAGGCAAAGGTTTTCTAGTGTTGACTTTGGGAGAAATAAATTAAGATGTCTGAATGTTTAGAATCCTTCTAGAGATAAGAACCCTTAGGGACAAGCAGTAACATGTGGAAACCTCCAAGGTATTTGTTCTTCCAAAGGGTTTGAAATTCTGATGATTCATTGAATGTTTTTTTTTTAATGTTCTTGATCAAAGCAATGTATTTTCAATTCCAAGAACATGTACAATCCTAGGATGAAGAGACAATATTTTTTGGGATCCCACTTGGACAAATCCAACTGCACATATTTTGTGTGGATGATTAGATTCTTGACCACACTGGCTCCCCCTTACAGTGCACTCACTTCTCGGGTCAATCAAGCATCGGTACCCATGAATCTCCCATGGCATACTTTTCATAAAACTGAGAAATACCTACACCATTGTATAGCTTATGAAATTATACCCCATTTCAAAAAAAAAGCACCAAAAAAGGCCTTTGTATGACCAAGATATCATCATTTTAAAAATTGACTATAAAAACACTAAAATAGAGGTCTATGTGCTAAAACAGTGCACAAATGCACTAAAAGAATGTGCATATGCATGAAAAGAATGCTCAGATGCACTAAAATAGGTGCCAAATGCACTAAAACAATATGAAAATTCTCTAAAACAAAGTTCAGATGAGCTAAAAGATACGACGTATGTGCTAAAACAAGGATTGACGCACATAACTATCAAAAAACATGTTAGATTTGTGGTTTCTTGTGCTCCTTCTAGAACCAAAATGTGAACCCCTATCCTATACCTGTACAAACACAACAAACAAACACATAATTAGGTTCATATGCAAGATAAAACAAGTATTCCCCATGAAATCCATTTAGAATGTTCAAAATAGAAAAATGAAGAACAAAACATGAAAGATAAATGAAATCCTAATTTAAGCAATACAAACTCTTGATCCCATGGGGGAGTTGGTGCCAATTGGTGTGTCGAAATTTTCCCTTTCCCAACTCCTTTGTTGCAATGTTGATGATTTGATGAGTGATCCACCTTGATGAACATTCAATCAAGCTCCATGATGAAAAACTTGCATAACCTAGCTAAGAATTTGATGGAATGGATGAAACTAGATATGCTCGAGGATGAAGTTGAGTATACTAAATTTACTCAAATTGTGGATGATAAAATGAGAGGATGAGTCTCTCATTTATAGATTTCAAAATGGAAGAGAGAGTGGAATTAAGTAGTGTGGGATCATTCAACATCCAATGGCCAAGTGCCACTTGTCAAGATGTGAATAGTTGAGGAATGAACACATTTTGATCAACGTGCATGATAAATGCAATGATATTCAAATTTGAAATTTTAATGTGACATGTTTAGAGGGAAGGTAAATGGATTTAATGTCAATTGGCTCAAGGCCAAGGACATGTAAGAGTCCTTAAATGCCTTGTTGGAAGTACCCATCCCCTTTTGGAGAGATTTTTGAATTGGAGGAATATTCCACAAAAGATGCCCTTTTGAATAGAAAATGATGATTTAATAAATCAAATAAATTGATTTATTGTGCAAGTTGCAAAATCTAGAGGATTGGAGTGATTAGGATTAGCATTAATCATGCTTTCATAAATTTAAGTAGAGATTAGCTGATTTGACCATTTTGACTTAGATTTTAGGATTGATTTAAATCAAAATGAGAAGAAAATGATTAAATACTTAATTAAATAAAGATTTGATTTATTTAATTAAAGAGGGACGATGTTGGATTTAAACCAAATAAAGATTTATTTAATTCAAATGAGATGAATTTAGGGATTAATTAAATAAAATTATTGATTTAATTAAAAGGGGGATTACACAATTAATTAAATAAAATTTATTTATTTAATTAATAGGAGATGGTGACTTAATTAGATAGAGCTGATATATTTAATTAAGAGATTAAGAGCAATGAATTTAATCAAATACAAATTAATATTATTCATTTAAATTACTAGCAAAGGAGATTATTCATGATGAAATGGTGTTAGTAAATCAGGATCGACTGTGTTGGATCGAATTGTATATTTTCGATGTCTACACAAACAATGATTGCATTATTCGAGGAGAAAATACAAAATTTACAGCCACAAAAGCATCAAGAGGCTAGTGTTGACTGCCCTACTACTTCTCAAGAAGTTTCACCCCCTGAGTTTACAACTAAAATAGGTTCCTCATGGGCTATTGTCCCATATAACATGGGAAGTTAACCCATTTCAATAATAGGGCCTAGTACATCAGAAATTCCATAGGTAGAAGGAGACATTAGGAAAGAGGAATTGCTCAAGCAACTGAGTGAATATAAAGGAAAGTGTGATAATCATGATAAGGAGCTTTTCAATAGCAATATGAGGATTATCACTACAATTTTGGAGCACCTGAACAAAAATGGGTAAAAAATAAATTGAATAGTATTCATAACTTTTCATCGATGGTGTCTATGATAAATAATTTTGATAATGATAGGGAAAGAGAAATTCCATTTGTAGAAAAATGTATCCCTAGGATGAAGGAATTGAGGTTGATGTCAATTGGAGCCAAGCATTATGCTAACCCCCTTGAGAAATTCAAACCCACTAATAATCTTGTATGTAAAATTGAAGGGTACATGGGAAATATTGAACCTTTGGAGATCAAGATAAGGGATTTGGTGAAATCCGTTCATGACTCACACCATGGTATCCTTCCATCCATTTTAAGGTATGATGGTAGTGTAAAAACCTTGCAATAATCGAGGGACAAAAGTAATAAAAACATTTTTGATCAAGCAGTTGTGATTTGTCAAAAGGGTGACATGGGCACATTAAAGAGCAATATGGATATGTTAGTTCATGTCGAAGTTGTCTTGTTAGAATTTGATAGAGAGACCAACCATATTTTTACTAAGTATGTGCCTTATAGAGAAAGAGTATATGAAATAAATTTGATTGGTGTTCTGATGAATAATTTAGGGAATGAATAGGAAAATATTTTGAGGGGGTGGTGGATTTGCATGAAAAGGCGAGGTGGTGATTTGAAACTTTCGTTTTGAACTCTACTATCATGATGAATAATGGATAGGTGAAAATGCATTGCATAGCCTAGATTTAGTACAGATTAGGATTTTTCTAAAGTATTCAAAATAGAGTGCATCTTCTATAAATTGAATTAATGACATGGTAGCAGACGTGGATGTTCTCTTTGTCCTTTCCTTTATTTTCTTTCCTTTCTTTTTCACTCGGTGTGTGTGGGCATAATTTTTGAGGAAACTATTTGAAGATACCTTTTGGAAGTGTGACCAAAATCTCTGGAAACAAATTAAGATTATTGTTTCTATCATGTGCCTTTTGGAAGGTGTAGTCTTCTACACCAACTAATGGAGGCTCTTGTTCTAATGATGAATATTTCATTAGTTTTTTGTAACTACTTGTAGGGGAATATTTGATATAGTGGTTAAATGAAAAAGTGAAAGGTGTACTTTGCACCCTGAAGCTTGTTTTGCTCCCTTTTTCTTATAAAAGGGAATTTTGGGCTGATTGTATAGGTCTCTTGTTGAATTCTAGATCTGAGTTATGCAAATTAGAATACAAAGAGAACATATATGAATTTTATATATTAAGTTTAGAGTCTAGCACATAAATTTTTTTAATATTATGGTTTATGAGCATCTTTTTGAACAATAATGAATATCTCATGAGTCTCTTTTCTCTCTATTTTTGCATTATATGAAAATTATTAATGAAAATATTGATCGAAGATCATTTCATTAATCTTCATCATCATTATAATTTGATGTATGTTTTATTCTAGGCTCTGATTCAGTGGATTAGGAAAATGCTTCAATTAAATCATGAATTCATATACATGCTCAATGGATTTGATAAGAATTCATAGAGTCTAAGTATTGATATGTGAGTTGCAAGATGGTCTCACGTAGATCATGAATGTTTAAAAATAAATTTTCCTTATAGTTTGATTTGTTGTGTTATGACTCCTTTCCCAAAGATATGGCACTAATCGTGAGTTTTATTTGTATTTCTTATGGTTTTGGTTACCCAAGTTGAGAACAATACTCTTAAATAATATTTAAATATTTTTACCTTGTTAAGGTTAGTTTTGTATGGATTCTTAGCTTTAGAGGTGTTATCTTTCAAAGGATTTGCCAGTTTCTTTAAAGATTTCACTAATTCAGTGTCTGATTGAGAATGTATTCATTATTGCTTAATATAGTTTTGTAGAAAGATTATATAATGCACATTATACGATAATCCTCCCTAGTCTTATAGATCCTAAAGTTTGGGAGGAAAGTGTCACAGTGTTTCCTTATTCGTTGACAAATCATCTCCTAAGTATTCGATAATTGAAGTTGTCAATTTCATAGATACTTAGTGGGATCTACTTGTTTCTCCAAAAACAACCAACATTGCTATGATCATGGAGACAAGAATAATCCTCAGATAGAGGATTAATATTTAAATGCTTCAGCTTTCCAAGGTTTGGTTTCTCACCTACATCCTCCCACACATCCCTTTCACCCAAGGAATCATCACTACCCAAATCCCCATCAATGTCCACATGTGGAAAATTTTGCTGAATTAGGGAATCCTCAACATACATGACATTATCAGAAGCAATACTTGTTCTAAAACAACATTATTTTCCTTCCCACTACCTTTAGACCCTAACCTATGCAGATTAACAAGTCTTTTGGAGGCCATCCCGAGAATCCCCTCATCCACATTGTCTCCCAACTACACAGGATCCTCCTCCTCATCCTTTCTAGAGGCATCAAAACCTTGGCCATGAATTTCAACATTCTTCTTGGTTGATTGAAGATGAGACCCACCTGAAATTTTCTTTAAATCATCCCCACCAAATAAGGAACCATAAGAATTCAACCTCTGCATAGCAAGCTTCTTGCCAAGTCTCTTCTTTTTAAAATTCCCCTTTTTCATTTTCCCAAAAGGGGAAGCCAAGAGGGAAGAGGAGACCCTAATAGTATTATCCTCATCCACCTTCCACTCTTCATCACCACCAACACTCATCTTTGAATTAGAAGAAAAATAGTCTTCACTAATAGCCATATCCTTACCCTTAACTGATTTAGCTAGGGTATGAGCCCTCACATGCTCCATGATGAGAAAAAAATAACCCTTGATGGAGAACATGTGCCCTATTATTCTTCAGGTGGGCATAAACCCAAACCTTTAGGGAAGAAAAATAAAAAATAGAAAGGAAACATGCAAATCACATCAAAAATGTTTTAGTAGAGTAAAATGATGTCATAGAATAGCAATAAACTGGCCATCAAGAATAGCATTAAACATTAAAACTTCTTCCACATCAACCCAAATTCTCTTAAGGGAGAGTCATTCATAACCCCATGAGGGTAGCTTCACCAATTTATCTTTCTCCTTTCCTTTAAAAAATTGGTCCATATCATCTTCTTTACTCTTCCTCTCTTTATAGAATTTTCACCCATCCATCGATAATCTAGTAGAATGTAATAAAGTATTCATTGATAAAAAAATCCATACCATTCACCTTAAAACACCTTCTATACCCTACATATGTTATCATCATTAATATTGTGTCTAATTAAATAAGAATGAACCTTTTGAGTGATTGGATTATTTGTAACTAAAATTTTATTAGTTATTTCTTATGCATATTCCTTCACTTCCCATCTTCAAATATATTTATGTGTATTTTATTGAGGCTACATAGGAATAATAGCTATTTATTTGGCTACCCCTTCTATATTGTGTTGAAATTGTATAAAATAATATCTTTAAAAAATTTAGTAAGGAGTGTATTATCTTAGACTAGGGTTGGTAGGATTAAAACCTTCAATGTGTGTGTATCCATAGATGATATGACCACGGTTACAATTATATATAATAATATTAAAGATATCCAAAATTCCTAGAAGGAAAATATCTTTAAAAAATAGAATGATATGATGGAAAGGCATCAAATGGGGTACTTAAAAAATCAAGTATATGTAAATGATAATGTATATCCTAAAAAAATACATAAGAGTCTATGCACATGAAAGAGACAATAATTATATTTAAGAAAAAGAAAATATATTTGAGGTACATTAATATGAACAAGTTGCATATTATATGTATTTATGCTATATTAGAATAAATAAAACTATAGTAATAATTGGGAAAAGTAAAAAGGTACATATATCATGCTTCTTAGTGGGCCTATGCTTACAATAAATTATTGACCAACTAGTGAAAATGGATGAATACTATAAGTACAATAAGGTAGATGATTTAATGAGGGTGAAAGTAATAAAAAAGAAGATGAAAATTAATATTACATTTTAGTAGGAAGAATTTTAAGATAAAATAAGGAGAAATGAGATAGAAAATTTGTTTGTGAGACTAGAGAGTGATAATAATGAAAATAAATTTATTACTAGTTGATTATTGGCTTAAATTTTTAAGAAGTTACAAAATGAAGGGAATAGTAGCTAGGTGTATAATATTATATTGATGAACTCTACAAGATATTCATCTTGCATATCCATAATTAATTCCATCATTGTAATCTTTATGGAAATATCAATTTTGCATAAGAATGAAAATTTAAGATGCACTTTAACTATAGGGAGGTTGTTGAAATTTAAACATGACTATTAGTATGAATTAAAGTATAAAGATCAAATACCATGAAATAATCAATTTTCTACTATTGATTAAGGTGGACCCTCTATGGGAAAACCTATGTAAGTCACCAAAGGAAAAGAAAATTAATGATATAGATGGAAGAAATTCTCACAATGAAAAATAATAACATACAAGATGAATAATATACCATTTAAATGGAGGAGGTAAAATTAGAGGTTTCGGTGGGAAGATTTTTGGGTGCATGTAGATTCAATATCAATGTTATGAATTTCCACGAACCATTGGAGAATGTTAAAAGAGAGTAAAGTCTAGTAATCATGTTACCAAAAGTGATGAAGATTTCATAAGATTCATAGAATTTCTATATGAAATTATAAAATGCACAACACACATAATAAATAGGGTCTTTGAGAATCTAGGAAAGGAGGAAAATGATCCTAGTTAAAGGATTTTAATTATTAGGTAAGTGGTAAAAAATCATAGTGGAAGGTCACCAGTACCCATTATAGCTAACTTCATACACCCTAAGCTCCTAATTGGTATGTTAGATATGAATATATTTTTGTTTTCTTTTGATGTGAATTAATAGATTATACTATTGTTTTGGTTTCTAGGTAGTTACAATAAAAATGAGAGGATTAATTATCTACAAAAAGTTTAAAAGTGTTCATTTATTGTTGAAATCAAATAGATATTCTCTAGTGCACCAATAACCATTATATTTATCCACCACACAATTTATGCAATTTATCCAATATATATACAAATTCCCTAGTAATCATGCACTATCGTTACTAATAAAATTGCATAACTCCAATTATGTACTTTTTTTCATAACTACTAGGTATAAAGTGGACAACTATTGGTATATTTGGAAACTTTTCGTGGGATTTTAATTAGAATATATCAATGGATGGTTATTGGAACATGGGTAGTAATTCAGTAATTCCCCTGATTAATAATCAATGAATAAATAATCTAGTCTTTAATTTTAATGTCACAGTAATTAATATTAAATATTATATTGTAGGGTCAAAAAAAGTAACCCTTTTTCACGCTTAGTTTGGGAATGAATGATTAAGGATAAAGTGGACTTAATTGTGCCTTATTTAGGGTGTTTTAAAGTATTATCTCACACTTTCACACTAATAAAGGACTTTATTAATTAATTAACACCAACTAGAGCTTAATTGGACCCTTATATTAAAATCCAAACCTTACTTATTGCTTTTTACGAAGGATATATCTCAACACTCATTAATAATGTTGCGTAAAATTTAATTTGGAAAGGTTGAAGTCCTAGTATGTTGACCTAAGACCCATTTACCACCTGGAAAATGGGTCCCCACTATGTTTTAAGACCCCCTTTTTACATGTTATTTCACCTCCCTAAAATTTGGTCCTAGTAAATTGTGCTAGGACCCATTCACCCAAGATAGCCAATGGGTCATCCTTACATAGTAGACCCATATTTGGAATTATTTGTGGTGGGATCTTAGTAATTTTGAATCCTAGATCTGATGCTAGCTTGTTTTATTTGAATTTCGGGATTAATCTCAAGTTTAGTATAAATATAAGACTATTTCACATAGTTTGATCTAAGATTATCAAGAGAGGATCCTAATACTTCACAAGAGAATTGGGTGATCCCACAATAATGGGTTACACTTTTTGGCCAAGCTTGACATTGAAATCAACATTTTTCACCAGATCTTCACTTTCGTACGCCTATAGAAGCTAAACCATTAAGAATTTGAAGATGAAGCAAACTAGTGATTTGTGATATTTTGTGTTGAGAATCTAATTATATATTTTTTTAAAATTAAAAAATAAATTGTGAATTATTTTATATAGTTTTTATTAACTTATTTTTTTTACTAAACATCATTTTCAAAAACTGATGCTTACTTTCAATTGCATAACTTTTTTTTATAGAAAGCATACAATTCTAATTTTTTAAATACATTGTTTTCACACCATTATCTAGGGGATGCATATTTTTTCATAATTTTTTGTTTCATATATATTTTTTTATTAATTTTCTAATTCAGAGTAATTATAATTTGGATATATTACACTTTCAGTCGCATAACCTTTTTTGTATTCATTTGAATTAATGTATTATTTTTTTATTGGAATAAGGACATCAAAAGCTAGGGTACATGCATTTTTAAGAATTTTTTTTTCTCTTTTTTCCTATTTCTCCATATGTGTGAAATAAAGACCTCGATGTTTATTGAAAAACCTACATTTACAAGAAATAAAAAATAAATATAATAATTAAATTAACTATATTTAAAACTATACTTTTTGGGAAGCTTATAATAAGGACAACATGTTTACAAAAAAAAAAAATTAAATAAATCAATTTGATCCCCTAAAAGGTAAATCAAAAGTGGTTTTTTATCATCATTTTGATAGGTGTAGAGGAGACTCCATTATAGGTATGGTTTAAAACTAGAGGCTTTCTATCCAAGGGGGTTCGATACAAGTGGGTTTGATCAAACCCTCTTCAATTAAAACCCTTAAAATGGAACCTTTTTAAGGATTAAATCATTATATTTTCTAAAAATATGTGATTTCAGCAAAAATCAGGATGTCCCAAAAAGTGTAACCCATTATTGTGGAAGCACCCAATTATAGAGCATTTAAAGAGTATTAAAGTGTACATTCAAAGGTAGATTATCAAGGTTTTATTACAGAAATTGAAGATCATAATCATCATGTCAAAGATTTAGTGCATCATGCATGTAGATGAGCTTATATGTTGTTGTAGCATTAAAGATCCAAGTCAAGAATTTTTTCACATGCATTTAAAGATTAATATCTACATTATTCATTGCCACATAATGTTAGATTTCTGATTTACATTTCAAGACTTCATCCAAGGTATAATTGTTTCGTGTATCATGTTTCATGTTCAATTTTCATTGTTTCTCCATAAGGTTGAATTACCTAAATGGGGTTTGAACAAGGAAAACCCCTATTTCCTAACACAATTTTGTTTATTCTTCCTTGATGTGCGATTTTAGATTTTAGATTTAAGATCTTTGAATAATAAGATTGGAGAAAAGTTGCAAAAGTTGTCATCCTACTTGCAAGATTGCAAAAACTAAGATATAGATTTCATTTCAGAATTTTAGGAGTTGATTACTTGGGATTTGAGAGTGCATAAATCAAGCAACATGACCTTGAAAGTGATTTTCCAAAACCTTAATAGGGCACATTCACCATTGGGAAAATGAGTCCTCAGTGACCCCCAAAACAACACTTTTTTTAGCAAGGTACACATTTTTTTACAATATTAAAACCTTCCTTATTGTTGAACATTATAATAGTTAGGTTTATTTTTTCATTTTCTTCTATGCATACTTGAATGAAATAACAAGTAAAAAGGTGTGGTTTATCATATTTTTAATTCACTTTGATAAGATCCCCTCTCTTTCTATGTTTCATTTTGGTGTACTTGACATATTGAACGTTGTAGATTTCCAATTTTGGAGTCTTTCTTCTCATCCTAGATTGGATCTTGCATTCATTTGAATTCATTTACATGGTATTAGATCTCATTTAGGGTGTCCAAAATTTCATTCAAATTTTCATCTTATCTACGGTTTTAGAATTACATTGTTTGCATTCTTTAAAAATATAAAAAATGTAAAAGATTAATCATATTGCATATCATTTAGATCATATAAATTTGCATTTTAAAATAAAAAAAAAATTGAATATAAAACTAGGTCTTTGCATTCATCACTTTATCACATTTTCCACTTACATTTCATATTTCATTTTTAGAAAGTCGAACTTGAAACTGACTATTACAAACTTCAATTTGAAACTCATAAAAAAAGCTTAAAAATAAGTAAAAATCACTTTCAAAACCCTAATATAGGACCCACTTTCCCTAGGGTGAATTGTAATGCCCCGCCAAGTAACCTTAAAGGAAGTTGCAATTAACGTCTTAAGCGAACCAAATTTTTTTTTATAAAGTGCATTTAACATACACATTCGCTTACTACTCAACAACAACCTCTAAGGCTACAAGGTTAGGATTACTTAAACCCACACAAACATATTACATATAACCATAGCATTATGAACTTTATGAAATTAAAATCATACATCATAAGAATACCACATAACGTAATAGGATAATCAACCAAGATACAATCTCATAAACATTATCCTAATCCAATAGTTACATCACTCATTCCCAGAATGAGGCAATAGTACATAAGGTTACAATTACAGAATTCCACCTCATAAACATAAGAGGGATAAAATAACTTATACAAGTTAAAATATTACAATGCAAGGTAATACAACAAGAACCGCGAGCTGTCCATCTGGATGTCTCGCCACCAAGTACTGAAAATAGATGGGGACCCAATGGTTTTGGTGCATGTTCCACCCAACCAATGTGGTACCCGAAGGCCCACCCCCCATGCTAGGAGATAGTAACAAGGTAATATGGACAAAAATCTACAACCACTAACCAAAGGCAGACTCATACTGATATAACCAAACAAATGAACCAACAAGAACAACTCAATTACCATACAAGTACAAATCAAGTACAACTTCAACATCACTGACATAGGTCACATTGCTTCCACACATAAAATAGATCAAGTATGCTAAGAGAACCATACACATAAAACAATTAACAACAGTTGTCCTAGATAGAGTGTCATCGCAAGGTTTGTCATGAGATCTCCTCTGGGCATTCTTCATAGGCTCCAACACAAGTAATCCTGGTGGCCTCAACCGAATCTCGGCACTCATACTCACTCATGCGGAATCAACTATCTCTCGTACGGATAAGATAGTTGATCTTGCCATTCCAAGCCTTCTCACTCATCCCAAGTCTAAACAAGCCCTTGTGTCTATGAGTGAGGTAAAATTATCTTGATTAGTGAGAAGTTAGTCCTAATCTTCTAAGTACATTACTTTAATTATTATTTGTTTAAATCACTCCTGAAGGTTATCCAGTTTACCTCTTTGGGCTCTGGCGCCTAACAGAAGCCACTCATCTATTTGACAACACACACCCAAACAATCCACCAAGGGAAATACAAGTGCATACCAACTAGGCATCATAATCCACTCCAACACAAGGAGGATACAAATAATAGAACTCACTCCAAACATCTTGGAGGCAACAAACACATAGTCCACTCCTTTTACAGGAGGCAACAAAATGAAACCACATAACAAGGTCACTCCATACAAGGAGACACGGATCCCATAATCCACTCCTAAACCAAGAAGGTGCAAACATCCCCGTTGTGAAAACCGGGTAAAATTGAAAAAACGCCATGCACTACCCAAGGGAACACAACTGGATGGCATAAAGATTCAACAACCCTTATCCTCTAAGTTCTTCTGGAAGACTTATAATTTAGGACTAACACTAAATCCCAAAACCCACAATGCAACTTGACGACATAACAACAAAAGCATTCAAGTCATTAATCAAATCTAATATTTGGATATCCTAAATCCATATTCATTCAATAGGTAGTGTTGACCAAATCAAAGACATGATAACTAGATCATCTAAAATAATTATAACCCCTATTTCCCTTTTCATTATTGAAAATCTAAAACAATTAAACTTACTTCCTTTTACTGATTACATAGAATTAAATCTTTTAACATAATCATGAGGAAGATACTACTTTTGGATATACTAAATCCATATCTCTTTCATAATCCAATCACAATGATTCAATTAATCTAAATAGAAATTAATAAATAACATAATTGATTGCCTCATCAATAAAACAACTTCTTAATTTACTTTTAAATCGACATGAATCCATGCAAGTAAACTCTTTACATTTCCTAACCAAATATTACATCTCATTCAATTCTCTATTTAAAACATTCAATCACTTTAATATAATAACATATTGTTTCTCTATCAATTTTCCATATACACTAATCATTTGTTTTAGAACACTAATATTACCCAATTTGCAAACAACAATATAAAATAAGATAAAATAGTATTTATTCTCTCAAATGGATATATACCTTTAATGTATATATACTAAATATAAATTAATATATTTAAATAGATTTAATCATTAACATATCTTCTATTCTTTACAAAATATCAAATTGTTTAATTCAAAATAAAATATCCCTTATCATCAATTTTTCAAAATATATATATATATTTTTTTTTCCAATTAAATCAAATTAATAATTGGACTTTTTACACATGAATTTAAATTCCACAATTAAATTTTAAATTATGCATTCTTTAAATCAAATATTTAACTCCTTCAATTAAACTTTAACATGCCATTTTAAAATAAACAATAATTTCCCCATATGATTATAATTTTAATTCCACTAATCTAATATACAAATTTTATTTAAAATAATATAAATAAATATAATACTTTAATATTATAAATTATAATATAAAATATTATTAAATAATATTTTAATATTATAATAACAATACATAAAATATTAATATTTATAAATATCAATTTATTATTATTTTATTCTTAGAGCAGCCATGGGAAAATAACTTAATAGCAGTCTCATGTTTCAAGCATAACTCAAAAACTACGATCTGGGTATTTGCGATGTTTTGATAGGGTTAAGACAATTTCAAAATGCAAGAACCCTTTAAATTTCCTGACAACCCAGTTTGTAGAAGTGGAGTTATAGGCGACGCAATCAGACCATTTTACCATGAAAATTATAACTATCCTGCAGATTTTAAAATCCGATTTTTAATAATAAACAGAGAGTTTTATTTTCTAAAATCATTCTAAATGCATTGTTTAATCTCTATGTTTGATTTCAATAACAACATAATCGATTTCCCCAAATAATTTACATTCAACTGAGGTTTTCACAATTTTCACTCAAGAATTTTCACAAGTAAAGGCTGTAAATTTATTTAATTCTTTTCTCCTAATATCAAATTTGTTTTCTAAAATAGATTTAACAAACAAATCTTTAATCACTACTATTTAAAAAAAACAATCAAGAACAATAAAACACAAAGAGGAAAACCTGGTACAAGAAGCTACAAGAATAGATGAATTTCTGATGCAAGCCTCCTCCAAAGATTTCCTGAATTTTCTTCAATCTTCCAATGAATCCAATCCAAAACCCAACAAATGCAAACAATCTTTCCTTCAATCAATTCTACAATCAAAACCTTCTTTAAACCCTTGTGCAAATTTTCCAAAATTTCTTCCCTGTTGTAAAAATGTATTTTTCCTAAAGACTTTTCTGCCCTAAAATTAAAACATATATTCTTATAAATCAAAAATACCTAATTCAACCCTAATTCACATTACATTTCAATTAGATATTTCAATTTCAATTTCTATTTCAATTTTTACAACCCTAATTCACATTGCATGCAAATTAGATATTTCAATTTCAATTTCAAATTCCAATTTCAATTTTAATTTCAATTTCAATTTCACTTTTCAAACACCCACTTTCAATTTAAAATGCAATTTGAAATAAAAAATTAATTTCCAAAGTTGCAACTAATTACCCAAATAAACATTTAATTACAATATCTAATTTAATTCCCACACGTTGAAATTAAATTCCAAAATTAATTTTAATTCTTTTATTTCCTTTCATTCTCTTGCATCACGTTTAATTAATTAATTAAATTATTTAATAACTAAATTCAACCCCCATGGATTAAATTTAATTAGTTAAATAAATTAAATATAATTAATTAATTTAAATATAAAATTTTATCCACATTTTGTTATTTAAATTAAATAACCATCAACATGATTTAAATGCAATTATTCTAAATATCTATTTCCAAATCAATAAACCTTCAGAATTAAATAACATTAAAATAAGACAGACAATGGCTCGACACACACGACTGATGACACACTAAGGTTAGGGTGTAAACTTGACACATGTTACTTAGCTACTATCTCCCGTTCAACTTAACCGTTGGATCGACATGCTCAAACCTATGAAACCAGGTGGAGTCGATGTAATGTACCTGCAATCTTGCAACCAAGTAAACAACATCATGCAATATATCCAGCATATAATACACACCGTGAAGAAGAAATTACGGATTCGTAGGGCGTTCGCAAATGAGTGATGCGAACTCGTCTTCTTCAACAATACACTCATCGAAACTAACACTTCCATCATAATCCAGTAATCTCATAATAACATCTCATGTTAACTCTACAACATCATTAATCCATAATGCATGTGAAACAATAATTAGATAACTACATCCCATAATAATAGTTGTTGCTCAATAGTAGCGATCAAAACATCATAACAAAATGTATCCAGTATCAAAGTAACTGCAACCAAACATAGCATAAAGCAAACCGAACGAGAAGCAAAACGGAGGGGTATTACATGAATGATTCCCTAATTAGGTGTTGATCAAAATTTATGGAATATGAAAACCTCTATTTTATGCTTTTGTTTGCTATTGTTACATCTATGTTTGAGTTTTCCAAATTTCTATTGCATTAATTTCATTAGATCTATCTTAGTTTCCTTCATTTATTACATTGTCAAAATTCAAAATTGAATTACAACATTTCCTTTTTAGTTTATTGCATTGTGTAATCAATAAATTGCATTGTTTAGAATTTTAAAATTGAATTTAATTCAAGGTCATTGCATTTCCTCTTTCCATTTTGGGTTTGCACACTAAGTTTGTAAATCTTTTAGGAGATTTACAACTTGGTTTCCTAGTAGTAATACTATTGTTAGAAGTAGTTCAAGGCTTATGTCATCTTGTGATATATATACACTAGTACACAAACAAGAACATATGACTAAATAAACTACTAAAAATTGCATATAAATGACTAATTTTGGTCACATGACCATTAGTAGTTTATTGTTGGTCATTTATAACACGACCAAATTTATGACTAAACTATTTTAGTCATTTATTTAGTCTGATTTTTACTCATTAATTTGGTTATTGATTTGGTCATTGATTTAGTCATTGATTTAGTCGTTACTTTAGTCATTGATTGTTATTAACTGGTCATTTATTTAGTCATTCTAGTGATTTATTTAGTCATATATTTAGTCATTAATTTAGTCATATATTTAATCATTAATTTAGTCATTAATTGTTGTTAACTAGTCATTTATTTAGTCATGGTAGTTTTTTTTGTAGTCATTACTTTAGTCATATATTTAGTCATTAATTTAGTCATATATTTATTCATATATTTAATCATTATTTTAGTCATTACTTTAGTCATATATTTAGTCATTTAGTCATATTTAATCATTAATTTAATCATTACTTTATTCATATAGTTGGTCATTAATTTAGTCATTTTATTTACTAGTTTCCATTAATTGGTAAATATAATCATGAAATGAATAATTTATTAAATACCATAAATTTTATAATGCAAAAATAACATAACATTAAATTTGAACTAAAACATAAAAGTAAATAAAAATATTGCATATGCGTACAAGCTATAACATACTAGAATTAAAAGATTGATTCAACATCATGATAAATAAAGGTAATCTACAATAAAAAATATTAATGCAAATATATATCAATATATATATATCAAGTTATAAGATTTCAAAGTTTTCTAAGAGTTTCCAACTCTTTCAAATACACCATGATAATTAAGATCAATGAACAACATATTCAAAATACTGCATAAAACAGTGAGCGAAGATGTCTAACAACTACTACATGATAAATATGTTTAACTATGTCATTTTTTGCAAATACTTTAGTGGCCACCGTGTGAAGGTTCCCTCTATCTCTTTTAGACGAACAACTCCATCTATTTTGTCTTCATAAACAATGGGTATGTTACTTGTGACCTTTAAAATGTTTAAATTTGCATCCCTTGTTCCTTTCAAGTTGACTCCATGTATAATAGATAGGGAGTGAATCCGCCCAATACCCACAACATCACCATCTAATGGATCCAACACCTTAACTATATCCCCTTCTTTGAGTTTATCAATACATTTCTGCAAAAGGAAAAAAAATAACACATTATATTAAAATAACTGATTACCCTTGTTTGCATAATAAAACATAGGTATTGATTACACTTTTTTGCATAATAAAACAACCATTACTTACTTAAATATTACTTGCATGTGTGTGTTAAAATAATTACAAAAGGAAATTTTCAAAAATAATTGCAATGATACCTCATGAATGTTTTACCTTGAAAATTACCTTAGCAATCTCACATTTTTGCTATCAAGAGGCCTAATAGTCTAGATGAATATTATCATCCATAGGGTATAAAGTCAACCAGAAAGATAATGGGGGGGAGGGATTAAAGTAATAATAGATTCCAAGAACCATTCATCAATCTAATTTACTAAAAAACCTAACACTCATAGCATTGCTTACAATGTTACTATTAGCTTCATGCTAATCAGATACAAAGGCCACAAATATAAACACTACATTACCATGCAACGTTTTTAGGCATATGGTTTAAATTATGTTAGCTTGAATCTTGCAAGGTCAGTAAAAAAGGATGCACAAGACAGCCAAAAATAAATCCAAAGCATGACGTTCAACTTATATTATATTTGATCTATAACAATCCTTGGAAGATATGTTGAGTTTTTATGATGTTCAAAAGTTACACTTCATCCATGTTCCTAATGAACTTGCATAAAGGCTTCCAA
Organism: Sequoiadendron giganteum; assembly: GCA_007115665.2. Taxonomy (NCBI): domain Eukaryota; kingdom Viridiplantae; phylum Streptophyta; class Pinopsida; order Cupressales; family Cupressaceae; genus Sequoiadendron; species Sequoiadendron giganteum. Next base: position 522,745,062 of record CM021100.1, on the reverse strand, counting down.
CAAATCTTTATGAATGAATAACATAAACTAATAAACTTGTACAACTTTCTCTTTAGATTACAGCAGCTACATGCTACTCAATCAATATCTCATTTAGACAAATAAAAACATGTAAGATTTATTATTCAATACCATAGATCATAGAAAATATGATAAAATGTGTTCACTGACGTCACCATAGAACTCACCGTGTTTGGAGAAGCAAGCTGCTTTCCACTCAACATACTAGCAGCTAATCTTTTTACAAACCCATTCTCACCAGCCTGCTTGTGCATACACATCAACAATTTAAATATCAACAAGCATTCCATATTAACTATTGTTCAATAACATTATTAAAAACCCCCCTTATAACATAGAAAACAAGAGAAAATTACAAAAAAAACATTTTTGCCAAGGTGTGAGGAGTCAAAAACTAGGAAAAAAGAATTTATAATCCAAAACTTGTGGATTATAGTTAATGTTTGTTAAAATTTTCAATTCAGCTTATAAAATCAAAGTTAACATTTTGACAAAATGATTTAACCAGGTATAGGGTTGGTTTCCATCCACAGATAAGGAGATTAGTAAAAAAGGATGCACAAGGTAGCCAAAAATAAATCCAAAGCATGACGTTCAACCTATATTATATTTGATCTACAAAAATACTTGGAAGATATGTTGAGTTTTTTTGATGTTCAAAAGTTGCACTTCATCCATGTTCCTAATGAACTTGCATAAAGGCTTCTAGGAAATTTTTGTGCATGAATAACATAAAATAATAAATTTGTACAGTTTCCTCTTTAGATTACAAGAGCTACATGTTGCTCAATAAATATCTCATTTAGACAAAAGAAAAAATGTAAGATTTATTATTCAATACCATAGATCACAAAAAATACGATAAAATGTGTTCACTAAGGTCATCATAGAACTCGCCGTGTTTGGAGAAGCAAGTTGCTTTCCACTCAACATACTAGTAGTTGATATTTTTAAAAACCCATTCTCATTAGCCTGCTTGTGCATACACATCAACAAGCATTCCATATTAACTATTGTTCAGTAACCTTATTACAAACCTACCTTATAACATAGAAAACAAGAGAAAATTACAAAATGAACATTTTTGCCAAGGTCTGAGGAGTCAAAAACCAGGAAAAAATAATTTCTTATCCAAAACCTGTGGATGATTGTTAATTTTTGTTCAAAATTTCAATTCAGTTTGTAAACTCGAAGTTAACATTTTGACAAAATGATTTGAACAGGTATAAGGTTGGTTTCCATCCACACATAAGGATATTAGTAAAAAAGGATGCACAAGGCAACCAAAAATAAATCCAAAGCATGACATTCAACTTATATTATATTTGATCTATAACAATCCTCAAAAGATATGTTGAGTTTTTATGATGTTCAAAATTTGCATGCTCCTAATGAACTCGCATAAAGGCTTCCAACAATTTTTTATGCATGAATAACATAAACTAATAAATTTGTATTGTTTTCTCTTTAGATTACAAGAGCTACATGTTGCTCAATCAATATCTCATTCAGAAAAATAAAAAAATGTAAGATTTATTATTCAATACCATAGATCACAAAAATTACGATAAAATGTGTTCATTGAGGTCATCACAGAACTCACCATGTTTGGAGAATCAAGCTGCTTTCCACTCAACATAGTAGCAACTGATATTTTTACAAACCCATTCTCATCAGCCTGCTTCTGCATACACATCAACAATTTAAATATCAACAAGCATTCCATATTAAGTATTGTTCAATAACCTTATTACAAACCTACCTTATAACATAGAAAACAAGAGAAAATTACAAAACGAACATTTCTGCCAAGGAGTGAGGAGTCAAAAACCATGAAAAAAGAACTTCTTATCCGAAACCTGTGGATGATAGTTAATTTTTGTTCAAAATTTCAATTCAGCTTATAAAATCGAAGTTAACATTTTGACAAAATGATTTGGCCAGGTATAGGGTTGGTTTCCATCCACACATAAGGAGATTAGTAAAAAGGGATGCACAAGGCAGCCAAAAATAAATCCAAAGCATGATGTTCAAATTATATTATATTTGATCTATAACAATCCTTGGAAGATACGTTGAGTTTTTATGATGCTCAAAAGTTGCACTTCATCCATGTTCCTACTGAACTTGCATAAAGGCTTCCAAAAAAAATGTATGCATGAATAACATAAACTAATAAACTTGTACAATTTTCTCTTTAGATTACAGTAGCTATATGCAGCTCAATCAATATCTCATTTAGACAAATAAAAAATTGTAATATTTAATATTCAATACCATAGAACACATAAAATATGTTAAAATGTGGTCACTGAGGTCATCACAAAACTCATCGTGTTAGGAGAAGCAAGCTTCTTTCAACTCAGCATACTAAGAAATTCCCCCCTCCCCAAAATATCTAAGAAATTCCTATTTTATGATGAGAAAAATTTCATTCCATGATTGGTACTGCTGATGAAAATAAAAACATAAAATATTTGAAAAATGCTCCCCAATTATGAAGCTATGAAGAAAAACATAATGTTGTTGCAGATTAACCCTTGTTTTATAGTTTTAAAAGTGACTAATAAGAGTGTGCCTTTCCTTTATGGGCAATACATACACTACAAGCCTATTGGTGGGTATAGTATGGAAGATTCATGAGTCTTGCATAGACTTGGCCAAATATTCAAGTGGGCTCTTTTTGATAAGATTTGTACCTTAGGAGTACAAGTAGAGCCATGTAACCATGTTAAAGGTAATATAAACTTGAAATGTCTCCCAAATACATTTCATATAAAGGTATCACATGGAAGTACAAATCTTGGTGGTCATACCCAAACCATGGATTTCATGTCTCAAAAAGCTTTAGAGTATGTGTTATACCCATGTCATGTAGCATGCTAATAGAGCTCATCCTCACTAACTTTCTCATAACTACTATATCAATATAAATTGATGATTAGAAGAAAGTAAATAAAACCAAGATATCATGGTTGTTAAACATTTTATCTTATGGTGATACTTTCCTCACAAATAAGTTGCTACACAAGTATTCTATAAAATCTGATTTATTTTCCTGTGTTAGTGGGAGGAATTGGTCAGAGAGTAAATTTTTCTTGATGAGACCCGGAGAGGAGTGGGTGATGAGGGGAAATTAGATTTGGTTGGTGGGAAAACCTTTTGGTAGTATACAGAACATCTTGTAGTCCAATACATTTATTTTTTTAAAAATATGTTGTTTTTTTTAGTGGATTATGTCCATTTACTATATGTTCATCAATCCACTATAATATTTTATTGTAGCTGGTGATGAGCTGCTTAAATTGGCTTAATTACACACATACTTTGTGCTCAGATACAAAGTAATCATGGCCAAAAAACTCTTCTCAAGAATATTGAAATAGTTGCCTAAGATTATAATGGCTTTGTACCAAGTTATAACAGTGGCTCCCACTTTTATAAAGGAGACGTTGTAACAAAAAAAAGGTTGCTGCAATAGAAACAACTATGAAAGCATAGCTAAATGAAATTTCCACTAGCACTATTGTAAAATCAACAATAATATAATAGTATATGGAAAATGCAGAAATTCCATTGAGAGCACAAAGCATAACAACCAAGCACCACATGTGAACTCGAGAACTCCAGGGCAATCTATACAGACAATCTCACTTTCTTCTTCTTATAGTTTGATTTTAAGTAAATACCCTTGCACCAATAGGGTCCTCAAAACAAGAATTCAAATGGATTTAATGACTTTGTCACTACCCCTACTCCTTACAGTATCCCTACAAAGAAATTAAATGGAATTGGAATGACTATAACACCCATGCCCATACAATTTGATATTGATAGTTATTAATGATTTTGGTTATTGTAGAAGGCACCATACAACATTAGGGACTATTGTACCTCAATTTTATTTGATCGTAGCACATATTGACAGACATATATTTTACAACATTACAAATAGGATTGTAAGTAAACTAGAGGGTATAGTGCTTGGCATAATTATTTTCAATATTTTATGCAAAAACTTACATGGCTGACAACGATGCTTAAAATGCACTCATTTCACATACCAAACATTTTAGATTTAAAAGAAATCATAAATGAATCTAATATACAATACTGGTTGTGACCTATGCTCAAACCCAAAGCAGCCAAAATTAAAAAATAATTTGTCATGTTATTGAAACTTCAAATAAGATGAACTGATAAGTACTTTAAAATGAAACATTTTGTTACACTAAATAATTCCTATATCTTTTGTGCTTCTCTTCCCTTTGAAGGGTTTCAGAATCAAGGAAAAGTAATTTTTCATAGCACTCACCTCAAGTTCAACACCACTAGTACTATAAATATCATGCACATACTCCTTGAATTCAACATAATCATTGTCAACATTGTCTTGAAGTTGCGTAGCTTTGCTAAGCGCTCTATTGACAGGGTCTTTTCTTTTTCGTTCTGCTTTCATATAATTGTTCTGAAAATATAAAAACATACAGAGTAAGACAATTATGAAGAGCTCACCAAAGAAAAATCAATAGTAAGAGAAAAGACAAAGGAATCATAATGCAAACATAGGCGGACATCAAAAATTGATTATCTGCAACTGAACAACTAAAGGTTTTTCCCTATCATTTATAAGAAACCAAGGAAAATACTAGAACCAAAAATAATATTGTGTATATTATAATATGTGCACATATTGACAGACATATATGTTACAGCATTACAAATAGGATTCTAAGTAAACTAGAGGGTATAGTGCTTGGCATAATTATTTTCAATATTTTATGCAAAAAATTACATGGCTGACAATGATGCTTAAAATGAACTCATTTTACATACCAAACATTTTAGATTTAAAAGCAATCATAAATGAATCTAATATACAATCCTGGTTGTGACCTATGCTCAAACCCAAAGCAGCCAAAATTAAAAAATAATCTATGTCATGTTGCTGAAACTTCAAATAAGATGAACTAATAAGTACTTAAAAATGAAACATTTTGGTACACTAAAAGAATTCCTATATCTTTTGTGTTTCTCTTCCACTAGAACGGTTTCAGAATCAAGGAAAAGTAACATTTCATAGCACTCACCTCAAGTTCAGCACCACTAGTACTATAAATATCATGCACATACTCCTTTAATTCAGCATAATCACTATCAACATTGTCTTGAAGTTGCCTAGCTTTGCTGAGAGCTCTATTGATAGGGTCTTTCCTTTTTCGTTCTGCTTTCATATCATTTTTGTGCAACTATAAAAACATATAGAGTAAGACAATTATGAAGATCTCAACAAAGAAAAAACAACAATAAGAGAAAGAGTATGTAAAAAAATTATATAGTTGAGAATAAAAATATTGAGGGATAGCCTCTTACCTGATCTGAATTTGTGGAATTATGGTCATTCCATGCAAAAACTATAGGCTTAACAGAGGTAGCCAACTACAAAAATTTCTCGGTGAGACCATGTAAGCAACTCATTATATGTTGGTACTCTTCATTTGAGTTGACATGATTTGGAGAGGCTCTTACTGGTCGTTCAATAAATGGTTGTGAAATCTTTGTTGAAAAACTAGATTTCCACTTCGTACTACTCTTAGATTTAGTACAATCTAGTGTTGCCATATAATTGACAATATCTTCTACACCTGCTTCTCTATTATTGTTTTCCACCTAAAATACAATTTCAATTTCAACATATACTCAGCTCAATAAAAAATTGAAATAAATAACACAATGTAAATTAAAAAAAAAATCCACACTTACTCCAAATTTGTCCATTTTGGCCTACAACCCACCTCAGCCAAATGTATATTCATCCCTCACATTATCTCTTTCTCTCTTGCCTCTATTACTCTTTGTCAAATATTCTTCAGACGCATACTTTTTTTCAATGCCTCCCATTGTTTGGGAGATAGAGTGGAGTCTAACCTCTCATTTTCCTCCATGATTATTTTTCTGCAATTTTATCTAAAATTGTTCATCAGAAGTCTCATCTTGTGCTTGTAATATTTTCTAGATATTTTTCCACCAATAGTATCAAAGGCATTTTCCATTTTTTGTATAACATATTCCACATTTCGTGGATCTTGCTGTGCAAAATTTGATTTCCAAATATCCAAATGGGCCCTACCTCTTATGCCCAACTCAGAAGCCCACCTTGCAGCATTTTTCCCAATGGGTTCACCATCTCTTAATACCTCAACCAAGAATGGTTTCTTCCCTTCTAATATTATTTCTTTTTCATTACTCTCTATAGATCTGTATAAATCTTGACTCAATCTTTGTCTTTTAACAAAAGCAAGCACATCTTTTGTTGAACCACTACCAATATTTCTAGCTGATCCACTAATTCAATCAAAATTTGTAGATGCAACAGGTGCACTTTGAGGCACATCAGATGCAAGCAGACTCTCTTCATGACTTTCATTAACCAGAACTTCATGCTCCTTGCCCACATCAAGTGTGGCATGAGTAGGTAGATTAGTACTGGTCTCTGCAGATTTCACTTCAAACACATCCTTTATGCGTTGACTTCTATGAGCTGGCAGCACTGTATCTTTAATTTTTTTTTGTTTTTTCTCTATGTTTTCTCCACACTCATTTTCTTGCCTATAAAGCAAAAAAAATATCATATCAGGTCTTATATACATAAACCTTTTGCCTATAAAATTTCATTAAACAATATTAAATAAATAATATACTACTTATTGGATTTATAGCTTGCCTGTTTGTCAAACCAAGACGCGATAAATATTCATTATTCCTGGCCAAATGTTCTTCACAAAAGCGCTCATAATCTGTCACTATTGTCAAACCAAGACGCGATAAATATTCATTATTCTTGGCCAAACATTCTTCACAAAAGCGCTCATAATCTGTCACTAAAATTTCAGCATTATGATCACTATCATCCAATTTGCACCTTAAATTATTTTTCCTCATTTCCTGATGTTCAAAATACCAATAATGTATAAATTAGCAACTTGATACAAAGATAATTAACCGTAACATAAATTGCATTAAATACAAGTTTATGATTATTTTTAATTAGTAAATTAATGGTAAGCTTATAGGCACCCTTTATTGCAATGTAGGTTGAGCTTGGACTATATGCTTGATATTGTAAACATGGGTTGAGTTTTAATTTACCTTCTCATTGTAACACTGCAACCTCACATCTATGCTATATTAATAGGCAATGATTTTATAGTGGAGGGATTTGAGTTGGGGGTGATTTTTTTTATCACTATTGTTGATGTTGTTGCTGTAGCAAATTTCAGTGAATTTCTCCCCAATGTTCCTTCCCATCGATTCTCTCTCTAGGATTCTTGTATTCATGAGTAGATAGTGGTGGTCACATTGGTATTATTTAGTGTAAATTACCATAGTTTCTTGCCATTTGCATTACTTAAGAGCCAACTAGAATTGCATGTCATCATAGTATTTTATTTGAGGGTTACCATGGTTTAAAGCAATCTAAAAAGGAGTAATATTGACCCCAGCCATGATGTCCAAATCATATGGTCCTAACCACATAATCAATAAATAAAATAAAAAATAAAAAATCAATCTTCTATAGTCTGGTGAATGGTACTTTCTCATGAGCTACGTTTCTACATGCCTCTTTGTCAAGAATGTGGAAATTGCATATGAAAGGGTGTAATGCTTTTAAGATTCCATGTGCTAACATGCAGCATTACTCTCAAATAATCTTTTTTAGGAAGATGATCAAAAATTGAAATCAAGAAAATTAGAAATAGTAGTGTCTCAAGAATCTTGGTAGCATTCAAAGAGCCATGGAAGTGTTTCATAGGCATGAAAATGTGAAATTGTCCTTGGAAGAACAAGGATGGCTAATTTGGCTTGAAAATATCTTTCAAGCATATACATGTGTTGTACACTTAGTAAAATGTGCAACTACTGGGGTGTGAAAGTGTGTTTCAAGCATATAAATGTGGTGCATGAGCGCCTAAATCATGTAATTGAAAAATACACTATATGAGGGTTGGTCTAGGAGTTAGTGGTAGAAAGAGTCATTTTGTGTTGAATGAGTTCCATTATACCATTCATGATGTAATAAGGTTCATATGAACCATTTAATGTAGTTTGAGTCTTTGGGAGTCTAAGTTGTAAATATAAAGTTGTCATTAGTAAAGGGTGTATAATTAACATTGTAAAGGGTTAAATCCTTTTAAAGAAAGGTGGTTAGGTGGTTATAGTCATTGGAGGGAGTTATTAGGATTCAAATATGCCTCTCTTGGTTGAGCAAAGTCTGTTGAACAAGTTTGAAAGGAGTTTCAAATAAGAAGTTGCTGTATTTTTTAGTTTTTCATAAAGAAATTGCTGATCCCATACATTGTATGGCTTGTACATGTTTTTTCACACTCCAAGACTATAATGGTTGGGTATATAATTGAATAACCTTTCTTTTTTCGCTGGAATGGTGTTATTTCATTAATAATTGAGTGAGATATCCCCATTTTACTACCGGGTGATCTCAAACCCCATGTTTTTACTGTAGAATTTGCTGATCCTGTACTTGGTACGGTCTGTACATTTTTTTTTATGCTTGAAGAGTGTAATGGTTGGAAATGTAATTGAATAAGAATTCTTTTTTATTTTGAGTGGTGAGATTTAACTAAGTATTAAGGGAGATATCTTAATTTTACTCCTGGGTGGTCTGAAAACCCTTAAAATCAAGGTTTTGAGCAAAATATGGATGCATCTTCCATTCTCACGCTGTAACATTGCAAAATATTGGTGGGATAGAAGGTATGATGGTGTACTATTATTTCCTAGAGGTCTTTAAGAATGGTTCAGTGTTTTGGCTCGACATCTCTATGTGGCAAATTTAATCAATATTTACATAATTATGCAATTTAATCAATATTTGTTGACAACTTTACATTGTCCACATTTGTTTGCAAAACATGACTCTAATGAATTGAAGGACCCTAATGTAATTTTGGAACACCAAAATTTAATCAACCTATCAAGTTTTAGATGATGGAGTCAAAATATTGCAAAGGTGCTCCTACACCAAAAGGCTTGGTAAAGGTATAGGATCATGATTTGATCATTTGTTGTCTTTTTGCCTTGTGAAAGAAAGTTACTGATGCAAGACCAGGTTGGCAAACAAAAATTCTATACAATATTTCAATATTGGGTCTTGACTAGTCACTCAAAACACCCTCAAAGACTCTTTAATGCAACAAGTTTCCAAAGACTACAAACCACCTCTGAGACTCTAGACCTTCACATGGCTTAATTAAGGCATCTAACAAGATTATATGAGATAGATAAACATTATTTAATCACTCATCAAGCTTGCAACCAGGTTAAAGTTGGTTTCTATCATATGCTTGCCATTTCCTTGGAGGTCTTCATAAGGGAGCTGGCATACACAACTCTTGATGCTGGCCATAACTTCTAACAGTGATTGGATTTTTGGATACCCTTTAAAGCATTATAAATCATACCTAAGAACTAATATATGTTCCTTTGAAAAAATAGACTCCAACATGACTGTCTTGTTCCAATTCTAGGCCTAATTGGGATGATGTACACAAGGGATTATTGGTTTTCTTATCTCCCCACTCAAACTCACTTTCCCAATGCTTAGAAAATGTTATATTTGACCTTCAAATGATTATTAGATCATTAAAATTGTGTTCTCAAATGTTTTTTATAAAACCATAAACCAAAATTCTCTTGACTGGCCTGTCCCTAGACTGAGACAGAAATTTACAATCATAAAATGAAATCTTACTCTCTTCACATTGGATTCAGATTCAGCATTAGGTCAGTGATAAGTTTGGTGTTCCTGGTCTTTTGGCTTCATTCCTCTATTATTTTGTTTAATGTACAATCTGATATTTGTGGGCAATGAGCAGTTATATCTCAGTCTTTGTGGGATGAATGGGCTTTGAATGGGAGAAAATGTAAGGGATAAAATTTTATACTCTCCCTTGTTACTCCATTTTATACTTACTTTTGTTCATGCCATGAATACGTAGTCATAATGTTCATTTTTCTTGTTTACAAATTGACACTTTCCTTCCAACCCACCTATCAGTGACATGTCCACACCTCTTGATTAAACTTCACTATAAATTGATCCTTATCTCATAATTTTCCACCAAAACACCTCTAGTTGAGCATCTAGGAATTGCAATTATAAACATCTCATAGGTACTTTTTAGGATTAGAAACTGGAGGAAACTATCAAAATCCTCTATAGATGAAAAGATGGGACAAAACATCAAGAAGGATATTTTTGAGAAAAAAATAGTATCCTTAATAGTGAAGGTATGGATAAGGAAGACATGGAATATCACATAGAATATTTGAAAATTTGACTTTTTCCATGTCTTCACATAATGCAAAATCATTGTAACTTGATTTCTTTTTGAAGTCCTTATAATTTTCATACAGTTGTTCCTGTGTAATTTAAATCTTTTCCAGGGATCAGACTCAGTACAACACAAGAGAAAATAAAACAATCCAATACACTTTTTTTTTATTGCAATAGTGGCCATTCCCATTCTAAAAAAACACAACTTCAAAGGTAAGTCAGGTTTAAAGGGTTTTAATTCATGCTAAGACATTAATGTAGTAAATTTGGGAGAAACTAAGTCCTCTTCCTAATGAAACATCCAAGTTTTAAAACCAAAAGTGTTAATTTTTTGAGTAACATTTGAAAGAAAATGAAAGGAGGATTTGATGTTAAGTATTATGATTAACTTCTATTCTCAAATTGTCACGATAACTTTATTAGGGTTTTGTTTGCATACACATGGGAGTAAATCATGATCATTTATTATCAACATAAACAGGGCCAAAATATAGACTATGATGATAAGATGAGTGTTATTAATATTTCTTTCAAATTTGACAATTCTATTTTAATCCATAAATAGTTCCACCATATTCATATTTGTAATTTTCACAAGTTTTATACTATTCCCAAATTTTCAGTGTCTGTGTGTCACACATTGTTTATATATTCTCATAAGTAATATTTTTAATATTACCAAAACTATCTTTCATGTTTCAGCTCCTCAGCTCTTTACTACTCCTACAATATTTTTCACATCCAATATTTTAAATATTACCAAAACTTTTTGCAGTCATCCCCCTTAAATTCAATGCCTCTACATGACCTTCCAATTGTACTCTTCCAGTATCACAATCTAACACATATCATTCATCATGATTTATCTGTTGCATCTACCTTTTTCATTGCTAGTCATCATCCCAATCCACCTCCTTTTCCAACTATCTATGACAATGATAGATCGGTAAGATCAGTGAACTATTCAGAGAAAAATGCATTCACTTTTTTCCTTTTGCATATAGACTATCTTAACTAGGTGAAACTGTTATAAATTTATTTCCTTAAACACCAGTGACTGGAAATCTTTTTCAATCCATTATGTATGGTGCATGCAGTATTCTCTCAAACACCAATGAATTGAAACTTTTTTCAATATCTTATGTATGGTGCAAAGTCTGGCCAACTCCTCAACACTTCCAGTAAAGCATTATCTCAACATACCATAGCTGCATTGGAATTTGAATGTAGGTGATCAAGTTGAAACTCTTGCTTTTATGTGAAGATGAACAAATAGAAACCCTCAACAAGTGAAAACAATAAAGAATATTTATGCGCAATGGGTAACATGGTCTACAAGTAAGAAGTGGCACCTCAAAAATAACACAAATTCAAAAAACCAGTGGCCATACGCATGACATTAATGTGGCTCAATGCTAAGTGAAGTAGTGTGCCATGACATTGTAAGTCTGGTGGAACAACAGACTGCTCCCAATTAATAACAAGCCAATTTGACCTAGCAATAACAATTGTGGATAATTATAAGTAAAACCTTAAATCCTCTTGAGATATTATTTTTCTTGTGGCTAATGGAAAGTTTGGCGCTAACAGCATTGGAAATTCTCTAAATTAACTCACACCAATAGCAAATTTATTTTTATACTACAATGAATGAGTAAAGAATAGAAATTCAATTATGTCTATAGAACTCACAGTAAATAATCGTGGGATTTGTGGTGTAATTTGAATCTTCATTTTTAGCTTGTGAGGTTCAGGGATCATATGCACACTCATAGCTTATTAACTCCTGCAAGTACTAGCTACTCAAATTTAATCTCAACTGCTAGATTTATTCAACAGGGGAATATGCAACGTATGTTTGAAGGCAATCCATATAACTACAATTAATCACTTAAGGAATCACACCAGCTGGGTTAACGGTAATAGCTCAATAGCCTCGCCTATGCATTACCCAAAAAGTGGACTCACCGCACCCAATTGGGTAATTTAATAACGCGTATAATGGTAGAAAGTGGATTTTCCCCACCCACTTGGGTAATTCACTATCAAGTATAATGACAGAAAGTGGATTCATTGTATTGGTAGAAAATGGATTCACCCCACCCAATTCGATATTGCATGTGATGGTAGAAAGTGAATTTTCCCCACCCAATTGAATATTAAGTGTGATAACACTACGATAACTCCAATGTGGAAAGACTATGGTGTAACGAAATGGTATAGATGAAAAAGCACACCATAACTAGAAAACAATAAAATACTATACCAAGCAAAAGGGCTTGTTCTGAACCCGCCACAATAAGATGACCCATAACTCCTGAGGATGTATAGTAAAATTACACTGTAATAAACAAGGGATAAATTCAGGAGTGCAACGGAAGAAAAATGCGGTCCAAACTTACCCCACACAATAGTAAAGGCCTATAATAGTTTACCAAAAATTTACCAACGCTACAAGAATTAAACCCTAACATTGAGAGACAATAAAAAATAGCAATGTGAAATGATAGTGGAAGAAACAAAGAGATTTTGACCAATCAATGAGAGCAGTCCTAAATAAAAAGGATGAGCATATGACATTGAAGTTGGTCTCCAAAGGGTTTTTTGTGATGTCGCTACCTAAACATGTATGCGATGTCGCTGCCTAAACATGTATGTGAACCTAAGATGTTGTTCCAAAATCTAAAGAAGGTCCAAGCCACAAAACCCAAGTAGTGTCTCAAGGGTGTCTAAGTGATGGAGTACAAAACCAATGTCCTAATAGATTGAGAACTTTGAACAACCCCTACCTTTGCATCACATACTTAATGAGTGAAGGTTTTGTTGTAATACAAATGCATCAGAACAATACAAGCATTATAACAGTCATAGCAGTGAGTCAAATTATAGTGATCAAAGACCGTTATAACATCCTATCATGATAGTGGAAGCAATGATCCAAAGGAGCTGACAATAAAAGATAATTGTCAAAGTAAAGCAATGATGGTATACATATTCATATTGTATTCTCATTTATATATGAAAACATATTCATATTGCATCCTCATTTTTATATGAAAACATATTCATATTACATCCGTATAGCAACTTTGTTCAAAATTAATGCTTTGAAACAGGTATTACTCTAAAGGTCCATGTCCTTAAAACATAAAACAGTCTTAAAACAACATAAAAGTCTTAAATAAAAGGTCATAAAATGGGGCTCATCAATAATCATCAGAATTGCTTGCAAGATCAGAATCCCAATCACTCGTGTCTGTATCTACTTGATTTTCCTCCTCATCCTCATTTGTGACATGCAATACATTCTCTCTTCCAATTTTTTCATTGGTAATCAAAACCTTTTCTTCAAATAGTCCCTCATTGTCTTCATCCACTTCTTCGAATGTTTCTTGTAAATTAACATATTGACCATCAAGCATTACATCAACAACTTCCATGAAGTTTTGTTTCGAACGAGACTCTGTTTGAATGACATATGACCAACTTGGGCTTCTTACATCAACAATTAGAAATGATTGGTTAATTTGAAGAGGGGAAACATACAACTCATTTGTCTCTGAAAAAAATTGTCGTGTATTTGCACGTACAAATCCATACTCATCAAATTGTACTGCAGATGGTCGGATCCACTTACAATTTAATAATATAGGACTATCTTCACCAAAATCCACTTCAATAATTTCTTGGATGAATCCAACATAAAATTTCTTCTCAATTTCATGAAGAAATTCAGCACTAACAACACAATCACAATTTGTCTTTCCTTTGTCTTTTTCTTCCACTTTACAATGACTACCATAGGCCCACATTCCACTAAAACGCATAGCCCATAAATGTGGAGGTTGTGAAAGATCACTTTCCTCTGTTGTTATATCTTGAACTTCTTCTTTTGCATCACTAATTGCATTAGCAATCCATTCTTCAAATTTTAGAAAAGAATCACCTCTAATCAAATCATGGCATCTGGGCTTTTGAGGTCAATGTTGCATCCAAGCTTGATTCTCTTCTTCATATTTTCTACATAGAATAATGATGTACAAATAGTAAGATTAATAATATAAATGTGTAAATGCAATTGAGTAAATAAATTATTGTGTAATTTTTTTTACTTGCGCCACTTATCGAACGAAGATGTGTTTTGAAGAATAAAGGCATGTATTGCACTTCTTTCTTGATATGATAGCTTGAAGCGACATCCATTGCCTTCTAATACTTCACCTGCAACTCTCTCATCTTCATCATCATCCCATACACGTTGATTGAAATTTTTGAAATCCTTCATATATTCTATGCAAAATCCCATGGCCTCTTGCATCGAATATCCCTCAGACATGCTGCCTTCTGGTTTTTCCCTAGTACGGACAAAAAATTTCAGAACCTTCATATATCATTCTATAGGATACATCCATCTCATTCTTACTAGGCCAAAATGCTCTAGTTCATATTGTAGATGTATCAAAAGATGCATAGAAATGTTAAAGATTGTTGGTGGAAATTCCCATTCCAATAGACAAAGGACTTCAACAACCTGCTCCCTCAAACTATCAAATTTAGAAGGATCTAATACATGTAAACTCATTCTCTTTAATATTAGGCCCAACCTTATAATTCCCAATCTTGGCCTCTTTGCCAAACTCAATATATTTACCACAATAGGTAAAATATTCTCAATTATGACATGATAGTCATGGGTCTTGAGGCCTCTTAAGCTATTAATGTCAGTTTGGCTTTTGATGCTCCTACTTACATATCTAGTGGGAAAGCAGGTCTGAGACATCAACTGTAAGAATTGTGCACACTGTTCCTTTGTCCAGACATAAGGAGCACTAGGTTTTCTATATTTTTCATTATCATATTTTTCAACTCAAATATTTCGACGAATCTTTATTTCTCGAAAGTCTTCAGATCATGAAATAGTATCAAAAGCACAAAAAATAGTTTCTATAATAGCATAAGCTATATTTTCTCAATATGCATAAAGTCAATAGTATGCCTAATGGCTATATCCTTAAAGTATGGAAACTTATACAATATGCACAACCATTTTACACCGCTTTCATTACATGGATCATATCTACTACCAGCAATCCCATCATTTTCAATAAATGACATTCTTTTTTGTCCATTCTCAACAATGTAATCACCTCTTATTAGCAATGGCACTTCACGATTCACTTCTTGACCATTGAAACATGTTTTTTGTTGATAATATGGATGATCCATTTTAAGGTAAGCACGATGTCGACAATAAATACACTTACGCAAACTTCTTGAGTACCTCACAAAATCCTTAAAGTTGCAAGCAGGACATCCATGGTATCCATGTACAGAGAGACCAGACAATGTGCCATATGTAGGAAGATCATGAATTGTAAACAATAATGAAGCTCTTAAAGTGAATTTGATTGAATGACCATCCCTTAAGGATTGAATTGCTTCTATTCATTTCCACAGTTCCATTAGCTCATCATATAATGGCTATAGATAAATATCTATTGTATCTAAAGTCACACTTTTCTTTCCTGGTATAATCAATGATAACATTAAGAAAATGGTTTAATTGCTAACCATGGAGGCAAGTTATAATTTATTAGAAACACTGGCCAAGTTGACCATTTAGTACTTTGATCAGAGAATGGGTTCACCCCATCTAGAGCCAAACCCAACCTTATATTACGAGGATCTTGAGAAAAATTAGGCCATCTATTATCAAAGTCCATCCACATCTTAGAATTAGGCACATGTCGTTGTTTTCCATGAGTGCTCTTGTTTTTTGCATGCCACTACATAAGTTCAGCAATGTCTCTACACCTATACATTCAAAGTAATCGCGGGATTATCCAAAAGTGGCGAAGAACCTTCCTAGGAACCACAGCTGATTTCAACCCTTCTTTATACCTCACTTCATGATATTTCAGGCATTCACTCTCATTTGCAAGATTTTTGCGAAATAATACACAACCATTCACACATGAGTGGATGTTTTCATACCCCAAGCTAAGATTATTGATTTGATTTTTACATTGACATCATTTTGTTGGCAATGTGGAGTCAGCTGGCAACAATGAGCTTAATAATGCCAATAACTGATCTACACTCTCATTTGTCCAACCATGTACCACTTGCGAGTTAAGAATTTGAAGGATTGTTGTCAAATGACTTAACCTGCAACTAGCATACACAGGCTTTAAAGAATCCTCCATTGACTTGGTCAAATCATCATTTAGACCCTCATTCAACATTCTATCAACTTCAAACCCTTCGTCAAACATTTATGCCTCTTCATCTATGTTTGGTGCCACTTCATCTATGTTTGTTGCCTCTTCATCTCTCATAGTCTACAATTCTATCATTTCTTCATAATAATTGTAAGCCCAAGGGCTTATACCACTATGCCCATATCTTATCATATGTCGATAAATCATATTTCTTTTTTTCACCTTTCCACCGAGGCAATTTTTACATGGACATGGATATTTGTCAATGTCCCTCTCATCAGCTACTCTCTCATCATATGCATGATATTGATCAGTATTCAACCTTTGACGCTGATCCATCTGTAATATTGTACATTCCAGTATTAATTTAGTTTTTGATTGAAGAAAAAAATATCAATCTGAAAATAGAGATGCCAAAACATTGTTGAAAGTAGTCACTTTTAGTAGAGACCATAACAAAAAGAAGAGGATATAATGAGTCATTGTTCTGAGATCTATCTTACATTCATTTGAAGTTTACCTACTGAGAATGGAATATACCTATTTTTCCTATCAACTTACTTTCGGCAATGAGGGTTTGGAATTACCTCTAAATTCGCTGCAAAGGGCTTCATTGACTTGAAATTTGTTGCAGCGAACTCCAAATTCCTTGCCCTCCTTTTCAAAAGTCTCCAGGTCATATCGTTTTATCGCCCATGCAAGTGCTTCAATACATATCCATGAGAATAACAAACATCAACAACAATCCAATTTCATTCCCATGCAAACAATAATACATTTTACAAGTTATCTGACTTATAAATATAGACAAGTTATGTAAACCACTAGATAAATAGCATTTAAAAGAAATAAGAAACGGGGTATGGAGATTCATGAACATAAATAGAAAATCATGGTTCTCAAGCTTTGTACGACCTTGTACGGGCAGGAAGATGTTTCTCATTGATTGTAAGAGTTAGATATTTCAATCACCTTCCTTTTAGTTTGAGTTTCATGCAATTTGGTTTAATTTTGTGTGAGTTATTGTGGATTTACTTCAGTCTGCTAAAAACCCTCACTAGGGTAAACAGGGATATTTGAAATTATGTTTCTCTTGATTTAGCCATTAGAAGTGCAATTAGAATAAGAATCACAAGCTTTACAAACAGTTAGGGAAGGAAGTACATTTAGAATAAGAAGTCTATGTACCTGGGAATAAAATGAGTTTGTTCATGTTAATTCAAGCCTACTAAATCCATTCCAATTGTTGAAGCAGATATTTGTGTCTTGGAAAGAAAAATTTGTAGTTTGGTGGCTTATAGGCATTATAGTTGCACATTATGGACAGTCATAACTCTTTCTCCAACATAGAAAACTCTATCTTAAGTATTTTCAAAAGTGGACAGTCCTAATTCACAACTAGGCCCAATTAGACCCCTTCAATATATAACTCCCCATTTCCTAGCCCATTCATCCTTAAAAATACCACAAGCAGATATAAATATTCCTGCACTACTTGATTAGACTTTCTCTAAACCTTTATACATGGTAATTCAACAAGCTCCTACTTAGAACCTTCATTTTTTTATTCCATAATGTGATTGTCACAAGGCTACCATGAAAGATCAGTACACAAAAGAAGACCACACAACCAAACCTTCTTTGAGAGGGATCTAACTACATCAACACAACCCATTATAGTGCTTTCACCCAAGTAGAGTGCCTTCCACTTCATCAGAACATAGAATAATCACTTTTCACTGTCAAACTATGACTTTCGCCAGTCCATCTTCACTGGATAGTCAATAAGAAATGGCCACAAATAGATAAATAGAAAAATCCCTCATTAGAGGTGACTCAAACTACCCTTAATAGCCTTGAGAATAAAATGGGGTTCAAGAAAACTCATTCACCATCATCGAATATCTCAAATCAACTCTGTACATAGACATTTTCCAGATTTTACGCAAAATTACACAGCTAAGGCTTCATTTTTCCCTATGACAACCATTATATTTTGGTCTGAGGCTCTATAATATGAATGAATATATAAAAAAAAATCTCCCTACCAAGATTTATATTGTTCCACTAACTGAAATGGGAGAAACTTAATTTTGTAACCTCACTATTTACCCTAGCAAGGGTTTTGTCAATTTTCACAAAAAACTCAATATCTTGCTCAAGGAATAACCAAAATGCATGAAATTTGTGCCAAATGAAATTTGATTGAAGGCCATGACATTTACAAGTAATTTTTCACATTTTACAGTCCCTACAATCCATACATATTTCTGAAAACACATATTTTCTGTAGAAATTGCTTAAAATCAGAGATTTCCTTCGTTATATCTTCTCATTCCAATCACCCTTGAAGTTACAATGCATATAAAAGCCTTTTTAAAGGAAAAAAAACTGACTTTCAATAATCTAACTACCTCTAAATGACCTAAAAGCCCAAATGTACCTTCAACTTGCTAATACAACCTTTACATAATTATGCAATTTAATCAATATTTGTTCACAACTTTACATTTTCCACATTTATTTAAAAAACATGACTCTAATGACTTGAAGGACCCTAATATAATATTGGAACACCAAAATTTAATCAACCTATCAAGTTTTACATGATGGAGTAAGAATATTGCAAAGGTGCTCTTGCACCAAAAGGTTTGGTAAAGGTATAAGATCATGATTTGACCATTTGTTGTCTTTTTTCCTTGTGAAAGCAAGTTACTGATGCAAGACCAGGTTGGCAAGCAACAGGTCTGTACAAGATTTCAAGATTGGGTCTTGACTGATCACTCAAAACACCCTCGAAGACTCTTCAATGCAACAAGTTTCCAAAGACTACAAACCACCTCTAAGACTCCAGACCTTCACATGGCTTTATTAAGGCATCTAACAAGATTAGATGAAATAGATAAACATGATTTGATCACTCATCAAGATTGCAACCAAGTGAAAGCTGGTTTCTATCATATGCTTGCCAGTTCCTTAGAGGTCTTCATAAGGGAACTATCATACACAACTCTTGATGCTGGCCATAGCTTCTGATTGTGATTGGATTTTTGGATACCCTTTAAAGGGTTCTAAATCATACATAAGAACTAATATATGTTCCTTTGAAAAAATAGACTCCAACATGACTGTCCTTTTCCAATTCTAGGCCTAATTAGCATGATGTACACAAGGGATTATTTGTTTTATTATCTCTCCACTCAAACTCACTTTCCCAATGCTTAGAACATGTTATATTTGACCTTCACATGATTATTAGATCATTAAAATTATGTTTTCAAATGTTTTTTATAAAACCATAAACCAAAATTCTCTTGAGTGCCCTATCCCTAGACTGAGACAGAAATTTACATTTAGAAAATGGAATCTTACTCTCTTCACCCTTACCCTGACACCATGCAAATTATAAAATATGTTAGCATATACTAGTAACTATACGTCCACCAATTTGTAGGACGTTTCCATAGTTAGAGTGTAAGAAATTCAATTTTAGTCCTCACTATTTACCTTATGTTAGGGTATTGGCAATTTTCAGAGTATTCACAATATCTAACTCCAAACATTACCAAAACACATGAAACAAAAAGGAGATGGAAGATGATTGGCTATACCATCACTTAAAAACATCCTCACATGTCTCCCTTCCCGTATAGGGTCGTACAAAGCCTGAACATAGTGATTTTCTATGAGAATATGCAGAACCTAATGCTCTTATTCATTCAAAAATTGATGTACAATCACCCACGCCTTCTCAACTATATACAAGGCATTTTAAATAAATTTACAACATGACTTATCAAATTCCAACTGCTTTCAACGAATGAGACTACTCTAACTACCTTATGAAATCTGCTCTTTTTCCTTGTGGTTTTGAATTCACTACTACAACTGATTACAAGGTCACTTCTATGTGTGCATTTATACAAATGTGGTGCAGGAGCACCTAGATCATGTAATGCCTTCAAAAGGCTAGTTGGTCAAATTTATGTATTCAAGGAAAAAATAAGGTGGCAATGCTTTGTAAAGGCTAATTTTAATGTATTAAATTCATGTACTAAGTCATTAGGTGGTGGTACAGGAGCACCTAGGTCATAGAATGCCTTCAAAAGGCTAATATGTTAAATTTATATGTTCAAGTCTAAACTAGTGTTTCAAGGCCATGCAAAGACTAATTTGAATGTAATCAAGTCATAAAAGAAGTCACTAAGAGGTAAAAATGTAAAAATGCAAATAATACAATGTTGTCAAAAGTAATCATGATGTAATTATGCAGCAAAAAGAGCAAAAATCAAGAATATGAGGAGTTATGGGGTAGTTTAGGAGGTTTGCACTGATGGAAAGTCAGTTACTCAGTTGGGAAAAGTTATAAAAGACATTGTATAGCGTGGGGAAAGGAGAGGATTGTATTCTTGTGAATAAAAATTGTGAAATAAAGAACTCTATTTTATCAAATTATGGGTTTTCTCTTTTATTCAGCCCCTGTGCGAACTGTATTGTGATCTTGAGGGTATCAACCTATTATTTTTAATGGAATAGTGAATCATTCATCTTCTGGAAGTTTTCTAAGGAGGCTAATTCAGTTTTAGGAGGTTTTGAGAACAAGGAACTAGAAAACCCTCAAAACAGGGTTTAAGAGTCATTCAAAGAATATGACCTCCATCCCATTGATGTAAGTATAATAGGTCAATGGGATGGGTTTAAATAGGAGCCTTTTTATGTGTTTAGTGTTTTCTTATGGTGGCAGGATAGTAGAAGACCAGAACACAAGAATATGATGCTGATTCAAGATGAAAACTGAGTTTTTCCATTCAAAATTGGTGGTTTCAAACAAGGAAAAGAAGAAATATCATGTGCATAATCCTGGAGATAGTTTCAAATTCTTGGTCTGACACAATGAAGCATGTTTCAATGATTTTCTAGAGTATTGGAGGTTTGTAAGTATGAGTTTCATGAAACCCTCACTATTTTTGGTGATCTTTGGTGCAGGAGCACCTGAATCATGTAATTGCAAAATGCACTATATGAGGGTTGGTCTAGGATTTAGTGGTAGAAAGAGTGATTTTGTGTTAAATGAGGTCCATGAGACCATTCATGATGTAATAAGGTTCATATGAACCATGTAATGTAGTTTGAGTCTTTGGGAGTCTAAGTTGCAAATATAAAGTTGTCATTAGTAAAGTGTGCATAATTAGCATTGTAAAGGGTTAAAATCCTTTTAAAGAAAGGTGGTTAGGTGGTTATAGTAATTTGAGGGATTTATTAGGATTCAAATATGCCTCTCTTGGTTGAGGCAATTCTGTTGAACAAGTTTGGAAGGAGTTTCAAATAAGAAGTTGCTGTTTTTTGAGTTTTTCATAAAGAAATTGTTGATTTTGTACGTTATATCACCTGTACATGTTTTTCCAGACTCCAAGACTATAATTATTGGATATATAATTGAATAACCTTTCTTTTGGGGTTGGAATGGTGTTATTTCATTAATAATTGAGTGATATATCCCTATTTTACTATCGGGTGGTCTTAAACCCCATGTTTTTCCTGTAGAATTTGTTGATCCCATACTTGGTACGGTCTGTAGATTTTGTTTTATGCTTGAAGAGTGTAATGGTTGGAAAGGTAATTGAATAATATTTTTTTTTGACTTGGAGTGGTGAGATTTAATTGAGTAATAAGGGAGATATCTTAATTTTACTCTCGGGTGGTCTGAAAACCCTTAAAATCAAGGTTTTGAGCAAAATATGGATGCATCTTCCATTCCCACACTGTAACATTGCAAAATATTGGTGTGATAGAAGGTATGATGGTGTAATATTATTTCTTAGAGGTCTTGGAGGATTTCAGGCACTTTGGAGGAAAATGGTTCAATGTTTTAGCTTGACATCTCTATGTGGCAAGCCCATTTTACAAGCAAAAAAGTGAGTTTTTGCTTGATTTTGAAGAATCTGTTTGAAGGGCACTTCAGAATGATGGTAACAAGTGTGGAAAACCTATAGGAATTCATTTTTTGGCTTTGGGGTGAAGGGGAGAGCCTAGGTAATCAAGACCCAGGTGTAGGTCTCTGAACTAGGCCTCTTGGAGTAGAGGTAGAAAGGGCCATTGTGAGTGATGCCTTGACAATCAAGAGGAAAGGTTTTGGAAATTTGTAGGGGTCCATTTTGGATGTTTGAATCCATAGGTTTAGTGTCTTGAAAGTCCTCCATGTGGGTTTTATATTGACTGTCCTACCGGGTAAGGCTACTAGCCTTTTGACAAAAGGGGGTCTAAATCACCATAGTGTTGGGTGTTTGTTGAAACCTAAGTGCTAGAGGGTCTTTGCCATCATAGTTGGGTGTTTGTTGTCCCTGCTAATCTACATCAACCTTCTACCTACAAACAAGGTTTTGTTAATATGCTATCATAATGGGTATTTTAATCCCTGAAAATGAATAATTGGGAGTTTTGTAACATTAATAAAGATTGTTTATGGTTGTCTAGCAATTTGGAGTTGAGTAGATGGGTGTTTCTTTGAAAATCTGACCTAAATTGAGGCCATTAGGCATGGACAGTCAATTTTTCTAACGTTTCTTCCAAAATAATAGGGTTTGATATTGTAGTATGTCAAATGTGAATGAAATGGGTTCTTAAATATGTAGATAGATCATGGAGTTACAATCAAGGACAATTGGTATACCTGGTTTTGTCATAAGGTAGTGCTACAAGGAAAATGTTAGTTTGTTTGCTTAAAGTAGTGAATTTGATAGAATAGTGACCTCAGCAGTTTAAGTTGTGTTGAGATAGACAAAATAACAAGTTTAAGGACGTCTCAATGTTTCAAAAGTATTTGGGAGGATAACTTGATGTTTGGTTGTGTGTAGTATAGTGTTTTCTAGTTGTGTGTAGTATAGTGTTTTCTAAGTGTGAAAAGGTGGCTTGACTGTAAGAAACTATGAACTTGATAAGACAGTATTATGTAAATGAGTTATTGGTTTATCTTAGGAAGAAACATGATGAAAATTGGTATCTTAAAGGCCTGGTAATAGGTTAAGGTGAGTTGAGAAAATGGTGGTGTTTTTCCTTATGAGGTAAGTTGTTAAGAGTGGTGAATTTTGTGAGTTGTGAGTTTGCAAATTTGTAATTGAACTGTTGTCATCAATCAAGATAAATGCAGTGGTTTGATGGTCTGATAAGGGAGAATTTTTAGTTATTCTTTTGCCTTGGAGAGTGATTTTTTTGGTGGACTTGGTTTCATTGAAAAAATTGAAGAATAAGCATAAGTTCTGAATGTTGAAAATAATGATTTAATTCAAAGCTTCCTAAAGGTGATTTTTGATTTGATTCAGTCAATATGAAGATGAATGGGATATGTTGAGATAGAACTTCTCATGATTTGGTTTTGGGTCAGTTGTACCCTATGTTTGTGTGGTTTGGCAGTTTTCTCTGCATCAGGTGGTCACTTAAGTATATTTTCAAAATATTGTCAAAAGGTGGGAAAAGTTGTCAAAATGTAATTATCCAAAAAAAGAGCATAAATCAGGAATATTAAGAGTTAAGAGGTAGTTGCATTCGATGAAGGAAGAGGAAAATAATTTGTGCCTTGGTAACCATATATAAAAGAATTTGTAAGGGGATAAAATGGCCATCCATTGTAATTTTGAAGAGTATCTAATAATAGAGTAGCCTGTTTTCAATGATCAATGCTTTTTGTGTGAGTTTTCCAATCTTCTGATTTTGTGCAGCACCTAGTAACTTTGTTTCTTGTTTGATATGGATTTACAAGGATTGGAACTCTTCATGCAATGTGTTTTTGAAGGATCAATTGGAATATAAGAGTCATTTGAAAGCTTTTATCTTATGACTGTTGGTATTTCTTAAAGACTAGGTTAGAGAGTCTAGAGGGCAATAAATGGCTACTCCACCGAATTAGATAATGTAGAATGGTGGAGTAGGTTATAATAGGTTTTATTTAGAAATTTTTAAGTGATTTGTGTGTTGGAAGTATAGGGGAATGTCTGAGTTGAGAATGGGTGACTGTTTTCTTAGTAATTTCTAAGTTTTCTTCATGTAAAATGATGGCTCCATGTTAAAGATTGATGGAATGAGCACTTAAGAAGGTATGGAGATGGTTTATAAGGCCTGTGCAGACTTATATAAATGTGTTTGAAGTAGTGGAAGAACCCTAGAAGGTTTAGAGTATACTTCCTCTATAAACCCTCATGCACTTAAGCATTGTCAAGCCTAAAATCAGGGGTTTCATGGTTTAGTTTTTGGTTGGGTTTATCAATCCCTGAAAATGATGGAATTTGTAGGAATTTGACCTAACTCAATGCTTCCAAGGGTTGTTAGGTGTTTTCAAGTTGATACAAAGGTAGTTGATTTGGCTTATAGATGCCTTGTGATTTGCAAGTGAAATGTAAGAATTTTTGTTGAAAAGATAAAGAAATTTAGATGCTTGTTCAATTTGATCTTCTCCTGATTCTATTTGGGATTGGAATCCCCAGAAGAATGAGTGTTTGGTTATGATGCTCTGCATCAAAATAAGAAAGTGTTGGAATGCTGGGAAAAATGATTATTAACATAGTGAGGTCTTATGTCTACTGAGTGCATTTTCAAGTGGATTGTTGGGAAGATGGAAATTGAGCCTAGTGAGGGTTTTTTTAATGTCTTGAAGAATGCATTTTCAAAAATCAAACCTCAAAAGACCAGATTTGGATTGTACCTATAGATGTAATGATTGATAAATATCTGGATGAGTTATTAAGTACTTTTATCAACGAACAAAATATTTAGAAAATGTATTCTTTGCATGTAAAATATAGAGTCAAACGAAATTTAAGATAAATTTTTTTTTAAAAACTAGTGAAAAATATCTTTATTTTTTCTTTTGTAAACCTACTAATTCCTTTGCTAGTAGGGATTAAGTTTACACATCCACCATTTTAGGACAACTCTTTTAGGTTGTGCATAGGAGACTCGAACTTGGACATAGCTTTTACAAGATCATTCAAAAGCCAATTGTCCACAATTCTAGAAAAGACTTGCATACCCAAAAAATAACAGTAGAAGAAATATATGTCGCAAGTATTGTTTTCAAGGGAAAAATCCAAAAAAAAGAAAAAATAATTAATTAAAAACTCTTAGCCCTTCATCCGCAAGAATTTATGGGCAGACTTAAACAAATTTTTAGGGTTTTTTTAAGTTCTCTGAATTTCAAACTTCATGGATTAAATTCAATGAACCCTGTGACTTAGGTCTCCACTGATGGAAACAACTAAAGGATGTTCTTACTACCATTTTCAAGTAATCTTTCTTTCCCAAAAAATACTAAGAAATGTGTTGGACATAGTAGGGTGCTTGTCTTGTGCTTGTCTTGTGTCCCATGTTACACAAATGAAACATGTAATGTCATTTACAAAGTTAAAAGATGGTACACAACAATAGAATACCAATGTGGCCATTTCACATACCATAGCTAAAGGAAATCCAAGTCATATCTGTGTCATGCATACAACTTTTGTAGGTATTTTTGGAGGTCCAAAATCCCCAACTTGAAGTACAAGCTTCTACAGATATACCAAAAGAATATTTTTCTTACCATACATGAATAATAAACATAGAATCATAATAGAAAAGGAATCCAAATCTATTTTCTCACTATAAAGATGATTACCCAGTCTTACCTATAAAGCTATGTGTTGTTGAGCCTGAGCTAAGACATTCTCTTGGTCCGGTTTTGGTTGACCACTGCTATGAGAAAGAGATAAGATGGCCTCAGTTAGATTGTCAGAAGTACAGGTTAAAAACAAATAATACAGATTCAACTGTATTATATCCTCATGCATATCTATACCCGGCTGTAGCATGATGAACAATCAAAGTTTTATCTCCCAATTTAGGGAAGCACATGCAATGTCTATCATAGCTGGATCCTAATATTTTTGATAAAAGTAATTAGCATCTTGAATATGACAAGAAATAATGATGCTTGTATCAGAGTACAGAAAATGCTATTTCAAATAAAATTTGTTCATATTTTACAAAAATATCAACATGCAGAAAGGCTCACCTGGTAGACACAAAACCCATAACCTTTTGAATTCCTGGTATCTCTATCTTTACATTCACCTATACATTCACCTATGTTCAATGTAAAATTTCAGATATTTTTCATCTTGTCTACTATGATATCAGAAACAGACTTGAAAACAAATGTGAAAAATTTGAAGGTTCCTATTTAAATTCACCATTCTCATAACTGAATTGCTTGTGTATTCATAGTCACACCAACATATAATGAAATAATTAGGAGTGACTTTATAGTTGTCATCACTAGGTGGAAACTTAGTTTGAGAACACTAATTCAAATCTATTGAGATAAACAATGAAAATAGACTATTACCTATTTGCTTGCAGATGTCCCACAGGTTGAATAAAATGGCAACTAGGGCATAATATTTTCTACAAATGCTGATCATTAAATATCCAATACAGTAATCACTTCCCGCCACACCCATTGTAATTTTTCCTGCCAGAAGAACCTGCATCTGAGTGCAATTTCACGGCTATAGCAGCAGATGCGAGAGCCAACTCAGAGCCATCGAAAAGATGGGAAAAAACATCAGTTTCAGTTTTACTTTCAGGAAAAGTTGCGGGAAAATCAATTATATTTTTAGGGAAAAGATATTTTTTCTATATTGTGTTAATTTGAGACAATATAAAATTAAAAAAATAACTTAAATATGTTTAATTTCTATTGTCTTAATTTGAGATAATATAAAATAAAAAATATAATTTAAATGTGTAAAATAAAACTAGCAATTGCACCTTGTTGTGCAATGGGTACGCCGAAGAGGTGTAGAATGTCATTAAGAGAAAATTTGGGTCTATTTTTTGCATTCATCAAATCTCAGGGTCTTTATCAAATGATATTCTTTTTGTGAAAAAAGTCTCAATGTATTGTGAATATTTCAATTTTTTTTTTAGCAAGTTTGTTGAAATGTTTGAAAGGATATTTTATTTTCTTGGTACAAATAAGGACTACTAAAAGTAGAAAATTTTGAAACATTCTAGATCATTGAAGAAATCCACAATATTCAAAAAACAAATGCACTCTATGATGGATGTTAAAGGTGCAATAAAGGAACCTATACAATTGCCTTTGAAGGTGGGAACACAAACAAAAACACCAAGTGTAAAGTCAATACAATTATCTGATCCAAGAAAGGAAATGAGTAAGATATGATCTAGATTTGATAGGCCTGTTATTTGGTTCTTTGCAACACAATATTGACAATGCAATAATGACAAATAGTGCACAGAGTAATAAGAATAAGAAAAAGGCTCCTTTGATAATTTCAAGTGAAGTTAGAAATGATGAGCTTCAAAAGTGAATAATTTCACGTCCTACAAGTTTGCAAAAACCAGTTACTTCAAAGACTCCAATGCAAAAGCCTCACTAGATCAAAGAAATATTTCAATGTTTGTAAAGCCAATACCAAGACTTGTGAACAAATTTTGAGCAAGGCCAGTATAAGTGAGGCTAGTGCCAAAACCCAGACTTGTAAAAGTACTAGATAAAATTCACTTGTCCCCTATTTAAAGGTACACAACCAAAACCAACTCAATTCTATTAACACATGTATAATTTTAGCTTATTTTAGTTAATTTACATACTCAAATTTTATATTAAAAATGCCACCTACATTTAATTTGTTTTAGTCATTCAACTCACATTAGATATTTTAAAGGAGATGATTTTTATTTTTAAAAGTGTATTCTTGAAATAGATTTTATGTAAGAAATGTATTGTAATATGGGTAAAAAATCTTTTTAAGAAAATTGACATTCATAATTAAACATACTTATTCAAATTATACAATATATTTGTATGACATAGACTATTAAATATTATAAATTTATATTTTAAAAAATTAATTTAAATTTACAAATTATGGATAACTCCTTTTTCAATAAGTATTAAGTTAGGTAGAATATAAATGAACTAGAAGATCCAATTTGTATATATAGACATTAAAATGCTAATATTAAAATTCATAATAACATTTTAAGAAATCAATTTTTTTAATCATTACAAATATACATGAAAACAATTCATATATATTTATTCAAATTTACTTTCATATTTATTTTTTAATTAGTATTTATTTGTATATAAACTTGTTTTACCCAAACTAAAAAATTATAATTATACTTTAGAAATAGGTATTAATCATTGTACAATATTAATCTTGATATTTAGTCATTTTTATTTGTCTAATATTAGTCATTTATTTAGTCATTTAGTTGTGATTTTACGCGATGACCAAATTAGTCACTTATAAATGACAAAATTAGTCATTTATTTGTCAAAATCTACTAGTGTTAGTCACGTGACTAAAACTTTTAGTCACATAGTCATTTATTTGCCAAATTCTACTAGTGATATCTCACTCATTGTGGATCTTGGGTTTTCTAGCTCTCTTTCTGATAGTGTTGATAATCAACCTTCTATGGCTCATAGTTTGCATACTTGATTCCCCATGACTTCACTTCCTATAACCAATGTGCTTAATATTAATGACAATATACCAACCATCAATAGTTCTACTCAAAATTTGGGGTGTACTCAAAACCAAGGTAGAACTTAAATTCAATCTTTTACAATACCGATGTATGTTCCTACATACACTAATACTCAACCTACCGCAACAATTCAACCTACTAGCAATGTGAACACTTCCTTAGGCATTTTCACTAGGAATCCTTTTATCTTTGTTCATTCAAATACAATATCCCCTCAACCATCCTCCTTCATAAATTTACAATTCAATTCTCCTCTGAATAAATATAACACTCCACCCTATTCCCATCCACCTTACAATAACAATGATGCTCTCCTTAACACGATTTTGAAAAGCATGGCATCCCTTCAACAAAAACTTGCAACCTTAAATAAAAACAACAATGTTTAACCTTCACAATACATCAAAACTAATCTGTTATCCTTGGAGATATTGAGAGAACAAGTTCCATAAGGTATAAAAGTTCCCTAATTTGAGAAATATGCTGGGAAAGGAGATCCTATTAGTCATGTTTCCACTTTTACATATTTGTGTAGTGATTTTATCTTTGAAGATAAACTCTTGGCTAAGTTATTTCGTAGATCCTTGAAGGATACTGCTTTAGAGTGGTTCTCTTTACCGAATAATTTTATAGGTTCATTCAATGAACTTGTTGATGCCTTTAACAACCACTTCCATATTCACATGGGTCCCAAGGTGACCCTTGCTAATTTAATGACATGCAAACATAAGGAAGATGAGAAAGTGGTTGATTTCATAGCAGGATACCAAACACTTTATTCACAAATAAACATTAAGGTTCCTAATGCTGACCTTCAGTGAATGTTTATTGCCAACTTACAAAAGAAACTTCAAAGAAAACTTGAAATGTTGAGATTTACATCCATAACACAGTTATGCACAACCCTTCGTGATTATCAAAATACCACTTGTGGGAATGATGTGAAAAATCCCCCAATTCATCCTGAATATTTTGAATCCACAACTCAAAATAGCTACCAACCTTACAATCTAAATAGAAAATGGGTTGTGTTACTACTTAACTCAAATCAACCAAATCGAAAAACTAATAACCAAGTAGCTACTATAAAGACAACAAATTATTTTGGGGAGAGGAATAGTGAGTTTACCTCTCTACATGACACCCTTCATAATATCATTATTGTAGCTTATTGAAAATAATATTTTTACCTTATCCCCTGTTAAAGAGTGTGATCCTAGTTACCATTGCTTATAGGATTTTGATGAAACTCTTATTGCAATCATTTTAAGCAAAAAAATTGACATCCAGTATAAAATATTGTAAATGTCTTAAAAACCTTGTGCAAGAACTTATTGATAATAATAAACTTCAAATTGAGGGTGTGAATGATTAAGGTAATAGGTTTGTTGGTCCTCCTAATCAAAATTTACAAATTTTTACAAATCCCATGTTAAAGCACACTATTTCATTTGTCAAATATATTGAAACCAAGGATGATGTGATGAATGTTGGCACGAATGATAAAAATATAAAAGATGAAAAAGCAAATGAATCAGTTGAATTAGTAGCATTTATCAAAGCTAAATCTCATAAGGGCTCAACTAAAAGGCATATTGATATTGCTTTCTCACAAAAGGATATACTTAAATATGCACCTGATGGTCCTCTTTACATAGATGGAATAATCAATAACAAGCCTACTAATGGGAAATTAATTTATCCCATCTATGGAGAGAACGTGATCACTGAAGAATTCCTATTTGAGCATGAACTCTATCAAGATACCTATGAAAAACTGAAAGCATGGATCAAGACACATAATGGTTTTTTTGGTCCTACGATGGGCTCAATAGATCTCCCTTTAAAATTTGGACTAAAAAGATTAAATGTCTCATTCACAATCATCCCACAATTACACAAATTTCATGTGAAGTTAGGCTATCTATGGCTAAACAACATGAATGGAATCCTTTCGATTGGCATAAATTTTTGAAGTCTGCCTTTGGAAATGATATATTTATCATGCATCATAGTGGATTTAAGCTGACGTCTTCCTAAGGGAACTTTTCATTAGACTTATTTTGGCCTGAGCTTATTGAACCTATTAGACCTTATGAGGACTTCTTTTTCAAATCATATCAAAAGTTCAAGGCAAAAAAAATATTATAATTATCCCTTTGAAACATGCCTCAACCCTTCATTGAACCACCTTTTCTTGATGAAACAATGATTCAACCAAAACCCTTCCACCCATCCAAGAGCAACTTATGAAAAAAACTCCTATTATTTCCTATGAGATACCACGAGAGAACCTAAACAATCCTATTGTGCCTCATAAAATAAAACAAGTGTAGAAAGCTAAAGAGAAGGTGGTTGAATATCCTACTATTGTTTCTTACATTCTTCCCAAGGAATAGAAGAAACCTATGATTAACAAACCCGCTCCTACACAAACAAAAATTGACAATAGATTGAAATGTAAGTAAAATGATAGAGAGTGTAGGCATATAGGTCATACTATTTCTTGTATGTTACAAGCTAAAGAAGAAAATTACAACATAGCAAATAAAAATCCAAAAAAAAAAAGTAATGTATGATGACTCTATACCTTCACCGCAACATAAATAAGAACCTTCAAGAGATATTATCATTCAACCTTCCATTGTGAATAATCTAGATGATGACACTGGCATTAAAAAGATTAATGAAAATGTGCATAATGAATTGAATACATTGTTTTCCTCTTCTATGAACTTAAATGACAAATCTCCTAAGAAGAGTGTTGAACTTGGTAGTTCCCCTAGTTTGGCACTTGTCATTGTCCCTTTGGCTAGTTGTCTACCTTCCGTTTATACAGACCGAGATTGGGATGCAAATGAGCTACTATAGGCTGACTCGCCTATGCCTTACTAGTCTTTTTTTTTTTTTTCATTTTCTTGTATATGATTGCATGTACATAATGTGATCCCTCATGATGTTTCATTTGATGTATCTCTCTCTTTCCGTGCATTCCTCTATATGTATCTACATTATTCTCTATGTTGTAAACACTTTATCCTTTTTCATTTGTCTTGTGTTTTCCTTTTGGGGATGAAGCAAGGTGTTGAGACATTTAGGTCTCTTCCATGTTGACCCAAAGGATATTTCCTTTTTTTTGCTCTTTATGTTTCATTATTCCAATTCTATGAGTAGGGTGATCCCACAATAGTGGTTTATAATTTTTTGGCCAAACTAGACACTAAAATTATTATTTTTAACTAAATATTCACATTCGGGCACCTATAGCAGCTAAACCATGAGGAATTTGAAGATGATGCAAACTAGAGTCTTGTCATATTTTGTCTATAGATTCTAAAAATATTTTTTTCAAAATTTTTGGAATCAGGTTGCACTTCTTTTTCCATCTCCCATGAAAACTGGATTTTTTCAGAAAACAACATTTTTAAAAAGTGAAACACACCGTATAACGCATAAATTTTTTTCCATGAAGGATAAAATTCCAATTCTTTCGAATTTGGATTTGTAACTCTGGTATCTAGTGCTTCCATGTGGTTAGATAGTTTTTTATTGAATAGTTTTTCTTTAATCAATTTTCAAAGTCAAACTAATTACAATTCACACATAGCGCGACCGTATAATGCGTAACTTCTTTTGTATATATCAAAATTCAATTATTTTTGTTGTTGGATCAAGGATTTCAATATCTGATGCACTCATAGTTTTCAAATTTTTTTTGATAATCTGCTATTTTTCCACATGTGCAGAACAAAGACCTTCATTTTCAATGAAAACCCTATGTTTAATAAAACTAAAAAACAAATACATAATAAAACCAAAACATATTAAATTTATATTCATTGGATAGCTTGTTTTGAGGACTACCATAATCATTTGAAATAAATTTTAAATGAATTCTTTTGATCCGCCAAAAAGTAAATTAAAAGTGATTTTTTATCATAATTTTGATAGGTGTAGATGAGACTCATTTATAGGTATGGTTTAAAACTAGCGAGGTTCTATGCAAGGGGGTTTGATCTAAGGTGGTTTGATCAAAACCTCTTCAATTGGAATCCTTAAAATGGAACTTTTTAAGGCTTAAATCATTATATTTTCTAAAAATATGTGATTTTAGCAAAAATCAATTCCTCTCATAAATTGTAAACCAC
This sequence comes from Sequoiadendron giganteum, assembly GCA_007115665.2. Taxonomy (NCBI): domain Eukaryota; kingdom Viridiplantae; phylum Streptophyta; class Pinopsida; order Cupressales; family Cupressaceae; genus Sequoiadendron; species Sequoiadendron giganteum. Next base: position 522,711,760 of record CM021100.1, on the reverse strand, counting down.
TATTGTGGTAGCACCCAATATTTGGGGAATAATGGCAGTTTTGATCTATTAAATAACATTTTAGCAAAGAAATATTGACCCTGAATCTATAGAATCCCTTATGTATTTTTGGGGGCAACCCTTCCCTCCTTTTTCATGACATAGATTTATTTTGGAAACATATGACTTGGCATAGGGTTTTTTGAGGAAATCTCTCATGTCTTAGGAGTAAACATTGGCTAATTTAATGTAGTTTCTCATAGAAATGGTGTTAGAAACCTCTTTAAAGTGGGGGCGTACATCTCTTTAATTCCCCTTTCAAATATAAATTTCCATTCCCTCCTTATCATAGTCCTGTGCACTCTTGTGTTCATGCACTTTACACTATCAAATTTTTGAGGATTATCAGTCCTCTAAAGATTCTTCAAAAGATGTATTAAGGTATCTAATGGTATGGTTATTTCATCTTGGTTATCCATAGATACTTGCAAATCTGGGTTTAACTAATTGTGCATAATCATAACCATGACCCAATGAAGGATAATTGGGATAACTGCTAATATGATGGTAACTTGGGATTGAAACATATGATAATGTAAATGGGAAGGAAACCCCTAGGATATACAAATTCATTCTAACCATCCATACTAGCACAATTATGAATACTTAGACAATTTTTTTAAATGGAACAAAAATTACAATCAATATGACAGATCCAACAAATGAAAGAATGCAAAGAACCATGTACCTTCCAATCTCTAGATACTACAACTTTGAATAGAGCATTTTCAGGTCACCGTAACAAACAACAACCCTTCATATGCCTAAATTGTAAAGCAAAGTCGCCACCTCTTCAACAAGAGGAAAATCTTTGAAGCAAGGATATCTTCATTAATGAAAATAAATTCTCTAAGTTCTTACAATAGAGTCACCTCAGTATTTTGAATTTGGGTTGCTACACATCGATTTGTAGATTTGGAACTTCTTCAACATTTGAACCAGCCATTCATATTTTGACTCTTTTCAAATGGATTTCAACAAATTTGCACCGAAGATTCTAGGATAGAACAAAGTAAGTAATTCATTTCTCCCTAGCAGAGTCACCAATCTGTTTGTTCTCCAAATCAACAGATGCAATGAGTCCTAAAGAATAGCCAATTTCTTATGTTTAGACACAAAGATGGATTTGGACAGCAAATGAGATTCAGTCAAAGACTAAAAACTACTACACTTTTGGCTTTGCAGGACCAAGGTGGGTTTCCCTTCACAATGCCTAAATACTTAATTCATTTGTACACTGACATTACATTTTATAGCAGATAATTCCCAATGAAAATATACCAAGGAAATCATTGACAAATTAAAACCTAGCTATATTATTTTTGGTACATCTCAATACTCACTCAACAATTGGGAAGTTGAATTCAACACTAAACCTAAACTAAACAACATAAATTAAAAATGATTTTGAATTTATAATTGTTTTTGAAATGCATCAAGTTGAATGAAAAATAAATGCCTAACTCTAGGCCACAAAGTCAAATACAAAATCATAAAGACAATCTCATCAACAAACAAACTTGAACCAGTGGATTCAAAACTGCTAATGCCTGACACTAACATATCCTCTATTATTTTCAAGTAGATTCTTCTTGCAAATCCACCCAAAATACTTAAAACTATAATTATTTTCTCAAAGTAATTTAAATATTTCTTTGAAACAAAACCACGAAGAAATAATACAATCTCAAGGAAGTTGAGATCACAAATTCAACATACTTTATATTATTAAATTCATACATGATTGAAAGTATACAAATCTAGAGACAATTGAAACATTATAACTGCATATTCAATACATGACTTAGAATCAATACTATTCTACCTAGCCCCATACAAAAATTAAGATCCCTTTTTCATGAGAAATGAAGAGAAGATATATAAGGAAGAAGAAACAGAAGAAGCTTGGAAATCAACTCGTCGAAGATACATGGAAGCTTCATCCTTCGTTAATCAGCACCAAGAAACTGAAAAAATCCTCTCTCTTCTCACTTTCACTGATACTTGGAGTTAAAATTATTTACTCCTTCATCTGTATTTTGCTTACAACTGAAAATTACCCCCTTCGTGAGAAAATTTTCAACATTTTACCTTGTAGATGGAAAAAATGCTCTTCCTATGAAAGTCCTTTCACTTTTCTCTTTTATTGTGTTGCACTGTAAATATTTAACCTCATCAACTAAAGTTTTCCAAATTTAATAATAGCCTCTTAATTAGTGAATATTTTATTCACTTTATCAAATCATCCCTTGTTATTTTATTTTGCATCCCACTTCACATTTTATTGCCCAACAATAAAAAATACTTCACCTTTTATCTTCAGTTGAAATATTTTCCATTTTGAATGTTAGAGCTTTAATAGTAAACATAATATTTTAAACATTTCATTTAAAGGATTTATCATTTCACATTAAAAACCTTCCAGTATTCAACCTTGAGCTTTTAGAAAATATTTTCCCATGAAACTTTTATTTTCACTCCACACTTTATATTCAAAATCAACAAAGAAAATATATCCCTATGTAATTTACGACACACATTTTAATTTAAAATATTTTCTTTTAATAGTGGAGACTTTAAATTATCTTTGAGTAAAATATTTATCCATACCCATATACCTCACTCTATATTTAAAATAATTACTTTAAATAAATAAAGCTTTTGAAGATTGAGATGTAGATATTTTTTATAAGAAGGTTCTGAGATGGCTCGCACTTGGAGATCTAACAATTAAATTTTTTATAGAGATTAGGGCTTGCATGTCAGGCCATTGAGCCCTCATCAAACCTATGACAACAAAAATATTCAACAACAGGGGTACGTGAAGGCACCACATAGGCATGCAAGTTAAATTATGGGGAAAGGCAGTTATCAGTTCTCAAAACCTAACTGGATGCCTTTTTTGAAAACCAAGTGATTGGTGGGTGGAAAAAAACCTATCTTTGATATTTTTGAGGCTGACAGAGGCATACTATGACAAGTGGAAGAAAACTGAAGTGCAAGAATGCTAGAGGATAATGCCCAGTTTTTAGAAAGATTTTATGGTAATGCGGAAGTAGACTATTCAGGCACTCCCTTCAATCCAAAGTCTCTGTCACTTGCAAACCAGAAAGGAAAGGATAAATATTATGGAAAGGGTGAAGAGGTGGAGCATTATGGCACTTCTTTCAATTCAAAAGATCCAAAACTTTTAGAGAAAAAATGCAAGGTAAAAGATCATGGAAAAGGTGTATAAGCGAATATAAATGTGGCCTCAATTATGGGTTTTTAGGTAGAACAAGATAAACTAGGTACACAACCGCAATAGAAGAATAAGGGCATCACGATCTGGCATACCAATAAGTTGTAGCCTCAAGAGCAAGGTGTAGTCTCCAATCATTCAAACCCAAGCACCTCGAATCAGAAGTAGGGTTCTCTGGTGAATAACTATCATGGAGCGGCCCCCTTTTGTCATAACCCCACTCAATCAAAGGTTCTCGAAGAAACCCTACCTCAAAGAAAGCAACAATATAGAAAAAAGAAAAAAACAAGAAAAAAGAAGAGGTCTAAGAAAGGTGGGTAAGTTAAGAAAATCTAGAGGTGTAGGAGCTGAAGTCGGAAGTAGTCACACCCCAACCTTCCCATCCTTGGGATGGGATCAAAATCACTTTCCCTGAATGCATGTTGAATGTGCAAATCCAATATTTAAGGGAGAAAGCAATAGTGTGTAATTTCTGGAACTTCTCTGTATCCTTAACTCAATTAAAAGAGCTTATTTATAATGACTGGGAGGGGGTGCAATAGGTTTTCTACTGAAGCAGTGATAAGGGCATTTTTGTAGTCATTTTTGATAATAAAGTTGCAAGACTCTATATTCATAATTAAATCATGGGTTTTCAAGGGGCAGTTTTAAGTATGCAACCCTGGACTCCTAATCTTAATCTAGAAAATGTTTCCTTTAAGTTTGTTCCCTATGGTTTCAATTACCCCAACTTCCTCTTGAATATAGGGAACTCAACTTGATTGAAATAATTGCTAATAGAGTTGTAATTTTTCTCATTCATGATAAGGAGTCTTTTAAAAACCTATCAAATCCTATTAGATTTTGTGCTCTCTTTGATACATATAAAGGGTTTATGTCCCATATTCAATTGGTTTCAAAATTTGGGACATGGCACCGAGAATTTTTTTGTGAAACTCTGGCAAACACATGCTCAAATTATCATATCAGAGGGCATATTCTTGCTCAATGTTTATCAGTTTCACAACAATCTCTTCAGTTGGTAAATTCTTTGTGTAATCCTAAACATGGCAGCAAGATGACTCAATTAGATCCTAAGGCTTCTATGTTAGAATCCGATTCAGGAGTTTGCTCTAATGTGGCTCATGATCAATAGGCTCAGTCAAATCAGGATCATCTTTCAGCTGAAGTTAGCACACTCAAAAGGGAACGAAATCCAATGGGAGCTGAGTTGGGAATTGTCAAAAGTCCAAGGAAAGAGAAAAAATTAGTGGTCCAGTTTAAAGTCCCACAGAGGACTTGGAACATAATGGAAATATTTTCTATCTTGTCACTAAACCTTTATTCGCTAGAGGAAAAGCTAGACTCATATCTCTACCTTGATGAAATAGTTTAAAAACTGATGTTTCAAGGCAAAAGGATAATTTAGCTTCGTGGGTTGTAAATGATACCCTATAGTTCAGTTCTAGCTTTGATCACGAAGCGTCTACTTCTGAAAGGTTGAGATAAATGCCTTATTCAGAGCCCAAATAAAAGTCAATATGTGGACCTTGCTTATTTGGCAAAAAAAATGTTGTTATCTCTTGGCACAGAACTATGTGATGAAATTTCTATGGAAGAATATTTTTGGGGCAACAGTACAAAGGAGATATCCCAGGGAAATCAAAAAGGATATTCATCTCAGGAGACTCTAGATCAAGAATCTTTATTTGATTCTCAAATAGATCAAACATTATTCGAAATGTCCAATCAAGGGAATAAGGGGATGTTGTTGGGGGATTATATGCCAATATCAAGTTCTTTGGTTTCTATAGATTCAACATATAGAAAAACATTGTGAATAGCCCAATCTTCTTATATTTACCCTGTGAAAAAAACCTCAGGGAAATGAGGTAGAAAGTTGAATCTTACTAAGTTGTAGGAGAAAATAGAGGCAGACGTACAAAAAACCATTTTGGAGTCTATGTCAATTAAGCATTTGAGGAAAGCATGTTTCTCTCTTGAGGATCAATGAAGATCATTTCTTGGAATGTTAGGGTCTTAAACACCCCTGACAAGCGTGCTCGAATCAAGCAATTGATAGATGCTTGTGGAGCAGATGTAGTACTACTGCAAGAAACAAAAACCTCTTCAGATTCATTCCAAAGTTCAATTAAAAAATTGAATAAATGGGAGGCAACGTATTCTCCAGCTCAAGGGGCTTTAGGAGGGCTTGTGGAACCCAAAGTTAGTGAGTGTTAAATTAGTTAAAAATGAAAATTGCTGGCAACTTGTGGAATGTAATAAATTCAATGTAAAATTTTGGCTCATAAATGTCTATTGCCCAACATAGACTCATGAAAAGAAGAACCCATGGGATGACCTTACTATGAAAATAATTTTTTTACAGAGTGAAAAACTCATCTTAGGAGGATATTTTAATGCGATTGCATCTCTTTAGGAAAAGTGTATAGGAATATGCCCACCTTAGAAATTCATGACAAATTTCACTAATTTTATGTCATCAAATTCTTTATGGGATATCCAACCACATAAAGGCATGTTCACATGGACCAACAAGTGTAAGGGTTTGTTACAAATAGCAGAAAGGTTAGACAGATTTAGGGTTTCTCTTAATTGGTTTCTTTCAGCTTCTAGTTTAGAATATGAGATTCTCCCTTACTGTGGGTCAGATCATTATGCCATTTGTTTGACTATTGCAAACACAATTGTCTCTCTAATAAAATCATCTTTCAAATTTTAGAGTATGTGGTTTAGGCATCCTAAGGTTTTGGATCTCTTGAGGACATGGTGGGTTAATGCTTCATTTGTTCAGGGCACCAAAATGTTTCAATTCTATGGAAAGCTAAACTTTGTGAAACAACAGATTAGAGTTTTGAACAAGCAAGTTTTTAAGAATATTTTTGAACAAAAAGATGTTGTGTTTAAAGAATTAACAAAATTTCATGAGAATATAATTCAATATGGTCTGAATGCAGCTTTTTATGACAAACAAAAAAACCTACAAGAGGAATGGGAGGAATTATGTGCAAGAGAAGAAACATATTGGAGGCGAAGTCTAGAGAGTTATGGTTAAAAAAAGGAGATCAAAATACAAAATTATTTCATGCTTTAGCTCAGATAAAAAAAGAAACAAGGTCAATTCATTAAATTTAGGAGTTCTCGTCAAACAATTGGTTAACCAAGGAGGTAGAAATTAATAAAGAAGGTGTGAAATAATTTCTAGAGCTCCTGTCTTCTCCTCACAATATAGATGGTTCTAGAATAAATGATCAACATGAGCTATTAAACATAATTACATGTCTTATCAGTCTTGATGATAATGCGTACCTCTTAAAGTCTTTCACCATGGAGGAGCTCAAATTGGTTGTATTATCATTTCCTCCTGATAAGGCACCTAGGTCGGATGGGTTTACAACATTATTTTTTAAGAAATGTTGGGATCTCATATGATTTGAGCTCCTCTGGGCTCTTGAGGAGTCAAGAAGAACAATATTCATGCTCATATAATTCAATGTAACAAACATTGTAATTTTTCCAAAATTCCAAGAGCCAAAAAAAATTGCTGACTTCAGGCCCATTTCCTTATGTAACACAATTTATAAAATATTCACAAAATCTATTTACATGAGGCTTCAGATGATTATCCCAAGAATCATATCACAAGAGTAAGGGGGGTTCGTTCTAGGGCATGAAATGTATGAAGGAGCAATTTTTTCTCATGAAGTTCTCCATTCAATCTCAACGTTGAAGGTGTTGACATTCATATTTAAATTGGATAGGATGAAAGCTTATGATAAGGTTGATTGGCAGTTTCTTGATAAGGTCCTAGAAATTTTTTGCTTTTGTTCTCATTGGCATAGATGGATAAGATCTTTCCTTTCTAGAGAAAAGTTATCAGTAATTATAGATGCTAATACTATAGGGTTCTTTAACGCTTCTTAAGGGGTCATAAAAGGTGATCCTCTTTCACCTTTTCTGTTTATTATTATGGTAGAAGATTTCAGTCGTTTCATCCTCGTGAAACATAGGGAAGGCTTATGGAAGGGGGTGAAGATAGAAAATTAAAATATTTTGGTTTCACATTCCCAATTTGCTGATGATACCCTTCTCTTTAGTAAATCTTCATTGTTGGAAGCTAAGAAGGTCAAAGAGGTCTTGAACAAATTCTCTTTAGCACCAAGGAAAAAAGTAAATCCCACCAAGTCCAAGGTTTACATTCTTAATACTCCAGAGGATCTTAAGAAGAAGATTGTCAGCATTCTTGGATTACAAGAAGTAGAGATTCCCTGCACCTACTTAGGAATTCCTTTCTTCAAATCTTCTAACAAAGAACACTATTTGTATTAGGTAATAAGTAGAATTAAGGCTAGAATTATCTCTTGGAAGGCCAGATGGTTATCGTTGTTAGGTAGAATCCTTATAATTAAATCATTTTTATCATCCATGCCAAGTTATTTTCTTTTTGTTCTCAAAGCTCTTGCATCGGTTCTTTTGGAAATTGAAAAAATAATCATATCCTTTAATATTTGGAAAGGTAATATAAATAAGCACAAAAAATTCCTTTTCTATCACTAGAAAACCTAGAAAGAGGAAAGAGGCATAGGGGGGTTGGATTGCATAATCTTAAATGGAGAAATAAAGCTTTTGGAGCCATGTTAGCATGGAAAATATACACTAACCCAGAGCCAAAATGGGTTAACATATTGCAATCTAAATATGTATATAATGATGTCCCTACACGAATCTTAACAATGGTAGACTCCCCAAAGGTTTCTGCCATATGGAACTTCATTATGAAGAGTAGGGATCTTAAAAAAAAGTATGCATCTTGGGATGTGAATAATGGGTAGAGTGTTAAGTTTTGGTTGGACTCATGGAACCGAAAGCCTCCTTTATCAAAAATTCAAGACTTGCAAGAGGTAAGAAATATTTTATCTCAAGATTGGGGTGAAAATTTGTTAGATTATGTGTATTCTTCGAGGTCCATTCATGGGAAGGTAGTGCGGAAAAAGCCTGCATCTAATCTTGTGTCCCCACAATAGTTGGTTCTTTTCACTAGTGTCATGAATGAAAGATCGGTATATTTATCTACAAAACCAGACCAGGTATCATTTGGGTAGCTTCAAAAATAGGTTTCTACTCAGTTAAAGAAGGTTGTACTCAATTTTAAGTCAATTTAATAATGCATCTTAAACGCAGCGTGCATTTGTCTTCTGTTGGAATAATAAAGTTTTACCAAAGGTGGATGGTTTTGCTTGGCTTGCTATTCAAAATAGGATCCTAACAAGTGATCATTTGGTTAAGTTAAGAATTGTTGATTGTTTCAAATTCCCCTAATGTGAAAAATAATTTGAAACTGCTAATCACCTGCTTCTTCAATGCAATTTTGAATTCTAGTGTTGGAGTTTTATTAAAGAATTGCTAGAGTTATATACCCCTCTGCCAAATAAAATTTGAGATCTCTTCTAGAGTTGGCTACTTTTATATCAAACATCTATTTTTTCTTGTATTTGGTACATCGTGCCAATGATTGTAATTTGGAGCATATGGTGGGAAAGGAAAATGAATATTTTTAGGAAAATAAAATCTCTAGTAGATATAGTGTTTTTGAAAATTTAAAAGGCAATATCGGAAGGGGTCAACTCTTGTTTTCAAAAAGAGAAGCAAATAAATTCATTATTTACAAGTTGGGACAACTATATCTTAAAAAGTTGGAAGAATTTCAAGCTATCGTTTGATGGTAGTATGTTCATATCTGACTCTAATAAAGTTGATAGGAAGTCAGTCGTTTGGATTCCTCCACAAGCGGGTTTTTCAAAACTAAATTTTTATGGGGCCTCGAAGGAAGAGATGGTAAATTCTTGGTTGCCTCTTTAATCAATTTAGTACATGGTACAAATAATAGTGCAGAAGCACAAGCTTTGTTACTTGGGTTAGAGTTGGCATCAAAGTTGAGGATTAAAAATATTCACATCAAAGGTGACTCTTTGATTATTATTAGTGCATGTAGGTCAAAAAGAGTACAAAATTGGACTTGCAGTTACATCTTTGAGAAATATTGGGCTTTTTTACATGGTTTTAGTACTACTATAATCATTCACACATACACGGAAGGTAACAGAGTAGAAAATTATCTTTCCAATCTGGGATGTGTGAATAGAGAGTTTCATGGTTTGCAAGATATAAATCAGTTAATAGAATCCCCTCAATTAATTGATTTAATTCAAAAAGAGGTAAAGAGGTAGTTTTGCTTCATGAATAACATAAATTCTATTTATTTAATTGCTAATTTTGTCAGAATTATAATCAAATGTCATCCTAGTTTCTACCTACAAAGGTATCAGTTGGATATAAACACATGTGTCAACATGGATTTTGAAGGATTTTCCACATCCGAGCAAGGATTGTTTAAGATGTGTTGGCATTGAAACATGTGATCGTGTGACTCAAGGTAATGATGATAGGTTAATCTTCATGGAATTTAGTTGTTAATGAAAGAAGACTTACATCAGTTACTAAGGATCAAATTCTAAATTGTTGATGTGTTGATGGATGCTAATTGCATCAATCCCCTCAAAATACAAAAAAAAAAGAATAATTTAAGCATTCTGTATTAGTAAACTGATGATCTCAAATGTGATTTCATCCACCTTCTATTTGGACAATCAGGTGGGATGAGTAGGATTTATGGAGGTACATAGAGAAATTAATTGCTTAGCCTTCGCATAATTCCTCATCATGTTATTGTATTCCAATAAAGTTGAAATATGTTTTAAATAGACATTTGAAGGTTCATTTTGTATAGCTCTATTTCTTCAGTAGTAAGGCATGTAATGAAATTAAGTTCTTTCTAGTTTAAGGTTTGGCATGTCGGCATTTAATTAATAGAAAGATGGTGTATCACCCTTGGAATTTGAGGGTGTCACTTCTAGTGACCGTTCGAAGAGTACCTTACAAGGGATGATCTACAGTTCATGTTCATAAGTGAAAATGCACAAGTTGAAGATAACATCCGAATCATTCTAGGTTTTGAAATTACAAGTCCAAGAGTATGTTGACTCATCTATCTATCTCAGGTGATTTCCATTTTCCCTTCCAATGCTCTAAATTTCATTCAGTCGCTAGTCGAATTGGAGGATTTGGCTAGAAAATATGTTAAAATAAAGTATATTTTGGACAATGTCATCCCCTGTGCCATCCAAAAGTATAATTTATTTATTGGGGATGGTTTCATTGGAGGGTTATTTCCAAGGGATTTGGTGCAAAATAGGCAGTGCTTTGAGGAATTTTTTGATGCATTTAAGTTGGCAATATAGTATAGAAATGTCAATATTCTAGTACACACATTAAGGAAACACAACAGGCACACATGCTCCATGTTGGAATTGTAAATTAAAAAAAAGTATTATGCTTTGGTGTTTCTTCATGCATTTACTCCTCTTCCTGCACATAATGGTGTTCGCTTGGACCTTTAGCTCATGATAAATCTATCAGCTCATGGGTAAACTCAAGCATAGAGCCATGTTCAAAGGGCCCCTAGTCGGGGTTTTGGCAGTACCGAGTTGCATCTGTCAATGGAGGTTGCCAAGCATCCAAATTTTATAAGTAACCAGCTTAGAGTCCCTGGTCGTAGTAGGAGGTTCGTTGAGAGGGGTCTTCATTTGGTAGAGGAAATCGAAGAACAAGATGAAAATTCAGTTAATGGGGGTCGGTGAAAAGGTGTAATGTTTGAAATTTGGTGCAAAATTTTGTGGGAATTAAACTTTGTCATCTGTGGTATAAAGCCAAATTCTTTGGGGTTTTTCCAAGTTTTTTGGGGATCTAAAATATTATAGCCTATGGTATGAAGCCACATTATCTAAGGTCTGAGGTTTTTCAAAAAAAAATTGGTTCTAATAGATTGTAAACTGTGGTATGAAGCCACATTATCCGGGGTGTTTCTAAATTTTGTGGGGGTCCAAAAGTTGAAACCAGTGGTATGTGGCCACCTTCTTCTTAATGTTATTATTTTGGTGAAAATTGTAGTCTAAAATGGGGCTATAACTAGAGGTTTCTTGCTGGTTCTTCTTGCCAATATCTCCGTTGAACCAATTTTTGTAAATATATATTTATATTTAAGATAATACTATAAGTGGCTTACCAGTTTTCATTTGAAAAAAAAAAATCATTTCAATATTTAATATGGACCCTAGAAAATATTACCCTTGCACTATTTCAACATTGAAATATTTTCCCTTTTAAGATGTTATCGAGCAATTTAAATTCACTATGGGCACCTTTTTACCTTTAATTCCAACACATCACATGAGGTTGCTTGATATTAATTCATGGAAAATATTTTAATTATTTGCTTCGTCAAGCTTATATAAATCTTTCTTGTACTCCTAACTCCTTCCCAAGACCCACTTACCACATGTCACGAGTGTGCACACCATGTGGTCCTTCTAGATGATGTCACCCTCTGCTTTGTGCATCCCACGTGATATGTGCACATTGCCTATCTTTGTTGTTTTTTTTTTATCTTATGCGTTCCCTAACTCCTATGTTTGCAACTTATCTCGCATGGCCATGGAAGTTCCTCCATTCACTTGTGATTTTTTGAAACCTTTTCAACAAATCTATTTTTATGGAGTGCATTGCAATAATGGTGTCCTATGAGACCACATTACTTGGAACATAAGATTTGAACACATCCTTAAACAATGGTGCCTCCCCTAGATACATTTCTAGGTGTCAGATATTAAATTCTCTTTAGGTAAAATATTTATCCATACCCATATACCTCACTTTGTATTTAAAAACATTACTTTAAATAAATAAAGATTTTGAAAATTTAATATGGGCCCTATAAAATATTACCCCTGCACTATTTCAGCATTTAAATATTTTCCCTTTTAAGATGTTATCAGGCAATTTAAATTCACTATGGGCACCTTTTTACCTTTAATTCCCGCCCATCACATGAGGTTATTTGATTTTAATTATTTACTTCATCTGGCATATAAATATTTCTCATGCTCCTCATTCCTTCCTTGGACCCACCTGCCATGTGTCACGAGTATGCACATCATGCGGTCCTTATGGATGATGTCACCCTCTGCTTTGCGCATCCTACATGATCCTTCCACGTTTCCTATGTTTTTTGTTGGTCGTTGATCTTGTGTGTGCCCTAAATCCTTTGTTTGTAGCTTATTTCACATGGCCATGGAAGTTCCTCCATTCACTTCAGAGTTTCTAAATCCTTTTCAACAAATCCATTTTTATGGAGTGCGCTGCAATCATGGAATCTTATGAGACTACATTACTTGGAACCTAAGCTTTGAACACATCCTTGAACAATGAAACCTCCCCTAGATGCATTTCTAGGCATCAAAGTGAGATGTTTCCTGAAATCTCAAACTATATACAAACCTCTTCATTCCATAAAAATCAGCCTCCCTCTAAGCTAGTTCAATGGTAGTCAGCAAAATATCATCAAAAAAATTTGATATATTATGTTGTAGGAGAAATCCTTTGCATAGACACCATGTACCAGATTTTTTCATGCACCCAACACTAAAATGGAGGCTCGTGAAGAAACAACTTCACACGCTACTAGCATTTACTCCTCTATCGTGCAAATTCATCCGTTTCAGCTAGCTTAATTACTCCTCTTGTGCCTAGCATGACAATTTCATTGCATATGTTCCAATACTTTCTAATACAGTCTCCATGCCATCTGATGGTACATTAGATCACTCTTTAGTTCACTCTTAGTGCATAAAGATATGAAAAAATTATCTAGCATCCTCAAGATGTGTGGACTTGTTCTAATGATCCCTCCTCTCATGGTGCAAGCATGCAAATTGATTCCAATCTCTAAGTGGAATGTCTACAAAAGAATCCCTCACATCACATACAATCAATGTAGCTTCAATGGTTTCCTCTACTCTGAAAGACATCTCTGTTGACTTTTCATATAATAAAGCTTGCTAATCCTGGTTTGCTTTCTTTGCTTCAAACTTACTAAGGGAGGGCTTTGCACACCTGTTCAAACACCGAAGATCTCCATTATGGGCACTATAGTTTAAAACAAACTATGTCCCTTGCACTGGTATAAAAGCATTATGCCACACTATTTTCATTTGGGATCCAAAGTTGATTTTATCTTCTATTATTTCAATAACTAGTGAATTCTCAACAACTACAATTTGTTTACCTTTTTATTTTCTATCTTAGTAAAATGTTTGGTTCTTTACTCCATTGTTCACTTTCTTCTTCAATTTCATTATTTTTTCTTGTAGCTACCACATCTTCATTCACTCAATGCAGCCCATTACCTACTATGTACTCCCCATTAATTTAAAGCTTGATTGGACCTTATTTTGAGCCTGAGCTATGGCTACAAAATTAAGATATGCATCCACATAATTTAAGAAATCTGAACAGTACCAACTTGCATCTATGATTCTTCATTTTTAGTATCATGCAACTGTTCAAATAACCAAGCAATAGTAAATAGTGTTATGACTTTATCTTATGGTAATTCAAACATGTACCCCCTTCTGACAAAAATATTCCATATTTCTTTAAGTAGTTAGGAACTTTTGATGAATTCCTTATCAATGCAACTTTGTCTGATTCCACTTTGTTATTCTTGTTTTAAGTTCCTTCAAATTAGATGAATTCCATTCCATTCCCTTCCTTTACCACTAGCCGACATTAGTGTGTTGTATACAATTATATCAATCAAATCATCCTATGATTCCATGTTACCCATCCTAAGACGAGCTTTACATATCACCCACAAATTCATCATGGTTAATTTCAATATAGACTTGAAAATAGTATTTGAAACTTGTAAAACTATTATGGTTTCCCTTATGAAATTGCACTTTAACATTGACACACATTGTCTTAACTCACATATACTCCCTCAATAAATGGTATGAATGCTCTTACAAGCTCATAACCCTGTAAATCATGTCAGGTTCCTATGTAGGCCTAACTAAAATATTTTTTGTTTTGAAACAAATTTCATCTTCAATTGATTTGAAACAACTTTTGAATGCTCCTAGCACAAAAAAATGAATTGGGTCCTCATTAAAATCTGTTTTCTAGCAAATATGCACAATGGTCAAAACTAGTCAAGAAAGCTTTGGAATTGCCCTGGAAAATGAATCAAATGACCTCTAGGAGAGATTAAAAATTATAGGCATGTAGACATTGGATCGAGGAATGGAGTGAAAAATACGGTTTGGCAAACGAGATCCTAACGTGCAAGATATTAATCAAAAAATTTGCTGAATTAGGCATTTCGGAAACCACACTTATTCATAACCAATCAAGGCTCACCAAATGACTTCCTTGAAAAAATACCAAATCAACTTATGGAAAGCCACCACTGGAAAAATTATATCATCTAGGTACATTGATAACATGCACTAGAGGGATTTTTTACAATCATCAATCTTCATGAGATATTATGGGTCAAAGTTGACCACCTTGAAACATGTTAGAAAGGCATATGCAAAAGTGAACAACCTACATTAGCTTTTGATCTCGAAAAAATAGAAAATCAAATCACGAGGTTCTGAAAATAGATAGGGAAGTATGTGAATGTAGGGAGAATGGAGAGAAACAATCCTTTTGACATGATATTCATTAGGTTGCAAAATATAAGATCGAATAGGAAGCCACTTTGTTGAACTAAAAGTTCACAAATAGAAAAATTGTGCTAAAACCCTTCAGCTTCACTTTTGAAAAAAACTGGAAATAATCATCGTGGGAAGCTAAAAAATAGCATTCAGGTTCACTTATGTCAATTAAATATTTCCGCTGAGGGGTTTGGCTTGAAAATCAACCGGCCCCAAAGTACGATATTCCAAAGTGGGTCACTTAGGCAGTTTATTTTAGGTGCACTCCTAAGAGTGGAGATGCAAAATTTTGAATATGGGCACTTCAAATTTACAAAATTTTAAGGTTCCACCATCACCAAGTCTAGCATGAGAAATATTACCCCTAGAGGACCCATCAATATTAATCTTCATTACCCAAAAGGAGTTGGTCTCCAATTATTATCTCTCAAGACCTTCCCTCTCATACCCTAACCTAGGCATTATCTAGGCCCATCCTTCTCAATAGTAGTAAGCCCAAAATTTCAAAACACTCCAATGTATCTAGGATCCACATGGAAAAAATGATCACACTTCACCTCCAACGAATCCTGAAGAACCCCCAAAGTTATCATCCAAACCTATCGCAAGTGAAGCTTCTTATCTAGAATTTTTTTGTGGTTGTGCTCTAGCTCAATATGCTAGATAATTAATCTAGGACCACTAGTCCAAACTAATTGGAGGAAATATCTCTTAGCAGAGGAATTCCCCAGCCTAAACAAAAACACCTCCAAAGAAGAAGCATGCTTACACAACTGATTTGAGACATCCCAAAAAAATGCCAAATCACCGTAACAAAGGAACCCTTAAAAAGGAGATGAGAAGTGTTTTCATAGCTATTAGAGCACAAGAAACACATGGAGGGGCCCAAAAAATAACACTTCCAAATATTCTCCCAAGTTAGGCATCTATTATGAATCACAACCTAAGAAAAAAAATTGCACTTGAGCCAAGAGAATTTATTCCAAATCTAATTCCACTAGGGGACCCTCGTACACCCAAAAATCTATTCATCCAACACCTTGTAACCAAATGAAATAGAGAATTTACCTTTTGAGTCATGAACCTAGGCAAGCACATCCCTCTATAGAAGAGAATTACATACCCTACTAGACAAAATGAAATCTCTTGATGTTCCTCAATAAATCCCCCAATAGGCCACTCATGTGGGTCCCTCCACCTATACAAAGTAGTTCGAGCCATAACATGAAGGGTTTTAAAACCCTCCACACAAATATAACTAACCTCTTGAAAATTCCTACATAAATACTACAAGTAAGGGTGAGTCAAAATAATAGGATGGTTACCATCCCAAGAATCAAACCAAAAAATAACGTCAAATCCATAGGTGCAAAACCAAAAAAACCCTTGTTCAATCAACTTAGAACCCCTTTTGAGGGTACTCCAAACCATAGAACCTTTACCAATCATGGCATCCTATGAGACCACTATTAGACACTTAATGAAGAAACATAGAAAAGAGTGGTGCCCCTATACCAAAGGGATTAATGGAACATAGGATGGACTAGTATAGATTGATGGGATGGGATAGGATGGAATAAAAAATATAGGGTGGAAAATTTGAGGTTAATGCGATGTGATTGGGTATGTGCAAGATCATCATTGAAAAAACATGCCCTGAAGTGGCGATGAAAACTCATAAAATCAGAGTTAGGCAACTTGACGTAAAAATTTGAATAAGTTATCTATATTATTTCAAAAATATGTAAGAATAGAATCTTTAGAAAATTGAATATAGTTTCTAAACTACTAGGTTTATTTTGAAAAAAGAAAAATCGATTTGGTGAAAATTTGAAATTTCAATGCAGTAGTACTTAAATTTAAGGGAAAAACTAAGAAGTAGGTGTCTGTCTAACCACCCTAATGACAATAAAATGATAATTAGTTTTTTATAAGAATTTAGACATAAGTAGAGGACTCGTGTCCCGATGTGATGCATATTTTTTTGTAATTTGTTTCCAAGTAAATAATTAATTATAAAAAATTTATTACAACTTTTAAAAAATATAAAAACTCGTATGTCTGACCACCTTAACTTGGTCAAAAATTCATGAAATTCATTTTTGTTTTTTAATCCTATATTATGTGAAGCATAAAATGTGATTCATTTTTTGGATTCAAAAAATATGATACCATTTGAAAGCTATAGATTTTTTTCAATCAACCTATCAATTAGGACTTTAGTCATAATTCAAATAGAAAATGAATAATAATTATTTATTAAATTTAAAGTAAAGTATAATTTGTATTGGTGGAAAGTTGAGAATCTCCTTTAAAACCCCTTTTCATTTCGCTAATTTTGGGTTAAAAAAAAGTCGTCAGCCTCAGGAGCCATCATATCACTTACATATCACCCCTTTTTGGCCCATCATGATCCTGCACATACCTGATTATTAGGGAATAATGCAACATAGGGTGAGTTAGGAGGTGTCTAGGGTTTGACTATAGTACATGAAGTGCGAAATTAACCTGTGTGTAGCAATAATAGAGAAGAGTTATCTAGGATGAAACGTGGATAAATATGGTATAACATAGGATGATATAAAGGAACATAGGGTGGAAGAAAGAGCATCATGGAACATCTAGGGTGATATAATAATGGGTACAATAAGATGGGAGTAGAAGGACATAATGACACATAGCATGGACTAGAAGATATTAGTGGGATGGGATAGGAGGGGATCATGGAAAATAGGGTGAACTATTAAATGTTAATGTTAAGGGATTACGAAGGAATAAAGGAACAAAAAGTGAATTAGGAGAACATAATGTGATACGATCAAGGAATACTTGAATGCAATGTTTTTGTTTCTCATCAATTTTTTAGATTTGTATATATGCAAAATTATGAAAAATAGCTAACATAGGTTTACAACACCATTAATGAATAAAGGCTACCTGAGTGTACATGGTTTGAGGATATGAATTGCAAGGTGTGGAGGAAGAAGGGGAACCAGGAAAATGTTTGAAATATGAAGCATGTTATGAGACAAACATTCAAATATAACATTCAACTGTTCAAATGAAATTTCTTTAATACTAGTTGCATACCTATGGAATCATCATTGAGAATGTATAAGGGTCTATACGAATAGAGCATGCCTCATGAATAGTGCGACCTTGAAATTCCTATCATATCAAAATTCTATTAATTTAGTTATTCGTAAATTTGAAAATATAATTTAATAAACAACATGAAAATAACTTGCTAAATTTTACCTAAGTTTCAATGTCGACTGTATCATTCAGAATATCATCTATGAAATCCATCACCTCTGCAACTGATGTAGGCTATGTAGCTGCATCATGAGCACCCTGATAATCATACATGCAAACAATACCTGAAGTGCCACAATGGTGGGGTGGATCTTGGGGCCTACATGTCTCCTCCACACTAGGATCTATTAGAGGACTCACACACTGTAAAATGGTCTGGGTGAGTGAGCCAATCGACTTAATCATGTCAACCTCTACATTGTCCTTAACAATGGAAGGAACAACAACATGCTCCACCATGGGTCTTCCCAAGGCTTTCGGTGCCAACTATGGATTATGTCGTGTAGCAGTTCTATCATATGTGGAACCCCCACCTCTACCCTGAAAGTCTAAGATGTCAAAATAGTTTGGAATTTTATTGAGGAAAAACTCACAAAAGAGTTTCCTCAAAAATTATTGTGGCACCTCATGGTTATTGCATGGAGGTTGGTCAAATACCATCCACCACTGGTCCCAAAATTAGTTTTTAATTAACTCATGGTGGCACCAATGGATGGGGAACCTCCTCCATGCATGAGACAAAGGTTCATTGGTTTTTGGATCTATAAATAGGTCACAAAAGTCAGATTTGCTAATTTTTAGTTATTTGACATCTACATATGACAAATCACTAGCATAAAACTGTCTCATCCCATGCCTCTTATTTGATAAAAAAACCATTTTCTCACTCATTTCTTCTACATGAGTTACAATTGACTTCAATGATTCAACAATCCCTCTTCTATAAGGGTGGGTTTCAGCATGCTCGGTTAATCTTGCAATTAATTGTTGAATGTCTCTTTTATTGTTCTCAATTTTATTTTGAATATTTTCTTGTACTCCTTGAGGATGCCTATGAAATGATGGAGGGGTTTTGGGTTGTTCTTGAATAGGAGGCTCTTCGTGAGGGGGTGATTGTGAATTCTCAATGTTTTGAGGTTAAGATTCATTCCCTGAGAATTAGAATAAAGTTTTATTATAAAAACCTATTTAAATTTTCATTCTAAATGAAATTTGAAATAAATCAAATAAAAATGTATACCTCTTTGCAATCTTCAACCTCTGGAATGTGTTGGTGGCATCCTCATGGAAAATGGAAAGCTAAGCATGCAAACAATGGAAGAGATTTGGCGAGCACGAGTTGCAGAACTGAAATTCTCTTCCTCAAGCCATGGGTTGAAGACAAAATAAGGGTTTCAAAACCCGATTTTTGGCTTTTATGTCAAATAAGCCATTTGGTGTGCGCCAAATGGCTTATTTAAGGTTTTCTTTAAACATTTTTTCAATTTGGCACCTAAATTATGTCACAGATTGGTGCACTTACCCTTTAATCTTTTCATTTGTCTCATGTTTTCCTTTTGGTGATGACACAAGGCATCGAGATAGTTATGTCTCTTCCATGTTGACTTGGAAGTTTTTTCTTTTTTTTCACTCTCTACGTGTCATTCTTCATGTTCTATGAGTATTTGGGGAATGATGATAGTTTTGATCTCTCTAAATACATTGTAGCAAGAACATTCTAACCCCAAATCCATTGATCTCTCATGTGTTTAAGTTTCATTTTGGGGGAAACCCCTTACTTTTCTTTCATGACATAGATTTATTTGGAAACATATGACTTGGCATAGGGATTTCCAACTTGTCTCTTGTGTCCTCTTTATTGTTAGAATTTATCATTTTCTACTTTAAATTAATTTCTCACAACATGGTGTTTAGATATTTCTTCAAAGTGGGGGTATATATAGGCATTACTCTTTTTCATTTCATGTTTCATTGTGTAGTCTTCTTACTTCATGTGATGTGTCTTTCACTTTTTGGTGAAATTGGTTGTGATTTTCTTCAAGAGAATGATATCTCTTAGCATATTATATTCCTCTTAGTGGCTTGATGTGACACACTACATCCCCTAAGCTGTGAATATTCTATTATTTGATTGGTCCTCTTTCTAAGACATTAGGCACAATGTCCCCTAGGCTAAGACATTACATGAACTGAGAAAGACTCATTAGAGTGTTACCTAAAATATTGTTGCATACATTTTTTGTTATATGACCACCTTGCATAACAAACTTGGCATGCTTGTGGAGCCATCTTGTTTGCTCATGAGTATCAAGTATATGAAGTTTTACTTTCCTCATGAAGCACAAAGTTCAAGGTTTTGTGGTGCCTTATCAAATTTATTAGGGGGTATAACTTTGGTCTAATTAGATGGGAAGCCAAACTTAGGCATTAATTTCCCATAGCCAATTTCTTGTTTGTGTTAGTACATACCAATCACGTCCATATGTGTCTCATGTATTTGAATACCCACCTAGTGAATAGCCTGAAGTTTTGTTTCCTCAAATCCAACATTCATCATTGGAAAATTATCCTAGATCTAATCCACATTGCAATGGACAAACAATCGAACCTTGATCCACCCTTCTTTTTCTTTTTCTTTTTATTTTCTCCTTGTCTTTGGTAGTGTATTCTTGTTCCTTTTTATTGCTCCTTATGTCATTTTTCATGTTTTTTCTCTTGTGCCTATGTTAGTTGGCTATAAGAACTCAATCCCGGGGGATTATGCAACCCTCTCAGTCGGTGTTTTCCTATCCCACTAGCATCAGTATGATTGAACTCCTCTTGATGTGATCTCATCTACTTTAGTGTGAGTTTGAAGCAAGTTCCTCATCTCACTAAAGTAGGGGCTAAATTTAGTGTCAAAATATATCATCTATGACATTTTCACACTTTTTGGGCCTCCTTATAAAATTGAGCTTAACAATGCCTTGACTTAGTGTTGTAATGTGTTTAACATCAGAACATTAGGTCTTGATCCCTTTTGAACTAAATGAGTCTCATTGTACCTTATTTTAGGTCTTGTAAAGTGTTGTATCACACTTTCACATTAATCTAGGGTTGTCATTATTAATCAGGCTTCTTTATTCCATTTTTTGCCTTATTTTGCATCCATAAGAGTTAATTAATGCTCTTTCCAAGGATAATCTTGACAAAAACCACTATCCAATCATAATTAATGTCTTTTTAGGTTGGGTGGCCAAGATTTAGTGATTTAAGGCTCATACACCACCTTGGGCGTATGGGTCCCACCTAAGTTTTGGGGTCCCGATCTTGATTTCACATGAAGCTATGTATATTTGAAAAATGTGTCCCATAGTTATGCCTAATGGGACTGATATGCCACTTCTGGCATATGATACCTATGTGGCCCAAAATTAAATTTAATTCAAATTCTCGGTAGGATTTTATCCTCCTAGATATGATGTTAGCTTGTAGTGTTGTAATTTTGGGAAATTTGGCATAAACAAGTATAAATATAATTGGTTATTTCACCCATTTTACACCTAACAACTTAAGTATTTGTGGAGCAATGTTTTTGTTCAAACATTTTGGTTTCCAAACCTTATATCTTTTCCGCTTTGGGATGGCTTCACGCTCGAAGAAAAAAGACTATTCCTGCATAAATGCATGCAATGCATCACATGGTGGTTGTTTGGCTTTATATATATTGTTTTCCTTTTAGGCCCAAACTACCACACATGTCTTCTTGGCGATGATTTCTTCAAAGACTATTTTCATAAATTTTGATATCACCTACCCACTTGCCATGCCATCCATTTCACCAAGCAATCTTTATATTCTGGAGAGGGATCTTTTTGGTCAGAGTTTGTCAGAAGGCATGATGGAGATCTTACTTTTGTGGAGGAACCTTTGAGTTAGTGTCATCATTCTTTATAGTTGATTGATCAAACTTTTCTAGGTTGTGCTAATATCTGATTGTCCTCTGATAGTATATCTTCACAAAGCTTTTATAATATCTAGAGTCATTAATGAGTTAGCCCTATACTTTCTGAGAAAAGATCATTATGATCTAATTAGACTTGAAATTGGATTGTGATGAATCAAAAGTAGACATCTAGAATTGGTTCATTTGTACTAGTTACGGTGGTGGCTCTCCCTCTTGGGTATTTAAAGGGTTTCATAACAGAGAATAAAAATATTCAATAATCTTCTTTAAGAACCATCTTTTCAATGTTTCAGAAGAGGATAACTGTAAGGAGCATAGGTTCTTAGGGATAGGATCATTTCATATATCTTTGTTCAAGATCTTTGGCATGTTATATATGTTGAGACTATTAATCAAATTGGCATTCGATCTCTATTTTTCATTTAATAGTTCGCAAGAATTAGATCTATTAAGAAGAAATATCTAACACTATGCATTTTGTGGCCTTTATCATGAATTTATTTTTCATGTATCATTTATGCTAGGAGAACTCTGTTAAGTCCTTGCATAGATAGTCTAAATGAATGTTTCATATGTTATTAGCTTTTATGGTTGAAGCTATCTTTCGAAAACTGAATCATGTTCAATATACTCTTTCATTTTATCTAAAAGATAAGTTGTTCATATTTTGTTGTAAGAGAGTGAAGCTTCTATAAAGATCCAAATATCGATGTTGGTTTTTGGGGTTTCTTATTACAGTCAGACCTTAATGGATGCCTCTCATGGGGAGATTTGAAAGAATGCATTGTGCTTTCTCTATCCTTTTTCACTCACTCTCTTCCCAAGAATGAAGGGAACATGGAATTTTGTGTCCATTTCATCAGTTCTAAGGAATTTTAAAGATTTTGAAATTTTTTAAATGCCTTGGCACATCGCCATTTTTATGTTTTTCCTTACATTTCACTTCCCATTTTCCTACACACAAAGAAGAGCCTCATTTTTAAAAAAATCCCAGAGGTCATTCAATGAGGCACAATTTGGTCTCCCACTCACTAAATTTTCCATAATTTCATTCAGAGAGGCACAATTTTTTATGATCAACAATTATTTTTCTGGCATGCCCGGTGGGACTCAATATTTTTCAAACATGTGATTGGAAGTCAAAAATATTTTGTAAATCAGACCAAAGGAGAGGTTGGCAATCTAATACCTAGAGTTCAAATAAGAGCATCTTCTAGAGGTCATTTCTAGTACTCCTAGTTACCTACGTCAACACCTAGAAGGAGAAGACTTACAAGTTTTGTATCACTTATAAGAAGAAATAGGGTAAGAAGTGTTAGCCTAATATCTAGAGCTTTATCTACTCCACCAGGAGGCCCAACCTTCTAGATAAGAATACCTGTCTACCCTATCCATAGGAACATATTTATGATGGCTCACTTAGGTGCTCATGTTGATAGAAATTTTGTAACTTGGGATAGTGGTAGCTCGCTACAACCACCTATGCCCTATATATATGGCTTTCCATACATGAAAATTCTCTCAAGGAAATATTGAAGGTTTTTGAGGAGGATTTTAAGAAATCTTTTGAGCATTTGTAAGATATAGTGGAGATATGAATAGTACATAACATAGTGGAAGACAATGTATTACTTATGTTACTAGATACATATTTCAAAGTAAACGCTCAAGACTAGTATAGGTCCTTCACTTCTAGTTCCATCTTCTCTTGGGATCAACATGGAGAAAACCTATTCAAGCACTTCTTAGAGAAAGGAGATTGATCCTCTTTGTTGTATCAGTTAATCACTATCAGCAGGGCCCCACAAGAGGTCATGAGTTAATTCAACACTAGGTTCCACAAAACTTGGAAGAGGATTCCTATTATAGCTAGGCCTCCAACAACTATGGCATTCATGTTCTATCTAAAGGCTTTAAATTTAGACATCACAATCATGGTAAAGTCTATATGAGGAGATAGCCTGCCTGATGCATACAATCTAGGTGTGCACTGAGAAAATAATATGATCGACTCTAGGAAGCTTCCACCATGTCCATCGATGGCCATGTTCATGAAAATATCTTGTGGCACTTAGGAAGAAGCAACTCCTAGTGCTTACACTCCACAAACAAGCATGTCGGTTGCA
This sequence comes from Sequoiadendron giganteum, assembly GCA_007115665.2. NCBI lineage: Eukaryota > Viridiplantae > Streptophyta > Pinopsida > Cupressales > Cupressaceae > Sequoiadendron > Sequoiadendron giganteum. The sequence goes on along the minus strand of CM021100.1, from coordinate 522,687,694 downwards.
CCAACATCCTTGTATGTATACCCAGCAGGACAACTTAGCACATCAGGCTCTTCTTCATTAGCAACAAATGTAAATGATATAAAGAACCTCATGCGTTCCTTTGTGAACGAGCTAGTCCTCATACGATAATTGCAAGTAGGACCTCTAAAACCTCGCACATAGACCTATCAAGGAGGAAAGTCGTATTATCAATAGAAAACACATCAAGGAGCTCTGAAAGGAGGAAATCAGTAACCAATGCCTACAAAATAGATAGTCCCAGTCACCATACCTTCAAACTGTCAAGCATAGTTCAAAAAACGATTTGGTCCCAAGACAGAAGAACCTGGTCGAAGATGAGAACACATGGTGCTTCCCAGGTAATGATAGCCATATTCCCTATAACTATCTGAGGGGAAATCTTGAATAGAAGATAGCAAAGCAAAGAAGCCAAGGTGTGTTTTTGAACATGGAAGAATATAAATATACCAAAATGGATAATTCCCACTTTAGAGTGCAAATGCAAGGGATGTCCTTAGAGTAACAATTGGATATCTTAACAAACCAAGTAGTCTCTTCTTGGATGGAGGAAGAAGATGTAGTATTTGTAAATGATGCTCAAACAACTAGCACCTTCCAAGTACATTCAGACTACAATATAAGGTCTAAAAGAAGGCTCAGTAGAGAATATGTACAATAAGCTCTACAATGACCAAAACTACAACAACCACAAGTAGATAAATCCTTGTAGATTTGACCCACTCAGTAGTTGCAAGCTCCATCATTTCTATAGAAAGAGACAGATAGAGTGATCCCATCCACATCAAATCAACCTCTTTTGAAGACAAAATAAATACCACCGTTCTGAACTAAGCTTCTACCAGTCGATATGCTTAACGTGCAAGATCAACTGAAGAAGGAATCTACTAATGTGTCTCTATGGGATGTTATATCAATTCTAGAAAAAAATTCATTTCTTGAGGAGGAATTGAAGAAGAATGACCAACTCCCATGGATGGATACAATCCCATCGCACAATCAAGATAAAGGAAAAAGACCCATATCAGACGCTCAACCTTCGGGAGACACAACATACATAGAAATTGTGGAAAATACAAACATGAAAGAGGTAAGGAAAAAAATCCTACCCTTTCTGTTTTATTAGTGGAAAAATGGATTCTTTATTGATTTGGACATAGAGAATCATGTTTATCCAATGAACATTCAAGGATTCCCTAGAGATCTCAACCCAAGAGTGGAATAAAGGTAAGAGATATACTAGCGTACTATCATAGGGTTTGACTCTAAAGTAATGAGGGTTTCACCACAAAGTTGGGACTTAGAAAGGATGAATGAAATGCAAGATGAAATGAAAAATCCTAATGTGATGTAAACTTGATTTAAATGACCTTGAAATGCATATGAAATTGAATAACAAGTTGTAGGATGAAATGTGTGCACCTAGTACTTTGAAGAAAGTTGTATGGGGCTATGAATTGCTAGAAATTATGACTTTTTGACCTACTAGGACTCATTTGTCATTCTAGGTGAATCAATCCCAGTTTTGGATTTCTACACAAGAGTAGGTTTCAAATAAAAGGGTATCTGAATTTGTAAAAATCTCTAAAAAAAAACTATAGTGGGACTCATTCACCACTTGTGGTGAATTATTTCCATTTAGATTTTTTGGGAATTCAAAGTTTGAATCTATTCTTCTCAATCTGTTCAATCTACTTCTCCAAGTCTCAAGATTTGAAACTTTGAGTTTAGGTCTATAGGTGACCTTTTAGTGAAGATTCCAACCTTGTGTCAACTTGATGACTTTCTCCACCTTTGCAACCTAATATTCAATGATCCTTCAAGCTATAAAAGACCTAGATCTATAATCACACATGCAAAGAGGACAAAATCTTGTTGATTGTTAGGGAATGGGGGTTAATAGTGGTCAAACCCCTTTTAGGTAATGAAACCAAATGATGAAATAGTGAACGTGAAACATGAAATATAGGACATGAAACATGAACAACGGTACCTTGAATGGTGTGTTATAAATGATGTCTTGTAAATCTACAACTTAACATGAAATGGACATAAAGGATGTAGATCTTGATCTTGAAAATAGGTGTAGAACAATGGTCGATCTTAGATCCTAAATGCTACATCACAACACTAGCTCAATAACATTCTCGATGCTTGATATGCTTGACATGATGATGAATCTTGAATTGCCGCAACAATGGATGAAGAATTCTACACTTGAATTCCTTAGAAATGATCTTGAATGCTCTCTTGATGATGTTGTACAGTATTGGAATGCTTAAATCTTTCTTTCTTGGCTTGATATCATGTAGGCTTGATGAAATAATAATTTGAAATATTTTTTATATAGGAAATGCACTCAAATGACTATTTATTTGATCCCAAAGGCTGACATAGAAGAAATTTGAACTTAAAACAAAATTACCCTACTTAAAACCTTCAAAATAGGCTAAATAGGACTCATTCGCCAGCCAAGATAAATCCATCCCACTTGGATGGGACTCATACACCCAAAGTGGTGAATGGGTCCCACATGGCCTATTTTAACTGCTAAAGTGTCAAGGAGTGTAAATTAGGTTTATATGTTGATATTGTCAGGTTTTTGATTAAAATATGCCTTGGGATGCATAGTATGGGGTCATAGGGGCCTATTAATGATGATATAAAGATCATAAATGTAATAGGGCCCAAAATCCAATGTATAAGTGTAAATAAATATACTTTACAACATTAAATTAAGGCCAAATTGGGTTTATTTATCTTAGAAGTGTCCTAAATACCATGTGAATGTATAAGACACATTAAAATACTAGATTAGGTTCACCTTAGTTTACAAGCCTGTTACATTTAATGTGAAGGTGTAAATTAATACACTTTAGAACACTAAATTAAGGAAAAATAGGTTTATTTGGCTTTAAAATTTCCCAAAACCTAATGTGGATGTGTTAAAATAATCACAAGACTAGATCAAGGTGATATCAAGTCCAATATATCATTAACTATTCCCACATCAAGTCTAAAAATGTAAGTAATGACATTTTTTGACACTACATTTCTTCCCCACTTTAGTGAGAGGATGAAATTGATTCAAACTCACACTGAAGTAGACATTCAAGAGGAGTTTGAGCATACCAATACAGATGGTCTAGGATAAAAAATATCGAGGAAATGGTCAAACCCCTAGGATCCAAGATACTAATTCAAACCGAAATGAGCACTAAAGTACATGCACAAGGTGTATGATGTGCAACATCAAGATACACAAACATGCAATATAAAAAAGAAACAAAAATGAGGTGGATCAAGCTTCAATCATTTGTCTAACATGATGTGGATCAAATTTAGGTTGTTTGTCCAAAAAAATGCATACTCACTATGAGGCAATAAAACTCTTGGCTGCCCACTAGGTGAGTAATCCAAGAAGGTGAGTCACATACACTCATGGCTAGTATGCACTGACACACACAAAAAAGTGGCTATGGGGAAATTCATGCCTTTGTCAAGCTTCCCACTTAGACAATACCAAAGCTATATCTCCTGATAACTTTGATAAGGCGCCACACAATAATGATCGTCAAGCTTCATGAGACAAGAAAAACTTTGTATGCTTAAAACTCATAGACATTGTAAATGAAAAATAATATAAGTTTTGTTCAAATGTATTTTTCTTAATTTATTCAAGGTCTCTTCTTAAGGAAAATTGTGCCTAATTTCTTGAAGAGAGGACAAGTCAAAGAAATATCATGCACTCAGAGGAAATCAAGCCCAATGACACCACCAAGAAAGTGACACATTGTAAGAATAAATTAAATCACACAATGAAGCATGAGTATTGATGTATACCCCAACTTTAAAGTGGTTGCTAACACCATTTCTATGATAAATTTCTTTAAAGTAGAAGAAGCCATGAGATCTTATTCAGAAAGCCCTATGTAAAGTGATATATTTCTGAATCGAACTACATCATGAATAAGTATGTCACATGTGAGTCAACTCAAGGTGTATCATCCAAATCCCAATATTTGTCGTATATATACATGAAAGGTGGTCAACTAGCCAAACGAGACAATGACAAGTGACATACAAGGACAAGGCTATCTAATCTCCTTGCCCCCACTTAGTGCAAGACAAGGATTAGTTGAATAGGATGAAAATAAGTTTCAATTAGAGGAACTAGGTGCTTCAACATAAGGAACAACACAAAATTCCTTAAGATGTTCAATTTTCCTACTTAAAGTCTTACATTCATTAGTAGTATGACCATGAACTCTATGATATGCACAAAATGAACTCTTGTAGTAAAATTTCATTCGAGTTATTAGAGGGAGGGATATTAAACAATATTTGAGGAGTATTGACAAGATACTCTCTTGATCAATCATAAAAGGTGTTCTTTTATTTTGTGACAAAGATATCTATTTATTAGTGTTAGATTCCATACTTACACAAGACTCTTTAGATTGTGATATTTTTTACTCTTCTTTATAGGAGGGTGTAAAATCTGTTGAATTTGAATCATAAGTGCTTTGTGTGATGACATTCATGTTAAGAGATAATTTATTTTCCTCTTTCATTTCTTTCAAAGGATAATAATCAGGAGCATTGATGCTTATCATTGTAGGATGCAATGTCATTAAATTCATCTTCGAAGAGTCTTTTGTAATAGTGTTGATATTAAGTGATGGTTTGTTTTCTTCTTTCGAGGGACAATAACCAAGACCACTAGCATTTTCTTGCATGTGAGGTTCTATAAGGACACAAATAACTTGTTCTCTAGGACCACATCCTTTTCCACTATAACCAAGATGTTTCATCATTTCATAACCTTTTCCATAAAGATTATTCATCTCTTTTGGATCCCAATGTTGCTTATAATTAGGTTAATCAAAGTTTTGTTTGGAATTTTTTGTCTTTTATTCTAAAGTGGTTGAGGTGGATTCTTTCGAAGGGTCTTTCAAATTTTGTGTTGACATTACCGGTTTTTCTTTTCCCTTCTCAAATTCTTGGTGTATGATCTTGTATTCTTTCATGAATGTTGGATCAAAGTCTAAACAACCCCAATCATCTTCTAATAGCTTCGTGACTTCTTCAATATGTTTTTATTTATCTTTTTGTTGTATAGGTTCCACTTGTGTGGTTGGTGTTAATGTTTTCAAAGGATACTCCTTTCCTTTCTCTATGTTTAAACAACTTTTTGGGTCAGGATTTGCTTCAAGTGAGTACACTTTGTTGTTGTAAATATGCTTCATTTTATGATGAAGAGTAGATTGCACCTGATTAATTGCATGAATACATGGTCTTCATAAAATAATATTATATGATTGGAATAAAATCCAAATTAGTGTTTCTAATGTGGCATTTCCACATTTAATAGGTAAAGTGATTACACAAAATGGTTTCTTTCCTACATTGTCAAATCCACGAATAGTGAAGGAATCAGGTTGAATTTTTTATTTATCCACATGAATACTAGATCCAAAAGGTTTATGCTTCACAGATTAAGGGTTGATCGATTGCCAACAAGGGTTCTTTTTATTCATGTTTTATTGTATTTCACTAATATTATGAAAGAATCATTTTGTTTTTACACTTTCGAAGGGGGGAGTTCACTTTGGTTAAAATTAATGCCAACATTTATTCCTTGAATCATTGTTGCTATGTTATTCAGTTGTGCATTAGAAGCGATAGATTTTGGATATTGTGGTTGTCATTTATGTCAACACTAGTAGCATAAATACCTTTAATACTGTATGTGTCGATGATATTGAGATAATTGTAATAAAATATGTTACAGGTTGTTTGTGAAGCAGTGAAGATCAGTATGATGGAAAGTTCACTATGTTGATGGTGAGAAATTACAGATTAAAGGGTTTTCTTTTGAGCCTATCTAGTTTATCCACCAAAACTTTCAGAGGTGTGCATGAATATTTGAGTAAACTATGAGTTTCTATTTTGCGATAGTTATTATGTTACTATAGCTAATGTTTGTGAAAGAAGATAATGTGATTCTTGTAATCTAAGTTGTTTTGTATGTTCATGTGGTGTTCCTGGACATTTCTAGATTGTGTTATATCTTTTTTGCATGTCCGCATTTATCGTTGTGCTCATGATCAGTGTTTTCTCTTGCGTGTTCATGTTTTTCATGTTCATGGACGATAGGGTGATTGAAGTATGTTGTGGATCTCCGAGGAAGAATCTTTGAAGGTGTTTTCTATTCTACGACATTTTTTTGGGTCTCTACTATGTTGTGGAAGACTTTGGTTGATTCAAATTAGTAATCTTTATTGTTGAACTACCAAAAATGATGCTCTTTAGGGAAAGAGGATTCCCCAACGAGCTTCCAGGGTTTTTCACCTAGAAGCTAGGTTTGGAAGAATGGGCTCTCTTTCGCACTAAAGGATTGTTGGTGAGTTCATTCAAAGGGGATTTAGGGGCTTAATATGAGGTGTGTGGAGTTCCATAAATTCTAAGATAGAATGAAACTATGAATGTAAAACTATTGGAATACAAAGTGCTGGAAAACACATAATTATATGCAAACATATACAAAATGACCTAAGAATGTACTCTAAACTATACAAAAATAAAAGAGTTAGAATGTGTGCACCCTGAAATAGAAAAAGGATCTGATGGAGGTCTGGAATGTTGCTTTAATTTTTCCAAAAGCCGAGAAGCACACTTGTGCCAATCTGGGCAACCTATCCCAAATTCTCGAAAACTGGTTCGGAGCCCGTTTCTGGCAAAAGGGTCTCCAAAAATGTGAAGATCACCAAAAGGAATGCTCAAAGGAACAAGGTCACCATTATGGGCGACCTAGTCCTCTTTTGGGATTTTGAGAATCTCAGAGTGGGATCTTGAGCCTTTTGTCTGTATTTTTTGCCCTTCTAGGTGTGTGGTCCCAAAAGTATAGAATTTGATTTATGGGAGTATTACAAGCTTCAAATAGTGTTTCTCCAACCTTAGTGAGCTTGAATGAGTTTTTGAATGGTCTTCCACCTTGATTATTTTCCAAATTTTCCTACAAGGCCTACAAAACACACAAAGAGAGAAGGAAATGTTGGATGTTAGGGTATGGGGACTTGCCTTGGTCAAGCCCCTTTTGATTAGTTAAACCAAATGAATATGTAAATTTATTGAAGCATAAAACAAATGAGTGATGAATCTTACCTTTCCATGATGTTTGATCTTGAGTTGCAGCAATGGAGGTTCAACCCTTGAATGCTTCTTGAGAGAGATTCCTTGGTGACTTAAAATACTCAAACCCTAGTTTTCTTGAGAAGAAGACATGGATGAGAGATGCACTAGATAAGAGAAGAATAATGACTGTACCTAATGATAAATTAGTGTTTTGAAGCTTATTTATACAATTTATGCCCTAATTTTAAAGAAATAACACCATACAGACTGACCTTAGGGTTTTAGAGACAAGAATCCCAAAAGAAATTAACTTTAAATTAAAATTTATGCCACATGGGACTAGGTCGCCACCTGGGCATTTTTCATTGATTTTCGGGGATTAAAATATAATTATTTATGTTTGTCAGGGTTGTCTCACAAAACACACTAAAGTTGGACATGCATGTGTATTAAGGGGTTAGTATTTGATAACATGAGGTTAATTTGGTGATGCGAAGCCTAGGAGAGTGTGAAAATGTTTTACAACACCTTACAACACTTTGGCACAAGGCTTGGAAGGGGCAAAAATAGGTTGAGAAGGGTCCAAAATCCATAGGCAAAGGTCCAAATGAGCGAAAAAAGTCAAAGTCCACACTTTTTGGCGACACAATTGTTTTGGGCTGACAGTTTGTATTCATTGTATTAATTTTTTGAAGCCGGCATGAAGTGATGCAATTCCTTGTTGCATATATATATAAGTTATTGTTTCTTCATTTGAAAGTGTGAAAATGCGAAGTGTGTGAATTCTATGTGTGAATAAAGTTTAGATAATTCAAAGGTAGAGAAGAGTGTGAAGAAGAGTGAAGAAGAGTGAATAATTATTCATGGGCTTAACCAAAACTGTAATAAGGCATTAGCATATGCTACTTTCTCAGTTCAAATTCTTCAGATGGATATAATCTGAATGTTTCTATAAGACAGTGAGTCTTCCTTTGTATTTGAGCAATGAGCTCTAGGTAGTGTGCCTAAATCCATGTGCATTCCCCATTTATTCTTATAATTTTAATAGGGTATAACCTTGTGGATTGATCTCCACCATTTTTTTTCCCCTAACAGGGTTTCCATGAAAAATAACTTTGTGTTATGTGTGTTTCTGATGTGTTGTTGATTCATGCTTTCATGGTTATTGGTCAGATCTAAGAATAGAGGTTAATAAGTTAATAAGTTTGAAATTATGTGACAATTGATTCACTCCCCCTCCCAGTTGTCTGCCCTTATGTTTCCAACAATAGAAACCTATTGTAAAGCACCTTGAATCATGTTGCATAATGAGGGGAGGCTTGAATAAGTTCCCATAAGGATATCTTAGTGGGAGTATTCTTTAGTTGTTCAACAAGATCATACTAATTTCCATTTTGTGGAGGAAAACGATGGGGACCTGGTCAGATAATATTAGGCAATGGGATGGATGTTGAAGTTTTTTGTCTTGGTTGTAGATTTTTTCTAGTGTTATATGTATGAGAGATGATATTGTGAATTAGCTGCTACAAAACATTATTCTTAGGAGGGTAAAGGATAAGTTTGGTTTTTTTATGAGTTTGAGGTTTGTGTGAAGGTGGGTAAAGGAAAAGTTGAAGTTGAATAATATTAACATCCATTAGTGAAAGAGAATCTAATGCTACTTCGTCATCTTCATCTAAGGGCATAATATCATTATTGTTAGTGTTTTCCTTTTCTTGCACCATGATATCATCCCTAGGAGGAGAGATTTTATGACTACAAGCTAGATGTTCATGAAATTCAAAGCTTGATTCTTATAAAATGACTTCATCACATGTAGGGGAGGTTAGAATATCTTCTTTATCAATCGTAGGGACATTAATAGAAGGATCAATTTGATTGTCCTTTTTCTCTAAGGTCTCATTCTCTTGTGCCAAATTAACTACCCTAGTAGGAGAGCTTGCAAGATATTCATCACATTCTATGGCTATTTTTTTTAAAGTAGCTTCATCACAAATAAGGGAGGCATCAAGAGAAGGACAACTATTATTTTCATGCTTACCAGATAGATCTTTCCAAATGGTAGGAGAATTAGGGAAGGGAGGAACAATATTCTCATGAATTTTAATAGGTGAATCTTTTAACACCCACCTATTCTCTTTCCAGTGAGTATGGATATTAGGAGAAGGAAAATTTTGATTGTCATGGCTATCTATGATATCATCCTATTTTGCTAGACCATTCTCACAAGAAAGGGATGAATGGACACTAGGTAAGGTGATGTTTTGAAATATTTATATGCTATCATCTTCTTCCTTTCTAATATCTTCCTAAAAGGTGGAAAATTGTTTGACTTTTCACCTAGGGGGTTTAGGACCTCGGCATAAATTTTTCCCTAACTTTCACTCCAGAAAAAACCCTTGAGATCTCAATGAAAAAGAGAAAGAGATATTGCAAGAGGGTTGTTCTAGGGGCTGAATATGATCTAATAAAAGGGTTCAACACCAAGTTTATAATTGGAAAATTTAATGAAATGCAAAATTAAGTTGAGTGACCTAGAAATGCAAATGAAACAACACATAAAACTACAAAATAAATATGTGCAAATGGAAATATTGAGATGGCTGAGTGGAGCTCTAGAAAACTAGAAAATTTGACATTAACGTTGACTGGGACTCATTCGACATGTTAGGTGAATCATTCCAGATTCTGGAAAATTGTGTGGGAACAAGAATCTACAAAATGGGTATCCAAATGTGTGAAAATCTAAAAATTGATGGGAACTGGGACTCATTCACCAAAAGTGCCAAATAAATCTTATAAGGATTTTCTAAATATTTAAAGGTTGTTCCTACTCTTCTCAACCTGCTCTATCCTTCTTGAGCGATTTACAGATCTGAAAACCTACTTTGTAACCTGTAGGTAATCTCCAATGTTTTCTAAGGCTTGATGACAACTTTGAAAACTTTGAGCTCTTGAATTTTTTTTTCCAATATTATTCCTTAGGAAATCAACAACATAGACCTATAAATCACACACAAAGGAGAGGGGAAAATTTTGTGGGGTTAGTGGATAGGCGTGTTCCTTGGTCAAACCCCATTTTTGAAATCAATCCTTGAAATGAAATCAAATAGGAATGGAGAATGATGAATGAAAAAATGACAATGTTTCCACTCACCAAACCCTTACAATGAAGAGCTCCAAACATGCTTGAGATGGCTGCAATGGATGTAGATATTGAATCTATCTTGAATGATGTTGATCTTGAATGAAACTCTCGCTTGAATCATAAACCCTACATCGCAATTGTTAGCACAATAAAAAACATGATGCATGAAGTCCTTGACAAGATGATTGATGCTTGAATGCCTGTCTAAAATGCTTGATAATCTTCCCTTGAATTCTCTTGAATTTTCTTGTGAATTCTTGTGAACTCAAACTTTCTATACGAATTCTCATTCAACTTTCTAGGTGTAAAATCAATGTTAGAACCTTTTATTTATACTAGATTATGGAAAAATTCACCAAATTACAATACTACAAGCTGACATCAGATCTAGGAGAATAAAATACCATAATTAATTTGATTTAATTTTAATTTTTGGCCACATGGGACTCATTCAGCCAAGATGGTGAATGAGCCCCACTAGGCTTAATTTTTTCGACCAATTTTATAAATGCTTAAAAATATGTAAAACCGTGTTCGGGACCAAAAGATCTAGGTGGGACCAATTCAACCAAGGTGGAAAATGAATCCCAAATCACTAAATCTCGAGCATTCAAACTTGAAACACTTGAATTATGATTGGCTAATGATTGGTGTCCGGATTATCCTTGAAAGTATGAAATAAATGAGGCTTGTCTATGGAAAATAAGGCCAATAGAAGAATAAAGAAGCCCAACTATTAATGAAAAGCCTAGAAAAGTGTGAAAGTGTGTTATAAAACTTTACAACACTCCAAATAAGGCATGATTAAGGTTTATTTTGATTATAAAGAGGTTTATTAGGTTTATTTCATTAATAAAACTTTAGAAAAGTGTGAAAGTTGTTATAACACTTCACAATACTTTAGCAATGTACCATTTAAATCCATTAGCTCACAAGGTCCCAATACCTAAATCAAGGAAAAATTAAGCTCAATTCAGTAAGGAGGGCCCAAAGAAGTGTGAAAATGTCCTGATGACATTTTTCAACAATACATTTAGTCCCCACTTTAGTGTGAGGATGAACTTGCTTCAAACTCACACTAAATTGACAAACATGCATTAAGAGGGGTCCTAGTGCACCAATGACAACAAGATGGAATGAAAATGAATGAGAGGGGTGATCAAGCCTCTACGATCAAGATCCCATGACAAACCAACATAGGCACAAGAGAGCACACATCATAATGATAAAGAGAAACAACAAAGCACAAGAATGCACTATCAAAGACAAAAAAGAGAAAAGGTAAAATATAAAAGAGTCGGATCAAGCTTTGATCATTTTTCCATTACGATGGGGGTCAAATCTAGGTGATATTTTTGAAAAATGTATACTCACTCTGAGGCAATGGAACTCCTAGCTATCCACTAGGTCAGAAATCGTAGAAGGTGAGAAACATACACTAATGATCGGTATGCACTCACACACACACAATTTTTGATGGGGAAAGTCATGTCTTGGTCAGGCTTCCCACTCAAACCATACCAGAGTTATACCCATTAATAACGTTAATAAGGCACCACACAAAAAATGATTTTTGAGCTTCATGAGAAAAGAAAAAATTTGTATGCTTGGAGGTCATGAAAAAAATGATGGCTCTACAGGCACGCAAGTTGTGTTATGAAAAGTGGCCATACAACTACAAATTAAAAAGAATAGGGAATGTTCAAAGGAGTCTTGCTTAGTTCATGTGAGGTGTTTAACTTAGGGAACATTGTATCTAATGTCTCCAAGAGAGGACCGATCAAAGAATAGGAATGTCACAACTTAGGGGATGTAGTGTGTAACATCAAGCCATTAAAATAAATGTAATATGCTAAGATATATCACACTCTTTAAAGACATCACACCCAATGTCATCCACAGATCAACAAAAAAATCATATGAAATATGAAAACTACACCATGAACCATGAAAAAGAAAAAAGAAAAATAATAATACCAATGTATTCCCCCACTTTAAAGAAATTGTTAAAAACCATGATGTGATAAATTAAATTAAAGTAGAAAATAATATTTAAATGCTAATGATAAAGAAGACATGAGAGCTAACTTGGAAATAACTATTCCAAGTCATATGTTTCCAACTAATGCCACATCATCTAAGAGGAAAAGAAGAGAGAGGGGTTGCCCCAAAAATGAAAACACCAAACAGATAAGGGATCTATGGATTTGCGGTCAGTATGTTCTTGCTGCAATGTTTTTAGAGAGCTCAAAATTATCATCATTCCTTAAATACACATAGAACTATAAGAATAATGAAAGAGAGCGAAAAAAATAAAAAGTATTTTAGGTCAACATGGAAGAGACATGAATAACTCAACGCCTTGCATCATCCCAAAAAGGAAAACACAAGATAAATGAAAAAGATAAAGATAAAGAAAATATTTTGGGTCCACATGGAAGTGACATGAACTTTTGGACACCTTGCGTCACCCCCAAAAGGAAAACACAAGATAAAAGAGAAAAATCACAAAGTAAAATATTTACGACATAGAGAAGAATGAACGTACAAATAGAGGAATGTCATAAAGAGAGAGAGAGAACATCAAACAAAATGTCATGGGGGATCAGATCACACACATGCAATGACACAAAAGAAAATGAAAATGAAATAATTAAAAATACTAGTAAAGCGCATGTGATTCAACCTATTAACAAATCATCCACATCCCAATCATGTTCATTATATACCAAAGGCAAACAACTAGCCAAACGGAAAATAGAAATTTCTGAACTAGGGTTAGCACTAGGTTCAACACTCTTTTTAAGATAATTGTCATTTAAGCTAATCGAAGAGAAGAAAAAAGTATTCAATTCATTGTGCACATCTTCTTCAATTTTAGAAACCTCATCATCAACATCCAACTTAATGACAACAGGAGTTGAAATGATAATTTCCATGGAATAGTTCAATTCTTTTTCTGGTTGTTGTATTGGATTGTTGTGTTTCGGTGAAGGGGGAGGTGCATCATGCATTATTTCAGTCAATTTTGGGTTTTGACAATATTTTCTTAATTCTTCATGTAACTTGTGAGCAAGGGCATGACATCTATGCCTACACTCTCTAGCACGTCTATTTCTTTTAGTTTTTTTTCAAGTTCCATTTGTATAGGAGCAGGTTGCTAGACCATAGGTCTCTTTTCTTCCCTAAAGGGAGGAATGGAAGGAACCACATGAGATTGTTTGACCACTTTCTCTTTGACCCATGAGCTTTCCTTTTGAAACCCTAAATATGCACTTTTGAATAACCTTTGATAGGTCTGCAATATGGTTTTATGTATTCTTCGAGAACACTTTCAAATCATCCATGTAGATGATAATGCATTTTCCTACCAAATCTTTGAATGCCACATCCATTGCACATTAAAATGTGGCCCCAATGTTGATGAGACCAAATGACATCCTCTGATAAGAAAATGTCCCCACTTGGTAGTGAAGGCAGTTTTCATCCTATCCTCATGATTGACCAATACCTAATTGTATCCTGAATATCCATCCAGGAATAACATCATTTGTGAGCTATTCACTATTTGCAGCACCTCATTGAGGGAAGGGAGTTTATAATTATCCTTCTCTAAAGCTTTGTTTAGATTTTTAAAGTTGACACATAATATCATTTCTCCACTCTTCTTATGAACATGTACCAGATTAGTGACCCAGGTTGAGTACCTTATTGGAAAAATTATCCTTGCCAACAACAAATTTTGTACCTCTTTAAGAATCAAAGGTTCGATGAGAGCATTAACTAGATGTTGCTTATGTCAAAATGTCTTGGCTTCAGGTTTCAGTGGGATGGTGTGCGTGATTACTAAAGTGTCAAAAGTCTTCAGATCTTCATATCTCTAGGTTATTTTTCCAATGTCTCTTTTCAACATTCCCAAGATTTTGTCTTTAATTTCCTTGGGATAGGTTTTACCAATAAATTTTTTCTTCTCTAGCCCTGAATCTACCAAGTTATGACTTATATTTCCCTCCTTCAACATCTGTAGGCACTTTCTCATGAGCTCGAGGATCATAATCAAAAATTTGTTCCAATGCCACCATTCCTTTAGGAATGTTGTTAGATTTTAAATTCATTATTCCTTCTGCATCACAATTTTATGGATCCCAATCTCCTTGATCTCGGTCAGATTCATCAATGATCTGACCTTCAAACACTTCTGAACTCATGATGAAAGAGATAATATGTTGATCATCAACAAACACTTGGAAATTTTTTATGTTGTCAGGGATAGTAAGGATGGATACTAATTCAACAGAGAATATTTTCAATTTGGAATCTTTCATGGGCTCCAAAGTACTCACCACAACATCTAAGGCATCTATGATTTGATTATCTTCTTTGGGAATCAATTTGACTCCAAAAGCATCAAAATCTTCTATCAGATTCCATACCATGTTCTTCTATGTAGCCAACCTCTTACTATGACATGTATACTAACTGTGGACTTGTTTAATGATTACCTGAGAGTCTCTCATGATCTTCAAAGCTATGATCTTCTTCTGATGTGAAAACATCAGTGCTCTACGAAGTGCTTCATATTCTGCAACGTTATTGGTGCAGCCAAACTACAACCTATAAGAAGCAAAATATGTTTTCCCTTTCGGGTTTGTTAGCTCAACTCCAACTCCACTCCCTACTTTATACTTAGAGCCATCTAATTTAAGGGTCTAGAGTTGATATGGGGATGGGGTTGCCTTCTTGGGACAAGTCGTGGGTGTTTTTTTGTGTGGAATAACTAGCGGCTTGAACTGGTTCAGCATATCTAGCTTGAGAGTTTGGTGTGAATGATGTTGATCAGATTTTCACATCAAATTTAAGACTTGTGTAGAAGCTTCTCCCTACACCTCACCTTGATTAGTAGCCCAAAAATTGGTCATATTTTGAAGAAATCCACTAGGGATTGGAAGATTAGTAGGGGTGGGTTTGTTGATCAACTTCTGAGACTGGTCAGCCTCATCATGTGAATCGGACAATAATACCTCAATTTGTTCAATACAAGGAATGATTTCATTCTTGGTATGATCATTCCTTTTCAGGATAGTTGCATCTCTAGCTTCAAATGAGAACTGGTTCGTAGGTGTTCTAAAGTGGGGTTCACGATTATCTCCTTACTGACATACATGATTTAGAATATTTACACAGGGTTGACATGTCAACTTAGAATGACTCTGGTAATGGACCCTACACCTATTTAGAAGTAACATATGCCACAATTCAACGTCATTTCCAAAAACCAGCTTGTCTTGTTTTAATTTCCTCATCAAAACTTGGTGTTTAAAAGTGGTCATATCATCACTGTGTTCCAGATTTTGTGGGTGTTCAAGATTAACAATTTAAAATTTCAATATTTCTTCTTCTCTTCTATACACTCCCATATTAGCTGAAAAATATGCTACCTCATTGGGACAATAATACTCGGTGATCATGTGCTTCAAATGAGGTTCACTTTCTATCCTAAAATGGGTTGCCACTCCTTTCCATGGGAGCCACATATGTGAGAAATCTAGCAAAAGATAACCCCCAAGACATTTCATCAAGTCCTAGCTAAGTAACATACCATATGTTTCACATATATCAGCCACCTAAATATCTATATATGTTTGAATATGTGGGTCTAATCTGATCTGCACATGCATATTCTTTAGTTCACCAACAACATTAACCTCAATGTTGTCTAATTTTATCAGTTTCTTGTGATTCTAGACCAAACATAATCCCAAATTTTAACAAATAGAAAAGGGCATGACATCACCTGAGGTTCCAGACTCTAAGAGGCAATTGTGTAGATTATTTCCATAAATTCTTAAACTTAAACTAAATGGGGGTGTCCTTGTCTTACCCCTGTATAGGGTTGCATTCATGTTAGTGGTGGGAGTTTCCTTATTCTTTCCTTTCAACTTATCTTCCTCTTCCAAGGCCTTTAACATAATATCATGTTGGGTAGGACACCATTTCAAAATGTCAAAAAATGACAAAGAGGTCCTATGTTTTTGCATTTCTAAAATGAAATCAAATTCAATATCCTTATTCCTAGGAAACCAAGGAGCATGAGCATAATTACCTTTGCTTTGTGAATCTGATGGGCCTTTCGGCGGAGGTCGATTATTGTCAGCATTTTGATTTAAAGGAACCATCATGTTAGGAAGAGTGGATGTAGTAAACGACCCCTTGTTCTGATTCCTCAAGAAATGGTCTCCATTGGTTTGAAAGTGTCGAGCATCATAAATGTCTTCCTCTAGTTCATTCTCTCCTTGCATGGGGAACTGGCATCATTCATCAATTGTCTCAAAAGTCATGGTTGTATCCATCAATCCACTACCTTGGTTGGGATTTCCTTGTGGCGGATGGGAGTCCTCTTGTGCTATCTTGACAACCTTTTCCATTTTAGGGAAATTAATTTGAGAATGCATAGAAGTGTCATGTAACTTGCACAAATTCATCATGAGATTCAAATATGCTAGATTTATAGTGTGAGGCTTTTCTTCACTAGACTAATAATTGTGAGGGACTCCCCCATTGTTTGGTCCAGTATTCCATTGCCTATTATTTTTTGAGCTCTGATTATATCCCCTATTATAGTTTTCATAGTTTTGGTTGGGGAATTTTTGACCTTGATAATTTATCTAGTTCTGATTAGCATAATTGTTTTGACTGGAAAACCCTCCCTAGTTTTGATAACCCTGATTTTGGTATCCTTGACTCTGGTTTCCCTAATTTTGACTTTTTCCTTAATAGAGGTTTACCTTAGTTTGGGAAATTTAATTAGTCATCTGAGATAGAGTTTTATTCAAATTTTCCACCTCTAAAGTCAACTAGGTGGTATGCTCACTTTCTACAAAATTTACAATAGCTGATTTAGTTGCAGAATTGGATCCTCTAGTAAAATTTGGTGAATTTTGAGCCTATTGGTTTGGATCTAGAATCCCCCCACTAACGCATGGTTGCGAGGAAGGTATTTTTATCTCACCCAAAGATCCATAAGAAGAGTGGGACATCCTTGGGACTGTATTGAACAATGGACTTGGATTAGGCATTAGAGGGTATCCCAAATGAAGAAAAACTCCTATGAGGCTCCCTCATTGCGAGCTTATATGTTGTTGAAATTTAATAGAAAGATGGTACAAATTTGATAGTGAATCAATATCTATTACAAGATAAGTTCTTTGGAGAAAGAAACCAATGAGTGGGTCTAATGATTTTAGGTAAGATCTGATGGCAATGTTTTTGGCAACCAAAAAAGGATCTTGCAACCATCTATACATTCTTTGGAAACAAGTATTAAAGAGGGGAAAAATCTCATGTGGTTCCTTCCTAATCATGGAAACTTGGTGATATAAGATAGTTGGATCTACATAGACCTAAAATTGAGTGATAAAGGAATCCTCTAAGTTTTCCCCAACTTAGGATGGATCCAGTGGATAAGCTCAGATACCAATTACAGGCCATAGCACCTAATGAATAGGCAAACAATCTACATGCAACCTCATGATGAGCTATTTGAGCTCATGTAGAAGCATCTTTAAATTCTTGTATGTGCTCTTTAGCACTTTGTGACTCTCCATGGGAGTACCTAGGACATAATTTCTTGGGATTCTTTGGTATCTCATGAATGCCACCAAGAATGATTCCCAATGGCGGAGGGTTATTTGGAAAGAATTACATGGGTGGTTTTGATTTGGCTATGCCAAAGGTGATATTGGTAGAAATCCAGGTGGAGTGTGCGGTGGTGTTAAATCCCTACAAGTTCTAGGTCTAGTGAGCATTCGAAGTTTGAGAAATAGGTCAAAATTTGTAGAAGATCTGAGAATTCTTACAAACCTTTATGTTGAAAATGACCCGATTCGCTCCAGTTTGTTCCTTCAAGCCCTCCTAGCCCCATTTTTATTGATTGTCAAAATGACACAACAATGTTAAAAAAAAATATTACTGCTCTATTTCTCCTGAAAAAGATAAACAACCTATAACCACCTATCTTCCAAGGTCTTTGTAGTTGGTTCTCAACTGTATTGATGTCGTTTAGTGGCCTATGCAAATGTAATGTTCAAGGGGCCTATTGGTAAAGGGGAAAAACTATATAATGAAAAAGATAGAATAGAGCATAAGACAACAAATCATAAATCTAAACTCACTTTAGTTCAGACATATAGATTTCAAATAACTAAAACCACAAAATGATACAATCCACAAAATCATCTATACCACTACATTCATTCATAGCCCTAATTTAGGATGTACAATCATTCATCATCATTAAAATTTCAAACCAAACTAAAACATATTACCAGCTCATTACAAAAGTTCATAGATCATCAAACATAAAGAACTTCCATTCACAGATAACTCAATGAAATAGTCTCATATTTAGAATCTTGTATTGATTTTCATGAAATAAGATACATTTATGCACAACATTCATTGTAATACGAATGAATATTGTTCATTAACATTACCATTGGAATTCATTATGGAAATAAGATAAAATGTATTAAAAACTTGTGAAAATGTTTAAGTATCTTTGCATAAAAATTGTAAAAGCTTTTGAAAAACTATAAAACTATCCTAGATCTCTCTTTAGGTGGCTAATCTTTTCTTTAATAAGCCGAAATTTAGAAAATGATGATAAATTCTACATATAGGCAATCTTTGCACTAATTCCTCTCATCAAAATTTTAGATCCAAAAATCATGGAGCAACTGAGGGAACGTAGGATGACTATTTATCATGAACTGTAGTTAATGATTGATCACCCCTTATCAAAATCTATGCTCATGAGGGGAAGGATAGAATTACTAGGATCTCCAATTGAACTTGTGGCATAATCTTGTCAAATAGGAAAGGGAGTTGTCCAACTAGCCATGCCTTTTGATGCTCATTTGGTAAAGGGGCATGTAACTACCACTTCATTCCTGTGTTTTTTTCTTGAGTATATACTCATTATAATTAGTGAATAATGTTAGAGTAAAGGTTTTAACTTAATTATGTTGATTAAATTACCTTTATTCCCTTCTTAAGATTTCACTTTAGTTTGCATAAAGTGACATTTAATAATTATATTAATTATTAAATGTTTTCTTTTTAGGGCTTCTATTAGGGTTTTTCCTATTAGGGTTTCTTTAGGGTTTGCATGATCTCCTTTTTATAAAGATTGATCCCATTGTATTTCACATCAACTCATTCTCTCATTCTCTCTGATATATACATTTTCAGTTTTCAGAGAACCCTTGCTTGTTTGTCTCCATCTCTTCTTTTGTGACAGGTTATTTGCATGCAGGTGATCTTCGGGGTTTGTGGTGTTGTACTTTCTCAACTCCTATATGGTATCAGAGCTTTCCTGCTGCATGCCTGTTCTTGCTTAAAGAGTTTGGGGCTATTTGGAGCTACAAGGGTTTGTTGCATGTCGTTTTTTATTGGAGTCGTCATCATATTTGCTTTAGAAATCCAATTTTCACTCATTTGCAGTAAAAACGATTTCTGGGTTTTGTAGCCAACGTCGAAATCTGAACAAGATGTCTTTTAGATTTTGCATATCTTGCACAGATCTGAAGAAAATCGTAGTCTAAAAAGCATCGGGCATCATTTTTCTCCTGACTAAAGGTTAAAAAAAATCATTTTTTCATCTTCTACTTGTTGGATCAAAAAATGATTTCTGAGTTTTATTTCTAGCATCAAAATATTTCTGGGTTTTTCTTTTTGTCTACAAACAGTGAGTAGATTTTCCAGAAATCAAATTAGAAATAAACGTTTTTTGCTAGAAAATTCGTTTCCTCCAAGCTAAATTGAGTTTTTTGAAAAATTCATAACTTTTGGCCACAATGTCTGTTTTTGAGAAACGAGATATTGATGGAAAGCTAGTTTTGAGCACTTCATAGTGGTGTAGGCCATTTTTTCAGATTTGGTCATCTACACAAATTTGAGGTTATTTTTCATCATGGAGATAGATGTAAACATTGGTTTGTGCATGCACTCTTTTTTTTTTGCATGTAGTAGGTTTGCATTTTATTTTTAATTTATGCATGTTTTGCATATTCTCCTTTTGCAATCATTGGGTATTGTAATAAATGAACTGATATAAAGTTCCATCAGGGGGGTTTCTTGCATAATAATCTGATTAGAGTGTGCATGCACTTTGATCTTCATTATGTTTTGATGACAAATGTCATGGATTGTAATTTGGTTTCTTAGTTTCTTTTGGCCATTTTTTTGTCTTAGCTTGACACATATCATATTCATTTTGGTTCACACTTTCGATTGAGAGCCTATGGTTAATGATCCACATCGGATTCATCTCAGTTTGAAGGCCACTAAATTTGTGGTTAATGTTCCCGAGTCTTTATGATACTTGTTCCTATGGAAGAGTTTTAGTTTCAGTTCAACATCGCATCGAGATTCACTGCTTCCAGATTCCGTCATCATTCTATCATCTATTGTTGCTTTATGGATTCCAGGGTTGTTCCGGTTTGGTGTTTTTTGAGTGTTCCGTGGCATCAGGTCTATTGTTACATTATTATGATTCCGATATAGTTTCTTGTAGATAGAAGTATCTCTCCTTGCTTGCTGGATTGTGGTTCCAGTGTTACTCCATAGTGTTCTTCTAGTGCTTCTTTGCAGCAGTCATCTCATTGTAGGGGAGGGTTTGTCCCACTAAGTTTTCCTTCTCTACCTCATTATTGCATTTGTACATGGGTACCTGATCAGGCCTTATTGTCGGGACCCATTCATGCTTTCTTGCATTCATCTTAGTTTTAGGTGCATGCTTATTTAGTCTCCTTAAGTTGCACTTATGGGGGGGTGTTAGTGTAATTAATTATTTATTACACTAGCATAAGTTAACTTAGGTTTTAATTAATCATATTAGTCCTAAGTTTCATTTAATCATTTAATAGAGTTGTTGAGATAAGATTCCCTTCTAGAAGATGAGTTGTCTTTTCTAGAACTTATCTCCATCTTGTTATCATTCCCTAGGTAGTTGGTTAGGGTTTCTTGTTGTTACATGAAGTGTGATTTGAACACTTGGCAACATCTTTTTCATTCTGGTTTAGCACTTGCCTATATAATCAAGCATATGTACTCTTTGTAATCCAAACATCCATCTATCAATCAATCAATACTTTTTTTTGTGGTTGAATATTTCTTCAAATCCTTGTTTGTTTTCTCCATCCATTCTCTTCCTTGTGATAGGTATCCATTTGCATGCAGGTGATCTTGGAGTTTGAAGTTGGTTTTGACAACTTCTACATGGTATTAACTTTTTTGAAAAAATGTTTTTTTATTGTTTTTTATTTTTTAAAAAACAATTTTTTTGAAAATAAGCTCAGTTGTGCTTTTACGGTGATGGTCGTTTGGCAGTCAAATTTAACCTAGTATTTTTTCTGTGACGGCCATATGACCATCAAATTTAACCCAGCACTGGTTTTTCCCTCTTTGGAGCTGATTTATTCCAGAGGCCGTATCTTGGGCATCCGATATCATTTTTTGGCAAACGAGATATCGTTGGAAAGCTAGTTTTCTCATCTTTCCAGTGGTGTGGGTTTCATCACTTCTGTTTAATATTGGTGCATTCTACAATCAATTTTTTGGTTGTTCTTCATGTATTTCCAACTTGTTGTCTTTTTTGGACATTTTGAGCATCATTTGTAAGCTATCTTTTATGTAAACGCACTGAGATAAAGTGCCACACTATTGTACATGCATCTTTTGGGATTTTGCACATAAGGTTGTGCCATATTTTGTACTCGCATTGTTATTATAAAGTGCCATGAGGAGTTGTGTAGTTTGCCTTTGTTTTGCCATCACATCTTTTTCCAGTGAGTGTCCCTCCATGATGACAGTGAATCCATATTATTCTAGCCTCATGCATGTGTGTTTTGTTTTGCACACCACTTTTTCAGTTGTAGGTGCTTTTTTGTGCACTTTCAGATGTTGTATCTTCTTCATGCACTACAAGGTGTTGCACACCATTTCAGTTGATCTGTCAGGCTCCCAGTTCAGCATTATGGGGGGGTTATTATATTGTTCGTGCTATTGCTTCCTTGGTTTCACCTTGGAAGCAATCTTTCATTCTCAGTTGATCAGTGTTTCAAACTATTGGTTCTTGTACCATCTGTATCTTCATTCCAGGTGTTTGCCTTTGTTTGCCATCTGATTCGAGTAGTGTCATATGGGCACTTATGTAGATTATTGTCTTCTTGTTCCTGATCATCCTATCTTTAGCGGAGGTTCTTTAGCACCATAGCAGTCATCTTTCGACAATTGTTTACAGCTTCTTCTACTTCAGTGATGTTCTTGTTTTTGGCCTTCTGCATCTTTTTTTGGAGTAGAGCTTTTTCCCATGAGGTTTTCTCTATTTCTCCTCTTTACAGAGATTTGGTTATATTTGGGTACCTGATCTGGCCTAGTTGTTAGGACCCATGTTTGCCTTCTTGCATTGTAGTTACCTTTGCTTTCTTGCATTTTTTTGTAGCCGCACTATTGCTCATCTTAAGGGGGGGTGTTAGAGTAAAGGTTTTAACTTAATTATGTTGATTAAGTTACCTTTATTCCCTTCTTAAGATTTCACTTTAGTTTGCATAAAGTGACATTTAATAAATATATTAATTATTAAATGTTTTCCTTTTAGGGTTTCTATTAGGGTTTTTCCTATTAGGGTTTCTTTAGGGTTTGCATGATCTCCTTTTTATAAGGATTGATCCCATTGTATTTCACATCAATTCATTCTCTCATTCTCTTTGATATATACATTTTCAGTTTTGAGAGATCCCTTGCTTGTTTGTCTCCATCTCTTCTTTTGTGACAGGTTATTTGCATGCAGGTGATCTTCGGGGTTTGTAGTGTTGTATTTTATCAACTCCTACAAATAATTGTTGGAACATATTCATGTCTTGCCCATATACCCAGCTATCTTCAAAATTTATTCTCGTAAGTTCAGTAGAAGCAAACTCTTGCATATCTCCGAGTTTGATAAGCTCTCTTCTAGCAGCCTTTATTTATTCCTTGATATCCATAAGCTTATCCATCAAGAGTTCATCACCATCATCCCCCTTTCGCATCACCTCCGCAATCCTACTAGGGTGATCCCACAATAATGGGTTACACTTTTTTGGCCAAACATGACATTGAAGTAAACATTTTTCACCAGATCTTCACTTTCGTATGCCTATAGAAGCTAAACCATTAAGAATTTGAAGATGAAGAAAAATAGTGATTTGTGATATTTTGTGTTGAGAATCTAATTATATATATTTTTTAAATTAAAAAATAAATTGTGAATTATTTTATGTAGTTTTTATTAGCTTATTTTTTTACTAAACATCATTTTAAAAAACTGATGCTTACTTTTACCTGTGTAACTTTTTTTATAGAAAGCATACAATTCTAATTTTTTAAATACAGTGTTTTCACACCGTTATCTAGTGTATGGATATTTTTTCATAATTTTTTGTTGCATATATATTTTTTAATTAATTTTCTAATTCAGAGTAATTATAATTTGGATATATTATACTTTCAGCTGCATAACGTTTTTTGTATTCATTTGAATTAAATTATTCTTTTTTTGTTGGAATAAGGACATCAATAGCTAGTGTACATGTATTTTTAAGAATTTTTTCTCTCTTTTCCTATTTTTCCGTATGTGTGAAATAAATACCTCGAAGTTCATTGAAAAACCTACATTCACAAGAAATAAAAAATAAATATAATAATAAAATTAAATATATTTAAAATTATACTTTTTGGTAAGCTTATAATAAGGACTATGTGTTTACCAAAAAAAATTTTAAATAAATTAATTTGATCCCCTAAAAGGTAAATCAAAAGTTGTTTTTTATCAGCATTTTGATAGGTGTAGAGGAGACTCCATTATAGGTATGGTTTAAAACTAGCGGCTTTCTATCCGAGGGGGTTTGATATAAGTGGGTTTGATCAAACCCTCTTCAATTAAAACCCTTAAATGGAACCTTTTTAAGGCTTAAATCATTATATTTTCTAAAAATATGCGATTTCAGCAAAAATTAGGATGTCCCAAAAAGTGTAACCCTTTATTGTGGCAACACCCACTACTCTATTTCTCTTTAATCTTATTAATAATCAGACCATCTATCATAAGGATTTCTTCATTAACAAGTATAGCAATACTTGCTCCACGTTCCTCAATTTTCTCTTGTAGATCATCTCCAACCTGTTGCACCTCATTCCTATGTCCATAACTGAAGGAAAAACATAATCTAATAATACTGATGGTCTTCTCAATAAAATATGCATTATCCTCTTCAAGGATTGACTATTCCAACAAATTTTGCATTACCAATTTACTGATTTCCTACAACTTCCTTGCATACTATGTATATTCTTCTTTTTTTTTTCCAAGAGTTTCAACATGTGAAACCATATCATTAACCAATTCTAGTGCTCCTTCACGAGCTTTACAATTGTCCACAAGTAAATCCTTTACTTCCTGATTCATCCGAGCAATCCATCTATCCATCATTATCACCTTATTTATTATTTCAACCAGGTTGTCTGCATCTTTCTTACTTAACAAAACTAGTGTCTCAGGAGCTACAGATTCTGAAGAAATAGGAGAAGACAAATCTCTACAAAATTTACGTAATTTGTGTACCTAAGATTTGAGCTCATCCTTCCTTCGCTTATCCTTTACCATCCTTGATTTGGTGGAAGAGGCTACAATATCAATAAGATCCATTTGTTGGTTCGTTGTAGGCTTTCCCAAATTCACCATGCCTAGTTGATAATCACTTAACAACATTTCTTGTTTATCTTTATCAACCATTGGGATGACACATTTAGCTACAAAGTTCCCAACATCCACTAGCCTAGTAGAGTGAAGAACTCTAGCACTTTTCTTGGGCCTCTCCTTTTCAATTTACTTCATTACATCATCCTAGTTAAGGGGCTGGGGTTGTACTACCTATTTTAATTCCAAATTTATTTTTTGCCATGTTGGAGCAATAGGAGGATTTATCACTTGTGTAGAAGAAGATGTTGCAAGAGAGAGGGGTTGCCAAAGTGCCATCCTAGGTTGAGAATCAACCTCTTGTTTCTTTTCCTTTTCTGCCTTTTCTTTGGCTAGTTTATCAACCTCAACTTTCTCTTTTTCTTCCTCTATCCTCTTGGCCTCTTCATCCTCTTCCAATCTCCTTTCCTCCAAAATCTGATCTCTTTTATTTTGTAACTCCTCAACCCTATGCCACATCTTGGCAGCTTCTTTCTCTTATTTAGCTTGATCTTCTTCTTCAAGTTTTCTTAGTTCGAGCTCTTCTTCTTCTTTATTTCTTTGATCCTCCTCCACTACTTTGAACTTAGCTTCAAGGGATTATTTATCTCTCTTTTTCAGAGCCTTTTCTTCTTCTAGTTCTTGGATTTTTTGCAGTAGAGCTAATTTATCTCTTTCTTCTTTATCTTTTCACTCGGTTTCCCTTTGTTGCAGCAAAAGATCTTCTTTCTGCTTTCATTTTCTTGCCAATTCTTTAGATTTTTCCTTAGCTTCTAATTCTTGTTGCTTGGCAAGCGCATCAGCTTTAGCTGTAGCCTCCAATTCTTTCTATTTAGCTATTACATCATCCTTAGCTTTGGCATCTACTACCTTCTTTGCATCTTCAAAGAGGTCCCACTAGTCCTTTGGAGTCAGGACATGATCGCTCTCAACAACTTCAATTCCTTTAGTGGAAGCAATCACAAGAGGCTCATTATATGATTGTGTAGCCTCTAAATTATTATTTATTTCATCTATAGTTAGGGTAAAAATATTATAGAAAAATGCATAAAAAAATGATAATGAAAAACCCTAACAAGCACAATAGAGCACAAACTAGCATGAAAATAAAAACAACAAAGCAAAGAAAACTGATATCCGAGCTAGATTTTATTTATCTCCATTGCTCTTCTCCACCTACATGAGAATGCAAGATTTTGAAGGATTGAATGATTTGATATGTTGATTGCTCATTTTCGTAGCATAACGATAAAATAAAGATAATAGAAGAAAATAGATAGATAGATAAGAAAATTGAGAGAAATTTTGGCAGAGTGAGGATACTAGAAGAAGATCCTCCAAATGGCCTATGAAAGGCTTTATTTATAGGAGAAGGCTGATTTGATTCAATGGCCAAGATTAAAAGTCAAATTTGTGATGTGTATGGTTAGGATTAAAATTTGATTTTAGTGCGTATGACACACATTAAGTGGGTTATGACATGAGGCTAAAATTATGATGTGAGGGAATAATGGGATTCTATTATTTATTTTGGAGGAAAAGATGCCTATGACGCACAATGAATGGGGCTGAAAATAGGATGTGAGTGTGAATCTCATAATTTAAATAATAAAATTATTTAAATTATTTGTGCATGTGACACATGTTGCAATGTGACAATAAGTGAGGGGTTAATTCAAATATTTAATTTGAATTATTTTGAGACATGTGAAGGGGGAATTAATTAAATAAATGATATTTATTTAATTAATTGGGAAGGTGATTAAGTGGAATAAATGGGATAAGTGCGATAATGTAATGACTTAGGGTAAAATATTACAAAATTTCTTACAAGGTCATGTATCGACTAGGTAATGTTATGACATGGACAATTTTGGGTGTCTACATTTTGCCCCTCTTTGAGATGATGTTCGAGATGGTGAGATTTATGTCGAATAACATCATTTCAAAGAAGCTAAGGTATGAATAGATGAAGAAAAGATGATGCCCCAAATACTTGAGGAAGTGAGGAGTAAGATGAATGAAGGAAAGGGATGATAGAAGAATATGATGATGCAAAAGATATGAAGAACTGGGATGATGATATAGGATATGATAATGATGATGATTCCCCCTCAAAAGGATAAGTTGGTTAGACAAACATGAATGTTCTCTCAAAATGAATGAGACAATAGAGGAGGGATAAGATGAATGATACAAGATAAGAAGTAGATGAAAAAGAAAAATGACACGCTATGCTGCAATAAAGAGAGCAATAATATGTTTGATATAGAACTAGATGTTATGCACCGCGGTATAAGGACCATGGTGATGATGTCTCTCATGCCCAAACATAATACAACCTTGTCTAGATACAAGGTATTAATATTATTTGGGAGTGATTTGGATTTGATTTAAATGCAAATTGAAATGATAACACACAAGCAAGCAATAAAAAAAAAAACAAACAAGGTATTGCCCCTATCAAGCTGTGAACTGATGATTAATTTATTGGTTGATGATGATGATAGTGTTGTCATTGCAGGGAATGATATATCCCTATATCAACACAAGGATGATTGATTGATTTATTTATGATGATGATAGTGTTTTCATTGTGGGGACTGATATATCCCTAGATCAACATAAGGATGATTGATTGATTGATTGATTGGGTTTACAAAAATATTAGGATCAAGACCGAAATGTAATTGGATAATTTGACTTGATTGATTAAATTGGTTGATATGGATTAAGGATTGACTTGCATTTGGATTATTTCTTCGAATGATTGAAGATGTTGGATCTGAATATTTGGATGATGATTGATGAATTTAATTGAGGAATTATTTACTTGGAATGATTTTGATTGATTGGATTGGTGAGGAAATTGTTTGATTTGATGATAATGATTATATTTATTAGAAGAATGAGTTTGATTAGAAGAATGAATTTGATTAGAAGAAGTGATGTGATTAAATAATTTGATGAAGAAATTGATTTTAAGAAGTTTAATTGATTGGAAGAAGTGATTTGGTTTGATTTTATTATTTGGATTTTTGAAATGTTTTGATTTTTTATTTTTTTAGGACTTTTTTTCAATATTTTTGTATTTTTTTCAGGACTTTTTTGAAATGTTTTGAGATGTCAATGGATGAAAATTTGGTAGCCTTTGTGCTAGATACCAATGACAAGGGAAAACCAAGTCTAGGTCCAAGAAGATAGATGGGATTGATGGATGAAAGGGTGGGTGATAGGATAAGGGACAAAAGGCTCATGAGATATGGATGGATAAAAAAAGATAGGTCATAGTAAATGGAATGCATGTATGCATCATAGGAGAGAAAGGATGTGATCTCAAAAGACTATGTTAGAAAAGAATAACATGACCCATTATAGGTACAATACTTAGTATTTTTCATGACAAAGCTTATGACACTAGGATAATGATAGGCTTTTTTCGAAGGATGAGGTATATCAAAAGATATCCAAAGCATGTTTCAAAATTTTGCCCCATATTTTTATCAAGATCAAAAAGAGGAAGAGAGGATGAATAGACTCAATATGATAAGTATATGAGTATGATGTCTAAGGATGATAAAATAGGAGATGGTAAGATACAATATGATAGGATAAAAAATGATATGGTAGGATGAGACAACATGGCCCCAAGTGTAAGTGACATAGAAGATCAACCTACACATGATGCATGTTTGCTAGGATTTCATCAAGGTACTTATCCAGGGCACCTGTTTACTAGGTTTTCACCATTGGACGAAGGGATTTCTCTTTTCTTTTTCTTTTCTTCTTTTTTTCTTTTTTTTTTCTAAACTTTTTTTTACTTTTTTTTTGACTTTTCTTTTTGTATAAGAGAAGGGGAATATGGATAGGATGGACTCAAGTTTCTAGTTCCATGAAAGGTAATAGTCCCACTAGAGATGGATTTCATCGTATGGACCATGTCAAATGTCATTATGCTCATAGATGTTGGTAAGGGATGAAATGAAAGGAAGATGGAATAGGTAGATGATGGGTTATGATGTGGATTATGGATGGATTGGTGTATTATGAAGGGGAGATGAATGTGAGGCTTAGGAAAAAGCATGGAAAATAGGAAGGTGATGGGGGAGGTATGTAGGATAATGAGTGAAAGGTGAGGAGATGGAGGTATGTTGAATTTTTGTGAAATGGAAGGGAACCATGACCAATGGTTGCACACACTATGATAAGCGTTGAAGCTTTTGATGTGTAGGGGGTGTAGGAAGAAATGGAGATTTTTTCTTAGGAGATCGGTGATGAAGTGCTTTAGGTACCCACATAGCCTTAGTATTTTTATGACTTTTATTTTTCTTGTGGGATGGAATATGAGATTCTTGAATAGAGTGGGAATGTGAGGTTGAAGTGGATGGTTGGGATTTTTGAGATGTAGATGCCTCATTTGACTTGTTTTTCTTTGTCTTAGGGACCCAAACCATTTTATATTTTTCCTTTTCTTTTGGAGGTATGGGATTATATTTCTTTTTGGATGGATTTTTCTTTGATTCATTGCTTTTGTGTCCTAGGGCATGAGGACGCTTTAGATTTTTTTCTTTATAGATAGAGGAATAAATTTTTTTTCTTTTGAATCCCATGGGTATGGTGGAATGAGAGGAAGATTCATGTTTAGACAATGTGTGCATTTATTGGTCATGATTAGGAATTTTAGAGGATTTATGGATAGGTGGATAAGGGGATTGGATAATGGGGATATTAGGTGTTGGGAGTAGTGGAGGTAGATTAGATGGAGGGATATTAGGAGTTGGAAGTAATGGTGACAAATTTGATGGTGGAAGGTGTACGGTCACGTGCTTTTTAAATTAGTAAGATGATGGAGGAGGGAAGGAAACATATTTTTAAGTCATATGATAGGATTTATGGTGGAAAGAGGACTTATGATTGATGGAGGAAATACCAACATCTCTAGATTGGTGTCCTTGGGCTGTATATCCAAGGCCATAAGAGCGTGGAGGGACCTTGACATGGATTGGATCCAAAATACCTTGTTCATGAAGGACTAAACCTTTACCTTGGTAGTTTATGTTTTGAAGCATGAGATGGAAAATGGGACTAGGTGTGTTTTGGACACTAGAATTGATTTCATTATTATATGAAGAAGGTGATTTGGATAAAGGTTGTTGTTGTCCTAAGGAGGAAAATTCATGAATAAAGATGGATAGACGAATAGGACATGTTGGTGGATTTAAAATGGGGTTGATAGTGGATGTGGAAGGATCCTTAGGAACTTGATTATAATCACTTAGATCCACACTATTGGTTTGATCTTCTATATTTACTTTGGAGGCATGCATCTCATCATGATAAGTGGATAATGTGGGATCATCGATAGGACTAGGTAGGGGGTCTATAGGAGAAATGGAGGTTTCTTTCTTGTGGATAGGTGAAGTGATAGGCTCTTGACGATGGAATGCATAGAGTTGGCTAAGAGGATCATCATTGCCTTCTTGATCATAGGTAGGATCTAGATCATAGAGGGAATCTTCATCATGAATAGGACCAAGTATGTTATGAGTGGGATCATTAGAAGGGTCTAGATCTTGATTAAAATGTGAGGTTAATGTTTCATCATTCTTAGAATAATTCTCTTGACATAGCTCTTGGATTTGAGTGAAAATGGAAGTGGAAGGATCTATAAGAGACTTGGTATGCTCTTTATGATCAATGACATGAGGGCATGATGGAATTTGAATTAGAAATATAAAATCAATATATTGTGGACCACATGATGGAGTTGGAAGAATAGGCATGTAATTTAAAGTTTTGTTGTTAAACTCATTAATGGGTGCTTGACATGGGGATGATCTATTCTGTGCTAGTAGTCTTTGGAGAAAATCTTTAAAGGATTCTTTGGTTGATGGATTAGAGCTTGAGAAGTTGGATGGTGGTGTTGGTGTAGAACTAGTATGCTTTGAGATAGGAATTTTATTAGATGGTGATGGAGGACTAGTAGATGGAATGGTGTATGATTCCAAACTTATGGTGGTATTTCCCTTGTCAAAAGTATCATTAAGATGACCTAAGATTTCTACAAAGTTTTCATCATCACTAAAATCTACAAAGTTCTCATCATCACTAGGAGAAAAGTTTGACCCACCTTGGAGGATATATGGTTTTGGATTATCTTCATGACTAGGTGAAGGGGATTCTCTAAGTATGACCTTGGGCTTGTGACTAAGATCATTAAGGATTAGGACCATTTTAGCAATTTCTTCCTTAGGATTAGGGTGATGATGATGTGGAATGATTAGATTGATGACTTGGATTGATTAGGATGAAATTGATTTGAATGTGATTAGAAAAAGGAT
Organism: Sequoiadendron giganteum; assembly: GCA_007115665.2. NCBI lineage: Eukaryota > Viridiplantae > Streptophyta > Pinopsida > Cupressales > Cupressaceae > Sequoiadendron > Sequoiadendron giganteum. The sequence continues at coordinate 522,656,277 of CM021100.1, read as the reverse complement.
GATTAGGGTGATTAGAATGATATGTTTATATGTTGGTGTTTATAGCTTGATATGGAAATTTGCAAACAAATGATTACACATGTATACACATGAATCAAACACGCAAGACACATAAGAAAGTTTGAATTTGAAATTATGAATGTGATGATTAAGCACGCACATGAAGAAGACACATCAACAATTCCTAGAATTAGTCAAGTGGGTATGGCCAATTAGGTCTTAAGCTAGGATGCACAACGTTGAATAGGGATAATTTGAAAGAAAAATCCTGCCACACAGCTAGGAGAAATGGGTAACCCACCCTTCACCTTCACTTCCCATAGGTATAAAGTTCTTTGGGGCTTAGCCAAGAGTGACAAGATTTTAACTCTCAAAGAAGCGTTGTCTTTCGATTCACACCTTGATTTAGGTCATCCCTAGGGGTGATGAAATCCCCGAGTAGGCCTCCTATGAAGTATTTGATAAAAGTGAACCAAGTGAGGTATTTTTGATCACACACACATTTGATTCACACTAGCAGTTGTTAATTTCCCTTTAGAAAATTGAAATGTGTGTAAAAAAATTCAAACACTTGTTATTTTTAACCCAAATTCAAAATGTATGATGGGCGACAATGGTTATTTTTAAGTCCAATTCCAAAGTGTGATTACAAACAATATGTTTGTTTTAAAGCCCCAAATTGAAGTGTTTTGCAAACAAGATTGATTGATCAAATGAGAGATAAACATAATAGAATAAGTGTACCAAAAAGTTTTCTCTTTCCAATATAATGTGTATGAATTATATTGTTGCTACTAAAGCTCCTTATGATTACCTAAAAAATCAAAAAATGATATTAGAATGCAACCATAAAAAAAATAAAAAATAAGCTCATCAGAAAATTGCAATTTTAGATACATGTTTTTAACATAACTGGATTAGATTTGATTATTTCAAGATTTTATTGATTTGAAAAATAAAAAACCAGAGAAAAAACCACTACTAATTTTTTGAGAACTTTCTAGAAATGTAAAGAAGTTAGAAACATTTCTTGTTTTGCATCAAAAAAAGCGGATTTATGGAAAACCTACACAAAACAAAGATCAGATTTTTTATCATTGTATTTGACCTCTAAATTAAATTTGTAAAACATAAAACCACATTTAAAATTCAAGAGATTCCCATAAATATACAATTTTCTAGAAAATTCATTGAATCACGTCCAAAAAATCAATTTTTAGAAAACGCAGAAGATCACAATAACTCCTAAAAAATGGTGATAAACTCTCAAAGTTTTCACTGTAGCCTCTTGAAGTTATTTATAAGCATCTACAAAAAATTTGTACAAAAATTCATAACCGTTTGGAAGATATGACAAAATTTATAAAATCTAGGGTTTTGTCCAAAAACTGGCAGATTTGCAACAAAAAGTTAATGAAACCTGCAAAAAATCAAGCTAAATCAAAGGATTCACATCAAGTTCACTAAATGTGGTTAGGGTAAAAATATTATGGAAAAATGCATTAAAAAATTATAATTAAAAACCCTAACAAGCACAATAGAGCACAACCTAGCTTGAAAATGAAAACAAGAAAGCAAAGCAAACCGATCTCCAAGCTAGATTTGATTTATCTCCATTTCTCTTCTCCACCTACATGAGAATGCAATATTTTGAAGGATTGAATGGTTTTATATGTTGATTTCTCATTTTCATAGCATAACGATAAAATGAAGATAATAGAATAAAAATAGATAGATAGATAAGAAGATTGAGAGAAATTATGGCAGAGTGAGGATACTAGAAGAAGATCATCCAAATAGCCCCTGAAAGGCTTGATTTATAGGAGAAGTCTGATTGGATTCAATGACCAAGATTAAAATTCAAATTTGTGATGTGTATGGCTAGGATTAAAATTTGATTTTAGTGCCTATGACGCACATTATGTGGGTTATGACATGAGGCTAAAACTATGATGTGAGGAAATAATGGGATTCTATTATTTATTTTGGAGGAAAAGATGCCTATGACACACAATGAATGGGGCTAGAAATAGGATGTGTGTGGGAATCTCATAATTTAAATAATAAAATTACTTAAATTATTTATGCATGTGAAGAGTTGTAGTCATGTGACACATGTTGCAATGTGACAATAAGTAAGGGGTTAATTCAAATATTTAATTTGCATTATTTTGAGACATGTGAAGGGGGAATTAATTAAATAAATGAGATTTATTTAATTAATTGGGAAGGTGATTAAGTGGAATAAATGGGATAAGTGTGATAATGTAATGACTTAGGGTAAAATATTACAAAATTTCTTACAAGGTCATGTATCAACTAGGTAATGTTATGACATGGACAATTTTGGGTGTCTACATCATCAATTTCAATCTCCTTCTCTTTTCCCTTCATATTTTCAGCTTGCTCATGTAGGGTCCCTACAGGTACTTCTTCAACAAAAAATTAGGGAGAAGAGGATGAGATGAAAACTCTTCTCCAGCTATGGTAGTTTCCAAATCCAATGATTCATGGGTTTCTTGGATGGGTACTTCTGGAACAACATCCCTTCTAGAGGTGAAAGTTAAATACTCCAACTACTCCTTAGGGGCTGGCCTCCTCTTCGTTCTCTTGTATCCTTGAGTACCTCCCGCCTTTCTCTTTTTTTGAAGCTTGAGCCTATGGCTCCTTTACCCTCATGAACACCCACTAGATAATTTTATTCATCACTTTCCTTGAAATTTGTTTGATGTCAATAGATTCTTCCTCATCCTATTTTATTGGGTCCAGGTTCTTAGTGCCTATATTTCTTGCTTCATACCCAAGGTCCAAAATTACACCATCATCTGATAGTGTATAAGGAATGTCATCCTTCACCCCATACTCAATAATTTGTTGGATGGTTAGCCTTTCATAGCATCTTATCATAACATCATACTCATCTTGTAAGTCAATCCAAAAATCTTCCAATAAATTATAATCTTTATTAAAAATGATGGGATTCAGACCATTCATCCTATTCCCTGGGTCAAAATGTTTCTGCGATGTATATAATCCTAGCTTCAAATATCTCAATTCTTCACATACTACCTTTGCAACCAAATTATGAAGACAACAATATACTTCCAATTTCATGGGGAACTTGTGGCATCCAAGCTTATGTTTGTTGGAAAATTTTGCACTGACTCTAATGGCTTGATATATGAATTCCATAAGGACAATCCTATTATTGAAATATATTGGGAGTAGGTGAGGGTGTCCATCGAATCTTTCCAACCTAAAGTAAGATAATTTAGGGTATTGGATATACCAATATTTCCACTTAGCAATGAAATCCATGACATCTCTACTCAACCTAAATCCTGCATCTCCAATTAACCAATTGATGATTCCATAAAGAAATGCATCATTGACCCTTCTATAGTGCAACTCTGATTTTTGTAAGGTCAATTGATCATAATGATCCCAAACCTTCTTTTTTCTAGGAGCTTGCCCCAATATTCCTACTACATTCAACCCAAGAAACATACCCATCCTTACAGCAGCAAACACAACATAAGAGGTCATAAAGAAGCTCTTTGTTTTTTTCACCGTCGTCATCTGATTGTGCAAATTATCAGATAGGATCATACCCCAGTCAAACTATTTCCTACCATAAAATATAGCTTCAATGAATTATAACATCCATTCCTTGAAGCATGTAGGGTCCTTTCCAAACACCCAGAAAGCATCAAAATCAAGTCATCAACCTCCTGCTTGAAATATTCCCTCTTGGGTTGTTCAGGAAATTTGGTTAAGGACTTCTTCTTAGTCCTCAACCACTTCTTGTTCATGTGGGATATATTGAATTCTTTATTCTTATTGAATATTTGCAATGCTTTTTCCTTAGTAACTTGCTTGGGGTTCTTTGGAGTAGGTGAATTGAACATAACCTCATCATCTATGGGGATAAATCAATTATTACATTCCCTTGTTGGTCTATACACTTCCTAGATATGGGATTGTAAGCTCCTAATATAGTCAAGATGAGCTTTCGACATTAAATTGACAGAGGGAAGAGTGTGAAATGTGCTAGCCTAGATTGAACTATTCTTTGTGTCCTCTCAGTTACCTCTTCTATAAAATTGTCGAGAGTCATCTCCTCATAGTTGAATTGTCTCAAATTGGTGTCTGTAACATCAGACCATTTTGAATCAAACTTATTAGGTGTAAGGGTTGCATCTTGGTGTTTTTATTTCAAATTATAAGGAAACTTCTCCACCTTTATCTTCTTTGGCTTTTCTCCTTTTGAACTTTCACCAACTTTCCTTTTTTTTTGTGAAACGTCTCTAGATATTCCAGACATTTTTTATTCTTGCAAGAAAACCCTATATTAGCTCAATAGAAAGCATGAATATCATCATTAGAAGGTTTACGTTTCATATTTCCCTATCCTTCCCTAGGTAGCCTTTTTGTACTTAGTGAAACTTGAAACTCATTAGAGGCGGAACAAATAAAGGGATTAGCATTGGAAAGCTTCTAACACTAGTAGGATTGGGTTCAAGATCAATATTAGAATTGGGACTGAGACCATAACAAAAAATGAACCGAGAACATTACATAGTTATGAGTCTTGCTTCCATTTTGGTTCAACTTCCGCCACTAGAAAGGATGTGGAACAAAGTCAAAACCCTTTCGGGAGCGGGGTCGGAATCAAACATGAGCCCATACTCATACACTTATGAATTTAGTTCATCCCTGACTCCGCTTCTGCCACTTTATCATTAAACATGAAGAAACCTTAACCAAGCACTCATAATGACCTAGAACAAGGTCACATGAGGGAGTAAGGAGACTTAAAAATAAAGGCGTGATTCCATATTTAATATGACTGAGGTAGGACCAAACCAGCTAGGGCACAATACTATAAAGAAATTGGAGACAAAACCCTAGTTTCAATAACTTGTCAACGCAAGAAATCAGGGCATCACAAACCCTTCATGAAAACCATTGAACCAACACGAGAATAAGATTAGATGGGTCCCTGAACAAAATTCAAACCTTTTAAAATTCCAAGATCCACTCAAAAATGAAAACCCTAAGAGAAACTAGGGAAAACAGTACGAACATCCCCAAAATGGGAAAACGACAACAAACCGACCAAAACAAACAGAAAACCAACAAAAAGAAAAATTGACAACGAAAAAAAAAGACAAACTAAAGAAAGAAAAATTAAAATGAAATAATGAAACAAAGAAAAGATTCATGAGGATGTACTCGCAAACGTGCCAAGAACACAACAAACCCCAAACGGGAAACAACACGCGAAACAAAACAAGAGAAAAAACACCTACCTCAAAATGCTACCAAATAGGATGAAAAATTGATCTAAATTTGCTTGCAGGTGCCTTCCCTCGAAAAAATCACATTTCTCTTCGAATTACTCTAGATTTGGTTTGTTAACAATACCTTGAATAGTTGTAATGAAACGAATAACCTTGATTAAGGTTTAAAGTTTTATTTCATGAGTGTGAAGTGCCTATAATTACTGCCATTATTGTGGTTGGTTGGGCACAAAATCAATGTGATAAAAAGCACATAGCCATTGTACAACAAAATTCAAGTGGCTGTGGAAGAAAATAAAGGAACGGGAGAGGGATCGAGACCAAAACCTTACTCGAAAACCTTTTGCAAAGTTCTCGAATCGCTTCCATTTCCGGTTTCGTTCCTGCCAAAGACAAAAAAACTGTAAAGAACAAAGGAGGCAAGATACGAAAACAAGGCGAGATCGGGACCAAGGAATCGAGCCCAAAAAAAAGAGAAGAACAAACACAAAGGAAGAGGAGAAGGAAGAAAGGGAACCGAACTTGGAAGTTTGGCATAAAAAAGTTATGAGCTCAAGATCTGATCCGGATCCAATCCAGCTAGAAGGATACAAAATCGACACAAAGAAACAACAAAAGAAAAAGGAGGTGGGACCATGGAAAAACCTATCCCAAAAAAAAAATTGAGAAATAAAAAAAATAAAAACACAAGGAAAAAAAATGGGAGTGGAATCGAAACCAAACTAGGAACTTTGCAAAGAGGTTCAAATTTAGATTTCATTCTAGTTCCACTTCTGCTAGACACAAGAAAAAAAATATTTAGGAGGAAGAAGAACAACTCTTAAGTCTCAAACAAAACACCAAGGACAATCAAAAATAAAGGGGCACTGATTTTGACCAAAATTAAAATGGGGTAATTATGCAAGGCATAACAATACTATCTTCTTTTATTTCAGCTTCTAATTTATTATCATCAATGCTATGGAAATGCATACATGGCTTCACCTATACATCATCTGAATCATGGTGGATATATTCCTTAGGTAGTTGTTCCCAACAATATCTTTAGTGTTGCAATCATCCTCCAAGGTAGAAAATTGGTCCTTAGCAATTTCATCTCTATTCAAGTCTGAAGTATCATCATTGAGAATTTCACTCACACCTGATTCTTCCATTAGCTGCATTATTTGATCAATTTCTCTATCTTCATCAATGATTTCACAATTTTTCTCACTATTTATAGCATCCTCATGCTTGATTTTTTATACGAATCCAACCATTCCATACACTTGGTCAAAAGTAATTGGTTTCCATGACTCAGGCCTTTTGTCTGAATGAGGCACATATATTTTCATGAATGTTTCAATGCATATGGGTTTATCAGGCTTAATATTAATAGGTTTTTTCATATATATATCCAACTTTCTTTTGAACAAAGAAAATATAGATTTGCTAAATTTACTTTGATTTTCCTTTTGAAAATATTCATCATTTTTCTCTTTAGACTGGTACATGAACTTGTTTTCCAAACCATTCCATGAAGCTATGCAAAGCATAGGAAGGCTGCAAAACTAATCTTTAGCATCATTTTCTAATGTTCCCACAAAATTCTTCATGATAACATCATCTTTATTAATTTTCCAGTTTACCATTAAATCATTGAAGTGTTCCAGGTGCATATCTACTGATTTTGATTTGCATCCACTAAATTTTTTCAAATAATTTTTAACATGCAAATGAGGAGAATGATTTGGATAACCTTGAATATTTCTAAAATCAAGTGGCTTGTGCACTGCAAGATCCACTATCTTTAATTTGAAATTTATTCGTTGCCATTCTACGTCTTCTTGTAGACTTTGATTGACATTGCTTTGCAAATTTTGACATGAGGTTTGGTATTGATAATGCCCACCATACTTATTATATTCATGATCTTGGTAGCTCACTGATCTTTGAACATGAGGGATAGGATAAGTATTTATTTGATCTGATTATTGTGGTGCATAAATTTTTAATTGTGCATGATGAACACTTTCATATCTATGAGTCATTTGTGGGGTCCAAGGTCTACTTGCATTCACATATTGATCCTCATTGTAGAATGGTATATTTTGTGATATATTTGGAGCACGTTGGACTCTCAATTGTAGCAGTTGTTGGGTCAATTCTTTAATATTTCTTATTAAATATTTCCTTTTCACTTCTTCTATCATCTTGGAAATAAATTTGCAACACTTTTTTATCTTTATTTTTCACTAGAAATTATGTTGTTGCTCCAAAATGTATATGCATTATCTATCAATTTTTTAACAGAGTCGCCACCTACTTTTCCAGAAGTAGGAAAAATGAAATGAATTTTCAAATTTTTCCTACTTTTCCCCAATGGAATCCCCTTAATTACATGAGATGACAAGGGTACACAAAATTTGTATGACTCTATAAGGCAAGACGGCTTGCTACTGTATTTCTTCAAGTTCTCCCCAGCAAAGTCACCAATCTATTAGGTCTCAATAATGCAGGTTACAAATCCTAAGAGGATACCAAGCTCTATGATCAGACTTGCAATGTTTTTTAACTAACAAATGGAGCTAACCTACATGGTTGATGACTCCCTGCCCTTCAGCATATGCTAAACCTAGGTAGGTGGACCTTGATAGATGAAGCAAATATAAGAGTTGTATGAATTAATTGGATTTAAGGATCTACCCATAGTGGCATAAAATGTGGAATAAATGAAGGCTTGTTAACTATTCCTACTCCTATTGAAATTTGAAATGAGAATGTATGGATAAGATTTAATGAAATTATGAAATGGAATGGGTATGGCTAGTTTCTATTGCTATTGGGCTAATGGTGTCAAGAGGTGAATGATGTGTGACCTACTTGTTGGCTATAATTCAAATTTCTTGGCACTTGTAAATGTTTGCACCTTGTACAAGCATGCATGAATGTAACTATCAAAATCTTCTTATCGATCCAAATGATTCTTACCAGGTTACTGTGATTAATTAATAGGAATTTTTAATCCCTCTTAAGGAACCAGTTATGTGAATCACACAAAAGCAAAAAGTTTTCCCTGACAAATCAAATATACTTCTGATTTAAATAACAAGATAGAATCAAACTAGAGACAACATGATAATTTTATCAATTATATGGATATTATTTATTTATCCAAGTGATACTTCTAGATTACTATGATCTATTATAATGATATTTAATTCTCTAAGAGAAACCAATCACTGAAACCACAAAAGAACAACAAATGTGGTTTGATAAATTTAGTTTTGACTCTCCAATTTAAATAATATGAAAGCACCAATCTAGAGACAACCAAATAATCGTATGCTATCAACAAACAACTGACACCAGGAATTTGATCACCAACTTAAAATCTTCTTGTCCATTATATTACTTCAAAATATTTTTTAATATACATCATAATGTTATGTCGAGGAAACTGATCAACCTATCCAACTACTGATGATTTCCTAACTACTACTTCTCCTAATCTCTAATTTTGATGATATAATTTTATCTTAGATATATACATTACATTTTTTTTGGTTTTGACCCTTCACACGTCCTTCCACTAAAACTCTTCATTTAATTAATCATCTTTAGAACAATAATTCAACTTTAATCTTCATCTATGTATCTTCATGAAAATTAATTTAATCATAATCTTCCTTTGCTAGAAACTTCAATTTTCACCCATTAAATATAAAAATAATCACTCACTTTATAACTCCTTCAGTGGAAAATATTCCATTTACATTCTTGCTCAGTTGAAATAGTTCAACTAATAAATCATTCTTTGGGTAAAATAATTACCCCCTCCATGATTCTTTAAATCATTTTTACTCCTTGGAAGAATAAGTTACTTCCCAATGAAAACATTTGCACTTTAAATAAACTCTAAGTGAAATATTATAAATGCACCTTTATTTTATGGAAAATAATTATCCCACTATGATTATTAGTTTAAACAAATCTCCATTCCATATTTTCACCCATTAAATAATATTTTACTCAAGAAGCAAATTAATTTGACATAGGGGATTAATAAATCTTCATGAAGTGCTCGCCACATGTAAGTGAAAATCATTCATGTTTTACACTATCGGATGATCGATGGAAATAATGCTTCACTCCTGTCGATAATCAATTTTCTCCCCAATATGCTTCATTAGGCTATCAGTGTGACCTCAACATTACTCCTACCGATACTAGGCAGTCTCTTTGATGAGGTGTTCAAGTAATTTTGGGGCATCAAAGGGACCCTGGATTGACTCCCTCTGATATGTGTGTTTCTCTCCGATGAGCCTTTTGCAGTATTGCACCAGTATTAGGGTTTACACTTTACCTTATGGGAGGATACAAAATATTCTTGGAGTATTCTACCTTTCCTGAGGGGTGCTATCATGAATCAACTGTATTGGAAGCATTTGATGGTCATGAACATGCAAACCATTTTCATACATTGCAATGTTGACCCAATAAATGAATGTTCTAGTGAGATATTGAAAATGTTTTGTGCTTTCGAGGCCTTTGCCCTAGTGTAGTTGCAAATGATGAACGAGCTTCTTTAGGTTTTAGAATTTTCCCTAAAATGATATATATTCATTAAAATCATTTCCCTTTGCTTCGAAGAAGGATTTATTGGAAAACCTAGTTTCTCTATCTTGTCTTTTATTATATTGCTTTGCTTTTTCTTCCATCTTTTGTTATCATATAATCAGTAGAAAAACTACAGAATTGGCATCAGGGCTTTTATTTATGAATCCAACCAAAATACCAATCTCTAATGCCCCCATAAATTTTTTTTGAGCTAGCTTTGAGTTGGTTCAACAAAAATAAAAACCATTGATCTCAATCATCTCATAAATGGAATGAAAATGCAAAAATGTATAATTAACCCATGTGAAAATATTTTGTTAATTAATAAATCATCTTAATCCATGCGACCCTTTAATGTATGTACAATCATTGATCTAGTGACACAACATAAATGTGACCTCCCCAACTGCTTAAACAATCATGGTCCATAGATGACAATAAATCCCATGAAATTGTCTCAAATAACTCATATCGGGCTATCATAATCATTTGATTATGCTTCATCAATGGTCATATAGTTCTAGTTCATCTTTGAAATATTTGCTTGATTTATTAGATTCTGGGTTTGATGAATCCTCCTTATTCTTTGAATTTGACCCATTGTCCATGCCTTCCACGACATACTATTCCTCTTATTGCATCACCAGTCAAATATTTTTCTCTTGAATCCTTCGTACCAAAATGATTGAAATATTTGACCAGGTTCCCTTTGTGTAGCTGCTATCTATCAAAAAATTGTATAGAATACTATGGTGTCATGCATGATCTCTTGCCTCTTCCAAGAGAATAACTTCTCTCTTTAAACTTTCCCTCAATACCGAGTCCAAATATGAAATGAATCCTTGATGGTGGAGGTAAAAAAATAGTCCAAGTGGATATGACATGAGATTTTAAGATTTTGATAACTAGGTGAAGCCTAAATGACTTCTCAACTTGGCCAAATCTCCTATTAAGTATATAAGTTTTTGGAAGGTTCTTGATGATTCCTAAGTTCCCAAAGCATACCATTCCCAAATATACCATTAATTCCAAAGTAATCAAATTCTTTTTGGTTGAATGACTTATCTCAAATATTGAGGAATGGTTTTCAAATGTTGAGAATAATTGTGACACTAAGAACTTGGAAGGTTCAGTTTTCTAAAGCAATTTCTAACATGGCATAGGTAAGGAGATATCTCTTTGGCAAAGTTCATGTAGGTTCCATAAATTTCTTTAGTTTGCAAAAATTCCCAAAGTGTTGAAAATCTAATATTATGAGATGGGAGATAATGAATTAAATTCACACCCAATCCATCAAAATATGAGTTGCATTGTGATCAAAATATGTCAGCTAACCTCCAAAACTGCTCTAAAAAACTAATCAAATGATCTCTTAGGGTCATGAAAATGCACTGGAGTGTTTATTTATGATAGGTGAGAATATTTGTTAGATGGATTGGTGTGAAGTTACTATAATTGAGCACTGTCAACATTCAAAGTTGTTGATTTAGCATTTTGCAAACTGCATCTACTAAAACCATTTGGAACCCACCCACTTGCCATTTTATAAAAAAATCAAATATGATTGTGAGAAGCTGCCACCATGGATACTAGTTCATTTAGGTCAAATGAACATCGTTGAAAGATGTTTTTCCATCATTTCATTTTCTTCAAAAAATATCAAGCATCAAAGTTGACCTTTTTGTACCTATTCTAAAAATGCAATCTTCAAACTGGGTAAAATCCATTTGGTTTTGGTTTTGAAAAAATATCAAATGAGATGCTAGGACCCTAAAAATTAGAATAAAATAATACTAATGTGGGAAGAATATGAGACACCAATTGGGTTTTCATGACACGCTTTCAGTTGCTTAATATTATTCTCCAAAGTTGACCCTTTTGGCAATTTTAACACTTTGTAAACAACAAAACTTCCGAGAACCCTTCAATTTGGCCTTTTGAAACTTTGGCAAATTAGATCACGGGAAGCTGAAATTAGGTGTGCTGAATTACTTATGGTAGATGAACATTTCGGGAAAGTGATTTTCCATAAAACGAATTGGCTTTAAATTGTGATTTTTCAAAGTGGGCACTTGAGGCAATTTTTACAAACGCATTTCTAAGTGTTGAAATCTAATTTTTTGTTATGCGAACCTGAAATTTTGCACAAAATGGTTGGAAATTTTAGGTTCCAATAGTAGGAACTAGCGATGCTAGTTGGAATACCCATGGAAGGAATCACATTACTAGCTTGTTGCATTGTTGTTGTGAATTGAGGGTTGGTATAGGTAGGTATTGAGGCAATTGTTGTGGGAGGAGGAATTTGAGTTCCTCCTTGGTTTGTGACATTTCTTGTAGGTAAAGAACAACTAGTTGTTTGGGTGAGGTATTTTTCAAAGATTTGAGCTATGCTTTTCACAAGGTCAATCACATCTTCACTTTCTAGCATGCGATGAATTTTTTCTATAGTAGGAATGGCAGTAGTTGAAATGTTATCATTTTGCACTTCATGTTGTAATTTTGCGAAGTCATGCCTCGGTTTGGCTTCCTCCTCAAATCATACGAAAGCTATACCCCCTAATAACTTTAATAAGGTTCCACAAAAAAAATATTTTTGAGCTCCATGGGACAAGAAAAAAATTATATGCTTGGAGCTCATCAACAAGCATAATGGATCTACAAGCATGCAAGTTGTGTTATGCAAGGCAGCCATGCAACTACAAATGTAAAAAAAAAGGAAGTGTTCAAAGGAGTCTTTCTTAGTTCATGCGAGGTATTTAGCTTAGGGAACATTGTATCTAATGTCTCGAAGAGAGGTCATGAGAGCCAACATGGAAAGAACTATTCAAATTCATATGTTACCAAGTAAATCCACACCATCTAAGAGGAAAAGAGAGAGGGGTTGCCCCCAAAATGAAAATGCCAAACGCATAAGGGATCTATGGATTTGGGGTCAGTATGTTCTTGTTGCAATTTTTTTAGAGAGCTCAGTATTGTCATGATTCCCCAAATACACATAGAACTGGAAGAATGACACGAAGAAAGAGAAAATAAAGAAAAAATTGTTCAAGTCAACATTGAAGAGACATGAATGTCTCAAAAGCTTGCATCATCCCAAAAAGGAAAACACAAGACAAATGAAAAAGATAAAGATAAATAAAATCTTTTGGGTCAACATGGATGAGACATGAATGTCTCGACACCTTGCATCATCCCCACAAGGAAAACACAAGACAAATGAGAAAAAGAACAAAGTAAAATATTTATGACATAGAGAAGAATGAAGGTACAAATAGAGGAATGCCAAGAAGAGAGAGAGCATCAAATATAATGTCATGGGGGATTAGATCATGCACATGCAATGATACAAAAGAAAATAAAAATGAAATAATGAAAAAGACTAGTAAAGTGCATGTAAGCCAACCTATTAGCAGGTTGTATGCATCCCAATCATGTTCATTATATACCAAAGGTAGAAACTTGCCAAAGGGACAATAGAAATTGCTAAACTAGGGTTAGCACTAGGTTAAACACTCTTTTTAGGATAATTGTCATTTAAGCTCATGGAAGAGGGAAAAAATGTTTTCAATTCATTATGCAAATCTTCCTGAATTTGAGGAACCTCGTCATCATCATCCAAGTTAATGACAAGAGAAGGTTAAATGATAATGTCCACAAAATAGTTCAATTCTTGTTCTGGTTGTTGTATTGGATTATTTTGTTACGATGAAGGGGGATGTGCATCATGCATTGCTTCAGTCAAGTTTGGGTTTTGATTTTCTTTGCTTAATTGTTCATGTAACTTGTGATCAATGGCGCAACATCTATGCCTATGCTATCGAGCACCTCTATTTCTTTTAGTTTTATTTTCAAGTTGAATTTGTGTAGGAGTGGGTTGATCAAGCATAGGTTTATTTTCTTCGGTTAGGGGAGGAATGGAAGGAACCACAAGAGGTTGTTCGACCACTTTCTCTTTGACTTTGTACAATTTTTTTATTCTAGGAGGTGTTTCATGGTCATTTTTATTATCTCTTGGTCTTTTGCAGGAGGTAGGGGAAGATTCTATCTTGGGTTGAGCTTTGTTGTTTGCAATTTATTTAGGTTCAAGCATTATTTTGTAAAGGATAGTAGACTCAGTGCTGGATGGGTACATGTTTTTGAGGGATAGTTATGCCATCTTCTTTTCCTTTAACTTTTGATAGGAGAAGAAAAATAATTCTTCTCATGGTTTTATAGGTTCCATAGGCTTAGGCCAAAAGAAATCTAACGAAAAATTTCTTTTGGAGGAAAATAAGTTAAAGCCACTGTCATTAATGCTTAAAAATTCTTTGTCAACTAGAAAATTCAGGAATTTATGCACAATTGAAGGGAAAATTTTCATGGAGTGAAGCCATGGATAGCCTAGCTTCACATGAAATTGGTTCAACTATGGGATGATGGAGAAAGAGACATGTAATCTTTTCAGTCCTATTTACAATAGTAAGGTGATCAATCCCATTGTAGGGAAATAAAAACCATTGTGTATCTTGATCCATGCTTTTGGTTTATCATCTAAGTCTTGATAGATCTCATGCAAAAGTAATAATTCCCTGATGATCATATTCTCTCCACACATGAGATCTATTAATATCCCATTAGTCACCTTGTAAGAGATACAAGCGACTATGTATAGAGGACCATCAAGTGAATTTTTAAGTATATCCTTAGAGGAGGAAGCAATGTCAAGAGGATTTTTAGTTTATCCCTTATGAGGAATGACATATATCACTCCTACAGTTCCATCCATAGGATCATGTTGAATAGAATCATTGTTATCATCATCTGTGTCAACACTCATCACACCATTCTTTAATGTTTTGCTAGATTTGACAAATGAAATAGTATGTTTTGGCATGGGGTTGGTAAAGATTAGCATTTTTTTGTTAGGAGGGGAAACTAACTTATTTCCTTGATCACTAACACCTCCAACAAAAGATGACCAAAATCAAGGAGGTCTTGCACAAGATGTAAAGATTCTTGCAACTTTATGTGTAATTTCCATTACATCTCTAGTAGTGGCAATAATAATTTGATATAAAGATCGAAGGTAAAGGCTTATTAAGATTAGGTATTTTGATGGGAGGAAAGGTAATCATTTTTTGTTCCAAAAGTTTGGACATTATGTTATTAAGGGTATCAGGTTAGGGATTTAATTGTCTTTTTGTGTTCCCATATCTCAAGGGTATTGTAGCTTTAATAGAAGCCACATGGTTATTGAAATTCTGAGTTGTTTTTTGAGGGGGGTTAAATTGAAGGAACCCCTTATGGTTATGTGCAGGATCATCATGAAAAAAACATGCCTTTAAGTGGCAATAAAAATTTAGAAAAACAGAGTAAGGAAACTTGACATAAATTTTTAAACAAGTTATCTATATTATTTCAAAAATATGTAAGAATAGAATCTATATTAAATTGAATGTAGTTTCTAAACTACTAGGTTTATTTAAAACAAAAAACAAAAATTGGTCAAAATTTTAAATTTCAATGGAGTAGTACTTAAATTTCAGGGAAAAAATAAGAAGTAGGTGTCTGTCTGACCACCCTAACCACAATAAAATGATAATATTTTTTTATAATATTTTATATATTATTAGAGGAGTCATGTCCTCATGTGATGCATACTTTTTGTAATTTGTTTCCAAGTAAATAATTAACTATGAATTTTTTATTACAAATTCTTAAAAATATAAAAACTTGTATGTCTGACCACCTTAACTTGGTCAAAACTTCATTAAATTCAATTTATTTTTTTAATCCTATAGTATGCAAAGCATAGAATGTGATGCATGTTTTGGATTCAAAAAATTTAATACTATTTGAAAGCTATAGATATTTTTCAATCAACCTATCAATCAAGACTTTAGTCATAATTCAAATAGAAAATGAGTAATAATTATTTATTAAATTCAAAGTAAAGAATAATTTATGTTGGTGGAAAGCCGATAATCTCCTTTAAAAATCCTTTTCGTTTCATCCATTTTGGGTAAAAAAAAGTTGTCAGCCACATGGGCCATCATATCACTTACATATGGCAACTTTTTGGCCCAAAATGATCCTGCACATACCCTTATTATGTTTTCTAATAGGTTGGGAATTCTTTCGGTTTACAGGCTTGGATTTCATAGATTGGTTAGATGTAGACTTTGTATCTTGACTACTAACCAAATTTTGATAATCACGGAGGGTAGTACACAAGTGCATTAAGGATACAAATTCCATCATGGTGAGCTTATCTTGCATCTTGCTTTCCAAATTTGTTATGAACATATTTTGAAGGTGAGGGTCAAGGACCTTGACATTGATTTGGGAATAAATCGATTGATAGGATGAGATAAATTCAATTATCTTTTCATCTTCTTTTTTATTATATCTCATTAAATCAGCCAAGGTCATCTTAGGAGTCATATGCACTTGGAAGTGGTTTACAAATTCCTCAACAAGTTCATTGAATGAACAAATTGAGTTATTTGGTAAAGTAGAGAACCATTCCAAGGTAGTATCTTTCAAGGACCTAGGGAAAATATTAGCTAAGAGTTTATCATAAAGAACAAAGTCACTACAGAAGGAAAAATAAGCATTAACATGGTTAGAAGGATTTTCCTTTCCTTTGTATTTCTCGAATCTAGGAACCTCTACAACTTATGACATTGGTGTTCACAATATCTCCAAGAACAATGGACTAATTTTTAAGTAATATGTAGACTTGGGCCATTTTTATTTTTATTTATGGTGGAATTTTGTTTTTGAAGGGACGAAACAGTTTGGAAGAGTTAAGTTATCAGAGGGTCATTGCTTGTGATATGAGATGGAAGTTAAAATGGTGAACGGGTTTATGTGAACATTGATGGACAAGTGAATTGAATTCTCATAGGTGGTAAATTTGTAGGAGATATGACATGTGATGCCATGTAGGAACTAGGGATGCTAGTGGGAATACCCAAGGAAGGAATCACATTATTAGCTTGTTGCATTGTTGTTGTGACTTGAGGGTTGGTATAGGTAGGTATTGAGGCAATTATTGTGGGAGGAGAAATTTGAGTTCCTCCTTGGCTTGTGACATTTCTTGTAGGTAAAGGAGAACTAGCAGTTGACGTGAGGTGTTTTCCAAAGATTTGAACTATGTTTTTCACAAGGTCAAGTACATATTCACTTTCAAGCATGTGATGAATGTTATCTATAGTAGGAATGGGTGTAGTTGAAATGTTATCATTTTTCACTTGATATTGTAAGTTAGCGAAGCCCTCATGAATTTGAATTATGTTTTCTTGTGGGACATTATCATTCATTGTTTCAAATTGCATACTATTTGAAAGCAAATTGTAGTAAAGGGTTTTGTCCATACCTAGTGTACTAGTGTCAATACTAGGAGTGAATGAGCTAGACAACCCAAGATCCACAACGATTGTGCTATCATAGGATGACATGAGTCTCTAACTTCATCTCACTATAGTATTAGCAATAGGACACCAACTACTCATGCAAGGGATATGAAATGCAAGGTGAATGCAACTGCAATGTAAGCTAAGAACAATGAAATGCTTATAACAAAAATTATAGAAACTGAAACAAAAAGGAAATTATAGAAAAAAGAAACTAAAAAATAGAGCTTTAAATTCTAGAGAATGCAGTGCAAAATATGCAAATGGGATGATTCACCCAAGGTGGAAAATGAGTGCTAATGATAACTTCTTTCTAAATTTTTAGAATTTTTCAGTTGAATTTTATGCTTTTTATGTTTTATGATATGTATGTTTAATCAAAATGCAACTTTTGTTTGATTTTCAATGAAATTAGATGCAAAAATGAAAGCTATATGAGATTTCACTTATACAAAATTTGAAAGCGTAGAATACAAATTAACTAATAAAAACCCTAATGAAATGTTAATGCAAGCAAGATATAGGATGATAATGAACTCCAAATCAGAATTATGATGTTCTAAATACAGATTCACCAAAGTGAAAGGTGGAAAATTGTTTTTCTTTCCACCTAGGGGGTTTAGGACCTAGGAGGACTATTTTCACTAACTTTCACTCAAGAACAAACCCTTGAGTTCTCAATCCAAAAGAGAAAGAGATCTTGCAAGAGGGTTGCTCTAGGGGCTGAATATGGTCTAATAAAGGGGTTCACCACCAAGTTTAGACTTGGAAAATATAATGAAATGCAAGATAAAATGAAAAAACCTAATTGAATGCATACTTGAGTTGAATGACCTAGAAATACAAATGAAACAATATAGAAAACTATAAAACAAAATATGTGCACCTGGAAATCTAGAGATGGCTGAGTGGAGCTCAGGAAAACTAGAAAATATGAATTGAATGTTGATTGGGACTCACTCACCAAGATGGAAAAATCTGTCTAGATTTAGGAAAACTATGCGGGAATAGGAATCTGCAAAATGGGTATCTGAATATGGGTATGTGCAGGATCATCATGGAAAAAATAGGCCCTTAAGTGGCAAAAAATCTAGAAAAATCAGAGTTAGGCAACTTGATATAAAAATTTGAATAAGTTATCTATATTATTTCAAAAATATGTAAGAATAAAATTTATAGAAAATTGAATTTAGTTTCTAAATTACTAAGTTTATTTACAAAAAGATAAAATCTATTTGGTGAAAATTTGAAATTTCAATACAGTAGTACTTAAATTTCAGGGAAAAAATAAGAAGTAGGTGTTTTTCTGACCACCCTAACAAAATTAAAATGATAATATTTTTTTTGAATATTTTAGATATAAGTAGAGGACTCATTTCTCGATGTGAAACATTTTTTTTGTAATTTTTTTCCAAGTATATAATTAATTATAATTTTTTTATGACAACATTTAAAAAATATAAAGACTCGTATGTATGACCACCTTTACTTGGTCAAAACTTTATGAAATTCATTTTTTTAATTTTTTAATCTTATAGTATGTGAAGCATAGAATGTGATGCATATTTTGGATTCAAAAAATATCATTTCATTTGAAAGCTATAGATGTTTTTCAATCACCCTAAAAATCAGGACTTTAGTCATAATTCAATAGAAAATGAATAATAATTATTTATTAAATTCAAAGTAAAGAATAATTTAGATTGGTGGAAATCTGAGAATATCCTTTAAAAACCCTTTTTGTTTCATCAATTTTGGGTAGAAAAAATGCTGTCAACCACATACCCATCATATTGCCACTTTTTGGCCCATCATGATCCTGCACATACCCATATCCAAAAAATTAAAAATTGACTACAACTGTGACTCAGTTGCCATAAGTGGTGAATCAGTCTAGTTGGGATTTTCTAAAGATTAAAAGTCTGATCCTACTCTTATTAGTCTACATTGTCCTTCCTAAGTGATTTCAAGATCTAAAAACTTGATTTGCAACTTGTAGGTGATCTCCAATGTTCTCGAAGGCTTGATGACAACTTTGACAACTTTGAGCTCTTGACAACCTTTCTCCAATCTCGCTCTTTAGGAAATCTACAACCTAGACCTAAAAATCACACAGAAAGGAGAGGGAAAAATGTTGTGGGGTTAGTGGATAGGGTTTTCATTGGTCAAACCCTATTTTAGAAACCAATCCTTGAAATGAAATCAAATAGGAATGCAAAATGATGAATGAAAATTTGAGAATTTGGCAGCTCACCAAACCTTTGCAATAAAGTGTTGAAAATATGCTTGAGATTGATGTAATGGATGTAGATATTGACTCTATCTTGAATGATTTTTATCTTGAATGAAACTGTTGCTTGAATAATAAACCCTACATCACAATTGTTAGGAGAATAAAAAACATGATGAATGGAGTCCTTCACATGATAATTGATGCTTGAATGCTACTCTAAAATGCTTGATAATCTACCCTTGAATGCTCTTGAATACTCTTATGAATTATTGTGAACTCAAAATTTTTATAAGAATTCTCATTCAACTCGCTAGGTGTAAAATGAATGAAAGAACCTTGTATTTATACTCAATTATGAATGAATTCTTGAAATTATGACACTACAAGCCAACATCAGATCTAGGAGAATAAAATATCACCATAAATTTGAATTAATTTTTATTTTGGGCCACATGGGACTCATTCACCCAAGGTGGTGAATGAGTCCATCCAGGCTTAATTTTTGGGACTAATTTTAAAAATGCTTAGAAATGTGTTAAACTAGGTTTGGGACCAAAAGATCTAGGTGGGACCCATTCACCCAAGGTGGTGAATAATTCCAAGATCAGTAAATCTAGGCCATTGAAACCTAAGACACCTAAATGATGATTGGCTAATGATTGGTGTCGGGATTATCCTCGAAAAGATGCAAGAAATGAGAATTATGGATCCAAAATAGGTCCAATTAAAGCATAAAGAAGCCCAATTATTAATGAAAATCCTAGAAAAGTTTGAAAGTGTGTACAAAACTTCAAATAAGGCATAATTAAAGTTTATTTTGATGAAAATGAGGTTTATTAGGTTTAGTCAATTAATAAAACCTTAGAAAAGTGTGAAAGTGTGTTATAACTCTTCACAACACTTTAGTAAGGTACCATTTAAAACCACTAGTTCACAAGGGCCCAAGACCTAATGTGAATGTGTGAACTACATTGCAACAATGAAACAAGGCAACATTAAGCTCATTTCAGCAAGGAGGGCCAAAACAAGTGTGAAAATTTCTCGACGACATTTTTTGATAGTACACTTCAAAAGGGGAAGGAGAGGGACAATCAAGAATCTCAATGCTTGTATCTTCTTTCACCAATATACCTTCATAACTAATAGGAGAGGTAGCAGGAGAAGAACACATATGATTTTTATGATTTTCTACACTTGCATCCTCTTGTGTTATGACATTCTTACTAATCTGATAGATACTAGGAGGGTATCCAACATGCTTATGAAAGGTTTTACTTGTATTTCCTCGATTATGCCCATGAGTAGGGAAAATAAATCATACAAGCCATTTGATGTTCTCAAAATACTAAATAATTGAAAAGAAAAAATGCTAACATAAGGAATTAATCTATCTAAATTATGTAATTTTTCTAAAATGTAAAAAAATTCCCTACAGATCTAAAACTTTCGATATTGAAATGATTTTTCAAATGCTTTAAAAATGACTTCACTACATGGATGATTTGACCTAGATAAATAAATTAAAGGTTCCTTAATATTTCTAGAATTATACTATATGTTACAAGAAAGATTAGGAAGCACAAAAATGAGGTTTTTAATGCTTTAAAAGGTAGTTTAAAATATAAAATGGGACTGATTCACCTAGAGGGATAAATGAGTCCCAACTAGGGTTTTTTTCAAAAATTTCAAAAAAATTCAATTGGTTTTGATGATTTTTATGTTGTATGACCTAGAGAGTAATGAATATGTAGATTTTATATGATTTAAAATGATTTGATATGCAAAAATGCAAGCTATATGCACTTTCACTAATGAAAATTTAAGAAACCCTAGATTCAAATTAACCAATGAAAATTATAATGCAGAGTCAATGCAAGCTAGATCTAAGATGATCATGGACTCCAAAGCAACAAAGAAGGTATTTGAAATGCAGGTTCACCCTGTTTGGAAATCATGTCTCAATTTCCAGTTTGCACAAATACATTATTCGGACTTGGCGGAAAATGTTCTTTCTCACCCTTTACTGCTTTACCATAGTGGTTTGGTCTGCCCCTAGTGGTACCGTAGTGACTGTCTTGGCGGTTACCTCCTTACCACGCATGGTGATTTTACTCACTGCAATGGTCACAGTAGGTAGCTTGCCACCTACCTCGTCGTTCACCGCATTCCAGCGGTCAGTAAAGGTCTTCACTGTGGTGGCCACTAGTGGCTTGGTCGACGGTTACCTCCATACCGCAAGTGATAGGTCCTCTCACCGCGGTGTCTACGGTGAGACCTCTAGTAGTGGTCTTGGCAGTTACCACCACACCGTGGGTGGTGAATTCGCTCACCGCAGTGGCTGCGGTGAGACTACGAGTGGTGTGCCTAGTGGTTACTACTCCACCACGGATGGTGAGCTTGCTCACCATGGTGACTTCGGTAAGACCGCCAGTGGACTGGCTAGCGGCCTCTATGGTAGTGCGGTTTGACCACTAGTGGTACCCCAAACTCCTTATTGCTAAAACCCAATTGGGTCATATGGACTCAATGGTAGCGCGGCTAAGGTTGGGCTGAGCTCAAACGAGCTCACCGCCATACCGCGACTGGGTCATATGGAATCAACAGTAGTATGGTAGGAACTCGAGCGAGCTCAGAGCTCAATTGACCAAGTTGGACTAGGTGGTCAAAGAACACAGTGAATGGTAGAAGGACATGTGGAAGTTTGACAGAATGTTGAAAACAGTAAAGGTAGTAATTGCATGACTTGTTTGGTTGGTGACAAGAACCCATTTATGGTAAGGAATTGAATTCCTGGGTGGCTCAATGAGATCTAAGAAGATCGATGGCGTACTGGAAGTTCGATACATGAACCTAAAGCCATGGGATTGGTTGAGACATTGAATGTGATGTATGAATTTGTCAGTCGAATACAATATTTTATGTAAACCAAAAAGGTGACAATTTTGGTATGTAAGTCAAGTGAAAGTAAAGGCATGGCATGAGTGTGAATTCATGGTATACTTCATAAGGAAGGATTCTAACCGTGAGAAAAATAATCAAAGTGTTGATGTGAGATGAACAGAGAGGAAAGACTATAAATTGTATGTAATATCTTTATTGCTGTAATATAATTTTCTTGACTTGGTGTGGCGGGTTTTTTCCCTGAAAAGGTTTTCCCATGTAAATACCTATGTTATCTATGAATTATTTTATTCTTTTCTCTCCTTCATGTTGTATGTATTCATCTCAGTAGTTTCTTAGAAGCTATTAGAAATAGTTTTTTCTCTTCTCCTATATTGTATTAGTGTTAAGGGAATGTATTCCGCACTGTTGGATCATTAGATCCATCCTATTTTTCCCTTCAATTGGCATCAGAGCCTGGCCCGTTGTGTTATCCTTGAGAGAAAGCTCAATTTTTTGTGGTAATATTGTTTTAGTGGGAGTCTTGCATTGTTAAAAATTATTTATGTTTGAGATATCGGGTACATCTAGTAGAGTAGATATTGAAAATTTTAATGGTAGAACTTTGAGTTATTGAAACTCAAAATGGAAGACTTCCTGGTGGATAGAGACCTCTCGTTAGTAGTGTCTAGAATGAAACCACAAAGTACGACGCAAGAGGCTTGGGATCTTGCTGATAGAAAAGAAAGAGGTCTGATAAGACTAAGTCTAGCCAATTTTCTACTCCTGAACATCCATGAGGAGAAGTCTGCAGCTTCATTGTGGAAGAAGCTTGGTGATATTTATCAGGGAAAGTCTCTAGTAAATAATTTATTCCTAAGGAAGAAGTTGTACTCCTTGAAAATGGAAGAAGGTGCATCTGTTCCAGATAATCTGAACTTGTTTAATATGAGTGTTACTTAGCTGGCATCTGTAGGTGTAAAGACTGAGGAGGAGGATCATTGTGTGCTCCTTTTGTGTTCATTACCTGACAATTGAGATCATCTGGTGATGGCTATTGGAATCAAAACCACTACATTCAAGATGGATGATGTGGTTGATTCGCTTATGTTTGAAAAAATGTGAAGGAATTCTTCTGAGATGGCCAAAGAGGCTCTTGTTGTTCGAGGTAGACCAAAGGATAAAGGCAAGAAGAAGGAAAAGAAGTCGAAATCCAAATTTTCAGGCAGATCAAAATATCCTAGTAAAAATTTCAAGGTGAGATGCTGGAACTGTGGGCAACCTATTCATATCCAGAAGGACTGCAAGGAGAAGAAGAAGAATAAGAATGCTTCTGACAATGAATCTTCTCAAAGTGATGCCGATGCCTTCATTGCAACAACCTTGACAACTCAGGCATCAGATGATGTCTTGTTGGTTGACTCGGGTGTGTCTTTTCACATGACATCCAATAGAGAATAGTTCTCTAAGTACAAGAAGTATGATAGTGGAAAGTTGTACCTAGCAAGTGATTCAACACTTGACATAGTTGGTAGAGGAAGAGTCAAAATTTAGTTTCCTAATAGGAGATTCAAAGGGATTGGTGGCGTATTGCACATTCCAGGTCTGGCTCAAAATCTTCTTTCTGTCATTAAGTTAAATGATGTTGGTGTAGAAGTTTCTTTCTCTAGTAGAGTATGCAAAATGGCTAGAGGTTCAATAGTGATGGCTAAGGGTGTTCGTATTGGCACTCTGTACAAGCTAGATGGATGTCCTGTTCAATGTAAAAGTGCCTTTGTAAATTCAACCAATGTTTCTCCTGTAGAGAAAGATGAAGACACTTCTCTGTCTGCAAATGCTTTGGAGGTAAAAATCTCAGCTGAGAAGACTATGTTGTGGCATCATAGACTAGGTCACATAGGTGAGAAAGGTTTAAAAACCTCGAAGAGTAAAATTTTTGTAGAAGGGCTTCATGATTGTAACCTTGAGTTCAATATTTGTGAACATTGTATCTATGAAAAAGAGCACCGTGTTTCATTTTACTCTAGTCCTTATAAATCTTTTGGCATACTGGATTATGTTCATTCTGATGTGTTTGGTCAAGTTAATGTTCCTTCGTTATTGAATTCTAGATATTATGTTTCTTTTATTGATGTCTATTTGAGAACGAAATTTGTATACTTTCTTAAAAGTAAATCAAAAGTGTTCAGTCGGTTTAAAGAATTTAAATCTTTGGTAGAGAATTAGACTACAAGGAAAATTAAATGTTCGAGGATAGACAACGACAGTGAATTTTGTTCTATAGATTTTGAAAGGTATTGTACATATCATGGAATTAAAAGTCATAAGACAACGCCTTACACTCCATAGTCGAGTGGAGTTGCTGAAAGGTTGAATAGGACGCCGATGGAAAAGGTAAGGAGTATGCTGAGTGGTGCTGGTTTGGAGTAAAATTTTTGGGCTGAGGCTATGGATACATGTTATCTAATAAATTGATCTACTTTCTCTACTCTTGTTGATAAAACACCTTTGGAAGCATGGTCTGGTAAGAAGCCCTCTCTGGGGCATGTCTGTGTCTTTGGCTATGAGGCATATGTTCATGTGCCAAATAAAAAGAGATCAAAATTGGATAACAAGGCTTTCAAATGTATTCTTATCGGCTATGGAGCTGGTGTGAAGGGATACAAGCTTTGTAACCCTATAACTGAGAAGGTTATGTACAATAGAAGCGTGATATTTCATGAGCTAAAACCTTGAGTAAGTGATCAACAACTTGAGACAAATCAGAGTGACAAGAAGAAGGATGCAGTTGAGACTCTCCAAACTCCAGAAAGGGAATAGCTACATGGTGTACCTAAGCTTGAGGAGAGCTCAAGAAGCTCTAGAATTTTTGATGATGAAGAACCACAACCTCAATGTGTAAGAAGGTCTACACGAAAAAAAAATGCAACCTGAAAGGTATGGTTTCTCTATGTTAGATTCAAACTGTGCCTATGCTTTAATTACTAGCAATGATAATCCAAGGACTGTAAAAGAAGCAATCAACATGACTGATTTGAATTCTTGGCTGGAAGCCATGAATGAAGAGATGGATTCATTGAAGAAGAATGAAACCTGGGATTTGGTACCAACGCCTAAAGGGAAAAATCCTATTGGTTGTAAGTGGATATTCAAAAATAATACATTCCTTGATGGTAGTGTTGAGAATTATAAGGCAAGGTTGGTTGCAAAGGGATTTTCCCAAATTGAGAGAATTGATTATGGAGAGATTTTTTCCCCTGAAGAGAAGCTGACATCCATCAAATTTTTGTTGTCATTGGTAGCTGTGTATGACTTTGAAATTGAGTAGATGGATGTGAAGACAACATTTCTCCATGGTGAGTTGGAAGAAGAAATCTATATATCCCAGCCTGAGCATTTTGTTGAGAAAGGTAAACAAAATCTAGTCTGTAAGTTAAATAAATCTCTGTATGGTTTCAAGCAATCTCCTAGAATGTGGTACCATAAATTTGACACATTTCTATTGTCTATGGGATTTGTAAGATCAAAATCTGATCATTGTGTTTATCATAGATCTGAGAATGATCGGGTGCTTGTTATTACACTATACGTGATGATATGTTATTCATAGGAAATAACAAGACTATGATTTTTGATCTTAAATCTCACTTGTCTGCAAAGTTACAAATGAAAGATCTTGGTGCAGCAAGGTATATTATTGGAATGGAGATAACCAGTGAAAGAACAAGCAGAAAGCTTTGGGTCAACCAGAGTAAGTATGTGAATATAGTTCTAGAGAGGTTTGGTACGTTTGACTCCAAGCAGCTAGTTTTTCCGGTCATGCAGGGAACAAAGCTATCTATTGAAGACTGTCCAAAGTCTACTACTGAGATGGAGGACATGACCAGTGTGCCCTATGCAAGTGTTGTTCACAGTCTGATGTATGCTATGGTATGTACAAGACCAGACATTCCCCAAGCAGTGCGAGTTCTAAGCCGTTTCATGGAAAATCTTGGAAGATCACATTGGGATGTTGTGAAGAGAGTATTCACGTATTTGAAGGGGACTTTAGATTATGCTTTGTGTTACTATGGTAGTTTGGTTGCATCACAGAGGACTTTCAACATTTAGGGATATGTTTATTTTAACTAGGTAGGAGACATTGATAGCAGGCGATCCACCAGTGGATACACATTCTTTCTTAATTGTGGAGAAATCAGTTGGATGAGCAGGCGATAGGTTGTAGTTGCTTTATCCATGACAGAGGCAGAGTACATGGCTGTAACTCATGCCTGCAAGGAAACTTTTTGGCTGAGGTGTTTGTGTTCAGACATTGGTTTTAATGCAGGGAAAATCACTATTTTCTGTGCTAGTCAGAGTGCCATTTGTTTGGAAAAGAACCTGAATTTCCTTGCCAGGACAAAGCACATTGATGTTCAGTTTCACTTTGTGAGGGACATGGTGGAAGATGGAAGAGTCTGTCTTGAAAAGGTCAAAACTTTGAAGAATGTTGCAAATTCTTTGACAAAGCCCATGAGCATAGAAAAGTTCAGATGGTGCACATAATCGATGGGGCTTAGGGCCTATGACCGTCAGTGAATTTTTGAAGTCAAAAGGAAGATAGAAATATTTTCCAAGTGGGAGCTTGTTGGGAAATCATGTCTCAATTTCTAGTTTTTGCCTCTACCTTATTCGGACTTGGCAAAAAATTTTCTTTCTCACCCTCTACTATTTTACCACAGTGGTTTGGTCTTCCCTTGGCGGTACCATGGTGACTGGCTTGGCAGTTATCGCCTTATTGCGCGAAGTGAGTTTACTCACCACGGTGGTCACGGTAGGTGGCTTGTCGCCTACCTCACCGGTCATTACCTTACCATGATTGGAAAAGGTCTTCACTGCGGTGGCCATGGTGAAGCCGTTAGTGGCTTGGTTGGTGGTTACTACCATACAACAAACGGTGGGTCCTCTGACCGTAGTGTCCGTGGTGAGACCACCAGTGGTGGTCTTGGTGGTTACTGGCCCACTGCAGGTGGTGAGTTCACTAATCGCGAGCGGTGAGTTTGCTCACCACAGGCAGTGAGTTCACTCACCATGGTGGTCTTCGCGAGACTGCCAGTGGTGTGTCTGGCAGTTACCGCTCCATCACATATGGTGAGCTTGATCACCATGGTGACAATGGTTAGACCACCACCGGTCTGGTCGGTGCTCATTGCCCTATCGTGAGGTGGTCTGGCGGCCTCCGCAATAGCACGGTTTGATCACCACCGGTCTCGTAGATTGCTTACCACTATACCATGACTGGGTCGTATGGACTTAGTGGTAGCGCTAGTAAGGTCGGGGTGAGCTCAGACGAGCTCACCACCATACCACGATTGCGTCGTATGGACTTAGTGGTAGCACGGTAGGAACTCGGGCAAGCTCAGAGCTTGGTTGACTGAGTTGGACCAGGTGGTCAAAGCACACAGTGAATGGCAGAAGGACACGTGGCAGTTTGATAGAATTTTGATTGGCCAAAAGCTAAAATAGTAAAGGCAGTAATTGCATGACTTGTTCGGCTGGTGACAGGAACCCATTTATGGTAAGGAATTGAATGCTTTGGTGGCTCGATGAGATTTGACAAGATCAATGGCATGCTAGAAGTTCGATGCATGAACCTAATGCCGTGCGATTGGTTGAGACATTTAATGTGATGTATGACTTTGTCGGTCGAATACGATATTTTATATAAACCAAAGAGGTAACGGTTTTGGTATGTAAGTCGAGTGCAAGTAATGGCATGGAATGAGTGTGAATTCATGCTATACTTAGTAAGGAAGTATTGTAATAGTGAGAAAAATAATCAGAGTGTTGTTGTGAGCTGAACAAAGAGGAAAGACTATAAATTGTATGTAATATCTTTATTATTGCAATACAATTGTCTTGACTTTGTGTGGTGGGGTTTTTACCTGAAAAGGTTTTCCCACATAAATACTTGTGTTATCTGTAAATTCTTTTATTTTGTTATCTCCTTTATGGTGTATGTATTCATCTCAGTAGTTTTTTAGAAGCCATTAGACATTTTTTTTGCTCTTCTCTATTTTATTAGTGTTAAGGGAATGTATTCTACACTATTGGGTCATTAGATCCATTTCGTTTTTCCCTTCACACCCAAGTGATTACTAGAAAAATTAATGCTTTATGATTTTGGACATAGAACATCACTTTTCTCCAACTAGAATTCAATGCTAACATTATCGTAGGGTTTGAGTATTAAGTAATGAGGGGTTAACCACCATGTTAAGACTAAGAAAAGACAATGAAATACAATATGAAATGAAAAATAAAATACAAAACCCTAATATGATGCAAACTTGATTTAAATGACCTAGAAATGCATATGAAATAGAATAACAAGTTCTAGGATGAAATGTGTGCACCTAGGAATCTAAAGAAAGTTGGAAGGAGCTTTGGATTGTTGGAAATTATAACTTTTTGACCTAGTGGGACTCATTCACCATTCTCGCTAAATCAGTCCTAGTTCTAGATTTCTATAGAGGAATAGCTTTTAGACAAAAGGGTATCTATATCTTCAAAAATATTATGAAAACGCCTATATAGTGGGACTCATTTTCCACTTGCAGAAAATCAGTCTCATTCTACTTGTTTAGGAATGCAAAGTTTGAGTTTGTTCTTCTTATTTTTCTTAATCTTCTTCTCCAGGTTTCTGAATTCGATACTCTAATTTCGAGGTTGTAGGTGACCTTTTAGTGAAGATTAAAACCTTGTGACAACCTGATGAATTTATCCACCTTTTTAACCTAATATTAAATTATACTTCAAGCTCCAAAACACCCAGATCTACAATAACACATGTAAAGAGGAGAAAAACATGATTATTAGGGAATGGGGGTTTTCCTTGCTCAAACCCTTTTAAGGTAATTAAACAAAATGATGAAATAATGAACATGAAATATGAAATATAGGAAATGAAACATGAAAAATGGCACCTTGATTGATTTCTTATAAATGATGTCTTGTAAATCTACAACTTAACATGAAATGGCCATGAAGGATGTAAATCTTGATCTTGATAATAGGTGTAGAATAGTGCTTGATCTTGGATCTCTAATGCTACAACACAACACTAGCTTGATAACATACTTGATGCTTGATATGCTTGACGTGATGATGGATCTTGAATTTCTATAAAAATGGATGAAGAATTCTTCCCTTGAATGCCTTAGAAATGATTTTGAATGCTCTCTTGATGATGTTGTAATGTCTCAGAATGCTTAAATATTTCTTGCTTCACTTGATATCATGTAGGCTTGATAAAAAAATTATTTGAAAGCTCTTTTATATAGGAAATGCACTCAAATGGTTGTTTATTTGATCCCAAAGGTTGACATAGAAGAAATTCAAACTTAAAATGAAAATTTCCCACTTAAAACCTTGAAAATAGGCTAAATGGGACTCATTCACCAACATGGGTGAATTAGCCCCACCTAGATGGGACTCATTTTCCCAAAGTGGAAAATGGGTCCTAAAGGACCTATTTTGAGTGCTAAAATATCAAGGAGTGTGGAAATTAGGTATATAAATTGATATTTTCTAGTTTTTTTTTTAAATATTCCTTGGGATGCATAATATGGGGTTATAGGGGCCTGTTAATGATGATATGAAGATCATAAATGGAAGAGGGCCCAAAATCCAATGTGAAAGTGTAACTAAATATACTTTATAACATTAAATTAAGGCCAAATTGGGTCTATTTAGCTTATAAGGTCCATAAATCCCATTAGAATGTGTAAAAAACATTAAAAAACTAGATTAGGTCCACCTTAGTAACAAGCCTCTTAGATTTAATGTGAAAGGTGTAAATAATACACGTTACAACACTAAATAATGGAAAAATTGGGTTTATTTAGCTTTAAAAGGGCCCAAAACCTAATTTGGATGTTTAAAACTCATCACAACACTAGATCAAGGTGACATCAAGTCCAATCTATCATTAACTATTCCCACATAAAGTGTGAAAATGTAAGAGATGAAATTTTTTGACACTACACTTTTTAACACTTATTGTGAGGGATAACCTATGACACAATAACATGATTGAATGAGGAGATAGTACCATAGTCATGCCTTAACAAGTGGTTGATGCCCTAAAAATTAAGTATGAGCTTCTTGAGAAAGGGATCATGCAATTAGATGGGAAGAAAGTCATGATCGTTGGTCGCATCAAGGATTTTTCATTGATCCTTTTCTCATGTCCTAGCCAAACCGTCACACAAGAATTAGTCATAATAGGAATCCCCCCAATTTTTGGGATGTTTCTTTCAAGGTACTTCATGATAAAGCCTTGTAGATATCTATTAATCGATTGGTCTTATTTGATACTATAAACAAAGAACAGTGTGAAAATGAAGATCATGTCTAAATCCTTACACCCTTAACATATAACAGACAATGTAGTTCTATGCTTTAGAGAATCACATACCTCCTTCTCAAAAAAGGAGATTTATTGCATAGAAATGTTAGAATAAAAGGAGGAAACAAGTGATCAGACCCCAAAAGAGGAGGTCTTCATCAATCAATTTATCAATTCCAACCCATTTAGGAGCTTCCATGCTTTCAGATTGGGCGCCTATGTGATCTTCGATGATGACCAAATCTTATCAAAATTGATAAAGGAGCAGGAAGAGCTTTGAGGAAGAAGAAAAAATTCTATGGACACTATATTTTGATGGTGCCAAATAAAATATCGGTTCTAGAGCAAGCGTGTGATTGGTATCTCTGACTATATCAGAGACCCTCAAATCTTTCTGCTTCCAGTTCCCATGCTTGAACAAAAATGTAGAGTATAAGGATTTGGTCCATGGTTTGATTCTCACAAAGCTAGTGGGAATAAGGATAATACAAGCATTCAGAGATTCAAAGTTGGTTGTAAAAAAATTCCATAGACAAGAAGCCATGAAAAATGTAAGAATAAGGTATTATAGATATAGAATATGGGATGTAATTAAGAGCTTTGAAGATTTTAAAATATAGGTTATCCCATGATCTTAGAATGACATCATTGATCAGATGGCTTCAATTGGCTCACAATTTGAGCCAACCCCCAAATCAACAAGAAAATAGAGTGCAGTGCATACCATAGTCTGATTGTCAATACCTGATAATGATCAGAACTAGTACGTTTTTGAAGACGAGGTTCAAATTTCAGATTTTCTACATAAGTTAGGGAAATATTATGATCATCTATAGTCCAAGGCTAGAGGGTTTATCAAAGCACAAGTAATCCAATTACAAGGCTACAAGAATTTATTAGGCTTGATTTCTCTCAAACATTTCTTCAACTATGAGGATGCAAGAAATGACAAACAAAAATTCGCTGCTATTGAAGGAGACTATGAGGACCTCAACATCGATAACGAAAGGAAATTAAAAGTCAAAATATGTGTTTCACAAGAAGACAAGCAAAGACTAGAAGGTCTATGTGCTAAATACGATGAGGTTGTAGCTTGATCCTGTGACAATCTTAAAGGGTATGACCTAGACATCATTTAGCATAGGTCGTTGACTAAGCTAAAAGTCTGAATCCTATCTGATAGAAACAAAGGCTATTAAATCTGAAGGTTGAGGTACTAATGGCATAAGATCTTACAAAATTAATGGAATTAAAAATCATATACCCAATGAAACATTCCACCTGGGCATCCAACCTTGAACCAGTGTAGAAAAGGAATGGTGATATTCGACTTTGTGTGGATTTTTGGGACCTAAACAAAGCTTCGTTAAAAAATAACTATCCTTTGCCCTCTATGGAGAAATTTTTGCAAATTTTGGCTAGATCAAAGATGGTCTCTCTACTTGATGGTTTTTCAAGGTATAACCAGGTCTACATAAAGGAGGAATACCAACACAAAACAATGTTTACCACTAAGTAGGGAATGTTTAAATACACAAAAAATCCCTTTGGACTCTCCAATGTGGGTGACACTTTTCAACATGCAATGGATATTTCCTTCAAAGGATTGATCAATCAGATCATCCTAATATATCTAGATGACTTGATAGCTTTTCAAAAAGAAAAGATGATCATTTTGATCATCTAGAAAAGGTCTTACATAAGTGTTAATAGTTCAAGATTTATTTAAATCCCAAAAAATATGTCTTCGGAGTACTGCAAGGAAAGCTACCTGGTTTTGTGGTATCATAAGAAGGAATATCCATAGAACCTGAAAGGGTGTAGGATACAATAGAGCTACCGCTACTAGTCAACTAGAAGGGGCTACAATTCTTTTTATGAAAAAAATAACTTTGTCAGTCGGTTCATCTCAAACTTAGTAGGCATTATGAGACTTATCACATTGATGTTAAAGAATTTTTAGAAAATAAAGGCAACCATCTATGCAGATCCATTGTTAGTTAACTCAGACTTCTCCAAAGATTTCCTACTCTAGGTCTATAGTGGCTAGCACAAAATATCTTTAGTGCTCACTTGAAAGGATGAAGAGGAAAGAAGAGAAAATCCCATCGCATTCCATTCTAGAGCTCTCAAAGGATATGAAACCAAGTACAACTTTGTTGAAAATTAGGCCTTTTCTAACATTAAAATCCTAAATAAATTTTGACACCTAGTACAACTAATAGAATCACCATCCCCATCGCCCATCCAAGTGTTCATGAATAGATCAACGAAGGTGAGATAACTTAAAATAAGGCTAATTGGAGCACCAAGATCCTAGAATACTATTGGAATCAAGGAACACTAAGAGCGGGGGATCAATCAGTGTACTGCACTTTTTAACTTTATTAATCTGATCCTTAAAGCACTTACAACATTCAACAAAAAAATATGCATGAACATAAGACAAATAGCCACAACACCATAACACAAGGAATTTTATGTGGTAACCATGTTAGGGGGAAATACATGGTGGAAGGCCAATCCACAATTGAGTATACTCAAATATAAGTGATTACAAAATGGGAATGCACTTGCATTCATGATCACTACCTAGACCTCACTGCTAAAACATAGAAAGGATCATTTCCTTACAATCAATTTAAAAAGACAACTAGAGTGGTGAAATATGAATTAGCATCTAAAAATTTCTAAGAATAGTTCTAGTTATGCACATTAGTCGATTTCTTGACCTTTTGTCTAATTCTACTCTTTCGCTCTACTCTGCTTCAATTCACATCACAAATCCATTTATGCACAAGTGAAACTATGTATAATAACTCTATAATCCTTCTAAATTTTGCAACACACACAAAAACACTTTGTACATATATCCAAATGATATAAACAATCGTGTATATATATTTGCCACTAGGGATTTAATCACTACATGTCGGCTTCAACAAAATAAAAAAATATTTTAAAACTGTCAGCTTAATTCACACATAATTTTCATTGCACACCAACCAAAGTGGGCCACAACATAGTGAGGACCCAAATAAACATGTTAGAACACAAAAAAACTTAAATAATTACTCCTCAAATATCCACAACATATTATATTCACCAAGTAGGCTTTATGCACTGATAAATCAGAAAAATAATAATCCAAATCTTCTAACTTGCACACCAATGAATGCAAACCCTGATGGTTCTCGGATAAGATAGTATGTACACCAAAATAACTTTCCTAAGATCCACAAACCAAAATTATATCAGAAAATTTTCTTATGAATCGATGAACACAATTTTTTCAGATGCTCTATTCTAGCTTGGCAGTTAATCAAAAAACTTTGATCTAACTTCTAGTATGAGAAAATGTTGTCATGTGGATAAAATCACTAACTAGGGTTTCCATCAATGACAACATCAAATGAAATTTGTAGTGTCTCTTGCCAAAAATCTCCCCCTTTGGTATGGATGGAAACACTTAGTGAAAAATGACTAAGTGTCAGATCAGTACCAACATGAGTACACTACCAACCTTCAAAATTCAAAAATACAACTCCCCTTGAGATGATCAAGGCATTTTTCATTGTCCCATTCCCCCCCTTTGACATCAATGGCAAAGACATGAAATCTGATTACAATTTTTTCTATAAACAAACTATACGAACATACCTCACTAACTTACACAGACTTGAACAGATCTACAAAATTTTCTTCAACAAGCTCAAACTCGTGTCCCAACCCTTCTTGAGACTCTCCAAAATAGTCATGTGACCACATAATAAGTAGGATTGCATCTCTATAGATTCAAGGTTCCTCGGATCACTGACTGACATAGAATCTTGTTCATCCTTCAATGAACTCAAAATTGTTTCCATCTTAGGACCAATTAGTCCTATAAGCTTACAAACCCTTTCAACCATTTTACCTTCTTCATGCTTCAAAATTTTGATCTTGTCAAGAAGGGATATGACTTGACCTTCTTTCTTTCCAATAGAGATGATTAGAGGATAGAATGCTTGAGTGATATCTATTGACTGTTTCTCACATTCTTTTATTTTCTTTTCAAAGTCCTTAGTGAACTTAGATAAAGATAGACATGACCTATAAATGTTACCACCTTCAAACAAAACACTTTGAATATTCTTTATATAAGTAGCTAACAAATATTTCTCATTAGCTATCATCCCTTTCAACCTACTGAACCTTTTAGCATCAAAATCCTAATGTACCATATCCCCAGCTGACTTCTCATGGGACTCAAAATAAGTGCTTACAAAATTAATAAGATTCTTTAGCTCACCGGAGGGAGAACTGGATGGATCCTTAACATGTGAAGGCATGATATTCTCTAGAATACCAGATGCAAGATTCAACAACTCACTATATTCAATGTCTGATTTTAGAATCTCCTCCCTTGCTTTGTTCTGAGCGAATGATGCTACCTTCATCTTCTGAATAGGGGATAAAGTGTCGAAGTTGATAGGACCTTTTACTAGTTCACAATCAAAATTTTCATGTTTTTCTTCCAAAAACTCCTTCAATGCCTTAGTAGTGTCTCTTGCTTTCATACAAACTTCCTTTACTTCAACCTTCTTTCCCTCAATCACTATTTCCTCAACTATAGATTCTTGCTTCTATTTAGTAATATCAACTTATTCAACTGTCATATCTTCAGGAGCTTTAGTCTCGATAGGAACTTTTGTATTATGCACATCAAGAGGAATTTGAGTGTCCTCAACTGTATCTTATTTTACTTCTTCAACCATCAGACAAGATGCAATATCTTCATCATGACCTACTTCAAAAACAACATTGATTTTGTTCTTTGACAAAACTTCCTTTAGAATTGTTTTAGTTTATTTTTCAATTTCTTCTGTTTGACCAATCATAAGCTTGTTTACACTTATTTTTCTCTTGAAATCCTTTTTAGCACCATTCAGAATTGACTTCATTTCCTCAATAGACATCACCAGACATAAACCTGCAAGAACCCAGTCTCTCAATTGCCCATCTTAAGTTCTTTCATTCACTCTCCTCAATTTTAAAAATTCATATAGACTTTTGGGTAACACAGACTTTATTTCAATGAGACACTTATTGAAATTATTCAAGTACTCTATTGAAGCTTCCTCAAGGACTCTTTGAATAGCACTATCAAAGGTGTCATAAAATTCACAAAGAGGCCTAAGATTACCATCCTTAATCAATTCTTTCTCCACTTCTTCTATAGAAATACTTGTTTTGTAATTTTTCATCTTCTTCTCTAATTTCTCTTCTTCACCGGAGGGCTTGTCATTACAGACTATTGCTTCCTTTGTACCTTGATGCTTAATTTCTCTCATTTCTTCATCAGATTACATTTCCTCATCTTCCTCAAATACAACATAAACTATTTTTCTTTTATCCTTCTTCATCTTTCCTTCTCTACTAGATGACTTCACTTGAGCTTTCATGGGGCTTGACTTCACTGTAGAACCGGATAATTGTGTAGAGCTCCTTGTGGATCTAGGTCATGCAAAGTTTGTTTCCAAACTAGTAAATTAAGTTCTAGCAGGCTCTTATTTAGCTTGTTCTCTCTTTCCTTTAGCTTCTCTCATAGATTTTGTAGATATACCCATGATCTCTACAAACGATTCAACTTCCTTCCTTACCTTCCTCACTATCATAGTCTTCCTTAGTTGATTATGCACTTGTATATCCTTTTTTGAAAAGGTTCCACACCTTTCTTATGTCTAATCCTAAGGTTTAATCAATATATGTTGTGCATATATTTCTAATATGTTATCCTCAACTTCATAGCCTATTGGAATAATCAAGACCATTCTAGGATCTACACCTTCCATCAAGCATTGATCTATAACAACCATAAAACATATAGTGTCTTTATGTTTCTTCGCAATAGAATTATGAATTCTTTTTCTTGCTTGCATCTCATTATGAAAGTTCCTTAAATAACCCCACATTGCAATATTACTTGTCTTTCTATCACCAAATCTATGCAAAATATCTCTAATTTGAGCAGCTATAGGTTTGTCAACTTGCCATTGTACTTTTCCAAATCTCGAAACTTCATTCATAAAGCAAAAGAACAAACACAACAAAAAATTACCATTATTTAATCCCGGTACTTACTACCAACAAGGGGTTCGAAGGATTTTCTTGAGAACTCCTCCTAGGCCAAAGGCCTTAATCTAATTCTCGAAGGAATTACCAGAACCTAGTGTTGGTATAGAATCATTTCTTGCAATAGAGGGATTCTTCTTCAACCATATCTTCATCATTTGCTTCTTGATCTCACTTGCAGTAAATTTTCCTTTTCCTTTATCATCCTTCTACATTTTTTTTCTTTGATTTACCAGACCCTTTCTACTTTTTCAAAATATAGCAATGTGACCAGATTTGTTATAGTTGTAGCATATCACATTTCTTTATCTAGACCATTTATTCCATTGATTTTATCTTTATCTAAATTGGTCAGCAATATGGCCAAATCTATTGCATGTTTAACATTTGACATCTCTATAAAAGTTGTTCATCATATTTTTGCATTCATTTGACTGATGACCATACTTATTGCAATTAAAGCACTAACCAGACAATGGTGGACCACTTGCATTCAGTCTACTTCTACATTGATAAGCCATTTGCCCAGATTTATTGTAAGCAAAATAGTAACCATTGAATCTTTGAGCATTAGGTTGTCTTACCAGATACCTTCCAGATTTGTTCATCTGATTTCCTTGCCTAAATCTCCTTTGTCCAGATCTAGAACTTTCTCCTTCCTCATATCCAATACCTCACTTTTCACCTCCAGTCCTCTAACTTTTAATCAGTTCATCAAGCTTGGATGAGCTAATATTGAACTTCTCCTTGAATTCATTTACATAAGCAATTTCATCTCTGAGATCAACAATCTTCTTTTCAAGCTCTTTTTCATTATTCTTGGATTGTTCGAATTCAAGCTCCACCTTATTGAATCCTATAGTAATTCGGTTGCATTCTTCATATTTCTCTTTCAAGGATTGAGAAAAATTCTCTTCATTCTTCTTTTTTTCTTCAATCTCTTTGTTCATCCTCATCATAATACATTTGATCTCATGCTTTAGGACTATATTATCTCTGGTAAGCTTTTAACATTCTTCTATCTTTTCCTTCAGGGCTTGACTCAGTTGTTCATCTTCAATTCTCTTACTATCTTTTTCCTTGATCTGATCACAGAGTTTCCTTCTCTTCTCCCTATACTTATTGATTTTATCTTTCAATGACTCAATGAATTTATCAGCATTCATGAGAATTCCTTGCAATTCTTGGACTTCAGATTTTGACTGATCAAGATCATCTAGCGCCACCAAAAGTTTTTGTTGAAGACTGCTTGAATCCATTAAATTACTTTCTCGGATCTTCCCCAAGCTTTTAATATTCTTTTGAGGAACTAAGATCTAATACCAATTGTTGTAATCAAGGAACATTGAAAGGGGGGGCGAATCCATCTTCTGCACTTTCTAACTTTATTAATCTGATCCTTAAAAAACTTACAACATTCAACCAAAATAAATATGCATGAACATAAGAAAAACAACCACAATAACATAACACAAGAATTTTTATGTGGAAACCCCGCTTGGGGAAAAACCATGGTGGAAGACCAATCCACAATTGAGTATACTTAAATATAAGTGATTAAAAAATGGGAATGCACTTGCATTTAGGCACACTCCCTAGAGCTCACTGCTTAAAAACCAAAATGCTCACTACCTTACAATCAATGTCAAAAGACAACTGGAGTGTTGAAATATGAATTAGCATCTACAAATTCCTGAGAATAGTTCTGGTTAAGGGTATGTGCAAGATCATGATGGGCCAAAAAGTGGTGATATGATGGGTATGTGGCTGATGATTTTTTTTTACCCAAAATTGATGAAACAAATAAGGTTTTTAAAGGAAATTCTCAGCTTTCCACCAATATGAATTTTGCTTTACTTTGAATTCAATAAATAATTATTATTAATTTCCTATTTGAATTACGACTAAAGTCTTTATTTATAGGCTGATTGAAAAACATCTATAGCTTTCAAACAGTATCACATTTTTTGAATCTGAAACATGCGTCAAAATCTATGTTTCACATATTACAAGATTAAAAAAAATAAAAATTCATGAAGTTTTGACCAAGTTAAGGTGGTCAGACATATGATCTTTTATATTTTTTTAAAGTTGTAATAAAAAATCCATAATTAATTATTTACTTTGAAAAAATTTATAAAATAATATACATCACATTAGAATATGAGTCCTCTACTTATATATAAAATCTTATAAAAAAATATTATCATTTTATTTTTGTTAGGGTGGTCAGACAGACACCTACTTTTTATTTTTCCCCTGAAATTTAAGTGCTACTGCATTGAAATTTTAAATTTTCACCAAATAGATTTAAAAAAAATAAAAATAAACCTAGTAGTTTAGAAACTACATCCAATTTTCTACATATTCTATTTTTACATATTTTTGAAATAATATAGATAAATTATACAATTTTTTATGTCAAGTTGCATAACTCTGATTTTTCTAAATTTTTTGCCACTTAAGTGCCTATTTTTTCCATGATGATCCTACACATACCCTTAAGCGCACTAGTTAATTTCTTGACCTTATGTTTTATTTTTCTCTTCTACTCTGCTCTAATTCAATTTGCATCTCAAATCCATTTATGCACAAGTGAAACTCTGCATAATCACTCTATAATCCTTCTGAATTTTGCAACACACACCAACACACTTCGTACATATATCCAAATGATATAAAAAATAACTTATATATATCTGACACGGGATTTAATCGCTACATGTCGGCTTCAACAAAATAGAAAAATATTTACAAACTGTTGGCTTAATTCACAAATGATTTTCAATGCCCACCAACCAAAGTTGGCCACAACATACTGAGGAGCCAAATCAACATGTTAAAACACCAAAACACTTAAACAATTACTCATCAAATATTTGTAACATATTATATTTACCAAGTCAGCTTTCTGCACTGATAAATAGGAAAAACAATAAACTGGATCTTCTAACTTGTATAGGAATGAATGTGAACCTTGATGATTCTCAAATAAGATATTACATATAGAAAATAACTTCCCTGAGATCCATAAATCAAAATGATATCATAAAATTTGCATATGATTCGATGAACACAATTATGTCAGATGCTCTGTTCTAGCTTGATAGTTAATAAAAAAAGTTTCGTTATGAGAAAATTTTGTCATGTGGATTGAATCATTGACTAGGGTTTCCATCAATGAAAACACCAAATGAAATTTCCAGTGTCTCTTGCCAAAAAATATGATGTAGACATCTGACCAACCAAGCTGGTTTGAGGAAGAGGTCTTTGTGGATACCTTGCACAAGAATTAAGCTCCTAGGTAAAAGATGAGACCAACAAGGTCTATTCAAATCAGTTTGAGTCTGATGAGTTGTGGGTGGCTAATCAAACATGATTTATGCAAAAGGGGTAGTACTTGAACAATATCTCATCTCACAAAAGATGCTACTATCAACTACAAGGTATCAAGTATGTATTAATTGAATAGATTTTATTTAAAATCAATTATGATGGTGTCCTCCATTTCTTAGATAAGCTAGAGGAATAAAGATTTTTAGGTGAATTCCACAACATTCTCGATGGAAGTCACTTCAACACCAAGACCACTGCTTTAAAGATAATCTGAGTAGAATATTATTGGCCTTCCATGTTCTCCAAGGCCCATTGCCTAGTGTGGAAGTGTAAGTGTCAATATTTCATTGGCAAGTGGAAGAACTTTTCCATTCCATTGAGCCCAATCATGATTGAGGAACCTTTTGCACAATGGGGTTTTGATTTTTTCAAGATGATCAATCCCATATCCAATGGAAGCCATAAATGGATACTCATGATTACCAATTATTTCACAATATGGATGGAGGTTGTTTCCTTGAAAAATGCTACTGAAACAAAAAAAATATTCTTAAGGAGTTAGTGGCAAGGTTTGGTTTGCCTAAAACAATCATATCCAATAATGCACGATCCTTTATAGTATTTGGGATGCTGGACTTAACTCTCAAGCATGGGGTCTACCTCGATATTTCATCCAATTATTACACACAAGAAAATGGGTTAGCAAAGTCGACTAACAAGAATCTAATTAGGTTAATAAAGCATATCCAGTTGGAACATTAGAAGGAATGGCACAAGCATCTGAGAGTTGCTTTATGGGCTAACAAAATTAAACCTAAGGAGATCCTAAAAGCCTCTCCCTATGAATTAGTTTATGGAAAGGAGGTAGTTTTACCCATTTCAATAGAAATTCTTACATTGCAATTGTTGAAAGGTTTAAAAGTTGAAGAAGATAGTACAATGGAGGTAAGATTGGCAGAAATTTTGAGCCTTGAGGGAGAAAGAGAAAATGTGTATGATGCCATGATTTAGAACTAGCAAATAGTCATATTATGGTTTGATAAAAAGGCCTCCAACCCAAATTTCTGAGAGGGAAGCCTTATGCTAAAGTATGATGAACATGCTACAAAACCATGGTAACATGCTAAGTTTCACTCACTATGGACATAACCTTTTCGAGTCCATGCATACAAGGAAATCAATTTGTACAAGCTGGAGGATATGAATGGAAATGTTTGGGACATACCGGTAAATGGTATTCATCTAAAATTATTCCATTAAAGTATGCATGAGGTCATTAAAATTTTACAGTTATGTACCCTATGTAAAATTTTGTAAAATATGTCATTTTTGTGAATATAGACATGAGAGCAAACATAGGAATAGTAGAAATTTTTATATTTTTTATTCATTTAAAATATTTACAATATAACATGCATATCAATCCCAAGGCTTTAAGAGAAGTTTCAAGCCTTCTCGTTCAAACCCAAAAAGAGATACATCTTCAAAACAACAAAAATAGGAGGTGACACAAAATGGTAGTTGAAATTAAAGCCTTCATCTGTCATGATAGTCAAAATTTCATTTCTTCTAGTTTTTCTTCAATAGGGCAGTAAAGGGGTTAACAACACATATGAGCATGACATGGACCTCAATCCTTGACACCATGGCTATAAAACAAGAAATCAAAATGATTCTTCCAATCAAGCCTAGGAATTCGCTCCATGTTATACTCCCTCATAAAAAATGAATCCCTAGGTCGTTATAGTGTGTGATGACTCTCTAGGTCTATAGTTTGGAATTTCATGAGAAAAGCTTGCTAGGGCACCACTTCCTCAAATTTGATGTGCTTGCAAATATTCGTAGTGGTTAGAATATTGACACCAGGGATAAATACTTGAATGATTTTATGGAGCCCATCTAAGTATTCCACATCAAACATGGTGTGGCACAGTTCAATAATCTAGGGTTTGGAAATTTTTAAATCCAGTAGGGAAGCCACAAACCTAGAGATGACATTGGAGTTACATCCTGGCTAGTTCTTGTCCTTCAAATAATCCTTCCCAAGCACCCATTTGAATGCCATAATGATGAGGTAGTCTTCTTGCCTACTAGAAATTTAATTCTCTCACTATTCACTTTGCCTGCAAAGGAATTTTGTAGCTTTTAGCTCAAGAAATAAATTTGGGTACCTAGGCTAGACATGATGGAAACAAGAAAGATATAGACTAGTAGAATGTAAAATGCATCGGGGGGAGCTCACTAACTCAAATGCCAACTCATTGAATTTTTTGTGAAGGTGTTATTGCTATTTATAAAAAAATGTACGTCAAAGATCTTAATGAATGGAAAACATATTAACATGTTAAGAGGTAAAGGATAAATCATGCAAAGGATATTAAACCAAGATTAGAGAAATTAATTTGAGCGTTGGGAGTAAATTATCACATGTATTGATTGTTTCCATGTGTTTATCATCATCACCAACACCGGCTTGCTGGCTTATGCAAAAAAAAAAATATTATTAAAGAGCTAAACTCTGCTAAATTAAATGCAAATTTCTTTTCAAAGTATGTTTCCATCTCTCAAGTCATGATTTCCATTGCTAATGGCACGCTTCATGTCACTCAAGGAGTATTTGTAAAAAGGGAAATGGAAGGAATTTAATAGTTACATTCTTGTAGCAAGATTGAGATTCCTGAGGGATATAGATCCCAATCCATACATATCTCCTCACTATCAGCACTTAGCAAGCTAGTGGTAATGACAATACCTTATTGCATATATGTGTCAAAATGAAATGTACCCAAAACAAAATTTATGTTGAGTATCAAAAACCTCAAGAAACTACTGTTGTAAAGAAGTATTCTACAAAACCTTCCAAGAATGCAACAATGGCAAAGGCATTATATTTTTATCAACAAGTTGGAGCATTGCCTACCAAACTAGGCTACAACATCTTTGGAAAGGATTCATATGCTAATCCCCTAGCATCAAAAGACTGAATATTTACACATACAAAAACTATATAGGTGGGAAACCCCATTAAGGAAGAAGTTGTTAAGAATTTCATAGATAATATTTTTGACCCAAAGTTGCATGTCAAACATAAAAAAATTAGGGAAGGATCAATGCAGAGAATGATTTCCCGTGTGTCAACCGAGGGGTTTACTTCATGGCTCTGGTATTGTGGTTTTTGCATTATTCATATTTCCCTCAATACATCCATGCTCAAAGCTGGTAGATGCATACAAGAAAAGGTTTGATAAAGAAACATGTTCCATCAATGGAAATAGGTTGAGGGTTACCATCAGTGCAACAATCATCTGGGATATGTTATTCATCCTTGAAAACTAGGATGTCGAAAGATTCGAACATAGAAGAATGAAATAATTCTAGAGAACAAGATATAAAAAATTAAAATTTAATATGAATGAAACAAATGAGAAGCCGAATGGCAAGCAACTCATCTTCCT
This sequence comes from Sequoiadendron giganteum, assembly GCA_007115665.2. Lineage (NCBI taxonomy): Eukaryota > Viridiplantae > Streptophyta > Pinopsida > Cupressales > Cupressaceae > Sequoiadendron > Sequoiadendron giganteum. The sequence continues at coordinate 522,612,571 of CM021100.1, read as the reverse complement.
TCTAGCACACAAAAATTTCAAATCAGATGTCCTGGTCATTTTCTCAATGTTATGTTATATTTACAACTTGAAGATTGTGAAAAGGTTTATGCATTCCAAGTGGGTTTGGATTTCATGCTCAGAAAGGAGAGGATCCATAAGTATTTTTATTTTTTTGATGCAGTGGCTAAAAATATGCTAGAGCAATTAAAAAAAATTAGCACTACTTTTCGGTTCAAGAATTCTTCTTTTCTGGCACATTTGATTTTACATTAGAACCCTAAAAAATTTAGAGGATATTTGTTGCCCGATAAGTTTGTTGCAAAGGGGTTATACTAGCCAATTTTGGTTTGAACCCATTTGGTTTGTCAAACATTGGATTAGAATCCGCTTATGGATTACTTCCTACAACCAGTACTCTTGGATTTGTCTCTACACCCTCTAAGTCGGTTTTCCCCTGAAGCCTTAGAATGGATGAAAAGCCATCAAACGTAGGTGGATTATTTTCTAGAAGCTGACTTTTCCTTCATCAAATATCATGGTTTTATCAAGGAGCCTTTTAGGCTAGCTAAATTTGTAACAAACAAGATCTTCATCTTAGATACATGTCGTCAAGCAACTATTGTTGCAAAGCCTATGACAATGGCAGGCATAAAAAGTATCTTTACTCAATTCCCCTTACCATTTCCAAAAGTCAGGTAACACTTGTGAAAAGGGAGGAGCAGGATGTGTTAACTAGAAAATTGAGTTGCTTGGGCCTAGTCCTCATTTATGACACATGGAGGTATAACCCTATGGTACATCTTTCGATTGTAAAACATGAAGAGAAAGAATACCTTGAATTAATCAAGAACCCAAAAAGAAGAGAGGGAAGAGGTCTACATTTAGATAACATTCATACCATATGTACGAACCTCATGGCAAAATTTCTATCTTAAGGTGGCAGAGTTTCGATAAATTACCTAGATGGGCTAGTCACTCAGAACGCAACCAAAGAACTTGGGATGGAAAGAAAGAAAGATGGTTGAATTATTGAAGTATAGGTAGGAAATAAAGAACCTCAACACCCTATATGGAGAGGTTAAGCTGCATGATAATAATTTTGACCAAATCTATGATACTAAGGCCATAATTGATGATTGTAATCCTTAATCAGATAATGAGATTGAACTAGAGCAAGTGTCACTCTACACATGCTAGCCTTAGGAGTCAAACCACGGGAAAAGGAAAATGAAAGGGGTCAAAACACAAAGTCTCATAGATCACATCTTCCACAGTACCCTGGCAAAGGGAAAAAGGACTCGGTGGTCCCCAAAGATACCTACTATAGATACAAGGGCCCAAGTTTCAGCGGGATCAACCATCAAAGAATTGTAATTCACACCTTTAGCCCCTATAAAGAAGAGACAATTATGAGGCTTAAGGTAGACTAGGCATATCAAGTAGAGGGGAAGAAGAGGTGGAACCTACTCCACTAGGATTTTTGGCTTCAATAGTCCAAGCAATTTTTGCACCTTCCTTTCTTTATTATACTACATCTTTAGTTGTTCTTGCCCCCTCATCTACTAAAATAAATCCTCCATATATGGGTTATGATATTCTCATGTTGAATATGCCCCTGTCCATATTTTAAAATGAACCCCATGAAGAAACCCCACACATTGAACAAGCATCATCCCTGCATTCATAATTGATTCTTTAATCGCCCTATAAAGGGCACTCATTGAAAATAGTAATACATACATGTTACTAGTTTCACCATCCCCATTTACTTCCAATTAAATGCCTCTCTTTTTTTCCCACTTCCCCTTTTACTTTGATGGGTGTCTCTCCTTCTTAGTCCACATGAAATCCCACCTTTTTTAATGATAACACTTTGTTTCGGCTCTCCACAACCTTTGATGGTCAAGGCCTCTCCTTCCATCACCCATTTTAGTATCCCTTCGAGTTTTTATCTTTCCACATAGATTATCGAGTATCCACAGAGTCTTCAAAGTCATATGGAAGAAACAAGGTAGGACTGGAAACTAAGAAAGAAAAAACTATTGGGAAAGGCCATAATAAATCTAGCTACTCAGAACTTGGAAGCTTGTTTTAATGAAGAGAAGAATTATTTATTGATTGCTTCTATGAGGCCACTACAATTAAGCTAGAGGGAGAAATATACTTTGAATATTACAACATAAGATTTGTGGGCCTAAATTTAAGTAAGACTCTTCCATGTGACAAAGTCGTTATGGCTAAAAAAACTCAGAAGGTGGTCTACAGTAACTATGACAAGTTGGAATTTTTTTTTAATAAGCACGAGGTAGAGTTGGAAAATGTAAAGGCTATGGTGGAAAGGCTACAAGTAGAAATCAAATGCAAATACTTGGAGATAGATTTCCTGAGGAAATTATAGGGTTAGTAGGGTGAAGCAACTAAGTGGATTGAAGAGGTCTAGAGTGAGAAGGATCAAATCCATGTCGAGGTAGAAAGATTGAAATGTGAGATCATATTTGAACATCAAATAAACATGAAGCATCAAAAAACATAAAAGGGATGGAAAGTGATTTAGCTAGAATGAACATTGTATCTAATTAGATACAAAAGGTGCTAGAAGAGATGGATCAAGAAAAGAAGAAAATGCAAAATGAATTGGATAATGTCCAGTGTCAAGCCTCTGACAACCTTTAGAAGGCCCAAACGGAAACAAAAAGGATTAAATAAAATTTAGTAACTCGTTTGGGTCCTCCTTGAGGATTTTGGCTTAATGTAGCCTTGATTTAGTGTTGTAATGTGGATAACACATTCACATTAGGTCTTGGGCCCTTGTAAACTAATGTATTTTAAAGGTGCCTTGAAAAAGTGTTGTAACACACTTTTAACACTTTTCTAGGGTTTTATCAATTAATTAAGCATAACAAGCATGCTTTCAATCATAATTTATCTCAATATTGACTTATTTAGAGTGTTGTAAAGTGTTGTAACACACTCTCACATTCCTCTAGGCTTTTCACTAAAAAATGGATTTCTTATGCTTTAATTGGCTTTATTTTGCATCCACAAGCATCAGTTATTACATCTTTTTAGGATAATTCTGACACTAATCAGTAACCAATCATAATTTATGTGTCCCTAGCTTGTGTGGCCTAGAGTTAGTATTTAGGAATCATTCACCACCTTGGGTGAATGAGTCCCACCTAGGTCTTTTTGGCCCTGATGCAGGTTTCACACATTTCTAGACACTTCTCATTTTTGGTCCCATACATTATGTGTGATGGGACTCATTCCACACCTTGGGCGAATGAGTCTTGTGTGACTAAAATTCAAATTTAAATCAAATTTTTGGCATAATTTCATTCTCGTAGATCTGATGTCAACTTGTAGTGTTATAATTTTAGGAATTCTTGCATAATTGTGAATAAATACAAGGTTATTTCTCTCATTTACCCCCCAAGTTTTCAAGTACTCATCCTCATAGAAAATTGAGTTCATAAGAGAATTTGAGAAAGAGCATTTAAGGAATTCAAGGAAAAATTATCAAGCATTTAACAACATTATTTAAGCATCAATCATCATGTCAAAGAATGCATTCTTCAGTTTTTTCTTGTGCTAAAAATTGTGATGTAGAGTTCATGATTCAAGCAAGCATTACATTCAAGATCTATCAACATCAAGCAAGAATCAAAGACCACATCCATTCAAGCCATTCCAAGCATAATTGCAACACCTTATTGCTAGGGTTTGGCGAGTTGCAACATTATATTTTGTTCATTCATCATTATACCTTTACATTTTCTTTCATTTCAAGGTTTAATTACCAACAAGGGGTTTGACCAAGGAAAACACTTATTCCCTAAACCCCACAACTTTTTTCTCTCTTCTTGTGTGTGATTTGCAGGTCTAGGTTGCATATTTGTTAAGGAGAAAAGTTGGAGAAATTTTTTTATGTCTCTAAGGTTGTCAAAGTTGTCATTCAACCTTGGAGAAACTTGGAGAACACCAACAAGTGGTGTATTACAAATTCGAATCTAGAAACCAATCAAAAAGAGAAAATTAGATTGAGAGACACAAAATCTAGTTTAGAACATCAGAAAAAGTAGAAGTGGAATGATTCACCACTATTGGTGAATGAGTCCCACTATACAAACCTAATAGAGGTGTTTTTAGATTTGGATACCCTTATGGCTGAAACCTCTTTCTACATATTTTCCCAGAAACTAGACTAATTCTCCCAACTTGGTGAATGATTCCCAGTCAACATAAACAACATATTTTTCAGTGATCCAGATCTCCATTCTACCTTCTTCAATCTTCCAGGAGCACACATTCCATGTCATAGCTTTTTATTGCACTTTGTTCATCTTTTTAGATCACTTTGGATATCGCACTGTGTTTCCAACATCTTCTTTTCCAAATTTACAGTTGGAGGTTACCCCATCATTTGAAATCATTCAATCCTGTACAACATTCCCTTTGCTAGAATTCAATCTCCTTTGCATTGAAATCTCGAGGGCTTGTTCTTGAGTGAAAAGAGCAATAAAATTGGCTTCTTTTCTTTTAGGTCCAAAACACTAGAAGCGAATGAAACATTACCATTTTCACCTTTACATTTTGGTGAACCTACATTTAGAGCACCATTATCCAAATTTGGAGTGCATTTACATCCAATATTTAGCTAGCATTAACATTGCATTAGATTTTGCATTAGTTAATTTGCATTCTAGGGTTTCAATTCTTTCTTTAGTGAAAGGCTCATTTAGCTTACATTATTACATTTAATTTTATTGAATTCAATCAAATTATGTATTTACATCTTAGATTTGCATCGGGAAAATAAAAAGAAAAAAACGTAAAATTTAATCCAAAAATTCAAAAAAATAGTACTTGAACTCATTCTTCACCTTGGGCGAATCAATCCCCTTGCCTATTTTCTAGTGCATTTTTTGGCATTGACACTTCAATTTCTAAGTTTTTTTTTTTGTTATTTATTTTCTGTTTTGGTTTCCATAATTTTAGTTACACCCCACATTTAGTAGCCTTTGCATGAGTTTTTGGTGTCCTACTTCTAGTACCATAGGGAGAAGAATTTCAAGACTCATGTAATCCCATGATAGGACAATTTTTTTGGATCTTGGGTTATCTAGAGCTTCCACTCCTAGTATTGACACTAGAATAGTAGGTATGACTAAAACCCTTATTAACTCTTTGCATTCAAGTAGCATGTAAGTTGAACCAAAGAATGTTAGTATCTCACAAGAAAGCATAATCCACATTCATGATGACCTATTAAACTTACAACATCAAATAAGCCTTGAAAAATTTCAACTACTGCAATTCCTAAAATAAAAAATATTCATCGTATGCTTGAAAGTGAAGATGGCCTTGACCTTGTGAAGAACATAGTGCAAATCTTTGGAAAGCATCTTCCCTCAACCACTAATTTTCCTTTACTCACAAACAATTTTCCAAGCCAAGGAAGAAATCAAATTCATCCTCCCACAACAATAGCTCCAATCCCTACCTACACCCCTCCTCAAGTCAAAACAATAATGCAACAAGTTGGTAATGTGATTCCTTCCCTATGTATTCTAGCTAGCATGCATAGTCCATACATGGCATCACATTTTATATCTCCCACTACATTACCACCTATAAGAATTCCATTCACTTGTCCCACAAACACATACAATCCATCACCACTTTAAATTCCATCTCATAGCACGAGCAATGAGCGTCTCATATATCAATTTTTCCAAACCATGTCATCCCTTCAAAAGAAAGTTTCTACCATCAAACAAAATCAAAATGGCCCACCGACATATTATGTCAAAAGAAATCCATTATCCTTGGAGATATTCCAAACACCGATGCCATAAGGTGTAGAGGTGCCTGGATTTGAGAAATATGGAGGGAAGGGAGATCCTTCTAACCATGTTAATGCCTACACTTCCTTGTGGAGTTACTATGTCCTTGATGATAAATTGTTGGAAAAGATTTTTCCTAAAACCTTAAAAGACACCACCTCGTAATGGTTCTCTTCTTTACCGAACAACTTGATTCGTTAATTCGATGAACTTGTTGAGGCATTTATAAACCATTTCCAAGTTCATATGACTTTGAGGATGACCTTTCCCGAGTTGATGAGATGTAGGAAAAAGGATGATGAAAAGATAATTGACTTTATCTCATGCTATCAATTACTATATTCCCAAGTCAATGTTGAGATCCCAGGTCCGCACCTTCAAAAAATATTCATAGAAAATTTTCAAACTAATATTTAAGACAATTTGACCATGATGAAATTCCCATCCTTCATGCACTACCCTCCATGATTATCAAAATTCAGTTTGTAGTCGGTTCACTCCTAGCCAAATTGAGAGATCGGAGCCTATCCACCAATATAATTCCCAACCTTTTAGAAAAAAATAAAGGGTTCCTTCAATACAACCCCTCTCAATAGCCAACTCAAAATATCAATAATCAAGTCACTACTATCAAATCAATAGTGCCCTTTAGTTATGGAGCTCCAAAGAGACAATTCACTCCCTTACCACATACCCTTCGTAATACCATGTCCCAACTTCCAAACCAAAAAATTATTACCTTACATTCTATCAAAACACCTGACCCTAATAAGAATTTACCTCTGAGCTTTAAATTAAATTCTTATTGTCACTATCATTGAAAAAAATTACATGAAATGAAACATTTAAATCATCTCAAAAATCTAGTGCAAGACCACATTGATTATGATTAGCTATCTGTTGTGGGTACTGATGACCAAGAAAATAAGTCTATTACCCCTCCAAACTAAAACATGTAAATTTTAACCAATTACATGCCAAAACATAATATATAATTTCTCAAAGCTAGTGAAACTCCAAAGAATGATGTTATGAGTGTTGATATAGATGATGATAACAATGATTTTGTTCTAATTTATTCTATCAATATCAATCCTATAGATCAAATGATTGGGGTGATAAACATCATCCCTCGTAAGGCCGAAACTAAGAGTCCTCTTCATATTAATTTCTCCTCTAAGGATATACTTAAACATTTTCCTGATGGTCCTCTTTACATAGCCAATCGTATCTATGAAAAGCCCAATAATGGGTTACTAATAGATCCCACATGTTGAGAGAATGTGATCACCAAGTAATTTCTACTTTTGCATTACCTCTATCAAGATGAATATGATAAACCTAAAGCATCGATCAAGACACATAATGCTTTTTCATTCCCTATGATCAGATCGATCACCTTAGTATTACAAATAGGACCAGAAACATTATATTTTACATTCTCCATCATCTCGTAGTTGGACCAATTTCATGTGAAGCTAGGCCACCCATGACTTTTCTCCATGAAATTTATCCCTTTGGTTGTACATAAGCTTAAAGTTTCACTTTGACAATGAGATATTCACTATTCACCATAGTGTCTTTAACCCCTTGTCATCTGAAGGAAAATTTTCCCTAGATTCCTTTTGGCCTAGGCCCATGGAACCTATAAAGCAAAGAGATGACTTCTTATGCTTGTCCTATCAAAAGTTTAAGGCAAAGAAGATAGAAAAACTATCCCTCCGCAACATGTACCTATCTACCTCCAAGACTAGCATCCTTGATGAAACTATTCTTGAACCTAAACAAGAACAAAAAATCAAGACCAAACTAAAAAATAAACCTCACCTACCTCTTACAAGCAACCAAGAAATAGTGAAACCAACCCCACCACAACTCCCAAAACAAAAAAAGTGTACAAATTCAAAGAGAAAGTGATTGAACAACCTCCCATGGTTCCTTTCATTCCACCACTTAGGGAAGAAAAGAAACCTATGCTTGATCAACCTACTCCAATGCAAATTTAAAATAAAACTAAAAGTAACACAAGTGCCATGGAGCATAGACATAGAAGTCATGCCCTTGCTAGAAAGTTACAAGACGAGTTAAAATAAAAAAATAGAGATCCAAAATTGATTGAAGCAATGCATGGTGACCCTCCTCCCTAGCTGAAGCAAGACAATTCAATACATCCTCCACACAAAGAGTTGAAATATTTAATGGATATTATTCTTCAACCTCCAATTGTGATCAACTTAGATGATGATGATGAGGTTTCAAAAATTGATGAAGAGGTACATGATGAACTAAATACATTGTTTTCCCCTTCCATGAGCTTATGTGAAAAATATTTTATAGAGTTTTGAACTTGGTGGTTCTCCTAGTTCGACACTTTTTGTTTTCCCTCTCGGTAGTTTCCTACCTTCGATATACACAAACTATAATTGGGAGGAAAATGAATTGATCATAGGTTGAATAACATTTTCCTTACTATTCTTTTTCATTTTCTTTTGTATGATTGCATGTGTTTGATGTGATCTCCCATGATGATCTTCTTTCTCTTGCTTCGTGACATTCCTTTGTTAGTACCTTCATTCTTCCCTATTTCGTGTATCTCTTTCACTTTTCATCTCTTTTTTTTTCTCTTTTTTTCCTTTTTTGGATGATGCAAGGTATCAAGACATTCATGTCCCTTCATGTTGACCCAACAAGATTTCTTTTTCTCTTTCCTTTTCATGTCATCTTTATATTTTTCTTTTGTTTTAATTTTGGGGATGATGCAAGGTGTTGAGACACCCTATGTCTCTTCCATTTTGAAACAAATATTTTTCTTTGTTTTCACTCTCTTCATGTCATTCTTCCAATTCTATGTGTATCTCGGGGATGATGATAGTTCTGAGCTCTCTAAAAAAATTACAGAAAAGAACATACTAACCCCAAATTCATAGATCCCTTATATGTTTTGTGTTTTCAATTTGGGGGAAACCCCTATTTTTTCTTTTCTCTTGCTTGATGCAGCCTTACTCAAAAATATATGACTTGGCTTAGCACTTTCCAAGTTGGCTCTCATTTATTTCTTCTTTATTTTAATTTTTTATTCGCTACTTTAAAGTAATTTCTCATAGCATGGTGTTTAGCAATTTCTTTAAAGTGGGGGCATACATTGACATTATTATTTTTCATGGTTCTTGATGCAGCCTTCTTGCTTCATACAATACATTTTTCACTTTGTGGATGACATTGGGTTTGGTTTTCTTCATGAGCATGATCTCTCTTAGCATATTAAATTCCTCTTAGTGGCTTGATGCGACATACCACATTCCCTAAGTTGCAAATTTTCTATTATTTGATTGGTACTCTCATTGAGACATAAGGCACAATGTTCCCTAACTTAAAGACCTCACATGAAGTAAGAAATATTCCTTTGAATATTTCTTAATTTTTCATTTTGAATTTGTTGTTATAAGGCCACCTTGCATAATACAACTTGCATGCTTGTGGAGCCATCTTGTTTGTTCATGAGCTCCAACCATAGAACATTTTTCTTATCTCATGAAGCTTGAAAATTATATTTGTGTGGCACCTTATTTAATTTAGCATGAGGTATAAATATGGTATGGTTGAGTAGGAAGCCTAATCTGAGGCATGAATTTCCCCATAGCCACTTGCATGTGTGTGTGAGTACATACAAGCCATGAGTCTATGTTTCTCACCTTTTAGGACTTCTCACCGGATGGATAGCCAAGAGTTTTGTCGCCTCAGAGTGAGTATGCATTTTTTTGGACAAAAAATCTAGATCTGATCCACATCACAATAGACAAACAATTGAAGCTTTATTTGACTCTCTTTTATTTCTTTTCTTCTTTTTCATCTTTGGTAGTGTATGATTGGCCTTGTCATTGTTATTTATATCATTTTCATATGTGTTCCTTTGTCCTTATGTTGGTTTACCATGGGATCTTGATCATAGGGGATTGATCATCCCTCTTGATAATTGTTGTCTCATATTTCTAGCATTGGTACATTAGAACCCCCCTTGATGTGTGTTTGCCTACTTTAGTGTGTTGTTTTAAGAAGGTTCATCCTCTCACTAAATTGGGGGCTAAATGTAGTATCAAAAATTAGTCCTTTGATATTTTTGCGCTCATTTGGGTTTTCCTTAAAAAATTTGGCGTAATGTTTCCTTGATTTAGTGTTGTAATGTGGATAACATATTCACATTAGGTCTTGGGCCCTTGTGAACTAATGTATTTTAATGGTTCCTTGAAAAAGTGTTGTAAAGTGTTGTAACACACTTTCACACTTCTAGGGTTTTATCAATTAATTAAGAATAATAAGAATACTTTCAATCATAATTTATCTTAATCTTTCCTTATTTGGAGTGTTTTAAAGTGTTGTAGCACACTTTCATGTTCCTCTAGGCTTGTCATTAACAATAGGGCTTTATTATGCTTTAATTGGACCTATTTGGCATCCACAAGCCTCATTTATTGTATCTTTTTAAAGATAATCTCGACACCAATCAATAACCAATCATAATTTAGGTGTCCCTATCTTGTGAGGCCTAGATTTAGTGTCTAGGACTCATTTTCCACCTTGGGCAAGTGAGTCCCAACTAGGTCTTTTTGGCCCCAATGCAGGTTTAACACATTTCTAGACACTTTTAATTTTTTGTCCCATACATTATGTGTGATCAAACTCATTCATGACCTTGGGAGAATGAGTCTCATGTGATGAAAATTAAAATTTAAATCAAATTTCTAGTGGGATTTTATTCTCATAGATCTCATGTCAGCTTGTAGTGTTGTGATTTCATGAATTCTTGCATAATTGAGCATAAATACAAGGTTATCTCTCTCATTCCCCCTCCAAGAATTCAAGTACTTATCCTTATAGAAAATTGAGTTCAAAAGACCATTTGGGCAAGAGAATTCAAGACATTCTAGGGTAGATTATCAAGAATTCAAGAGAATTCTTCAACTATCAATCATCATGTCAAAGATTCCATTCTTCATGTTTATTATTGTGCTAACAATTGTGATGTAGAGTTCATGATTCAAGAAAGAATTACATTCAAGATCTATCACTATCAAGAAATAATCAAAGACCACATTTATTGTAGGCATTTCATGCGTAATTGTAGTACCTTATAGCTAGGGTTTATTGAGATGCAACATTATATTTTGTTCATTCATCATTATCCCTTTACATTTTCTTTCATTTCAAGGTTTAATTACCAACAAGAAGTTTGACCAAGGAAAACCCCTATTCTCTAACCCCCACAACATTTTTCTCTCTTCTTGTGTGTGATTTGTAGGTCTAGCTTGTAGATTTGTCAAGGATAAAAGTTTGAGAAAATTTGTCAAGTCTCTATAGTTTTCAAATTTGCCATTCAACCTTGGAGAAGATTGGAGAAGACCTATAGGTAATGTTTTGTAGATTCAAATCTAAATACTAGTCAAAAACAGAAAAGAAAAACGAGAGACATAGAATCCAGTTCAACACTTCTAAAAAAGTACAAGTGGACTAATTTTCCATTATTGGCGAATGAGTCCCATTGTACATGCCCAAAAAAGGTTTTTTCAGATTTGGATATCTTTTTGGTTGAAATTTGTTTCTACACATTTTCCCAAAAAATGGACTGATTTTCCCAGCTTGGAAAATGAATCCTAGTCAACATAAACATCAAATTTTTGAGTGATCCAGATCTCCATTCTATCTTCTTTTATCTTCCAAGTGCATACATTGAATCTCATAGATTTTTATTGCATTTTTTTCATATTTCTAGGTCACTTTGCATATCACACAAATTTTTTCCAACATCTTCTTTTCTAGGCTTACACTTGGTGGTGAACCCCTCATTTGATATCATTCAATCGCCTAGAACATTCCCTTTGCAAAATTCCAATCTACTTTGCATTGAAATCTCAAGGGCTTGTTCTTGAGTGAAAAGGGAAAGAAAATTGGCCTCTTTTCTTTTTGTTCCAAAACCCTGAAACCGAAAGAAACACCCCCATTTTTCACCTTTTCAAAAGAAAAGCAAGACATTGAGTCTATTTTGCAAACTTGCAACAAGGAGTTTGGAAAGCTATGCTACAAGCTTACAAATTCTCTCCAAGAGAAAAAAAATTAGAGAAAAACATTAGAACAAGGAAGTCCTAATTTTAGTAGCAACTCATCATGGCACAAGGATCCAGGATCCTCCCGATACTAAGAAATCTAATATCTACTCACTAGGAGACAATCATGGTTGTTGTTGGCACCCTGAAACTAGTCTTCTAATTTCTAAAAGATTCTCAGGAATTAAACATAAAGGTTGGCCCAGCATTCGACCAAAATGTAGACACATTCACCCCCTAGGCTTAAGAAACAAGGATCTTAGTCTCAAAATTATGTAAATCAACTAAGGAAGCTTTAAGAGACGTCGGGATTCCTAAATAAAGGGCAGTTGTAAGGAAATAAAATGAATTCATCTCATGCCATCGAGTAACATCAAGGAGTAAAACTTACTAGGAAGTATTGTATAAGAAGGTTAGTGAGACTATGGAAGAGTATAAAGTTTTATTCCAATCAAGATTATCCACCCTTTTCTCATCGAATGGAGGAGTGTTAATGATCGAGCACATCATAGAAGCAATCAAGCTCAAGATCCGGGACTCCATGAGAATCTAGGGTTTGAGCCCATCACCCACTATCGAGGAGGTCAAGAAGGAAATTATTCCTCTTTCCTAACTATAGTACCACATTAGAGCTATTTCATCAAGATGGAGAGGGGTTTCTTTTAAAAAATTCCTTGATCTTGATCAAGCATATAATAATTTACACACCCTCATCTAGCCCACTTATGGAGATTATGAGACCCAACATGCCACTTTCCTCAAACATCAAGAATTACCTAAGATCTAGGTTCATGCCTCCACAAGTGAAGGCGCCCTATGAGTCACCAGAACTGTGCAGTAATTTTTTCCTTCAAAATTTTAGGTTTTTGGCCCTTACTTCTTTTCCTCTTTAGGATAGTTCCATACTTGGAGGAAAAAGACTACTCTTGCATAAAGTAATGCAATGCACCACATGGTCACTGAGCAGCTTTATATATATCATTTTTCTTCTAGGTCTGAACTAGGACATGTGTCTACTAGGCAGGAATTTCTTCAAAGACTATTTTCACAAAATATGAAATCCCCTACTCGCTTGCCATGTCATCCATTTCATCGAGAAATTTGTATCTTCCATGGAGGGATCTTTTTGGGCACATTTTTTGGAAGGCATGACAAAGATTTTAATTTGGGAGTGGAACATTCAAATCAACATCATTATTCTTCATTGATGATCAATCTAATTTTTCCAATTCGTGCTAAGATTCAATTATCTTATGACTCTATATCTTCACAAAGCTTCTATAATATCTAGATTCATTAATGAGGTAGCCCGGGACTTTATGAGAAAAGCGTTTTGTGATATAATGAAGCTCTAAATTGGATTGTGATCAATTAGAAGTGGACATATGGTTTTGGTTCATATCTATTGGTTATGGCCATGGCTCTCCCTCTTGGCTATTTAAAGGGGTTCATAGTAGAGAATAAAAATATTGGATAATATTCTTCAAGAACCATCCTCTAAATCTTTCGAAAAAGGATAGCTGTAAGGAGTTTTAATTTCTTAGGGATAGGAGGATTTCATAGAGCTTTGTTCAAGCTCTCTGGCATGATATATTTTTTGAGACTATTAATTTGATTGGCATTCGACCTAACCTTACAAAAATAATTTCGAAGAAGAAATTCTATATAAGCCTGCTGGCTTCATTCCACTTAGCACTCGTTTTGTGTGTCGGAAAAGGAATAATTGTCGGGGATGCTTGCATGGCATGTAAATTTCTGCATGAATTATTTATGTCCTTTACATATTCCCATGTTTGTAACTTTCAAAGACATTACAGTTCCCATTGGAAGTCGAGTTGGAATGCCCTCTTTGATGAAACAACCTGAATATGACCATTTTTCTTCATCTCTACTTCAAATTCACTCTTCCTCTAATCATTCTAGACTGTAAGTACTTAGTTAAATCTCTTAGCACTCAATCCATCACTCTCAAGTAGCACTTTTTACTCTATAGTAGTAATATCAACACTCCGTCAACTCCCTGGAACATGTGTGGAACAAAATACCATTGCAGCAGAGGCTTGAGTCCTCTCATTTTCTCCCCCATTACCTAGTGAGCTCTTGGTGGAGGTGGTAATATTTCTAGTCCTCTCCTTTATGATTTGGTTGAGTAGCATAACACTATTTTTTAGTTGTTTTGTGTTCTTTACTTCGTTTCCTAGTTTATCATACTTTCCTCCACTATCATCATCTTAGTTGTCTATGGAGGTGGAAACACCAAAATGAGGGTTTGACTGAGGCAAACCCCTATACAGCCCCCAACCACTTTCCTCTTTCTTTTTGTGCAGGTTGAAGTATTCTTGTAGCTAGTTGGAGAACAAACACCTTTGTGAGATCATCCTTACCATTATCACCCTTGTTTATTTGCTTTATCATATTCATGCATACTTTATTTACTTCCTAGTGTTGTTTTGGTGTTCTAAAAGTAACTAGCTAGGTTGTTAGTCCACTTTCCTATGTTCAAACTTGTCACCTTAGTCCTCTAGTTATACAAACACTAGTGCACCCGAGAGATGCCAACATACCACATTGTTGTCTCGAAGCCACACTTTCATCCTCGGGTAGAGAGCTTCCTAAGACATAGTGTTGAACCTAAAAACTGACTCACCTTGCCCCATTTCAAGTCTTAGGTTTACAGAATGGTTGAAGCACCTTATAGTCCTCATCATTCTTGTCCCTCATTTCTTAACATTCCCTTAACTTGAGGTAAGTTAGGGCAGCCTTCTTCTCTTGGCCCTCTATGACTTGGGGTCTTGATGTGGTTGGCCCCCCTCTCTTATATTTTAGGTGAACCTAACGTGAACCAACATCTGCTAATTTGTTGGTTTTTAAGCTTTTCCCTTGTACCCTCTGACCATGGTACCCCTGAGTGTTGTGAAGGTTTATGAGCATCACAATCTAGTCCATGACTTCTAGGTATATTTTTAGGAGAAGTATACAACAGCTTACGATGGAGAAGATGAATGGCACTTCTAGTTTCAGTATAGGTCATTTCTTCAGTTCCACAGTAAGCCTTACTACTCAAGAGTAGGTGTCACGAGGTGAGTCAATATTCTTTGATGAAATTGACCATGTCCCTACTCCTACATCTCCTAAATCATCATTCATAGACGAGCATGAATTTTTCCATATCCCTTATGATTATGTCTCTAGTCTTAGCAAAGGGTTGGGTGCTTTGGAAAATCACCTGGATAGAAACTTGAAGCTAGCTAGGGCCGCTAAGGTTATCAGCGAAATAAAATACATTGTAGGAAAATACCGAACATGCCTAGAACTTCTAGCTAGCCTCACTAGTCTGACCGAAGCATGCACCCCTTCAAACTATAATAACATTATACAAGATGGCCCCTTTGAAGAACATGAGAGATAATTAGGGGTGTCGATGCCTCCTAAGTCCATATACATGGCCGACATGGTACCTTCAATTAATATCCCTACTACTTTCGAAAGTTCTGAAACTATCAAAGTAAATAAAAACCCCTCTACCTAGGTTTAACTTCATCCCTCCTATCACCTCCAGTAGTGGAGGATTTTGTAGGATGATCAGTGGAGGATTTGGTAGTGGTGGTAGCTTAGGTGGCAGAAGAGGCACTTGTGTAAGTGGTCTTAGTGGAGGTCATGGTGGTGGCTTTGGAAGTGGCGGTGGAATTGTTGGTGGCTCTAGCAGTAATCATGGTGATGGTTCTGGGGTTGGATCTGGTGGTAGTTCCACTGGTCCTATATCTTCTAATGACATGATTCTAAACACTCTTCTTTAGAGTATGGGGAAGATACAAAACTAGTTGGTGAACCTCTCCCAATATTTTGGCTAGCTTATCTTCCAACCCTTCTTCCAACATACCCCATTATCGGTGGCCATCCTAAATACTCCTTTCCCACAAGGGATGAAGATTCCTAAATTCAAGAAATACGATGGCAAAGGGGACCCACAAATGAATGTGTCTACCTTTCATGCCTTATGTACAGACTTCTTCCATCATGATGCATGGATGGAAAAAATATTCCCCCAATCTCTCAAGGCTACAACACTCAAATAGTATTGTTCCTTTCCAGATCATTCCATCTTTACATTTGATCAAGTTGTGAACTAGTTTCTATGATAGTTCCAAGCCAACATCGGACCTAGGATGACCTTCTTTGATCTTGTCTGATGTAAGAAACAAGATAATGAGAAGACTACCAATTTTATAGCACGATATCAAACACTCTTTTTGAAAATCTCATACCCGTTGCCTGATTATGATGTGAAAAAGGTATTCATAGGGAACATAAAAAGAACTTGGCCAGATAATTTTCCCCTCATGAAATACCCTTGTTTCGCACATTTTTGTGCAACCTTATGGGAGTATCAACAAATAATGGCTCAATTTGGGGGACCTTCCTTGCGCTCCCATCCTAAAGGGAAATCCATTATGTCAATTTTTGGAAAAGGAAACGATGTTGCGAATGTAGCAGTCATTGTAGATGACAATGACCTCAAACACAACTGAAAGTTCACAAAGTTATCAAAATCTTATTCCTCCATCTTGTAGAAGTTGTTGAAGGATAAGATCATATTATTTTTGAACCCTAAACCTGTTAAGGAACCTTACCCTAGTTGGTATGAAGGGAATATCTATTCTCAATACCATCGAGTCAACAAAAATGATAGCAAACGTTGCATGCGCCAATGTCATGAGATAAAGGATCACATCAAGCACAATACTATTCATGTCGATGGAAGCAAAAAAAATGTGAATAAATTGGTTGTGAAAGCTAATAGTGAATTGCAAATATACAAAAATCCATTTTCATTGCATTCTGCTAACATGATTGTCGATCTCTTTGATTTTGTTACTCAACCTGAGGCATATTTTAACATGTTTATGGTTACTCCTTCTCCCCATCGTACAATTGCTTTTATGGATGTAGCATTTACTTCACAGGATTTACCAATGAACAACAAACCTTCTCCATTCTACATTCTTGCTCACCTCAATGGCAACATTATGACAGGAGTCTTGGTTGACCCCATGATTAGAGTGAATGCCATTACAAAAGAGACTTTCCTATTCAACTCCCTGCAAAGGGAGGAATAAGAAAAAAAAATTCCATCATCCATGTACACAATGGCCTTTCTCTAGAACCATATGGATCAATAACTCTGTCTGTCATGGTTGGTCCTAGGAATGTAGACATGGTTTTCAATGTTTTTCCTGAGTCAGAAATATTCAGGGTGAAGTTGTGTATACCTTGGCTAGCTTAAATGAATAGAATCACCTTTGTTATCCATAAATGTCTAATGTTCTTCCATGAAAGTGTTGTGCATGTGGTACATGATACTGGCTATCATCCCTTGGCATCTCATGGGGGATATTCATTTGATCCCTTTTGGCACACACCGGTTGGTCCGCTCCCACCAAGAATGGACCTAGTTTATAAGAATTACATAAAGTATAATATTGGAGGCAAGGGATAACCGAAACTAACCATTCCCATAGCACAGTACCTAGCTGCCTCCTCCTCCCGAAAGGGAAAAGAGAAGCTTGCCCCTTCTTTGGCTACCTCGTATGCTCCCCTCTCATGGGAGGGGTATTGGATGGGTAAGTCTAGTCTTTATCCACTGAGTTTGATAGTGACTGCTTGGCATAGACCCAAGATCATCATATCATATCTCCCTACTAAACCACCTAGACCTTGGTACTAATTATATGGTAGAAAAAAGGCCCACCATGAGAAATCCTTTATGACCTAGGCTTTGTGGCCTCCTACTACCTCTATTCATAAAGCAATGAATAGGAATAGGCCTTCTACCAAGGCATTAGAGCTGACTCCTATTCTTGCTTCCTAAACTTGCTCCTCCTACTCTCGTTCAGGAGTCTATCCCTCTACTGGAAATAGATGTAGAGGATACTTGCATGGATGAGTAGGAGCCTCCCATTCCTTTGCAACATCTGACCTCTAGTTCAAAGAGTCGTAGAAACTACCTTACGCATGAATGCAAGCACTATTGAAATGCTCTCTTGGCTAAGCAGACCGCCTTATAAAAGAAGGAAGAGGAGATGGCCACCCCTATATTGGGACCTACTACTACATCCTCCTCTCTCCTACCCTTTGTTTCCCTTCAAACCATCTTTGTATCACTTTTGGGTTCCACTGCGAGTGCACATGCACTTGACCCCAAAAAGGTGTAGGTATTTATCTTTGCTTTAGTGGAGCCACCTTTGTTGACATCCATTCTAGATGTTTCACCCTTCCCAACACCCATATATATTACTAACACCTCGGTCGTATCTACTGTAGTTCTTCCTTCCTCCTCTTCCTCTTCCCCTCTTGCCTCATTTGTGGGGAGTTCACCTCCCCCAACGAAGAAGGTAGAGAGTGGTCCTTTGAATAGTAGAGATCATAAGAGGAGCCCGCCTTCTTCAAAAGGTGGCCCCACGCTAACTTTTTATGTCCTAGTAACAAAACATGTCCCGACCTCTCCTAAGTTTGTCACTGCTCCTGAATCACTTCGTGAGCTCAGCGGTTAACCTTGGGTTCATCCTTCTCCATTTGTCGAGGTGAAACACGAACCTCCTATTAAGTGTATTTTTAACTTGGTGGATGAAGTCTTGAACTTGTCAATGATAGTTTTGAAGTTGTTCACCCTAGACCCACAATAGTTGAGTGGAGGAGACCTTGCAGGTCCTTCTTCCCTAGCCCTTGTTGTGGGAGGTTCAAAATCTCCTGCCCTTAAAATTCCACAAATTTAGGCTCATCCTCCTTCCCCCTACAATGATCTAGAGTTGGAAGCAGATGACCTCCTGGTCGATTAGTGTTAGGGGGAGGCCTCTTCTTTACCTTTATATTAGATGTGTGTATGTGATGTGCTTCTCCTATAATTGTGCTATGTGTGTCTATATGACCCTCGTCACCCTTGTTGGTGCTTAGATACAGGCTTGGTTTTTCTGTTGTAAACCTTCTTATATTTGTATCATCATTCTTCCATGTTTGTGACTGACTTTTGGCAAATTGGGGATGATGCAAAGCATTGGGAGCATTTAGGTTCCCCTTTCATGTTGACCCAATTTTTAATTTTTACTTTTTCTTCTCGTGCATTCTTCACATGGCTTGATATAGTAGGGGGTTGATGATAGTTCATTTATATACTATTATTATACTTATATATATTTATGATAAATTATGACCCTAAAATATCTGGCTACCCAAGTGGCCTTTGTCCGTGTTCTTCTCCCTTTTTTATTTTCATTTATATTTCTCTCTTATTTGCTTGAGTTTTCCCTCTCATGTGTGAAACTGCCACCCTTACATCACTTTGATCTTAAAACAATGCATTCATTACTAACAAATCATTTCTCAAGAATCTTCACACACCTCTTTGTAAGAATTGCATTCTCAAATTGAAACCCTAATGGAACCTATTTTCTTCATCATAGGTTTGTATAGAAAGAACTTGAGAACCTTCCTTCGAAGTGGGAACTACTTTGATCTTCCCCTTGTGTGGGGGGGCATGTTCTTTATTTTTAATTCCTTGATGAAGTGAACATCTTTCAGAATGATTCCTTGATGATGAATTGATTTGAGAAAGAGAACACCAACTTCTGAACAACGCGTCCCTTTACTAAACCCCTTACTTTCTTAAAGGGTCCTTGAGGGATCCGATTTGAAATTAATTACCTCAAATGGATTCTATGGCATCTAGCTTTGGGGTAGCTAGACTAGACCTACTTCACATCTTTGCATCTAGCTTGGGGAAACCTGAATAGACCTCACTTTTCAAATAGTGTGTGCCTTGAGTGGACCCCTCTTTCTTTTGAAGGGTTCCTGAGGGAACCCTTTGAACTTATTCCAAATTGTGCATGATCTATGTGATTGTCTGCTTACTTTCTTGCATGGGTGCTTCCTAACATGTTTTATCTACGGGCAAACATGTCACTTTATAGGTGCGCATGTGAAGCTGCTTTTTTACTCTATGAAGTTTTATTTCCTAGGTCTCCTTCATGTGAGAGATCTTGGGATAATTTTTTTGTATAGATTTGAAGGCCTATAAGGTGCTTACTTATTTGGTCTCCTTCATGAGAGAGATCTTGGGATATACTTTCCTTACATGTCTATAGGCTTGTAAGGTGCTTCCTTTCTTTAGCTTCGTAGCTCTACGGGGATATGAAGTCCTTTTCTTGTCCTGTACTCTTGGGTTTTCCAAGTCATGGTATGCTTACTCAATGGTTTCCCTATACGTTTCTAATTACTACTTCTTCAATCTACTTGACCAGAGAACTCATCAATATTCATGCTCACTCAAGTGGGGGAAAAATGTATAGGAGAAAATTTGCACCACTTACATAAATTCCACTTCTACACATCCTTACCTTAGAAAATCAAATTTGAAGGTGCAATTCCACATAAACCTATTGAGTTCATTCCACTTGGTGCCCATTTTGTGTGTCAGCAGAGGAATAACTATTGAGGATGCCCACATAGCACACAAATGTGCAGGTGGCATGCTTACATCCTTGGAAGATTCCTATGTTTGGAACCTATAGAGGCATTGCACTTCCCATTGGAAGTCGAATTTTAATGCCCTCTTCGATCAACCGACTTGAATATAGTTGCTTTTCTTCATCTCTACTTAAAATTCCCTCTTCCTTCCTTCATTCTAGACTTTAAGCTTTTAGTTCAAGCTCTAAGCACTCAATCCATCACTCTCAAGCAACACTTTGCACTACATAGTAGTAATATCAACACTTCGTCAACTTTGTGAAACAAAACAC
Organism: Sequoiadendron giganteum; assembly: GCA_007115665.2. Taxonomy (NCBI): domain Eukaryota; kingdom Viridiplantae; phylum Streptophyta; class Pinopsida; order Cupressales; family Cupressaceae; genus Sequoiadendron; species Sequoiadendron giganteum. The sequence goes on along the minus strand of CM021100.1, from coordinate 522,591,853 downwards.
CATTGCAACAAAGGTTTGGGTCCTCTCATTTTATTGCCAGTTAGCTAGTGAGCTCTTGGTGTAGGTGGTAATATTTATACTCCTCTCCTATATGATTTGGTTGAGTAGCATAACACTATTTTGTAGTGATTTTGTATTCTTTACTTCATTTCCTACTTTATCATCCTTTTTTCCATTATCATCATCTTGGTTGTTCATGGAGGTGGAAACACCAAAATAGGGGTCTAACTAAGTCAGGCCCCTATACAACCCCCAAGCATTTTCATCTCTCTTATGTGCAGGTAGAAGTATTCTTGGAGCTCGTTGGAGAACGAGCACCTTTGTGAGATCATCCTTACCATTCTCACCCTTTTTTATTTTCTTTACGATATTCATGCATCCTTTATTTACTTCCTAGTGTTATTTTGGCCTTCTCAAAGTAACTAGCTAGGATGTCAGTCCATTTTACTATGTTCAGAATGGTCTCCTTAGTCCTCTGGTCATAAAGACACCAACACACCCAAGATACACAAGCATGCTATGATGTCATCCTAGAGTTGTGCTTTCATCATCGGGTAGAGAGCCTCTTGAGACACAGTGTTGAACCTGAAAACTAATTCGCCTAGCCCCATTTCTAGTATCGGGTCTAAAAAGTAGTTGAAGGACCTTATAATCCTCATCATTCTCATCTCTCATTTCCTAAAATTCCCTTAAGTTGAGGTAAGTTAGGGCAGCCTTCTTCTCTCGGCCCCCTGTGACATTGAGCCTTTATGTGGTTGGTCCCCCTCTCTTACAAGAAGACATCTCTAAAATTGTGCATTTTATGGCCTTTATCACAAATTCCTTTTTCATGTATCATTTATGCTGAGAGCACTATGTTAAAGCCTTACGTAGATATTCTAAATGATTGTTTCACATGTAGTTAGTTTTTATGGTTGAATCTATATTTTAGCAACTAGATCATGTTCAATATACTCTTTCATTTTCTATAAAAGGTAAGTTGTTCATATTATGTTGTAAGAGAGGGAGGGTTTTGTAAAGATAAAATTATCGTTATTGGTTTTTGGGGTTTCTTATCATTGTTAAACCTTAATGGATGCTTCCCATGGGGAGATTTTAAAGACTTCACTGTGCTTTCTGTATCCTATTTCACTCATTCTCTTCCCAACAGTGCAGGTTTTGTGGCATTTTGTGTCCATTTCATCATTCCTAAGGAATTTTTAAGCTTTTGAAATATTGTAAAATCCTTGGGGGATTGCCATTTTTTAATTTTTCCTTGCATTTCACTTCCCCTTTTCCCACACACAAAGAAGAGCCAGATTTCTTTCAAAATCTCAGAGGTCATTCACTGAGGCACAATTTGGTTCCCCACTCGGTGAATTTCCTATAAGGCTATTTAGAGAGGTGCAAGCTTTTATGATCAACAATATTCATGCATCATAGAAAAAATCATCATTCAAGAGTTGAAAAGAGAATTCAAGTGTTTACAAGAGCATCCAAAAGAATTCAAGGGCTTATTATCGAGCGTTTTGGAGCATTATTCAAGTATCAAGCATCATGTTTGTTTTTGAGCTAACAATTATGATATAGGGTTTCATGATTCAAGCTAGCATTCAAGTCAAGATCTATCAGATTCAAGAAAGAGTTGAGATATACATCCATTGGAGCTACTTTATTCATGTTTGTAGCCTTTTATTGCTAGGGTTTGGTAAGTTGCAACATTACATTTTGTTCATTCATCATTCTTTTATCCCATTTGGTTTAATTATAATTTTTTATTACCAAAATGGGGTTTGACCAAGGCAACCCCCTTTCCACTAACAAAACAACCTTTTTCCCTATCTTTAGTGTGTAATTTATAGATCTAGGTTGAAGACCTTCTAAGGAGAAAGATTCAAAATAAGTTGTTGAAGTTGAAAAGTCATTCAAGTTGTCACCTTACTTACAATCTATCATTGGAGAAAATTTACAGATCAAAAAAATCATATCTAGATCTAGAAACCATTTCAAGAAGGTAGAGCGTGGATTGAAGAGTAGATTAAGGTCTTGATTTTTGAGAAAATTCAAATTGGACTGATACATCACTTCTGGAGTATGAGTCCTCGTATAGTCAAATTTATAGATTTTAGGAGTTCTAGACATATCTTTGAAAGATTTGTGTTCCTACCTAGAAACCCTAAATCTCCCACACTAGCGTATGAGTCCTATCAGGCATTAATTTGAGTGTTTTCAATATTATAAGTCTTTATCTAGGAATCCATAGTTTTCTAGTTACACATTTTTGATCTCTTGGTTTTTTATTCTAATTTACATGCATTTTTTGGTCATTTAGTGAAGTTTTGCATTGCACTAGCTTTAAGCATTAGGTATTTCATTTCATTAGTCTTCCAGAGCCCTATATTGGTTGGTGAGCCCCTCTTTAGTTTCTAATCAGACCATAGGACACCCTATTGGAAGATCTATTTCCCCCACTTCATCCTTGCATTGAGATCTGTAGGGTTTCCTTGAATGAGAGTGAAGAAGAATGTTGTTTTATATCCTAAATCATAAACAATGATAATTTCCATCTTTTAGAATGCACTAGCTTAAAAATATACAAAATCATATCAAAGCAACACTAGAAATTGGCATCAATAGCTTAACTAGATGACAACATAATGCAACTAATCAAAGCATGGATAATGTAAACTTCTCATAGTTGCAACATTTAACAGTTTAAAAAGTCATTTATATAACTACAATGTTTAGATGTGAAAATAATAATAGGAATCCATCAATTTCCATGCTCAATAGGTATGGAAATGAATGGACAAAAATAATTATATAATATATCATTACAAGTAATAACCAATTTCGTATTCTTGCGATAATATAGGCCTAACTTTTTTGCATCAAGGAATGTTCTCGAGATTATGTTATAAATTTAATGGAGTGACAACAATGTATTCCTTCAATGTTGATTAAATAAATGATTATAGGAAGGGTGTAACTTGAATAATTATGAATGAAAATGAATGTTTCTTTTATTACATCAAAAGAACCTAATATTAAAAAGATATATTTTGTTTCCTCTTGTATAATAGAGGTGGAAGATAGAATATTTTTTACACAAATAAATTTAGGAATAAAAAAGAACCCTTGATTTTCCCCAGATTCCACAAGTAGAATTAATTCCAAACAAATAAGATTTGAATCATTCCTTGTGAAAAATAGAATATGAATTTTTTTCATTTTTATTGAATGATAATTATTTTGTCAAGTTGCAAAGAGAAAATATTACATAATTTACAATTAACGATTTTCTAATTGATTCTTTAGAAAGTGATAGAAATAATAAGAATATGTTATTAACTCTAAATAAGGAAGCACATGAAGACATCGAGGTCATATAAACAAAAGCATAAAAAGGGAAACATATTTCAAATTTTTACAAAAATTAAATATGGAAAAGTGAAGAATTCTACTTCAATAACTATTAGCAAAATGAAGAAAACACTCAAATTGTTTGTTTTCATCTCAAGGAAATAACTAAAAATTATGATGTTAATTTTGAAAGGGGACAACATAAAATTGATGAATTTAATGTTAATTCAAATATATAACATAATATTGTAATTAGAGTAAATATATATGAATTTAAAGATAAATTTCTTAAATTAAGAATCATAGACATCACAAAACTGCTTATAAATATTTAAAAAATTTACTCATGGAAGGTGTAGACAATAATTAGTATTCAAAGTTGTGAATATATGTATATTATATTATTGTTAGGTTTAGATTAAATTATTTTAGTTTCAAGATTTTTTTTAGAAATCATCAGTTTCCTTTAGAGAAATAGCTTATCCACCAAGATATTTGATTCTTAGAACATTTTTAATTGTACTTTTCACCATCAAAGCAAATGAAAAAATATGCGTTCCAAAATATTCATTAAATGTAAATGTAAAGATATATATATACATTAGTAGAACATAGAACATAGGTAATATATACATGTATTACAATTTTTTATAAAATACATTTCCTTTAAGGGTGATCATAATCTATCTCCTTGGCTTCATTATTCAGAAAGGCATATACTAGGGTAACCACTATTCTCTACTAAGCCAAGATTATACTTAGAAAATTCCCTACAAAATGAAGCAAGGGCATTAAAGTTTCCTTATTGAGAAAATGGGGAATATTTCTACAAGAATGAATACCTACCCGCGGTTGTGCTATAGCCAGAACATAGTCCAATCCTCCTAGATAATTATCCTTAACAACAAGTGTGGCTAGTGTCAGCAGTTCAACCTGACTTAATACAATATAAAAAAGAAAAAGAATCAACCTAGAATAAATATCAGATATCACATGATATTGCTCACCCTAATCGATATAATCATCCCCCAAAACACTTCTAAGAGTGAATCTTGTCATACGAATCGAAATATAGAATTTTTTTATAATCTATGGGAAGTAACGCAACTTGAAAATGTAGATTGATTTCAAGGGATGGTTGATATAATTAGAGTATCCATGCTTAACACTTACTCAAAATATGATTAAAAATATGATGAGTTCTCTTAAGATTCTTAGCGTGAATTTATAATTATTCGAACAATATTACACTACAAAGAAACATGAGCCATATATGACCATTTAATGAGTAAGATTTCATAAAATTTGGCTATAAATTTATAAGTTTTCAAATGCCCTATTTTAATGTGTCTAATGTTAACCAAGTATAAACTTCATATCGAGTTTAAATACTTTTAGTTGATTCAGATGGGCAATTCATGTGAAAATGTGTTTTTCGTTTTCAAGAAATGTGTTAAAATGATTAGAATTCCTAATATTAAGAAATCATGTTGTTTTTAAACAATCAAGCGATATTTCAAAGGAACATGTTTAGTTAATGAAATGTTAAAAATTGAGAAAATTTGGTATACTTATATCTTGAAGTAAGAGGTGAATGTGTGAATAATGTTGGGTGTTAATTAATCACATTTTATTTGTATAGTGAGTTGTACAATGAAATTTTAAATGGGTTAAATATTTGTGCAAATGTAGGTAGATGAGATAAGGAATGATAAGATATGTATTTTTTAGTTAGAAGAGATAAGTGATCAATTTTTTGATTAAATGGCATGGAAGGTAAAATAGTTTAATGGGTGTGAAAGATAATGCTTAGGTTGGGTGATGAAGTAATGAAAAAATATTTAGAGTGTGATAATATATAAATGTATGATCAAGAGTTTTATTAAGATACATATTTATGTATATTTTATAATCTTATACTTAATATGGTTCACATAAAGTTTTATGAGGAATAATTATGTTGCAATATCAAAATAATTATTTGAATTAGTTGGGGATAGTGAATATGTGTATTGAGTTAAAAATAAAAATGTTTTCATTTGCTACAACTATAGTTCTAAACCTAATAGTAGGCTTCAATGTCAACATGTTGAAGAAAAGAGCTTCAAAGGAATATAAAAATGAAAGAAAATTAAAAAATGAAAGAAAACGATAAGTTCCACTTAAAAAAAAATTAAATATCTCTATCAATTCTATGGATGCCCATTTGAATGTATAGCTATGTTCGAGAGAATTATAGAGATAACCTTGATGGGGGTATCGGTGATTCATTGGTAGAATAGCTCTAAACATGGTTGACTTAAAATATTAAACCAAACTATGTAACTAAATATAAATATACACTATCTTTTAAAATTTATGGAGAACAAAATGAATCATGTGCACACACTTATATCCATTAAGCTTTAAGTCTCTTGTATTAGGTGTAGGATTCTAAGAGAAATATAAGTATAGTATTTTGATAAGGTCGAATATTTGTGTTTAATAATTTTATTTTTTATTAGTGTTTTATATTTATTTTATTGGTTTATTTTTGTTGTGTAGTCTCACAACATGCCTCATTGGACTTTTAAAATCATGTCAACCCATACTAATAATAATATAGCTTAATTCATCTTAAGTTGGCATAAGGTGAAAAATGGAAAAAGTTATATTAAATTCACTAGTGGAGGTACTTAGAGAAGTAAAAATTGTAAGATATTTTATTTTCTAAAAGAAGGATTCTACATTGTACATGTGATAGAACATATTATCCTAAAAAAATCTCATTGTCCTTGAGTATCTTAGAAAAATTTATGGGTATCAATGACATTTTTGGCGCCATCGCATACTTTATTCATACTAAAGTGTACCTAAAAGTGAGTTTGATTAGAAATGATGTAAGTTGAAGACTTTGAGCCTTTCAGAAACAATACATGACATTCATTAATCATTCCAAGTGTCAATGCAATTAAAAAGGATAACTCATGGAAGAAATTTTAATCAAATAATGAATGATCATTAATAATGATTAATGGTTTAGTAAACTTAGAGAGTGAAAACGATAATAGGATGGTTATTGGGTAAATTTTTCATTATGGATAAAAATAATTTGAAATGAGAGGATTTTAATAACTTTGAAAATTCCCAAAGTTCAATAGCAATCAATTTTTTTGAAACATCTAGTAAATTTTATCAAGGAAAAATTAAAGAACTATTTTGGAATTGATTAATAGGAATAATGAATTGAAGGGAAACATTTTCTAAATATTGATGTTTGGCATGAATTGGTAAGAATAAAGTCATCGACAAGGTATGATTTTTCATGTGACCTAATATTTTATGCAGAAGTTGGAGAGATTTTGGGAAATCAACAAGGATGTTGATGAGGAAAGCACCAAGAGATAAGGATCTAAATTCTTATTTGGTTGTGAGGATTTCGTCTAATGCAAGAACTTATGCATCAAATTGTGATAATTTTCAAAATTACTGGAACTAGATTGGAATTTTGAGGTGTTAAAGGGATCATCAAATACTAAAGGAAGCGTCAATTCTTCCAAAATTATCAAATGACAAACATGCATGAGATATTTTTTATGCCAAGTGTCTTTTGATGATTGGCCTATTTGTTCTAGTTGTGTGTTAAGTTCTAATAAACTCATGTCTTGTATTCCATAAAAGGTAGTGAGTTGTTTATGTAGACACTAAATTTTTTCCTCGGCCTATGAATCTTTTATTCTCCATCATTCCCTCTTTTGTCTCTGATAATTAAATAATTTTAATTATTTAATTAATTTATTTATATCTTTATTTCCTCCTTGATTAATTAAATAAATTTTATTTATTTAATTATGTCACTAATTAAGTCCTTTCCATTTGAAATTAAATAAACTCCTATTTATTTAATTTCTATGTCACTTTGGACACTATAATTAAATAATTAATTTAATTATTTTAAGGTTAAGGTTTAATTAGGGTGAGGTTCAATAGACTGTTAACATTAGGATTAAACTAGGAATATGATTAGGATTAAGATTAAATAGGATAAAGCTTGGGGTCAAGGTTAGGGTTCAAATCTAGGGTTGTAATTATTGTTTAGGTTTGATTAGGGTTGGGGTTCAATTATTGTTATATTATCCATTTAAGTTTCTAGGATAAAGTTTGGGGATTATGGTTAGGGTTGGGGTTGGGGCTAAGGTTGACGTTAGAATTAAACTAGGCTTATGGCTAGGGTTATGATTATGGTTAAGGTTAGTGTTAGATTTTAATTAGGGTTATAGTTACAATTTTTGTAATGGGGGAATCAGATGATGCAAGATATTCTAATTCTACAGAAAGACTAAGATTCATTCCCATTACTCATGAAATGAAACTATGAAGAACAAACACAAATAATGAAATCAAAGGAGGAAACATAACATGAATTTATAAAATTAGCATTACCATCCCATGTCGAAGTGTGTTCACAAAGATGTTGGGTTGTTTGTATCAATGCAAAGCCTCCATTGTGCATAAAAAACACTTGAAGAAGGTGCAATGTTATTGATCGAAGATATGTGTAAAGCTTCAAAAGGTTAATTGTGATTTTTGCATTACTTCATTGTGCAAATGATGTTGATTCTTTGATCATTTTGAGAATAAAAGAGGTTGTTATATAGAATTTCTGTTTCAAAATGAACGTGCAAGATCACATAGTAGAATATATTTATCAATGGTTAAAAACCATTAAGAGGATTTAGATGGGCATAATCTATGCATTTTTATTACATAATTGGTGTGATTGAAGAAATCATTTTGAGTGTTAAGTGGGATTGACGAAATAGATTGATTAATTTGTGCAACTGAAGAATAATTTGATCTATTAGGAAATAGATGGATCAACCAAAAATAGAGTTAGAAATTGGGGGATTGTAATTTTCTCAATCATGAATGTGGGTGATGATAATTAATTAATTGATTTAATTAATTAATATTTTTGAGTTGAACATAAAAACAAACTTGTATTTTTTTTTTAACATTTTTTCTGATGTTTGAATAATTTAGTTAATTATTAAAATTTGGGGGAAGGTGACATAATTAAATTCTTATGTTTTAATAATTTAATCTAGGGGAATAAATTGAATTAATGACATAATTAAATAATTGATGTTATTTAACTAATTATAATAAATAACGTTAGATTAGGAATCTATTAAATAAATAAGATTTTATTTAATTAGTAAAAAATGGTGAAAAGGTGAGTTAATAAAGAAAATTAGGGGTTTTGATGTTATTAATGTGAAATGCAATGATATTAAGTGATAGTGATGTCAATGATGAGAAAATTTCATTTAGGGCATGTGATAAGTGTTATGTCAATTTTACATGTCTAAACAATTCAAAAAGGGTTAGTGCTTAATTATTATTAGGACTCAATTAAGATTCAATAGAATTCTAACTTTGACCTAACTCTAATCCTATCTCTAAACCTTACCCTAACCATAAACTTAGCCATAATATTGACCTCAACCCTAACCCTAACCCTAACTGTAATCCTAATGCTAACACTAATTCTCATTGTAACACTAACCGTAATTCTAATGATAACCTTATAGCTAAACCTAAACCTAAAACTAACACTTAATATAATTCCTGTGATAACACTTACCCCAACACTAGAAATAACACAAATTTTATCTCTAACTCTAACCTTAACATGACATAAATTTTATCTCTAACTCTAACCTTAATATGACACAAAGACTATGTAACGCCCCACCACGTAACCCTAGAGGATGTTGGAATTAACTACTCAAACGAACTATTTTTTTTTTGTTTAAGTATAATTAACATGCAAGTTCACTAACCATTGCAAACAACCCCTAAGGTTATGAGACTGAGATTACTTATTAACCGACAAACAACATAAATGAATCCATAATATTTATCTACTTAAGATATTAAGAATGCATACATTCCATACAAGATAAATTACAGCATAAAAGTAAGAGATACCATGGACTACATATAATAATAATTAAACAATAAGATTACATCTCTCATTCTCCGAATGAGGTAGATCCAATAATCATGATTACGTATTACAAATTTCCACCTCGAGTACAAATGAGGGGTAATAAATTACAAGATTCAATTGAAATGAATACAAGCATAAAGAAACTAGATCCCACGAGCTCTCCAAACTGGAAATCTTGTCAACATGAACAAGAAGAAATCCCAATGGAGTAAGGTTCACCTTCCACCCAACCAAGTGGTACCCGAAGGCCCACCCCATGTGCTAGGAGATAGTAACAAGGATTCCTAGCCAAGACCAATAACCTCTAGACACAGGCTAACACATAACCTGAACCAAACAAGCACAACCATTCATATGTAAAACATAAGTACAACTCTAAAATGGTCACCTTGCTTCCAGATATAAAACAGACCAGGTATGTTAAGAAAATCATACACATAAAACCAAATACCAACTATTTTCTTAGACAGAGTGTCATCGCACAGCTCATCATGGGATATCCTCTAGGAATCTTCATAGGCTTCGACCCCCACTATGGGTTATCCTGGTGGCCTCAATCAAATCTCAGCCCCCATAATCACTCATGCGGAATCAAATACCTTTCGTAAAGACAAGATAGATGACCTTTCCATTCTCGGCCTTCCCACTCATCCCAAGCCTAAACAAGCACTTGTGTCTATGAGTGAGGCACATTTATCTTGATAGAAGCACTACCCAATTTCCTAAGTATATTATTTTAGTTATCACTTCATTAAACCACCTTCGAAGGTTATCCAGTTTACCTCTTTGGGCTCTTGCGCCTAACAAAAGCCACTTTTCTACTTGACAACACACAATCAAACCAATTACCAAGGGAACCCAAGTGCATACAAAATAGATATTACAACCACTCCAACTCTAGGAGGGAACATAAAAAGAAGCTCACTCCAACACTGGAGGTAACAAACATAACAAAGCCCCTCCTTAAAAAGAGTCACAAATCGCATAATCCACTCCTTCCATAGGGGGCACAAAACATCCTCGTTCATAGAAACTGGGTAATAACATTGACATAACTTCATGCACTACCCAAGGGAATAAACAAATGGTTGACATCATGAAATGACAACCCCCATCCTCTAGGGTCCTTTGGAAGACTTACATATTAAAGACACAATTTACCATTTCCCCAAACATGAACATAGAGGAAAATAATCACATAAAGCAATTGCGAGGAAATAAACTAGTTTTGGATATATTAAATCCATTTTCCTTATTAAAATTCAGTATTATATTGCCTCAATAAAAATTAATTTAATAATGTCTCTTTCAAACAACGACAAAATTTAAACCAAATATCTAGTCCTTAATTGCTTGTAAATAATAATAAAATAAAGGAGTTACTTTATTAATTCAAAACATATCATTTTAAAATAATCATTTCTCTTTTGCAAAATAAATCATTTTAAAATCATTTGATCTTGCTATTAAAACATATTACTTTCAACTCCAATATTTGTCCTTTCAACTATATTATTTCAAAATAAATCAATCAATTTCACTAGTATACATTAATTTAAAATTTCTCAATAAAATTTAAACATGCCTTTAATTAATCAATATTATAATAATTCAACTATATATATATAATATACACATATACATAATATATATATATATATATACATAAGTATATGTATATATCATATGAGGATATATATATTATGTATATATGTATCTTATATATATATATAGTTGAATTATTAAAATATTGATTAAATAATGGCATGTTTTAAATTTAATTGATGAATTTTAAATTAATGTATAATAGTGAAATTGATTGATTTATTTTGAAATAATATAGTTGAAAGGACAAATATTGGAGTTGAAAGTAATATGTTTTAATAGCGAGATCAAATGATTTTAAAATGATTTATTTTGCAAAAGAGTAATAATTATTTTAAAATGATATGTTTTGAATTAATAAAGTAAAGTTGTTTTATTTTATTATTATTTACAAGCAATTAAGGACTAGATATTTGGTTTAAATTTCATCCTTGTCTGAAAGAGACATTATTAAATTAAGTTTTATTGAGGCAATATAATATTGAATTTTATTAAGGAAAATGGATTTAATATATCCAAAACTAGTTTATTTCCTCGCAATTGATTTATGTGATTATTTTCCTTTGTGTTCATGTTTGGGGAAATTGTTTTAATTGTGTCTTTAATATGTAAGTCTTCCAGAGGACCCTAGAGGATGGGGGTTGTCGTTTCGTTATGTCAACCATTTTTTTATTCCCTTGGGTAGTGCATGAAGTTATGTCAATGTTATTACCCAGTTTCCACGAACAGGGATGTTTTGTGCCTCCTGTGGAAGGAGTGGATTATGCGATTTGTGAATCTTTGTAAGGAGGGGCTTTGTTATGTTTGTTACCTCCAGCATTGGAGTGAGCTTCTTTTTATGTTTCCTCCTAGAGTTGGAGTGGTTGTAATATCTATTTTGTATGCACGTGGGTTCCCTTGGTAATTGGTTTGATTGTGTGTTTTCAAGTAGAAGAGTGGCTTATGTTAGGCACCAGAGCCCAAAGAGGTAAACTGGATAACCTTCAGAGATGGTTTAATCAAGTGATAACTAAAATAATATACTTAGGAGATTGGGTAGTACTTCTCACTAATCAAGATAAATGTGCCTCACTCATAGACACGAGTGCTCATTTAGGCTTGGGATGAGTTGGAAGGCCTGGAATGGCAAGGTCATCTATCTTGTCTTCCTTAAAGGTATTTGATTCTGCATGAGTGAGTATGGGGGCTAGGATTCGGTTGAGACCACTAGGATAACCCATAGTGGGGGCCAGAGCCTATGAATATTCCTAGAGGATATCCCATCATGAGTTGTGCGATGAGACTCTGTCTAGGACAACAGCTGGTATTTGGTTTTATGTGTATGGTTTTCTTAACATATCTGATCTGTTTTATATCTGGAAGCAATGTGACCATGTTAGAGTTGTACTTGTGTTGTACATGTGAATGGTTTTGTCAGTTTGGTTCAGTTATGTGCTGGCCTATGTCAAAAGGTAATTGTTCTTGGCTAGGAATCCTTGTTACTATCTCCTAGCATGGGGGGTGGGCCTTCAGGTACCACTTGGTTGGGTGGAACATGCACCTTACTCTGTTGGGCTTTCTTCTTCTTCTTCATGTTGATGAGATTTCCAATTGGAGAGCTTGTGGGATCCAGATTCTTTATGATTGTATTCATTTCAATTGAATCTTGTAATTTATTACCCCTCATTTGTACTCGAGGTGGAAATTTGTAATATGTAATCATGCTTATTCGATCTACCTCATTCGGGGTATGGGAGATGTAATCTTATTGTTTGATTATTATTATATGTAGTCCATGGTATCTCTTACTTTTATGTTGTAATTTATCTTTTATGGAATGTATTTGTTCTTAATATCTTAAGTAGATAAATTTTATGGATTAATTTATGTTGTTTGTGGATTAATAAGTAATCTCAGTCTTGTAACCTTAGGGGTTGTTTGAAATGGGTAGTGAACTTGCATGTTAATTATACTTTAAAAAAAAAAAATTAGTTCATTTCAGTAGTTAATTGCAACTTCCTCTAGGGTTACGTGGCGAGGTATTCCAAACTATTTTGAACACCAACCCTATCTCAATCAATATCGAACTTGACCCTAACCTTTAAACTAAAATTATTTATTACCAGAAACCTAACTCTAGATCAATCTCTGACCCTAAACTTAACCTTATTCTTATTTCTAAAACTATGACTGATTCGAATTATAACTCTAACCCTAACTCTAACTCTTAAAATAAATAAAAATCGTAAGGGTTTAGTGTTACGGTTAGAGTACAACTAGGTCTATGGTTAAACAAAAATACAATTATGAATGTAGTTTGGTCAGGGTTAGGGTACAATATGGATTATGACTATGCTTTAATAAGGGTTATTATTAGGGTTAGAGTGAAGGTTCAACTAACATTAAATTAGAATGAGGGTCGAAGAAGGATTAGAATTTAATTATGTTTACAGTCTTATTAGGCTTATAATTTAATTAGTGTTAGGATTCAATATTATAAGGGTTCAGATTCGCATTAGGGTCTAATTAAGGTTAGTTTTTAGTTTAGGTTAAGGTTCAATTGAGTCAAGGGTTAAGGTTAGGGTTAGCGTCTAATTATGGTTAGAGTTTAATTATGCTTAAGAATTAATTAAGACTACGGTTAAAGTTAGGATCATAATTTAGTTGGGGTTATGGTTGAGATTAGGGATAGTTTTAGCATTCTAGGAGAAAGCTTGTGGTTATGATTATACTTATGATTACAATTCAATTTGGGTTTAATTAGGGATAGCATTAGAGTTAGTGTTCAAATAAAATCACACTTAGGGTTAGATTTCAATTAGGCTTATGGTAAAAGATAATTTATACGAGAAAGCTTGAGGTAACAATTAAGGGTAGGGTTAGATTTAAGATAAGTCTTAGGGTTAAACTCCAAATAGCATTAGGATTATGATTTTGCTTAGGGTTTAGATAATGTCTTACATGTTATAAATAAGGTTTCTACTAGCATATATATGTTTAATAATCTATTCAAAATATGTTTAAATCATAAAGCCTCAACCATAAACCTAACCCTAACCTAAATACCTAGCCCTAACACTAATCTTGACTCTAATTATAATCCTAACACTAATGCTAATTTAATACTAACAATAATCCTATCTCTAACCCTTACCCTAATCCTAATATCAGTGTTAATCATATCATCCTAAACCTAACCATAATTTTAACCCTAATTGTAACCTTGACCTTACCCCTAATTGTAATTTTATCTATAGCCCTAACACTAACCCTAAGCTTCATCATAACCCTATCACCAACCCTAATTCTAATACTAATGCTAAGCTTAATCGTAATTATATCTCTAATCATAACACTAACCCTAATGCTAACCCTAACTTTAACATTAACTGTAATTCTATATGTGATCCTAACCCTAATCTTAATTGTATTCGAGACCCTAATCTAATTTCCAACCCTAACTATAATTTTAAACTTAACCCTTTTCCTACCCCTAACCGTTATTCTATTTCTAACTATCACCCTAACCTTATTTCTTTTAATATTCTAAATGTGCAAAGATATATCCTTCCTGACATGTTTATTAGACTTTTATGTAAGAAACTGATTAAAAATTAAATGTCTCGTAAAAGATATCTTTCAAAAAATATATATATAAGTTTAAAACCAACCAAGAGATTGAAGATTTAGTTCACCAATATATTATGAAAAAGATTTGCACCTAGAACCAATCAATGCTTATCCCTGTAATATCTATCTAGAATATAGTAAAAAGTGGAAGTAATAAGCATAGCATCACAGGGTTTGGTTGAGATCTTTTCATTGAAGTGGATGACAAGGAACAAGCATATGGTTGCATGATTTTCCATATATATATGCATTAAAAATACTAAAAGATTTTCAAGCGGGATGTTGTCGATCGCAATTTTTTTTCACTTAGCTAAAGCAATTGTGAAGTTGAAAAGACGACTAAAAGTTTATGAAATGTTTATCCTCTCAATTCTTACTTCTTCGAGAACTATATCCAGCCCCGAGGTTACTAATTCTATTTGGCAGCGAAATGTCGAAGTCAAATATTAATAATTCCGCAAACGACGAAACTGTATTCGGTCATCTATTTTACAACGACAAGCTAGCCTACTGTATGCATTATTGAGTATCAGGATAAGATTGATCAGATTCGCGAATGTTTCCGAGTCAAAAAATCTCATCTGCTGAACTGAACTCGTCCGATTTCAGACCTCATTTATCGGTCAAACTACAAGATAAAATATTCTCTTCACAAATAACTTTCTCCTTTGAATATATTCGCTCTCTCTAGTCAGGAGGCTTTTTAAGGACCTATTACATTCCTCCTCCTAGCGTCAGTAATCTTAATTCGACTTCTCTCTTGGTTTGAAGGATTAAATTTGATAAAGCACTTGGAAGACGCGAGAAAATCATGGGTGTGTCTTGCATTAGGAGGCAGAGGGTCTTACTGAGCCAAGAATGAATTGCCCGTAATATCATGCAATGAATGGCAATATTATGGGCACGTCATGCTTGGCCCAGTATGTGTTTTGCTTCTCATGCCAGACACTACATGACTACTGATATTGCACTAAACATTTCATCATCATATTAGTTTTTTATCTAAATATTTTCCTTTTGATATCCTTAGTAATTGAAATCTAAATGAACTTTGAAATGGATTCATTTGGCTCCTCTTGTTTTGGCGTATTTTGCAGTTTGCTTAGAATTATTTACTCCCTTTAAAATTTTGTAGTTTATTACTTTTATTTTTATTAGAATTTAGCTTATTGTAATCCTTATTTTGGTTAAGAGTTACGATAAACTTACCATAGTCATTAATATCACTTTTTTCCTTAATTTCTTCGTAGGAAAGTATATTGTCTATGGTTCCCGTATTTCGCTATTGGGTTTACAGTTTTCTTTTCCAATGGATGATAACTGGAAAGCATGTTTATAAGGGCGGAGATTGGTATTTTTAAATAGTTGAACCAGTATGAATTCATTTGTTTTGTAAATATGTAGGACTTATTTTCCTCCGTGGATGTCCCCGTCCCTGGATTTTCCTTTGCATTGCAGTGAACCTAAAAGCGATCTATCTATATTTTTGAATGCAATCTATATAGGTTTCCATAATTAAATGTGTTTGAGTATAAGTATGGTACTGATTGCATGGTTTGGTGGTGGCCATTTTGTCTTATGTTTGAAATTTTACTTATTCATTAAATTAGTAGTCGCATGTACAACAATCAGTCGATAGGGGTCCACCGCGAATGGCTATTCAATAAGAATCAAGGAAGAAACGTGTATTTGTAGTGGGGGTTAGTTTATAGCAAGAGGTTTATCGCAGATAATATTCATGAGTATATTGCAATGAACAAAGATATTTGAAAATCAATTTTTATATTTTTATCAAATAATTAGATGGATGGATTAATTAAAGCAAACCTATGTGTGCATTAAAAGATATGAATTTGATTCGCGTAACTTGAAGATGTTATAAAGCACTTAAATTTGGTGAAGAAACTATTTTATATCTCTACATTTGATTGGAGCATTGTTCAACATTTTAAACCCCATGTTATAGTCCACTTCTTTATTGCTATCTAACAAGCAATGCATGAGACATTAAGAACTATCTAGAAAAAATGGTAAATTGATCTTTACGTTTCTGCATCAATTATTTTTAGTTGGAAATGCATTATAGAAATCTAAAATAAAACCGCAATGCATCTTCATTATTTACAATGTATACATTAATTCCAATATGAAGCAATTAATCATTACTAATTTTAATAACAATAATTCTTTTTAAATGATTTTTTTATAAAATTTTTCTTAATAAACTAAATTTGGCAAATTAAATACAATTTTGATTTTCAAATAATTAGTTTTGTTAATAATAATAATTTCTCTCCAAAATTTAAGGTACGATATAATGTTATATGTATTTTAGTTTAATAGTTGGTAGGTGTAAATGTACATCTATATTTGATGTTTTTGTATAGGTTAATCAATAAATCGATTAATTATTATTTAATTTTCTTAAAATAAGGAAATGCATGTGAAATTAACCACCATTTGCATAAGAGAGGAAATTCATCTTTGATATTTTTGGGTAGGTTAATCAATGTATTGATTGATTATTATTTAATTATCTTAAGATAATGGAATGCATAGGACAATAAAAACCATTTGCATAAAATGGGAAATTGATCTTTGGGTTTCCACATCAATATTTTTAAGTTGGAAATTGGTTATGAATTGGAATCTTAAGCAATTAAACATGAATAAATTTTTTCCTTATAAATTTTGAATATATAATAATGGCAATAAGAATAATTTAAAAATATATATTTTACTTAATCATTTTACGGGAATGTTTTTTCAAGAAATTTTTAAATACAAATTAAATTTTTAAACAATTAGTTTTGTTACTAATAATGATTTTTTCTCCAAAATAGTAATTTTGTATGTATTTTTATTTTATATTTGTTAGGTCTAGATGCACATCTATATATGATATTTTTGTCTAGGTTAATTAATGAATTGATTGATTATTATTTAATATTTGAAGATAAATATGGGTACTACTACATGGAAAACTTACGTTTGAGATTAAATAATATTTATAAAAAGTATGGAATATTAAATAATTCTTGTTTTTTAAAGGGTTAATAGTGATCCCTTTAATTACTATTATTGAATAAAAAAAATCATTAGTAATATTGAATAATTTTTATTTTTTTTAAAGTTAGTCTGTAAATTTAGGTATGGCATATTTGTTGGAATGCTTGTGTGATAGTAGATAATTTATTACTTTCATGTTATTTGTTGTGATTATTTCTTATTTTAATATTATTATGATGGTCATCACCAATGATTTTTTCAAAAAAGAAAGATCTTTAATATAAGAATACTTTTTATAAATAGTATTTAGTCCATAATTTTGTAAATAAAATAATTATTATCCATGTGGTTTATGGGGTAATATCCGTATAATAAAATGGTCACAAATAGAAAGGATTCAAAATTAGTCCATTAAAAGGATTGATTCTAGTAAAAAGATGTTCTATAACTGGTGTATGCACAAAATTAGGAGTGCTTAGTTAAACCAAAATAATAAATGGATGGTCAAATAGAATAAGAACAAATAGTAGTTAAAGAGGAAAGATGTGCATAGTCCAATTGAAAACTAACTTACAACATGTTTGATAGGAAACAAATAAACATACCTCATGAGAGGAAGGTTGCAATGGCATGACACACATTTTGCAAAATCAAAATAATTGAATTAAAAGGTATGCCTTGTTTTGTAGGGAAACAATGATTTATTTGACTTCAAAAAAGATATTGTATTGGACTCACTGGAATAAAAAAGGAAGCATTAAAAGTAACTAAGTGTATGTGCAAGACTAGTAATGAAAATGTGAAACTGAAAACAATTAATGGTATTTACATTTGGTTCACTAAATATATTTATTGATATGTTAACATTATATAGTTGGGAGTGACAAATATTTTTTATTTGGGGTAGCTGAGCCGAAGTAGATGTGCACACAACACGTAGCTGACATTATCACCATCTACAAGATTCAAGGCATGGTAACCAAAGCACTCATGGGCTACAGGACATGCAATAAGAAATGTTATAAAATCTATGGAAAATAGTACAACTTATAATTTCTTAGCAAATATGTTGAATTATAAAGTTATGACAAATTCCATGAGGTTTATAACATTTCCTTGCATTCCTACAGGCCAAAATAGTTGCTTTTGTGTCTTCATCCCCTCGGTTCTAAATGAAATATGTGCTTCAGAAATATTTTCCAATAAATCGTATATTCGATGACTAAAATTATCCAGATATGCACCTATAAAAGCAACATGCTCATTAGCAAAAAAAAATTACATTTTTATGAATTGCATAGGATGTCATTGCCTACGCTGGTTTGCTTATCTAGAAAGGTACATTCATGGCAGAATTAAATTCTATTGCAAAGAAAATGAGAGAAGTAATTAATAATATTTACAATTGATTAACCAAATATATTTATTGATAATGGAAATTTTTTGTACTTACAGATACTATTGGTGTCCAACAAGAGCCAATAACATTTGATGAACTTGTTGGACTATGAAAGAATTTGAAATAAAAAGTTTAAAATACAATAATTTTCTTGAATGTCTATTATATCTGCACAACATTTTGAAGGAAAAAATACAAATATAGAACAAAAGAGGTTACCATTATTTGTTCTAAATAGGAAGAGAGAAAATAGAACATTTTGAATACATGGGATGCTGGTAAAAAATTGTGTATAAGTAATCTATTGAAAAAGTTGAAAAGAGAGCTATGGAAACAATGAAAATTACAAAGGATAGAATAGAGTATGTTTTTGGTGGACAAGTAGATGTGAGAATTTGTGTGTTCAAATATTTAAGCAACAAAAAACATATAACAATGGAAGCCAAAAATACTAAACCCATGCTCATTCTCCTCCCTACCATATTGGCATCATGAAGCGTCATGGGCTCTAGCCAAACCCTCGAGCAAGGAAAATAGGTAAGGTCCATGGAATATCTCAAGGACTCTTATCATATATCACACAATAACAAAATTAGTGAAATTTTACAACTATTAGAAAAATACTTAAGAATCAAAAGTAAGTGATAGATGGTTAGAAACACACATTAAATAGGTTGATAAAAGACAAGCAATGCAGGCAGCAGTTCAGTTGTTAATTGAAGGTTTGAGTTACATTATCTGGCACTAAATATTATAGAAAAATAGAGAAATTGTAAAAGAGATGTTAGCAAAACAGTTAAGAAGTTTAAAGTATGGAAAATAAAAGAGGAAAACTACCATAAATAGTAGATTGATATCGAAAACCAAGATAAATGAATAGTGTGATACATATTGAAGGAAGCAAGTTGTGTAATAGTTGGCTTGTCAATTGAAGATTCAAGCTATATTATTTGGCACTAAATATGATAGGCAAAAAGGGGAATTGTAAGAGAGCTATTAGGAAAATAGTTTAAAAAACAAAATGGCAAAAGATGTGAACAATAAATTAATCACTCTGACACCTCTTATACAAATTCTCTACTTTTCTTCAATATTTATTAGGAAATAACTTAGCTTAAATCTTGTATTAACGTGTTTAATGTTGTTCTTTTTTTCTCGTATGTTTGAACTAGAGAGCCATCCACAAAGCCTCTCTCCGGACACTATAAATACTATATAATGATTGAAGAGGTGCATAAAAATGCTCAAAGATAACTATTCATACAAGAGAAGTAGTCCATGTAACAATTGAGTTATCAAATGAAAATTTGAAGTATATTCTTTTGTAGTAACCACGCAACAAAAAGAACTTGTAAAGGCAATGGGTAGTCATAATCTGTGCAAAATGGCTATAACGCCACAAAACTAACTGGGGATTCTAGTTACATCACTTGGTACTAAATATTATAGATAAATAGAGGAGAATTGTCTACGGTTTTTTATGATGTCATGGAGCTTACCTCTTGATCAAAGTATGTTTTTGATAAAAGGGTAAAATGGGTTTTACAGGGACCCGAAACCACAACGTTTACAAAATAGAAAAGACACCAAAGTCCAACCAAAAAGACTAGTTGGTTGAGAAAAGATCAGTAGCAACCAAACGAAAAAGACCAGAAAGGTCAAGTCGAAAGGAATAGCAAAGTAAGCACCAAAAAAACCCCAGCCATTAATTCAGAGTCTTGAGGACAGACTTCGTCTCCGCTTCCAGATTCTGCATATCATTGACACCATTTTTAAAAGTTTGAATCATATTCAAAGTAGGGGGGACCTTGTGCTTCAGATTGGCTCTGGTTCTTCTGGAAATTCCCACATCGGTCTTCTAGCTTTTGTCCTCTGTTTCCTCCAGATCCACCACCAGAGAAACCTACTAGGCTTTATCTAGCTTTTCAGTCATCGCGTGAATGATAATGGCATTGTGTCTTGCCATATGGTTTTTTTGCTCAGCAATGGTTTTGATGGTATTCCTTATGTTCTCAACCTTGGAATAAATATTTTTGTTACTGTGATCCACATCTTTCTTTCCAATCTCTACAATCTTTGCACCCAACTCTTAAATCTTGCTTTGTAGGGCCCAATTTTTTATTTTCAACTCATTAATTTGAATGAATGTCCATTCCAAGAGTTTGAAGTGGGACTCAGAATTGGTTTTGGCTACGTTCAGAATATCCAGAGAGGGCTCTTTTCTAGAAGTAGGACAAGTTTTCTCAGGGTTAGGAATAACAAGGGAGTAATCATTAATGTGTTTATCCAATAAAGGATCAGCGCAAAGCTCAGTTTTGTTGGCATCAGACTCCTCTGACTCAGAGGATTCTTTGGAATAGGAAACAAGGCTTTTGGCCTGGGGTTTCTTGTCAATAGAGCTATTCTTAAGGGAGGGGCTATTAGGCTCAAGCTCAACGCGGGTTTTACCAAAATTCCCAGAAGGGACAATGTGCAAGCTAAGGACTTTTCTAGCTGGACTAGAGTTAGGCAGATACTCCAAGCCATTGGGCTCAATGTCATCACTCTTAGAATCAGGGATAGTTTCTAGAATAGTGGGAGCAGGCATATAGAAATGTTCAACAATCAACCTTATTAACCCAGTGTGTAGAATGGGGAATCTTTTAGGGTTTTTCTTATTATCCTCCAAGCTTTTATTCAAGGAACAAAAAAGATAATAGGGGAGAGAGACCCTAACCTTGTATCAGAAGTGATTGAGAAGAGCAAAGTGGTAGCCATAGACTCTAGTGAAGCACCCGTCCACCATAATGTACTCCATGATGACCCATAGAACCTTTCTCCAAATAGCCTTTATGGAGTCACAATCGAAGTAGTTGTTTGCAATTTTAACTAGACTTAGCCTTTCTTTGTCCTTTTTAAGAAATCTGATCACAGCTTCATCGAAAAAAGCCATGTCCCTAAAGAACTTCTTCCCTTCAGTAGATAATCCCGTGACATCAGCAATAAGATTTTCGTTGAGCTCCACATTCCTACTAAATAGGGTCAAGTTTCCATTATTTTAATTTTCAACAAAGAGATCCATAGCCTCCTGGTTAGAGCCATGAAGCTTCTCTAGGAAAGGAAGCAACCCTTTGCTTTTAACCTTACTCCAAGCCTTGGCATTTTTCATGTGTGTATCATAGCTTTCCGGCTCAATTCGCTTTCCCTCTCCTCCCATTTTGACTGACATAGTGGGGTAGACCCAAATGAAAACTTTACTAAAATTCACCCCGCCAAATCTAAGAACCCACAAAGCATGTGGATTTTTCTTGCAGATTAAGTCATTGGGCTCGGTCCCATGCAGTCTAATGATTGTGATGCGAAAGATCCAACCTGTCCTCATTAAAAGGATAATATGTCGCTTTTCCATGTGATTTATCATAATTTAATAGGGCGCAAACATTAGAGTTTAGATCGGTAGTATTAAGCTAGGTACGCACATCTTTACTCCTAACTCCATTAGCGAAAAAAAATGCAACAACATTGGCTTCTCTATAAGCATGTGATATTTTAACTTTTTCAAATTTAGCCAAAGTCAATATGACATCCTCAACCCATGATTTAATGGTCCATGAGGGGGGAGACTTGCCATAGAGGCAATCAATTATGTTTTTGGAATCTCCTTCAAGCCACAGATTTTTAATGTTAAGACTTTGGGCTAAATTTATGATATGAAAAGCACCAGCAGGCTCCGCCAGATGATTAGTTTGAGAGCCAAGAGGAGAGGCAATCACTCCAATGAAATTGCCAAAGGAATCCCTTCTAAATCCACCATAGCCCGTCACCCTCGAATTACCTTTAGCCGCACCATCAAAGTTAGCTTTGATCCAACCATTTGGCGGAAAAGACCAACAAACACCCTCTTTGTCCTTCTTGGCCTTCATTATAGTTCTAGAAAAATCTAGACTTATATTCCAATCCTTAGCAATAGTTAAGTCACAGAGCGATGCTCCGCTTTCATGGGCATGATGTCCTTCTGAGCCAAGGCATTGAAATTTTCCTTTAGGGATTTGGCAATTTTATCAAAGACAATATCCACAGAGGCTTCTTTGCCCCTATAAATTCTATTATTGCATTCTTCCCAGAGGCCTCAAGCAACATGAGGGAAGGATAAATCCCATAAAAGCCTGAGCATAGGATTTCTTGTTGGGGCTTTCCATTGAGTGAAGAAATCTTCAATGGATGAAGGGAAAACCCAAGGAAGGTGCCATAACCTGATGATTTTTTCTCAGATAGAAGCAACAAATGAGCAATGAAGGAAGAAATGATGCACAAATTCAACCTCCATCTTACAAAGAAATCATCTATTAGGAATTTGAAATCTGCATTTACACAAGTTATCAATCATGTGCACCTTGTTTTGGAGAAGGATCTAGAAGAAGATATTAATTTTAGGTATCAAGTGTTTGAACCAAGCTTTGGACCAGAAGGGAGGATGTTCTAGAGAAGAAGTAATCCTAGCAAAAGTAGATGACACTGAAAAATTGCCAGAGGGTTCATCTATCCAAACCGCATGATCATCTAGCTGCTCAGAACTAAGTCTAACAACCATCAGAGAAGAATAGATAGGAGCCAAAGCCTGACTAACACTGCACAAGTCTACCCAATTACCATTGGCTCTATAATCTTTCACATAAGTTCCAAACCATGCCTTACAAATCTCTGCCCATTCACTGAAGGAATTTGATTTTTATAATGGGCTCCTTAAAAAGCCATCTGTCCTCCTAGAATCTGGTGTGATTACCATTTCTCACTTGCCATCCAATACCATCATCCACAATCTTTTTACCATTGATTATATTATTCCAGCATGTAGACCCTCTGGGAAGAAGGTGGGGGTTCTTCTTTATAATGCAGGAGCAATTGTTTTGTAAATATTTGCTAGCCAGAATATCAATCCACTCCCTAGAAGAAGAGGAGATTCTCCATATTTGTTTAGCTAAGAGGATTTTATTGACAGTTCTAATTCTTCTTAAACCAAGTTCTCCGGCCTTTTTAGGTCTACAAACCAGATTCCAGCCAATTAAGGGAAGTCTTTTTTTTTCCTCAACACCCGACCAAAGAAATCATTTTTGAATTTTTTCAATGGCATTAGCAAATTTAGCAGGAATCTTAAATACGCTCAAGGCATAGATAGGCAGATTCTAGAGAGAGGCTTTGAGGAGCTGAAGTTTTCCGACTTGACATAGCAGGGCTCCTTTCCAGCCCACAAGATTCTTGCTGAATCTTTCAACCAACGAGATCCAGAAAGACTTAGGAGGTTTCAAGCTTAATGGTAGACCAAGGTAGGTGGTAGGAAAGGAATCCACCCTGCAACCTAGAATTTTGGCCTGTCTATGATTCAGAGTGTTGAAGAAGAACAAATAACTTTTTTGATTATTGATCAACTATCCTGAAGCTCTCCCGTAATTGTCAAGAAACTGTTTTATAGATTTTCCTTCAGACACCGTTGCTTGACCCTTTAGCATAGTGTCATCAACGAATTGTTGATGGAAACACACCAAATTGCCCGAGGAAGGTTTGAGACCAGAAAGAAATTTAAAGTCGACGAAATTTTTAGATTCCTACCTAAATTTTCAGCCATAATAGTGAATAAAATAGGAGAGATAGGATCACCCTGCCTTAGGCCTCTGGTGCTCTGAAAAAAAATGGTAGGGGATCCATTGACCATAATCGATATAGAAGCCATGGACACAAGTTGTTCCACCAATTGGATAACCCTATTACAAAAACCAAAAGCCTTCAAGATTTTAAATAAGAAAATCCAGTCAACTCTATCATAGGCTTTTGAGATATCAAGCTTTAATAAGAAGCCTTCAGTCTTTGACTCAACTAAGGAGTGAATATTCTCATGTACCATAATAATAGAGTTAAGAATTTGTCTGCCATAGACAAAGACATTCTGTTGAGGAGAAATCAAGGAAGGCAAGAAAGTTAAAAATCTTGAGGTTAAGACCTTAGAGATGATTTTGTATAAAGAATTACAGAGACTTATAGGCCTAAAAGCCTCAAAATTATTAGCTCCAGGTTTCTTGGGGACAAGAACCAAGATAGTAGCATTTAATTCTTTTAGAAGACTTATGGATCCAAAAAATTCATTAACAGCATTGACCACATCTTCTACAATCTCCTAGAGCCATTGAAAGAAAAATAAAGGGAAACCATCAGGACCCGGAGCTTTACTCTCATCAAAGGAAAAGATAGCTTGCTTGACTTCCTCATTGGTGGGGATAGCTGTCAGAAAAGAGTTATTTTCTTGGTTGATAATTCTTGGTATAGCTTCAACTAACTGATCTTGCTCATTTTGGTTTATTTCATTACTTGTCGAGAGAAGATATTTAAAGAAAGAGCTCGCCTACTTTCTAATATCCTCCTCCTCCTCATACTTGGTTCTGTTCACTTCTATTTGAGATATTCTATTTACAGCTCTATGTTTTGATGCTGATAAATGGAAGTACCTATTGTTTATATCTCTTGTAGACAACCAAAGAGCTCTAGATCTTTGTCTCCATAACTCCTCCTCCATTCCAATTATGTCATTTATCTTCGTAAGGAGCTCATTCTCTTTTTCCTTAGTGTCATTCAAGTAACCCTCCTTCTGTATTTTAAATTGAACTTCTCCCAAATCCATCTATAGTTCAGACTTAATCCTAAAGATGTTCCCGAAAGATTTATTTTTCCACTTTTTTAAATTACATTTCACTTCCCTTAACTTTTTAGCAATTCTGAACATTGCAGTTCCTTGAATTCTTATATTCCACCATTTCCTTATTTCCTCTTTAAGAGCAGGATGAGAGATCCA
Source organism: Sequoiadendron giganteum (assembly GCA_007115665.2). Lineage (NCBI taxonomy): Eukaryota > Viridiplantae > Streptophyta > Pinopsida > Cupressales > Cupressaceae > Sequoiadendron > Sequoiadendron giganteum. The sequence continues at coordinate 522,566,074 of CM021100.1, read as the reverse complement.
CATTTTTTCAAATCTGAAAGGAGTGTTCTTTTTCTTTTTATTGGATCCGTAGTGAAACTGATAGGAAATTGATCAAAACCAATTCTTCTAAGAGCTTTAAGGGAGCAGTAATAATCAAAATACCAATGATTGGAGATCAAAGATCTATCTAATCTGACCTGTATGAGATCCATCCACTTTCTACGATTAGACCAGGTAAAGGAAGCTCCATGTAGATCTAGATCAATCAGCCCTTGATTGTCAATGAAATTCTAAAGATCCTCTTTACTCTCCAAATTGATTTGAGATCCTCCAAATTTTTCTCCATTAATTAGGGGTGTGTTAAAATCCCCCATAACAATCCAAGCTTCTTTATCAAAAATCCTCCTAAAGGCAACTAATTCCAACCAAAAATATTTTCTCATTCCTTTTCCATTAGGAGCATAAATATTCACTTGAATCCAACTGAAGTTATCTCTTATATGTGTAAATCTAGTGGCTATATGATTTGTACCTTCCAATATCAGATCTCCTTTGATAGTGTGACTATTCTAAAAAGTCACAATGCCTCCAGAAGTGCAATTCGAATTATTGCCCTGGTTACTGTAATACTGGAAAAGTTTCATCTTTTCAATTTTCTCCTTTGACATTTTAATTTCCTGAATTAAAAGAATATTCGTCTTGTGATCTCTAACAAAAATACAAAGAACATCCTGCTTTTGGGGGCTATTGAGTCCCCTGATATTCCAGGACATAATCTTCATTAGATATTGGGGGAGTTAAGACATTCTGGGATGGTTTTCTAAGATCCATCCGCAATATCCTAAAAACTATTCAGCTCTCTTTTCTTTTTCAAAGACTTTTTACCTCTTGAGTTCTTTACTACTCCACAATCTGCCTTGACTCTTGATCTGGTAGAAATGCCACTTGGGGTCTTCCATTGCTTGTTTTTTTTTGTCTTCTTCTTTGATACATTCTCCTCTTTATCAGTCTCATCTTGGCTATTCGTCTCTCTACTGGACTCCCATTCCTTTTCAGTTGGTATTCTTTGTTCCCAAGGTAAGGTGTCCATGTTACCATTCTCTTGACATGACAAGACACTACTGGAAAGATTTACTATGTGATCCAAATTTTCAAGGGAATCCTTCAACCAATCTACGGAGTTGGGATCTGTCAAGTGCACAACTCCTTGAGGGGGAAGATTATCAAAAGACAGGGAGGGAAGAGGAATATTCAGAACCAAGGATAAGCCCTCACTAGGAATATCCTCCAGACCCAAGATCTCTTCGTTTCTATCAGAAGGGACTATCATTTGGGATAAGGAGGTAGAAAGGTTCTAATCTCCTTCTCCAATTAAGGTGTCCTCCTCATAATCCCTTTCCTTTGATGAAGACATTTTAACAAGCTTCATGTAATGAGGATCATTAGGGATCTCACCTTTAGACTCCATGACCACTTCAATCTTTGGGGAACTATTCTGAATATCAAACTCTTTGTTTTCCAATTCCTGCTCTTTATTTTCCTTCCTTTCTTCTCGTGAGTCATTCTTTTTTTTTTCCAAGTCTTGCTGGTTTTTCTTTCTCTGAAGTAACATTTAAGGGGCATTTTTTTACCCAGTGACCAGATTTCCTACACTTGAAACAGGCAAATGGGATGGTTTCAAACTCTATATTCTATTCCTAGGAACCCAATTTAGATTGGATCTCAATCGATGATGGTAGATTTGCTTCTTGGGGGACTCCCATACATATCCTGGAAAAAACCGTTCTCTTTCTAGTAGCTGTCATTGTGTCAATCGAAAGGAGCTCCCCAAAGGAGCTCGCAATACCATGAAAGATGTCTTCACTCTAGTACTCCAAGGGCAGGCCTAGAAGTCTAATCTAGATTGGGACATTCTCAAAGATGGAATCCGATAGATCCAAGTGGGAGCAGCACTTCTTTAGAGCCAGGGAAGATTTCCCTATCACCCAAGGACCTCCACTTCTAACAGTCATGATATCCTCACTACAAGTAAATTCAAATGCGAAAAAACCCTTTGGAAGAGCAACAACTAAGACTTTCCCGCTAGTTCTCCATTTATTTTTAACAAACTCCCTGACTACTTCAATATTTGCTCTAGGACCCATGAACTTCCCAACCAGAGTTCATTCCATTAGGGCTATATTATGGTCAATGAGCAGATCTGGAATAGAAATAGAAAACTTACCTCTAATTGGAGATGAGATATTTTTCACTAGAGGGAAAGATGACTTTCCATTAGGTTTTACCCCGAATAGAGAGGTCTAGGATTTGTGATTGCCTCCAATGCCACTTGTGGTCCCCACTCCCAATTTAGCTTTCTCGTTTTTATCGGTGGAGGATGTTAATAAATGTCCCACATTGGTTAATAAGAATTACAACAAAAATAAATAAATTTAGAATTGACAACAAAACTTTTACATAAATCGCTTGTCTTGTATCAATATTTTGCATAATATTCTTTTTGCCTCATTAATTTGAAGGTCCCTGTAATCAATTATTCTATTTTTCTTGTAAGAAGGATTGCTTTTAATTTTTAAAATTCTTAATTTTTCGCCTTGGTTATTTCGTTTAGATGGAACATGTTATATGTGTTCTATCAAAATGTTTCACGGTATTCTTTTTTTCTCATCTATTTGAAGTTTGTGATAAAAAAGTGTTCTTCATGATATTTTTTTTTTTAGTTGCCCATAACAAACTATTTATTATCATAGTTTTTCTCTTCTATGCTCCATATTTTAAAGTTGATTTCTGACCATCTGTAACACCCCCCTATTTTACTTTATGGACTTGACAGTGTGTCCTTTTTTTAATTTGATTTATGTTTCTAAATATTTAGATACTTTATCTTGTGTGTGTATTTGATCACTATTTATAAAGAGATGAACTATTTTATGTGATATGATGTGGTATATCTGATGTTTTATTTTACATGCTTTAATTGGTGTAATGATGTTAGTGGATATATCATGTGATTGCATATGAGATTATTTGAAGTATTCTAGAAGAGTCAGTTGTAATGATTGTATTGGTGGAGGGGATGGGTTCACATCACTCGCTTGCGAGCTCCCTATGATTATGTGATTTCCTCTTCATGGTGTGTATTTTATGATGTTTATATTATATGATGTTGGTTACTATGCATTCAGGTTTGCAGGTACATGACATCGACTCCACTTGGTTTCACAGATTTGAGCATGTCAATCCAATGGTTAATTTGAATGAGAGATAGTAGCTAGGTAACTTGTGTCAAGTCTACACCCTAGCCATAGTGTGTCATCAATCGTGTGTGTCCTGTCATTGATTGCCTTGCTTTAATCTTATTTAATTCTGAAGGGATTCTTGATTTAGAAATAAATGTTTACAATTATTGCATTAAATTATGTTGATAGTTATTTAATTAAAATTATAGATTGTTGAGAGAAGTTATTCTTTCAATTAATTAATTAAATTAAATTTAATCCATGGGGTTGAATTTAATTATTAAATAATTTAATTAATTAATTAAATGTGATGTTAATAAAATTAAACAAAAGAAAAGAATTTCATTCATTTTGGAATTTTATTTCAATTAATTGGGAATTAAATTAGAATTTGGAATTAAATTTGTATTTGGAAATATCAACTTAAATAGAAATTAATTTTGGTTATTAGAAGATATTTTAATTTTTCCAGCATGTTGGATTTGAATTAATTAGAAAGAGTTTGTTGAAAATTCATTCGCGGGAGAGAATTTTGGAAATGGAAAAGAAAGAGGAAATTTTATTCATGGGAGTGGGAGGATATTTTAGAAAGAGAAAGATATTTTTGGAAGAGGAGATTTATGAAAAAGCCACAGGGGTTTTGGTTTTGAAAATTCTTGGCTGTAGAATTGCATTGGAGTTAATCTGGTAAATTTTGTTGTTTTGGTTGGTTGCTTTCTTGGTTGGAATAACTAGATTGTTGGATAGAAGCTGTGGAGGAGGCTCTGCATCAAATTTCCATTTCCTGAAGCTTCTTGATTCAGGTTTTCTTTTATGTTTTTGAATTGTTCTTGGTTTTCTTTTTAAATTGTAGTGATTAAAGATTTGTTTGTTAAATTTATTTAGGAAAAGAATTTGTTGTTAGAAGAAAGAAAATAAATAAATAAAATTAAAAGCTTTTGTTGTTCTCGTGAAATTTCTTAGGGAAATTATGAAACCTTTGTTAAAATTTTGTTTATTTGAGGAAATTGTTTATTTCTTTATTAAATCAAACTTTTTTTTTTTATTAGACTGCAGGAATCGAGTAGCACGACCCCCTATAAACTGTAGTGCACCTGGTAAAATTTTTAACGTGACTAGCAGCACTAGCGCGACATGCCCTCTGGTACCACGGGGGGTGGGGAGACTAGACCTCGTGACCAACCTCCTGCAATAGGAAAGATTTTAGCCAACCGAGCTAGGGCCCCAACCCCTTTATTAAATCAAACTTATGGGTTAAACAACACATTTAGATTTGTTTTAGAAGATTTAATTCACTGTAGAAAATAAATTTATTTCTAAAACCTCTATAGAAATTATGGTGGAGAAAACTAGAGGATTTGAAAACTTCTGGTTATAACTTAGATCCCTTTTAGTTTTCTTATTCTTTTATTGTAAATGAATTCAAGAAAATGGATTAAAAGAATCAGTTTTGAACCTCTGTGAATTTTGGTTGTTCTTTGGAAAATTGCATAATTTCACCTATAGGTGAATATTTTCAAAAAAATTCTCTAATTTATTTATCATGTTAATTTCATTTATATATATATATATATATATATATATATATATATATATATATATATATATATATATATATCTATACAGATTATTAAAAAATAGAAAATACTGTTTGAAATTATTTTCACCATCGTACGACTGACAATTTTCTGAGTAGAAGGGACGTGAATTCAATTACAAAAAACTGTAGAAGTGAATATTTTAATTCGTTGTGTCTTGTGCTTGCATTGTGGTGGGGGTGCAATGCACACCGCACCGCCACCAACTCAACGAAGGTGTAGTTGTCTCAAGGACAACGCCCTCCACTAGGTGGAGGGAGTGTTTCCTTGAGGCAGCACAACCCCTTTGGGGGGTTGCGGGCAATGTAAGGTGGGGCGGGGGTTTGGCTGTGGCCGACCCCTCCCTAAACATACAGGTCTTTTTTATTTTATTATATTTTTTTAGTGCCCAAAGCAATGGCATTTGCCAAAATAGAAGGAATAAAGGGGTGTTTTTTAATGGGTAATGAAATATAGATGATACATATATATTGCACATATATATATATATTATATATATATGGTATATATATAGTCTATATATGTCATAATTTTAATATATTCAATTTTGGGATTAAGATAATTTGATTAATTTGTAATAAATGTTATTATATATTTAATATATATTTATAGTTGAAATATATAATTAAATATATAAAAATATATGTGAGGATACATTGTAGGAATAATTATAATTGAATGTTTATTTAAGTAATGTGAATAATTAGGTGCATGCAATAAAGTTGGAAAGAGTAAACTATAAGATAAAATGAACATTGTGTCCGGTTGGAAAATAGAAAGAAATATAGGATTGGGTTAGAAAGTTGAAAGGATTTACTTACATTGATTTATGTTGTTTTAAAAGTAAATTAAGGAGTTGTTTATATTGATGAGGCAATTAATTATTTTAATTTATTTATTTATATTAGAGCAGTTATATTATTGTGAGGGTATGTGCAGGATCATAATGGAAAACGTAGGCCTTTAAGTGGCAAAAAATTCAGAAAAATCAGAGTTAGGCAACTTGACATAAAAATTTGAATAAGTTATCTACATTATTTCAAAAATATGTAAGAATATAATTTGTACAAATTGAATATATTTTCTAAATTACTAGGTTTATTTACAACAAAATAAAATCTATTTGGTGAAAATTTGAAATTTCAATATAGTAGTACTTAAATTTCAAGGAAAAAAATAAGAAGAAGGTGTTTGTTTGACCACCCCAACCACATTAAAATTACAATATTTTTTTATAATATTTTAGATATAAGTAGAAGACTCATATCCCAATGTGATGCATATGTTTTTGTAATTTTTTTTCAAGTAAATAATTAATTATAATTTCTTTATGACAACTTAAAAAAAATATAAAGACTCATATGTCTGACCACTTTAACTTGGTCAAAGATTCATGAAATTTCTTTTTTTATTTTTTAATCTTATAGTATGCGAAGCATAGAATGTGATGCATGTTTTGGATTCAAAAAATATGATATTGTTTGAAACCTATGGATGTTTTTCAATCAGCCCAAAAATCAGGACTTTAGTCGTAATTTAATAGAAAATGAATAATAATAATTTATTAAATTCAAAGTAAAGCATAACTTATATTCGTAGAAATATGAGAATCTCCTTTAAAAACCCTTTTCGGTAAAAAAAAACTGGTCAGCCACATACCCATCATATTGCCACTCTTTGGCCTGTCATGATCCTGCACATTCTTGTGAATGGAATATGAAAGGGATATGGATTTAGAATATCCAAAAATAGAAATTTTCCTCATGATTGCCTTAAATGTTTTATTTTCTCCATTTTTTCTAAAGGGATGTAAGTTTAAATTGTTTAAGATTTCCTATAATAGAAATGGAAATAGGGTTATATGATTATTTGAGTTAACCCTATTATCGTGCCTTTGACTTTGTCAATGTTACCTTTTGATTGAGGATGGATTTAAGAAATCCAAATATTATATTTGATTAATGACTTGAATGCCTTTTTTATTTTTTCATCAAGTTATGTTTTGGGAAATGGGTTAAGTATTAGTTCTAGATTATAAGTCTTCTAGAGGATCTTAGAGGATGAGAGTTGTCGATTCATTAAGTCAACCAGTTTTTTTTCCCTTGGTTAGTGCATGGTGTCTTCTAATTAATTTAATCGGTTTTCATGAATGGGTATGTTTTGCACCTCCTTTGGAAGGAGTGGACTATGTGTTTTGTTTCCTCCAATTGTTGGAGTGAGTTTCATTATTTGTTTCCTCCTAGAGATCGAGTGGTTGTATTTTCTAGTTTGTAAGCATTTGAGATTCCCTTGGTGTTTAGTTGTTTGTGTGTTCTCAAATAGAAGAGTGGCTTCCATTAGGGGCCAAAGCCCATAAGAGGTAAGATTGGGTAACCTTTGGAAGTAGTTTAATCAAGTGATACTAAATTAATTTACTTAGATGGTTAGGATGAATTTCACACTAATCAAGATAATTTAGCCTCACTCATAGACACAAGGACTCGTTTAGACTTGGGATGAGTGGGAAGGCCTGAAATGGCATGGTCATCTATCTTATCCTTACGAGAGGTATTTTATTCTGCATGAGTGAGCATGAGGGGTGGGTTTTGGTTGAGGTCACCAGGATTACCAGAGCCTATGAAGAATGCCTAGAGGAGATCTCATGACTAACTATGTGATGAAACTTTGTCTAGGACAACTGATGTTAATTGTTTTATATGTATGGTTCTTTGAACATACTTGATCTATTTTATGTCTGGAAGTAATGTGACCTATTTTAGTGATGTGTGAATTGTATTTGTTTAGTTCTTTGGTTGGTTGTGTCAATATGAGTTAGTATGAGTCTTCCTATGGTTTGTGGTTGTAGATCTTTGTCCATGCTACGTTGTTACTATCTCCTAGCATGGGGGGTGGGCCTTCAGGTACCACTTGGTTCGGTGTAACATGCACCATACATTGTTGGGTCTCCCTTTATCTTCAGTACTTGGTGGCAAGACATCCAGATGGACAACTCGTGGTTCTTGTTTTTAATTCAAGCATTGTTATATTTCAAATTTGTATAAGTTATTTTACCCCTCTTGTATTTATGAGGCGGAATAATGTAATTGTAATACTTTTGTACTAGCGCCTCATTCTGGGAATGAGAGATGTAACTATTGATTATGTTAATAATTATGAAAATTGTATCTTGGATGGTTATCTCATTATGTTATTCTATACATTTATGTTGATTTAATACTTATTGCTTAAATTAATTTAATGCTATGGTTATATGTAAGATGTATGTGTGGGTTTAAGTAATCCTAACCTTGTAGCCATACAGGTTGTTGATAATTTGTAACACCCCTCCATTTTTCTTTCTGGATTGGATAATGTGTCCTTGTTTTGCGTTGATTTATACTTTTGGATATTCAAATACTTTATCTTGAGTGTGTATTTGATCACCATTTATTCAGCGATAGACTATTATATGTGATGTGACTTGAGTTATCTGGTGATTTGTGTTACATGTTTTAATGGTGTAATGATGTTAGTTGATATAACATGTTAGTGCTTATGAGAATATTCGATGTATTGTGAAAGTGTCAGTTTTGTCAAGTGTATTGGTGAAGGGGACAAATTCGCATCACTCGCTTGCGAGCACCCTACGAATCTGAGATTTATTCTTCATGGTGTGTATTATATGCTATTATATTTTATGATGTTGATTATTATGTTTCAGGATTGCAAGTACATGACACTAACTCCACCTGGTTTCACAAGTCTGAGCGTGTTGATCCAACGGTTAAGTTGAAGGGAGATAGTAGCTAGGTAGCATGTGTCAAGTCTACACCCTAGCCTTAGTGTCTCGTCAGTTGTCTGTGTCGAGTCATTTTTTGCCTTGCTTTAATGTTATTTAATTCTAAAATATTCTTGTTTTGGAAATAGATGTTTAGAATAATTGCATTTTATCATGTTGATGATTATTTAATTTAAATTATGCAATGTGGATTAAAGTTTATATTTAAATTAACTAATTATATTTAATTTATTTAATTGATTAAATTTAATCCAAGGGGTTGAATCTAAATGTGGGGCACTAGGGGCTAACTCTTTACTGACCATAGGTTTATCAAAATGAATTTCCATAGAATTCCTAGAGTATGAGACTAATTTCATAACTGAGGTACCTTTAAAACCAGAGACCAAACCCGAGGTAGGGCAGCTAGGAGACGGTTGGGGATTAAGACAAGGCGGCAAGGCAAAACCTGGGATAGGGCAATCATGCAAAGGCTGCAGATTAGGACATGAAGGCGGAGCAGAATCCATAAGGTCATTCCGACAAGACAAGGAATGGGGAGCAATGGTATTAGGACCAATAGGGGCATGATTAGGATGGGCCAGGTGGTTGTTCTCCCTGCTACTTTCAGTATCCTCATCATCCAATTCCCCAATATCAACAATTTTAGGCAAAGCAGGCAAATTTTGATAATGCTCATAGATGAGCCGGACAAGACCACGGTGAATAATAGAAGTCCTCCTAGGGTTTCTTTCAGCTTCATCAAGGAAATTCTTCAAAGAAGAGAATAAGTAAAAAGGCAAAGAGATACGAACCTTATGACGGAAATGGTTCAGAATGGAAAAGTGATAACCATACGCCCTGGTGAAGCACCCGTCAACCATGATATACTCGATTATTAGTCTTAAAACTTTCCTCTAGATAGATTTAATGGACTCCACATCAAAGTAGCTATTGGCAACCTTAACCAACTTAACCTTATGTTTGTCTTTTTTAGGAAATCTTATGACGGCTTCATCAGAGAACTGACGGTTCCAATAAAATTTCACACCCTCAGTCAAAAGACCAGTAATCTCATTGATTATTTCCTCATTCAACTTAACATTCCTACCAAACAACACAATCTCACCATTTTTTCAATTTTTGGCAAAATAGTCCAGCATCCTCTCGTCAGTACCATGGAGCTTTTCCAGAAACTAGACTAAACCTCCCTTTTCAATTCTTTCCCAGACTTTAGCATTCTTTCTATGCTCTTGAGAGCAGCTTGGCTCCACACATTTTCTCTTTCCCCCCATCTTCAAAGCTCTGTTATACCACACCCTACAGATGCTCTAGGTCTCGTTTAAGCATGTTTTATCAAACACCCAGAAAGTGTGCCTAAGACTCTTCTTGAAAAATAAAATGACGTTGATCCCATCAAATCTGATGAAATGGACGTACATAATCTTTATCCTCTTCATCATGATGAAGACAAGCTTTTCTTCCATGCATTGAATCATAATAAATTAGCACTTTCACCTCAGAATGGAGGTAGTCATTCTTCCTCCACGTGTTTTCCCCGCCTCACTTAACCCCTTCATTGGTGAAATAATCAGCCACCTTATTGGCTTCTCTATAGGCATGGGACACTTTCACTTTATCGAATTTACTCAATAAGATTATTGTATCTTCAATCCAATTTTTAATGGTCCACGAGGGAGGGGTAAGCCCAAGAATGCAATTTATTATATTCATTGAATCACTCTCCAACCAAAGACATTTCACATTCATCTTGAAAGCTAAGTTAACCGCATGATAAGCCTCAACAACTTCTGCAACATGATTAGTTTGGGTGCTGATGTCCACAACAAAAGACACAATAAAAGCCCCTGAGTTGTCCCTTAAAACACACCCATTGGCAGCTTTCCCAGGGTTTCCTTTAGTAGCACCATCAAAATTGGCTTTCAACCAACCCAAAGGCGGTAAAGACCAACTAGCATTCTCCCTCCCACAAACATCAGGTGTGGGGACATTTAGCGCTACTAATTTAGAATTCCACTTTTCAGCCATAACAATATCGAAAGGAGACCATTTAGCTTTATCAACCATTTTTCTTGGGATTAAAGATAAATTTTCCTTTATTACCCTTACTATTTTTTCATGCAATTCCCCCTTCGACTTCTCTTTTTCCCTAAACACTCTATTGTTCCTTTCCTTCCAAATATTCCATGACACAAAAGGTAGAACAAAAGACCAAAGCTTTCACACAAAAGGATTTTTTGAAGGAGCTTTCCATTGCAAGAAAAAGTCTTTGACAGAAGCAGGGGAAACCCAAACCAAATCAAGAAGCTCAAAAATTTTACCCCAAATGTGTGAAACAAAAGGGCAATGAAGAAAAACATGATTAACAGTCTCATCATCGTTCCTGCACATGTAGCACATGTTAGGTAATTGAATTCCTCTTTTTCCAAGATTGTCCAGAGTGAGAATCTTATTTTGTAGCATTATCCAATAGAAAATATTGATTTTAGGAATCAGGTGATTAATCCAAGCCTTAGCCCAGAAGGGCGGAGGCTCCATTGGACTAGCCATCATAGAAGTATCAGAAGAAACTGAAAAAATGCCAGATGGATTATCTAACCAAACAACAAGATCATCCACCTAGTGTTGAGCTAGTCTTAGAGCCTTGAAGGCCGACTAAACTGGGCTAAGATCCTGACTGATGGTCTTCAAATCAACCCAACCCCCATTCCTCCAGTAATCTTTAACTAAGACCCCAAATTCCCTTTTACAATCATCCATCCATTTACTGAATTTCTCATCTCTGATTAAAGGATCTTTAAAAAGCCATCTGTCTTCCCAAAACCTAACATAATTTCCTTTTCCAACCAACCAACCAGTTCCCATTTCCAGCAACTTTCTACCTCTGCTCATATCATTCCAACAAACAAACCCACGAGGTAAAAAACAAGAATTTATAACCTCATTAAGAGACTCATAGTTACTAAAATATTTGGATTTTAAGGTATCTTGCCATTCCCCTCTCAAAGTAAGAGTTCTCCAGAGCTATTTAGCAAGAAGGGACAAATTCAGCACTTTAATTTTTCTTAAACCTCGGCCCCCTCTCGATTTAGGTCTACAAACCAGATCCCATCCAACGAGTGGCATTCTCTTCTTATCCTCCACACCAGACTAGAGAAACCTTTTCTAAATTTTTTCAATGGCCTCAGCATATTTAGCAGGAATTTTAAATAAGCTAAGAGCATACACAGGAAGATTTTCCAAGGACACCTTTAGAAGCTGGATTTTTCAAGCTTGACTGAGAAGAGCTCCTTTCCACCCCAACAGCTTCTCATTGAATTTTTCAACCAAGGAGATCTAGAATGAATTCAAGGGTTTAATGCAAAGAGGCAAACCAAGATAGGTTGACGGAAGGGGCTCAATCCGACATCCAAGAATCCGAGCAAGTTTAACTTGTCTATGCTCTAGAGTATTGAGGAAGAAAATTGAACTCTTAGCCCTATTAACAACTTGCCTAGAAGCAGATTCATAAAGATTCAGAATTCTTTTGAAAGTCTTAGTTTTAGCCATAGTAGATCTTCCCATGAGAGTAGTGTCATCAACAAATTGTTGGTGGGAACAGGTTAGAAGAGAAGAGGAAGGTCTTAAACCAGCAAGGGATCTTTGATCAATAAGCTTTTTAATATTTCTTCCCAAACTCTCAGCCAAAATTGTAAACAGAATAGGAGAGATAGGATCTCCCTGTCTGAGGCCTCTAGAAGTCTAAAAAAACCTCAAAGGTGAACCGTTCACAATGATAGAAGAAGTAACTGTTGAAACAAGCTAGTTCACCATATGAATGAGTCTATTATTAAAACCAAACTTGGCCAGGATTTTAAATAAAAAATTCCATTCAACCCGATCATAGGCTTCGAAAATGTCCAATTTAAGAATGAACCCTTCAGTCTTCAAAACCATTAAAGAATGTAAATTGTCATGAACAGTAATAATAGAGTCCAGAATGTACCTACTTGGCACAAAACCATTCTACTACAGAGCAATCATTTGAGGAAGCACAAAAAGCAATCTTGTAGTTAAGACCTTCAAAATAATTTTATATATAGAATTGCACAGGTTGATTGGCCGAAAAGCTTGAAACTCCGAAGCCCCAAGTTTTTTTGGAATAAGGACCACAAAAGTAGCATTAAGTTCTTTCAAAAGACATCTTGATCCAAAGAATTCCTTGACAACATTCTCAACATCCACCTCAACAATTTCCCAGAACACTTGGAAGAAGAATAAGGGAAAACCATCTAGTCCTAGAGCTTTGTTGCCATCGAAAGAGAAAACAACTTTCCTAATTTCAGCCTTGGAAGGAATAGCAGTGAACATGGAATTTTCATTGTGACCAATCACCTGGGGTATAGCCTCAATCAAGGAATCTTGAGCTTTAGGAACAATCTCTCCATTACAAGAAAGAAGGTTGCTAAAAAAAGGGACAACCTATTTCTTAATATCATCTTCCTCCTCAAACCTCATCCCATTAACATCAATGTAAGCGATTCTGTTAGCAGCCCTATGTTTCAAAGCAGACAGATGAAAAAATCTGGTGTTCCTATCTCCCTCGGTCAACCAAGACACCCTAGATCTTTGCCTCCAAAAACCTTCCTCTTTAGCAATGATGTCATCCAATTGAATGAGAAGTTCATTTTCCTTTTCTCTGTAATTATCAATGTACCCCCATTTCTGGATTTTAGCCTGGATCTCCTGAATTTTACCCTAAATTTTCGTCTTAGTTCCAAAAATATTCCCAAAGGCATCCTTTTTCCATCTCCTCAAATTAAATTTCACTTCCTTTAATTTTTTAGCAATCTTGAACATAGTTGTGCTAGTAATATCAATATTCCACCATCTACTGATTTCCTCAAAGATTCAAGGATGAGATAGCCAAAAAATTTCAAATTTGAAAGGGGAGTTCTTGTTCACCTCAGTAGGATCCACCATTAAACAAATGGGAAAATGATCAGATCCAACCCTTGATAAAGCTCTCAAAGCACAAAAATAGTCTATAAACCATTGACCAGAAACAAGGGCCCTATTGAGTCTCACTTGGATCAAGTCAGGTCCTAACCTCCTATTAGTGCAGGTATAAGAAGCACCTTGCAGGTCAAGGTCTATCAAGGCATTACTGTTAATGAAGTCAGAGAGACCTAAAATACTATCCCAGTTAATTTGAGAACCCCCAAATTTTTCATCATTCAGGAGAGGAGTATTGAAGTATCCCATGACCACCGAGTGCTCATTAGCAAAACATTTTTGAAAACCAAACAACTCACACCAAAAGGAATTTCTAGCATTCTTACAATTCGGGGCATATATATTGGATTGAATCTAGTAAAAATTTTCTCTTATGTGGGTAAATCTGGTGGCCACTAAATTACCATTCTCCATTAAGGGTTCACCTTTAATAAACAACTTGTTCCAAAAAGTAACAATTCCCCCTGAAGCACCCACATAACTATTTCCGTGAGCCCCACAACTCTGAAAATTTTTAAAGCATTCTACTTTATCTTTAGGTATTTTTGTTTCTTGAACAAGAAGAATATCAGGTTTGTGGTCCCTAACAAAATTTTGCAAAACATCCTTTTTATGATGGCTATTCAGCCCTCTTATATTCCATGACATGATTTTCATTTCTTACTTGGGGATTGAAGTATCTCCGGGATGGTCATTTGGATCCCATCTGCAATATCCTGAAGGCTACCTTGTTCCCTTTGCCATTTTTCCGATCTCCTTCCATAGCAAGGCTTAGTATTCCCATAGTCCGCCTTGGCCCTAGTTCTGGTGATCATTCCACTTGAGGTTTCCATCCTCTCTTTTTTTTCCTTCTTTGACCTTCAATGTGAAATAACCTCCTCCCATTCAGTCTCATCTTGGATTTCCATCTCTCTTCCTAATTCCCAATCCTTCTCAGGAAACAGCCTCTGATCCCAAGGAAGGGTTTCCATTAAGCCATTCTTGGCTTCTGAAGTATTCACATTAGGTGTTTTCATTTTCACGCTTTGGTTCTCATAAGTTTCCCTCACAACTTCCAAAGTGGCATTCTCCATTTCGTGTTCCCCTTTTGAGCAAGGGTTATCAACATGAAAGTGAGAAGGGATAGGTATTCCTATCTCCAGGGGCAAGCCCATAATGGGTATTTCCTCCAGACCAGGTACATTCATACTACCAGCCATCACCAAAGGTGAAGGCGAAACAAAACCCATTTCTTGACCTCTTATTTTGGCCTTCTTCTAAGTATCCTAGGCTCCCTCCACAGAATTAGTTTCTTCCTTTCTATCCACTTGTGGTGAAATCAAGTATTTAGGATCCTTAGGATCTGAAGAGCAAGTGCTAACTAAACTAGGGCAAACATCCTTTCGTGAACATCTATGGTTCTCCTTCAAATCTTGAGCAGAAGTGTGTCTTTCAAGATTCTCCTTTGCACCTGGGACAAAAATTTGTTTCTCCTCCTCAGATTTTTTTCTCCACATAGTCTTAGGGTTGGCAACTTTCTCCTTTTCACTTTTATTATTAATCGGGAAATTTTTCGCCCAATGCCCAGACTTTCGGCATTTAAAGCAAACAAAGGGTGTGGTCTTGAATTCAATAGCTTGCTTCCAAACCCCCAGCTTGGATTGGATGTCCATCGAAGAAGGGAGATCAAAATTTTGAGAAACCCCAACACAGATTCTAGCAAAGACCAAATGCTTTCTAGCCACGGTCATTGAGTCAATGGACAAAAGTTCTCCAAAAGAACTAGCAATCCCATTGAAAATATCCATATTCCAATACTCCAAAGGAAGACCAAGCAATCTAGCCCAAACCGACACCATTTCAAAGATGGAGTCGAACAAATCAACCCTAGAAGACCACTTCTTCAGGGCCAAGGAAGACTTTCTGATAACCTAGGGGCCACCGCTCCTTACAGCCCTAGAGTCCTCTTTGCAAGTGAACTGAAAGGCAAAAAATCCTCTAGGGAGCGCCACCACCGAAACCACTCCACTAGTTTTCCATTTATTCTTGACAAACTCCCTTACAACTTCAATATTAGGTCTAGGACCCAAAAATTTTCCAACCAAAACATTCTCCATCTTTGCAATATTATGGTCTATGATTTCATCCGACATAGAAATAGAGAACTTTCCAGACCCCGGGTCAGAAAGAATACACATAGGGGGAAAATATGATTTGTCATTTGGCATAGCACCAAACAACGAAGACCACGTTTTACCCTTTTCATCCCCTTTTTTAAAACATTTCCATGGTAGCCTTGGATTCTAAAATTCCATCCTTTCCACCTGGGTCCACCTGGACATTTTCACGGACATCCTTTTCGATAGAGCCTGACTTACCTTTCTTAGAACTCGAAGATGTTCCTACATTTGCTTGAGATTCCCTTGAACCCCCGCCCACTCCACTGATCGAAGATTCAAAACTAGACTTTTCCCGCTCGTTCGCTCCTGTTCCTGCTCCCATTCCCGCTCCCATCAAGTATTTTAACTTGAAGATTGTGTTGGTCATGTAATCATAACCTTAGAGGTTGTTGTTAATTAGTAAGTGAATGTGTATGTTAATTGCACTTTAAAAAATAAAATTGGTTCACTTTAATCATTAATTACAACTTCCTTTAGGGTTACTTGGTAAGGCATTACAATTAGTAAGTGAATGTGTATGTTAGTTAGAATTTAAATAAAAAGTAATTTTTTTCCACTTAAGTCGCTAATTAAGACTTCCCTTAGGGTTACTTGGCAGGGCATTACACATGGTATCAGGGCCTTGGTTTAAACACTGGGAGCTTTGGGATTATGATGTACCCATTAAGCTTATTTGCATAGGTTTCCAAGTGTACCTTGTCTAATACCTTTTTGTGTCTATGTAGGAGTATGCCTTCCAGACGTAGATGAGGTAGAGGATGAAGATGTGGTCGGGTAGGTGGTCATGAGGGGAGTCAACATGACTCACTGCCTCATGTTATGCTTATACCAGAATAGGAGGAACAACAAGCCTCGCAGAATGGCCGAGGAGGCGGTGGTGGATAGCTAGATCCTCAAGGGATCGAAGATGCATGTAGAGATTTTGAGGAGGCTTTGGCACTCTTAGGTCTGAGACAGGCAGTACTAGATGTTAATCCTAGTGTAAGGACAGTTATGACATAGTCAGAGATGTTAGCATCTTCCTATATGAGAGATTTTATTTGGTCACAACCACCTCCATTTGACGGAGTAGGCATCGATTTAGAGGCTGAGACTTGGCTAATAGGTCTTTATCGATTATTTTCTATGCATCCATTTGATAGTAGTACTAAAGTGTGGTGCATTTTTATGCACCTATAGGGGTTTGTGGCCACTTGGTGGAGACTTGAGGAGAAAAATCTCCACATTGATATGAGTACTGTGTCTTGGGAGATATCCCTTGAGCGGTTCAGAGCCTGCTTTCTTTTTGACCATTAGCATCAGCATAGAGGTGATGAGTTTCATGCCCTACGACAATTAGCCTTGACCGTCGATCAATATGAGAGACATTTCTATGAACTTAAACAATTCGCGGGAATAGGAGATGACGAGGGGATGCTCATGCAACATTTTGTTAGGGGTTTCAATGCATGTATTAGTGGTGGTGTGTGGGTCTTTGAACCCAAATTTATGGAGATAGCTATGGAGAAGGCATGGCTAGTCGAGAAGAACTTAGCTATGGCACAAGGAGGCCATACAGGTGTACACATTGGTAGGGGTTCTAGAGCTAGGTCTAGTGCATGATGGGGTTAGACTCAGAGAGTTGGATCCTTGATGACTCAGCAGGAGTCTACTCAGAGTGGGCAGCAACAGAGTGCACCTGGAAAGCATAAGGACTCACAATCATATCAGGAGGATGGTGGTTCTTCACCTAGAAGGAACTGAAACTGGTGGTGCAATAAGGACAATATTCAGGTACAATGAGCCCAGACTTCATAGTATGTTGTTGATTGGGGTAGTATTTAGCAGTCTACTGCACTGATAGGAGGCACTGGGTTTGATCCTAACACTGGGTGTTACTCTTCTGGTCAGTAGGGCCACCTTGCTAGGAATTTTCCACATTGAAACACTTCTAGATTTGGTCACGCAGTGCAAGATACTTGACCTCAGTGGTCGAAGTTTTGATTTCATGTTATTTGTATCAGGAAATTATATCCCTACTTGTGTGCAAGATTCAAGGAGTAAGCCTAACACTAGGGGGGGAGAATGTAACACCCCTCCCTTTATCTTTATAGACTTGACAATGTGTCCTTGTTTTTATTTGATTTATGTTTCTAGATATTCAGATAGTTTATCTTGTGTGTGTATTTGATTGCTATTTATAGAGCGACGAACTATTTTATGTGATGTGATGTGGTTTATCTGATGTTTTATTTTACATATTTTAATTGGTGTAATGATGTTAGTGGATATAACATGTGATTGCATATGAGATTATTTGAAGTATTGTGGAAGATTCGGTTGTAATGATTTTATTGGTGAAGGGGATGGGTTCGCATCACTCACTTGTGAGGACGCTGCGATTCTATGATTTCCTTTTTACAGTGTATATTTTATGATGTTTATATTATATGATGTTGGTTACTATGTTTTCAAGTTTGTAGGTACATGACATCGACTCCACCTGGTTTCACAAGTTTGAGTGTGTCGATCCAACAGTTAAGTTGACCAGGAGATACTAGCTAGATAACTTGTGTCAAGTCTACACCCTAGCCATAGTGTGTCGTTCGTCATGTGTGTTGAGTTGTTGATTGCCTTTCTTTAATCTTATTTAATTATGAAGGGATTCTTGATTTGGAAATAAATGTTTACAATTATTACATTTAATTATGTTGATAGTTATTTAATTAAAATTATACATTGTTGAGAGAAGTTACTCTTTAAATTAATTAATTAAATTTAATCCATGGTTTTGAACTTAATTATTAAATAATTAAATTAATGAATTAAATGTGATATTAAGAAAATTAAATGAAAGAAAAGAATTTAATTCATTTTGGAATTTTATTTCAATTAAGTGGGAATTAAATTACAATTTGGAATTAAATTTGTATTTGGAAATATTAACTTAAATAGAAATTAATTTTGGTTGTTAGAAGATATTTTAATTTTTCCAGCATGTTGGAGTTGAATTAATTAGAAAGAGTTTATTGAAAATTAATTCGCGGGAGAGAATTTTGGAAATGAAAAAGAAAGAGGAAAGTTTATTCATGGGAGTGGGAGGATATTTTAGAAAGAGAAAGATATTTTTGGAAGTGATTTTTGAAAAAGACACAGGGTTTTTGGTTTTGGAAATTCTTGGTTGTAGAATTGCATTGGAGTTATTCTGGTAAATTTTGTTGTTTTTGTTGCCTTCTTGGTTGGAATAATTGGATTGTTGGATAGAAGTTGTTGAAGCTTTGGAGGAGGCTCTACATCAAATTTACATTTCCTCAAGCTTCTTGACTCAGATTTTCTTCTGTGTTTTTGTATTGTTCTTCGTTTGCTTTTAAAATTGTAGTGATTAAAGATTTGTTTGCTAAATTTATTTAGGAAAATAATTTGTTGTTAGAAGAAAGAAAATAAATAAATAAAATTAAAAGCTTATCTTATTCTAGTGAAATTTCTTTAGGGAAATTATGAAACCTTTGTTAAAACTTAATTTAGTTTTAGGAAATTGTTTGTTTCCTTATTAAATCAAACTTATGGGTTAAACAACACATTTAGATTTGATTTAGAAGATTTAATTCATTGTAGAAAATAAATTTATTTCTAAAACCTCTGTAGAAATTGTGGTGGAGAAAACTAGAGGATTTGAAAACTTCTAGTATAACTTAGATCCCTTTTAGTTTTCTTGTTCATTTATTGTATATGAATTCAAGAAAATGGATTAAAATAATCAGTTTTGAACCTCTGTGAATTTTGGTTATTCTTTGGAAAATTGCATAATTTCACTTGTAGGTGAATATTTTCACAAAATTTCTCTAATTTATTTATCATGTTAAATTAGTTTATATATATATAATATATATACCTAGATACAGATTATTATTTCAAAAAAAATACTGTTTGAAATTATTTTTGCTATCGTATAGCCAACAATTTTATTAGTAGAAGGGATGTGAATTCGTTTTAAAAAAAATGTAGAAGCGAATATTTTAATTCGCTATATTTTGTGGTTGCATTGTGGTGGGGGTGCAATGCACACCCCACCGCACCCAACTCAAGGGAAGTGTGGTTGTCTCAAGGATAGCGTCCTCCACTAAGTGGAGGGAGCGTTGCCTTGAGGCAACGCAACCCCTTTTGGGAGGCCGCGGGCAGTGTAAGGCGGGGTGGGGGTTTGGCTAGGGCCGACCCCTCCCCAAAAATACAGTTCTTTTTTATTTTATTATATTTTTTTGGCGCCCAAAGCAATGGCGTCTACAAAAACACAAGGAATAAAGGGGTTTTCTGTTTTCAATGGTTAATGAAATATATATGATACATATATATTGTATATAGACATATATATATATATGGTATATATATAGTATATATATGTCATAATTTTAATAAAGTAAATTTTGGGATTAAGATAATTTGATTATATTGTAATAAATGTTATTATATATTTTATATATATTTATAGTTGAAATATATAATTAAATATATAAAAATATATGTGAGGTTACATTGTAGGAATTATTATAATTGAATGTTTATTTGAGTAATGTGAATAATTAGGTGCATGCAGTAAAGTTGGAAAGAGTAAACTATAAGCTAAAACGAACATTGTGTCTGGTTGGGAAGGAGAAAGAAATATAGGATTGGGTTAGAAAATTGAAAGGATTTACTTGCGTAGATTTATGTTGTTTTAAAAGTATATTAAGGAGTTGTTTATATTGCTAAGGCAATTAATTATTTAATTTATTTATTTCTATTAGAGCAATTAGATTATTGTGAATGGAATAGGAAAGGGATATGGATTTAGAATATCCAAAAATAGAAATTTTCCTCGTGAGTCCCTTAAATGTTTTATTTTTTTCGTTTTTCGTAAAGGGATGTAAGTTTAAATTTTTTAAGATTTCGTATAATGGAAATGGAAATAGGG
Source organism: Sequoiadendron giganteum (assembly GCA_007115665.2). NCBI lineage: Eukaryota > Viridiplantae > Streptophyta > Pinopsida > Cupressales > Cupressaceae > Sequoiadendron > Sequoiadendron giganteum. Next base: position 522,545,417 of record CM021100.1, on the reverse strand, counting down.
TTATATGATTATTTGAGTTAACCATGTTATCATGCCTTTGACTTTTTCAATGTTACCTTTTGATTGAGGATGGATTTAAGAAATCCAAATATTAGATTTGATTAATGACTTGAATTCTTTTTGTAATTTTTTATCAAGTTATGTTTTGGGAAATGGGTTAAGAGTTAGTTCTAGATTTTAAGTCTTCTAGAGGATCTTAGAGGATGAGGGTTGCCGATTCATTAAGTCAACCAACTATTTTTCCCTTGGCTAGTGTGTGGTTTATTTTCAGTAATCTACCCGATTTTCATGAACAGGGATGTTTTGTACCTCCTTTGGAAGGAGTGGACTATGTGTTTTGTTGCCTCCAATTGTTGGAGTGATTTTCATTATTTGTTTCCTCCTAGAGATGGAGCGGTTGTATTTTCTAGTTTGTAAGCATTTGAGATTCCCTTTGGTGATTTGTTGTTTGTTTGTCGTCAAATAGAAGAGTTGCTTCCATTAGGGGCAAGAGCCCATAAGAGGCAAGATTGGGTAACCTTTGGAAGTAGTTTAATTAACTGATAACTAAATTAATGTACTTATATGGTTAGGATGCATTTCACACTAATCAGGATAATTTAGCCTCACTCATATACACAAGGGCTCATGTAGACTTGGGATGAGTGGGAAGGCCTGAAATGGTATGGTGATCTATCTTGTCCTTACGAGAGGTATTTGATTCAGCATGAGTGAGCATGAGGGGTAGGGTTTGGTTCAGGTCACCAGGATTACTAGAGCCTATGAAGAATGTCGAGAGGAGATCTCATGACTAACTCTATGATGGCACTCTACCTAGGACAATAGTTGTTAATTGTTTAATGTGTATGGTTCTCTAAACATACTTGATCTATTTTATGTCTTGAAGCAATGTGACCTATGTAAGTGATTTGTGAGTTGTACTTGTTTAGTTATTTGGTTGGTTGTGTTGGTATGAGTCAGTATGAGTCTACCTATGGTTTATGGTTGTAGATCTTTGTCCCTATTTCATTGTTACTATCTCCTAGCATGAGGGTGGGCTTTCGGGTACCACTTGTATGGGTGGAACATGCACCATACACCATTGGGCCCCCCTTTATCTTTAGTACTTGGTGGCAAGACATCTAGATGGATAGCTGTTTTTAATTCAAGCATTGTTATATTTCAAATTTGTATAAGTTATTTTACCCCTCTTGTATTTACAAGGTGGAATTATGTAATTGTAATACTTTTGTACTATTGCCTCATTTTGGGAATGAGAGATGTAACTATTGATTATGTTAATGATTATGAAAATTTTATCTTGAATGGTTATCTCATTATGTTATGTTATACATTTATGTTGATTTAATACTTATTTCTTAAATTAATTTAATGCTATGGTTATATGTAAGATGTATGTGTGGGTTTAAGTAATCCCAACCTTGTAGCCTTAGAGGTTGTTGTTAATTAGTAAGTTAATGTGTATGTTAATTACACTTTAAATAAAAATAAAAATTGGTTCGCTTAAGTTGTTAATTACAACTTCCCTTAGGGTTACTTGGCAGGGCATTGCACCATCTATTATTTTTTTTTGGTTCTTAAGTATTTTCCTAATAGTTTTGTTACAATTTACCTATTTGTCTATAGTGTTTAGTGCCAAATAGTGTAACTTGAATTTAGAATTGATAATTCAACTAGGAGCAGGCTCAAATAGATTGTTCATCTTGTATCAACTAGGAAAATAGACAAGAGTCATGGGTAAATGATAGTCGATACAAAAACATACACATGCGAAAGAAATTGAGAGGAGGGAAAAGGTTTTCGTCCATCGATAATTTACACATGATTGTGAAATTTTATTCGAATACCTCTTACAATTGATACACAGGCTACTTTCCATGTAACAATATGCTACATCGCACAACAAAGGCATGATGCATTTATGCTCACATGAGAAAACACTTGACATTCTCTTTTTGCACAACAAGGCAAGCAACTCAACCACCACTAACCCTTCTTTCCAATTTTGGTTTTTGACTATAATATTAAGTACTCAATATGTATTATTCAAGCACATCTTATACAATTAGTCTTTTTGTCTTCAATATATACAAATACGTATATGTATCTGTCTATGTTTCAAAGCATTGATATTTACATACAATTTACATTGTATATATATATATGTATATATGTGTCTATATATATACATGCATTTGTATATATATATATATACACGCACATATATATGCACTATTGATGGTGTTTAACAAAGACAAGCTACATATATATATAATTAATCTTTTTTTCTTCAATATATATATATACATATATGTATTTGTCTATGTTTCCAAGCAATGATTTTCACATACAGTTCACATTGTATGTATATATACACAAATATATATAAATATACACATATATATGCACTGCTAATGGTGTCTAACAAGGAAAATCTACATTGGATTGAGTTCTTTGACCATGAAAAAAGTTGAAATAGATAGTTTATAATAGACTAGTTTTGTTGAATGTCTATTGTATATGTGCAACTATATAAACAAAACAATATAGATATACAATTATAGAGGTTAGCACCATATGTTCTAAATAGAAAGAGATAAGATGGAAAATTTTGAGTACATTCCATGTTGGTAAATAATTTTTAATAAGGGATCCATTCAAGAACTTGGAAAGGGAGTTGTGAAAACAATTGAAAATGCAATCAATAGAATAGAGTATGTTTTTCATAGCCAAGCATGCTGGAGAATTTTTGTTTCTCTGTATATAACTAGGTAGAAATATATAACTGGCGAATGCAAAATTTCTTAACGTACGGTCAGTCTCCTCCCTACCATATTCATATCATGATGCCTCACGGGCTCTACCGAAACCCTCGAGAAAGAAACACACACTTCTTATAAATATTATTGAGAAAAAGGGAAATGGTATTCAATTACTTGAAACATAGTGAGATACATATATGCGTATATATATATATGTCTGTGTGTGTGCGTGTATTGAAATGCCCCTTTCATATTTAAAAATATACATATAGGCAGAAATATGTATCCATATATATAGACCAAAACGACTATGGCTCATTTCACAATGCAATAGTAATCTATATATACACATGTATTTCTAAATAGTTGTGTATGCTATCTTTATTTTTATTTATGTAGATTTTAATATAAAAAGAGTCAAAAATAACATAAAATTTCAGAAATTTGAAAGTCAAGAATAGTTCTTGTGAGAGGAAAAATAAAATAAGAAACTCCTAAAGTGCCATGCCAAGCAAAAAAATCTAACATAAGGACACAATTCTTAATTAAATGCTTTGCTATATTTTTCTTCAATATATATATGCATATATGTGTCTTTTTATATTTCAAAGCATTTATTTCCACATACCGTTCACAATATACACCATCCCTTTTGTAAGGATTTAAAGTTAAATCAATTAGAAAGATACCAAGGAACTAACTATACAAAATATGTATAATTCCATATGCCCAATTGGAAATTCGAGCTACACTCCCTGGCACTAAATATTTTAGACAAATAGAGAAATTGCAAAAGAGCTATTATACACCCATTTGCGTGTGATTTTAAGGTCTTATTCTAATACATCTTGCAACTGTTACATAGACTTCTTGTGTTGCACCAATATGTTTCATGATACTCTTTTTCCCTCAACTATTTCAAACTCCTTATAACAAACTCTTAATTGTCATGGTTATTTTGTGTGGATGAAATATGTTATATGTGTTCTATCAATATGTTCTATGATATTTGTTTCCCCTCATCTGTTTGTAGTCCCCCATGACAAGTAGTTCTTTGTGGTGCTCTTCTTTCAATCTCCACATAGAAACCTATTCATTCTCGTAATTTCCCTCTTCTATGCTGCATATTTTAAAATCATATTTAATGTGGCTTTCGTGTATAATATTCAGCACTAGATAAGTGTCATTCTAAAACATGTTATATAAGTGGAAAGAAACTTAGTAATCATAGGAACAGTACAAATGGTCAGAAACCCACATTAAATAGACTTCAACACCATGAAGAATAGAACAAGTGAGCTATAGTAATGAACAGTTTGATATAGGGAAGTGGATATTCATGATATTATTTAGGATAGGAGGATTTTATAGGCCTCTATTCAAGCTCTCTAGCATGCTATATTTGTTGAGACTATTAATCAGGTTGACATCTGACCTATATTTGTTAGTTAATTTATTGCAAGAATTAGATCTGTTTAGAAGAAATCTCTGAAATTGTGCATTTTATGGCCTTTATCAAAAAATTATTTTTAATGTATCATTTATGTTACTCAAGCAATGTGTTAAATCCTTACATAGATAGTCTGAATGATTGTTTCACATTTAATTATCTTTTATGGTTGAAACTATCTTTCAAAAACTAAATCATGTTCAATATGCTCTTTCATTTTCTATACAAGGTAAGTTTCTCATATTATGCTGTAAGAGAGAGAGGGTTTTGTAAAGATCCAAATATCCTTGTTGGTTTTTTGGGTTTCTTATTACTATCAGACCTTAATGGAGGCTTCCCATCGAGAGATTTTCATTACTGCACTATGATTTCTCTAGCCTTTTTCACCCATTCTCTTCCCAAAAATGAAGGGTTTGTGACAGTTTGTGTCCATTTCATCAATCCTAAGGAATTTTTAAGCTTTTGAAATGTTGTAAAAGCCTTGGTGGATCACCATTTTTATGTTTTTCCTTGCATTTCACTTCCCCTTTTCCCACACACAAAGAAGAGCCAGATTTCTTTAAAAATCTTAGAGGTCATTGAGTGAGGCTCAATTTGGTTCCCCATTTGCTGAATTTCCCATAAGGTTGTTCAGAGAGGCACAATATTTTATGATAAAAAATATTCATGCATCATAGAAAATTTGATCGTTCAAGATTTCACAAGAGAATTCAAGTGTTTACAAGAGCATCCAAAAGTATTCAAGGGCTTATTATCAAGTGTTTCAAAGCATTATTCAAGTATGATGCATCATCTTTTTTTTTGAGTCATTAATTATGATGTAGGGTTTCATGATTCAAGCTAGCATTCAATTCAAGATCTATCAAATTCAAGCAAGAGTTGAGATCTACATCTACTGGAGCTACTTTATACATGTTTGCATCATTTTATTGCTAGGGTTTGGTAAGTTGTAACATTACATTTTGTTCATTTATCATTCCTTTATCTCATTTGGTTTCATTACAAAGTTTGATTACCAAAATGGGGTTTGACCAAGGAAAACCTCTTTCCACTACAAAACCAACATTTTCCCCTCTCTTTATCATGCAATTTATAGATCTAGGTTGAAGACCTTCTAAGGAGTAAGATTCAAAATAAGTTGTTGAAGTTGTAAAGTCATTCAAGTTGTCAACTTACTTACAAGATCATTGGAGAACATTTACAAATAAAAAAATCACATTTAGATCTAGAAACTATGTCAAGAAGGTAGAGCAAGGACTGAAGAGAAAATTTATATCTTGATTTTCCAAAAAAAAAAAATTGGACTAATACACTAGTTCTGGTGTATGAGTCCTAGTACAATCAAATTTGTAGATTTTAGGGGTTCTAGACATATCTTTGCTAGATTTTTGTTCCTACCCAAAAACCCTAATCTAGGACTAAATCTCCCAAACTGGTACATGAGGCCTAGTAGGCTTTAATTTTAGTGATTTTAGCATTTGAAGTCTTCTTCCAAGCCTCCTCAATTTTCTAGGTACACACTTTTGATCTCTCATATTTTTGTTTTGATTTACATGCTCTTTTAGGTCATTTAGTGAAGTTTTAAATTGCACAGGGTTTAAGTATTAGGTCTTGAATTTCACTAGTCTTTCCAAGCCCTAGCTTGGTGGTGAGCACCTCTCTAGTTTATAATAAAACCCTAGGACACCCTATTTCAATATCTCTTTCCCCCACTTCATCCTCGGATTGAGATCTTTAGGGTTTCCTTGAATGAGATTGAAGAAGATTGGTGATCTATGTCCTAAAACATAAGCAACGATAAATTTCCACCTTTCTCAATGCACCTACTTAAACATACAAACAAAATTATCAAATCAACACTATACATTGACATCAATAGCTCTACTAATGACAACATAATGCAACCAGTCAAAGCGTGGATAACATAAACTACTCATACCTATAAAATTTAACAGTTTAAAAAGTAATTTATTTAACTACAATGTTTACATGTGAAAATAATAATAGGAATCCCTCGAGTTCCATGCTTAACAGGTATAAAAATGAATGAAAAATAATAATTATAGATTATATCATTACAAGTAATAACCAATTTCGGATTCTTGTGATAATATAGGCCTAAGTTTAATTACATCAAGGAATGTTGTAGAGATTATGTTATAAATTTTTTAAGTGACAACAATGCATTCCTTCAATGTTGATTAAAATAATGATTAAAGGAATGGTGTCACTTGAAGAATTATGTTGGAAAATGAATGTTTCTTCTATTACATCAAAAAACCTAATAGAAAAAAGATATGTATTTTTTCGTCTTGTATAATAGAGGTGGGAGATAGAATTTTCTCTTGCACAAATAAATTGAGGAATAAAAAATAACCCTTCATTTTCCCTCGATTCCACAAGTAGAATTAACTCCAAAAAAACAAGATTTGAATCATTCCTTGTGAAAAATAGAATATGAAGCTTTTTCATTTTCATTGAATGATAATTATTTTGTCAAGTTGTAATGAGAAAATATTAAATAATTTACAATTAATGATTCACTAATTGATTCTTTATAAAATTATAGAAATAATAATAATATGTTATTTAATCTAGATAAGGAAGAACATGAAGACATTGAGGTCATATACACAAAATCGTAAAAGTGAAAGCACATTTCATATTTGTACAAAAATGAAATATGTCAAAGTGAAGAATTCTACTTCAATAGCTACTAGCAAAATGAAGATAACACTCAAGTTGTTTCTTTTCATCTCAAGGAAATAACGAAAAATTATGATGTTAATTTTGGAAGGGGACAACAAATTTAAAGATAAATTTCCTATTTTAAGAATCACATACATCACAACACTGCTTATAATTATTATTAAAAAAAAAACTCATGAAAGGTGTAAACAATAATTAGTATTTGAAGCTTTAAATATATTTATATTATCTTAGGGTTAGGCTTAGATTAAATTATTTTTGTTTCAAGAAAAATGTAAGAAATCATCAGTTTCCTTTAAAGAAATAGCTTATCCACCAAGACATTTTATTCTTAGAACATTTTTTATTGTACTTTTCACCATTAAAGAAAATGATGACATATGTGTTCCAAAATATTTATTAAATGTAAATATAAAGATATATATACATTAGTAAAACACAGGTATTATGTACATATATTACATTTTTTCTATAAAATATATTTCCTTTAAGGGTGATCTTAATCTATCTCCTTGGCTTCATTATTCAGAAACTCCTATACTAGGGTAACCACTATTCTCTACTAAGCCAAGGTTATGAAAAGAGAATTCCATATAAAAGGAAGCAAGGGAATTAATGTTTCTTCATTGAGAAAATGGAGAATATTTCTATGAGAATGAATACCTACCTCTAGTTGTTCTATAGAAAAAACATAGTCCAATCCTCCCAGATAATTATCCTTAACCACAAGTGTGGCTAGTGTCAACACTTCAACTTGAATTAAACCCATCTAAAAAAAGATAAACAATGAACCTAGAATAAATATCATATATCACATGATACTGCTCATCTTAAGCGATATAATCATCCCTTAGAACCCTTCTAAGAGTGAATCTTGTCATAAGAGTCTAGATACATAATTTTTTTATAATCTATGGAAAGTAATGCAACTTGAAAATGTAGATTGATTTCTAGGGATGGTTGATATAATTAGAGTATCTATGCTTAAAACTTACTAAAATTATGATTAAAAGTACGATGAATTTTCTTAAGATTCTTAGTGTTAATTTATAGTTATTGGTACAATATTACACTACAAAGAAACATGGGCCATATATTTGACTATTTAATGAGTTAGATTTCATGAGATTTGGCTATCATTTACAAGTTTTTCAATTTCCCATTTTAATGTGTCTAATGTTAATCAAGTATAAACTTCATCTAGAGTTTAAATACTTTTAGTTGATTTAAATGGGTAGTTCATGTGAAAATGTGTTTTATTTTTCTAGAAATATGTTAAAATGATTAGAATTTCTAATTTTAAGAATTATTGTTGTCAGAAAATAATCAATCTATACTTCGAAGGAACATGTTTAGTTAGTGAAATGCTAGAAATTGAGCCAATTTGGTATACTTACAACTTGAAGGAAGAGGTGAACATGTAACGCCCCATCACACAACCCTAGAGGAAGTTGCAATTAACTAAACAAATGAACTAATTTTTTTAATTTTTTTAAAGTATAATTAATACGCAAGTTCGCAACATATTGCAACAACCTATAAGGTTATGAGACTAAGGCTACTTAATAACCTAGGAACAACATTAATGAAATGAAACCACAACATTTAATTACTTATGAAATGAATCACACATACATTCCATACAAGATAAATTCATCAAACAAAATTAAAGGTATAATGAGATCTCTTTTAACAATAAGATTACAATGCTCATTCCCCGAATGAGGTAAATCAAAAATCATGAATACATATTACAATACCCACCTCAATACAAGGAGGGTTAACAATTACAAGATTAACTAAAATGAATAAAGCATACAAGGTAACTGGATCCCACGAGCTCTCCAACTGGAAACCTCGTCAACATGAACAAGAAGAAAGCCCAATGGAGCAAGGTGCACATCACCCAACCAAGTGGAACCCAAAGGCCCACCCCCCCTGCTAGGAGATAGTAACAAGGTACCATGACAAGACCAACTACCTCAAGACATAGGTTGGAACCAAATTGATTCAAACTGACACATGAATAACACAAGTACAACTCAAGATCAACACACATACAACTCAATTACATCACAAGTACACCAAGTAAAACTCTAGATCAATGCACGTTCAACTCAATTACATCACAAATACACCAAGTACAACTCTAACAGGGTTACATTGCTTCCAAGTATAACAGATCAGGTATGTTAGGAAAACTATACACAAACAATCAAGTACCAACTACAGGGACACTATAACATCACTGACATGGATCACATTGCTTTAGTTGACACTCGAATAAACTCCTTGCAAAGGTTACCCAGTTTACCTCTCACGGCTCTGGCCCCTAATGGAAGTCACTTTTCACTTTACAACAGAGTTTCAAACCAATACCAAGGAAAGCCCAAGAACAAACAAACAGATAAGACGATCACTCCAACACTAGGAGGAAACATAAGACAAGCCCTCTCCAAACACTAGAGGAAATAAGCATAACAAAACCACTCCTTACAAGGAGCCACTATTCATATAAACCACTCCTTTCACAGGAGGCACAATGCATCCCCGTTCATGGAAACCGGGTAGAACACTGACACAACCTCAAGTACTAATCCAAGGGAATCACAAATAGGTTGACCTCACAAACAACAACTCCCGAACTCTAGGGTCCACTGGAAGACTTACAATCAACGACACTTAACCCACTACCTCAAACATGAACACAAAGGAATCAATCACACAAGTATTTGCGAGGAATAAACTAACTTTGGATACCTTAAATCCACTTCCTTAATATAACTCAATAGTTTAATGATGCAATGAAACTAATTAATTAATGCCTCTTTCAGGAAAAGGAAAACAATTTTACCAAGGTATTTAATTCCTTAATTGCCTTTTCAATAATAATGAAAACAACATTTACTTCAACCATTCCAAGCAGATTGACAACATGGTACAACAACCCACCTAATTTAAACCCCTTCTGAAAGATTTTAACAAACTAAAGACATATTTAACCCAAATGCCAATACAAGAACATGAAGGGAGTAATCATTAACGCAAGTGAAATATCTACCTTTGGATATTCTAAATCCATTTTCTTTTCAAAAAAGATCTCACAACAAAGATACTAATTGTCTTAACAAATTAATTGATTAATACAATCAATTGGTTCAACAGTTGTAGCGAAGGGAAATACTAACTTAATAACTAAATCAATTCCCTTGACTACTTTAAAACCAACATAATCCTTTGCCCTTTATAGAATTCAATAGCTTATAGTTCTAACAAAGCTAATTTAATTTTATCTCCTTCAGACACATGTCAAAATTTACACCCAATATTTAATCCTATAATTTCTCTTTCAATAATAATAAAATCAACATTTTAAACAAGCAATTTAATCATAACTACATCTTATTCGGATTTCCTAAATCCACTTCAGTAAATAAAATTCAATAGATTGTTGCCATAATAAATTAGATTTACTAATGTCCCTTTTCAACATAAGGTGAACTTTAAACTAATAATTAATTCCTCAATCACTGGTAATTATTAAAGTAATTATTTACTTGGTCATTTTAGACATACTACTTCACATCATCTATATCTTCTTTCCGAAATAATTCATTCAAACATTAATTAATTTCTCTATTAAACATATTATCTGTAAATCAAATAATTGTCCTTTCCCAAATATAATATTTTAACTCAATCCACTAATACGACTATTACACCTGATTTATAATTTTCTCATTTAAATCTAAATCAAATCAATAATTTGAACTATTGAACTATCAAACTTAAATTTAGGTTTCTCAATTACGTTTAACTTCAACATCATTTAAAACTATATTTTAATATATATGTATTTAAAAGTCTATACACATATATTAAAATAAATGACACAACTAAATATTTAAAAATCTAATAATTCGTCTATTAACAAATTATGTTAACACAATTTATTCTTTTCCAAACTATATCATCTTAATTCCATTATTTCTGCTATAATCCAGAATCAAGTATTTAACCCTCAAATGTTTGCAATTAAAGATAATAAAATAAACCATTCACTTCTTCGTTTTAAAATATATCATTTAGAATTAAACTCGATAATTTGATTAGAACCCGCTAATTCAAATTCCTCAATTACTTGTAAATAAAAATAATTATCTATTTCGTCGAGTTAAAACATATCATTTCCAAAGTCATCTATTTCTTATTTTTAAAATAAATCATTTCAAAATCAATCAATTTCTCAATGAAACATATTATCTGTAATTTGAATAATTTTTCTTTCCCACATATATTATTTTAACCTCAATCCAATAATTCAATTATTGCACAATGATTTATAATTTTCCAATTGCAATAAAATTATGATATTAATCAATTCAATAAATGGACTAAAGCCCATAACTTTAAATTCCACAATTCAGTAAAATAAGCATCATTTAAAACAATATTCTAATACATGTATATATATTTAAAATACATATACATATATCAAAATAAATAAAACATCAAAAATATAATATTATATATATATTTTATATATACATAATATGTATATTTTCAAGTGATATATATATATATATATATAATAATATTTCAATATTATATAATATTGAAGATATTAAAATATATTTAATATTAAAAAAAAAATGAACTGAAGAAATCCCCACGCATTCATAGGAAAGCGCACCACATTTGAAGTTGGAGGCGGCTGGGGTTTTTTGGGACATGCACCTGTGAAGGGTCGGCTGGATGTGTTTACACACAACCGACCGCCATTAATGGGGGTGACTGTGTGTAAACACAACCACCCCTTTTGAAGGGGCGGCGACAGTAACAAAGGGGGGCGTGGGGTGCGCGTTGGGTGCAGCTCCCCCATAGCACCTCCCATGGGGGCGCAGTGGGGTGAGCCCCTAGCGTCTCCCCCAAACCCTTCGAGAATCTTTTAATAAAAAAAAAATCAAATTCTATTTTATTAAATTGAAAACAGGGTTTTATTCGAATTGAATTTAACAAAGCACCATTTCAATAAAATATATGAAGTATATATATATGTATGTATGTACATATCCTTCCATATGTATATATATATCTTCAATTTTTAACCAAATCTATAAGCTTAGAAGGGCAAATAATTCACAACAATTATACATTTACAGTCCTATTGGAATTTTCTTGAAGAAATTTTTTTTCAAACAAAGGTTTTGAAGGTTCTAAAACTAGATTCAAGATGGGTTTCTCACGCAAATCTCCAACAAGATTTATATAATTTCTAAAAACAAACAATAATTGAAAACTCTTTCAAAATGCAATTAATTTAACAAAAAAAAAACCTAGTTCTAGAGGTTTGATAAGATCCAAAAAGGGTGCCATGATTCCTCTTCAAAATCTAGTTCCTCCATGCAAATCCAAAACCCCCAAAACCAGAAATTCTTCCCTTCTCCATTTTTCCTTTTTTTTTCATCTTTTTCCCATTTTTTCCCAAAACCAATTAATAGCAAAATAGAAAATATCTCCTCAAACCCTAAAGTCAAACTTTTGAAAATATCCCTAATTTCCAATTTTGCCTTTTTCTAATTTCCAAAAATAACATTTAACATTTTCTTAAATTTTTAATTTAATTTCAATTCAAGAAAAAACTATAATTACCAAAATGCATAAATAACTTCATTTCAACATAATTAATTTAAATAAATTAATAAGATAAATCAAATCCAAGATTTAATTATTTTATTAATTACATTAAATTAATCCATAAATAATATAACATTTTTCACAATATAATCAGATTAATTAAATCAATAATTTAACCACATAGGTCATTTATTTAACTTTTCTAACTTGCAATATAATAAGATCAAAGCAAGAGAACAATAACATTTAATTCAACAGAACTAGACAAAACCGACGACACACATAAGACTAGGGTGATGGCTTGACACGAGAAACCTAGCTACTATCTCCCAATCAAATGTCGCTGGCAATGGACACACTCAGACCTGTGAAACCAGGTGGAGTCAGTGTCTTGTACCTGTCAACCTGTGAACAATAGAATATCGTACATGTATATTTGCATCATAGAAAACACACCGTGAAGAGGGAATAACGGAATCGCAGGGCGCTCGTAAGTTTGTGATGCAATCCCGTCCCCTTCACCCATATAATACTACTAACTGACGAATTTAATATCAATAGTTTAATCAACAACATAAAGCATCATTAATTCAAATATTTGCAATGCTAATCTAAGCATGTCATAATGATAACATCTGAATAATATACCACCACATCAAACTACAACAAGCACATCATTATGCAGAAAATGATCAATTAGAAATCAAGTACCATAGTCCAAGCACTAACAGGAAACACAGTCTAACCAATAGGACACTGTTCGATCAAAATAGCAAAACGGAGGGGTCTTACAGAACGTGTGAATACCGTTGGGTGTTAGTTAATCACATTTTATTTTTACAGTGAGTTATACAAGGAAATTTAAAATGAATTAAACATTTGTGCAAATGTAGGTAGATGAGAGAAGGAATGATAATATATTTATTTTTTAGTTAAAAGAGATAAGTGACCAATTTTTGGATTAAATGGAAGGGAAGGTAAAATATTTTAATCAGTGTGAAAGATGATGCTTAGGTTGGGTGGTAAAGTAATAAAAAAAATTCAAGATTTTAGAGTGATAATATATAAATGTATGATCAAGAATCTTATTAAGATACATATTTATATATATTTGAGAATTTTGTACTTAATATGGTTGACATAAAGTTTTATCTTGAATAATTATGTTGCAATTTCAAAATAATTCTTTGAATTAGTTTGGGAGAGTCAATATCAAAGAATACAATAAATTAATCTTTTTTAAAATTTAAATATCTCTATCAAGTCTATGGATGCCTATTTGAAAGTATAGCTATGTTTGACAGAATTATGGAGATAACCTAGATGGGGCTATCGATGATTCACTAGTATAATAGCTCTATCCATGGTTGACTTAAAAGATTAAACCAAACTATGTAACTAAATATAAATATACACTATCTTTTAAAATTTATTAAGAATAGACTAAATCAGGTGCACACACTTATATTTATGAAGCTTTAAGTCTCCTATTAGGTGTAGGATTATAAGAGAAATATAAGTATAATATTCTGATAAGGTTGAATATTTTTGTTTAATATATTTTTTATTTGTATTAATGTTTTATATTTATTTTATTGGTTTCTATTTGTTGTGTAGTCTCACAACATTCCTCATTGCACTTAAAAAATCATGGCAACCCATACTAACAATAATATAGCTTAATTCATCCTAAGTTGGCATAAGGTGAAAAATGAAAAAAGTTATATTAAATTCACTGGTGGAGATACTTAGAGAAGTAAATTTTTTAAGATATTTTCTTCGAGAAAACAAGGGTTCTACATTGTACATCTCATAGCACATCTTATCCTACAAACATCACATTGTCCTCAAGTATCTTCAAAAGATTTATTGGTATCAATGACAGTTTTGGTGCCATCACATCGTTTCTTCATAGTAAAGTGGACCTGAAAGTAAGTTAGATTAGAAATGATGTAAGATAAATATTTTTAGGCTTTCTGACACAGTACAGGATATGCATTTATCATTACATGTGTCGATGCAATTAAAATGGATAACTCATGGAAAAAAATTTATTCAAATAAGGAATGATCATTAATAATGATTAATGTTCTAGCAAATTTAGTGAGTGAAAATGAGAATAGGGTGGTTATTGGGTAAATTTTTCATTATGGATAAAAATACTTTGAAATGAGAGGATTTTCATAACTTTGAAAATTCCCAAAGTTTAATGGAAATGAAATTTTTTGAAACATCTATTAAATTTAATTAATAAAAAATTAAATAACTATTTTGGATTTAATCAATAGGAATAATGAATTCAAGGGAAATATTTTCCAAATACAAATGTTTGGCATGAATTGGTAAGAATAAAGTCATGGACAAGGTATTATTTTTTATGTAACCCAAAAATTTATGCAAAACTTGGAGATATTTTGGGAAATTGACAAGGATGTTGATGACGAAAGAACTAAGAGATAAGGATCTAGATTCATATTTGGTTATGAGGATTTTATCTAATGCACAAACTTATGCATCAAATTGTGATAATTTTGAAAATTACTGGAACTAGATTGGAATTTTGAGGTGTTAAAGGGATCGTCAAATACTACAAGAAGTGTCAATTCTTCCCAAATTCTCAAATGAAATACATGAGTGGGATATTTTTTATGCCAAATGTGTTTTGATGATTGGCCCATTTCTTCTAGTTGTGTGCTATTTTCTAATGAACTCGTGTCTTCGATTCAAAAAAACTTACTAAATTTTTTATGTAGACACTAAAAATTATCCTCCGCTTGTGACTCTTATATTCTCCATCATTTCATCTTTTGTCTTTGATAATTAAATAATTTTAATTATTTAATTAATTCATTTCTATCTTTCTTTCCTTGATTAATTAAATAAATTTAATTTATTTAATTATGTCACTAATTAAGTCCTTTCCATTTGAAATTAAATAAATTCCTACTTATCTAATTCCTATGTCACTTTCCACTATCAATAATTAATTACTTTAATTATTTTAAGGTTAATGTTTAATTAGGTGAGGTTAAATATACTGTTAACATTAGGATTAAACTAGGATTATGATTATGCTTAGGATTAAATAGGATAGAGCTTGGGTTCAGGGTTAGGGTTCAAATCTAGGGTTGCAATTATTGTTTAGGTTTGATTAGGGTTGGGGTTTGAACAATTATTATTCTATTAACCATTTAAGTTTCTAGGATAAAGTTTGGAGATTATGATTAGGGTTGGGGTTGGGGCTAAGGTTGAGGTTACAATTCAACTAGGCTTATGGTTAGGGTTATGATTATGGTTGAGGTTATTGTTAGATTTTAATTAGGGTTACAATTACAATTTGTGTAAGAGAGAAATTGGATGATGTAAGATAATCTATGTTAGCGAATTAAACACAATCTAATTCTACACAAAGACTAAGATTCATGCCCATTACTCATGAAATGAAATTATGAAGAACAAACTCAAATAATAAAATCAAAAGAGAAAACATTACATGAATTTATCAAAGTAGCATTACCATCTCGTGTCAAATTGTGTTCACAAAGATGTTGGGTTATTTGTATCAATGAAAAGCCTCCATTGTGCATAGCAACAACTTGAACAATGCAATGTCATTGATCGAAGATATGTGTAAAGATTCAAAAGGTTGATTGTGATTTCTACATTGCTTTGTTGTGCAAATGATGTTGATTCCCTGATCATTTTTTAGAAGAAATGAGGTTGTTATATAGAATTTCTATTTTGAAATTAACGTGCAAGATCAAGTAGTAGAATATCCTCATCAATGGTTGAAAACCATTGAGAGGATTTAGATGGACATAATCTATGCATTTTGATTATGTAATAGGTGTGATTGAAGAAATCATTTTGAGTGTTAAGTGGGATTGAGGAAATAGATTGAATAATTTATGGAATTGAAGAATAAATTGATCTATTAGAAATAGATGGATCAATCAGAAATAGAGTGAGCATTTGGGGGATTCTAATTTGCTCGATCATGAATATGTGTGGGGATAGTTAATTAATTGACTTAATTAATTAATCTTTTTGGGTTGAACATGCATATAAATCTTGAATTTTGTAAACAAAGTCAAGTATTTATTTGGTTTGACCTTTTTGATGATGTTTGAATAATTTATATAATTATTCAAATTTGGGGGAAAGTGACATAGTTAACTTATTATGTTTTAAAAATTTAATCAAATTAGGGGAATAAAGTGAATTAGCGACATAATTAAATAATTGATATTATTTAATTAATTATGAGGAATAAAGTTAGATTGGAAATTTATTAAATATGTAAAATTTTATTTAATTAGTCAAAAATGGTGAAAAAAATAATTAATCAAATAATATAATATTATTCAATTAATAGAAGAAATTAGGGTTTTTGACGTTATTTATGTGAAATACAATTATACTAGGTGATAATGATGCCAATGATGAGAAAATGTCATTTAGGGTGTGTAATAAGTGTAAGGTCAATTTTACATGTCTACACAATCCAAAAAGGGTTAGTGCTTAATTATTTTTATGACTCAATTAAGATTTAATAAAATTCTAACTCTCACCTAACTCTACTCCTATCTCTAAACCTAACCCTAACAATAAAATTAGGCATAATATTGACGTCAAACCTAACCCTAACCCTAACGCTCACCCTAATTCTCATTGTAACACTAACCGTAATTCTAATGATATTATTTTAGCTAAACATAAATGTAAAACTAACACTAAATATAATTCCAAAGCTAAGACTTACCCCAACACTAAAAATAATACATATCTTATCTCTAAATCTAACCTTAACATGACACAAAGACTATTTCAATTAATAGCGAACCTTGAGCCTAACCTTGAAACTAAAACTATTTCTAACCACAAACCTAACTGTAAGTCAATCCCTAACCCTAACCCTAACCTTAATCTTATTTCTAAAATTATGACTGATTCTAATTTTAACCCTAACCCTAATCCTAGCTCTAATAATAAAAACACTAATTTTAACTCTTACTATATCCTTAACCTAAGCTGTAATTCCAACCCTAACCCTAACTCCAACTCTATAACTACAAAAATTCATAAGGGTTTAGGGTTAGGGTTAGAGTCCAACTAGGGCTATGGTACAATTTAGACTATGAATTTGCTTTAATAAGGGTTACTATTAGGGTAAGGGTGAAGGTTCAACTAGTATTAAATTAGAATGAGGGTTCAATAAGGATTATAATTTAATTAATGTTAGGGTCTTATTAGGCTTATAATTTAATTAGTGTTAGGACTCAATATGATAATGGTTCAAATTAGCGTTAGGGTCTAATTAAGGTTAGTGTTTAATTTAGGTTAAGTTTCAAATGAGGTAAGGGTTAAGGTTAGGGTTAGGGTCTAATTATGGTTAGAGTTTAATTATTCTTAAGAATTAATTAAGACTAGGGTTAAGGTTACAATCACAATTTAGTTGGGGTTAGGGTTGAGGTTAGGGATAAGGTTTAATTAGGCTACAACTAGGATTCAATTAGGGTTAGGGTTAATTTTGTAGTTTAAATAAGATTAGGATTAGGGTTTAAATTAAGGTTAAAGTTAAGTTATAATTAGATTTAAATTAATATCAAGGTTAGGGCTAGTATAATGGTTAAACTAGAGTGAGGGTTAGTAATATGGTCAACTTAAATTTAGGGTTAGTGTTAGGGTTTCATTAGTGTTATTAGTATTAGGGTTAAGTTTAAAATGCAATTAGAAACATGGTTCAATTAGAGTCAAGATTAGGGTTAGGGTTCAAGTATGGTTAAGGTTACTTAGAAAGTTAGGGTAAGGGTTAGATTTAGAGCTAGGGTTAAGTGTTAGGATAAAGCTTGAGGATATAATTGTAATGCCCATAATTCACACTGGGGAAAACACAACAAACATTTTTTTTTTTGAATAAAGAAATTGATGACACAAACACTTTCTAAATGTTTTACTATGTATTACTAAGTTCACACTTATCTCTTTGTGCAAGCCTAAGGCCGAACATTGATATCGATGTTACTTCTAACCAAATTATCAAGGTCAATAAATAAAACTATGGCTAAACATATATTTATGTTAATAACTATAATGGGAACTAAGATTCGAATCTCTAATTTGCAACTCATAATGGCTCATTCATTAACCATAACATCGCTAGACATGGTACTAGTACTACTCCTAATATTTCTACCATCATTATTATCGAGTTTATTCTCGACACCCTCAAGATTACAAAAGGGTGATTAATGATACTAACGTGTCCCTTCAATCCTACAGACGTGATGAATTATTTTAATTCCATTTATTTGTTCGTCTATTATCTATTTACTTATTTATATTTTTATGTGTACATTTATACACATATCTCCTATAGACATAAGTACTCTATTTAATTTAAGAAGTAATTTAAAATTGTATTAATATAAACTTCTTTTTTATATAAAAATGCATGTCCTATATATTCCATTAATTAAAAATAATAATAATTTTAAATCATAAAAAAAATTATCTCTTTCATCCTATTACTATTTATATTAATTTACTACAGAAAAATCCTAAAATTATAGAAGTAATTATTTCTTTCTAAGGAGAAAGAGTAATCCCTAATCTTTATTTTATTTTATTTTTATAATTTTCCTTACACATATTCTAATTATTATGTTCTCTATTTTTTCTATTTTACTTAACCTTTTTAAAAGAAAGAGTGGAATATATTCTCTTTATTAAGGGAACCTTAAACTTAAGGATTACGTGAAACTCTCAAGGCTAAGATTAGAATTTCCTTTATAAGGAATGTTAACGTTTGTTTTTTTTTTGTTACTTCATTACTACCATCCCACTAAACCTTATTAATAGAGACAAGGGTTTGGATGCGAAGTCTTTACGGTGGGTATCTATCTATAGTCTTACAGCTGTATTTAAGTTGTGATCGAAAAGACAAGACAAGTTAGAACTCCCGTAACCATAGCAAGGCATGACAGGCATTGTCTATCTTACTGGATGCGCTAATAGGGGTGGCAGAATTTTAGTAGGGTGGTGTCCCTTCACTTACTATACCAGCAATAAAGTGATTGAGCATCCTAGCAGAGATATGCATTATAGTGAATCTTTTTTGAAAGTGATTGCTATAAGGTAAATTAATATTGATACTAGTGAACATATGAGCTTCCACAAAAAAATCATTTTCTTTATTTTCATTTTTGCATTTGTGAACAGTGATGTTAAATTTAATATTGTCTATTGTAATAGTAATATTATGTTGTGAGCGTTCCACTTAGTTTTTGGCAGAAAGTTATGTCAGAAGCGTTTGACTAATCTGTCTTCTTTTATTTCTTTCTTTATTTACATAGCCCAATCCTCGTAAAGACCATTCAATAGGGGCAGTAGTACTTGCATGAGATTTACTCATGGAGGCAGTCACATGAAGGCATTGAATCAACAATGCTAGGCGAAGCACTCTTATTTTCGAATGTTGTTTAAGAGGCATTATCTAATATTTTATTTTGACTTCTGAAGACTGTTCGAACCCTAAATACTCATTTTATTTCCTTGACTTTTCTTATTACACCTTGAATGTATTGTATTGTTGCCAGCATTGTGAGGTGTTCATGCCCACCTTGAATGCGTCGCTCACCCTCATGTGCTGCACAAACCAGCGCTGGTTTACCTCTATCATTTTGTATGTTTTAGACATTGCATTGCATTAAACACTACAGGGTGGATTTTTTTTTTTTTTATGAAGGGTGATTTTAATAGAGCTTTATTTTTATTTTTTTTCTCTTTATTTTCTTCTAAGCACTGGATAGTCATAAAAACTACATGGGGGAGGGAGAAATTTTTTGTTCGGTTATCAAGAGTATGTAGGTTTGAGTTTTATAAAGGAATGCCATTCTTAGAATCCCAACATAAAGAGGTAAACACCAGCTACAACATTCCACTGACTAAGTTTATACCTAATAACACATTTTCTACTTACTCTACTCCCTTCACATACAACAATATATAGTCCATAATTTTTATTTTCATTTTATTTGCAGGATAATGAACTAGTGCAGGAAATCTTTACGATAGGCTTATTGCACGGGCAGGTTGGAGGGCGTCAACAGTATTGTTGCAACCTATATCTGACCAAGATCTCTATTTTAGGAGGGGGTGACTTCTTACCCCTATGTATATGGCAACTTTTTGTTGTACAGAAAAATGGTAATCTCATGCGTATATCTAAGGAAGTTCTCATTTCATAGTCAATGCCACACTTCATTGAGTAACTCAAAATACCTAATGAGATAAAACTCTCTATATTTCTAAATACAAACATAAACCTGTATCTTTTCTTAAACTCGTAAAATAGAATGATATTTACCTAAATACTATGTTTATTGCTATAGACAGATTATCTTGATATTTTGTAGGAAAAAAATACCACCATGTAAAACAACAGAGAGAAAGGCCTCAAAAAAAAATATAGTCCTGCTTTTAAAGGAAACATCATGAATGTTTTGAACAAAATACTATGTTATTTTCTTGCTTCTTTCCTTAAACTAGTAAAATAGAATGACATATGTATTTTATTTTATTTTTATTTCTTTCCAGTCTAAATCAAGTATAGCATATTCATAGCAGGTCACTCATTTATTTCTAAGATAAAAGTAATAATGAAAATTTTATATTTCCTTTATGTTAAAAGAAAAAACTTGTTGTAACCACTTATTTATTTTTGTAAAACATACTTGCAACAGATCACATGTTTTTCTTTAAAACCAAAAATTCTTATATACGAAGCTTTTCAACAAAATAATGTATTTCTCTTTTAATCATAAAATGCATGGCTCCTTCCTTAAAACATAGCATGAAATGTAAGTATTTCTTTTCTTTTCTTTTTCCAAAACAAAATAACAGTTGTTTTCTCAAAAGTTAAATATGCTTTTCTTTCCTTCATATAGTAGGAAAATTTTATATTCTCACACATACAAAATATTCATTTGCACCATACAAGACATGAGAATCTCTTTCTTTTCTTTCTCATTAAGTCCATATCAAACCAACACTCTACCAAAGTAATTTACACATAGACTCTTTACAACAGCCTTTCCAGGCTATAACATTCAACTTCAAAAGGGAAAATTTACTTTGACGTAATAACACCAAATTTATCCACAAGAACATAAATATTCGAAAATTTGTTTAGTTTCTTCCAATCTGAAAAATACACACAAAATTTTTCTCTAGAGGCCAATGGGGAGCTCACCTCCCAACCTTTGGTTGGAAAACCAACCACCCCCAAGCTAGGAGGTAACATGGGAACTGGGCACACACATGCACACCAAATAACATTTCATACAAAAATACACATAAAAATTTCACACCCTCCCAAGGGATATTTCACATAACAAAGAGTTCATTATGAACTCAAAATGGGGAATGGAGGGTGGACTACGCACTCCATTTTGGGGACTCAAGAAAAATACACCATAACCAACCATCGCAAGGTTTCAATCTTTCATTAGCAACCCTTCTTTCACATTTTCTTATCCACCCAAGCCACCCTTCACATTTCACAAAACATATGGGTACTCATACCCTTTTTTTTACCTCCCCATTATAAGGAGGAATAACTTGTCCCCATGGAGGTTCCTACTCCAACCATCCCCAACTTGGGATGCTCTTCCCAAATTTGGGTGAGCTTATCCCATTACAACCCTTTCCCCACAAAACAAAATTTAAAAGAAACATTTCCAAAACACACAAATACATGTACATAGCTTACAAATTTAAAAACACAAGAATCAAAAGATGTGGAAATCCTACTTGAATCCAAGCTTTGAAAGTAAGTGATGAGAAAGAGCATAAATCCTCCTCCAAGATTTCTCTCCAATCCCCCCAAGCCAAATCCAAGAGCTCCCAAGTCAAAATTACAACTTCAAAACAAATAATGCCAAAGAGAACCCCCCCAAAACCCTTGTTCATGGTTTTCTATATAGGAATTTCAAGTTTGAATTCCTTTGAATGGGGAAGTGACATTTGCCACTCATCCATTCACTCTCCCAAGCACATTCATCCATGTGTGCTCACACATGTGTTAGAACTTGGGAGACTTCCAAGACACATAGAGAAGTGGGAGTGGAAAGGGACTAGTCCCCATCCCACTTCTCAAAACCTTAATTTCGTCAAACCTTTTTAAGGCCTCAAAAAGAGTGCCCAATCATGGAATTGACTTGAAATTTTGAGCTAAAAAGGTACCTAACCCATAGGTACTTGACCTAAGGACCTTAAATCCATAAAAATACTTTAAAAACATAACTTTTCAACCCCCAAAAAGTGCCCTAAAGATTAAATCCGAGTTTTTCCACTTGGATGGACAACTCACCATCTAAGTGGATTGACATGGCAATAAAAGTCACTCAGAAACATTCACAAACAACATTATGAATAAAATACATTACAAAAGGGCACTATAGTCCCTTCATATGGACTATAGCTTGGTTTCACTGGTTAATTACCCAAGGTTTTCAGAATTACCTCCAATTTCCATTGGCCATGGAAAGTGTACTTGCACACTTGATGCAAACGTTAATTCATCCAAGTAAATCATATTCATATAAAAATAAAACTATTGCATTCAAACACATTTCATAATTTACATAGCATAAAGATCCAATAACCTAATTGAAAAATCATTAGCCACCTATCTTATCCCATTTTCATTAGCCATAATTTTCATACTCATCTAATTGCAACTTGATTGGTTCACATCACTTGTTTCATTCATTCATTATTAAGTTTCTAGATTCAATTTAAACAAACTCAATAACCATCATAAATTAGATCAATCATCATAATCAGATTACTAAGCATGTAGCATAATCAAAATCAAATCATCATATGAACTTAAACATTTAAATATCTTGTGATTCAATGGTATCAATAGGCATAGAAAATAACCAATCTCAAAATAATCCAAGTACTAGATGTAGCATAGGGGTGGGCCTCACAATAAGTAAGGTTAGGGTAAGGAGAAAGGTTGGTGTTAGGGTTATGCTTTAATTAAAAATAGGGTAATGGTTAAGGTTGGGGTGGAGTTCAACTAGGGTTAAGGCTATCATTCAAATAATATTAAATAATGGTTGAATTATAATTCAATTAGGGTTAGGATTCAAATATGGTAAGGGTTAGGGTTCAAATAGGATTAGGTTTCTAAGATAAATATTGGCATTAAGGTTAGGATTAGCATTAAGGCTATGTGAGGGTTAGGGTTAGTGTTGTAGGATAAAGCCTGTGGTTATGATTATACTTATGGTTACAATTCAATTAGGGTTTAATTAGGGATAGGGATAGAGTTAGTGTTCAAATAGGATCTCACTTAGGGCTAGATTTCAATTAGGCTTATGGTAAAAGATAAGTTTTAGGATGAAGCTTGAGGTTACAATTATGGGTAGGGTTAGATTTAGGATAAGTCTTAGGGTTAAACTCCAAATAGCATTAGGATTAGGATTTTGGTTAGGGTGTAGATAATGTCTTACATGTTATAAATAAGGTTTCTACTAGCATATATATGTTTAATAGTATATTTAAATATTTTTAAATCCTAAAGCTTGAACCATAAACCTAATCCTAACCTAAATACCTAGCCCTAAAACGGATCTTAACTATAATTATAATCCTAATGCTAATCCTAATTTAATCTCTAATCTTAATCCTAACCATGATCCTATCTCTAACCCTTACCCTAACCCTAATATAATTTCTAATCATATCACTCTAATCCTAACCCTAATTTTAACCCTAATTGTAACCTTAACCTTACCCCTCATTGTAATTTTATCTCTAGCCCTAACACTAACTCTAACCTTAATCATAAACCTATCACCAACCCTAATTCTAATACTAATGCTAACCTTAATTGTAATTATATTTCTAATCATAACACTAACCCTAATCCTAACCCTAACTTTAACATTAACTCTAATTCTATTTGTGATCCTAACACTAATCCTAATTGTATCCGAGACCCTAACCTAATTTCCAACCCTAACTATAATTTTAAACTTAACCTTAACCCTCTTCCTACCCCTAACCATTATTCTATCATTTGCATTGGAGTGAACCTAAAAGTGGTCTATCAATATTTTTCAATGCAATCTATATAGGTTTCTATGATTAAATATGTTGAGTTTAAGTGTGGTACTAATTGCATGGTTTGGTGGTGGCCATTCTCTCCTATGCTTGAAATTTTACTTAGTCATTAAAAAATTCTTTTGAAATGGTTTATTCTCTCCATAACTCTATAATAGAATTTGGAACGGTTGTTATCTCTGATATCAATATTTATCATTTCATGATACAGATATCAGTCCTCAAGATGGTCGTATATATTCCTTAAATTTTTAGAGGTAAAAATTTTATAGATAAAATATAGGGATATTCCTTGATAGCATATTCAGTTGACTTGTTGACCAGAATCCCTTTTAGAGACCAATATTCTATAGAAAATATTAAAATGCTCATTTGGCAGCTTGAGAGGTCTACTTCTCATCTTCCTCATAAGATTTTGTGATTGTTTTTTTTCCCTTTATCTCTTTTTTTTCTTATTAATCCTTGCATGTTATTAGGTCCCTCTACATTTCAATTTGATCCTACAATCCCTTATAGAGACCAATATTCTATAGAAAATATTAAAATTCTCATTTGGCAGCTTGAGAGGTCTACTTCTCATCTTCCTCATAAGATTTTGTGATTGTTTTTTTTCCCTTTATCTCTTTTTTTGCTTATTAATCCTTGCATGTTATTAGGTCCCTCTACATTTCAATTTGATCCTACTCTTGCAACCTATACATGTAAGTCTTGTAAATGGAAAAAATCCTTGCATATTCTACCTTTCTTAAGCTTTCCTTTCTTTCGTATTTGTTGATAAGAGTAATGTGTTCCATAGCCTTAGTCATGAACTCAACAAAAAAACTGGTTCCTTGTTATCTAGTGTTTTTCCAATGACTTTACTCAATCCATCTTGTAAAACTTCTTCTTCCTCAGCATCATCTAGATTAAGAATTAAACCTATTAATTTACGATTCATGTCAAATCCATAAATTTTAGATAGTTTAATGAATCCCTTCTCTATCATTTTATTGATGTATTATTTAATTAACTACTGTCTCCACTTAAAATTTTCAATCCATTTTCTAATATGTAGGATAACATTGTTCATCAAAATGTTTTCCTTTGATAGCAATCGATCATCCAAAGATTCCAAAGCTAATAGCTTCGATAATTCTATTTCATTCTTATCTTCTCTTGTTTAGCAATTATCTATTAGTTGATTCTATTTCATTCTGATGTTGTCTCTTTTAGAAATTATTTATTAGTCATTTTCTTTTCTATTATTTTACTACTCAAACCTAAGATTCTATGGAACTTTTGAGAATATATTTCCCTTTCAATATCAACTTCCTCATCTACCCCTTTGTTACTATATATATTTTTCATATTTTCTATAAAAGATTATTTTTCTTAGGATATAATATAAGCAATGGGAGGAATCCCCTTGGATGCTTTCAAATTACCTATTAATTGCTTATTAAACATGTAATTTTTCTATTAACTTTTTTTTGTTTCAGTTTCTTTTTTTCATATGTAGACACATATTGTTGACCTCATCATCAAATTATAATTATCATTACATATCATTTAACTTTTATTAATCATGACATCACATATTATCATTAAATTATTTATAATAATTTACAATTATCTATTTATTTTAATTTGATAAAAAATTCTTATTTAAGTCATAGAAGAGCTAGTTTCTATTTTACAGGTAAAAAATTATTTTTATATGTCATCAACTAACTCAAGCATGTTTTATAATCTTCCTCTTCAATCATCAATCATCTTTGTATTAGAATACAAACTTGTTCCTCATATATATATAATTATAAATTATTCTATCATCAATTCAAAATGAAAAATTTTCAAATTGTAGTTTAGCTAACTCCACGACTTTTTAATTAACATAGGTCCTTGATCTTATCCTCATCGTCTAGTATATTTTTTGAGAAAAAACTGTAAATAGGATTATTCATTAATCATTTTCATAAGATAAACCTTAATTCGAGTCAACTCTATTATAGATTAACCATCAATTGAATGAAAGTATTATGTTATTGACTCTCCTTCATATAAAAAAAATATGAATCAACTTATATTTTTGGGGATACATTAAGATTGTTAGATAATAAATTAAATTTATTTTATTTTATATTTTTTAATATTTTATATTTTGATTCTTAATATTTGGTGAACTCGACATGAACATCCTAACCCACTAACTAAATGTGGTATTTTAATTTGTTGGTATTTCTTGTTTTATAATTTTCCTCTTCTTAGGTGATCTTGAATTTTTATTTTTTGGGAATCGTCCTACTGTGAAATAGACATTGTGGCTAAATCCACAAGGTATGAGAAACAAATTTTGATATAGTATACTCTATATTTTAGTGTAGAATAATATCTTAAGCCAAAATAACACACTTTTCCAGCACTTCCTTTTATAATCCATACATTTGTATAGATTTATACTTGTTTTCTGAAAATTAATTTTTGTGCATCTTAAATTCTATTAGAAATTTATTTTATTTTATTTCCTAGCTAGAAAATTATACATGACGTTTTAATCACTTTGCCAAACTACTTTCCCTTCCCCTTTGCAATTTTGTAAAATACTATGCTATTGTTAAATATTTGTATCTTTTTCAATACTAATAAGATTTTCAAATTTCTTTAAGTATTGGAAAGTGGGTTTCAAGTTTGATTTTGTTGATTAAGTCATTCCTTCAAATTGGGCACCAAAGGTTAGGTAAAATTATTCCAAGTGAGTTCTTAATTTTTTATCTTAAACACCAATAACTTTCACATATGAACTTTCATTTCGATATTTCCTTAAAAATAATATAAAAATTTCACAAGTAATGTAACATCATTTATTGTTAGTTTCAAGAATCCCTTTACTTAAAAATGTCAAAAATACCTCAAAATAAGTTGCATAGTTCTCAAATTAATTAAAAGGAATAAAAGTGCACTTTCCCACCCTAATTAGGTCAGAAACCCTAATTTTTATTCATAAATATGAGTTGAGGGGTCATTTTCAATTCAAATACACATTCAGCTTAGAGAGATTCTACTGATTTTTTTTCTAACCTTTAGACGAAATGGGTGATCTAGCGCTTCCTGAGCAGCTCATGGATAGGGTATGAGAGTACCAATGGTCAACTGATGTAGGACCCCTAGTATGCATTCCAAAACATTTCTCATTTTTCATGTTTTTGATACATTTATTAGGTGTTAAAGTTAGTGAAACAATAGTATCACTATATTGTGAGGACTTTTTCATCATCGACAATGCTATTGTGTTACAACTAAGATTTTATCATGAAGTGTTGCAATGTTCTATTTAGGTTTAGGGGTTCTATTTCCCAATAGTGTCACTATTCTCAAATAATGGTGTAATGTAGATTTTTGATCTTGTGTCACCATTGAAATATTGATTCGTGATTGCAATATAGCATTGTGCTAGTCCATTTAGGTTCAACATCATGAATAAATGACAATGTGTGATTGCATAGAGTGACATAATTGCAAAATAGTGATCCAATAACTTTTTTTACCAGAGTAAAACAATTGAAAATTGGCATACAATTGCAAATTTTATGGTTTTAGCCTCTAAATTTTATTGTTTTTTAGCAATTTTGATGTTGTTCACTTCATGCATGCAGGGGACCATTACACCAATCATGTCTCAGGAGTGCTAGTCAAGCATTCTATCCCACATTTACCAATTTTAGGATGATGATGACTTTTTTGTATGAGTGGTTGGGTTAGGGTTTGTCACTTGTATGCCAAAGATCCGGACACACTTGAAAATAATGACAACATTGTTTAAGTGTTGGTATAGTGATACTTCATCATTCCACTTTTCCATT
Source organism: Sequoiadendron giganteum (assembly GCA_007115665.2). Taxonomy (NCBI): domain Eukaryota; kingdom Viridiplantae; phylum Streptophyta; class Pinopsida; order Cupressales; family Cupressaceae; genus Sequoiadendron; species Sequoiadendron giganteum. The sequence continues at coordinate 522,516,882 of CM021100.1, read as the reverse complement.
GGTGAGGTGACAATTACCTTGGATGATGTCTAGTGCATTTTGCGGATCCCCATCCATGGGGAGAGAGTGATTTACAAGACTAGCTCTAGGGTGGACACGATTGTTGATCTTCTCGAGCTAGAGATTATTTGGGTGGACAACCATCAGATAGCATTCAGTACTACAGAGGGTAGGTTCTAGACTTGAACCTAGTTATTGGACCACTAATTTTTTGAGTACTTTATCTTGATGGACATGGTAGAGGACTTAGCTTTGGTTGGGGTCTCACTTAGCAAAGTATGGTGCATGGATGACACTCTGCATGTGGTGCCCAATTGTACTTTCCTCACTATACCATGACATGCATCAGGTTGTATACTTGAGTGGGTGAGTGATAGGAGATGGTGTGATAATGCTTCATATTTGGGCTTGGGAGTAGACTATCATGCTTCATCTTATCATTACTCTAGTTGACACTAATCCAAATCGAACCATAGTATATAGATATGGGGATATGACCATATTAGAGAAGACAGGTACTGCGAGCATACCTTATTGGTAGTGAGTTATAGATGATATAAAAAGAAATAGGTGGAGGTCATGGATTCAGTCACATACCTAATATGATGACTAGGATCAGTTATTTTATGCATGCTAGACTCGATATATTTTGTGCTACGAGAATACCATCGTGGATTGGTATCTCCCTGATTGAGTGGATTGTCAATTTGGAAAGACTCAAGACATAGTGCAACCTACCTATAGAGCTATTTTCACATGGACTATCTAAGAGACATTGTTGGGACAAGAGGTCCTAGCATAGGTTGTGATTGATGATTTTACATAACTTATACCACATCTTTGGGTTTATGTTGGTGGGCCCTATGATGTAGGGACATTTATGCTTATGATGCGTGGTTTAAATAGTTTTACATAGTACAACTGATCAATCAAATTGACAGAAAAGTTCCTGAGAGAGGCTGGGGATAAAGAAAAATTAGGGTTAAAAGCACAAATCTTTGTCACACTTTATAAAGGAAACAAATAATGCTAACCCAACTTTTAAAATTGAATCATTAAAAAGTTGCATATATGTTTTGAATTTTGAAATGATGTAAACTAGTAATATATATATATATTTTATTATATTTTATGTTTGTATTTAAAAAACAAATTAAAAAATTATTTTAAAATATTTTTTAATAAATTAACACTATAATTTAGTTGCTGATAAAATGCTGAAAAGTGAAGTTGCCTGAGACGTCAAAATTTTTATAGTAAATTTTATTATTTTTCTTTCAATAATTTTGTGTGTATTTATAACTTGAAACCTTAGTACATGGATTTTTTTTTTCCAATTTTGATATATAAATATTTCTAAATAAATATTAAAATGTGTGTGAATCAAAAAATAATTGTTTCCACTAGACGTCAACTTTTATTTGAAATATTTATCTAAAATGAAAAAAAATATACCATCTTGAAATAGATTCTTTTATCTAGTGCATCATATTTTTTTCAATTTTTTAAATAAGTTTTAGTATTTTTCCTTGGCATGGTAATCAACCTAATATTTTGTGCTGATAACCTACTTTTACTAAAAATTAAAAATAAAATATAAATAACAATAACAATTAAAATATTAAAATAAATATAATTTTGAAAACTACACTTATGGATCTACAAAAGGGTATTTTTATATTTTTAGAAAAATGATATTTACATTAGTAGGAGTTATTGGAACTTTAAGTTTGTCAAATAATTTTAGTTTTTTGGTAAATTGGACTCAAAGTGGTGCTCCATATATTTTTAGCCAACAATTTTAGTTAGAAAAGTTGTGGAAGTATCTAACTTAGCTAGAATGAATCTTACTAGATCATATGATTGAAAAAAAATGATTTTTAGTTAGAAATACTTAAATTCAGTTGTGCTAATAAGTTGGATGAGAGTGTGACACAAATTTGTGCTTTTACCCTTAGAGGACATGGTCGATGGTATCAAAAGCCTCATTAGTAGCTTCCCCAAGATGTTCAGGATGGGTATGATGGAAGGTTCCAAGAGATGGCCACCAACTACAACAACTTTGGGTGCTCTTCTTGCTTAGCACACGAAATAGGGAAGGAGAGAGAAATTTATGATATTAGTAGGAATTTGGTTGGATACAAGATGAATTACTCACCCATTCAAAATGCTTTTCTAGCAGTAGTGTTTGCTTCATAGTAACTTAGACACTACTTTCTTTCACATAAAATAAGGCTCATTACCAAGATTGATCCATTGAAATATCTATTATCGAAGGCAACTCTCACTCAAAAAATGGCTATGTGGGTGATGATCCTAACATAGTTTGATATAGAGTATGTAGAATAGAAAGCTATCAAGGGGAAGGTCATCACAAATCAATTGGTAGAGACATCTATCTATGTAGAGAATCCCTTAGTGTCTAAATTTCCTAATGAGTCAGTATTTTTCCTCAACGTAATGGATTAGTGGAAGATGTACTTTGATGGATCAAATATAGTACATAAATCTAGACTAGACATTCTTTTTCTCACCTCTCAAGCCACCTAATTCTATTCCCAAATCATACTAGTTGTCATTTCTATGCACAAATAAAATTTTTGAGTATGAAGCTCTTATAATAGGGTTGAGAATTATGGTATAGTGGAAAATACAAGAATTATAGGTCTATGGAGATTAACGACTAATCATAAATCAAATCAATGAATATTATCAGATCAATTGTGATAAGCTGACACCTTACAATAAGATGGTAGAAATCCTCAAATATTTCTTCATGGACATAATATTTGATCAAATCCTCGGGGTCAACAATTGAGCAGATGATGCCATCACAATCATTGGGTCCTTGTTACACATGCCACATAATTTTATTCAATTTGAATTCCTCATCACACAACTTCTAGAAGGATGGCATGATCATGACCTAAGATAGACCTACTAGATCTACATGAAATAAATATATATTTATCTAGTTAAGTCCAACTTCGAATGAAATACTTGAAAACATCAAACGAAGAAGCCATTGAATATAAAAAAATAAGAAATGCATAATGGAAACTAATCTAATGCCTCAAATCTCATCCCATTGGGGGATCTATCTTGCATTGATGTGAAATGTCAGTTCTTTCCCAATTCCTAGATTGAAACAAGCTTTCAAATGGATTCCATTCATTAATATTAATGAAAGTGGATAAAAGATGAGCTAAAATGGATGCAAAAATAAGCTAAAATAAATTATAAATGTTCAAAAGCTAATAGAGAAAAGCTCTAAAATTAACTATAGTCTAGTTACTCTAAATGAAAGTAGATTCATTTCTCACAGAAATGAGGATTATTTATGGGAGAAATGGTTGAATCAATGGTCAGGATTGATTTGATCAATCAGTAGATAAGAAGCCATGAGAGGAGATGATATGGATCAAGGATTCTCAAAAAAGGACGATGACACAAGTTGACAAGGATCAAGGATTTAATCAATGGATCTCATTGATTCAAACAAGCACACTTCCTAAATATTAGGAAGCTATTATGAATTTTTTTGCGAGATTCTTCCCATTCAAATGGAGGAATATTCCCTTGCAAGTGGGAGGGTGAGAGGAATTAAACTATTTATACAATTAAAACAATGTTTTAATCATGCAAGATGAATGAAATTAGGAATTTCATTAAATAATTAACTTATTTAATAAAAGGGGGTTTAATAACATTTAACTAAATAATAAAGATTATTTAATTAAATGAGAAGACATCAAAAAATTAATTAAACAATTCTCATTAACTAATTAACTAAGATGAAAATTAGCAGGAAAGGGGGAGAATTAGCAAAATAATATTGAGCATTTAATTAATAGGAGAAAATGATAAATTTAGTTAAAAAATGAAGATTATTTAAATGGTTGAAAAGATGTGATTCAATATGAAATGGTGTTAGTAACTGAATTCAAATGTGCAATATCAGTTAGGAAAATTTTGAGTGTCTATAGATACAAGAAGGGATCCATTTTTCCCAAATTTTGTTGTGTTTTGACACTTCATTTTTACCAATAAAGAGGAATTGGAACTCTTTTATCAAATATTGTAATCTAATAGGATTGGTCTAGATATAAAAATAGATTGTAACCCTGAGAGTTTAATTGGCCCAATCATACTCTATTCCAAATAGGGTAAATTACATCAGAAGTTTATATTTCAGGAAGATTTCATAAAATATTTATTGAAAAAAGAATAACTAAAAGAAAAATGAATAAATTCCATAAGTACTTAAAGTGGGAAGAATAGAGAAAGAAGGAGAACTCATTTACCAAAGTGCATTTTCTAAAATATAGGATCCTTTATAAAGGATCAAATTTTTGTAGGATAACATATATTTTTTGGCATGCAAGCCACATGAGATGAAAGTTGAGGAGGGGATATATGATGATGTTGATCACTAGATGATTGTCAATATTTATCAAAAAATAATAAGGCCACATGTTCTACAAAAGCCACAAGAATAATGTGTGAGAGAAAGCTACACTTTTAGTTGTAGCCTTTGTAGAAAAACAAAGAAAGAGGAGAAAAACATATGATTTTATAGCTTGTTGATTATTCTATGGATGTGGGGACAATAGGAGAACAAAAAAATTGTTGTGGAAAATATCATTGGAGAATAGGATGTTAACCATAATTTTCTTTCTCTAACAAGAGTAGAAGTTATTGGTATCTCTTATGATATATTAGAGATTAACCTTAGGGATGGAAGTAGAGGGGTCAATTGTATAAGGATACTAAAATGTATATAATTCCTATTTGATGATAAATTTATGAAATAAAAATAACTTAGGGACTTCATTCAAAGAATTAGGACAAATTATTTCAATCAAATGTCAATGAAAGCTAAAGGATAAGATTAGTTCACTCTCTTCTCCTAACTATTTCAGATATTTATGCTTTCAAATTCATGGATTATGTCTCAAGTGACCTTGTGGCATATCAACGATTCACCTACAACAACTACTAGCCTAGATAGAATCATTCAAGTCTATCTTTTATTGTGGTGAAAGTTATGTGTATCATCCTCTAAAATTATTGACAATATACATTTATTTGTTGTGATAGAAGTAACCAAGTTAAATATATTTTTCCTCCTTTTGTAAGGAATGGGATGTGTATCTGACTACCCTACAATCTATTTATAAGTAAAGTGTATTAATGGATTAATTTTCATGGTGCTCCAAAATAAGTGTCAATCACACTTGAATAATACTAATATTCTTATTTTTTGTTCCTTTCTTGTCACATTATATTTTAAACTTCCAAATTTAATTGAAATATCAGTCTTATTCTTTGAGCCTTTTTCAAATATTTCCATCTTTTCTTAGCTTAAGTTCCTAAAATCAAAAAAAAAAAAAAACTAAAAAACCTAGAACTAATTTTTATTTTTATTTTATTATGTTTACCTCGGATATGTGATTATAATTCAATAATTACCTACCAAATGAAAAAACCTCCTTTATATAAATGAAAAATAAACAAACTTATTCATCTAGATCATCCTAATCTCCATCCTATTAAAAATTCAGAACAGTTTATTGATATCTTGCATTGATAATCTCTCTTCCTAAACTAAAATCACATTCCCTAATGATGATGAGGTTTATATTGTGGATCATATGTTCTATGACACTAATAAAATTATAATAAGAGTCTTGTGGAATTTCCAAAGTATGATCCAAGGTATGACCCTTATGACCATAATGATTCTTTTGTATAAAAAGAGTATGAATGCTATGATGATCAAACCTTAGAGTATATTTTTATAATAAAGTGTCATCCATACATGTACCATCAATTCCAAGAAACCATGATAATTTTTCATCCATCCATCTATTATTAATACCACAAATATACAATACCTAGTCATTTTAATATCTATTAAGAATACCAACAACCCATATGTTCTAGTAAGCCATCCATCTATCTTCAATACCTACTCATTCATGCATTAATTCTTTATACCAATAACCTAAAATATATAGTCACCATCTATTTATGAAAAATAGATAGCATTTAAATAAAGGAACAATATACACAACCCCTAAAATTCCAACTTGCTTACCAACAACCACTTTTCTAAACACAACTGACACTTTTCAAAAAACCCATAAGATCTAGTTATCCATCCATATACTCTCAATATGAAGAACAAATAAATATAGGTTATATCATTAATACCTACAAAATTTCCATTGATCATCCTCATAACAACATTGAAAGTGAAATTGATCTTCCATCTAAAGCCTTCCTCAGCACCAACCTATATCCCAAATCCCTATTTCCCATTCATATCCAAGATCTTCATATACCCATCACTATTAAAAAAAATATATACTTGACCTCCCATTTGAACCCTTCATCAACTAAACCATTATAATCAACTACATCCCAATCCAAAACCCCTTCTCATATAAAAGCCTTTATGAATTTGCTCCAAGGACTAAAATCAAATATATTAATCTCTAATCTGGTTAAAAATTTATGTCATCCCATAAAATTTCTAATGGACTATGTCATCATAACATATCTCACCATCAGGGTGGGGCACCTAGCTCGATTGGCTAAATCCTCCTATTGTAGGCAAGAGGTCATGAGGTCTAGTCTCCTCTAAAATGTGTGGTACTAGAGGGTGTGTCATGCTAGTGCCACCAGTCACGTGAAAAAAATTTATGAGGTGCATTCTAGTTTATAGGGGGATGGGTACCCAACTAATTCCTATAGTAAAAAAATAAATCTCACCATTAGCTAATTAGGATGACTAATACCTATGATTCGCTTTGTGACCCCATCCAATCAACTCATAATCTCATGATTATTCTTAGGAATAGTAGAGCTACTCATGTGTATAAAAGTGGAAACAACTTGTGGTGGATGCACTATCTAACCTTGGTGCTTTCACTCCAAATTTTGTTATCTAAGATAATATCTCTTATATCCCTAGGAATTTGTGTGAATTAATTCATAATGATGTCAAAGTACCATAGAAATGAGACTAAGTTGGATCTGTTGTCATCTCCCTTTGTCATTTTCCATGACTTTCAATTACGGAAAATCACCCTCCCTAGTTAGTCTTTTCATAAGCCTCTCTATTCCTAGCATTGGTATTTTTCTTGATGCTTCTACAAAAAAATTTCTCTTTCTCTATTTTCCATGAATTTTTCCATGGCGGGTAAGATTGTCAAGGAAAAACCCACATCTTTCGAGTTGTGGACTATTATAAAACAAGGTAAATTTTCCCTGTATGTGGGGGGAATGGAAGGGCATGATCCCAAGTTGTTTGTTGGCTTCACCAACTCTTGGAACGAGGGCATCATCACCATTGGTAGGTAGTAAATTTTAAGCAACACTACTAGAAAGATATGGAGAGGTTTTTGAAGGATAGTGAAAAGGTTAATATACTAAAAAATGGTTTCAATAAGGCCAACCTACCTAGGGTTTGGAGTGAAATTAAGGAGGTGATTATGAGGTAAATCAAGTTAGAGTTCCATTTCCAATGTTTTCATGCCCATCTCCTTCACATGGTTAACCATTTCTGCTATAATGGCAAGATGAAATTTTCTTTGTAGATATTTTCTTCTCTAATACAGTTGATTAAGAATGTCTAAGGTAAATGTAAAAGTCTCCCCATGTTCACTAGGGTTTAATTTATAATGTCCCAAATACCCCTCATGTTATTAACCCTTCTAGTCCCAAAAAAACCCCTAAACTCTACATTAATCTAGATGGGACTTCCCAAGACTTGCAAATAAAAACATAATTGGAACTAAGTGTGTATTCATAAATAAATTAAATTAAAATGGGGAGCTTATAAGAAATAAGGAAAGACTTGTGTGTAAGACCTACTCACAAGTTGAAGGAATGTATTTTGAGGAGACATTTTCTCTAGTTGAAAGAATGGAGACTATCAGGATATTTTTGGCTTTTGCAACACATAAAGTCTTTAATTTTTATCAAATTTTTGTAAAGTTTTATTTCTTGAATGGAGAATTAGATGAAGTATACATGGCACAACCAGAAGGATTTTTTTACTAGACAAACCAAAGATAGTCTATAAATTGAAGAAGGCATTATATCGACTGAAGCAAGCCCCTAGAGCTTGGTACATAAGGTTGGATAAGTATTTGACACAACAAGGATTCAACAAAGGTACCATAGATAGTGATCATTAATTTAAAGTTTAAACAGATAAAATATTTATTGTGGTTGTGTATGTTGATGACATAATTTTTGGAGGCAATGAAGAGATGTGCAAGAATTTTATAGAAGGAAGGAAAAAATATTTTGAGATGTCTATGTTTGGGGAGATGAATTTCTTCCCTGGGCTACAAATCAATCAAACAAACAAATTCATATTCATTTCACAATAAAACTATGTCAAAGAAATTTTGAAGAAGTTTGGAATGGAAGACTCTAAACTAGTATGTGCTCCTATAGATGTTGGTTGCAAACCGATCAAGAATGATGAATCTCTTAAGGCTGATTAGAGAAAATACAAATCGATGATTGGAAGAGTTTTATATCTAACTTCTACTAGACAAGATATCATGCATGCAGTTTTTCTTGTGGCTAGATTTAAAGAAAATCCTATACATTCATATGTTCTAGTAGTGAAGAGGATATTTAGATACTTGAAGGGAACTATGGATCATTTCTTATGGTATCCAAAGGATACTAATTTCACCCCAAGTGCCTACATAGATGTAGATTGGGATGGTTGTGTAGATGATAGGAAAATCACAAGTGGTGGTTCATTCCTTTTCAAATATAGATTGGTATCATGGCTAAGCAAGAAAAAATATTCAGTTTCTTTATCTATTGTAGAGGTTGAGTAGATTGCAAGAAAATATTGCTACACATAGGTGTTATGGATGAGGCAAACATTGAAGGATATCAGAATAGTGTATGATGACCCTCTTCCTATCTTCCGTGCTAATACAAGTGCAATCAATATTTCAAAGAACTTGATAATTCATTTAAGGTCAAAAAATATTTGAATTAGATATCACTTTCTGAGAGAGAAGGTTGTGAATAATGGATTAAAGCTTGAATATGTGTCTACAAAGGATTATATTTCTAATATATTCACTAAGTCTCTTACCAGGGATACTTTTCAGTATGTTCGGGTGAATTCAGCGGTCATTGACCCTCCTTTCTTGAACTAGATGTGTAAGGAAATGTATCAGTCTAGTGGATCTTAAGATTAATTCTTTTTTCTAGAAGGATTTTGGTGTCTACCTCTCAAGGGGACTAGGTAGTAGAATTGTTGGTTGTTGTAGTTAGAAGAGTCTGTGTTATTATGCAATGGCAGCTAATTTGGTGCATTTTGATGTGAGCTACTAAAGGGGAGTATATATAGTAGTTACGTAAAGATGTTGTAGAGAAATAGTAAGTAGGTTGATTGATGTCAAAGTGAGAATAAAAAATTAAAATATTTTGGCCCTTTTCCATTGATATCAAAGGTGGAGAGAAAGTCATGTGAAAAAAGAAAGTGATCAAGGGAAGAGAAAGAGTCATACAAAATAGAATAAAGTCAAGGGAGAGAGAGTGTAATGATTATTTTTTCAAAGGGGGAGATAAGAGAAAAGGAAATAGGTATGTAGTAGAGATATTGTCTCTTCGATGGTTTTCTACATCATGTGTTGCTATCAATAACAAAGAGGGAGATTGCAGAAAGTATGAGCAATTAGTGTTGTCATTGGTTTCTATTTTTGGGTGATATTGCTATAAAGGTGTGAGCAGTTGATGTTATCCATGCTTTGACTAGTAGCATTATGTTTTCATTAGTAAATCTACTAGTGTCAACCTCTAGTATTTCTTTTAAAAAAATATTTCTATTCATATGTGATTGTTAATATGTTGCACTTGGCTTGGTGGTGATGAGGAAATGCTAATTATGATAAGGATGTGTTTCTAGTGCTTGGTTTCCAAGCACTTTTGAGAAAATTTTATAAAAAGAGGAAACAATCTATTGTAGTGTTTTTCTAGGTTTCAGAGTTGCATTATTGTGTTGCTCTACATTTATTATCTATTGATGATCTTCCTATGCATTCTAGCTACGTTGATAAGAGATTTTGAGAGGTTTTTATATCTAGAAATTGTTGTGATGGATTGTTGTGTAGAAGTTGTGTTCACCAATGTATGGACAATGCATTATATAGGTGTTTGGGAGAAATGTATTTGCTCCGCATTTCTTCACATAGTGGTTTCAAGTCTTATGGATGTAAGGGTATGTTTGATCAGTTAATATGGTTAGAGGTTTTATGCTTTGAAAGTTAGTTTCTTGTGTTATAGTGTATGGCTGAGTTGTCTAAGTGTGTTGGGTGTGTACATTCTTGAGGTGGAAGTTGTTGGGATGGATTATTTTAAATTTTAGTGTTTGAAGAATATTCTAGATCATGTTCAAATGTGGTGTGTTGTTCAATTTTTTTCCTTGGATTTAGTGAAGTGTGTACTTAAAAGTTTAATGGTGTTTACATGGGTAATGACCGACCTAGTGTTACACTAATTACAGTGAATTTTAATGGTTTATAGAAGTGTTATGTAGTATGGTGTTGTTGATTTAGGTCCCAAATAAGGTGTTTTGTGGTCCTCATTCACTTATATCTACCACAAAAGTGTCTTGGCACTGACCTAATTTGAATTTACATGGTTGATGTGCATAAAAAAACTTGGAGAAGGGTTTCAAGGTTGCAGATGTTATAAATGAGAATTGAGTTGTTTAGGGATGATGAGATAGAAAAAAGAAATGTGAATGATGTGAAGTGCAGAGTTATAGAGTATGAATTTGAGAAGTGTAGTGTGAGCTTTCATGTGTTAGATTGTTTGATGTAGTGAGAAGAAAGTGTCTACAATTCTTCAGTCAAGATGTGAAGGTGTTGATGACATTATGATGGATTATCTATTAGTATATTGTATTAGGTGATAATGATATTACTTATATTATGAGCTAATCATCACCATGTTTTTTTCCCTTCTCGGGTTTTCCACGTAGATTCAGTGTTTTCTTGTGTATGGTGTTAAGTTGTTTCAATTAATGTTATTTTATTTTCATACTAAATGATCATTATTGATTTAAGGGTTTATTGAATGAATGTAAATCTGAATGATAATAAGGGTTTGAAATTTTTAAGGTACAACTAATTCAATCCCCCGTCTCAATTGTCTTGTGCATTCAATAAAGTTTATACATAGTCAGACCTAACATTGGATTCTATGCAACCAGTGATTTTAAACTAAATGAAATCTTGTACTTGTCGAATGTGAGATACCAATATAATTGACTAGGCAGTTTGGATTTTGGAATTTATACATTATTATAGATTGTAGACTTGAAAGATTAGGTTCTAAGTAGTGTCATGTTGTACAATACATAAGTGAAATCTCAAGTAAAATATAATGCACTAGGATTTTGGGAATCTAGAAATGAATCTAATTGAGCATATGTGTATTATCAAAGTAAATTTAGATCTATTCATATGATTTTTATATTAAGTCAAGTTTTTAGTTACATCTATTATTTTTTAAAGTGAAGAATATGTCTCAAAATTTGTTTAGTTTGTTTGGTATTATCATTCTTCATTCTTTTTAGAAGTTCATAAGATCGTGAAACAAAGAATTGAGATCATCATTCATGGTGGAAAGATGAGAAGTTTCTAAGAATGGTCTCATATGCAAAGTTACTATAAGGAACACAGTTTTAAGAAAAAAATGACTTTATGGTTAGAAAATTTCTAAGCATGGTAGACAAGGGTGCACTTGTACAAGAGAAACACATCTAAACATGAAGAATTGGATTTGATTATGAAGTGTACATAGAGGTATGCATGAGAGATCGAGATCATGCATTATTAATAAATGAGTGAATCTACAACGAGAGTGAAAAAAAAAGGCTTGTATAGAGATGCATGCTTAGGAAAAAGACACACCTACACAAGAAAGTACATTTAGAGATCAACACATAGTTACATTTCCAAGTGAGTAGTGTGTGCTTGAAAGAGGAAATTAAATTTTAATTCAAAAGTGACTCAAGTATTTCTACATGAGATACATGAAAATTAATAATTTTGCGATAGGTTTGAGATATAAAGTTTTATGTTGATCAAGAGAAAATAATTAATTAGCTCCTATTTTTCTAGAGAGGGGCCTAGGTTTGACATTGAACTAAGCTTTTTTAACTAAATCTTCACTTTTGAACACCGATAACTACTAAACCATGAGGTATTTGAAGATGATAGAAACTAGAGGTTTTTGAAAATTTTCCTATAGATTCTAAATATATATTTTAAAAAATTTTTGGAATCAATTTGTATTTCTTCTTCCATATTTTTCAATAACTAGTTTTTAAAAGTAAACAACATTTTTAAAGAGTGATGTTTACTATATAACACATAAATTATTTTCTATGAAGGATCAAATTCTAATTTTTTTGAATTTAGATTTATAACTACGATATCTAGATTCCTCATTTGGTTTCATAATGTTTTATTAAATATTTTCTTAATTAAGTTTTGAAGTCAAAAAAATTACAATTTAGATATAGGTGTACTATATAACACAAATTTTTTTGTACGTATCAATTTTTTGTTTTTTTGTTGGATCAAGAACATATACCAAGTGCCTAGATATTTTTAATATTTTTTTTGATAATCTACTATTTTTCCACATGTGCACAACAAAGAGCTTGATTTTTTATAAAAATCTTACATTCACAAGAAATAAAAAATTAATATAATAACCATAATCAAATTAAATATATATAAGGTTATAGTTTTTGGGAAGCTTATAATAACTACTACATAGTTACAAAATATAAATTTTAAATGAATTAATTTGATCCCCCGAAAGGTAAATCAAAAGTGGGTTTTTATCAAAATTTTGATAGGTGTAGAGAAAACTCCATTATAGGTATGGTTTAAAACTAGTGAGGTTTTGTCCAATGGGATTTTATCTAAAGGGGTTTGATCAAACCTCTTCAATTAGAATCCTTAAAATGGAGCAGTTCAATGCTTTAATTATTATATTTTATTAAAATATGTGATTTCAACAAAAATCAGGATGTCTTAGAAAGCATAACCCTTTATTGTGGCAACACCCTAGTAAATTTAATTTATCCTCTACTACACAATTATTCAATAGTAATAGAAAATGGAAGGTTAAAGGGATAGAGATGGAATAATATTGGGAAAGGATCAAGTTTTCCATACCTTAATTTTTTCTATGATATCTTTGCAAGGTTTGTTCATCTTCTACTAAAATATTTTGTGCACTCCTCTTTTGTGTTAACTTTTTATTTCCCATCTCCTTCTTTGTAAAATATTTCTTGACAATTCCTCTGATATTCTCCTCCAAAGCCTCCCTTGTAGAACAAAACTATCTTTCACAAATCTTCTAATTTTATCCTCCAAAGCCAAGCTTGTAAAAAAAAATATCCTTGATAATTATTATGAGTTTCTCTTACTTATATAGTAATTTATAAAATAAAAGAAAAAAAGATTGCTAAATTTATCGATTTGAAGGATCTTAAAAATCACATACTTTCAATGATAAATTTAGCAACTGATTAGCATAAAATGTATAGAAATTATAGAAATTATAAAATATATATAAATATTAAAAACACTTCCAAAAAAAAAAAACTAGTCCTAATTGGTAAGAAAAAAGCATAAAATAGTCATTAAAATATAATTTTTGTGAACCTTTGTTCGATGGTGGGTGTTAAATACACCAACCTTCATTATAAGGCCATTTTTGGGAATGAATTAGTGGAATTTAAAGGGGTTCATTAAAATCCCCCTTCAAATGAAGGAGGTTTCGAATGAACCCCTCTCTTTTCACCTTACCCTCCCTCATTTGAAAATCTATGCATTTTTTTACTCTCAAAGCTTGGGAAGGAGTTGAAAATGCAGTCAACTTGATAAAAAAGGTTGGGGGAGCATAGTACATAGAACATACTTTCCAACAACTATAAATTAAACATATTTTATTTTTTATATTTTAATTTTATTGAACATAGGCTTTTCACTGAACATAAAGTTCGATGAAAAGTCATTGTAGAAAATAATAAACTTGAGATTTTTTTTGAAATTTATCTACACCCTAGGTATTGATGCTTGCATTCCAACCAATGAAAATAATTTGAATACATAAAAAATAATTTATACGGGGTGATGTACACCCATGTCTAAATTATAGTTGGTTTCAATTCAAAACTAATTAAAACAAAAATATTCAATAAAATGTTATGAAATGAAATGCATCCTCTAGATATCAATTTTAACAACCTAAACTCAAAAGAATCAAAATTTTATCCCTTGTAGAAAAACATTATGTAGTACAAAGTATAGATCACTTTTAAAAAATAATGTTTACTATTAAAAGCTAGTTGTCGAAGGAGACAAAAAAAAAATACAATTTAATTTGAATTTTTTTAAAATTTATTTTTATAATCTATAGAGAAAATTTCATGAATAACTAGTTTGCATCATCTTCAAATTTTCATAATACCTACTATTGCAAGTATGAACAAAATGGTGTTGTCATTGATATCAGCAAGCTTGCATTGTCATTGATGTTAGTAAGCTTGTGTTGCCATTGGTATCAACTGTGTAAGGAGGAAGAAGATCACTATTGGGGGAGATTGTTGTGTGAATATATTGTTGTTATCTATTCTTTGATTGGTTACATTATGTTTTCATTAGTAAAGCTACTAGTGTCAACCTCTAGTGTTAATGTGGTAAGTTTTTATGATCTATAGCTTAGTTGCTATGTTGCATGAAGTAATATAGATGATGAGGATGTGTTTCTAGTGCTTCATTTCTAAGTGATTTTGAGAAAATTAGATAATAAAAAAAAGAAACAGTGTGTTGCAGTGGTATTCTAGGTGGGAAGGTTTTGTTCATGTGTTACTCTGCATTTATTTTAGGTTGAAAATCTACATATGTGCTTCAAATATATTGATCAATTTTTTTTAGAGATATATCTATAATTTGGTATGTTGGATCATTATATAGAAGAATTTATATTCACCATAGTCCGATTTGTGTATTACAGAGGTGTCTAGGAGAAATGTCTTTGATCTTCATTTCTTTGCATTTATATTTTAGGTGTTGTAGATCTAAAGGAGTTTTTATAGTGTTAGTATCTTTCTTCAATCAATGTGGTTGATCTTTTAGATCTAAGGAAGTAGGTTTCTTGAGTTACAATTCATGGAAAAGTAATCTAGATGTACTAGGTGTGTACATTCTTTAGGTGAAATTGGTTACGAAGGATATTGTTGGATTTTAGGGTGTCTTTGGAATATTCTAGAGTTTTTTCAGGTGACATTTTTTTTCTATGAGTTATGGATAGATCAAAGGAATCATGTACTTAAAATCTTAGTGGTGTTTACATGGGTAATGACCAACCTTGGTGTTTAAACTACTTGTGAAGGTTCTTAGTTGTTTATGGAAGTGTGGCATGGAATGTAAGGATTGATTTAGTTCCTAGCTAATTAATTTCAATGTCCACTTTCATTATGTTCCATCGTGGGAATGTTTTCTTACTAACCTAATTTGAATTTGCATGGTAGGGGTGCATAACAGTCCTTGGAGAAATTTTTCAAGGTTGAAGATGGTATAAATGAGATTTAAGATGTTGATGGATTAAGTGATATAAGAGATAGACAAGTATAATGTGAATTGTAGATTTATAGAGTGAAAATTTTAGAACTACAATGTGAGCTTTCATGTTTTAGATTACTCGACGTAGTGAGTAGGTGTCTATAGTTCTTCAATCAAGTTGCAAAAATCTTTGTGACATTATGGTGTATTCTCTATTGAATTGAGATAGTTTTCTATATGTAGCATTTCTTCTCTATCTTCTTTTATATTCTAGCAGTGAGCCTTTAGTAGTAAGCCTTTCTTTTTCTCAGTGGTGAGCCCTCTAAATGCTATCCTTTAGAATCAATGTTATTATTAATTATAAAGTGATCTTATCCTAGCCATTATTTTTTCCATCTTGGTTTTTCCACATAAATATGTTGTTCTCTTGTGTATGGTGTTAAGTTGTTTTAGTATCTATTATTTTCTTTCATGATAAATCATCATAAAATATTTAATGGTTTAATGAAAGATTGAGTATTTAAATGTGTACAAGGGTTTTGAAGTTTTGAGGTACAACTGATTCACCTCCTCTCTTAGTTGTCTTGTTCATTCAACAACTGGTATCAAGGTAAGGTTCCTTGGAATAAACCTTAACCTCTTGAGGTAGATTTGAGATGGTGTACAAGAAGGAGATTCACATATTTGATGGAACAAAATATGAATTATGGAAGAAAAGGATGGAAGATTATCTGACTTATCTTTGATTTGACATATTTAGGGTAGTATAAAATCATTATATTATGCCTAAAAATGGTAAAGCATGGTATGCTATCTTGTGTAGCCTAAAAAATTTTGAATTAGTGAAAGTTATGGATGTGAAGACTAGTAAATAAATTTTAGACAAAGTTGGAAAGTATTCATGGAGGAGATGATAAGGTTAAACAAGATAAGATGTATAATCTAAAGATAACATTTGAGAACCTGTGGATGTCTGAAGATAAAAATATTACAAGCTACATGTAGAGAGTAGATGAAGTGGCCAACTCCATTTGAGGTCTTTGTGGAAAGGTCAAAGAATAAAAAGTGTTAAAGAAAATTCTTTGAACTCTTGCTAAATCCTACCATCATAAAGTTTCTGATATTGAGGAATTTTCAAATCTTTATTTGTATAATAGAGATCAATTGTATGGCTCCCTAACAAAATTTGAAATGAAAAAATTTGGCACAAATAATGGTGCAAAACTTGAGACTACTTTTAAGGTTGGAAAATCAAAGAAGATTGAAGAATCAGATTAGAAGGATCTTGATGATGTAGAAGAAAACTTTGTTAGAAGAATGAAAATGGGTAGTGACAAGTATAAAGGTAAGTTGCCTTTCAATTTTTTTAGGTTTTGAAAGATAGGTCACTATGCTTCAAGATATCCAAACATAGCTATGAATGAAAAAACAAGGAGAACAAAGATAAGATAATCAAGGAAAGTTATTATGTTAGAGAAGATGCAAGTATTTCTGATGATGAATCTAACTATGGAAATAATGATGATGTTGGTGAATTCTTGTTTATGGATTTAAAATATGAAACCAATTTTTCTAACTTTGAAAGATGTGTGAAAGAAATATCTTTGGAGATAAGAGACAAGATTGAAGGTACTTTGGTATCCTCATTTCATGCTAGTTAGGATAAGAACTATTGTATCATTGATATTTAATTCTCTAACCATATGACTGGTGACAAGATTAAGTTGGTTAAACTTGAAAAGTATGATGGAGGACTTGTTACATTTTGTGATGATTTAGGGGCTAAGATATGTGGAATATGTTCAATCAATTTTGATGGAAAGAATAATACTAATGATGTTTACTATGTTAAGGGATTAAGGAATAACCTCTTGAGTGTTGGAAAAATGTGTAGAAAATGGTACAATCTTATGTTTCAAGATAATGCATGTGAGATTAGAAAAGGGTATGAAACTGTGATTATTGTTGAATAAGGATAAATGGAAATTTTTAACAGCTCAAGGGCGTTGATGGTCATTATTTTATGACTTAGATTAATGAAATTTGGATATGAAAAAGGAGGGTGTGTCATATAAATTTTTATAGCTTAATATGAATAAGTTTAGTTCAACCTCTGAGAGATCTGCCAAAGATTACAAATCCTATCAATATTTTCTGCAAAGATTGTTACATTGGAAATAAAACAAGGAGAATTTTTTGGGATGTAGTGTCAAAAATTGTTGTCGTGTACATTTTCACACTTAATTTTGGAATAATTAATGATAAATTGGACTTAATGTTGCCTTGATGTAGTGTTGCAATGTGTTTTACACATCCACATTAGGTCTAGGACCCATTTAAGCTAAACAAACCTAACTATACCCTAATTTAATTTTGTAAAGTGTATTTATTCACACCTTCACATTAAATTTAGGAGGCTTGTAAAATAAATGGACCTAATCTAGTGTTGTAATGTGTTTTACACATTCACATGGGACTAAATAGACCTAATTTTTCCTTAATTTAGTATTGTCCAGTGTATTTATTTACACTTTCACATTGGATTTTTGGCACTCTTTTATTTATAACCTCAATATAATCATAAATAGGCCCCTAAAACCCTACAGTATGCATCTCAAGGAATATTTCAATCAAAAACTTGATAATATCAACATATAAACTTAATTTACACACTCCACAACACTTTAGCAATCACAATGGGCCATGTGGAACCCATTCACCACATTGGGAAAATGAGTCCCATATAGGTGGAACTCATATTGCACACATGGAAAATGAGTCCCGTTTGGCCTATTTTCAAGGTTTTAAGCAAGAAAAATTAGGTTTTAAGTTCAAAGTTTATGTATGTCAGTCTTTGCGATCTAATACATGGGATCTTAACTGCATTTCCTATATAAATTGATCTTTCAAACAATTATTTTATAAATTCTACTACTTATCAGGTCAATAATTTAAGAGTTAAGAATTTCAAGACTTCACAAGATCATCTAGAGAGCATTCAAGATCATTTTTAAGGCATTCAAGGGCATAATTCTTCATCAATTTTTGCAAAAATTTAAGATCCATCATCATGTCAAGGATATCAAGAATCAAGCATGTTATTGACCTAGTTTTGTGATGTATTATTGAAGACCCAAGATCAAGCATTATTCTACACCTATTGCTAAGATCAAGATCTACATCCTTCATGGCCATTTCATGTTGAGTTGCAGATTTACAAGACATAATTTACTAGGAACCATTAAAGGTACATGATTCATGTTATTTGTTTCATGTTTCATTCCTTCATTTCATTGTCTCATCATTTGGTTTAATTACCTACAAGGGGTTTGACCAAAGAAAACCCATATTCCCTGATAATCAACACTTTTTGTCTATCTCTCTCTCTCTCTCTTTCTGAAATTGTAGATCTAGGTGCTTTGAAGACTTGAAGGATCATTTAAGATTAGGTTACAAGCTTGGAGATTTTTTTTTGAGTTTTTACCCCATTTTCAAGGTCATAATCTTCACCAGAAAGTCATCTTTAGGTCTGAAATTAGGGGTTTAGATCTGGAAGGAAAGACGAATAGAAAGAGCAGACATTGAAGACCAAATTTAGATTTTAAAGCTCCAAAAAAACCTAATAGGATTCATTCACTATTTTTGGTGAATAAGTCCCAATTTAGGTCAATTTTGAGATTTTTGCAATTTTGGATACCCTATTTCTAGAAACTTGCTCCTCTACAAAACCAATATTTGGGACTGATTCACCTAGCTTGGTGAATGAGTCCCAGTAGGTCTATACTTTAGGTTATTCAACATTTTAGGTCTCCGGTCAATCTCTCTTAGGTTTTTAGGTGTTAAAAAAAAAATGAACTTGTCTACCCCTTGAACTCCTAAAAAGAAATGAAGTGGTTAAAAGGAAACATAGGAATATTCAAGAAGCTACAAGGACTATGATGAGAGAAGGAAACCTATCAGAATTCTATTAGAGAGAATAAATTCATACTCTTGTTTACATATTTAATAAAGTTTAAGAAAAAATAAATAATGCAAAGACTCCCTATGAGATAGGGTATGGAAAGATTCCTATGATCAATTACTTCAAGCTATTTGGAAGAAAATGCTACATTAGAAGAGATGAAGAAAACTTGGGAAAGTTGAATGCAAGGTTTGATGAGGGTATGTTCTTTGGATACTCTACTAAAGGCAATTCCTAGAGATTCTACAAGAGATTGAGAAATATTATTGAGAGTGCAAGTGTTAGAGTTGATGAAGATTATCATAATTCAATAGTGATAGATGGATATGAACCACATGAGCCTAATTATAGAGAAGAATAAAAATATAAGGAAAAAAGTATAGATTGAAGAGGAAGAAGCTCCATAAAAGATCCCTAGAACCCCTAAGTATGTGTAGAAGTATAATTTTGAAGAACAATCATTGGAGACAAAAGATAAGGTGTACTAACAAAAAGTAAATCTAGTGAAGAGGTAAATCTATGTTTAATTTATGAAGTTGAACCTAAAACAGTGATTGAGGCATGCAAAGATAAACATTGGATAAAGGATATGAAAGAATAACTACTATAAATCGAGATGAATCAGACTTGCAAACTTTTCCAAAGACCTACAAAAAAAAAAAATTGGAAATAAATGGGTGTTCAGAAACAAACTAAATTAGAATGGAGAATTGCTAGGAAATGAGGGAATAATTAAGATGTGTAAAGGATACTCAAAACTTGAGGGAATGGATTTTGAGGAGATGTTTCCTCTAGTGGAAAGAATGGAGGCCATCAAGATGTTTTTTGGTTTTTCTAGCACATAAGGATTTCAAGGTTTATCAAATGAATGTGAAGTATGTTTCCTTGAATGGTGAGTTGGAAGAAGAGGTATACCTAGAACAACCAGAAAGATTTCAGTTATCAGAAAAAATAGATATGATCTACATATTGGAGAAGGAATTAAATGGATGGAAGCAAGATCCTAGAGATTGGTATACAATATTTGACATATCTTTGATACAACAAGAATTCAATAAAGGTACTATAGATAGTAATATTTACTTTAAATTTGAAAAAGATCAAATTGTGATTGTGGTTGTATATGTTGATACCATAATTTTTGGAGGCAATGAAGCTATGTATAAGAAATTTATAGAAGATATGTAGAATGAGTTTGAGATGTCTATATTTGGGAAGTTGAATTTCTTCCTTGTTCTACAAATAAATTAAATAGATAAAGACATTTTATTTTCACTATCAAAGGATATCAACTAAATGTTGAATAATTTTGGAATAGAATATTTTTAACTAGTATATACTCTTATGGTTACTAGTTGAAAGCTAAGAGAGAATGATGAATCCCCTAAGGTTGTTCAAAGAAAGTACAAATCAATGATTTTTGGAATGTTATATCTAACTATTTCTAGATTGGATATCATGCATGTAGGTTTTCTTGTGGCTAGATTTCAAGATCCTAGAGAATCACATGTAGTAGTAAAAAAAAATTCAAATACTTGAAGAGCACTCCAAATCATGGCTTATTGTATCCAAAGGATACTAATTTAGCATTGAGTGCTTATACAGATTCTGACTGGGTTGGTTATGTAGATGATAGAAAAATTACAAGTGGTGGTGCATTTTTTATTGGATAAAGACTGGTATCATGGCTAAGAAAGATAAAATATTTTGTTTCTTTATCTATTGAAGAGGTTGAGTACATTGTAGCAACATATTGATACACATAGGTGTTATAGATGAGACAAACATTGAAGCATATTAGATTGGTGTATGATGAACCTATTTCTATCTTATGTGATAATACAAGGGAAATCAATATTTGGAGGAACTGGATAATGCATTCAAGGGAAAAGCTTGATATCACTTTCTGAGAGAGAAGGTAATGGAAAATGAATTAAATCTTGAATATGTTCCTACAAAGGATCAGATTATTGATATATTCACCAAGGCTCTTCCTAAGGATTCTATTGAATATCTTTGGGAGAAGTTGGAGGTTACTGACCCTCCTTTAAACTAGATGCACAAGGAGATTCATTCTTTATTTTGGAGTGATGTTGGTGGATACCTCTTAGGGGGAGTAGGTAGTGAAATTTCTAGTTGTTATAGTTAGAAGAGTGTGTGTTTTCATTCAGTAGTCTCAGTTAATTTGGTACAGTTTGGTGTGTGATCCTACGGGGGATTATACAAAAAAGTAAAATAATTTTGTAGAACAATTGTGAGAAGTTTGATTAATGTCAAAAGGGGATACATTAGTGATACAAATATTTTTTCCTTTTACATTAATGTCAAAGGGGGAGAGACTAATGAGAAAAAGAAGACAAATAAGGTGGAGAGAGAGAGAAATGTTCAATTGTCAAAGGGAGGTGAATGAGTAAAGAGAAAAGAGAAAAAAAAAAAGGTATGGAGAAGAGTTGTTGTATCTTTGATGGTTTTTCACATCATGTGTTTCCATCAATGAAAAAGGGGGAGATTGTTGCAAGTATGAGAAGAATGGTGTTTTCATTGGTATCAACTATATAACAAGGAAGAAAATAATTATTGGGGGAGATTATTCTGTGAATATATTATTGTTATCTACACTTTGATTGGTTACATTATGATATCATTAGTAAAGATACTAGTGCAAAACTCTACTATTACTATGATAATCTTATGTGATCTACAATTTATTTTTTATGTTGTAGGAATTACTATAAATGATGAGGATATGTCTCTAGTGCTTGGTTTCCAAGTTGTTTTGAGAAAATTTGATAAAAAGAAGAAACATTGTGTTGCAGTGGTGTTCTAGGTTACAATGTTATGTTCCTATGTTTCTCTACATTTATTTTAGGTTGAACATTTGTGTATGTTATTCTAATATGTTGATCATAAATGTTCAGAGGTGTTGTATCCAATATTTTCAATATTTGGTTTGTTGGATCACTATACAAAACTTGTGTTCACTAGAGTGTGAGCAATGTATTATAGAGGTGTTTGGGAGAAATGTCTTTGCTCCATGATTCTCTGTAGTTATGTTTCAAGTCTTGTAGATCTGAAGGATTATAAATAGTTTTGGTATCTTTATTTCAATAAAATTTCTTCATAGTTTGGAGCTAAGGAAGTATATATCTTGAGTTGCAATGCATGATAGAGTAATATAGATATGCTAGGTGTATACATTATTCAAGTGAAAGTTATTACAAAGTAGTTTGTAGGATTTCATGTTGTTTTTTAAATATTCTAGAGTGTGTTCAGGTGACATTTGTTGTCCATGTGTTAAGTTTGAATATGGTATAAATAATACTTCATTTGTTGAATGGATTGAGTGATATAAGAGATATACAAGTATTATGTGAATTATAGAGATATAGATTGTGAATTTGATATATACAGTGTGAGATTTAATGTGTTAGATTACTGGATGCAGTGAGTAGATAGTATCTACAATTCTTCAATCATGATACAAAGGAGTTGGTGACATTGTGGTGGATTCTCTATTCAATTGAAATAGTTTTGTCTATGTAGCATTTCTTCTCTATCTTATTTTCCATTCTAGCAGTGAGCCTTTTTTTTGGGGCAGTGTGGCCTTTGAAAGTGAGCCTTTATTGTTGGTGTTGTTATTACGTATAATGTGAGCTAATCCTCACCATCGGTTTTCCCATCTTGGGTTTTCCACGTAAATATGGTGTTAAGTTTTTCTACTTTTTATTACCTTCTTTCATGATAAATCATCATAATATATTTAATGGTTTAATGAATAAATGTTTATCTAAATGTCTATAAGGTTTTTTAAGTTTTAAGGTATAACTTATTCACCCCCCTCTCAATTTTATTGTGCATTCAACATGTACTATAGGTGTCTAAAAGTTAATATTTTTCACAAAACAATGATTTGAATGTCAATTTTGGTCAAAAAGTACAATCGATTATTGTATGATGATTTTGATCACTTGTAGTGTTATTTTAGGTTTAGCCATCCTGACATGCTAGATTTATTGAAAGATGTACCTCATGGATTGTGGATGTGTTGAGTAGTGTGCTAATAAATATTTGGGTCCTTGTTAACCCTTGTTGTTGTTGTCCTTCACATCTTTCCACCATGAATGTGTTTGGTGTCGACCTATTTTGGTGTTGCACATTTTAGGTGCATATGTTTCATTAAGGCTTACCTAATTGAAATTATTTACGTCATGGATCATATCAAAGAAAGGTTAATTATTTCACATGTGTGTGGATCTGTAGAAGGTGTGAAAAGGATGTGGATTTTATTAATTGTGGTTATTTGAGTATGATTTTAATTCTTATGACTTTAAAGTAATGAGCATAAGGGTCTACATTTTCAATGTGTTTGACATTATTGAGGTAGTTAGCCAAAGGTTGCAGATGGAATAATTTTTTAGTGTTTGATTTCTCATGTTACCTTAAGATAGTGAATCTCTTTGTAACAATATTCTTCTAGCTTCTTTCTTCATGGCAGTGAGCCACCTAACAGTGTGTCCTTTTTCTGAGTAATGAGCTTAATTATATTCGATGTTGCAATTAATTTATATGTGAGCTAATCCTCAACATGGTTTTTTCCTTCTTAGGTTTTACATTAAAATTTGGTGTTCTTATGTGTTCCAAGGTGTGCAACCTTGGTATCCTTATGCTTTGCAATGCACTGCTCAGGTTCATGACATGGCTTAACTACCTCTTGTGGATTCATTAACACTGGTGGTTATATTGGGCATCAATAGGTTGATCTTTTGGTGCAATGAAAACCATCTTTGCAACAATTGGTATTAGATCCTGGGTCACAAGTTTGAACCCATCTCTTGCACTAGGTAGATTGTTGCAAGGTGTATGCCCTTGGTCTCCTTGTGATGTGCATCATAATGCTTGAGTTCATGACATGGCTTAACTACGTTCCATGGATTCATTAACTCTTGTAGTTGTATCAGGAATTAACAAGTCGATATTTTGGTGCAATGACAACTGTCTTTGCAACATTATGTGTTTGGATGTGTTTTCATTATTGTTTCATATGTTTACATTTTATTAATGTAGGATAAGGGTTTAATAATTGATAAGGATTTGAAAGTATATTGATGTTCATAATGTTTAAGTATATAACTAATTCACCCCCCATCATTTTTTCTATGCATCGAACAAAATACATCTTAATTATCTTCAAAATTTTCCTTATTTTCACAATAGAAACCTTAATTACATTAATCAAAAATCTCATCTTTATTATCCATAAATGAAGATGTACTAGAGGTTGATGAAAATGAATCAATTTAAATCATCATATGGATATAGTAAAGGAATACATATGCAAGGGGGGGGAAATAATATAAGGAAAACAATAATGAATCGAATCAATTCAATTAAAACAAGATCAAGATCCAAACCCATACTCATGAAATGTTAAATGTAGATCCATGAAACCAAACAAATAAGAAACTATGAAACTTAAATGAATCCAAAGAAAACAAAGTCTTACCATACCATGTCAATTTTTTTTATATTGATGTTGGATTGCATTTGAATCAATACAAAGCCTCCATTTGTTGTTTACAAAAGCTTCAAAGTCTGTTAATGGTGATCGAAGATTTGTGTAAAAGATCTTAAGGATTTTTATTTCAAATCAACATGACTTAATTGCATAGACATTATAGATTCTTTGATCATTTTTTGAGAATGAAGAGGGTTTTTATATATATTTCATGTTTCAAGATAAATGATATAGATTTTATAGTAAGATATCATGAGAAATGGTTGAGAACTATTGAGAATAAATAGATTGGAAGGATTAGTGGGATTAGATTTGACTAATTGGGGGGATTGAGGAAATTAGGTTGAGTGGTTAGTGGGATTGAAGAATAGATGAGTTAGTCAACCAATTAAAGTGGGAAATCAATGGTAAAGATTGTGTCTATCGCAAAAGGGGTGAGGATAATTAATTAATTGAGTAATTAATTAATATTAGAGATGAACATGCAAGCCATCTTTTACTTTAACAAATAAAGTTGTATTTTTTTGTTAACTATGTTGAATGATTTCAAATAATTGATTTAATTATTCAAGTTTAGAGAGGGGAAAGTGATTTTATTAAATGATACCAATGTAATTGATTTAGGTGAATAGGGTATATTTGTTACATAATTAAATAATTGATGTTTTTTTTTTTAAAAGATGGCAAGCCACTAAACATTTTATTAATATATAAGAAAATTACATGTCAAAGATCTACAATGCAAAATAGAAGACTACAAAAAAAATTCCTAACATTGAAGATAAGATTAAAATAGAGTGAGGATATCAAAATTCCCCAAGATTTTTGGTATTCACAGGCACAATGTAGTGCAAATTATCAGCATAGACCATGAGAAAAAGTGGTGAAATGGAATAGAGTATAAACCATGAGAACCAAAATTTCCCATCCAAACAATAATGTATGTCATCACAACATATAGGGCTTGAGAGAGTATACAACATGTAACAAGTTAAACAAGAAAAATTAGCCCATGTACCAAAATGAAAGAGAACAGTAGAGATTCACACCCCACTTTAGCCGATGACTCCAAATTAGCTAGTGAAGGAAAATAGGGGTGGAATGGGGTTCCATAAAAGAATACCTGATAATAAATTTTAGCGCATCCAATAATTCATGTACCATGTTTGAGATGGTGTTACACAAATGTGGTCTTATCCTATGCAAGCATCGAGAGAATATGTAATAGAAATCATCCAAGAGGCCTTGAGCCATTGCACTGGGAAGAGCCAAGAGGGAAGAATCATTAAGAAGATGATGCTTGCAAAAGAACCCCAACCATCAAATTATTTCCATTAAGGATCTCATACCCTTCAAGTGTGGGTTGGAGAACCAAAAGGAGACAAACATGCAGGAGAACATAGTTGCCCTCAAAGAATTTCACCATCTCCACACTCCATAGCACATCCATTAAATTAAATATAAACCTTGAATCTACATCATTTGAAAGATCCATTAGATGTAAATTTATCCAATCTTGTCGAAGAACTGTTATGATGGCCTCCTAAATTTTCTAGCACTCCCTTAGCTCATAGAATCTAGCTAATTTCTTAGTATTGAAAGGTGGGAATCCCTTAGCTCATAGAATCTCGCCAGAGCATGGACCCTGAAAGAGGACTCCATGGAAATAAGATGAACAAAAAAATAATTTTATGAGGCAGCAAGTATAAGAATTAATAAATAAAACGCCCATAAAAGTGTGGGAAACAATATTTCAGAAGTATTAAATGACACTGTAAACCCATTGATTTGAGAAGAGGTGTCATGATAACAAGTGTAATAATAAAAGAGTCACTTCAAGCATATTTAGTAATCAGTGCCAACCCAATATTTACCAACTGCAACATTATTTAGGCATTAAAAAATTTGCGCAAGTCACCTATATGCAGACAAGTTGGAGAAGAAATCCTAAAATAGTGGAGAGACATATTTTTATTATCCAATTTCTCCATAAAATTTGTAAGCAAGAACATGTCACAAGAGGTACCATATACTTATTACAAAATAATGTAAGGAAATTGGTGCCCCTTTTAAGAGGAGCCACTAGAGGAGACCACAAAATTCTCAATTGAGATTGATCTTCTACACATAAAGAAGGTGGAAAGATTTATATGCTAAATAATTGTTGTTTATTTAATTAATCAGGAGGAATAAAGTTAGATTAATGATGAAATAGTGAATTAATTAAATAATTAAATATTATTTAATTAATAGAGGAAAATAGGTTTTAATTATGTAAATGATGTGAAATTCAATTCAATTACATATAATGATGTCAATAATGGAAAAATTTCCTTTAGGATGTGTGATATGTGTTAGGTGATTTTTCTACATGTCTATATTTTACCCCTCTTTGAGACAAAGTACTTGTTGCTCTGTTTCAAAAAATTCGATGTTCAAATAAAGATCTGAATAAAAATTTATCAAAATCACTATGCCCCTATGATTCATGGAAAGTGTATGATGTTGTGATGCCCTATCGAGGGATTGACCAAAATAAGTATTTTTTGGGTTGAGCTCACGATAAGGTTTCATTGCAGTTCAAATACATAGAGGGGAAACAATTAGGCTATAGGATCCTCGTTTATGGTTTCATATGTTCTAGGGTGCTCCTAATTTTATCCTATGAGGGTTTCCAAGGTAAAAAATTAGGGTTTGGCAGATAAAAATAGAAAATTAGGGTTCATTTTTCCTCATTTGCACTCAGAGCCTTTCCTGAACTCTTGCCTTTAGAGATCTTGTTTTTGAGTGATTGTCAAGTTGATATGACGAGTATTCTAGGTGCACCACACCACATAAAGGGAGTTCATTCATTTGAGAGGCTAAATGGTATAGGCATCACAATATGTACAAATTATGTTCTCATTTTTGTCTTTTAACATTTCATAATTAATGTTCAAAACTAAATTTGATAATAGCAGTAATTTTGTGTTTTTACCACTTTTTTCTTGATTGTACCTCTATTATTCTTTGTTTTTTTACCACTTTCATATATCTTGATCACAATCATTTTTCTTGACTGCTATCATAAAACATGCTCACTTCTGTTTACCACTATTGTTTTTCTTGTTCACTTTTGTTTTTCTATATATAAAGTTACCACTTCTTTAAAAGTTCAGCACTATTATTTAACTCACTTGATTTTTTCAATTTTAGTACTATCATTTTTCTTGACCACTATTGTTATAAATAGAGTTGCTATCATTTTTATTGACTATTTTTGTCAAAAAAGTGGTTGCTATTATTTTTCTTGATCAAGTATTATCAAAAAATGGTCTCTATTGTCAATTTTGAATGTTTTAGCTAGTTATTTTCAAGTCTTAGGTTCATGATTTGATTATATATCCAATTCTTGGCATTGTGGGTTGAATTTTTTTAAGAGGTTCTCAATCCACTGTATTCTAGAGAGTGATGGTCATGGTAGTTGTTCAACTTGATTTTTCATTTTCTCAAGGTGGAGAGAGATTTCTTGGATGTTGTGTGTTTGTGCTACATATATCACATGAATAATATTTGATGCCATAGAGCTATGATGAACATGCTTGTAGAGAGATAAAATTCATAGAAATCATCTTTCCACCTACAAATCGATGAGGTGACCATTACATTAGAGGAATTTTGGAAGATTCTTTGCATCCCTATTCATGGTGAATTTGTTATGTATGATGTTTGACAAGGTACCCTGACCATGCAGTGAGTGCTCAGTGTGCGGTGACTATAGGGGGTAGACTCAGAGATAGAATTATATCCATTTTTTGATGGCATTAATCCCATATGGATAGTCTTAGTTAGTTTGATCATAGGGCTTATGGTGCTTGATCATAAAGGTAGGAATTTTCTTATTGGCTAGATCATCTACATTGAGTAGATGATGGAGCATGGTATGAGGTATATGAAGCTTGTGTCTTGTCACATAGTTTTATAGACATGCATGAGGTTTCTTATCATGGGGGTAGTTCTATCTCTACTAGCATGACATTGTTGCATATATGGGTGTGGGAGTGAACTGTGGAATAAAATAGGGAAGGGATCATTACCTCCTATTCTATCTAGGTCCTTCAATTATTTCTTAAGAACCCTAATTGGATTGACTATCAACCTCATGATGTGATTAAATTCTTAATTAGGACCTAGGAAGGGGTTCACCACCAAGCAAATGCTTGGAAAAGACAAATGTTGGAAAACACAATGTGATATGCAAAATAGCCTAAAATAAGTTAAATGAGAGATGCAAATAATGATCT
The DNA here is from genome assembly GCA_007115665.2 of Sequoiadendron giganteum. NCBI lineage: Eukaryota > Viridiplantae > Streptophyta > Pinopsida > Cupressales > Cupressaceae > Sequoiadendron > Sequoiadendron giganteum. The sequence continues at coordinate 522,487,488 of CM021100.1, read as the reverse complement.
TGAATTTTTTAAAAGTTTTAATGTGGTCTTGAGCTCCAAGGTCTTCACTTGCTTCTTTTTGGATCTAACCTATAGATGAGTTTTTGTGAACATGACAACATTGTAATGCAACTTTGCAACTTTTACAAATTTTCACTCCAAGTGATCTTCAAGTCTTCAACCTAGATCCACAAACAAAAATAGAAAAGAGAGGGAAAAAAATTGTGTATTTTTAGTGAATGAGGGTTTGCCTTGGTCAAACTCCTTGTTGGTTATTAAACCTTGAAATGAAATAAAGTAATGCAGGAATTGGTGAATGAAAAATATGCAATGCTACAACTCACCAAACCCTTGTAAATTCGATAATCTTGTATGAAATGGTTGTAATGGATATGGATCTTGAAATGCTTCATAGATCTTGAATTGCTTGTTTGCTTGAATCAAAACCCTACATCACAAATTTTAGCACAACAACACACATGATGTAAGAATATCATGTCATATGATGCTTGAATTTTGATGATGGCTCCAAATGCTTGATGAATTGCTCTAGAATTCTCTTGTGAACTCAATTTGATATTACAAATTATCTCACTAAAGATAGAGATTGCTTAGGATTTAAATGAATGAATTAAAAATTGTATTTATACTTATCTATGCTTAATATCCCAAAATTATACCACATCAAGCCAACATATGAATTCATTAAATGAAGGATGCTAAATCCTACCAGAATTTGAATTTAAATTCCGAAAATGAATCAAGAAGGACTAAGATACCCTATGTGGCATCTTAGTCCCGAGTGATGAAACTTGGGGCATAAACACCAAAAAGGGGCATAATTAAGATGCCTCAAAAACAAGGTCCTGAACCATTAGGGGGAAAAAGATGCCCCAAGTGTCACTTTAGTCCTAACAAAAATTAGGGACACAAAAATCATAATCATTAGGATATCATTTATGCATTGGATAATGTTAGGATTAGTGAGAAAAATATGCCATTCATAGGGCTTGTGGACACAAATTTGGACCAATTAAGCCATAAAGAAGGATAAATAAAGCAAAGTAGACCCAAAAAAGTGTGAAAATGAAAGGATATGCATTTTCCTACATTATATTTAGCCCCCAGTTTAGTGAGAGGATGAGCTTGCTTCAAACTCACACTAAAGTAGCCAACCATGCAATCAAGAGGGGTTCAAATGTACAAATGTTAGTAAGATAGGATGGAAAAGATCAAGAGAGATGATCAATCCCCCAGGATCAAGATCCTATGGTAAAAAAAAATAGGTATAAAGGAACACGCTTGCCGATGATATATGAAGCCAAAATTAGATCACAAATGTACACCATCAAAGATAGGAAAAAATGAAAAAGGAAAAGAACTACAATGGATAGAGCTTTGACTAGCCATCCAACATAGTGGATTAGGTCTAGGATTGAAGATGGTTTGCAAGTGGAATGTGTTGTCCACTATGCAAACAAAACACATGCTCACGAGGGCTAGTGGGAGCTAGGTGTCCACTTGGTGAACCCCAAAGGGACCATATCAAAGCCATGCCTCCATGAACTTAATAAGGTACAAAAATGCATGCTCACACAGGCTAGTGAAGATAGTTGTTCACTAGGGGAGCCATATGAAGTCCATATCAAAGTCATACCTCCATGAATTTGAGAAAGACAAAAGGAAAATTTATTCTCACATGGGCTAGTGAACCTAGTTGGTCACTAGGAGATCCCGAGAAAACCGTATTAAAGCCATACCTCCATGAATTTAATAAGGAAAAAAAATAAAATGAAAAAAATCAAGAAAGAGAGATGTTTGAATGGATTTTTCTTAGTTCATGCGAGGTCTTAATCTTAGGGGAAATCATTCTTAATGTCTCCAAGAGAGGACCAATCAAAGGATAAAAGATTCACATCTTAGAGAATGTAGTGTGTCACATCACCACTAAGAGGAATCTAATATGCTAAGCTGGATCACACTCTTGATTGTCATTACTCCTTGAACTATAGATAAAATAGGGAAGGGGTGATTACCTCCTATTCTATCTAGGTCATTCAATTATGTCCTGAGAACCCTAATTTGATTGATTATTAACCTCCCAAGGTGATTCAATTCACAATTAGGAGGACCTAGGAAGGAATTTGTTTTAGCTTTAATGGGCTCACCACCAAGCAAATGATTGGAAAAGATAAATTTTGGAAAACACAATGTGATAAAAAAAAAAGCCTAAAATAAGCTAAATGAGAGATGAAAATAATGAAAATATGCAACACCAAGTTAGGGTAAATGTACATGTACCCAGGAAGTCTCAAGATCATGTGAGGATTCTAGAAATCGAAAGAATCTATCAAAATATGCCTTGGAGGACTAAGATGCCCAAAATGACGTACTAGTCCTGTAGTTGTTTTTCAAGGAAAAAACCAAATCTTCACATGTCGGAACTAGATCTAATGGAATCTTCAGAAGATATACTTGTGAGGACTAAGATACTCAAGGTGGAATATTAGTCCCACTTTGAATTTTTAAAAAGTCTGAATGTGGTCCTCAGCACCAAATTTTCCACTTGCTTCTTTTCGGATCTCAGGTTCTAAAAATTTCAAATCTAAACTATAGGTGAGTTTCTGTGAACATGACAACCTTTTAATGCAACTTTGCAACTTTTACAACTTTTCACTTCAAGTCATATTCAAGGCTTCAACCTAGATCTACAAACATAAATAGACAATAGAGGGAAAAACCTTGTTGATTGTTAGTTAATGGGGGTTTTCCTTCGTCAAACCCCTTGTTTGTAATTAAACATTGATATCAAATAATGTAATCTAGGAAATGGTGAATGAGAAACATGTAATACTACAACTCACCAAACCCTTGTAAAGTCTACAATCTTGTGTGAAATGGCTACAATGGATATGGATCTTGAATTGCTTGCTTGCTTGAATCAGAACCCTACATCACAAATGTTAGCACAACAACACACATGATGCAAGAATAGCCTTTGATATGATGCTTGAATCTTGATGATGGCTCCAAATTCTTGATGAATTACTCTTGAATTCTCTTGTGAACACAATTTAATATTAGGAATCTCTCACAAAATATTTAGATTGTTTAGGATGAAAATGAATGAATGAACCTTGTATTTATATGTATCTATGCTTAATATCCCAAAATGATATCACACCAAGCCAAAAAATGAATTCATTAAGTGAAGGAGGATAAATCCCACCCGAATGTAAATTTAAATATCGAAAATGACTCAAGGAGGACTAAGATTCCCTAGGTGGTGTCTTAGTCCCAAGTGATGAAACTTGGGTCACACACACCAAAAAGGGGCCCAAATAAGATGCCCCAAAATCAAGATCCTAAAACCTCATGGGGACAAAGGTGCCCTATGTTTCATTTTATTCTCGACCAAAAAATAAGTAAAAATAGATCTGAATCATTAGGATATCATTTATGTATTGGAGAATGTCAGGATTAGCCAAAAAAATATGACATTCATAGGGCTTGTGGACATAAAATATGACCAGTTAATCCATAAAAAAGGATAAATAAAGAAAGGCAAGCCCAAACAAGTGTGAAAATGCAAGGGTATGCATTTTCCTACACTACAGGGAGCATCACCTAGTGATGAGGCCAGATGGTGTTATGGATCAAGATCTTGAGCATCCATTTTATTATAGATATTTAGATTTAATGCATTACACATGGTCTAGTAAGTTACCTTATTGAAAAGGAATTTTTGATGATATGTCTATCTCTGTTTGATGGCCTTGGCTAGGTTGTGAGACCTGGCCTAGTGACATGGGGTAGCCATTGTACTATCAATAGACATAATTGCTTATAGGCTGAGCAGATTCTCTTCTTGAGTAATTCTTAACTAATCAGGTTCTCTATCAATTCAAAGATTGACAAACACATTTCAGAGAATATTACCATTCATGGTTTGGGTAGACAATAGGTTAGGGTATGTGGGCCACATGCTTCTTCTACTAACATCATTCCAAAGTTTTTAGAACTTTCCCTATTTGTATGGGGCTAGGTAGTGGGTCATGTAGATCCAGGGACCACCCAGATTATGATTAGTTGTAGGTCCACCATGTTCCTCTATAATTTATAGATCCTTTTGGTGTGAGGCTAGTCATGGGATAGGTGTAGAGCATCTCTAGCATTATGGGGAATATGGGTGATAGGGAGAGGCTTCATGTTGTACTGGACTAGTTAGACAAAGTGAAACATGATGGACACTAGGGTCAGCATGATGGGAACAACAAACAATGACATCAGGCCTAGCCTCATCAAAATCAGCATGCACCACTGAGTCCTCCTCCATAGATAAATATCATAGTAGTAGTGTAGATATCCCAGATGATCATGGAGTAGGATGCTACGATTATTGAGAGGGATGTGGAGATTGCATAGATGTAGGTTGTTGAGGCTCGGAATGTAATTCTTACTATAGACATATATGGTTTTTGGAAGGAGAGCGATGCCTTGAGGTAGGAGGTAGTGATAGAGAGGAAGTAGAGACTGACAACTGAGATTTCACTTGCCTCCTTGATCCCCCTTACTCAGTACTAGGCTAAGCAAGATCAACTATTGTAGTGATGTACCTATTATTAGACATTATATGAGGCCTTGATGCCGAGGGCTCAAAGCAAGCCTCATTTTGGAGAGTCAAGCACATAAAACATTCCAAAGTCTAGTGGTCGGTCAATGAGACATCCTCATCAATATTTGGTTATCCTATAGTCATCTCCTTATTAGATCCAATAACCACATGGATACCCACCACAAGATAGTCAATAGGGCTGATTTTTACTTGATTTGATATGTTGTTTATTTTATTCAAGATATGTGTAGACATGATTTTTTGTGTACACATTCACTAGCCTAGCAGAGGCCTTGTATATATGTATTATTTTATATATTTGGATATCACACATATTACTTGATGATGTATATGGAATTCTCATTTTTGATGATATACGATATATGCCATTATTTGATGTGGCTTATTTATTTGTTATGAGATGATTATGGATGCTTATAGATGATTATAGATGATTATAGATGATTATTTATACATGCTCATGTCATTATTGTTTTTTTGATGCATTAATATGATATGGATGGATACATGATCTATATATCTATGTGATGAATGATGATATATGATGCATGTATTGATGCCTAAATGATGTATGATTTTTTTTGTTTTATTATGGTCATTCTATGTACTATTGATTTTGTGGTTGCATGATGCATGTAGTACCAATGACATTGTGATGTAGGATGGAGCTATTAGTTAGAATAAGTGTTGGTATGATTCTAGAGATGTGTAGAAAAATTAATGTTCTTATTGTTTGATGACTTTTCTTTTCTTTCATGATGGCTTCATATATTTTAGCAATCCTTATTGAAGTAGAAAAAAACCACAATACCCTAGGGTATTAATAGAAAGGGTGGCATTTCCTTAGGTGGAAAATAGGGCTCACCAAAACGAATCAACAAGATAATGAACCACTTAATTTTTCCACACAAAACACATGCAATTATGAGTGCCAAAAGAAACAAATAATAATCAGAAATGATACCTAACTATTATACTAACTATGAGGGAAGTTTTTAGAGATCAAAGAGGTGTGTACCTTGCTGCAATAAGCATGTTTTAAGGGCATAAATGATTCATTCGACTTTAGTGGCCAATGGGTCCTTAATAGGGTTTTTGAAACTAAGACCTAGATTATTTTCGTTTATTTTTGTACTCTTAGATTCTTGATTGTTAGCTCACAAATTTTTTTACTTGATTTTGTAGCTTCAATTATTCATTCTTTCACGTGAAAGGTCAACTTTGTAAATTGAAAACTTTTGTAACTTTGCACTAAATGTCTTCTTGAGTTGATCTTCAACCTATAAATCTACAAACACACACTCAAACGAAGAAAAACATGTTTATTATTAGTGAATAGGGGCTTGCCTCGGTCAAACCCCTTGTAGGTAATTAAACCAAATGATGAGATAATGAAATTGAAGCATTAACATGAAATGATGAAATGTAGATACCTTGTAAGATGTCTTGGAAGATAAATTTGTAAACTAACATGTAGTGTCCATGAAGAATGTAGATCTTTGATCCTTGAATAAAATGTGAACAATGCTTGAAATATATATTTAATGCTACATCAACTATATTAGCTCAACAACATGCGTGAATGCACTAAACCCTTGACATGATGAAATGATCTTGAATTTCTCTAATAAACACTTGATAATCTACCTTGAAATGAATTTGAAAAAGTTCTAAAAGTTCTCTATGATTCTTTCTTGGAATTTCTAGAATGCTTCATAAACTTGCTAGGTGAAACTATGTGAATTAACCCATTATTTATACTAAATCAAGAGATTAACCCCAAAATTCAAACAATTCAAGCTGACACTAGATATGGAGATAAAATTTATTAAATTCCCGCCGTAATGAAATTAAAAAATGGGATCCTCATTAAGGGAGGACCCATTCGCCACCTAGGGCGAATAGGTCTTAGCACTAATTTCTAGGACCTTGATTTTTCCCACTTAAATTTTATGAAATTTGAATTGTGGGTGTTAGGATAGATCTTCGAGATGTGTTACAAATAAGGCTTAAATTTGAATTAAAGGGTTAGATAATTAACTCCAATTAACCATAAATAATAAAACGGGCCCTAGATAAATGTGAAAGTGTGTAACAACACTTTTCAAAACTTAAATAAGGTACATAGTAAGTTTATTTTATTAAAAGAGATCCCAAGATCAATGTGAATGTGGTATAACACATTAGAAAATTAAACCTAGGAAAAAATAGGTTAATTGAATGAAGATAATTGAAAAATCAAGTAAGGAAAAATGATACTTTTTTTGTTACTATATTTAGCCCCCACTTTAGTGAGATGAGGAAACCATGTAAAACTCGCTTTGATGTAGACATTTAAGACAATTTAGTATGCAGTAAAAGAAGATACATGACCATACCTTGTCAAAGGCCAACAAAAATAAACAAAAGTATCAAGCACAATTGTTCCAACGTGATGTAGAATAGGGTTGTTTTACCATAACATATGCTACTCACTCTGGGGTTGTGGAACCTTAGTCTTTACACTAGGTGATTTATCCCAATGAAGTGGAAAATGAGAATCATATTAGCCTCTCATACCATAGCAAATATTTCTTGCTGACAACTTCGATAAGGCACCACGATGTAATGCTTTTGTAAATTATTTTGTAATGTTATGTAAAATTTTGTTAAAGGGGATTTTTCTTTGTTCATGTAAAGATATTCTTCTTAGGGAGCATTGTCCCTAATGTATCTAAAAGAGAACAAGCCAAAGGTGTTAGATCATCTCTCATGGGATTCCTCATTCACATCATGCCATGATGGTAGATCGTATGCTCTTGGATGGTGTCAAACCTAATGACACCACCAAGAAGAGGACACATTACAAGAAAAAAGAAAAATCACACAATGAAATTTTGTCAAAAGATGACATCGATGTATGCCCCCACTTTAAAATGATTTCTACACCATTATTGTGAGAATTTTTTTTAAAGTATCCAGTTTCTTTGACTAAGACATGAGATATTTCCTCAGAAAACCCTATGCCAAGTCATATGTTTCTAAAATAAGCTACATCATGAAATAGATATGAAGGGTTTCCCCCACAAATACATAAGGGATCTATGGATTTGGTGTCAATATGTTTTTCTACAATATTTTAATAGAGCATGGAACTATCATCATTCCCAAATACCTATAGAACTAGAAGAATGACATAAAGAGAGAGAAAACAAAGAAAAAGTCATTATGGTCAACATGGAAGAGACCTGACTATCTTGATGCCTTGCATCATCCCCAAAAGGAAGACACATGACAAATCAAGAAGATAGGATAAAAATATTTCAGTTCAACATGGAAGAGATTTGAATGTCTCAACATCTTGCATCATCCCCAAAAGGAAAACAAAAGACAAATGAAAAATATTGACATAGAGAATAATGATACATATAGAGGAATGTACAAAAAGAGAGAGGTACATGAAATGAAACAACACGGGGGATCATATTATGCACATGAAAGAAAGAAAACAATAAAATGTAAAAGACTAGTAAGGCATGTGAATCAACCTAAAGAAGGTCATCCACATCCCAATATCGGTTGGTATAAATGGAAGGAAAACAACTAGCCAAGGGGACAAGAGCAAGTGCCAAACTAAGAGAAGCACCAAGTTCAACACTCTTATTAGGAGATTTGTCATGTAATCTCATAGAACAAGAAAATAATGTATTCAACTCATCATGCACTTGTTCATCAATATTTGCAATGAAAATGTCATCATCTAGATTTGTCACAATGGGAGGTCAAATAACAATGTTTGTACAATGTTATTATTTATATTGTGTCAAAGGTATATTGTCATCATGCTTTGCTTTAGGTAAGTTCAAATTTTAATTTTCTATGTTGTTTTTGGCTTCTTGAGTTTGTAATCTATGAGCAATATCATGTCACCTATGCCTATGCTCTCTAGCACTTTAATTCCTTTTCATTCTATTGTCAATTTATGTTTTTGTATGAGCGGGTTTGTCAATCATATGTTCCTTCTCTTCCTTGAGAGAAATAGAAGAAAAAACATGAGGTTTTTCAACCGCTTTCTCTTTAACTTTGTAAACTTGTTTGGCTCTACGAGAGGCAATGAGATTGTTTTTGTTATCTCGTCGCCTCCTATAGGAAATCGCTAGAGATTTTTCTATAGGATTTTCTTGTATTTTTAGAAGGGATTTGAGTTCAATCATTGCTTCGTCAAGGATGGGTGTTTCATTTATAGGTCGAGGCATGTTTCAAAGGATAATTCTGCTATTTTTTTTACCTTCAAATTTTGATATGACTTGAAAAATAAATCCTTGTGAGGTTTGATAGGTTGCATAGGCTCGGGCCAAAAGAAATCTAGTGAAAAATTCCCTTGAGCTGAGGTGGGATTAAATCCACTATGATGCATAGTAAATATATCATCGCCAAATGGAAACATTAGACATTTATGCACAACCGAAGGGATAATATTCATGGATTGAATCCACGGCTAGCCTAGCTTCACATGAAATTGACCTAATTGCACAATGATGGAGAATGATACATTTAGTGTTTTTGGTCCAACCTTTAGAGGGAGATCTATAAAGCCTATTGTAGGGCACACAAAACTATTATGTCTCTTGATCCATGAATTTGGTTTGTCACATGTATCTTGATATAGTTCATGCACATATAATAAATCTTTAGTGATCAAATTCTCTCCACAAATGGGATCAATTAATATCCTACTAGTGGACTTAACATTGATTTAGCTAGCTATGTAAAGAGAGCCATTAGGTGCATGTTTAAGTATGTCATTTTGTGAGAAAGTAATGTCAAGAGGATTTTTAGTTGAGCCCTTGGGAGGTCTAGCTTTGATAAATCCTACCATTTTAATCGGTTCCTCATTGATATCTTTTTTATTTTCATCATCTATGTGTACATACATCACATTGTTCTTAGTTTCACTAGCATTGACAAATGAAATATTTTTCGTAGGCATGGGATTTGTAAAGATTTGCAAATTTTGATTAGGAGGGCTACAAACTTATTACCTTAATCATTCACACCTCTAATTTTTGAATGATGAGAATCTATAAGTTCTTGCACAAGATGTTTAAGATGCTCATACTACTCTAGACCATTTCCATTTTATTGATGATAATGACAATAAGCATTTTTTCATTCAAAGCCTTTAGGCAATGGTATATTAGGAGCATGCTCTCTAATAGGAGGAAATGTAAGCATGTTCTTGTCAATGAGCTACAACATGATATTATGAAGGGTATTGGCTAAACGAGTAAACTCCCTATGTTTCTCCTTGAAAGGAGTTGTTAGCTTGATGGAAACCACTTGATTATTAGTTTGTTGACTTGTTTGAGCAAAATTCTTCTATAAAAAGCCTTTATTTTGCTTCTTGAAGGATTCATAACTATTTTGAGTTGTATATTCAGATCACAACTGCAAATAAAATTTTGATAATCATGAAGGGTGGTACATAACTCTTTGAAGGATGGGAATCTTAACATTTCAAGTTTTCTCTGGAGTTTATCTTGTAAGTTGGAAATAAACATTCATTGAATTTCAGCTTTAGGGATCTTAATGTTTACTTGTGAATAAAGTGTTTGGTATCTTTCTATGAAATCGATCACTTTCTCATCCCCTTTTTGTTTGCATGTCATTAAATTAGCAAGGGTCATCGTAAGACCCATGTGAATATATAATTAGTTGTAAAAGGAATTAATGGGTTCATTGAATGAACCAATTGAATTTTTATGTAAAGAAGAGAACCGCTCTAAAGTAGTATCCTTCAAGGACCTGGGGAGTATTTTAGCCAAGAGTTTATCATCAAAGATGAAATAATTAATGAGATTGTGAAGGTGGAAGGAAGAACACTGGTGGAGTAACACTAGAATCTTGAATCTGGCAAGCAAGGAAAGATAATTTTGTTTACAAGAAACCATATGAGAGTGACTAAAGGATTTAGGAAAAATCACAATAAAGCAACAATAGAACAGATGCCAAGGAACACTAGAAAACTCATAAACTAGAACAACCCTAGAATCTATGAAGCAAAAATAGATGAATAAATGATGACCCAAATAAGAGGGAATGATATAATAAAATAATCTGGAAGCTATGTGTATCTCGATGTCGATGCAAAACTGTGACTAAAATTTATCCATAGGAGCAAGTACCATGAATATTTTGGAACATTAACAATAAAATGAATGGCCCTCAAACTAAGATGTGACCCGATGTGAATCTAATGTGATTTAGGATCATTAACCATAGGCTCTCAATCCGATATGTGAACTGATGCGAACCAAAATGTGTCAAGCTATGAGAAAGATATGGCCAAAAGAAACAACAAAATCTAGATACAACTCATGTGAGTTGTCATCAATATAAAGATCAGATCAAAGTGTATGCAATGCAACTACACTCTAATAAAATTATTATGCAAGAAGCCCCCCTAATGGAAGTTTATAGAAGTTCATTTATTACAATACCCCATGATTGTAGAAGGAGAACATGCAAAAAATTCATAAATCAAACATAAAATGCAAACCTAATGCATGAAACCAAGAAAAAGTGCATACAAAAATCAATGTTCACATTTGCCTCCATGATTAAAATTTACCTTAGATCTATGTAGATGACTGAATCAGCTTTCTAGTGCCACTTGAATAATGAAAAAATGATAACCAAGGCAAAATTTATGCACTCTGAAGTGAAAACTACTTCATCTAGAATCAAAGGCCTACAAAATAAATCTAGAGAAAAATCTAGAAAAAATCTAGCCACACCACTAGATTAGGCTTTGAACCAACTTGTTGGTTGTTTTTACTATAACCAAGTTGATCTTCTATTCTACCTATAGAATTGCCAATTCTAATCAAGGGTAGCTCGAAGGACCTGGACCAACTGACAAGGATTTTAACAAACAAACCTCCTACATTTCAAGCTCTGTAAGACCCAAGAGGGTGGTCCCCTTAACATGTTTATAATCTCTGCACTGAACTTATAAACAATCATTAACAATAATAGACAATCTCATTTAATAGCTCAATAGAATAGGATAATATTGAATTGAATTGGATTTTCATCAATAGTATCAACTACTTGGAGCATGAGTTGATTACAACAATACTTCACAACTTAAGATAGTGACTTGATTTGCAATTTGTAGCAAGCTCTAAGAAAAGACAAACAAACATAGAACCTTACAATGAAATATGATTTAGACCAGTGCCATATACCATTGGGGAGTCGAGTTCACAAACATCTAAAAATCTATGATAGATTCAAACACATAGCATATATGATCTCTGACAATATTTCATTAGAATTCCATCAATTTATATCCTAACCCAATACTTCTTACCAAAACCCTTTATAAACACATCCACCTATAACTCCACTCAAACATTTTAATTAATTATTTGAATGAAAGCCAAAATGTGAATCATACACACCACAACAATGAGATGAATGCAATAACCCTTGATTATATTATTCAAGATTACGATATGCTTATACAAAGGAGAGACATGAGCTCAAAATGAATCATTCTAACTCAAGTTCTAGTACTGTCATGAAACATCAAACCTTCATAATCTCAAAACCCTACAAAATGACACATACAAACCTAAATTGTATTTACACTGATTCAATAGGATTTACAACTTGCTATGCAACTATGGTTAGACTCAACCTCAAAAATATCTAACTTGCTAACTGATATTTCTGGCCTTCAAAACCTTCTTATAGAGAATGAAGGAGCAAACAAGCATTAGGCTAGAAAATACACATGTCACTGGTTAATTGGACTACCCTAAGACACTTCACAAAAAATGATTACAATGACCGAATCCCCGAAGTATCTTCTTGTTAATTCCACTTATTAGAGAATAGCCACTGCATTCGCCAAACCTCAAAACTTGCACCAAAAACTACCATGGAGACAGAACCACAATTTGTTATAACCATAATCGTTGAGTTGTTAACTATCAGTAGCAAGCATTTTCTTACTCCTCTTCGGTTAAATACTTGTCCACCCACCTCTGATACTTTTCATCTATTGGCCAATAAAAATTCACCACCTCATTCACCTTAGTATTGTAAGTTGTGTATTTCACTACTACCTGATTGGCCTCTCATTCAAAAGACTCTAAAAATGTGGTGGTGTTAATTATCTTATCCATGCTACTCACCAACAAATCATAGTCTGAATCATCACAAATCAATTTGATTTTTGCATTGATGACTTCATCCGCTCTATCCTGCCATTGCTGCAGTGATTTAATATTTCCTTGTGCATCAATTATATCTCAAAAAAATGTATCACCCCAATCATCAAATCTTTTTACAAGTTCCCTAATTCTTCTACTCAAATCATTAGGTAGGGCCTTGAAACCCTTCAGTGATTTCACAAAAAAATTAGTAGGCCTCAATGATTGGGGCCTATTATCTGCATCAAATCTAGAGGCCTTATAAATAATATCTATATCATTGGCCCTAGGGATCCACTTCTTAGCCAAGGGAAAAACTATTTACCGATCCCTATTAATATTTCTTATTTCATCCTAGAATAAAGAATATAAAGAATGTACTGATGGTAATCTACCATCAACCTTCTCATTTAGGTGCCTCAAAACTGTATCAACAACCTCATTCTATTTGGCAACTACTCCATGCTCACTTTCTTTTAAAGTAGCCTATAACTTTTCAATCTTATTTAACATCTACTTCTTAGTGGGATCAACAGAGTATTCAACCTCTTCCTCAACTGGCCCTAATGTAGGACTGAGAGCAGGTGTCTGGATGGGGGATCCTATAGTACAAATAATTGGAGAAATAGGGGGTATTGATCTTCATGTATAAGGTAATGCCATGATAGTAGGAGCACTGAAGGATTCTCCCTCCTGTCTATTTTTCAACCTATCTACCTTAGATTGCAGCTCAACATTCCTTTGTTGCATCCTACTATATTCTCCAATTATGATGTTGTATTTCTCCATCAAACTCTTATTTTCAGCCTCTTCTCTTTCCACTATATTTTGGGCCAATTTGGCCACATTTACAATTAGGCTTGAAGCTTCTATAGTTGAATTTTTAAAATCTCTCTTGATTTGGTCTGGGCTAATATCAGTCAAATTTGGATTTTTGCCCTGGGGTGCCAATGCCCAAATTGCCAAAGTTTCATATTCCTCACTAAAGGAAGAGTCTCATAGGGCTACCTTAACCTCTTCCTCACTTTACTATATACGATGCTTGGACTTTAGAATGGCATTAAATGCCACTACATCATCTATGTCCCACTCAGGAAAAATTAGGACACCAGCTTGAGTCACTAGTTTCCTTCCCTCCTCAGGAGTGATGCTTTTGAACTCTTCCATTAGTTTTGCCTTTACCTCATCATCATTCTCTTGATCAGGCCTATCAGGCCTTGATTCTCTCCCCCTCTTGCATTTGTCTTGGTACTCTTCCAACTTCATTCTCCACACCAATTTCAAGAATACAAGTCTTCACAAATGCATCATCATCCAAGAATGTCTTGTAGGCCTCTATTCTAGCATCTTGTACACATTGTCCTTTCACATCCATATCAGATAACACCAACTATGTTGATCTTGGAGGGGAAGGAATAACAACCTACATGTCTTGATCTATAAAAAATATCTCATCCATCAGAGTCTCTTGTGCTTCCTCAACTCTCTGCCTCTTAGGGCTTGGCTCTGATGGTAATAATGCAGGATCACTCCTCAGTGGTGAATCCAAATCAATAATTTTTATCCCTCCAAGTGCTCTGATCTTTGGACTTGGCTGTGATGATGTCTTCATTATCTATTTTCCTTTATTATCCCCCTCCTCCTCATCACTATTGTCATTCCTCTTTCTCTTGTAAAGAGGTTGATTCACTAAGGGCTGATAAGTTGGCCTTGCTTCTTCAGGCCTCACCTCTGGTCTTTGTATACCAAAATCTAATTCCAAATTAACCCTCTTGGTCATCAAGGTGCCCATGATCTCCTTGAAATTATCTATCAAGAAGTTAATTCTCTTTTGGAATATAGTGAACTCCATTAATGGATCATATTTGCGATCAATTTTATGTACCATGGCCAATAAATTATCATATGTATTCCACATTTCCTTATTCAATTCATGCCTATTCAAATCAAATTCATTTATAATTAGTTCTTCAACAAAATTGAATTCATGTACAAATCTACCACGTTTTTGTTGCCTAAACAAGGCAAAGAATCCCTTAGGGTCATGATGCCTCCTAGGACCACTCCTAAAATGAAAGTCATCAGTCAATCTTCCAAAGTAGACCCATCCCCCCTTGGAACAAACAAAATATGAAACAACAGTGTAGTTAGGAAATAAAGTCCCTTTTCCCCTCTTTATTAGGTTGTCCTCATGAATACAAACTACTTGCCACATGACCTCGAAAAACCCCATTCTTGATGGTACATTAAATGGGAGGATATATGTGGCTCCCTGGAAACCATATAACCTTAGAACTATACTTATAGTGTACAAGATGATGTCACTCCAATTGTGGCATATTTTCAAGTCAGGCTTCCTCACCTTTGGTCTGAGGAGGTCATGTAGGTATTTAGGGAATCTAGGCACATTTACTACAAACCGAGCTCGAAGTCTGGAGGTAAAAAAATTGTCAAATTGCAAAAAAATCACACCTCCCCTATTGTAAGATAAGTCAGCACTCCAAACCTATACTGGTAATCCTTCTCCATTCACATCTCGCCTCAACTCCATCTTTTCTAAGAAGAAGTCGGCATTCTTATATAGAAACATGTGCATTAATAGGTAATACCAAAAGAAAGGTGTGCCAGTATCACCCACCTGCAACTTCAACAACCCCTCATGTATCTTTTCCTACCAAAAAAGATGCAGTCATACACCACAAAGAAATTGGGATGTTGAATTTGGGCCCCCGTGAACATGTATGGAATTGGCATTACGGTATTAGGGCTGAATCCCAAAATTTGGCACAGTGAATAAAATGTAGCAAAAAATTTATTGGCAAAGTAGTTCATCCAGAAAGGCTCCAGGTCACTTGGGTTGATATGAATTGTTGAACTACTTGCCCTAGCTAGATGAGGAGGAAGCTACTTCAATCTGAAAAAAGGCTTCGATCTTGCATACTCTTGCTTCATTTCCTCAAGATCAATTGGAACCAAAAATGAGCTAGATTCACTTAAATCAAGCGCTTATTGAATTTAATCCATGCTTATACTCAGCAAAATCCCACCATCATTATCCCTTATTACTCTTGTAATAGGGTCATATCGTGCTGCCACAGCTCTAAGTAGGTCCACATTTGGGAACACATTTGGCACTGCTAGCTTCTCCATGTCGTATCTCCAACCATTAGAAAAGGAGTGAGGTAAATTTCACTGTCCATACCATAGCCTAAAATTTTCCAAACCAGTCATAGGAACCCTAGCATTTGCAATATTATAACTCTTGCACACTAGTCCTTCACCCAGGGTTCTTCCACTCATCAAAACTAAACCCCTCTTCTTGTCATTTGTTGATAATGGGAGTTGATCTACAAAACCATCCTATAAATTCCCTTGCAAATAATCAATATGGCCAAAATTCTCCTTTGGTGGTGCCATCTCAAACAAATTAGGGCTTCTTTAAAAAATTCAAATCCTTGAACAAACTAGGGTTACCCAGAAAATGAAATTACAGCAAGACCTTGCAATTTCCCTCAGTTTAAACAAACTAGTAACCCTAAGACATTCATCACAAACACCTTTGACAAGCACACTACAATCCTTCACAAAATCACAGTCAAATTAACCAAGCAGTACAAAAAAAAACTCACAGAATATCGTGCCTTGTAGAAAACCAAACTCCTACTGTGAATGCTCGAAAACTTTGTCTATGTCTCTGAAATTGCTTTGCTAATGTGCTTGAATGCTTTGTGGTGAAATAGAATGAAGGAATATACTTTATGTCGATTGAATTTAGCCAGTAAACATCTTATCTTCCATTAAAGCACACTTTCATGTTGTTCCAATGACTCCAATCACATTTGATGTGAATTTAAATTCTAACCATTGATCCTTTGTCTTCGTCAGATCATCAAACTACCACCTTTCAAAAGGCTGATGTAATATCCATCTCAACATTGAGGGACCACCACAATTTGCAACACCAAAGGAGTACACATGGTGCCTGTCCATGATATCACAATCACTAAACATCCTACATATTTGGATCACGCGATGGCGGGAAACCATTGATTCCCACCATTGACAATCGTGTTCATTCACAATAGTCACCAGCACTGAGCATAACCATCGAGCAACTTTTCATCAAGATTATAACACCCCGTCAATCTTGCACATGTGCATCTCACAGCTATTTTAGTAACCCATTATTTAATGTATTCAAACTAGACACAAAATTAAAGCACTTTATAAATCCTTTTCGGCATCGGCAGATGAGACATGCGGCGCTCGCCCATGATTTCACAATCAATTGAAACCTAGCTACGAAGCCATCACGAGATCGTAGGGAATGATCAAGATCAATTGTTGGATGATCAACATTTACTAAAAAATGTTCCCTGCAAAATATAAAACCATTATTAAATGGAAAAGGGAACATCACCTAGGCCAACAACAAATGATGGCTCAACGTTGTTCTTAAAAAATGGGGCATAGGCAAACCTAGACTTAGGAAAAATAAATTTTAGGAAAAATATTTAACATTGTTTATTAAAAAGGTGCCTAGCCTAGATGATTTAATAGGACATAATTCATTGTAAAACCTCCCTCAAAAAGGTAACGGTGGAATAGATCCTACCCAAGGTATTAGATACAACATTAGGACTTTATGAAGGAAAAAATGAAACCCCCCAACCCTAGGTTTCTTCTCAATAGTATGAGAGACTAGTATAGAGGCAAGATAATAATGGACCTCAAAGAATAAAATTTGAGGCTCCATCAGTGGCTCCAATTGGGGATGTTCATTCCACTGGAATGAAGTGAGAATAACATAATCTCAGGTAGAGTAGACCAGTTGCAGAGACAACCAAAAAGAACTGTCTGGACAAGACAATCCAACAAGAAGGAAACCTACAACTAACATATGTACACACCTAAGCTATTTCTCATCAAAAACAATACTTCAACTAAAGTATAACTTCAAGAATTGTCCATGAACTAGCAATTCAAGAATATCACCTATCACTTCTTTGAGGAAATATGAATCTTCCCTACACTTACTATTCACCAGAAATGGACCCAACCAGATTGCATCAAATTTACCATGTTTTCCTTTATCTTCCAACCTGGCATTCCATATTAAGATCATATCTCCATCTTGGAAACTCCTTGCAATTGTCTTTTTTTCATACAGATTTTTTACTTGTAACTATTTTTCATTTGAGCTTCCCTCTTGGTCTCATCCAATTCTATGAGAGCTTCCACTCTCAACTACATTTCATCTTCTATTTCATTATCATACATATAGACAAATTTATACATCTCCATTAGATTATTCTAGGGAAACCTTGCATTTATCCCATTAAATAAGTCAAATGGGGCACAACCTATTGCTTTCTTTAATGTTACCATGTCTGCCCAGACTATTAATCTCAATTTAGAATCTGATGCCTTATTATTTTGATCTAGGATTCTTTTAATACTCTTCATCAAGCTTTTATTGCTTGATTCTACTTGTCCATTTCCTTGTGGGTGGTAAGGTGATGAGTAAGAGACCTAGATGCCATGCTTCTCAAAGAACTCCATGTATTCTTCAGATCTGAAACATAGTGCATTGTCTAACATAATCCTCTCTGGACATCCAAATCTAGTCACTATGTTACTCATTAAGAAATCAATTACCACCTTACTAGTTGCTTTCTTCATTGGAATTTCTTTCACTCACTTGGTAAAGTAATCAATGGCTACCAATATCTATGAATGGCCTCCACTCGACTTCCATGATACCTCTCCTATAAAATCAATACCCCATTGTTGGAATGGATATTGCACTGCAATTGGTTTTAAAGGTAAGTTACCAGAGAATTTTAACTTACTAGAGAAACATTGACAAGCATCACATGTCTTCACCAATTGGTGTGCATCCTTAAAAATGATAGGCCATAAAAACCCAGCCCTCATTACTTTGTGTGCAGTTGTTTTTTCCATATAATGCCATCCACAAACCCCACTATGCATTTAATTCAAGAGTTCTTCTACTTGATCTTGATCTACACATTTCAACATAACACCTTCTCCATTTCTCCACCAGAGCTTTCCTATTATGATAACATATTTCATAGCATGTAACATCAATGTCCTCTTTTCATGTTTATTTAAATTATTAGGACATTTCATCTTTTGTAAATAGAAGATCACACCTTTGTACCAATCAAAATGTTCCATGTCACATATGTGTGATCTATTCTCTTATTCAAGAAAATTTATCTAATTTACTTCCAAATTACTTTGGACCATAAGCTTGGCTAGTCCTTGTCCTCTTACCAGCTTGGTAATCTGGATTTCAATGTTTAATTCTTGGATCCTATTGACCCATCTACATATTCTTCCTGAAACTTCTTGTTGTGTAAAAATGTCCTTCACAACAACACTGGGTACATAGGAAACTTCAGTAGCTCCAATTAGATATATCTTGAAAGCTTTCACTGCCTTTACTAATGCATATGCTTGTTTTTCATTTATGTCATATCTGAGTTCTACATCCTGCAAGGACTTGCTGAAAAAGGCTATAGGTCGTTCAAAACCCTTAGCATTCTTTTGTAACAACATAACTGCAATTGTGTGGAATGAAGAAAATTAGAAAATATGTAAGGGTCTGGAAAAATCAGGGGTCCTTAACACATGAGCTTCCTTTATAGCTTTCTTAATGGCCTAGAAATCCTATACTGACTCTTCTTCCCACTCAATGTTGGCCCCTTTCTTAATTATATTATAAATAGGGAAAACTATCTCAACAAAATTTGTTATGAATATCCTTAGGAAATTAATCTGTCCAAAGAAAGATTGTATTCCCTTGACATTTTGGGGTTGTGGGACCCTATCTATTTCAATTACCCTTTCTGGATCAATTTTGACCCCATCCTTAGAAACAATATGTCCCAACAACTTTCCTTCCTTTACTCCAAAAAAACACTTCTTTGGATTTTAGGAAATACCATATTCCAATGCCCTATTGAATACCTTTTCTAGATGTTCACAATGGTCATCTTCTTTCTTGGAATATTCTATTAGATCATCCTGCTAAATTACCAGAAAGAAGTTAATGAAATATGAGAATGCCACATCCATGGCTCTCTAGAAAGTGCCCTTGCATTTGTTAGATGAAAAGGCATTCTCACATATACATAAGTTCCCCAAGGTGTAGTGAAAGTTGTCATAAAATGTTTAGACTCCTTAACCATGACCTGGTTTTAGCAAAACAACCCATCCATCATAGACGTTAGCTCACAGCCTATCACCCTCTGCAACATGGCTTCCATATTTGGAAATGGGTAATTATCCTTCGATGAAGACACATTCATATTTCTGAAATCTACACATAACCTAATGTCTCCATTTTTCTTTCTCATAGGCACCAAATTTGATACCTAAGATGAATGTCTAATTGGTTTGATGATCCCTGCATCTCTTAACTTTGTTAATTATTCTTGCATTTTTGGAGCCAAGGTAGGATTAATAGGTCTTTTCTTTTTCCTAAATGGCTTAGCATCATTACTCAAAGGAATTTCATGTTGACATAAATCCTACCTAAAAGCCTTGAGATCATCATAAGACCAAGCAAACATGTGTTTGAATTTACTTAACAATTCAATTAACATCCTTCTCACCTTTGGTGATAGTTTCTTTCCAATATACACCTTTTTTGGTGATGCTTTTGTTCCAAGGTTTAATTCCTCCAAGTCATTAGGATGGGAATCAACACAATTAGTCTTCATCCTATCCTAGTTGTCAAAAAATCTTTCAAGAACAACTAAACCTTTAGGAATTGTATTAGTCCTTAACTGAATAACTTTATTCCCAAACATAGTACCCTTACCATCAATCTTTTCAACAAAAGCTCCAAAGTCAATTTCTTGACTTTCATACTCATCTACATAGTTTAAGAATCTCAATATATCATCATCACTGTAAAAAACTTGTCATTTTTGGACATTAATAGGAACAAATGGTCTAGTTTGCACTTCAACCTTTGAGATCCCAACATAAGTCATGTCATCTGGTTTTAAGGCAATATTTGCTAACAAATCTGCCACTTTATTGTGGCCTCTCTCCATCCAATTTATACCAAAAGCATCAAAGTTCTCCAATTCATCCTAAACAACATTTCTATAGTGTTTCAACCTTTTATTCATCGACACAATCTAGATCTGACTTGGAAAATCACAAGCTCAAAATCTCCAATCACTTTGAGCTTCTTGATCCAATGCTTTTGAGGCAATCTCAGCCCCAATAACAAGGCTTCATATTCGACCACATTGTTGGTGCATTCAAATAATAGAGTGAAAGGAAACTTGAATGTCTTTCCACTCAGAGACCTTAGCAACACACCTGCACCAGATCACTCCTTTGAACTTGCACCATTGAAATACATAGTCCACAAACCATTAGACTCTGACAAATTTTTTACTTATGTATCAATCGGTGCAATAGGTTTATCACAATTACTAGGGGATTCCTCTACCCTGAATTTATTTATGCCACAGTCAGTAAAACATGTCAAACTCTCAGTCAGATCATGCTCAATCATATGAGGCACTTTAGACTCTCTTTCAATATTGACATCTTTTCCATCAATGTAAAAAATAGAAAATGATAAATCACATTGCATGTTATCTCCCATTGATGCACTCCACTTCCTTGACAAAAGCATCTGAAAAGGAGGTGGGATATCTGCAACTAAAATAGTCATGGCCAAAACCTTCTCAGGGTATTGGGACAATTTGTAAGGCAATGCTTCAATAGTCCCAATAATTGGCACTTCTCTAGAATCTAATGCATAGCATTTACCTAGATTAGTGTCTACTATTAAGCCCATTACTTCCATGATCTTGACTGACATAACATTATTTGACGCCCCTAAGTCTATCATATAATTTCTCAGTGTCTTCCCATTTATATCAACACTCAAGAAAAAGGGAGATATATTCTCAAGACACATATTGATAGAATTACCTAGATATAAAGGGGGAATTTGTGTCACAATTCCCTCCATTTATTTTTCTTTTATTTCTTCTTTGTCCTTTGCTTCTTTACAATTTCCTTGTTCAATTGTACTACTAGCAACTCTTGAAATCAAGGCTATTATTTTTTCCTTATGGTCAGGTATTCTCATCTTTTCGAGCAAAGGTACAGTAAATTTAACTTGGGACAATACTTGACACATGTCTAAGGGTGTGTATTTAGGCAGGTCAAGAGTCAGACCTTCATTGTTTCCTTTCTTCTCTAGTTGCTGATTTCCTTCAAGTTTCTTTTGCTTCTCTTCAAGAGAAGATTCAACAGACTTGGTAATCACTTTGGTCTTTACAAATAAAGGATTAACATCTTCATGGGGTTTTGGGATCTCAGTCTTTTCACCCATATCTTGTCATTCTTGACCTCCTTGATATTGACAACATCATTTTTTCTATCTGCTCTAACACCCTTATTTTTATCTTTATGTTCTTTAATGAAAAATCCATCAGGCTTACCCTACTCACCACCCAAAGTTCTATTTCTTAGTTGCAGTGTACTTCTCATCTAAGCATCCATCTCTTTATTCAATTGCCCAATGTCATCTTTTGATGGTCTCCTTAGAGACACTGAATCTTTAGCTTGCTCCATATTGCAGGCATGATTATCAAACTCACCTTCCTCATTAGAAAAGGCTAGTTGATTATACATTTCACTTCTCTACCATTTATTATTCACATCAGATTCCTACAATTCCTCATTAAAAGAACATTCAGCTTCATCAATATATGACTAAGCCATACAAACCTTTACATCATTCTACTCAAAATCATGATTTTTCTCATGAGTATCATCTTTTTTTCCTTCAACAACAAGTAGCTAGGTAATGCCACAATAATTTTGATCATGTGGAAGTTCACACACCTCACACCATGGTCTATCCTATACCAAATTTATAGAATGCTTCTTCAAAGGATCTAGTGTCTGCTGATCCATTTTAGGCTTCTGGGCTAGTAGTATTGGTTTTCCATCCTTCCAATTTGTATTGTAAGGATAGTTTTGTAGTCTAGGAGGTCTATCATTTTTATTATACTATTTCTTATCATTTCCAATAACCTTCTCTTTCTTAGCAATAGTATACTTTATGTCCTTCAAAGTGTTTTGGACCTTATCCCTCTTTTCATCATCCTTAGGGCTTGTAGTAGAGACTTTCTCAGTTTTATCCCTAGGATTTTTCAAAAGAGTAGGTTCCTCTCTCCTACCATATTTTCCAGAAGCTTTCCTATCTCTCTCAATATTAATGTCTTCTCTGAAAGCATCCCTCATGGTCTGAGGGTCCTTATCTCTAAGGAGATATGCCATTTTAGCATCAAAAGCATTGAAATAAGTGGTTAAACAAATATTTTCATCAAGTCTCATCACCTAAAACAACTTATACATTGTCTTTTGAAATCTAAGGTTAAATTTTGTCACAGGATCGTTAACTAACTTCTTGATGTTGTTGAATTCATTCAACATGAAACTAGCATTAGTCTTATCACCATATTGTTCTTTGAAGCAATTTTCAAATTCTTCCCATGAACCAATACTAGCATTTGGTAGACCTTTGTACCAATCCCTTGTGCCTTTTGTCAAATATTGTACAAATAATTTCATTACTACATCTTCATGCTCTACCTCATAGTTATTTAACATATCCATGAAGGCTTTCAAATGTTCCTTTGCTGAAAAAGCATTGTTCCTAGAAAACTTATTCATCTTTTCTCTTAGCTCATCAAGGATGCAATTTGGGTAACCCGTAATACCATCAGAGAATAATTTCCTATAGCTTTCCAGTTGTATAGGTCTCCTTTGAAATAGTCCATCAGTCTTCTAAGAATTGTCACCAGACCATGTATTCTGAGTCTTAGGACCATCTTGATGTAGATTTAAAAATTTGGTTTCATGAACCTTTGGGCCAAAATTATTTGTGGTATTCTCCAAACTAGTTTTAGGATCACTTTTAAAAAAATCTTGATGACCTGATGAATTTTTAGCCTGTGCAACTTCATCCACACTCAAAATTCTTAGGAAACTTATTTTCCTTCTCTTTTCTACATTTGCAACATCAATTTTAGTCCTCTCTAGCTCTTCTGCTAGAGCTTCCCCTTCCCTCCTAACCTTTTCCAAGGTAGTCTCTACTTGTGTTGATACATGTGGAAGAGGATCTTGTTTAGGATGGTGAGAAGCCACCCATTCATTTATCTTAATCCCTTCAGCCTTCTATTTTCCCTTGTCCAAAATAGGTTTAGGGTCTGGATTATTTGGTTGGGCCTTAATAAGGTTCAAAGGTTTTGGGTCTACAGGCCTTGGTTGAACATCAGCCTGAACTATAGGACATACTTTAGACACTGTATTTTCCACTTTATCAAAAATTTCCCGTACAATAGGACCTTCCTCTTCTAGCTCAAGTCTACTTTGGTTTAGAAGTTTCATTATTGCCAATTGTCTAATTAATCTATCCCTCTCAATTATAGCATGCATCAGTTCGGTTTCCTTCTCCTTGTCCCTTTTCATCCTAAGTTCAGCTTGCTTTTGGATCTCTTGTCTTAAAGAATCAATATCCCAAAAAAAATCATCAAGGTTAGGCAAGGTCATATCAGAACTTGATGTCTCACTTAGGTCTATCAGGTTTACTTCTTCATGCCTAGATAACAAAGGAGTTCCATTATCTTCAATAGTAGGAGGAGTCACATCACTGGTGCATTCTTTGTGATGACTTTGAATTCGACTCCTACTTCTTATTTGTTTAGCATATTGGACACTAATAGGTCCTTTATTATAACATGCTACATCCTCTTGAACAAGTGTTCAAAATAAATCATCAAAAAGTATGCAACTATCTGATTCAGAATGTCTAGACACTTGTTCAAAACTCTCAGGGATAGGATGTAGAGGCTTTCTTGTATCTTGATGTATATGATTCTGTTACGTGGGACCAACACTACTGGATTCTGGCTTCTTCTTTATCTAGTCCTTCTTCATCTTAGGAAGTTCATCTTCCAATTTTTGTTTTGAATGATTCTTCATGAATGACTTGGTGTTCTTCATTTCTTGATGCTTATCCAAAGATCTTTTAATTGGTATTTAATTTTCAAATAAAATGGACACTAGTGTAGAGACTTCAGAGTCACCACCTAATTATCTTGGGAATACCAATTGTTCAGAAACACTTGGTGGAATTTTAAAAAACCTTTAGAACTTCCTGTATTGACCATGTACAAAGAATATGTCAAGGGATAACACAAACCTTTTGGAACAACCGAATAAATGGACATACAAAGTAGAAAAACCATGGGCTCGACCTTCAAATAACAAAAATACAATGATAACTCTATGCAAAATGGATAACCAACCCACTAATAAGAAATATTCAAACTAAGTCCCTAGTAGAGTCGCCATTTTTTTGGTTTTTTTTACTGTAACCAGGTTGATCTTCTATTCTACCCATATACTTTCCAATTCTAATCAAGGGCATCTCGAAGGACCTGGACCAACTGACGAGGATTTTAACAAAAAAACTTCCTACACTTCGGGCTCTGCAAGACTCGGGAGGGTGGTCCCCTTAATTTTTTTATAATCTCCACACCAAACTTATAAAAAATCACTAACAATAACAAACAATCTCATTTAATAGCTCAACAGAATAGGATAATATTGAACTTAATTAGCTTTTCATCAATAGTATCAACTACTTGGAGCATGATATGATTACAACAATACTTCACAAATTAAGATAATCATTTGATTTGCAATTTATAGCAAGCTCTAAGAAAAGACAAATAGGCACAGAACCTTACAAACAAATATAATTTAGACTAGTGCCATATACCATTGGGGAGTCAAATTCACAAACATCTAAAATCTATGATAGATTCAAACACATAGCATATATGATCTCTGGCAATATTTCCTTATAATTCCATCAATTTATATCCCAACCCACTACTTCTTACAAACTACCTTTATAAACACATCCACCTATAACTCCATTCGAGCATTTTAATTAATTCTTTGAATGAAAGACAAAATGTGAATCATACACACCACAATAGTGAGATGAACGCAATAACCCTTGATTATATTATTCAAGATTATGATATGCTTATACAAAGGAGAGACATGACCTTAGAATGAATCATTCTAACTCAAATGCGAGTACTGTCATGAAACATCAAACCTTCATAAACTCAAAACCTTATAGAATGACACAAAAAAACCTAAATTGCATTTACACTGAATCAATAGGCTTTACAACTTGCTTTACAACTATGCTTAGACTCGACCTCAAAAATACCTAACTTGCTAACCCATATTTCTAGCCTTGAAATCCTTCTTATAGAGAATGAAGGAGCAAATAAGCATCGGGCCATAAAATATAGATGTGACTGGTCAATTGGACCACCCTAGGACACTTCACAGAAAATGAAAATTACTTCATCTAGATTCAAAGGCCTACAAAGTAAATCTGGAACAAAATCTGGAAAAAAAGGCTACACCACTAGATCGGGCTTTGAACCAACTTTCGAGCGATATTTCATTTTCGAAAATCAGACGTCGTATGTTCAAGAGACGACCATTTTACAAAAAATGCTCATTTAGGCTTTAAACCAAATATTTTATTAATTTAAACATCCAAAAATTAATAAAATATCTAGTTGTACTTTCATGGCACAAAAACCAAGGAAGCACAAAAATCAAGAGGGCACAAAAATCGAGGAAAAATGGCACAAAAATTGAGGTTGCTCAAAAATTATTTGGGCATAAAAAAATATGGCACAAAAATCAAGGCATCCTTACAGATCCATACAATGTATGGATATTTTGAGCGACATTTTTTAAAATCCCAACAAACACTAAAAATTCAATTTTTAGTAAACCTTATTATATTTTATTTGGAAATAGGGGTTTTTGGGCCTTTTGAGTGCACCCATGAGGTTCATTTTTTCCTAGCATGTACCATTTGAGAGATCAAGATCAAAATTTCCCAAAAAATGATGGAAAAACCCTCTGATCTAGCAAAAATTGTCATAGCTTCAAACCCTCACAGATCTGACAAACAAATATGAAAATCAACAAAAAAAAAGCCAATCCTGACTTTTTCTAGCGCTCTGAATCTAATGGAGATGCTCGATCTGATCCAAAATTATCTAGAAATAATATCAACGCATGAAAACCTCGAGGAACCCCGAACATGCTCTACAATGAATTTCTCCAAAAAGCTAAGAAAGGGCTGCAAATCAAGGCTCTTATACCATGCTAGAAACCAAGATCAGACATGCAAACTAGAAAATACCTTCCACAAGAGAAAAATAGAAAAAACAATAGCAATTTGGATGAAGATGTGAAAATGAATTGTATTCAGGAATTGAGTAATTACAAGAGATGAATTTATTTATAAAAGAAATGTATGCATAACCCTAAAGGTAAAACCTAATTTTGAACTACAATTAGCTCAACTAAATAAAGCTTACTTATTAATTAAGTAAACTAATTATTACCTAAGTAAACTTAACAAAGTGTAATTAAATAATCAATTAAACCAACAAAAACATGGTTGACAGTATCTCCTTTCCCACTATATTTCTCAAATAGAGGTTCTTCTATACCTTGTGGCATTTGTGCTCTTAATATTTCAAAGGAAATCGAGTTGGACTTCATATATTATAAAGGTTTATTGTTGTTTCTCTATTGCAATGTTGCAACTGGTTGTTGAAGGGATTTCATAGTTTGCAAAAGTGGGTTAATAAGAGGGTCATTTTGGTTGTATGGTTGAGGTGAATAAGGTGGCATAGTGTATGTATGTGGAGGGATAGTAAATTGCAAGTTGGTGAAGGTAGATTGTTGAGGAATTGTTGTATTCAAAGGCATAAAGGTGGAAGGAATTCCTATAGGAATACCTAAGGAAGTGTACATAGTGCTAGTGGGTATGAGTGTTGTGGTTGGTTGAATGGTTGCAATAGGATGAAAGGTTGTTGTAGGTTGGAATTTTTTTGTGCGTTGTGTACTAGTGTATGTAGGAATAATGTTTGGTATCATGGAGGATAGAATTATAATTCCACCTTGACTTAGGGTAGACCCCAAAGTTTGAGTGGAACTAGGAATGGTAGGGATGGTGTTGGTAACATTAAGCACATTGGTTGTAGGGAATGAAGTCATCGGTAATGAAGTATGAAAACTATGATCCAAGGAGTGTTTATTCTCAACACTATTAGAAAGAGAGTTACAAAACCCAAGATCCATGACAAGTGAGATATTGTGAGATGATATGACCCTCGAACTATGTCTTATAATAATAATTTCAATAGGAAACAAATTTGTAAAGCTAATGAAACTTTTATAACCCAATTTTTCAAACCCTAAAATGACAAAGAGGTAATACAATAACCTAGAATGAAATGAAATTTTTTAGATTATAAGCAATGTAATTTACTGATTATACAATGCAATAAAAGAAATGTTTAAATGTAATTTTTTTTTTAAAGCAAAAGTGGAAAGCCACTATATATGTATTAATAATAAAATATAGATATTACAAAACCCATGTCTAGGCGAGCATACCAACAAGAAAGAACCATGAAGAAAACCTCTGGTTATAGCTCAAGAAAGTACATAAGATTCCTAATTGTATTCCATGACTGAATCTTCCCTAATAATGACCTATTTACATTAACAAAGGACATACCCCTTTTACATTTTATAAAAATAGCCCCCCTAACATTTCCAAAATACAGACCCATCACCATTTGAGTATTAAATCCCCTTAAGTAACCCTTTACATTGTCAAAAGACAACCCCATTACATGACCAAAATACAAAATCTTTACATTTTTTGAATCTAAACCCTTTTTCATACAACACCTTGTAATTTCTCACTTGAAACTCCTTAAGCTCCATTAACCTCTAACTTACTAGAGACAACACTCTATTTTGCAAATCCACTAAATTTATGATAAGTGATTAAGAAAAAAGTTGAGTTGTGTTTAAAGGAAAACATTTTACTAATTTCAGATGTCAATTCACAACAACATAACCATTCCCTGATCAACCTTGCACAAAACAATTTTTTTTTCACTCTCTCATTCGACCTCTCTATTACAATGCATATTACAACACATAGTTACCAAAATGACTCACTTACAATCTTCCCTTCAATAGAGCATGTGAACAATTCATTCCCTTCAATTGAGCTAGTGATCAATTCGTTCCCTATATAAAACAGATTGGTTTAATAGCTTCTCTTATTGATCAACTATCAATGAGTACAATCAGTGTACACCTCAACAGTCAGAGAGGTCGATGTTCTTTCCACTAAGTCATCTTCAACTGTGTCACTCTATTGGTCAGACTTGGTGAAGTATCACCGACCAAACACCATTGGGTCGAGAACTTTCCTCAGAGGAAGTCTCAAAAGCACCTTCAATAGTTCATGATTTATCGAT
Organism: Sequoiadendron giganteum; assembly: GCA_007115665.2. Classification (NCBI taxonomy): domain Eukaryota; kingdom Viridiplantae; phylum Streptophyta; class Pinopsida; order Cupressales; family Cupressaceae; genus Sequoiadendron; species Sequoiadendron giganteum. Next base: position 522,458,206 of record CM021100.1, on the reverse strand, counting down.
GGGAATTGTCTTTTTTCAGCTCATTGGGAAGACTCACCTTGATCATAATCCTTGGTTAGACATCGTACTTTGGAGCCAATTTGAGAAACCAACCCGAAAGACCATGTTAGACCAAAAAAGTATCTTTGGCAAGACTCGCCCTTATCCCAAACCATTGGTCAGAATTTAACCATCAGGCAGAGATCTTAAGGCTGGGTCGTTGTCATATTTTATACCGAAAAATAACCATTGGAAATTCTTACGCCGACCATACCCCATCAGACATACTTCTACTTTCATTCCAAACTTCCTAGTTCTAACTGAGGACCAATGTTAGCCTAATGAACTATTCATCGGCTAGAGTCTCCTCGATAGAAATTTTTGGCTAGAATTCTATCCTCAAAACCATCAGCATGACCAACACTATCAAATTCCCAAGTCACCCCGATGTCCCAAAAGAACCATCATGACCATGAGCATTGATAACAGTCTCACTGACATCAACCAAATAGCCTAGTCAACAAGATAACAAGCATCACAGATAGTCTGAAATGTTTCACCAATGACCCAAGTCATCTTGATGAACTTTAGTTGAAATGCAGTTCAAAACACCTCATCGACAGGAGTCACACAAATGTTCAACTAGAACAGACTCATCGACAAAACAATGTGCATCAAAAGAAGTTCAAAATGTCTCATTTTGAAGCTCTATGTATCCCCGATGACACAAGCTAGATGACCTTTCTTTGGATCGGCAAGAGTCACACCCATGAAAAAATAGCCATTGGAAAGATCACCAAAGACATATTAACATTCACAAGTCCAACCGAAGGCCAATGTTACCCCAATACCATTGAGATCGGTAAGACTCTCCCTGACAGAACATCTCGGCCATACATCTAACGTCAATGAGAGATAGAGAGCTTGCACTGATAATACAAGGTCACACCGATGACTTCCTTCAAATTAGCTTCGGTAAGACCTGTCACTAGTCACACCGATCCAATCACTCTGAACCATTAGAAACAAAAAACTCTTTGAAAAAACATTTGAAATTTCTTAAGAAAATGATCTCACAAGGATGACACAGATGGAGAGTCTTGAAATTTAAAAAAAATTAGCATTGTCCATTACACACAAATCTTTAGACTTAATCCACGTATGTCACCCTTGTAAAATCTAATGAATGTTTCTTATTAAATGTGTCGTGATGAATTTCTCTAGCTCGAATGTGTGGAGAATGTACCTTTGTACCACATTAAACCTACTTTATAGCATGAGTTTCAATTGCCAATTGAGAACCCTGCACTTTACATGATAAGACATTAATAACACATGGAGTTTATTTAAGCATGTCTGTTGCAAATGTTCTACATATGCATACATTAGAAAAATTTACTTTTTTCCTTTCACTATGCAAAGATAACTTTGAATATATATCTATGCATCCTTGGCATCTTGCTTTATTAATTCAAGCAATTGATGGAAAGCATTTAAAGCAATCAAATAATTAGTCTCCCTAATCTTTGTTTTATCACTTCCTAACCCTGCTAAGAAGTCTGCTACCATGTTCCCTTCTCTGCAAGTGTGTGAAATAATTGAAGATTCAAGTTTATCTAATAATATCCATTCTTTATTTATCACATAACTTAAACTCTAGTTGTGAACTTTCCTTTTCCTAAATGCATTGATGATTATCAATGAGTCCCCTTCTATGTGGAGCTTTGAAAATCCCAGTTGGATTGCCAATTCCAAACCCAATAACAAAGCTTGAGCTTTTGTGCAATTTTTTGTTTTATTTTGGAAATGAAAGGAAGAGGATGCCAATACTACCCCTAGTGCATTTGTGATGCAGTTTCTTGCTCCCGAGGAGCTTGGGTTACCTTTAAATGCCCCATCGAAATTTAGTTTTACTAAATCCCTTTGAGGTTGGAGCCATTTCACTGATGCTCTATCTACCTTTGTGATGCTATTTTTGAAAAATCTACCATCAAAAGGTAGTTTGATGTCTTTCCAATTTTTCAAAATAGAAGTATCCCAATTTGTAAAAGGTGAATTAATGAGTTTCTCTTTCTGGACACATGATGTAACCCCCTCTAATATTTCCTTTTCTATCTTAAAAAAAAAAACTCTATTGGAGATTTTGTTTTCCTAAAAATTCTCATGTTTCATTCCCACCAGACGTTCCATATTACAAGTCTTGGGATGATAAGCCAAATGAATGTAAAAAATGTAGAGTGATACAAAACTGCCCAAGCTTGGAAGAGGTCCCAAATGGAGTTTGGTAGGAGAGTGTAGAGCTGTAACTTATTTTTAATAAAGTTCCAACATTGATTGGCAAAAATAGATTGCACAAATAAATGATTTGTTATTTCTAATTCAACTTTACATAATGGACACTTGAAAGGATTGGTAATCCTCAATTTGACAAGAGGATCACTAGTAAAAATTATTTTTTGTAAGGCAAGACATGTAAAGCTTCCCATTTTCGGAAGGAATTTATTGTTCCAACAAAAGGAAACTACACGTTGAGGTTCAATAGAATATTTAGATTGTGGTTCTACTGCATATCCTTCCTTCAAAGAGTATGAGCCTACTTTTGATGCTGCCCATAATATTCTATCTAGTTTTGAAGATAAGTTAACTTTTCTTTCCTTCATACTCTTATGGAAATGATCAGACTTCTAAGTGCTTAATAAACTACTTGAGGGAGTTTTCCACATTACTTCACCCATCAGAGATCTTGATGATTAAATATAATCTAGAAACATTTCACCCCAAGCTTGAGATAAAATTGTTCTTACCTCTTGAAGATCCTGATTTGTTGATAATGAAGGGTTCCCATTCCACGAATCTACCCAAAAATTTACACTTTCCCCATCACTTACCTCCCAAGATGAAAATTTTGTGATGAGGCTTCTGATGTTTGTGATGAAGTTCCAAATGGTAGATGCCATTGAGGGGTCTTCCACTGTAAGTATTCTTGTTGGACTTTCATTATCTAAATATTTGGCTTGCAATATTTTTTACCGTTTGGCATTTGGATTAGTGTACATTTTCCATGCAAGTTTGGCCCTAAATGCTTTGTTTCTCCAAATGAGATTTTGAATACCTGCCCCACCTTGTTTCTTTTCTTTTGCCAAGCCTTCTAAGGAGATTAGGGGTATCTTTTTCTATTCATCAATATTTCCTTTCCAGAGAATGGATCTTATTATCTTCTCTATTTCAAAGATAACAAAGGCAGAAGCTTCAAGCACTGCTAAAAAGTAGTTAGGAATTAAAGGTAAAATTGATTTGATTAATATAATTCTTCCTGAAAGTGATAACCACCTAGCTTTCCAAATTATAATTATTGTCTTAATTATATCAATAACCTTATCCCAATAGAAAGATTTGTTTGACCCTTTGAAGAAAGGGATCCCTAGGTAGGAACAAAGTAGCTCTGCTTCCTGAAAGCCTAAGATTTTGACTATTTTCTTTTTCAAATAATCAAGAGTATTTAAGATATTAAATTTTGATTTTGCAGCATTTATCTTCTACCCGAAAGTTGATGAATATTTATCAAGGACTTCTTTAACTTGCTTAGCTTCCAATAATGATGACTTGTTAAATAATAGAGTATCATCAGCAAAAAGAGAATGATTTACTGATATTCTTGAATTTAGTATTCGCACACCTTTCCATACTCTCTGATTATGACTTAAAAGAGTGTATCTGCTTAAAGCTTCACCCATAATTATGAAAAGAAAAGGAGAAAATGAATCCGCTTGCCTAACACCTTGTGTGGAACTAAAAAATCATATTGGATTTCAATTTATTATTACTAAAAAATTGGCCCTAGAAAGGCAATAAATTATGCATCTATGCCATTAAGAGTAAAACCCAAATTTGTTCAAGACCTTATTAAGAAACTACCAATTTACCCTTTCATAAGCCTTCATCATGTCTAATTTGACAATGAAAGAGGAAAACTTTTAGTTTTTTATTGTATGCAACACTTCATGTGCGACAATTGCTCCTTCATGTGTTTCCCTAGTAGGGATAAAGCCTCCTTGCTCGAGAGACAATATTTGGAATGAGTGGTTGTAATCTCAGATAAATAATTTTAGTGAAGATTTTGTATACTGTATTGCACAATGAGATAGGCCTAAACACAACAAACTTTTTAGGCTCTTTGAATTGGGTAGAATTATAATGTTGGTTACATTGAATTTCCTAAATATGATCCCAATTCTCCTAGACACTTCAAGTTCCAATAAAATCTCAAAGCATATTAATTCCCAACATTTCCGAAAGAATAGAGTCGTGAAACCATCTAGGCCAAGGGATTTTCTAGGGGAAAAGAAAAACTACATATCTCAATTACTCCAAGGTAAATGGTCTCATTAATAGATTATTACCTTCATTAATAATAAGGTTTGGGATTGTGTCCAATAGTTCATTTTCATTACTAATTCTATTGGAATCTATTGACTACAGGGCTGAAATAAGTTCTGAGAAAAACTTAACACCTTCATTGTTAATATCCTCTTCTTTTGTTAACCAGTTTCCTGAGGCAATTTATTGAATTTATTGAATTTATTTAGCCACCTTTTTAATCTGTGCAGAGGCATGGAAATTTTTTGTGTTGTTGTCACCCTTTTTTAGAAAAAGCTCCTGAGACTTTCGTTTCCAATATATTTCTTCCCATAAACATAATTCTACCCACTCTTCTTGTAATAACTTATGTTTATCATAAAGGGAAGCATCTAATCCATTTTGTATTGTACCCTCATGAACTATTGTAAGCTCTTTAAACACTAACTCTTTCTATTGGAAAATATTTCTGAAAACTTTCCTATTCCAAATTTATATTTGTTGTTTGACATGAATCAATTTCCTATGAAACTAAAACATATTAGTCCCTTCCTCATATGGGGCGTTCAACCACCATTTCTTTACAAGATCAAAGAATTGAGGATGTCTAAACCACAAAATTTTGAACTTGACGGAATATTTTTCCCTTGACACAATAATATTTGATATGTCTAGAAAAATTGGATAATGGTCTGATCCTGAATATGGCAAGATTTTTGATTTTAACTTATGTAGAGAGATGAACCAATTTGGGGACACCAAAAATATATCTAACCTTTTTTCTATTTGCAAGAAACTTTTCCTTTTATTAGTCCAAGTGAACTTTCCAGATACTGGTTGAACATCCCTTAGAGCATTTGTGAGAATGAAATGACTAAAATCTATGATTACCCTGGATGGAGAAATTATTCCCCAACTTTTTTCTTTCAAAGAAGTTATTGCATTAAAATCCCCAACAATGATAATTTTCTCATTATGAATTGTACCTATTTTTCTTGAAATTTCATCCCACAAATTTTTCTTTCCTAATGTAGAGGTAGGGCCATAAACATTTATTAACCAAAAATGAAGATAAAACTTTGTTACTTCTACAAGCTTCCATGAATTTTCATTTTTGTGAGATTTGATATTTATTGATTTTGAATTCCACAAAATTAGAAGCCCTTTTAATGCCCCTTGAGCTAGGGAATGTGTTGATGCACATCTATATCATTTATTCACTAATGATTCAAACACTTCTATTGAAGTTTTTATTTCTTGAAGAAGAAAAATGTCTGCTCCACAAGCATCTTTCAATTGCTTGATACAAGAACACTTGTTAGGGGAATTAATGCCCCTGACATTCCATGAAGAAATTATCATTGGGACCGAGGAGAGAAACATACTCTCCTCAGCCTCTTGTTTAACATGGATTCAAAGATTATTTTTTTCACCCCTCCTTCTATCTATTCCTTCTTTTTAGTGAGGTTTGATTTTCTACCTCTCTTCCCAAGTTCTGATATGTTTTAAGGGATTTTTAAAGAAATATTTATCGTGCATAAGGAAGATTCATATATGATTTTTTATTGATTCAATCGAGCTCAATTCCTTATATTATAATAGGAGAGCAAGCATTTCAAACCAGAATGGGATAAATTTAAAAGGGGCATTTTCTCCTTTAAAATTTGGAATCCAAGGTTGCATGCATAACTGTGACCTTTGATAGACCCATGATTTAATTCTAAAGATGGCGTCTTTACTTTTTTTACTATCAAATATGATTGCAAATATACCCTTTACAATATCCAAATAAAAAAATAGTTGCACCCCTTCCCAATCTTCATAAATTAAATCTTTCAAATTATTTCAATGAAGATTAAGATTCTAGAACTTACAAATTAGGGCCTTGTCTCGTAGGTCTTGAATTTGCAGACTCGACATATCCTCTGGGAATGTGATTTTTAATATATTTCTTCCTTCTAAAGGAAGAGTTTCAGCGTCCTGTTAACTAGGTCTAGAATGAATTTCTTTTTCCATTGGCTTTGAATCTTTGGGCCTCCATACCTTCTTGAATCCACCTTTATTCTTTGGGCACTTCTTCTTTCTGTTCTTTGAGCCCTGTTTCTTTTTATTCTTTGAGCCCTTTTTCTTTTTACCCTTAGAAGCCACCTCTGAAAAACCTTGTACACTTTTATGTAGGTTAGGGTTTCCTTGATCCTTATCATTTCTTATGTTCGATCTGATCCCTTTCTTTTGAATTTTCGCACAAACTGAATGCAAAGCTTTGGTCCCTTTATTTTCCTACTTTGGAGGTCCTATGGATTTATTTTAATCATCTTTTGATCCACTATTATAGGATGACTTAAATTCTACCTCTACTTCTTGATACAAACATTGAAAAAGAGTTGGTTCTTTCTCAGATGTTTTTCCCAAAAAATCCCTATTGTGCAATGTTTCCACAACACAGATGTCTACAATTTTCTTCTCATTTCTATTCAAAACCTTATGAGGAGCTATTGGACACTAGTTGGGACATGTAAAATTGTTCCTTCTCCTCTGCATTGTGTTTTCACATGTTTTGTTTGCATGGTACCTTTCTAGATCATCCCTTGTGCCCCGAGGTCAAAAATGTTGGTTTTGATGAAAGATTCTACCATGAGGATAGTGTATTATGTCATTTTCTACAATATATCCATCCATTTGCTGCATATTTCTATTAAAAATTCTATGAGGAGGTACTATAAAATGGTTGGGACATGTAAAATGGTGCCTTCTCCTTTGCACTATGTTTTCATGCATTGTGTTTGCATGATACCTTTCCAGATCACCCGTGGGTCCTCAAGGTAAAAAATGTTGGTTTCAATGAAAGATTCTACCATGAGGATGGTGTATTATGTCATTTTTTTGTAATATAGCTATTAGGCTTCCAATGACTCTTGGAATCCATTCCCATTGTTTGTTTAAATGCAATTTTTATTTTTTTAACAATGCAGTAAAATGAAGCAATTTGAGCTAAATGCAATGAATTTGATTAAACAAAAAATCAAGAAATCGAAACAAGAAAGTAACAACACAAAGGAAAATCCTAAAACTGATATTTTAATTTCTAGAAAATGCAAATCTATAGCTAACAAGGACTCATTCACCAATAATGGAAAATGGGTTCTGGTTAAGTTTTTTTGAGATGTTACTATGGATTTTAGGATGATTTTTGATGTTTTTAAATGTTAGAAGGTTCAACTTTGACTTGATTAGGGAATCATTTTCTAGTAAGGGAGAATGGGTCCTTGTAAGGTATTTTTAAAGTAGTTTTTTAATGATTTGCAAGCTTTTAGGGATGTCTTTCAGTTCCACGTCTGAGGCAGTGAGTTTCAATTTTAGATTTTCTAGAAATGCAAGGTGAAAATACAATGAAAATATGAATGCAAGGACCTATGTTGAAATGAAATTTTGTTTTCATTTTTAAATGCAAATAAATGAGATATAAATTATATGTACAATTACTAATTTTTTTTTGTATTATTTTAGGTTTACAGAGATGCAAAACAATGGAAATCTAAATCCTAAATGAGATGCAATTGCAAATGCAATGCAAGAAACCCTACATGAGATCTTAATTCAATGCAAATGAGATGTTAGTGAATGAAAGATCTATTCTAAGATGAAAATACTTCAAAAATCAAAAATCACAATGTTCAATATGTTGGGTTCACCATTAATGTTTAGGTGGAAAATAGGGTTCACCAAAATGAATCAATAAGATCATGAGCCACTTTATTTTCCCACACAAAACATATGTAATTATGAGAGGAAAAAAATGTAAATAACAATAAAATATGATACCTAACTATTATACCAACTAGATGAGGGAAATTTTTAGAGCTCAAAGAGGTGTGTACCTTGTTGTAAGGAGCCTATTTTTAGGGCATAAAGGAGTCATTTTCATTTAGTGGTGAATGGGTCCCTATTAGGGTTTATAAAATTCAGATTTGGGTTATTTTCCTTGATGTATGCACTCTCAAATTTTTGTTTGTTAGCTCATGAAAAATTTTACTTAATTTTGTAGCTTCAATTCTTCATTCTTGCACTTGAAAGGTCAATTTTTCAAGATGAAAACTTTGTAACTTTTCTCTAAACTTCTTCTCTAGCTGATCTTCAACCTGTTAATATGCAAACACACACTCAAGGGAAGAAAAAAATGTTTATGGTTAGTGAATAGGGGTTTTCCTTGGTCAAACCCCTTGTAGGTAATTAAACCAAATGATGAGATAATTAAATTGAAGCATGAACATGAAATGATGCAATGTAGATACCTTGGATGATGTCTTCAAAGATAAATCTGTAATCTAACATGTAGTATCCATGAAGAATTTAGATCTTTGATCCTTGAATAAGATGTGAACAATGCTTGCAATAGATATTCAATGCTAAATCTACTATCTTAGCTCAACAACATGCATGAATGTACTAAACCCTTCACATGATGCAATGATCTTGAATTCTTGCAATAAAAAAATGATAATTTGCATTCAAAATTCCTTTGAAAATGCTCTTGAAGTGATCTATGATGCTCTCTTGAAATTTCTAGAATGCTTCACAAACTTTCTAGGTGAAACTATGTGAATTAACCTTGAAATTCAAAAAATTCAAGATGACACAAGATCTAAAGATAAACATTATTAAATTCCAACCATAATGAAATTCCAAAAGGGCATCCTCATTAAGGGAGGCCCCATTCACTACCTATGGTGAAGGGGTCTTGGAATATTTTTCTAGGGCATCCCCTTTGAGGGATGAAAGATCACTAAAAACCCAAGTAGAATCTACTAATAAAGGGGGGTCATATAGAGGGAGGACCCATTCACAACCTAGGGTGAATGGGTCCTAGCACCAATTTATAGGACCTTTATTTTTCCCAATTAAATGTTATGGAATTTGAATTGTGAGTGTTGAGATAGATCTTCGGGAGGTTTCATAAAAAAAGGCTTAAATTTGAATTAAAGGGGTTGGGTATGTGCATGATCATCATGGAAAAAATAGGCCCTTAAGTGGTGATGAAAATTTCAAAAATCAGAATTAGGCAACTTGATGTAAAATTTTGAATACGTTATCTATATTATTTCAAAAATATGTAAGAATATAATTGTAGAAAATTGAATGTAGTTTCTAAACTACTAGGTTTATTTGAAAAAAAACACTATTTGGTGAAAATTTAAAATTCCAATGCAGTACTACTTAAATTTTAGGGAAAAAATAAGTAGGTGTCTGTCTAACCAGCCTAACCACAATAAAATGCTAATATTTTCTTATAATATTTTATAAATAAGTAGAGGACTCATGTCCCGATGTGATGCATATTTTTTTGTAGTTGTTTTCCAACTAAATAATTAATTATAAATTTTTTATTACAACTTTAAAAACATATGAAAAAATCATCTGTTTGACCACCTTAACCTAGTCAAAACTTCATGAAATTCAATTTATTTTGTTAATCCTATAGTATGCGAAGAATAGAATGCGACACATGTTTCAAATTCAAAAAATGTGATACTGTTTGAAAGCTATAGATGTTTTTCAATCAGCCTATCAATCAGGACTTTAGTCGTAATTCAGATAGAAAATGAATAATAATTATTTATTAAATTCAAAGTAAAGAATAATTTATATTGGTGGAAATTTGAGAATCTCCTTTAAAAACCGTTTTCGTTTCATCAATTTTGGCTAAAAAAAGGTTTTCAACCAAATGGGTCATCATATCACTTACATATCACCACTTTTTGGCCATCATGATCCTGTACATACCCGACTAATTAACTCCAATTAACCACAATCAATTAAAAGGACCCTAGATAAATGTGAATTTGTGTTACAACTCTTTTAAACACTTAAATAAGGTACACATTAAGTTTATTTTATTAAAAGAGGGCCCAAGATCAATGTGAATGTGTTATAACACATTACCACATTAAACTTGTTGGTTATTTTTTATGGCAACCGAACTTAATCTCACCACTTACCTATGAATCTTCTTGAACTAAATGCGTAGTTAAGGCAAGGATTATCCAACACTTAAGTAAAGGTCCCAAGGCCTTACTTCTTCACTTCGGGCTCTATGAAACCTGAGAGGGTGATCCCTAGGAATTCTTTCATAATGATACTCCTATGTTGTTCATATCAATAAAACTATAATATGCACAAATTATTCCCAAACAAATGCTCAATTAGTAACTATATCAAAGAAGTTGGCTTCTTCTTAAACATAACTCACACTTAGATCATGATAATAACAAAACCTCATAATTGTGTAACCATTTTTATATAAGTTGATTGAAATGACTGGTTGATGGACGAGTTAATCAACACAATAAACATAAGTACTTAACCTATTCCAGTGCCTTATCCTTGGAACAGAGTCAACATCAATACTTATACAACATAATAAGTTAATTTTAACACCTAAGAATATATGAATCTCTAAAAGGATGCATTACAATGTTTTAGCATTGTACTCTAACCCTTCTTACTAGCATCCTAGCATTTAGTTTGACACAAATTTATAGCCATATTCAAGAATCTACATTAATTCTTTGAATTAATAAACAAGCATAGAGCCATACATCCATCTGATATCGATAGAGACAAATAAGATAACCTTGATTATATTATTCATAATTTATGAAACTGGTACATAGGAGAGTAAAATGGTGTTGAACTTGTGCTAATGCTCTTTTATATTGCCAGTACTACTACTAAGATTACATATGCATATTGACTTACCTAAACCTAATATGTATTACTTGACTATTTAGTAACACTTTTAATCCTTGTGTGAACAAAAACTTGGAATAAATTACATTTTCATTTCAGGGAAAATTTCTCCCTAATTTCAAAGAAATTCTCCAAACAACTATGCTTAATCATTTTAAAATGAGGGAAATAAAAGATAAAAAAATCCACGTAGTCAGTTGAAGAAGATGAGCCAATCTTCCAAAGGCACCATTCATTGTTTTAGCATCGCTAAAATCGCTTGTCAACGTAGACCAAAGAATATTCTCCACAAGCACCAGAGGAAAAAACTTACACACTTCCTTGAAAAAGAAATATTTTTGTTGAGGATACAGAGTGCAACACTTCTCCATTACACAAGACAAAAATATCTCCACATTAGCACCAAAGATAAAAAGTGACATGCATATTGAAGAGGACAATCTTGATATAGTGGTAATGGTCTTATTGAAAACAAAAACTAGGTTGAGATGCTACTCTGACTCATCTGCATTAGATTATGCTCATCCTCTCCATGCTCACACTGAAACTAGAGGAGCAACTACTCCTCCCTTGTCATAATCCTCATATGGTACCAAAGAAATCAAATAATGGCCATACTTTGGGTTAGTATCTCCCCCATCGCCCAAAGGGCTATGAAAAATTTCAATGGGAGAGTCATTCCTCCCTAGATAAGCCTTGTTATAATTGTTTCTTTTCTATTTGTTCTTCCTAGGCTTAACCAACTCCTTCCCCTTAACTTTGATTAATTCTTCAGAAATAAATTGGCTCCTTAGATTGTAGGTGCTCAAAACACCATCCTTCTTGTTTTTTCCACAAGATTTGTTCTTTCCCTTTGGTGGTGTGGAAGCCTCGGGTGCCTCATTCTTAGTAACAAAAATTTATTCTTGAAATTCAAAAAAACTAGGACTTTCTGAACTCCTAATGGGTTGAATGAAGACACCCAATTTACCCATCTTTTGAAGACACGTGAAAAACTAGAAAACCACCAATTATGAAAAGACACCCCAGTCAAAGACCCTCATAGACATGAAAACCCTCAAACCCAGACAATTTCAATTAGACCTAGAGAATGAAATTCTCACACCAAGGAATGCATGACACATAATAGAGATCATATGAAAACCAACCTTCCAAGGATAAACACTTGAATCCTTTTACAATTGAAGATAAAAAACTTACACACTACCTCTCTCTAGCTCACACCGCACAATTCATGAAGGCTACAAATGGTGAGATAAATTGGGAGGTAATATGCATTAAGTAGAAAAATCAAGAGTGTGTAGCCATTAATGATCAAGTGGTGCCTCGCATGAGCGAGCTAACAATTTAGCCGAACATCTTTGAATCTAGGCTATTGATCCTTTTAGATTTAAAACATCATCAATGCCTATCTTACAATATCATTTCTAGATTCTACAACCTGTGCCTCAGAAATGATGATATCACCAAAAAAAGTTGCCATGTTTTACTTATAACTTCATTAGTCACCTTTGATCTAAAAGTTACCATGCATCGCCACCCTATTCCATGCTCATTTATTCATATAAGTGAAGTACAAAGAGTTGGAAAATGAAAGAAAAAGCATTCAATATTGTATCGCTCATCGAGGATCTACCCCAACCTTCCAAGGTTCAATCAGCGACAAGAGAACCGACACAATGGAATTACAACCACTAGATTACTATCCTTCATGGATATCTTCATATCACATCGCGTATCATTGATACACTTCACCTTCCACAAGTTTTAACAATGTTGTGAGAATCCACAGGGTAAGATCTCAACCGTTGGATCTAATACCCATCCTTGATCATGTCCCCTTTTCATTGAACATCATTAATTCATGCTTCATTTTCTAGATCGCATCAGTAACACATGGTAAGGTAATGGAACAATATTAAGACATGTTCACCTGCATGAAAATAAAAGACACAAGATACAATTCTCATAAGATAAATTTAGATCAGTTAAAGAGAGCTTGAATAAATGACCTCATTACTCCTTTCTAATTTGAAACTTGAATCTTAAAATGGATTCACAATGACTAATAGGAGAAAATACAAAGATCACTAACTAAAGGCCATCCAACATTGCTAATCCACATTACAAAACTTATGATCAATTAGCGATAAAAGAGATGCTAGTGATAACACATAGAGCAAGTGCATCATGCATCATTATTTGAACATCGAACATTCATAACCTATCCACAATGCATGAAATAAAAGAGACACCTCTCATCGCTCATTGCACATTTGAATTTACATTTTTGAAGCTATGGATGATGAGCGATAAAGGAGATGGTGAATGAGACTTAAGTGAAGAATTTATCACATACCTGCAAGTTGTTTTGAAAAGGGGAACTACCTAGGATGATGAGTAAAATGCCTCAATGGACATTGTAATATATTTTTCAAAGGATGAAAAGGCCAAACAAGGCCAATTGCTTAACCCTATAAAATAAATTTTAGACCTAGGCATAAAGGCCCGATAATTTCATGAGCTCAAATTACATAAGATATTTTAGGATGACTAGGGATGGGAAATAGAAGGTCAATGAGAGAACGTAACATCAACTAGGCCAAAGAAATAGGGTTTTGAAAGAGACAGAGATCCTGAAATCAAAAATACCAAAGAAAGAGCCGTGAACAAGACCATTAGTCTAGGCATACTGAAACTGTCTAAATTTTACAGTTATAAAAATGGAACCAAAATTTCAAGGGTTCCATCAACGGTTCAAGTTAGGGGTGTCTATTCCTCAAGGATAGAGCGATATTCTAGAATCTCAAGAGAATCAGACCAAACACAAAGGATGCAAAAAGCAAGAAGCAGCCTAGGCCATGCAAGAAAACTAGAGAAAAGTGAACCACATATGTACAATATTTACAAAAGTTACAAGGCCATACCAAGAGATTCAATTTCCATTTTCATTGCAGCCTCATCTGACATGCAAGCTTTCACTTTGCATCTTGCAATTGCATGAGACATCAAATTTATTTGGTGGCCCTAGGCCACCACACTTAAGACTACTACTTGCCTCCTTCAAAAACCTTGTTTTCCACTATTTTTACCATGCCAAGGATGAGAAAATTCTCATGAATTACCTACTTGCTAATTACACTATAGATATTGAAATTGACCATTATCGATATATGTATGAATTTATTATTATCTTTGTCACTCATATTTGACTAACTATAGTCGAGCATTGAATCAAACATATGATCAATATAGCATTGCATCTGACTCAATTTTCAACCGTATTCCACCAAGTGTCCATCCAACAAGATAGGAAAAGTGAAACATTCATAGTCCATTAGATCACTATCATCATAAAAGTTAACATCAAATTCATTTTTCTCTTTAAATTTAAAACCCTTATACATATTTCTTTTAGGAATCCCATCTAGGCGCACATATTTTGTCCCTTTCAAATGATACTACAATTTTATTTCTAGTACTCTAGGGTCATAATCATCTGATTTCTGCTCGACACCAAACACACATTCACTTTGTGTAATGAACAAGAAATTCTCATATGTAGGCTTATTTTCAAATTGGTGTTCATATTCATTAGACTAGTTTAAAACAATTATGCTCTCATTTGTTTTATTTTCTTGGGAAATTGATTTATCAGACTCCATACAATCTTATTCTCATTTTGGTCATGGATGTCCCCACAAGTAGCTTTATCCAAATCATCCCAAGCATTAAATAACATCCCCATTTCAGATTCATTAATATGGTTCAGTTTACCCCTTGTATCAACAACCATCTCAAAGTAGGATGTCTCATAAGATGAGTTGAATATATAAAGAGTGATAAGGTCAATAACAAAGTACCCAAATCATCCCAAGCATTAAAGAACATCTCCATTTTAGATTCATTAATATGGTTTAGTTTACCCTTTGTATTAGTAACCATCTCAAAGCAGGATGCCTCATAAGATGAGTTGAATATATCAGGAGTGATAAGGTCAATAACAAAGTGCCCAAATTTTTCCTCAATTAGTGAATGCATAGCTCTGATATAAAAAGTATGTTACTACCTGAATATTGCTCATTTGCAATGATACATGTCTCTTGATCCACTTCCCTATTAAATACAACCCTATCCATATCTACTAAGACACTCACATATTCATTTTTTGTTTTATATGGAGAGTCATAAACAACTAGGGCTTGATCCCGCTAGTTAGTAGAATGAGTCTCATCATTCCTAGCATTATGGTTAGGATCCAAATACTAAACACACACAATCTTATCTTTCAATTCATCACTAGCCATACTATTAGCATTTGCCATTTTTGAAACAACCAAATTTCATTCCAAGAATTATTTACATGTATTTTGTTCATTCAGTTGTAAGGAAAAATCCTTAAGAACAATGATGTTGTTGCACCCTTCATTTATGAAGAATGCCTCTAGATTATCTTCACAAAAAGATTCATATTCCTCATAAGAATAATCAAAACTGTCATTTTCATTATTTAGGTTATCAACTTCCAAAGGTACACGAACAATACTTTCAAATCTACCAATGTCTTCATCAGATTTCAATTTTTGTATGTGATCATACTTGGCCTCCTCAACAATTTTGATCCAATAAATTATATGATCAAAATCTTAGGTTTTCAATTCCTTGGGTAAAGTACTAATACCTAGCTCATAAATGTCACAGAATAAGTCGATAGATACTAGATCTTTAGGTCTCATATTTTTAGGAATTTCTAACAAGGAATCCTAGAACCTTGCTAACAATTCATATGGTGATTCTCCCTCCTATCTTTTCATGCTAGATAGTTTTTAACAAAGTATATCTAGTCAACATTGATTAAAATTTTCTGCAATTCATGATAGACTTGTCTATGATCACCATGATACAATGCTGAAGCATTTTCAAAAGTATCATCACCCTAATCACCTCTTTCATTCTTGTGAATTTCAATTATATGATGTGCTTTAGGAAAAATAACACTTGCAGCTATATATCCCTTCTCCATTGAATATCTCATATTATTTTCAATATCCATTGATATTTTATATTCATTCTACAATGTTAAGGGATCTTTATCTCTTAACAGATAGCCCATCTTACTATAAAAGGCACCTAGATACATAATTAAATATTCTACATCACTAGGTATCATATTTTTTGGAATATTTCTTAATGCCTTTGCAAATATGAGGTTGAAGGTTGGAATCAATTCCTCTTCATCCTTTTGGATTTCCCTCATATTTTTTCTTATTGCATTGGGATTAATCATTTCACTAAATTTTTCTATGAATGCCACCATTAACTCACTCCATGAAGACATAAGACATACTAGCAAATATGAAAACTAGTCTCTAGCATCTTTCTTCAGAGATTGAATAAATAATTTTATGACAACATCTTCATGGTCTATCTCATTATCCTCCATCAACTATGAAAAATCCTTCAGATGGTGAAATGCTTATTTTGAGCTTTGACCCTTAATGTTTTGAAAACATTCCCTAAATTCATTAGGAACATGATTTGGGAAACGTTGAATACCATTGAAAATTAATGATGTATATCCTCTCATAGAAAAATTCTTTGAGAACATGAGAGGGGTTGCATATTCTTCATGTTTACATTATTCTCCCCACAAGGATGTACAAGTGGATGATACATTTTCTAACACTCCCTTACAAACTTTTAACATCAACCCTACAATTGATTACTACCATATTTCTTGCTTTTAAAATATTACAATGCACATTATCAAATACATCTTTATTTCCAATTCTCTCTAATAGGTAGACTTTGAAGAACAAGAATACTTCTTCATTACAACATAAAAACTTCAAATTATATCTCAGAGTATGAAAATAATACTACTACCATTATCATTCCCTTCATTAGTGCTCAAATTAATAGGGAATCAGAATTATTTCAAACTATTACATACAATTTTCATAACAAGTTTATACTCTATGAAAATTGAAATAGGGGAAATACCTGGATGTGTTGTAACCACCTTGAAGAATGCTTTCAACTGGAAAGTTTTGCAGATATAAAGCCTTCATTACATCTTCATCAGGTTTTTCTTAGAGTCACCACCTCTCTTCATAGAGGACCAAGCTTCAAGAAATAGAAAGCTCATTCAAAGATGAATTTCATTCTAGGTCTCCCTTAACAACACAAGTCACACAAAGATTTTTTATCCTTTCTCAACAAATTTTCATTATACCTCAAATATTTCACACTAGTTCAAAGATCTTGGAGTCACCACCACAAGTTAGTGAGATTATTAAAATATTTCAAAGCTATAGTTGATCTCCAAAAGGATTTGCGGTTTGAAAGCACATAATAAATTCATGAAAATTTTCTATGATTTAACCTATTGACATCAAAACTATAGAACTGGAGGGATAAAATACTTTGCAAAACATTTGACTCTTCATTACTTGTAATCTATGGTTGCAAATTGTTTTGATACTTCAATGACTCATAAGGCTAGAGGATCTCCTGTTATAATTATTTGAAATTTTTCCTAGCGGAGTCACCATTTTTGTTGGTTATTTTTTATGGGAACCAAACTTAATCTCACTACTTACCTATGAATCTAGAAGAATTCAATGGTTAGTAAGGGTGATGATTGACCGACACTTAGTTAAAGGTCTTGATTCCTTACTTCTTCACTTCATGCTTTGTGAAACCCATGAGGGTGATCCATAGCAATGCTTTCATAATGATACTCCTATGTTGATTATATCAATAACGCTACAATATGCACATATGATTCTTATATAGATGCTCAATTAGAAACTATATCAAATAAGTTGGCTGCTTCTTAAAAATAATTCACACATAGAGCATGAGAATAACAAAGTCTCATAACTGTGTAACCCTTTTTATAGAATTTTATTAAAATGAGTGGGTGATGGCCAATTAATCAACACAATAAATATAACTACTTAACCTAGTCCACTGCCTCATCCTTGGAATAGAGTCAACATCAATACTTATACAACCTAATAGTAATTTTCACACCTAACAGAATATGAAGCTATGAAAGGCTACACTACAATGTTTCAACATTCTATTCCAACCCTTACTTATTACTACCATCCTAGAATTCAATTTTATGCAAATTTATAGCCATATTAAAGAATCTACATTCTTTCTTTAAATTAATAAACAAGCATAGATCCATACATCCATCTAAAATTGATAGAGAGAAATAAGATAACCTTGATTATATTATTCATAATTTGTGAAATTGGTACATAGGAGAGTAAAATGGTGTTGAACTTGCACTAATACTATTCTATATTTATAGTATTATTGTTAAGATTGAATATGTGTATTGACAAACCTAAACCTAAGACATATTACTAGAGTATTCAGTAACCCTTTTAATCCCTATGCAAACAAAAAACCAAAATAAATCACCACCCAACCTCTTCTATTTCAGGCCCTATAATCCCATTTATAAAGACATGGGAACATACAAGCAACAAGCTGAAATACAATTGCATTTGTATTTCAAGGAAAATTTTACCCTAATTTCAAAGATATTCTCTAGACAGTTATGCTTAATCATTTTAGAACAAGTGGAAACAAAACATAACAAAAATCATGTAGTCGGTTGAAGAAGACAAGCCAACCTTCCAAAATGCACTATTCCTTGATGTAGCATCACTAAAATCCTACATCCATGTAGACCAAAGAATATTCTCCACAAGTACTAGAAGAAAAAACTTACACACTTCTTGGAAAAATCATATTTTTCATTAAGGATAAAGAGTCCAACACTTCACCATTACACTAGCCAAAAAGATCTCAACATCAACAACAAAGACAAAATGTAACATGCATGCTCAAGAGGATGATCTCAATACAATGACAATAGTCTCCAAAAAAAAAAAAACTAGGTCGAGATGTTGTACTTTGATTCATCAACATCAGAGTATACTCTCCCTCTCTATGCTCATGATGAAACTTGAGGAGAAACTACTAATCCCTCGTCAGAATCCTCATATGGTACCAAAGAAAGAAGATAATTTCCATAATATTGGTCAGTATCTCCCCCATCGCCCAAAGGGCTAATAGAAATTTCAATAGGAGAGTCATGCATCCCTAGATAAGGCTTGTGATACTTGTTTCTTTTCTTTGTCTTCTTCTTAGGCTTAACCAACTACTTCCCCTTAACTTTGACCAATTCTTTAGAAACAATTCAGGTCCTTAGATGATAAGTGCTCACAACACCATCCTTCTTGTTTTATCCATGGGATTTGTTCTTTCCCTTTGGTGGTGTGGAAGCCCCTAATGCATCATGCTCAATAATAGAAATGTCTTCTTCAAATTCAGACACTGGGCCTTTTTGATCTCCTAATGGGTTGAACAGAGACACCCAACTTACCCATCTTTTGAAGACATGGGAAAAACTTGAAAACCACCAATAATGAAAAGATGCACCAGTCGAAGACCCTCACAGAAAAAAAAAAACTCAAACCCAAACAATTTCAAGCAGACCCAGAGAATTAAATTCTCACACGAAGGAATGCATGACTCAAAATAGAGCTCATATGAAAACTAACCTACCAAGGATAAACACTTGAATACTTCTACAATTGAAGATCAAAAACTCACATGCTACCTCGTTCTAGCTCACACTTCAAAATTCATGAAGGCTGCAAATGGTGAGATAAATCAGGAGAAAATTTGCATTAAGTAGAAAAATCATGAGCATGTAGCCATTAATGATCAAGTTTTTCCTTGCCCAAGAGAGTTGATAACTTAGTTGAACAACTTTGAATCTAGTTCGTCGATCCTTTTTTATTAAAAACATCATCAATGGTGATCTTCAAGCGTCGTTTCTAGCTTTTACAACCTTTGCCTCAAAAATGGTGATATCAACATAGAAAGTTGCCACATTTTACTTTTAACTTCATTAGTCACCTCTAATCTGAAAATTACCATGCAATTCCACCTTTTTCCATGCTCATTCATTCATATCGATGAAGTACAAAGAGTCGGAAAATAAAAGAACAAGCGTTCAAAATCCCATCACCCATCATGGATCTGCCCCGACCTTCAAAGGTTCAATCAATGACAAGAGAATCAATGTGATGGAATCATGACCATCAGATTGATATCCTTCATGGAGATCTTCATCTCACATTGCGCATCACTGATACACTTCACCTTCCGCAAGTTCTAACAATGACGTGAGCATCCATGAGATAAGATCTTAGTTGTTAGATCTAAAACCCATCCTTGATCACATTCCCTTTTCATTGTGCATTACTAATTCATGCTTCATTTTCCAAATCAAAAAAGTTATAGGTGATAAGGTGATGTAACAAGATTAATACATGTTCACCTACATGAAAATAAAAGGCACAAGATATATCGCTGACAAGAGAAATTTAGATCAGCAAAAGAGAGATTGAATAAATGACCTCATCACTCCTCACTAATTTAAAACTCAAATCTTAAAATGGATCCATGATGAGAAAGAGGAGAAAATACAAAGATCACTAAGGGCCATTGTGTATCACTAATCCACAATAGAAAACTTATGAGCAATTAGTGATAAAATAAATGTGAGCAACAACACATATAACAAGTGCATCACGTATCTCTAATTCAACACTGAACATTCATAACCTATCAGTGATGCATGAAATAAAAGAGACACCACTCATCACTCATCATGCATTTGAATTTACATTTCTAAAGCTATAAGAGATGAGCAATAAAGGGGATGGTGAATGAGATTTAAGTGAAGAATTGAGCATTTCCCGCAAGTTGTTTTGAAAAGGGGAACTACCTAGGATGATGAATAAAAGTCCTCGATGGATATTAAAACATATTTTTCAATGGATTTAAAGGCCAAACAATGTCAATTGCTTAACCTTGTAAAATAAATTTTAGACCTAGGCATAAAGGGATGCTAATTTCACGAGCTCAAATGTCATAAGATGTTTTATGATGACCGGGGACGGGCAATAAAAGGTCAACGAGAGAACATAACATCGACTAGGCAAAAGACATAGGGTTTTGAAAGAGTGAGAGATACTGAAAAAAAAAATACCAAGGCATGAGCCATGAGAAAAATCCTTAGTCTAGGAATACTCAAACTAGCTGAATTTTATAGAGTTATAAAAATGGAACCAAAATTTTAGGGGTTCCATCAAAACCTAGGAAAAATTAGGTTTATAAAATGACGATAATTCTGAAATCAAGGAAAAATAATACTTTTTCCATTACTATAGCATTGTATCTATTGCATATACTTTAAATCTAAAAATAAAGAATATTTTTTCCCAGACCAAACAAATGGAAACCTTGTTAGAGTGTGTGGGTGAGAAGTTTCAAAACATTTTGTACCAGCTACAAAGAGAGGTATGGAGTACCTACATTGAAAATAACACAAATTATCCCAAAACAAATTCCATACACTGAACAAAGAAAGTATTCATTGTGGTAGTATCACAAACACAAATAAAAAAAAAATGTAAATAGAAATCGATGATCAATATCTCCATTCATTTCTCTTTAAATCCTTATGGATATCCTCAAGAGATCCTAGGAATGTGATATTAAGATAAAAAAAAGATAAGGTCTTAAAAAGATAAACAATGTTGCAATATAACTGGCCATAGTTGTTTGATGTTTCAATATTCTATCCATTAGTGATGCCTATTCTAGGAATGTTTGATCCATTAAAACATATGTTATGATGTTGATGATGAATTATCAATAGGTAGGTATTTAATACCTATGAATTGTTAAAGTCTGATAATGATCTAGTTATTTCAATTTCTACTTTGGAAGTTTTGATTTTTTATGTTTTTCTTCTTTTCAAATGCTCTGTCAAATGTTGAAGGCGATGATTGCTTATTATAAATGAAAAGTTTGTTATAGATTGGGGACAATGGAGGTAGGATTTTTGACATTTGCTGAATTATTTGATGTTATTTTTGTATTTTTTGGGAAATTTCAAAACAATTAGGGGGACCTAAAGGGATTGACCTAGTGCCCCAAGGGCTCATCAATGATGGCCTCACCTACGTGATGAACATAGAGGTTTATAGTTTAACCATTTTGAGTAATATTTTTTTTTTGAGTTATTTAACAATTTACGAATGTTTTTGGATTTTGATAAGATATATATATATATATATATATATATATATATATATATATATTTGGGGAACTAATGTAGGGCCTCGAGGGATCATTTGTAATGGTCTTTCCTACAATATCCATGCAAAGACTCGTAGTTCACTTATTTTGATAAGAGTATGTTTCTGAATTTTTTTTATTTTTTTAATGTTTCTAGATTTTCAACTAAGTTAAAAGACCACAATGGACACTTAAAGGGATTGACCTAGTGTCTACGGGGTTGAATAAAGATTATCCTTGCCAACATGCAGGCTTAGAGACAACATAGTTAGATTGTTTTAATTTTTTTTGGAGATTTTGATGTTTTTGATCGTGATGGGATGTACAAGGATCCAATCCATTACCAATTTCAACAAGTTTCCCCCAGATTAGGACAAGATTATGTTTATTAGGGTGGATGTATTTTAATGGTGTAGTAAAACTCAACACTTGATCAATCATGGAGCCATGGTTGGTGTCACATATCATTATGGGATAGATGGGGTGGATTCTTTAGATAGTGTTGATAGATATAAATGTAGGTTTCATTCAAACATAACACCTATTTACTAGTTTTTCACTATGGTACCTATTCTAGAAGTGCCACAAGGTGGTTTTCACTTAAAGAACAGTTTATTTCTCTTTACTTTTTCCTTTTTAGCTTTTTTTTATTGGAATATTTTGAGATGTCTTCTATTCAAAGGTTTAGCTAAAGTTTCTCCTTTAGGAGTAGCAAACTGATAAGCTCCAAATACATAGCTTGTTGTTACATGATGAAAGGACCTAACTATTTTGGTTCAAACTTCCCTATCCATCTTGTTTTAGCTGGATTTTCTAATTTTCTTTTAGTACTAAATCACCAACTTGAAAGATTTTGTTCTTGATATTGTTGTTATAGCTTCACTTGAGTCGATTTTGATAAACTTTGAGATGGTTTAATGTGCTCAAATGTCTTTCAGGTAGAATCTCTAGCTCATTAAGTTTTCACAACCGATATTCCTAATTGCTAACCATTCCTTTTAGGGATACTCATAGTGATGGGATTTCAACTTCAATAGGTAGGATCACTTCAGATCCGTAGACCAAGGAAAAAGGTGTGGCATCCATGGGTGTGAAGATGATGGTTTGTTAAGACCATAAGGATGGATTTAGCTACAAATACCAATCATGATTAGTGTCATTAAAAATCCTTTTAATATCTTAAGAATGGTTTTATTGAATGCTTCAACTTGACTATTTCTTTCGGGATAATATGTTGTTGAGAATTAGTGTTGGATAGAAAATTTTGAACAAAGCTCATTGACATCTAGTTTCCTAAATGGATTTTTTATGTCCGTTATGGTAGTCTGGGGAGTTCCATATTCACATATCAAATAATTCAATATGAACTTTAATATTTTATTTCTTGTTATGTAAGTTAATGGAATGGCTTCTATCAACTTTGGGAAGTATTTAGTTGCAGCCATAATAAACTTGTTCCCATTGGATGAAGTGGGAGATATC
The DNA here is from genome assembly GCA_007115665.2 of Sequoiadendron giganteum. Taxonomy (NCBI): domain Eukaryota; kingdom Viridiplantae; phylum Streptophyta; class Pinopsida; order Cupressales; family Cupressaceae; genus Sequoiadendron; species Sequoiadendron giganteum. The sequence continues at coordinate 522,434,461 of CM021100.1, read as the reverse complement.
TTACCTATTAAGTCTAGTCCCTAGTGAGATAAAGGCCATGGTGTTGTTGTAGGTCATAGATTCTATGCCAATGTGTGAATAAGATCACTATGGTTATGTGTAGGATCATCATGGAAAAAATAGGCCCTTAAGTGGCGATGAAAATTTTGAAAATCAAAGTTAGGGAACTTGACATAAAAATTTGAATAAATTGTCTATATTATTCAAAAATATGTAAGAATAGAATCTATATAAAATTGAATGTAATTTCTAAACTACTAGGTTTATTTAAAAAATATATCTATTTGGTGAAAATTTGAAATTTCAATGCAGTAGTACTTAAATTTCAGGGAAAAAATAAGTGTGTGTCTTTCTGATCACCCTAACTACAGTAAAATGATAATATTTTTTTGTAAGATTTTAGATATAAGTAGAGGACTCATGTCTCAATGTGATGCATATTTATTTGTAATTTTTTCCAAGTAAATAATTAATTATGATTTTTTATTACAACTTTTAAAAACTATAAAAGCTTGTATGTCTGACCACCTTAACTTGTTGAAAACTTCATGATTTTTTTTATTTTTTTTAATCCTATAGTATGCAAAGCATAGAATGTGATGCATGTTTCAAATTCAAAAAATGTGATACCATTTGAAAGCTACAATTTTTTTTTATTCAGCCTATCAATCAAGACATTAGTCATAATTCAAATAGAAAATGAATAATAATTATTTATTAAATTCAAAGTAAAGAATAATTTATATTGGTGGAAAGCTGAGAATTTCCTTTAAAAACCCTTTTCGTTTCATCAATTTTGGGTAAAAAAAGAGTCGCTAGCCACATGGGCCATCATATCACTTACATATAGCCACTTTTTGGCCCATCATGATTCTAGACATACCCCTATTATGTTGAAATTGGTGACACTTCCTTGAATAGTGAATGGATTCCTACTCCATTGGGGGCCAATAATACCCTATTCTTAGCAATTTATGCACTAGATTATGTCCACTAGAGTGAGACGCACGATTACCTTTGTGCACTTCTTGCAAAGTGATTTTCACTTAATCTAGGTTCAAACATCAAAGTAATGTACCATATAGACTTTGTCTATATAGGATATCTCCTGAGATGTTGAATCGGGATGTTCTATGAATAAATGTTTTATTTTGGTTTGTTGTTAAGTGAGGGGGTATGATACCATGTTGGATATAGACAAATGTTTCTTGGTACCAGGGTGAGTTTTGATATCATCTTTAATTTCCTATTTCTTATGTAGTGCCTAAGATTTTGTGTTGTAAATACAATAGATAGACACACTCTCTCTATGGGTGTATATTTTTCATAGCCCACCATGGTTCAACTAATATAATATACTAAATTTTCTTTGTTATTATCATTCAGTTTCACTAACAGAGCTCACAAATCCATTGTTATTGTAGATACATATAGGATCATTGGCTTATCTTTAATTGGTGGCATCAACACTGCCAGAGTGAGTATATAATCCTATACCTATTGGAAAGCATGGCCACATCTACTTACCATTTGAATGTTATGTCCTAGTGTAGAAAATGGGTGAAAGGATGACACTTGTCTACTAAATGTGTGATGAATCTCTTGATAGATTATAGTTTACCTTGTATACTTTAGAGTTGCTTCAATATTTTTGGGGATTCATTTCTAATATAGATTTTACCTTGGTGAGATCTACCTCAAAGCCTCTTTGTGATAGTATGTAACCCAATAGTTTTCCAAAAGTCACACCAAATATGTATTTCCTTGGGTTAAGATGTAGATTTTATTCCTTTAGCCTATCAAATACCTTTGCTAGGTTAGCCAGAGGATCCTTTCTTTTGATTGATATTTCTAGTATGTCATCGACACAATATTCCATAGTGAAATGCAACATATCATGGAAAATGGTGGTTGTTGCTTGTTGATAGGTTGCCCCTACATTGTTTAGATCAAGTGGCATGAAGTTATAACAAAAGGTTCCCAATGCACAAGTGAAATTTGTTTTATTTTGGTATTCGGGGATATATTTATTTGATTATATATAGAGAAGTCATCCATCAGTGACAAAATTTCATGCCCCATAGTTAGGTCTAAAATCATGTCGATGCTAGGTAGAGGGAAGTCATCCTTCAATAAATCCTTTTTTAGATCCCTAAAGTCTATGCAAATCCTTATACCCTAGTGGGATTTGGTATTGGTACAAGATTGGATATCGATTCAGGATATTCAATGGATCTAATCAAGCCCACTTCAAGAAGTTTCAAAAGTTCTACTTTGACAAAAAGTGTTATTTGTGGATGCATCTTTCGAAGATTTTTTGATGGGTTTAGATTTAGGGAACACTACTAGGTGATTTGCTATTGATGTTGGACCTAGCGCTGGCATGTCTAACCATTTCCATGAAAATTTTATTTTTCTTTCATTGATAAATGCCAAAAAATTTACCTTTTCCTTAGGATCAGGTGATGCTTCATGATATGTTATATTTGGTGTCTCTGTTGTGTCAACACTGATAGGTTCATAGTCTTTAACTTAGAGTGTTAATTTTTTCTATAATCTATAGTGGGAAGATTGAATCATAAATCTTCAAGCAACTTAGAGAGGGTTTCACCCTTAGATGCATTTGTTGTTTTTCTTTTTTCTTGATTTGATAAAGCCACGTTGTGGTTTTGCTTAGGGGACCTCCTTTTATTTTTTTAAAGTTTTAGTTTATTTTTGTGATTGGAGGACATAATCTCCCCTCTGAAATATTCTCTTTGATCAAGCTCCATTACAAATCCCACCTTATGATCTCCTCATGGTATATCCATTCAAAGACCCATGAACTTCACAATAGCCTCATTGTTTTAAAATGTGTTTAAAATAGGTGTATGATGTTATTAGTCACAGTCTATCGACTATGGATAATGCAATGATATTTCTTCATTGGTATTAGCAAATCTTATAGAGGCTATATTTAGGGTAGGGACATTATTTTTATGAAGGATCCATAGGGTTTCTAGGTTATACTCACTAGAGTCAAAATAATCCCATTCATATTCATTGGAATCCATTTCAGTATGGTCATCATACAATTTAGGTTCAACAGTGATTGTATTTGTGTTGAGGTTTTAAAACATGTTTTGTATATACAAGTAGTTGTCTAGAAATTCGTAATTCTCTAATGTATCAACAATAATAGAAGGAGCGCCTTCCTCATAATAGGTACTTTTAGTACTTGAGGTAATCACATCTAATTAACCATAACCTAGTCAAACATTCTTTAGGCCCTTTTCCATGGTAAATGGTTTTCTTATACCTTGTTCATGTAAACCAAGTCCAAATTTTCTAGTGAACCCCATGTGTTTTTCTATATGATATCCTTTATTATTTTGATCAATAAGGAGAGGAGTTAGTGGTTTCTCCCTTTCCTCTTTTTTTTTAAATCCATGAGGTTTGGTCTTCTTCACACACTTCCTTGTCTTGCATGTCTCCCCACTTGGTGAAAATGGTAGGTTTGGATACCATTGTAATATTTTGAAAATTCTTGATCTCTCTTGGTCCTCCATAATATTTTTGTGTTGGGAGAAGTATTCCAATACAAAAGGATTGGTTAAGTTGGTATTCTCAACAACACTTGTCAAGAACTTGGATATTGAGATCAAATTTTGGCTGCCCAGTTGATGACACTATAGTGGAGGATGAAGGTAGTGAGGATGGGTCAACATATGAAAAAGAGTGGAAATATATATTATTCCTAGGTATTTGTAGAATCTTTTTGTACTTCTCCAATTTGACACAGTAATGAAAAGGTTCATGGTCAATATATATGGTAACTTACTTATCATTATAAGGAAATTTCAAGCATTGATGTAATGTTGAACAAGGTGCTTTCAAGGCATGGAGCCATGGTCATCCCAAAAGATTGTTGTAGGGAACCTCAAGATCCAGTTCTTGACATGTTATATCTACTAAATTGGTTGTCCTATCTAAATGGGAAGTCTGATTGTTACTTCTAAATTTCTATCCATATCATCATAAGCTCTGATGGTGATACTCTTAGTTTTATCTATTATGTCATGAGAATATCCCAGTTGTTTCAGTAATTTTAAAGTACAATTTTTTAAATCTACACTATTATCTAACAATACTCTCTTGAATTTGTGTTTATGGAAACAAACTTCTAGATAGAGAGCTTGATTATGCAAATATTTTTGTGGAAGTTATTTCTGAAAAAATACTAAGTGATTGGTGGAGGTGTTGTTTCCAATCATGGATTGAAACTAATTACTATTAAGGTCATTAGGGACTAATGTTTCAACAAGAGCTTTCTCCAAGATTTATTTATGTGTTGGCAACAATTTCAAAAGCTCAAGGATGGAGATTAAGGTAGGAGTTTTATTCATTTGTTCCACAATGTTGTAGTCACTTGATGGCTTACTTGTGTATTTTACTAGGGGTGGGGCTCCTGATATTTTAAATCTCCTTCTTCATGTAGTCACTTTACACTTAAGATTTCCACCTAGTATGGTGACAACATTGATGGAATGGTCATCTTGAGAGATGTTTCCTATGAGTTCATCATAGGTGAAGTTATCTTTATGATAATATTTCCCTTTTCCATTATCATTTCTCCTCGAATGGTGGAGGATTGGATCCTTGTATATTTTTAAGTCTTTATTCCCAGAATGAGGTTCTATGTTGACCACTCATTTTTCAATTAACTCTTACATGATGTTTTTGGGCCTCATGCAATTGTTAGTCATATTCCCCTTGATCTTGTGAGATTCACATTTTGTGTTCTCATTATACCAAGGGGGTTTAATGTTTGGGTCCCCATAGTTCGTTCTATCATTAATCATGATGAGATTTGTTTTAACCAATTTACACATGATTACATCAAGGTTTTCTCCCATTGGGGTGTATTTCCTTCTAGGTTGGTCATATTGCCTTGGTGGACTCCTTTCATTATCTTGTCATTGATTTTTTTGTTGGTTATTGGGTTGAATGTTTGTAGGATAATTGAGTTGATTATTCTATGGATAATTGAGTTGATTATTCTATGGACCATTGGAAGGTTGTATGTTTCGTAAAACCTTAGCATCAACTACTCCATTATTGGTTACATTTTTGTTTTTTCCAATATCTTTCATTTGTCATTTGAGGTAGAAGGTTGATCCTTAGGGTTGTAATATTTAATTACTCCCCTTGCAATGAGAGCTCATTCAATTAGAAAACCATTTTCAATAGTACCCTCAAAGTCATTAGGGCACGACATAGTGAGTTGGAAGTTGATTTCTATGTGTACATTAGAGATAAAATGTCTACAACTTGTCTCTCAAGAATGGGCTATTTACATTTGCTTTCTTTGTGTCTCCATCTTTGTAGATAAGAAGAAAATAATTTTCCTTCACTTTGTTTGATTTTGTAGAGATCAATGATTATTATATCCTATTCTATGTCATACAAGAAATGATTTACAAATTTATTTGATAGCTTGTTGAATGTTTTGATACCAGATAGGAGATGAGAGAACTAGTCTATAGTGGCCTTGGCAAGACTTCATGGGAAAAGCTTCATATAGGTATCATTTCCTTGTAAATCCATGCAAGATACTTAAAATTCATGCATGTGCTATATTGGATTCCCTTTTCACCTATACTTGTCAAAATTTTCTATTTTAAAGCCTTTATGGAAAGGTACATAGATAATTTTTTATCAAAATAATATGGAAAAATCTATTGTACAACAAAGCTCTTCTTTGGCTTTCCAATTTGATGTTCAATATTCTTTTGTTTATGGTTTGTAGTTTCCCATTTCTGTCATTAGCTGGTGCACTTACTTGATGTTTTTTTTTTACTGTAGGCTTGTTGTCCTATGAAATTTGTTTGGTCATAAAAAATATAGTGTATAGATATGGGACCTTGAAGACCATGTTGTGTGTAAAGAAGATTAGTTCCTTGTTGTCTATTGTAGGTATGTTGATTTTGTGGCACACCTTGATATTGATTTTCAGGTGCTCCTTGGTATTTATTATGTTTCACTCCTTGATACTAATTTTTAGGGATACCGTGATATTGTATTTGAGGTATACCTTTTTCTTGTGGAATAGGAGTCTAAGTCTTATTTTGTGAAATATCATTATGTTTTGTTTGAGGTGTACCTCGGTAATTTGTTTTTGGTATTCCTTGGTGTTTTGGATTTTGTTGAGGAGTACCTTGGTAGTGTGTTTGTGGTACACCTTTTTGTTTTTGTTGTTGGGTAATATCTTGATCATGTGTTTGTTGTGTACCTTGATTTTCTTTACCTTGGTAGTTTGTCTGAGGTACACTATGTTGTAAATTTTGTTGAAGGGTACCTTGATAGTTCATTTGGGGTATGCCTTGTTGTATATTTTTTTGAAGGGTACCTTGATAGTTCGTTTGTGGTACACCTTATTATTATGTACCTTGGTAGTTTGTTTATAGTACAGTATGTTGTAGAGTTTGTCGAAAGGTACCATGATAGTTTATTTGGGGTATGCCTTGTTGTTGTGGATTTTGTTGAATAGTACCTTGATAGTTTGTTTGGGGTATGCCTTGTTGTTATGGATTTTATTGAAGGGTACCTTGATAGTTCATTTTGGGTATGCATTATTGTTGTGGATTTTTTTGAAGGGTACCCTGATAGTTCCTTTGGGGTACAACTTGTTGTTGTTGATTTTTTTCAAGGGTACCTTGATAGTTCATTTGGGGTATGCCTTGTTGTTGTGGTTTTTTTCAAGGGTACCTTGATAGTTTGTTTGGGGTATTCCTCGTTGTTGTGGATTTTTTTGAAGGGTACCTTGATAGTTTGTTTGGGGTATGCCTTATTGTTGTGGATTTTGTTTTAATATTTTTTGAGTTTTATGTCCTTGATATTGTTGAGCTACCACTACTCGCTCAATTTTTGATGGTTTCCTAAATAATCGATTATCCATAGGTTGTGTTTAAGATTGATCATTTTTTTGTGAGAACAGAGGTTGTAAGTTGGGATCCACCATTGGTTTTGGTATCTATCTAACCACCATTTGATCTCCTAATGGAAAGAGGTTAGAATCCTTGATAATGTCTACATTAAAGTCCATGGGTAGTTTAGCACCACTTTGTGCAAGTGTGAGAAAATATTATTTTGCATTTATCCTAATAATTATATTAGTATTTGCAAGTGTCTGAAGAGTCTTTCCTCATTAAATTCCTAATCACTGTAATATTTTTCTATGATAATGTCCTTGCGATTTGGAAGTTTATTTTGACTATCAATCATGTTTTTGTGTCTAAGTACTTACTTTTTACTAGGTGGTTTATTTTGTGTACCTTTGAACGTGGATTCTCTTTGAGGAGTTTAAGGTCATTTGGATTGTAACCCTTTGATTGAGGATCGTCATTAGTGGTGTTCATTTTGGGTGCACTTGAGCTACTCTTGTTGGCTTCCATATTTTTCTTGTGTTGAGATCTATTTGTTGTCATAAACAAGCTCAAGACCTTGCTAAATTTTGTGATCACTAACTATCAAATGGGATGGTTTTTTACTTTTGGGATTTTTTCCTTAAAAATGTAGTATAAACAAAAAATTTGCTCAAAGATTTTTTGATGATTTTCTATGGATTATATGTTTGATGCTTAAGACTATAAAGTATGAGTGAATTTGGTGAATTTTTTGAGATGACACTAACTTCAAGACACAAAAGTGTATAAGACTTTGGTAGATATTCTTCTCTATTTTTCTAGAGGATATGTTGATAATATAATTTATCTAGCCTTGAGGTTGCAAGAAACTATTAATATCTTCGAAAATGAGAGCAAGAGAATAATCCATGTTGTTGTGTTTGATTTTGTGTCTTGAAATTAGGTTGATAATTTGGTTTTTCAAATGGATATGGAAAGATACATATATGAATTATTGTACATCTGATTTTTTTGTTTCAAAGGATAAAATATTTAAGTAGTTTTAGATAAATTCTAATTTGCACCAAAAAATAGGACAATAGTGGAAATGTTCAAGATAGTATCAGTTGGAACACAAGACAACAACAATAAAAATTTGAACAATAGTAGTCATTTTTTCAACTTGTGACTAGTAAACACAGAAGACATTAGTGGAAATTTTGAAAAAAGAGACTATTTCTAAGATAGTAGTGGTTGATTCTTTTAGGAAAATTACGACATGTTTATCAAGAGCAGTCTTTGTTTCAATTTTTTTGAATGGTGAACCAATGAGCGCAATAGCTATTATTTTGACAAAAGTGGCAATATTTAGGTCAACAACGATCAAATATTAGGATGACAATGGTAAAGTTCTAGATAGAACCAAAAGGAATGCCAATTGCAGCCCTATTTCCAAACTTTCCAATTTTGTTAAATAGGAGTTTGTTGGACAAGTTTGTAATTTTGAGATATTTGGTTCATCTAATTGTTTTGAGAATATTATCTGAGATATAGAAAGTGATAAAGCACATTAATAAAAGTATATAAAACTAGCTACAGTATTTTGATGATAAGGGGCCAAAATCAACCCATCTTTTAAACTCCTAATAAAATTGAAAGAGATCAAGAAAAAATAGCCCTAAGGTCAAATTGGCCAATGGAAAAAAATTTAGGCCTACAACTTGGAAGCTCCTTCTAATTAAGGTAGGGACACCCTTTCAATTAATTATTTTAAGAGTGGATAGATAGGGGCCTCTTGGAATGGAAGGATAATCTAAACACCCTCTCCTCGAAAAGCTATAAGCAGCTTATACTAAGCCAAATATTTATTTCTAAACTCAAGGGACTTTAGATGGTGAGTACAGTTCTTTAGAGTATGGTTCACATCTCTTGCACTGAACTGTGTCACCAAGTAGAATATCTCAATCAAAATGTGGGTAAAAATACTTTAAAGCTCTTAGTCATTACTCAAGGGACTGATACCTGGTGAGTGCACAATAAGCCACTTAATACTTTAACCACTCCTACTAGGGGAATTTATATCCAAAGGCACCTCCTCATTTTGAATAACACAACATGGATGAAGCTAAGACCTATTAAATATTATCTTTCATCGAAATCATTTATATAGTAGCTTGAGAGAAATTTGAATTTAGTTTTCCTTTGAGTTCTCATTTTGGGATGTGTGTGTTAGGAAAGCCCGATCTAAAGGTAATGATGAAAATATATTATTCTAAAACCAAAAGTTCATTTCATCACCCAAGATTGTAAAAATACATGAGGGAAGAGGATACACACTTGGTTTTCCAAGCATGGTGAACACATTATAAAATTCATAACAATTTCCTTTTAAGACCAAAATTTCAAATGTGTAAAGATACCAATTCAATTTTTAAGTATACCAAATTCAAAGTGTTTTAGACTTCAAGAAAGATATATCAGTTTACAAATCCAAAATGATTTGTTAAATTTTATAGCACCAAATTGAATGTTTTTAATCATGTTGTTTTCCTAAAAATGTCAACAAATTAAACTACGTTCATCTTTCAACAATGTAAAAACGAAAACATTCGATTTTAGGAGCACTAAAATAAAATGTGAGATTTTCTTTGTTTAGTTTTAAGCACCAAAAAAATATGGGATTTTCCTTCAATTTTATGCACGAAGGTGAAATATGAGATTTTCCTTGATCAATTTTAAGCACCGAAGTGAAATATGGGATTTTCCTTGTTCAATTTTAAGCACCAAATGAAATATGAGATTTTCCTTGTTCAATTTTAAGCACCAAATGAAATATGAGATGTGTTTTAGGAACACCAAATGATTTTTTTTTAATAAAGAATTATTTAAAACTAAAATGGCCTTCGGTTGTTTGCCCATTCTAGAATCAAAGTGTTAGTTTTTCTTTATGAAAATAATTCCATAATCCTACAAGGGCTACAACAACAATGATAGAAACCTCCCAAACACACAAAATAGTCAATCATTAGGGTTAGGAAAATTGAAAAATTAGAAAAATTCTTATAGATTGAATTAAGTTAGAAATAGAACAATAGCAGACCTATTTGGGATAGTAGCATACTTTTTATTTAGAACAAAAAAGGACATGTTAGAGGATAACAATCAAGAAAAGTATAATTGTGGACCTATTTTAAGATAATAGTGGCCTTATCAAAATCAACTTTATTAGAAAATTGCAATACAAGATAGACAATAGCAGTTAAGAAATCAATAGTGTGCCTATTTAGTACAATAATGGTTAGAAAAAGTACAACTACGTGAAAATTTTGGAACTTCCATGTTTCAATTATTAATAGTGTTTCCTTGAAAACACATTAGGATTATAGAACCTGTAATTGCTTGCGAAAACATTTCAAAAGATTAGTGTTAAGGACCTAGGTCCCACTAAGCATGCCAATTTATGTAAGGGGGGAAACTAGCATTAATAAAATAACAATAAACTGAATCAACTCAATTAAAAAAAGTTCAAGTTCCAAACCCATACTCATGAAATGAGAAATGTAGAACTGTGAATCCAAACAAATAAGCAACTAAGAAACTTAAATGAATCCAAAAAATAATAGTTTTTACCATGCCATGCCGAAGTTGTATTCGTATTCATGTTGGATTGCATTTGAATCAATGGAAAGGCTCCATTTTTTGTTTGAAAAAGCTTCAAAGAATGTTAATGGTGATCAAAGATGTGTGTAAAATCTCTCAAGGATTTGAATGTCAACTTAGCTTGACTTCATTGCATAAATTTTTTAGGTTTCCTGATCATTTTTTAGAATGAAGAGGGTTGTTATATAGATTTCGTGTATTAGGATGAACAATTGAGATTTTGTAGTAAGATATCATGATCAATGGTTGAGAACTATTGAGAGGAAATAGATTAAAAGGCTTAGTGGGATTTGATTGGACTTATTGGGGGGATTGAAGAATTTAGGTTGAGTGGTTAGTGGGATTGACGAATAGATTGAGTGGTTAGTGGGATTGAGAAATTAATTGAGTCGTTAGTGGGATTCAAGAATAGATGAGTTAGTCAACCAATTAGAGGAATAAATCAGTGGTAATTTTTTGCTCAATCACAAAAGGGTTGAGGATAATTAATTAATTGAATAATTAATTAATATTGGAGATGAATGTGCAAGTCATTTTTTACTTTAGCAAATAGAGTTCTATTTTTTTGTTGACTATGTTGAATGATTTCAAGTACTTGATTTAATTATTAAAGTTTCGAGAGGGGAGACTAATTTAATTAAATTATGAAATGATAATAATTTAATTGATTTAGTTAAATTGGGTATATTGGTGAAATAATTAAATAATTGATATTTATTTAATTAATTAGGAGGAATAAAGTTACATTAATGATGAAATATTGAATCAATTAAATAATTAAATATTATTCAAGTAATAGAGGAAAATAGGTTTTAATGATGTAAATGATGTGAAATGCAATTATATTATTGATAATGTTGTCAATAATGGGAAAATGTCCTTAAGGTGTATGATATGCATTAGGTAATTTTTACATGTCTATAACATATAACCATGACTAAGATAATTATTTTCATAACTACATTTATACATATGATAGTATGTTTTGAAGTTCTTACACTCTTTCATGATTATTATTTTTTATCTTTAATCCTTAAGGATGAACTTTTTCTCCAAGATCTTTAATTATTTATTATTATTTTATGGTAGAGGTAAGTAATTTAAGATACCTTTCTACAAGGTTTCATGATCTAACCTGATTGGTGTATCAATTTATATGTAACTAATACCATTAAAATTATAACTAATTAGAACTAGTGGTTTGAATAGTATGAGGATGACTTACATAAAAAAATATGAGTTGGATATTGCTAAAATTTATAATGTCAAATTTAAGTTGAAATTTAGTGAGGAATATTTTAAATATATCATCGATTGTGATTTCCTCACTTGAACAAAGCCTAATTTAACTTGATAGCATGATATCTAGACCATTTACATGGTTTTGTTTCAAATTTTCATATTTAAAAAGATTACTTGTATAGTTAACCCTTTGAACCATCATGAATTTTTATTTATTTAATTGTTAAAGAAAATCATGGAAATACTTGAAATCACTATAAAGTAAAGTAATATATCTTATGGACCCAAATTTCCATCAAATTTCTTAGATTGGCCTTCAAAAATTAATCCTTGAATAAATATAATTTGTTAAAAAAATGACATATAATTGTAGAGTTACACCTTCAAATTTATTGAAAAATATCATCCCCATATTTATTATGAATCCTAAGAATTAATTCCCTACAAATATTTACATTCTTTCAATCACTTTATCAAAACTAGGGTGAAATAAAGAAAACTAATTATATGCCCACATATTAATATCATGGAACACCTTGGTATAAGAAAAGTAACTGCAATTTTGTTTAAGTAAAAATATATTCAAGTACCAGTTTTCTTATTAATTTTGGAAATACATAAAAATTTGAACTGAATATTTATTACCATAAGTATAACATTTTAGCTAATAATTAACAAGAAGGATGCTATAGAAGATCACTAGAGACTATAGAAATATCAGTAAAACCCTAGTAATAAGACTAAATTGCCCTACCTGGCATATGAGTCCATTTAGAGTCATTTTGCCATCTTTTTGTAGATCCTACTCAATCACCAAAAGATTTCAGATTCTACCAAGAATCATGTAGAACTAAATCGCCCATCTTGCTATATTTTTCCTAGTGCATTTCAAAAAGTAGATTTTTAGAGTTGTAGACCTTTCTTTGACTCCATCATTCTTCAAGCTACTTTTTTGTTTCATTTTTTTTATCAAATTTTATTTCATGCTTTTAAGTTTGTAGGGTTTGGTGCATCTGCCCTAAAAAATAGCAACAAGACTAAGACAATAGTAAAGGCGTCTTTGTCCTCCATAACACTTTTTGATAGCTTCTTTGCATTTCTGGAATCCTTGTCACATCTTCAGACTTCCCAGGTACATACATCCTAACTCCCTCTTGTATAATTTCAGCATTTACATCTCTCATTTAGCTTGCATAACTAGGTTTTGTGTGTTGAGTGTTTATTTGTCTTTTCTAAGCATTTGCTTGGTGGTGAACCCCTAAAATATTAAAAAAAACCCTCCTAGGTCCACCTCATTGAGAACTGACTCACCTTGTGAGGTTGATAGTCAATCCTTTTAGGACTCCTAGGACATTCCCGAGTGATTAGTTGTTGAAAGGGGGACATTGTGTATGTCCATTTTTCCACCAATCAGAAGTTACAAAGATTGTCAAAGATATTGGTGTGATGTTGTTTCTAGGGTGGAATATCACTTCTTCCATTGCACTATATGCAATTAGAAAGGATCCAAATGATTTTCTATTCGAGAAACACTTTGAAAATTGAGTTTCTAGATTTGGTTTCAGACCCAAGTTGCATAGCCTTGTAATTTGGTCAATGGAACCATACATAGGGAAGCTTGAGGTGGTAAAATCAATGGAAGGGGTCATAGGTTTTTTTGTATGGAAGATAGATACAAATACCACTCCTATCAAATTTTCTAAATTTATTGTACATCTTACAATTTTAAGTGCATATATTGCACAGATTTCTTCGAAGAAATATGATAAATTGTTGGATAGGTACAATACTCTCCTAGATGAATACAATAAAATGAAGGCTACTACATAAGTAGGTCCATCACTAATGGAATTTTCTTCTCCTTCTTCTTCTTCATCAAATCTATCATCACATGACAAGGAGACTTTATCACTAAGGATTAGCTAGCTAAAAGGAGAATTGAAAATAGAAAAAAACAATGTTCAAAATGGTAAGGAAGAAACTTCAAAAGTTGGTGATATTTTTTATGGGATTTTGAGGCACATGGATTCTAAGTTGGTGCAAAGGTCTGATAATGTTTTGGAAGCATATAAAACTATTCATGAAGCCCAAAAGGTATATGTTCAAGTTCAAATTTATTTTCAGAATGATTAGAGTAAGTATAGTGCAAGAGTTGGAGCTCTCAAGGAAATGATGCCAAACATGAAGGATGATCGTGAAGCTCCAAAAAAAATTCCAAATTTGCTAGAGGAAGTGGATTTATTGGGTGATATATCAACATATCATGGCAATATTGGTGTTCAACTCAAGAGAAAATTAAATATGTTCAAAGATATGGAGGAAAGTGAGATGCCTAAGATTTTGAATGAAGATGGGGAAAGGAAATAATTAAAAACATGGAAGGAAAAAATATCAAATATTCTCCCCAAGGCTAAATAGGCCATTATTATTTCATATTACATAATGTTGAATTCTTCTCTTGATGATATGATTAAAATTGAAATTAATATGGTTGTGTTTCTGAAAGTGGCCAAAATATTAATGGATGCCAGGTACAATTTTCATGATTCAAAATTACAAGGTTTGCTACATACACAATGGCCCACTGAGGAGGAATATAATACATGTCTTGAAAATTTTATAGATTAAGCCTTTGATGAATTATTGCAAAAAATTATATCCTCTCGATCAAATGATGATTGTGTGAGGGGGAAAATTCGTAAGTGTAAACAAGATAATTACATTGAATAGAAACTAATCTATATAAAAAAAAACAATGAAGATTCATTCCTTCACTCATGAAATGAAGCTTTCTAAGTTCATGAAATCCTATGATATCAAAATGAATTCAGAAACAAAGGAAAGGATACCATCCAATGTAGAGTGTGTTCACAAACATGTGTTGGATTGTTCGTACCAATGTGAAGCCTCCATTGTTGTGTGCAAGAGCCTTGAAAACATGTTTGTGTTGTTGATCGAGGATGTATTGAATATTTTTAAATGTTGATTATGATATTGGAATTACTTTTTTGCATAAACTATATTTATTCTCTAATCCTTTTTATAATGAAAGATGGTTGTTATATAGACTTTGTGATTTCGAATGAACGCTTTGGATTGCATAGTAGAATATCTTGATCGATGGTCAAAAGATGTCAAGAGAGGATTTAGATGGGAACAATCTATTCAAATATATTACATAATTAGTATGATTGAAGAATATATTAATCTAACAAGAATATAGATTGATCAATCACAAAATAGATTGATCAATCAACAAATTGATTGAGAAATCAGTGGTTCATAATTTACTCAACTAGGAAAGTAGGTGAGGATAATTAATTAATTAATTTTATTAATTAATTCTCTTTGGAGTTGAATGTGCAAATCATTTTTTAATTTTGTAAATAAATTTGTATTAGTTTGATTTGATTTTTGATGACATTTTGAATGGTTTTAATCAATTATTCAAATTTGGTGGAAAGTTTCATAATTAAATTATTATGTTTTAATAATTCAATTAACTTAGGGGAATATGGTTAATTAGTGACATAATTAAATAATCGGTGTTATTTAATCAATTAGGAGGAATAAAGTTAGGTTAGGATTTTATTAAATAAACTAAAATTTATTTAGTTGGTTAAAATTGATGAAAAAGTGAATTAATTAAATAATTTCATACTATTCAATTAATAGCAGAAATTAGGGTTTTAGGACATTGTTAAATAAGTGAACTTTATTTAATTCATAAAAAATTGTGAAATTTTGAATTAATTAAATAATGTATAAGTATTCAATTAATTGGGAAATTTAGGGTTTTTATGCTTTTGATGTGAAATATAGTGATATTAATAATAATGATGTGGATACTACGAAAATATCATTTAAAGTGTGTGATAAGTGTTAGGTCAATTTTATTTGTCTATTATTTTCCCCTCTTTGAGACAAAGTATTGGTTTCCTTGTTTCAAAGATTCAATGTTAAAATCAAGTTTTTAGAAAACAATTATGTGCCCCCCTTATGTCCCGATAGTCAGCAAAATGATGGTAGGAATCTAGGTTGCCCCCTCAAGAGGTTGGCCAAAAATTTCAATTTTGAGGTGAAGCTCATGAAATTTTTCTATTTTAGTTTCAATGTGTAGAGGATGAAAATTAAGTCTATATGTCTTTTGTTGCTCATAGAAATGTTTCTGGACAATCCTCATTTTAACCTAGAATGGTTTGTTAAACAAAAAAAATGGTTTTTGGTGGTTAAAATAGGTAATTAGGGTTTTAATTACCTCATTTGCACTTTGATTCTATACTGATTTCTTACCTGAGGTTTTATTAGTTTGTGAGTTATTGAGGAGTTATGTCGAGGATTCTGGGAGCCCCACATTATAGAGACTTAGTTTGCGAGTTTGGATGGCTTGAAGGCGTTGGTGCCCTAGTATGTACGCTCTCAATTTTTGTATTTGTCTTTCCATGTTTCCATAATTAATGCACAAATTCAACTTAGGACATAGCACTAGTTTTAGGTTTTTGGCACATTTGCATCAATTTCAATGCTTTTGACCTTGTAAAAAGCTCACTTTTGATATACTTTTGCATAGTTGATTTAATTTTCTACTTTTGACTTAATTTCTTGCATTTGAAATTCATCTTTATTTTCCATGCTTCATTTTGGTCACTCTTGTAATCAATTTTTGCCTTTGCAATACTTCTTCAAATTTGATTTTGGAGATTTTGAGAATTTTCATTGCTTTTGACAATGAATTCATCACTTTTTCCTATTTCCCTCACCTTTGACAAAAACTTCATCTCTTTTGACAACAATTTTTTGCTTTTGACCTTTTAGAACTCTAAGTATTTGTGTCCATCATTTTAATGTTTGTTTTGAATTTTCCTAGTGAATCCTTAACATTGTAAGTAAAATGATTGTAGGTGGTTCTTAATCGAGTTCAATCGAGTAAATGATGATCACAGGATCTATTTGATTTGATAATTTGGTTTCATGAGCTAGAGAAAAAAAAATTAAATGGTGTCGAGTTACGACACATTTGTTACATGCCCACTATAAAATTTCATAGCATGATGATGACTGCACTAGTAGAGAGCTGGCACTCAAACACCTCTTCATTTCATCTACTTAGTGGAAAGGAAACCATCACTCTTGAGGAAGTTTATAGGATGCTCCACATACCCATTCAAGTAGAGCTCATCACATACTCTATTTGATGGGGCACCCGTGCTTTGTGTTACATTCTTCGTGTGAGAAATTTGGAGGTTCAACATTTGAAGATTGTTTTATCAGATTTTGCTGGTAGTTTTGATCCTATTTCTCTTGTTCTCTATGGTTTGGTGTTGGGGTTGGTTGTTCTCAACAAGAGAGACTGATAGTTTCCTATGGGATGGAGTAAATGCATCGAGTATATATTAAAGCATGGGGTCCATATCTTCTCACTAACCTATATAGAGATATGCACGAGGTTGTATATCAAGGTGGGAAATCTATTTTTGTTAGCATTTCTCTTCTTCATGTATGGTTCTAGGAGCATATCTCAGTGACTTGGCTTGATGGTATATTTGATGGTACTATTGAGGATCCCTACTCTTATTGTTACAGAGATTTTCTACATTATACATTTCCTGGACAACTTGCCTACTAGCATCGTGTATTCAATGATATGCCAGAATCTATGTGGAGACCGTATATGGACTATGAGGTGTGGCTTGATGATCAGGAGAATTTTGTATAATGTAGATAGACTAGATGGTTGATCAATCTCACACACTCTCTTTTGTAGAGATATCTTACTAATATGGTTTGTAGGTAGTTTGGAGAGAGACAAGATCACTTTCTAGATACCTATGAGGCTTGATTTTCTTGGACCACCAAAGAGGTCCATGTCTGGGATTTATAGGTCAATCCAGATGCTACTATTGCTTCATTTAGAGCTCTTTCCCCAACTAGATAGGGTTGGCTAGTGGGCTTAGTGTATTTGGGTACTACTCCTAATTATGATCAGTGGTGGGTACGATGTGTCCCTTTGAGATTCATAGATCCAGGTTGTGATCCCATAATGGGTAGGGTAGGAATCATAGGTTGTCGATGAGAGAAACAATGCCTAGAGATCTTAGTATAGTAGCTTGGTAGTGCTCAAAAACATGGTTCTCAAGGTGATAAGAGGCTGGATCAAGGACAGGTTCTAGGCCCCCCTCCACCACTTGGGGATGGAGGTGCACAATTAGCTATAGAGATAGTGTGGCAATAGGCTATAGAGGCACATATTTCCACATTGACAGTAGAGAGATACATTTCTTGGTAGGAGAGAGATGGTTTAAGAGAGGAGGGAGACATAGATATTGGGTGTCATCTCATTCCTGAGACACATTTGTAGGTTACCATTGAGAGGGAAAATTTGAGGATAGAGTGTGATAGTATACGAGTTGAGCGAGGTCAGTTGTTACTAATGTAGACATATTATTAAACTCTATATGAGGTCTCTATTTTTAGAGCACAAAAATGTCTACTATTTGGTGAGAATCGTGTTGTAGGGGGTGGTGCTGAGTTAAGTGGGCACTCTATTAGATAGCGAGATCTAGAGGGTGATCCGCAAACTTGTCTTTAGAGTCCTCTTCCTAGTGAGGAGTGTCCTATTTGTAATTTGATCTTTATGACGTTATTCAAAGACTTATATTGTAGACATGATTTTTTATATACATTCATCAAACTAGCTAAGGCCTTTTATCTATGTATATTTTTGTATTATCCTATCACACTTGTTTCCATGATGATGATGTACTATGACATTATCCTTTTTTTTATGATGATATATGAGATGTACATGCTTTGATTTGACTTCATTATAATTTTTTTATGTGATGCTTTATGGATGATGATGTATGATGATTTATGTTGATGTATTTTATACATTTTTTTGTACTTTTATGATGTATACATATTATGTGGTTGTATGGATTGATTATGTTTTACATTGTATGATTTTTTACCATGTATATGACATCTGAATGGTTATATGTATGATAAATGATGATTTCCTTGCTTTATTATCATCATGATATGTTTTGATGACATTGTGGATGTAGGATTGATGTTTGTTAGAAGATATATTTGATGATTGATAGAAATGTGATGTCAGTTTTTGATGAGCTACTCTCACTTTTCTTGCATGCTTCACATTTTTAACAATCCCTTTTAATGTAGAAAATTAATACTATGCATAAGGGTATCAATAACCAAGGTGATTTTGTATCCATTGCATGGAATTTGACTCAACATACACAAAATATTCTTTCTCATACTAGACATACATAAACTTTGTTTGAAATATATGGTTGGGTTGTTTTAAATTTTTTAAGACCAGTTACATAGAGAGGTATGAAATACCTATCATTTAACTGCTACATGAATTGTCTCAATACAAATTCCATACACTCAATAAAGAAATTATTCACAATGGTAGTATTACAAAAACATCTTCCAAATAGTAAACTGAAATGATGCTTAATTTACCTCATTCGTTCTCTAAATACTTATGCACATCCTCAAGAGATCTTGGGAATGAGTCAATAAAATAAATAAAAAAGATATGACTATAAAATGATAAAAAATAAAGTTGTAGTATCACTTGCCATATCTATGTAGGTGAGGCTATTATTAGGTATTGATCATGTCTATCATAGAAATAGATCCGTTAAGACATATCTCAGGATGTTGTTGGTTATTTTTCAAAAAGATTGGTAGTTAATACTTCATCCTTGTTTTAGTCTACTTATAGTCAAATATTTATGATTATTTGTTTGAAAGTTCTAGGTTTTGATGTTTGGTCTATTTGTTTATTTGTTTTGTCAAAGGGTGAGGATGGAAATTTTCTTATTATGTGTGAAACGTTTATCACACATTGTGATGATAGAGATAGGACATTTTCATTTTTTTAGAGTTTTATGATGCTATTTTATTTTCTTTAAGGGACTAACCTAGGGCCTCGGGGGCTCATCAAAAATACACCTTGCCTACATAGTACACACAAAGGCTCATAGTTTTCTTGGTTTGATGTGAGCATGTTTTTGGTCTTTTCTATTTTTTAAATGTTTTTGGATTATATGGTTTGTGAATGTCTTAGGATTTTGTATTTTTTGACTAAGTTGAAATAAAGCATGATAGAAACCTAAGGAGACTAACCTAGGGCCTCATGGGCTGGTCAGAGATAAGCCTTGCCTATGTTATATATGTAGAGACCACGTAGTTCGACTAGTTGACTCAAAGCATAAAACTTATTTTTGGGATTTCAAAACCCATTGATAACTTGGAATCATATTTCACTTCTATTTCTAGAGGATATGCTATAGGAAATCTACTTGAACTAGTTCTAAGGTTTAGGCAAATGTTGATATCATATAATTTGTTGAGACAAATAATAATCCAAAGTTGTTCTTTTGATTTTGTTTTGTTGTTTTTTGGATGTTTTTGATTTGTCTTTTTCTAGATGTTTTTAATTTTTTGTCATTTTTGACCATGATAGGACATACAAAGATCTAATCCATGACCAGCTTCAGGAAGTTTCTACTCATTGGAGACAAGAATACTTTCCTAAATCATTAACGAGCCATGGTTGGATACATGTTTTATCGTGAGATGAATGGGTGGATGTTGTGGATGTACCGATAGATAACGATGCAAGTCTTATTCAAACATAACATCTATTTTCCATATTTTCACTATGGTACCTATTATAGAAGTGCCACAAAGTGGTTTTCACTAGAAGAACAATTTATTTCTCTTTACTATTTTTCTTTCCTTTTTTTGGATTTTTACCCTTTTTCTTGGGGTATTCTGATGTGCTTCATGTATGGAACTTCTTGAGGTGGCTATTGTTTAGTGATTCGTCCAAATTTTCTTCTTCAGGAGTAGCCAATTGATAGGCTCCAAAACCATAGCTTGTTGTGATGATAAATGGGCCTAACCAATTGGGTTCAAATTCTCCTTTGCCATCTTAGTTTAGTTGTACCTTATGATTTTCCTTAAAGACCAAGTTACACACCTGAAAGTTTCTACCTTTGATCCTTTTTTTGTAGCTTTGTTTGAGTCATTTCTAATAAAACTATAGATGGTTTAATAACATACTTAAATGTATTTCATCAAGGAGATTCAACTCATTTAATCTGGATATTTCGTACTCTTCATTCTTGACCATGCCTTTTAGTGAGATTCGTAATGAGGGGATTTCAACCTTGCTATGTAAGATAGCTTCTAATCCATAGACCAAGGAAAATTATGTAGAACCTATAGGTTTTTGGATGCTGGTTTGATAAGCCCATAGGGTTGGGTTCAATTACAAATTCCAATCATGAATAACATCATTAACAATCTTCTTTAGTATTTTTAGGATGGTTTTGTTAGATACTTCATCTTGGCCATTTCCTTGAGGGTAGTAGGGTGTGGAAAATATATGTTGGATAGAGAATTGGGAGAAAATTTATTGAATGTCTTTATTCTTGAATGGGGTTCCATTGTGCATTATAATCATTAGGGGAACTCCATAACTACAAATCAGATAATTCAGAATGAACTTTGATATTTGTTTTCCACTAATGTAGGTCAATGGAATTTCTTCTATCCATTTAGTGAAATACTTTGTTGTTGTGATAATAAACTTATGCCCATTAGAGGAAGAAGGATAAATATTTCCTACCAATTCTAATCCCATTGCGAAAAGAGCGATGGTGTTTTGATGGATCTCAACTCCTGTGTCAATGCATGAATGACGTCACTATGTTGTTGGCATTGATGACACTTTCAAGAATATTGAATATAATCTTGCTCCATGGAGGGACAATAGTACCTGTTCTTTGCAAATTTTGGACTATGTTAGGATAATGCTAGAGTGTGACCCACAAATACCTTCATGTAACTCTTGTAAGGTTTTTTTTTTCTTCTTCTATGTGAAGACATCAAAGTAACATACCATCTAGACTATGATGATATAGGGTATCTCCTAGGATCATAAATCTAAAAGTCCTACAAGTAAAGGTCTTCTTTTGGGTAGTTGTTAGGTCAAGTAGTATGATTCCATTCTTGATGTAATAAAAGGTGTGTTGGTACCATGGGGAATTATGACCAACAATAACAGATAGTAATTCTGATTCAGGGATGCTGAATGTTGGTACCAATAGTTGCTCTACAAGGAACTCATACTTGGGGATATTTTGTGGAATATCAAGAAGTGAGCGTATTGTTTCCATGGAATTGGTTGCTTTGTTGTTGATCCTAGGAATCTATTCAAAGGTTATTGTGAAAAAATATTCTTTGAAACTATCCACCATTATTTTATATGACATCAACTTGCCATCTTTTGTTTGTGCAGGGAAAAAAAATGGTATGCCTTATGTATACTATCTCCCTATGCTGTGATAAATAGGATACCTACTCCAAAACCATGTTGAGTGTGGGACATATCAAAATACAAGGTCCAATGGCATGTTTCTTCTATCAGTAATATACTCTCATTTGGGAAGTCCACTATGAAAGGTTTATGATCCTTTGTTGGTGCTTTCGCTAGCTGGTCTATTATGATTTGTCCCTTTATGGATCTTCTATCCACATACTCTATGTCAAACTCACTCAAAATTATTAACCATTTAGAAATTCTACCTATTAAGGCTTCTTTTGCTAGTAGGTATTTTAGTGGGTCTACCTTGGAAATTAACTTTACTTTTTTGTTTAACATATAGCTTCTTAGCTTTGTGTTGCAAATACGACTGAGAGACATGTTCTTTATATGGGAAATTTTTTCAACTCGTATCCCACCAGTGTTCAGGTGATGTGGTAGATTTCTCTTTCTTTGTTATTATTGTCTAGGTAGGCTAGAAGAGTTCCCAATATTTCTTGTGTGGTAGATACATAAAGTATCATTTCCTTTTTTGGAATAGGTGGCATGAGTATAGGAAGAGTGAGTAGGTAATCCTTGACTTGTCAAAATGCTTGCTCACATCTCCCATTCCACTTGAAGGTGATGTCCTTGTGTAGGAGATGGCTAAAAGGGCAATAGTTGTTTGCAAATTGTATGATAGATCGCCTGATAGATTGCAACAGTTCTTGAAAATATTTTAGTTGCTTTAATGTCTTTGGTGGAGGCATCTCTTTTATTTCTTTTAATTTTGTAGGATTCACTTCAATGCACATTCTTGACATTATATATCCAAGTAGCTTTCTGGATGTTACTCTGAACACACATTTTTTTGGTTTGAGTCTCAGGTTATACTATTCCAACCTATTGAACACCCTTGCAAGATTTGACAATTGATCTTCTCTTTTGATGGATTTTTCTAGAATATCATCCATAAGGTATTTCGTGATTGGATATAGCATATCATGGAATATGGTTGTCATTTCTCTTTGATATGTTGCTCCTACATTCTTTAGACCAAAGGGAATTGCATTCTAGTAGAAGGTCCCCCAAGCACAAGTAAATGTTGTTTTATGTTGATCATCAAGTGATATTTTTATCTGGTTGTACCGAAATAAACCATCCATTAAAGATAGAATATCATGCCTTGTTGTTAGATCCACTATCATGTCAATGCTTGGTAGTTAAAATTCATCATTTAGGAAGGCTTTGTTCAGGTCTCAAAAGTCTATGCAGATCTGTATGCCCTTAGTGGGATTTGACACTTGTACTAGATTCGATATCCATTCCAGATAATCAATGGGATTGATGAAACCCATATCTGGTAATTTCTTTCATTCCACCTTTACCAATAATGCTATTTGAGGATTCATCTTCCTTAATTTATTTTTGATAGGTTTTTCTCTAGGGTATTCAACTAAATGATGTGCCACTAATATCGGATCTAGTCTAGGCATGTCAACATAGGTTTAGTAAAATGTTACCTTTATGTTGCTGATGAATGCTATGAAATTTTATTTCTCTTCTGGATCAAGTGATGTCGCATGATATGTGATTTTAGGGTTCTCTGCTATGCCAACATTTATGGACTCTACTTCTTCTACTAGGAGGGTGATCCCACAATAGTGGTTTATAATTTTTGGCCAAACTGGACACTAAAATTATTATTTTTAACTAAATCTTCACATTCTAGCACCTATAGCATCTAAACCATGAGGAATTTGAAGACGATGCAAACTAGAGTCTCATCACATTTTGTCTGTAAATTCTAAAAAAAAAAAATTCAAAAATTTTGGAATAAGATTGCACTTCTTTTTCCATCTCCCATGAAAACTTGTTTTTTTCAGAAAACATCACTTTTAAAAAGTGACACTCACCGTATACAACATAATTTTTTTTATATGAAGGATAAAATTATTATTATTTTTTTTTAATTTAGATTTTTAACTACGATATCTAGCACTTTTTTTTGGTCTCATAGTTTTTAATTGAATATTTTTTCCTTAATAGAGTTTCAAAGTCAAACCAATTGCAATTCAGACATAGGCGGACTGTATACAACATAAATTTTTCTGTATGTATCGAAATTCAATTTATTTTTTTAATGGATCAAGGAAATAAATACCCAGCATGAAGATATTTTAAAAAAATATATTTTGATAGCAAAACATAGACCTCGATTTTTAGTGAAAAACCTATGTTTAATAAAACTAAAAAACATATTAAAATTATATTTGTGGGATAGCTCATTTCGAGGACTACCATAATCATTTAAAATAAATTTTAAATGAATTCATTTGATCCCCCAAAAGGTAAATCAAAAGTGATTTTTTATCAGCATTTTGATGGGTGTAAAGGAGACTCATTTATAGGTATGGTTTAAAACTAGCGATGTTTTATCCGAGGGGGTTCGATCTAAGGTGGTTTGATCAAACCCTCTTCAATTGGAATCCTTAAAATGAAACTTTTAAAGGCCTAAATCATTATATTTTCTAAAAATATGTGATTTCAGCAAAAATCAGTTCCTCTCAGAAATTGTAAACCAACTTTGTGGGATCACCCAGGAGTGTTGACCTTTCTTGATATTTAGATATGGAGAGATTGAATACTCCATCCTTAGGTGCCTTCATGAGGTTTTCACCTTCAGATGCATCCTTTATTTTCTTATTTTTAGGATTCGATAGAGCTGCACTATGCTCTTCTCTACGGGATTACATTTTTATTTTTATATTATTTTTTTCATTATTGTGATTAGAAGATTCAATCTCTCCATTTAAATACGCATCATGTTTGAGTTCCATGATGAACCTTGATTTACCATCTCTTGTTGGTATGTCTCTTCAAAGCCCCATGAACTCTATGGTTTCTTCATCATTCTGGAATTAATCCAAAATAGGCGTATATTGTTGTTGGTCCCAATCTATCAGTTGTGGGTAGTAGAGGGGTAGGCTATCATTATTATCTGCAAATAATACAAAGCTTGTTGAGATGGTTAATATCGAATTGGCCTCTTTTTCCCATTGGGTGTCTAGGTAATCATAACTTGAGATGGGGGAATTACATTTAGTGAAAAAGGAAGGAGAATCTCATTCATACTTATTAGAGTCTGTTCTGGAATAATAATAGATTTTGGGGATATTTTGATAGGTCGGGTAAGGATTGTACTAATACAAAATATTTCAAATAATTCATCGATGGGTAAATCATTGGCTATATGATGGTATGTGTCCAAATCCTTAATGCTAAGGGTATTTCTAGGATCATCATGGAACAAAAGGCCCTTAAGTGGCAACGAAAATTCAGAAAATCAGAGTTAGGCAACTTGACGTAAAAATCTGAATAAGTTATCTATATTATTTCAAAAATATGTAAAAATAAAATCTTTAGAAAATTGAATGTAGTTTCTAAACTACTAGGTTTATTTAAAAAAAATAAAATCTATTTGGTGAAAATTTGAAATTTCAATGCAAAAGTACTTAAATTTCAGGGAAAAAATAAGAAGTAGGTGTCTGTTTGACCACCCTAACCATAATAAAACGATAATATTTTTTATAATATTTTAGATATAAGTAGAGGACTCATGTCCCAATGTGATGCATATTTTTTTGTAAGTTTTTTCAAATTAAATAATTAATTATGAATTTTTTATTACAACTTTTTAAAAATATAAAAACTCGTATGTCTAACCACCTTAACTTGGTCGAAACTTCATGAAATTCAATTTTTATTTTTTTAATCCTATAGTATATGAAGCATAGAATGTGACGCATATTTCAAATTAAAAAAATGTGATATCAGTTGAAAGCTATAGATGTTTTTCAATCAGCCTATCAATTAGGACTTTAGTGATAATTCAAATAGAAAATGAATAATAATAATTTATTAAATTCAAAGTAAAGCATAATTTATATTTGTTGAAAGCTAAGAATATCCTTTAAAAACCCTTTTCATTTCATCAATTTTGGGTAAAAAAGGGTTGTTAGCTACATGGGCCATCATATTAGTTACATATGACCACTTTTTGGCCCATCATGATCCTGCACATACCCCTAACTAAAGCCGCTTGTTTCTTAAAAGAGGTATGTCCAATTTTTGGAGTAACCATGTCTTTTGAATCATAACCCAGTACCATACTTTTCTTTCTCTATTCCCCTATGATAGGCACCCATCAACCTTTTTTGTGTAGCCGAAGGCCACCTATTCCACTATATCCTATTTTTTTAGATAACTGAGAGCCTTTACTGCTAGGTTCTATTAGAAGGGTTTGTGGTTGTTCTAGGTCATTTTGGTCCTCTTTGTAGATTTGTAATGCCCCACCAAGTAACCCTAAAGGAAGTTGCAATTAACTACTTAAGTGCACCAATTTTTATTTATTTAAAGTGTATTAGCTCACATGTTCACTGACTAAATGACAACAACCTCTAAGGCTACGAGATTGGGATTAATTAAAACCCATACATATAACACATAACATCTATAAAATTTAATTACATAGAGAATTGAGTACTCATACAAAATAAAGTTACATCATAACATAAAGAGATAAAACAAAACTCCATATTCATTAACTTAATCGTAAAGTTACATCTCTCATTCCTCGAATGAGACAATAATAAAAATGTGTTACATTATACAAATATCCACCTTGAATAAAATTGAGTGGTAAAATATCGTGAGTCAAATTAAAATAAATACTGGAACCTGCGAGCTCTCCAACTGGAAATCTCGCCATCACGAATTGAAGATTGAAGGGGGGCCCAATGATGTATGGTGCATGTTCCACCCAACCAAGTGGTATCCGAAGGCCCACCCCCCATGCTAGGAGATGGTAACAAGATAACATGGACAAATCTACAACCATTATTCATAGGCTGGCTCATACTAACACAACCAATCACATGTACATCACAAGTACAACTCCAACATGGTTACATTGCTTTCATATATAAAATAGACTAGGTATGTTAGGAAAACCATACACATAAAACTAAATACCAACCATTGTCCTAGATAGAGTGTCATTGCACAACTCATAATGAGTTACCCACTATGGATCTTCATAGGCCCTAGATATCCCAGAGACTTCAACCAACCCCCAACCCTCATACTTACTAATGTGGAATCAAATATCTCTCATAAAGACAAGATAGATGACCTTGCCATTCTAGGCCTTCCCACTCACTCCAAACCTAAACAAGCACTTGAGACTATGAATGAAGCTAGAACTTATATTTTTAGTGTGAAATACTACCTAATCTTCTAAGTACACTATTTTAGTTATCACTTGATTAAACCACCTCCGAAGGTTACCCAATCTTACCTCTTATGGGATTTGGCCCCTAACAGAAGCCACTCTTCTACTTGATAACACAGATACAAATCAATCACCAAGGGAATCCCAAGTGCATATAAACTAGATAACATAACCACTCCAACTCTAAGAGGAAACATATAATGAAACTCACTCCAAACACTTGGAGGCAACAAAACACATAATCCACTCCTTCCAAAGGAGGCACAAATCCCCGTTCATGAAAATTGGGTAAATCACTGAAAATGCACCATGCACTACCCAAGGGATTCAAAATAGGTTGGCATGATAAATCGATAACCCCCACAAATAAACGACTAGAAGACTTACCAATTAAAGACACATTTAACCAATTTGCCCAAACAAAAACACAGAGGAAATAATTACAAGGCAATTGCAAGGAAATAATCTACTTTTGATATGCTAAATCCATTTCCCTTCCATAATTATTTCACAGCAAAGAAAACAATTGCCCTAACAAAATAATTCAATAAATATTTTTATTGCCTTTACAATTATGGAGAAGGAAAAAAAACTAATTTTAATAAATAAATAAAATCCCTTGATTACTTTTAAAAGCAACATAACTTCATAGTTAATAATTTCCCTCAATTTCCCAACTAAATATATAATAACCATTTCTTCTAATAATTACTCCTTCAATCTTTCATAGTTAAAATCATTAAATATGCATTCTAACGTATATATTCATGCAATATAAACATGACATATATTTTTAAATATTTAATATTATATTACAAAATAAATAGATTATTTTAATCCAAATTAAATATATTAAAATATAATGTAATATCTAAATATCACATATATAAATATATATGCATAATATATATACATAATATATATATAATATATACATTATATATATATAAATATATATACAACCTATACACTATTTACATATCTAATTGTAATAAATATATGTATTATATATTAAATCAAATATTTTAAATAAATCCAAAATATTAAAAAGATGGACAAAATTTCTTTTAAGGCACGCTAGTTTTTTTTTTTTTAAATTAAGTTTATGGGGAGGGGTCGGTTGTAGCCGAACCCTCTCCATCCTCCACCAAAGGCGCTGCCATAAGAGGGGGGTTGCGTTGCCATATGAGGCAACGCTCCCTCCACTAAGTGGAGGGTGTTGCCTCATAAGGTAGCCGCAACTCCCTTGAGGGGGCAATGGGGGATTTAATCCTCCCCCAATCGCATATAAATGTGACCAAAATAAATTTTAAATAAAATCATTATTACTACCTGCAAATTTTTAAATTCGGCCAGCACCATTAATGTCGTCCACAGTCGTACAACGATATTCAAAATCTTTAAAAATAAATAAATATTTATATATATAATATATAAATATATACATTTATATATATATTTTATAAATATATGCATATATGTATATATATATATATATATATAAATATTACATCAACATAAACAAATTGAGAAGAATTTTTTTTTTAAAAACCATCTACGGGTAAAATAGAGCAAATTTTCCAAAAAACCTAATTTTCACAAAGGATTTCCAAATTCCAAATTTCACATGAATTTTCTATCGATTGAAAATATTTCCCTATAGAAGTTTTCAATAATTTTAAACACAAAAAATTCCGATCAAATTTCTAAATCTTATTTTGTTTTCCTCGTGGTTTTTCCACGACAAATCTACAAAATCAAGAAGCCTTACAATTTTTCCCTATAGAGGTTTTCCTATGATTACACAAAGGTTTTAACAATTTCAACATAGATTTAAACACCAAAATTCCCTAATTGTTTTTTTCCTCTAGTTTTATTTCACTGTTTAAATCTAATAATTCTTCAAAGATTTCAAATTTTATTCTTTGGTTTCACTATAAATAAAATTTACTACAAGGGCTCTAGGTCTATTCACGACATTCATAGAAGCCTTAAATTCTTCTTTTCTTAAACAAAATAAACTTTCTACTACAGATCTAGCACAAAAATATTCTATAGTAATACAATTCCAATTAAAATTTTAAACCAAGAAAATAACATAAAAATGGAACCTGTTTCAAAGAAGCTTCTAAAGTATTGAAGTTTTTGATGCCAAACCCCTTCAAAAACTTTCACAGCTTCTTCCCAGCAATCACAACTTCTCAAGCACAATATTGTATCCAACACCACAACAATCTATCCCAAACAAATCTAAGCATGCAACTTGTTCACAATTTCCTTCCTATTCAAAATAATCCTTATCAATTTTTCTATAGCAAGCCCCAAAATCTTTTGTGCTTCTCCAATTTTTCAACCTTCCAAAAATATCCTAAACTTTTCCATGAAGAAGCTTTTCGCTTCCTCACCCAAAGCCAAAATTCTCTCTAAGAATTCAATTTCCAACAACCCTCAATTAATTAACTATAACATGTTTGCAATTAACAAATATATTTTAACAACCACGTTTAATTTCATAAAATAATTTAATAATTTCATATTCAAATTTAATTTCCAATTTTAATTTATTTCTTTTAATCAACTTTCTTAATAAACAAATTAATTAATTAATTTAATTACTTAATAAATAAATTTAATCACATGGATTAAATTTAATTTACTAAATAAATTAAATTTAATTAATTAATTTAAATAGAAATCTTTCATCGTAATATCTAAAAATTAATTAAATAAATACCAACATTATTTAATGCATAATTTAACATTTATTCTCATAACATAAAAACCCTTCAGAATTAAATAATAATATGCAAAGCAAATGAAGACACACCAATCAACGACTGATGACACACTATGACTAGGGTGTAGACCTGACGCATGTTACCTAGTTACTATCTCCCATTAAACTTAACCGTTGGGTAGACACGCTCAAACCAGTGAAACCAGGTGGAGTCGATGTCATGTACCTGCAACCCTATAAATAAGAGAACAAAGAACATATATCTAAACAACATAAAATACACACTGTGAAGAGGAAATCATGGAATCGTAGGGCGCTCGCAAGCGAGTGATTTGATCCCGTCCCCTTCACCAATACACTCATCATAAATTGATAGATCCATAATAATCAAATAACTCATATGCAATAAACATGTTATAACAACTAACATTATTACACCAATTAAAGCATGTCAAATAAAGCATCAGATAAGATACATCACATCACACAAATAGTCTATGTCACTCTATAAATAGTGAACAAATAACACACATATGATAACGTATATCAAAGTATAAGAATATCCAAAATATAAATCAAAGAAAAGAAAGGATACACTATCCAATCTAGAAAGAAAAATGGAGGGCTATTAGAAGATCATAGATGACAAGTGTTCTTTAATTATCTCTTCATCCTTCATGTCTCCCCATTTGGTGAAAATGATGGGCTTAGCTATCATTGTGACTTCTTGGACATATTTGATCTCCTTTGGTCCTCCATAAACCTTAAGTGTTGGTGGGAGCATACCAATGCAAAATGCTTGGTTAAAGTGCTAATTTCCATTACCCCTATGAAGTACTTGAACCTTGGTTTCTATTTTCGGTTGCTCACTTGATGTTGGTTTGATTGAGGTTGATAGTAATGTGGAAGGTTCAACATATGAGAATGAATGGAATAATATTTCATTGCTAGGTATACTTTGGACTTTATTATACTTTTCTTCCATCTTTTCACAAAAGCGGAAGGGTTCAGGATTAGCATATAATGTCACCTCCTTCCCTTCATGAGCGAATTTTAGGCATTGGTGGAGGGTTGAAGGAACTACTTGTAATTCATGAATCTAGGGGCATCCTAGGAGTAGGTTATATGGTAATTCTAAGTCATGTACTTGACATGTGGTTTCCATGGTTGCTGGTCCTATCTACACTGGTAGCCTAACTATTCCTTCTAAATTCCTTTGAAGGTCATCATAGACCCTTATAGTAATTAGCCTTTCTTTATCAATCACATTATCAAAATAACCTAGCTATTTGATGAATTCTAAGGTACAAATGTTTAGACCTGCACCATTATCTATCAACACTCTCTTTACCATATTATTGTCGACACCAACCTAGAGGAGAGTTATTAGTTGTGGAATGAATTTTGTGGAAGGTCTTTGTCTAAAAAGACTAAATGGTCATTAGACATGATTTTTCCAACCATGGCTTGGAATTTACTAGGATCAAGGTCATTAGGGACCGATGCTTTCAATGTTTTTTCTAATATTTCCCTATGTGTAGGTGATAGTTTTAGTATTTCTAGGATTGATATTAAGGAAGGAGTCTTCTTCAGCTACTCCATAATGTTGTAATAATTTCATGACTTAGTTGTGGGTTTGGGTGGGGATCCTTATATTGTAACTATCCCACGATGGGTAGTTACATTCCAGTCATTATCTCCACCTTGTATAGTCACTACATCTACCCTAGTGTCATCTACTTGAGAGAGGGTACCTAGAACTATGTCACCATAAGTGTAGTTAGTATTATGGTAGTCTTTGTTGTTTCCTTGGTCATTCCTTTTAGCATGGCTTGGGATTTGGTTTGTGTATATCTGAAGGTCCTTGTTTTCAAGATGATGTTTGACATCCACTTCTCTATTTTTTATCAAATCTTAGATAAGGTGCTTGAGTCTCATGCAATTATTTGTTATGGGTATGTGAAGGATCATGATGGGCCAAAAATTTGTGATATGTAAGGATATGATGGCCCATGTGGTTGACGACTTTTTTTTTCCCCAAAACTAATTAAACAAAAAAGGATTTTAAAGGATATTCTCAGCTTTCCACCAATATAAATTATGCTTTACTTTGAATTTAATAAATAATTATTATTCATTTTCTATTTGAATTACGACTAAAGTCCTTATTGATAAGTTAATTGAAAAACATCTATAGATTTCAAACGGTGTCACATTTTTTGAATCTGAAACATGTGTCACATTCTATGCTTCACATACTATAGGATTAAGAAAGAAAAAATTGAATTTCATGAATTTTTGACCAAGTTAAGGTGGTCAGATATACGAGTTTTTTTTTTTTTTTTTAAGTTGTAATTAAAAATTCATTATAATTAATTATTTACTTGGAAAAAAAATACAAAATAATATGCATCACATTGAGACATAAGTCCTCTACTTATATAGAAAATATTATAAAAAATATTATCATTTTATTATGGTTAGGGTGGTTAGACAAACACCTACTTCTTATTTTTCCCCTAAGATTTATGTACTACTGCATTGAAATTTCAAATTTTCACCAAATAGATTTTTATTATTTTTTAAATAAACCTAGTATTTTAGAAACTACATTCAATTTTCTATACATTTTGTTCTTACATATTTTAAAATTATATAGATAACTTATTCAAATTTTTACATCAAGTTTCCTAGCTCTGATTTTTTGAATTTTCATCGCCACTTAAGGGCCTAGTTTTTCCATGACGATCCTACACATATCCTTATTGTTCCTTTTATTTTGTGGAATTATCACAAGTCCTTCACATTGTACAATTTTTTTTGAATCTTGGCTCCTCATAATTTTGGCGATCATTGACCTTGATGAGGTTTTGTTACACTATCTTACGCATGATTGTCTCAAGTGACTCTTCTTATATAACAAAATTCTTTCTTTGGTTATCGTATTGCCTCTGTTTCCCTCCCTAATTCATTTGTTGGTTAATTATTTGATTGTTTTGGGGATAGGTAAGTTGGCTATTTTGTGCATTACTAGGAGCATAGTTTGTTTGTACCATTAGGGTTTGTTTTGAGGTACATTAGAATTTTGTATATTCCATATTACTCTAGCATTCACTATCCCATCATTTGTAATGTTTTTGTTCTTAGCCCAAATTTTTTAGCTTCTCATTTGAACTAGAGGAACTATATCTCGAGTTTTTTAGCTTGATCACCCCTCTTATTGTGAGGGCCCTTTTTATGCACAGTCCTTTCTTGATGACCTCTTTAAAGTTTGTGTGAAACACCATGGTAAGTTGGTAGTTGACTTTTTCTTAGAAATTTGAAATGATTATGTCAACCAATTCCTTATTGGGAATAGGTGATTTGCATTGACTATGCTTATGTTTCCATCATTGAAGGTACTAGGTGAAGGATTCTCCTTGACTCTACATAATTTTGTATAGATCTATAATGGTGATATCTTGTTCTATGTTGAATGAGAAGTGAGTTATAAAATTTGCAGATATTTCATGAATGATTTTAATTCCTAGTTCTATGGAAAGATCCTCATGAGGTAAGATTCATTTTTTTGTATTAGGTATGTTAAGGATCATGATGGGCCAAAAAGTGGCGATATGATGGGTATGTGGTTGACGACTTTTTTTTTACCCAAAATTGATAAAACGAAAAGGGTTTTTAAAGGATATTCTCAGATTTCCACCAATATAAATTATGCTTTACTTTGATTTTAATAAATAATTACTATTTATTTTCTATTTGAATTACGAATAAAGTCTTGATTGATAGGTTGATTGAAAAACATCTATATCTTTTAAATAGTATCACATTTTTTGAATCAAAAACATGCATCACATTCTATGCTTCGCATACTGTAGGATTAAAAAAAATTGAATTTCATGAAGTTTTGACCAAGTTAAGGTGGTCAGACATACGAGTTTTTAATATTTTTTAAAATTTGTAATAAAAAATTCATAATTAATTATTAACATAGAATAAAAATACAAAAAAATATGCATCACATCAGGACATGATTCCTCTACTTATATCTAAAATATTATAAAAAAATATTATCATTTTATTGTGGTTAGCGTGGTCAGACAAAACCTACTTCTTTTTTCTCTGAAATTTAAGTACTAATGCATTGAAATTTCAAAATTTCACCAAATAGATTTTTTATTTTTTTTTAAAAACCTAGTAGTTTAAAAACTAAATTCAATTTTCTACATATTATATTCTTACATATTTTTGAAATAATATAGATAACTTATTCAATTTTTTACGTCAAGTTTCCTAACTCTGATTTTTCTGAATTTTTTGCCACTTAAGGGCCTGTTTTTTCCATGATGATCTTGCACATACCGTACTTCCATGAATGCTATCAAAAATTATCATACATGTTCTACTAGGTACCCCTTTCCATTGTATTTTTCAAACTTGGGTATTTTAAAATTCTTTGGAAATGGAAGCATAGTAATAGAATGATCAAAAGGAAATAGACATATATCCTGAAGGGTATATGGCTTCTTTGGTTTCCCTATCTGCATATCTGATATCTTTTGATTTATTTCTTGTAGTTCCATTACCATATATTTTTTGGTATGCTTGTTTGGGGATCTTAAGCATAATAACCTTTTTTTCCTACAATTTTTTGTCATAGATTGCATATTGTGAAAGTACAAGACCTTTGTAACCATATTGAGTGGAAGGAGGGTTAAATCCTTGTTGGATGTAAGGAGGATTAGCTCCCTATTGAATGTAAGGAGGGTTAGCTCCTTTTGGACATAAGGAGGGTTAGCTCCTTATTGGACGTAATGATGGTTAGCTCCTTGTTGGACATAAGCAGGGTTAGCTCCTTGTTGTACATAAGGAGGGTTAGCTCCTTGTCGTTGGGGTGAACTATATTGAAGGTTTCCCTAATGGTGCATTGGCGGGTTACCTTTTTAGTGAGACTAATTGGGAAGGGTACCCTGTGGTACACCTTGTTGTTTTTGAAAACTATGTTGAAGGCTCTTGTGATGGTATGTTGGTGGGTTACCTTGTTGATGGGATGACTGAAGAAGGGTTCCTTATGGCACACCTTATTATTGGGATGAAATATACTAAAAGTTTCCTTGATGGTGTGTTGGAAGGTTACCTTGTCAGTGGGATGAATTATACTAAAGGTTTCCCTATTGGTGTGTTTGTGGGTTACCTTGTTGATGGGATGAAGCATATTGAAGGTTTTTGTATTGGTGCATTGGTAGTTTACCTTGTTGATGGGATGAATTGAGAAGGGTACCCTATGGTACACCCTCTTGTTGGTAATGTTGACCAGAAAGGGGACCGTGTGGCCCACTTTGTTGATTGAATAGGGAACCCTGTGACACACCTAGTTATTGGTACTGTTGATTAGGAAGGGGACCATATGACACACCTTGTTGATTTAAAAGGGTTCCTTGTGGCACACCTAGTTGTTGGTATTGTTGACTAGGAAGGGGACCATGTGGACCACTTTGTTGATTGTATTGTTCACTAGGAAGGGGACCATGTGCCCCTCTTTTTTTTTTGGTACTATTTCCCTTTTGGATTTGATGTATATTTTGGGAAGGGTCAATATATGACATATTTTGAGGCATGTATTATCTTGGTGGAGAATTGTTTCTTTGCGATATGTATTGGGATGGATCTCTTTGATACTGTTGGGCCATTACCACTTCTTCAATTTGAGTTGGTTTTCTATACAACTATTTTTCCATGGGTTAACCATTATTTTATGAGAATACAGGTTGCATGTTTGGAATCTCTGTGAGTTTATATATTTTCCTCATAATTGAGTTATCCTCTAACGCAATAAGGTTAGGATATTTGAGATCCTCTATGTTAAAGTATATTTACAATTTGTCACCACTCAGTGCTAATTTGAAGAAGAATTTGGGTCCTTTTTCAATAGTTCCTCCATCAATCTGAGAACCTTGGGGTGGTTGGAATGTAGAAATAGCTCTTCATCATTTATTTCCTCCTTAGTATCTACCTCTTCTATGGCCACTCATTTTAGGTCCTGTTTTGATTGTTCCATCAATTCTTTTCATTTATGGTTTATCTCTTCCTCACTAAATGTTTGTTTGTATGTGGGTCTCATTTGAGGTGTTTCAAAGCCACTTGTTCTATAGCCCCATGGGCCACCTTTTTTGTTTGTGGTGTTTTTTTGTGGTATTGTGGCATTTTTTTTTGTTTTCTTCCATGTTATTTCTATGTTGTGACCTTGTAGTTGTCATAAACAACTACCAATATTTGTGAACATTTTGGGACTCCTAACTATGGAATGAAAAAATGCTTCCTTTTTTGGGGATTAATTGTTGTAAGGAAAAGGAAATTGTATTTATTTTTTGGATTTTCAATTTTTGAAAGGTGGTGTGTATTGTATGCGGGAGGTTGAAATAGAAGTTCAAATTGGATATACTAGTTTTGTTCGCTCCTTGAATTGTGAGTGTAATGATTTATTACAAAGGTGTCTCAGTTACGGTAGATCTTCAAGGTGTGTCTCTTGATATACCTTGAGCTATGATGCCTCTTTACAAGGTAGAATATGTTATTTCATTTAAGGATTTTTCTCTTGTCAGAGCTCATGAAGGATGGATACCTATTGCCATGTAGGAGGTGGTAACCGGGTCTTTCAACTGTGAGGTTTGTTTTCTCTTCCTTTTTTTCTAATATGTTTGCTGTATTTCTCAACTAGTTTAGTGCTTCTTTTGTCTCAAATATAAAACTACTCAAACTACTAATTATATTTTTTTGTTCTCTTTCAATCAGCGCAAAGTTTGGTTGTATGATAATTCATGTAAGGTTTGGTTGTTGAACTAAAGCAACTGGTCGCCAAAATGGTCATAAGGTGAAAGTTTTGGTGTTTCGATATGGTTGTTATGAAGCTCAAGACCCTAAGGTTTGAGTGCTATTTCGGAATGATGCTATTCTTCAATCTCAAAATGTTGGGAGGCTTGGATTGATATCTCACTTCTTCTACTAGAGGATATGTTGTGGAAAAACTTACTTAAGCTAGCCTTGAGGTTCAAGTAATTATTGATATCATAGAAGTGTGGGTGAGGGAATAATCCAAGTTTGTTTATGTTGATTTTGATTTCCAAAAGGAGGATGTAGTTTGAAGATGGATGAAGGACTATAATGACCTATCTTGGGCTTGCAATTGTTTTGTTTCAACAAGGATCTTGTAACTAGCTTTGGTTTGTTTTCTCAGATTATTAGTAGGATAGAGAAAAAGCAATGGTTTTGGAGAAAAAGTGACCAATTTGGGGCAAAAGTGGCCAACTTTATCAAGTGAGGTCTAAATTTTGTTAGATGCACTTAGATTTGAGAAGAAAGTGTGCTCATTTTTTGCAAGTGCATCCTCTGTAGGTATTCCTTCAAATCTAGTGATTTACATAGTTAGAAGTGAGCTCTTTTGGCAAGTGTGAGAAGATGTTTAGAAAGTACACTATTTTTTTTTTGTCAAATTCACAAAAATAAGATCAAGTGTGGATAGTTTTGAAGAAAGTCCACTAATTTTGTCAGAAGAAATAAATTTTCATCACTGATTGTTAGGAGATAGAGCGGAAAAGTGAGCTATTTTTGGCAAGTGTGACTAGTTTTTTTGTCAAGTACACTAAAAAAGTATCAAAAGAAGCCTTTGTTCAATCTTGTTTTCTAGTTATAATATTTGGCAGTAGCTTGGATGATTTTTTGCAATTTTTAATTGATTTTGTCTTATCTGTTTTGAGGTTTGGCAAGTGATATTCTACAAGAACATAATCAAAAACTTGTTTGACCTAGATGTCTATATCTTAAGCATGTTTCCCTCTACAAAAGGTTTAAGTTCATAGAGGTAGAAATACTAAAGTTATAGTTTCCAATGTTTTCTTTTTCCTAATGTGATTTGAAATGTGAGCCTAGATATCAAGAAACCTTCAAAGATATTGTTTTATGATATCTTTAAGGAGTGCAAATAGATGGCTCTTTTCAAAGGATTCACACTAAGTCAAAAGGGTTTGTCATTTTAGAACCATGTTAAGTGCTTGTTTGTATGTACTCATTTTCAAATCAAGCATACAGTTTGATGTCAAAGATTTTTTATGGTTAATGGCTATTTTTTAGAGGACAATATTTACACCTTAAGGAGTAGGTACTATAGACATGGAAAATATACAATTCGATCTGACACACTAGATCCTCATTTACTAACATAATTTCCTCCTAAATCATACTCCCAACATTTCATCATATTTTGTCCCTTAATTTAATAAATCATTATTTATTTAATTAAGTCTTTCTCCTCCATTGATTAAATTAATCAATTTAATTTAATTAACCTTATATCTATGTTTACTTAAATAGATCATTTTACTTAATTAAAGTTTCTAAAGTCCTATTATTAAATTGAATAAACTAAACCTTATCTCACTTAGTTAAATAAATCAAAAACATTTATTTAATTAATCCTTTCCTCTCAATTCTGACTTAAATCAATTCATCAATTTAAGTCTAAATTGTCACATCTCCTAAATCCCTCATTAAATTAATTAAACTTTGATTAATTTTATCTTAATCTATGTCACATTCTCTAGAGAATGCGAATTGCACAATAAATCAATTACTTTGATTTATTAAATCTCCTATTTTCCCTCACATGGCATAAAAAGGGAATATTCCCTCAAATTTGAATTCAAATTCAAATGGGCTTGGTCCTTCCAACAAGGCATTTAATGTCTCTTAAATTTCCTTGGCCTTGAGCCAAGTGACATTAACTTCATTTCTTTCTCCCTCCAACATGTCACATTCAAATTTCAAATTTGAATCTCACGGCATTTGTCATGCACATTGACCAAAATGTGCTCATTCCTCAACCATTCACATCTTGGCAAGTGGCACTTGGCCATTGGATGTTGAATGATCCCACATTTATTATTTCCACTCTCTCTTCCATTTTGGAAATCTATAAATGAGAGACTCTTTCTCTCATTCTATCATCCACAATTTGAGTAAATTTATTATACTCAAATCCATCTTCAAGCATAGCCATTTAATCTGTTTTATCAAGTTCTTAGCTAGGTTATGCAAAAATTAAAACATCAAGTGGATAAAATCGTCAAAGCTTACAAAGGATTTGGGAAAGGATGGATTTTGACACACCAATTGGCACCAACTCCCCCATGGGATCATGAGTTTGCATGCTTAATTAGGATTTCATTGTTTTTTTGTTTATTTCTTCATTTTTCCTATTTTAAGTTTTGCAAATGGATTTCATGTGGAATCCTTGTTTTACCTTGCATATCAACTAACTAATGGGTATGTGGAGGATCATCATGGAAAAAATAGGTCCTTAATTGGCAATAAAAAGATAAAAAATCAGAGTTAGACAACTTGACATAAAAATTTGAATAAGTTATCTATATTATTTCAAAAAAATGTAAAAATAAAATTTGTAGAAAATTGAATGTAGTTTCTAAACTAATAGACCTTTATTTTAAAAAAAAAATCTATTTGGTGAAAATTTGAAATTTCAATTTATTAGTATTTAAATTTCAGGGTAAAAATAAGAAGTAGGTGTCTATTTGACCACCCTAACCACAATAAAATGATAATATTTTTTTATAAGCTTTTAGATATAATTAGAGGACTCATGTCCCAATGTGATGCATATTTTCTTATAATTTTTTTCTAGGTAAATAATTAATTATGATTTTCTTATTACAAATTTTAAAAAACATAAAAGCGCGTCTGTCTAACCACCTTAACTTGGTCAAAAATTCATGAAATTCAATTTTATTTTTTTTAATCCTATAGTATGCAAATCATAGAATGTGACACATGTTTCAGATTCAAAAAATGTGATATAGTTTGAAATTTATAGATGTTTTTCAATTAGCCTATCAATCTAGAATTTATTTGTAATTCTAATAGAAAATGAATAATAATTATTTATTAAATTCAAAGTAAAGAATAATTTATATTGGTGGAAAGTTGAGAAACTCCTTTAAACACCCTTTTCGTTTCATCAATTTTGGGTAAATAAAAAGTCATCATCCACATGGGCCTTCATATGGCTTACATATTGCCACTTTTTGGCCCATCATGATCCTGCACATACCCTAATGTGTTTTTTTTTTATGTCTATGCAGGTATCAAATAAGGGTTCACATCTTAACATGGTTCATTTGCATTGATCCCATCCTACCCAACGTTATCTGAGCCTTGAAGCATTATCCAAATGAGAATCATTTGTGCAAACACCTTATCTTATCGCAAGATGATCCATACATATCCATCCATCCACACACCTATCCAATCCCACCCATGGAATTCCATACATTGCTAGACATTGGGGGTAGGTATTTAAAACTTTCTTTGGGAATAAATGTTCATCTATATACTCCAGCTTATGTGGTAATCTGAACATTGGAAACACATGAAGTCAAATTGGTCAAATCATTTGAGAGCACAAATCCAAATCCCTAGCCGATGGGATATTTTGATAGCAAGACAGTGTTCCTTATCAAGCTTTATATTTCATTGAACATCAATCCAAGCAATCCATATCAGTTGCATCTAATGTGTACTTTAGCGTCACATCACATCAAATCAACTTATCAAAGCAATTTTATTCCAAACCAAGCTTCATCAATCTTGATCAATCAAATCCAATCAATTATCACCTTGTTTGACATAACACACTTAGTCAAACTACCCTCTTGTGTGTGAGTTTACTCTAGGATAACACAACTTCCTCGAGTTTACAAATGCATTATCATCTTATTTGACTTAACACACTTAGTCAAATTATCCAATCCATCATCAACTTGTTTGACTTAACACACTTAGTCAAACTACCCCTTCTTGTATGAGTTTACTCTAGGATAACACAACTTCCTAAATTTTACGAGTGCAATATCACTTTTGTTTGACTTAACACACTTAGTCAAACTATCAATCTATCAATCCAATCAATCAACATTAAGCTTGGTTTTCAACAAAATCTCAAAACAAAGCACTGATATCATATCCATATCCAAATTGTCAAAATCATGCAAAAATTCAAAAACATTCAAAAAACTCATCACAATTTCAAAAACATCAAAAAATTCTCAAAAAAAGTCTTGTCAGTATTTCACCTTGCCGAACTACATCGTCTTTGAGCTTCAACATTGGAAAGGTTGATCTTTGATCATCCCCCGAGACATTTTAGGTTAGTCCTTTAGGCGTCTGTCGCAATGGCAATCCATTTGCCCATTTATTTCATGTTTTAGGTTAGTCCTTTAGGCATCCATCACAATGGCAATCCATTTGCCGATCTATTTCACACCCTAGGTCAGTCCTTTAGGTGTCCATCGCAATCTGGCAATTTGTTGCCCTTCCATCTCATCATGCAGTCAAGTCAATTATTATCCAAACTACATCATCTCTAAGCTTAAACGTAGGCAAGGCCATCCTTGATTGCCCCCCAAGACACAAAAATCTAAAAACATTTATAAAACATTTCAAAATACCAAAAACAACCTCAAAATATTTGAAAAATCCAAAATTGTGCATCCAATTCATCTCGCCTTCACCTGTGACTTATCATCATTCCTAATAAATCAATCATCACCTTCATTCTCTGGTGAAGCAATCAGAAGTAAGTATAGCAAGTTCCAAAGTGAACACCCTAATCGTCAGAGTCTTAAGACTAAGTCAATAAGCAAGCAAGTTGATCAACTCAGAGTATCAATAGCTTATCATTCAAATCAGTCTCATCAAAACCCTGATCACAACATGTCCTAGGATGAAGCTTTCCTACGATGGACATAAGCATCAGGTACCCCACAGTAGTTAGTCTTGGCTAGCGGTTTGAAGAACATTAGCTTGTTTGGTCTTTTATTGGCTATCTTGTTTGGTGCTTATTCCAAGGACCTCTTGATGTTGCCTAAACAAAACAGGTTTAGAGAGAAAGGAATGGGGCAGTGATCATTATCTTTTTTCATCTATTGTACTTGTTGAATCTTCTTGTAAAATAACTTGGAGAATACTTGCTTTTTTAGGTCCGTCCTAGCAGGGTTTCCGTATGTCAAGTGTGAACAAGAATACTCATATCTAATTGACGATTCAAAGTCCATCACACTAGGTACAACACCATCCTAGTTCTTTATACCTTGATGCATCCTACCTAGGTGTGTTATCAAACATAAACTAATTGGCCCTTTGAAAATCCCAACTCCAGGTAAGCAAATCATCATCATCATTCATAATGTAGTCTTGTTGGATCCTCCTTCCTTCCATCTTATTCTTCTTATTCTTCTATCTTTACTAACATTTCTATATAAACTAGGTGTGAGATCTCAAAATATACACGAGGCTACCCATGGTTGATGACTGTCTATACATCATCAGAATTGTCTACATCAAAAAAAATATCATTTGTCCTTTGATCAATAGAACCACTCCTTTCGCATTTTATCGTGATCTCGATTGAAAAATCATACATTTCCACTCAATCTCTTGAGGGGGCAGTATACCAGCATAATTCTTCTGGCTGGGGCAACAATGGGGCATCTGAAAAATTGAGAAATTTTGAACTTTGATCATAGTAGCTTACTTTTTGAATCAATGCAACAAGTACATTGCTTCAAAGAGGGGGAAGATGTAGACATGGAAAATATACAATTCGATCTGACACACTAGATCCTGATTTACTAACACCATTTCCTCCTAAATCATACTCCAAATATTTCATCATCTTTTGTCTCTTAATTTAATAAATCATTATTTATTTAATTAAGTCTTTCTCCTCCATTGATTAAATTAATCAATTTAATTTAATTAACCTTATATCTCTGTTTAATTAAATAAATCATTTTATTTAATTAAAGTTTCTAAATTCCTATTATTAAATTGAATAAACTAAACCTTATCTCACTTAGTTAAATAAATCAAATACATTTATTTAATTAATCCTTTCCTCTCAATTCTGACTTAAATTAATTCATCAATTTAAGTCTAAATTGTCACATCTCCTAAATCCCTCATTAAATTAATTAAACTTTGATTAATTTTATCTTAATCTATGTCACATTCTCTAGAGAATGCAACTTGCACAATAAATCAATTACTTTGATTTATTAAATCTCCTATTTTCCCTCACATGGCATAAAAAGGGAATATTCCCTCAAATTTGAATTCAAATTAAAATGAGCTTGGTCCTTCCAACAAGGCATTTAATGTCTCTCACATGTCCTTGGCCTTGAG
This sequence comes from Sequoiadendron giganteum, assembly GCA_007115665.2. Lineage (NCBI taxonomy): Eukaryota > Viridiplantae > Streptophyta > Pinopsida > Cupressales > Cupressaceae > Sequoiadendron > Sequoiadendron giganteum. Next base: position 522,391,049 of record CM021100.1, on the reverse strand, counting down.
CCAAGTGACATTAACTTCATTTCTTTCTCCCCCCAACATGTCACATTCATATTTCAAATTTGAATCTCATGGCATTTATCATGCACATTGACCAAAATATGCTCATTTCTCAACCATTCACATCTTGACAAGTGGTACTTGGCCATTGGATGTTGAATGATCCCACATTTCTTATTTCCACTCTCTCTTCCATTTTGGAAATCTATAAATGAGAGACTCTTTCTCTCATTCTATCATCCACAATTTGAGTAAACTTATTATACTCAAATCCACCTTCAAGCATAGCCATTTCATCTAGTTTTATCAAGTTCTTAGCTAGGTTATGCAAAAATTAAACCATCAAGTGGATCAAATCATCAAAGCTTATAAATGAGTTGGGAAAAGGCTGATTTTGACACACCAATTGGTACCAACTCCCCTATGGGACCATGAGTTTGCATTCTTAATTAGGATTTCATTACTTTCTTGTTTATTTCTTCATTTTTCTTATTTTAAGTTTTGCAAATGGATTTGATGGGGAATACTTGTTTTACCTTGCATATCAACTAACTAATGTGTTTGTTTGTCATGTTTATGTAGGTATCAAATAAGCGTTCATAGGTATGTTCTTCCTAGTAAGCTTTCCTCATGCCCTTTATAGTAGAAGAGATGACTTTACATGAAATTTCTCAGAGAATGTAGACATATGTTAAGAATGAACTCTTAGTCCCTATATTTCCACCAATAAATTGAACATGACAAGTAACTTCTTGGAAATAAGTTCCCATTAAACCAATTTAAATAACTCATCTGTAGAACTTGTTGGTCTCTATAACAAGGGGTTTTAATGACCACAAACTATGAAGATTGTAACTAACACTCACTCGTTGGACACTTAAGGCTCTTTAACCATTCTAGTTCCACTTAAGGTGTGCAATTAGGTGCAACCTATTGTCAGCATGGATTGAACCTACTTTCTTATGATTTCACAACCTTTTATATAGCCTGCTAGTAAATGTTCTTTGAGATCGAGCAATGAGTTCTCTAGCATGGGATGTGTCTCAAATCAAGCCCTCTTTCTAAGGATAAAAGATAAAAATGGCCAAAGTGTGAAACTCAAAAAATTATTTTTGTCACCGAAGATCACCACAAAGACATGATGGGAGAGGATAAAACACTTTAGTTTTCTAGAAATAATAGACATAGCATACACTTCATTACAATTTGATTCTTGTTAAGAACCTCAAGCGGTTCTATCCACAAAATAAAGTGAAATAAGGTGTGTAAAGGATAGCAATAGTTCCTTTTAAACCACCTAATAGAAGTGCTTTGGATATCAATCAATGGCATAGAAAAGGTGCAAGAAAAAAATAATTTAATTATTTTAAGCCCAAAACTGAGTGTTTGTTCTAAACCTTATCTTAGTGGTCAACAAAGTAAATTGAGCATTCGTAAACAAATTAAAATCATTTGGTCAACAAAAGAATCAAACATTCAAAGCAAAAACAATTGAAAAATTCAAACCATCCATTTTAGAGCACCAATTTGAAAGCATTTTGTTTGTAGGATTCCTTTTAAGCACCAAATTGAGTGTTCTCCATCTACGAAAGCTTTGAAAAAGGTTCCTTTCAGAGCTCACTAAATTGAAAGTGTTTGTTTGTTGGGTTTGTTTTAAGCACCAAATTGAAATTATTCTTCTAACTTAGAAAGTTTTAAAAAGTTTCATTTTAGAGCACTAAATTGAAAGTGTTTTGTTTGTGGGGTTTATTTTAAGCACCAAATTGAAAGTATTTTTCTAACATAGAAAGATTGAAAATTTGAAATTCTTTGACCATTTTTCTTCCCTATAGTAAAAGTTGTTAATGGAATTTTGGATCGATGCTCATTATACCTCTATGAATCCTACATACACAAACATTAGTACCTGTTACAGATTCAAATCAGGCACCCGATAGCATTAAAAAATAAAAATTAACTTGCAGATCTCAAACATAGGTTAACAGGGAAAAAGCATAGGAAAAAAAGCAACAACGGCCTCTGTCAAAAGTGAAAGGCATAAAAAAAATCATAGGTGTCCTTTGTTAGAAGACAAAAGTGTTGGAAAAAGTCAAAAGCGTTGAAATCACTGTCAAAAGTGCAAAAATCACTGTCAAAAGCACCAAAAATATGAAAGCAAAGGCAAAAATCTTCTAGAACCTTTGCATGAAGATTTTTACAGAGTGCACATGGAACCTGCAACTTCAAATTTGGCTCAAACAATTGTTAGCATTAAGGACCATGGTCCCACTGGGCATGCCAGAATGTGTGAGGGGGGAATTCACAAGTGTAAACAAGACAATTGCATTTAATAAAAAATTTAATCTAAATTAAAAAAAACAATCAAGATTCATTTCTTTACTCATGAAATGAATCTTTCTAAGTTATTGAGAACAAACAATGAACTCCTATGATATCAAAATAAATTTAAAAACAAAGGAAAGGTTACAATCCCATGTCGGAGTGTTCACAAAAATGTGTCGTGTTGTTTGTATCAACGCAAAGCCTCCATTATTCCATGCGAGAGGCTTGAAAATGTGTGTGTGTGGTTGATTGAAGATTTATTGAAGCTTTGTCAATGTTGATTATTATCTTGGCATTACTTTGTTGAGTAAGTTGTATTGATTCTCTAATCCTTTTTTGTGAGGAAAGAGGTTTTTTATATAGATTTTATGATTTTGAATGAATGCTCTGGATCGCGTACTAGAATATTTTGATTGACATTCGAAAGTTTTTGAGAGGATTCAGATGGGCATAATTTTTACAAATAGATTATGTGATTAGTGTGATTGAGTCCAATAGATTGATTAGTTAGGAATATAGATTGATTAGTCAAGAAATAGATTGATTAGATAAGAAATAGATTGATCAGTCAAGAAATAGATTAAGAAATCAGTGGTTTGTAATTTACTCAATCAAGAAAGTGGGTGAGGCTAATCAATTAATTAATTTAATTAATTAATTCCTTTTGGAGATGAACTTGCAAATCAAGTTTGACTTTTGCAAACAAAGTTGCATTAGTTTGATTTGATTTTTGATAATGTTTCGAATAGTTTTATTCAGTTATTCAAATTTGAGGGAAAGTATTGTAATTAAATTATTGTTTTAATAATTCAATTAACTTAGGGGAATAGGTTTAATTAAATAATTGGCATTATTTAATTAATCAGGAGGAATAAAGTTAGATTAGGACTTTATTAAATAAAATAGAATTTAATTAATTGGTCAAAATTGATGAAAAATTAATTAATTAAATAATATTGTATTATTCAATTAATAGAAGAAATTAGGGTTTTAGGACTTTATTAAATAAGTGAACTTTATTTAATTTGTTGGAAATGGTGAAAAAGTAAATTAATTAAATAATATATAATTATTCAACTAATAGAGGAATTTAGGGTTTTTATGCTTTTGATGTGAAATGTAGTGATAACTGATAATAATGATGTCGATGATGCGAAAATGTCATTTAAGGTGTCTGATAAGTGTTAGGTCAATTTTTCATGTCTACAATGGTATGTGTGTTGAAATGGAGGTAAAGTTCTTTCTTTTTATTACTTTATGTTTTGTCCAACATTTTGGGATGCACGTGTAAAAGATGTCTTCAACAAAACAACAAATGGATTTTGTCTCATATGAATTTCCCCCTTTTGAGTTGCAAATATAAGTGGTTTTTTGAATATTTTGAAATGTAAATGAAATGAATGTCGAATGTAAATATGAAAAAATGTATAATTTGGCTCAAAGCTTGTTTGCTTCCTTATGCTTATAAAAGGGAATTCAAGGCTATTTGAATGGGTCTTTGGGTTATAGAGCTTTTGATCTCATGTAAATAGTTTTGTAATACAAGCACAAAGAAATGGAATTAGAGTTTAGTCTTAGGTTATAATATGAGTTATGTAATAGGCATAATTTTGTATAACAGTACTAGAATTTGAATGAGAATGTGCAGATTTTGAAGCGAGTTCTCTCCTTATGTAATTTTCATGTGAATTATCAATAAAATGATCAAGGATCTTTTGATTTCTCTTCATTTGTGTTTCAATTGCATGTATGATTGTATCTTTTCATTAATTCAAGGAATTAATTAAATTGCTCTAATAAAGTCATGGGTTCATGTTATTAGATATAAGGATTTGATAAGTAGTCTTTGTTTTGGAATATTTGAGTTGTTTTACTATAATGTAGTATTACAATAGTCTGGAATGCTAAGTTTGGTTACTATTATATTATGGTCTATTTTAGATTTGAGTTCATAACCCAATGGATAAGGCACGGTTCCATTACTTTAGTTGATTTTGAAGTCATTGAGTTAGCCTTACCATTTAAAGAACAAATTCATAAAGAATAGCATTCATTCATGCTAAATTGTTTAAAGTTTCATGTGAGATTACCTGTTCTCCACTATAGGTGGTTATTTGTTAACTAATTTGTCAGATTCTTGAAGGATTTCATCTAATTTGCAATTGTATGAGAATGTATCTGTTATAACAATGTATTTGATAATTGGCTCAAGAGTATCATAAGATACATTGTAGGGATAACCCTCTCAGGTCTTGCAAAGTCAGAAGTGCAGAGGATGTCATGCCCCCAAATCTACCAACTTAAAATAACACAACTATATTTTCTCCCTAGCAACTACTACTACATAAATTGAAATTCTAAAGTAAAAGTAAAGTTGATGACATACTATTTACAATCTCATTTTGACGTTTTAACCACCCAACATGATTTCACTCTATCAAATATAAAATCTATCCTAGTTTGCATTTTTCTCTAAGTATTTCAAATTGAGATGTTCACCTTATCTTAAGTATCCTAAATTATATCAATTAGGAACTCCCTTTAAGTTGATGAGTTGATGAAAGAAATAAATTCTCTCTTTTCCACCTACATTTGTTTCCCTAGTTTGACTAAAGAGGAATATTGTTGCATAACAATGACTTAATTATAAAGATATCCAAGATGAGAGAAACATGTTAAAAGTAAACAAGTCTACACTAAGGAATCATGCTTCGATATAAAATTTAAAGGAAAATAAAATAGTTTCTTACACATCACTATGAACACCATTATTATAAAAATTAATTGGATGCTATCAAATCTTAAATAATAGGTTAAATCTTAGTTTGGAAATCAACCTAGCATTTATTGCTTGGATATTCTTAGTAATTTTTGGATTAAATTTTAAAGGTAAATTTATTACTATGGTTTAATTTCTAGCCTTGATTTAAGGCTATCACTCTCAAAATCCCTTGTTATCCTAGTTTGTAGTCTAATGGTTACTAGAGCAACTCCATTTGTTTAATTCAAGATTAACTCAAAAATTATTTAGAGTCTTAGATTAAAGAATTCAATGCATACTAATTGTTAAATATATTTTTAATAACCTTCTTCGGATGGCCCTTCAATTTTGATTTAAAATAATTTCCACTTGATTATGGGAATTTACTTGAATGCAAGTTTTCGATATGAACACTAATATATAATGATTCATCATTTTAATTTTGTTAAATTTCCTAAAATGTATTTTCAAACTCCATCTATAATACCCCTCTATTTTGCTCTTATGTTAGATTAAGATGCTTTGTTATTTTGTCATTTCTTATTGAGTAATACGAACTAGGTACGTTATGAAATGTATTTCCTGGATGACTATTCTTGACATGCTTTGATTAAATAATGTTGGAATACTATGACATGTTTATTGCTTATGAATTTATTAATGAAGGAAGTGTCAGTTTGGTGATACTGTATTGGTGAAGGGGACATGATTGCATCACTTGCTTGTGAGCGCCCTGCGATTATGTGATTTCCTCTTCATGGTGTTTTTTATAATAATTTTATATGCATCTGCTATTGATGCCTTGGATACAGGTTTGCAGGTACATGACATCGACTCCACCTGGCTTCACAGGTTTGAGCATGTCGACCCAACGGTATGATGATTGGGAGATAGTAGCCAGGTTACCTTGTCAGGTCTACACCCTAGCCATAGTGTGTCGTCAGTTGAGTTGTGTTTTTGTGTGCTTGTTTTAATATTATTTAATTTTGAAGGGCTCTTGAATATGGAAATAAATACTTCGAATTATTGCTTTAAATAATGTTGATATTTATTAAATTACAATTATTCATTGTGGATAGAAGTTTTTTATTTAAGTTGATTGATTAAATTTGATTTATTTAATTATTAAATTTAATCCAATGGGTTGAATTTATTTATTAAATAATTAAAATTAATTAATTAATTATGTTGTTGAGAAAATTAAAAGAAAAGGAAAATTAATTTAATTGTAAATTGTAAATTTCAATTAGTGTTAATTAATTTCAATATGGAATTAGGAGTTACTAAATTTATGTTGAAATTAAATTGTATTTGGAATTAAATTTTAATTAGAAATTATTTCTACATGCAAACGGTTTTGAGAGAATATCTAGGGTTGTGGAGAAGATATTTTGAATGTGACATGTGTGTGAGTAAAAATGAATTGTCTATTTTTCGTTGGGAAATTATTCAAAAGAGAGGAATTTGAATTGGAAAGGGGGGAGAGCTGTTTTCTCACAGGAGATTTTTGGTAGAGGAAAAGATTATTATTTTTTGAAAGAGATTTTTGGTTGAAAATTGGTAAAGAAACTCAAAGGGGTTTTCAAGAATTTTGGGGGTTTTTCTATATGTTGCATCTTGGAAGTGGTGATCTTGGGAAAAGCTTTGGAAACAGATCTCTGAAGGGGAGGCTTTGCTTCAACTTTCTTGTCTTCAAACTTCAGGAAAACAGGTTCTTTTAAGTTTATTAAATTTATTTAATTATTTGAGAAAGATTGTCTGTTCAATTTTGTAGAAGCTTTGTTTAAAATGTTAATTGAGATTGAAAGATTGCATGTGCAAGAAGTTTTCTGAGTTTTGTTTGTAGAAGCTTTAAATTGTTTTCAAAATCTGTAACGCTTTCTTTATTGTTGAATTGTTGTGAAGTAACTCAGAAAAACAATCTATGATTTAAGAATTTAGTCTTAGTTTTTGAAAACCTCTGTGTAAATTTAGAGGAAAGAAACTTGTGTAATCTTCTGGGGTTTATTTAAATCTACCTGTCGTATTTTGATAAATTTTATTGTGAGGAAATCTGTATTACTTGATTGAAAATTAAATCTTTTTTATAAATTTGGGAAATGGTTATTGTGATTGTGAATATTTCCTGAAGAAAAGATATTGATTGACCAATTAAAATTTGCCTGTAAAAGGCTTTGTTCAGAAAACTTTTCCCCAATTTGATATTTTGTTGAAATCCAATAAATATATATACAATATATATATATGTGTATTAATCATATATATATATATATATTTTCACATATATATAATATATATATATATATATATATTTATTTATTTAAGATGTAATGTTTTTTTTTTAATATTTATTCTATTAAAATCGCCGTATGTGACCTAGAAGTACAAAAAAATCATTTTTTGATTTTTCGTAGGGTTTGGTTTGTTAATAACCGAAAGGGTTTTTTTTTTGCTTATGTTGGGTGAGGCGGGTGAAGAACCACCACTGCACCCCCTTAAGGGAGGTGGATGGTGGTATTTCCACCGCCGTTGCATGCAATGGGGAGCACTGGACTTACCACAGTTCGCCCTATTACTATGGGGTGCGGCTGTGGTTAGCCAGCCGACCCCCCCCCCCTTTATTTAATAGAATGCAATATTCTATTCAAAGAAACCTGAGTCCATTTCAATATGGTTTTTAATTCATTTTTTTATAATTTCTCTTTTCATTAATTCGATTTTGGATTTATTTCATTTTTTTTTATAATTTCGCTTTTCATTAATTCGATTTTAGTTGGAATTTGAGTTTAGGCAAAACAAATATAATATGCTTTAAAACAAAAAATATTTACGGTGTTTATAATTTATGTTTATATATATATTTGATATATATATTGTTTTATCTTTCAAATGAGGAAGTAGTTGTTGTTTATGGAAACTCATTTTAATAGATTTAATAGAGATATATTTTATGTATATTTTTTAAAAATATATATATATATATTAATTAGATTTTATGCTATTTTAGTTTTAAATCGTTGCATGCAATTAGGAGATATAAAAAGGAAGAATAATTTTATTTGCATGCCGCCTTAGTCTATTAGGGAAATGGGTATTTAAATAAATAAAGAAAATTGATGTTTTTCATAAATGTAATTGTGGAAAGAGATATTTAATTATATAATATATTCTTTTTTTTTGTAGGAACCGATGTTTTATCACCTAAAATTGAGGAAATTGTTATATTAATCAAAAATAGTAGGGAATTGGATTATTAGATAAAAGTAGAATTTTCTTCTTGAAAATAAGAGAGACTTCTTAACATAAATTAGTTGATTTTTGTATTGTTATTTTAATAGAATGAATGCATGCACTTAATGAATGATTAGAATAAGTTAATTGCATGATTTATTCTATTATGGAGAAATAGATATTGTATTAAATGAAATCGTGGAGATAGGTGTATTATTTAAATGATGTAGTCCATTTGAGGAAATATAAGGTTTTATTATTTTAAATTAACAAAATTAGAATAATATATAGAACAATGTTCTTATAGTTGTTTATGTTAAAATGAGATATTTGAAGTGTCGGTTAGTTAATTAGTTGAATTTCTCCTTCGTCTTTATAAGCATTCTTATTAATTTAGAGAAAATTGTGTAACTTGTCTTATTATTGCTTCTTATCACTGAATGTGAAAGGATTTAGTAAATCCAAATATTAGATTTAATTATCATGTTGATTTCTTATGTGGTTCTTCTAGTTGCAATTAGAGGAAATGAATATTTAATTAAGTGTGTTTGCAGGAATAGGTATTTTAAATATATACATTATGTTAGTAGAAACAAAGATTTTAATATTTTAAATTAAGGAAATAAGGGAAATTGTTAGTGTAATATTTATCTTTGGTTGAAAGAGTTTTTTTTAATTAATTAGTTAAGTTGGGATAATAGAGTGGTGCGAATTATTCTAAGTCATTTCATTGACTGTATGCATGGTTGTGATAAATTAGATTGTTGTTGACTTTAAACTATTATGTCTTTATGTTGTGATTGAGTTATCGTCTATGGTATTTAGGGGTAATTGAAAAGTGGTATTAGATAAGTTATTGTAAGTCTTCTTAGTGGGGAATGTTAACTTTGAGAGTTTTTATTTCATGGTCTTGCTTATTAGTAGTTCTCGATGGTAGTAAGTTTGTTGATTTCAGTGAGTCACCCGGTTTCCACGAACGGGGAATGGTTTATTCTTCTTTGATTGGATTGTTGGATATTTCGTACCTCCTTAGTTTGGAGTGGTGTTGAATCACATGATAACCAGAGGAGGGTGAATCTCTATGGGGCCGAGATCTGGAATGATCTGACGAGTAACTCATATATCTTGAGTGGCTTTCTCCTAGGTTAGTAGTTTGTTTAAGATACTGGTGAGTCATACTGTTAAACTCTGATTTCAATGTATTCTTTGAATTAGTATTGTTCTTGTGATAGTATGTTTAGAGTTGAGTCAGCCTCTGACTAGAGGTTGTAGGGATTGTCCTTGTATCTGTGTTACTATCTCTTAGCATGGGGGGTGGGCCTTCGGGTACCACTTGGTTGGGAGGAATGTGTGCCCTATGCCTTTAGGTCCCCTTTTGTTTTGTAGATTGTGTTGCGAGGTTTTTCAGTGGAGAGCTCGCAGTGGTTTCATTCTTTAGATTAGGCTTTCTCTTTAGTTGAGTTTAGCTCTGATTATTATTATTATACTCCTCATTTGTATTCAAGGAGGAATCTTGTAAATGTAATAGTTAGGTTTGATCTACCTCATTCCGGGAATGAGTATTGTAATCTACTTTTAAGTTATTGTAATATGGAACCTATTGTATGTTATCCTAGTGTTAGAATCTTTAATGCTTTGTGAGTTGGTGAAATTAAATGTATGGTTAATATTTTAATAAATGCTTTATGTGTAAGTGGTGTGGATGTTTTGGTAATTAATGTAATTTTGTCACGTTACCTTAGAGGTTGTTGCAAAGTGTTGTGCATCTTCTTTGTTATTAATGCACTTTTAAGAAAAAAAATTGTACGCTTCTACGTTGAGTTGCACCTTCCTTTAGGGTCCCGTGGCGGGGTATTACACCATCCACTATATTTGATTTATTTTTATTTTATTTTTCCTTTGACCATTGATATTCTATCCTCTATTAATAATTAATGGATGTCAAACTTTACATTTTGACTTTTTTAGTTTCAATTTATAAAATTTCTATTGAATCCTTTACAAACATAATATAAAAACTTATATAACTCACTAACTAAACACATTACTCAATGATTGATATTTTTTAAAATTTAATAAGCAAACTCTAAAAATAACTGACTAAATTTAACCATGATTTTCTCTCTTTGATTTTTTTCTATTAAATTCTTTCACTAATTATTACTTGAAATTTCATACATCTAATTGTCTTTTGTTTATTAATTAAAGATTTCTTTATATAACAAATTCATTTAAGAGATTCTTATTTTAACTAATAAATAATCTTTTCCTCTAACCATTAACTGATCTTTTCCTCTAACCATTAACTGAATACATCTGGTATTTTCTATTTTATATATTGTTCCCTATTTCAGTTTTCATGTTTAGTTTACACGTTTTAACTTATTGATTTTTATTTTTTTGGTTGAAAAAGTTAATGTTATTCCCAGGCTGCCTGGATGCAATCCGTTTCTCTCCGATTTTAGCACATAATGTCTACACTTATGATTTTTTTTCCAGGTTTATGCATTGGCCAAATACTACATATATTTAAACTTTTGCACAATTTATCTTTTGTTTTACTTATGATTTGAAATATGTGTTTTTCAGTTTTCTGAAGAAGTTTAAAAATGTATCTTCATCACATTTAAAGATGAATTAATTAAGATCATGGTTGTTGTTTTCTAAAAGAAATCAAATGGATTCATTTACTCAGGTGTGGAGGTTTGTAAGGGGGCGACTGTCTTGTGTTGGATTGGTACTCCTTCCACAGGTAGTGCCCTATCTTGGCGGCCTGCAATGAAACATTTCTCTCCTTTTTTTCTATCTTTGGTCTGAGTTAAAACTCATCTACAACTAAGGTGTCGCAAAGTGAGAACACTAATTTCTAATTTGATTGCTTTATTTTAATGTGTAGGTCTACATTAAACACCAAAACCCGAGCAAATCCCCAGGCTGGTCCAAGTAGAGAGAAAGTAAAATTTTAGAATAATATGTAATGTTGTAGCCAAGTCAAATCTTGTGGCAAGATCTAAGCATTGGAAACCAGAAGGAATAGTTTTGTTTTGATTCCAAGATGGTTTTTTTTTTCAATGAAATATAACTCATTCAGGGACTTGCTTGACAACAAAGGTTCCCTACGATCTGAATACAAGTATCAAGATTTTCTCACAGAGACATAATGTTTTCTTGCCTATGGTTTTTCTTCATTATTTCCACAAATATACCAACTTGTGTCTTAACCTTTTGTATCGATGGTTCATTGGATCAAGGGAAGTAATTATTTTAGTCTAAAATGGGTTCCCAATTCCAAGTTAGTAATCAGATCTTTCTTTTTGCAAACAACTAAATAATTGTGCATTCCTCTTATACCTTAGAAATATAAAGCAAATCATAGAATTCATATATAGGAATGGACTTTGGCACAAACATTTTGGGTTGGAGCTCTAGTTCAATTGGCTAAATCTTTCCTGTTGTAGGAGGTTGGTCATGAGGTCTACTCTCCCCCACCCCCGTGGTACCGGAAGGTGTGTCACGCCAACATTGTCGATCACGTTAAAAAGTTAACTAATATGTATATATATATATAATGCATTCTTTCCTTTCAATAAACCTTAGACGGGTTCATAATAGAAAAATGATTTTTCTTTAAAGCTTTTTTTAAATTAATTGTATAAAAATTATAACTTCCATTATTACATCAGTTTCTCAACCAGAAAGGTTTACACAACATATTTAAGTTTCCTTAATTTTTTAATACAAGAAATAATCCTTTCTACTTATCCTCTCTTTTCTAATTCGAATAAATAGGTAAATGCATTCTCTCTTAATAAATCTATAGTTCTATTGCTTACAACAATTTAATAATATTACCAAACTATCTCTTGATTAAAAAGGCCTATACATTAAACAAAAAACAAATATATTATAAAGAATAGGAGTCTTGTCTGCAAATAAAGTAACTTTTGCTTCCAAAGAACACATACTTTTTAACTTGCACCCTAACAAGGAACTTTTCCCTTCCTTTTAACACTTTGCATAAGATTTACAATATTGAAAGAAAGAAATATTTATCATTAAACAAGACATTTCCTTTTTCTCTTTAACCCCACTCAATATTTGATTTCCCTCCCAAGGACTAGAACATTTTAAAGCACACCTTTAATCTTCCTCCAAAACTTGAAAATGAAAAAAAGTAAAAATACTAGCAATTTACTGGTGGACTCTCCTCCCATCTATAGGGTTGTAAACAACCCACCCCTGAGCATGGGGTTTTCACATAGCCACCAAAAGAATCAACACAAAAATACATTGACTAGAAACACTTTAGTCGCATAAACAACACCATTAAAAAAGTAAATAACAAAACTATCATAGGGGTTTATCACAAAGGTAAACCATTTAGGGGGAGTGGGGGCTTGACCTGACATGGGTAAAATAAAATATATATAACATAAAAATCATCTCCACAATAAAATCCATGAATCCCCAAACAAAAACCTCCTCAACTCCACACCCATTATTCTCCCAATGCACACAACAAAACATGGAGAAGGGGATACTCATATCCCATAATAGAAAACAAGGGTACTCATACCTCGGTGATGGCCATCACCAAATCAGATACTCTTATCCCAACTGAAAGCCCCAATTTGAGGGATAAATCTCCCACTCAACCCCACACATGGGGGAGGGTGAAGCCACAATAGTGGTTTACAATTTCGGTGAGGAAGGAAAACTCATTAAAAATGACCCCATGGGAAAAAAATGATTTTGGGGGTTCGAACGAACCAAAAAAGGGTTCGCTCGAACAAAGGTTCAAGAGAACCAAATGAAAGCATGCATGGAAAAAAACCATTTGAAAACCCCTTTTAAAAGAGGGGTTCACTCGAACCTGGGTTCGAGCGAACCCCCCTTTGTTCTCATTCTACCCCTTAGGCACTTTGGAAGTCCAGATTTTTATGCTTCGAAACTCGAGTTGAGGATAAAAATGGAGGATACTTCACAAACCCAACTAGAATCAGGTAGTCCACAGAACGAGCTATCAAATGACTATAATTTTAATATGTTTTGGTTTTATTATGTATTTTTTTTTTTAGTTTTATTAAACATATGTTTTTCACCAAAAATCAAGCTCTCTGTTCTACACATGTGGAAAAATAGCAGATTATCAAAAAAAAAGAAAATTGAAAAAAACTAGTGCACTAGATATTGAAGTCTTTGATCCACCAATAAAAAAAAATTGAATTTCAATATATACAAAAAAATGTTACGCGTTATACAATCATGCTATGTTTGAATTGTAATTGGTTTGACTTTGAAACTTAATTAAAGAAAAATAATTCAATAAAAAACTATCTAACTAGGTGGTAGCACTAGATATCAGAGTTATAAATCTAAATTCAAAACAATTAGAATTTTATCCTTCATGGAAAAAAATTTATGCGTTATACAGTGTGCATCACTTTTTAAAAATGGTATTTTTTGAATAAAACTAGTTTTCATGGGAGATGGAAAAAGAAGTGCAATCTAATTCCAATAATTTTGAAAAAAATATTTTTAGAATCTAAAAACAAAATTTGATGAGACTCTAATTTGTATCATCTACAAATTCCTCACGGTTTAGCTGCTATAGGTGTCTGAATGTGAATATTTAGTTAAAAATAATAATTTCAGTGTCTAGTTTGGCCAAAAATTGTAAACCACTATTGTGGGATCACCTAGGACCAAACTCCTCTATAAGAGAGGGGGTCACCTCCCCTAAGAAAAGATACACCATTTGAACAAGAGTCGCACAAGAAACTCCCAAAAAACAAAAACCTCAATACAAAAGATTTATTTTCAAAGATGTACAACATAATAGTATGAATACAAGAACTACAACACAAGAGGGAAGAGTTTCCTCAAATGCTATGATCCCACTAATGGTAGACACAAATGAAAGAGAATCTCCTCCCATAATCTCCTTCTCTGAAGATCTCCTCCTCCTCCCCAAGAACCTCCACAAAGAAAGAACTCAATATGAAAGAGACAAAAATGGCATGGTAATCGCCATTCCTCTCCATAAGGAGTGTGTTATAAAGGGAAGAAAGAAGTTACGTCCTCCCAGCTAACTCAACCACTTTCCCATTTTCGCCACTTTTACAAAGGGGTCATGAAAAGGGTTCTAAACAACTTTAAAAGCAACACAAATGACAAAAATAAGCTTCTAACCCCTATACCTTAGGCATAAGCTATTTCCCAACATAAAATATACCATAATTCTCTTAAAAGACTTTAAAAAAAATCCTATTATAAGTTACAAGACTAAAAATTTACACAAAACATGACTAAAATCCAACACCATATAATACCAACATAAATTCCTTCTAACTTAACCTTAAGGCCTATGAAGAAAGGACCAAGAAGAAAATAATAGAGACAAGATGTAGGGTGGCTAAGTGGATCCCCTTAATCCATCAGTGTGAGAACTCCTACACACTCAATAAATTATGTCAATACGATAGGAATACATATATATATATACAAATACATAATCCAAAGAATGCACTACTTAGTATATATAAACATAATCTATTAACCTACATAAATCATTATATACATCTCATCATGAGGAAGTGCATTAATCAAAAATCACATCAAAATTATCATAACATATTAAACCATGAGATACATTAGCATCACATATGGAATATAATAATAATCATCATCACCATCATAACACATATAGTTATGACTGAATTGATTAACCATAAGGTAACATATACAACACATCACTTTGAAATTACACAAATCACCTTGACCATAACAAGAATTACTACATGAACAATATAACATAACATCCACAATTATATTAATACCTTCTAAATATGCATCAATCAAATCATCACCTAAAGATTCTTATATCATGTCACATACCACCCTCAATGAATGAATATGCATCGTTTAATTATTAAATCTCATAATCATGTAAATATATCCAAACCCACCAAAAGATCACACCAGAGGGTAACCCATGACCTAAATAATATATCATCCATTGAATAGGTAAAGCTTTCCAATTAATCCATCAAGATGGTGAGCATCTCTCCCAACTCAAGTATGTTACCCAACATGAAATCACATAAACTATTGGACAAGGATCATCAAATCTCATCGAATCAACTGAACATAGAGGATGGGGTTTCATAGAGGGAAATCCTGGAAAAGCTTTCACTTGTTCATTGTTCATTCCTCACAATTATAAATCATTGAATTTGGAAAATTCGTAGATAACTGAAGAGATCAAGTTTGGTTCATTAAAAAACACCAACACAAGGTGAAGATTTCTCCAATATCTACAAAGAAAAACTGCTTATGCACACAAAAAAATGAAACAATAATGATTATTGATTATTGAATGAGTACAAAAAAGGATTGAATATCCTTATGTAGACTCTAATGAACTCAACATGAGATCCCTAAATGGTGAAGTTCTAACTGAGAGAGGAGTGAGATAACAAAATGCATCAATCAATTAAGTCACTTAGCTGATTGAAATGAATGAATCATGCAATAACACTCGCAATCAGAACTAGATGAACTTTTCCTAAGTTTTCATTAAACACAAGAGTAAATAATGATTAATTTACTCCAACAGCCCCCCTGAATGAAAATTGAGGAGAATCAAAAACTGATGAAGCAAAACCTGATTAATGCATAATGGGTCCCCACAAAAGGCCAGATGAGGTACCCATCAATACCATGAAATCTCTCATAACTAGAGAAAAGGAGAAAACCACTTGAGAAAAAATCCTCTCCAAAAGAGAGAAAAGGGTGATCCCACAATAGTGGTTTAAATTTTTTTGTCAAACTGGACACTGAAATTATTATTTTTAACTAAATCTTCACATTCAGGCACCTATAGCGGCTAAACCGTGAGGAATTTGAAGATGTTGCAAACTAGAATCTCATCAAATTTTGTCTGTAGATTCTAAAAATATTTTTTTCAAAATTTTTGGAATCAGATTGCACTTCTTTTTCCATCTCCCATGAAAACTGGTTTTTTTCAAAAAAAAAACATTTTAGTGACACACACCATATAACACTTAAATAATTTTCCATGAAGGATAAAATTCTAATTCTTTGGAATTTAGATTTTTAACTCTGATATCAAGTGCTTCCACTTGGTTAGATATTTTTTAATTGAATATTGTTTCTTTAATCAAGTTTTGAAGTTAAACCAATTAGAATTCAGACATAGCATGACCGTATAATGCGTAATTTTTTTTGTATATATCAAAATTCAATTTTATTTTTTTTGTTGGATCAAGGCCTTCAATATCTAGTACACTCATATTTTTGATTTTTTTTTTTCATAATCTACTATTTTTCGACATGTGCAGAACAAAGAGCTTCATTATTGGTGAAAAAACTATGTTTAATAAAACTAAAAAAATAAGTACATAATAAAACCAAAAAATATTAAAATTATAGTCATTTGATAGCTCATTCCAGGGACTACTTGATTCTAGTTGGGTTTCTGAAGACTCCTCCATTTTCATCCTCAACCTGAGCTTCGAAGCATAAAAATCTGGCCTTGCAAAGTGCCTGAGGGGGAGAATGAGGACAAAGGGGGGTTCCAACGACCCCCCCTTTCAAAAGGGGTTTTCAATTTTTTTTTGTTTGTGCATGCTTTAATTTGGTTTGCTCGAACCTTGGTTCGAGCAAACCCTTTTTTGGTTTCTTCGAACCCCGAAAATCATTTTTTTTCCATGGGGTCATTTTTTGTGAGTTTTCCTTCCTCACTGGAATTGTAAACCACTATTGTGGGTTCACCCAAAAAGAAATGATTGTACTAAAGAAAGAAGGATAGAAGGATGTCTGAATGTGACCCCCCAAGGACTTCTTTTGTCATGGAAGTATAGTAGATTTACCCCCGATAGGAAAGATAAGATGAGGATATGAATCCCCCGATAAAGATAAAGGTATCGTGACAATGATGAACATCGAAAGAAATAGATCCACCAGTGATTGGAGAAGCCAATCCAAAAGAATGGGTTATTATAGAATCCAAATCCAGATGATGTGTGCCTCTGAAAATTTCTCATGTGTCCACATGTCAGAATGCGATGATGTCAATCCAAGATCATATGAAGACTGATAGAGAACACACTGCAAAGGTGATGAATATGGTGGGTGAACAATGGTGATGTGGTTGTCAACAATTTATTCAAACTAAAGAAGAAATTTGCAACTATTTAAGAACTAAAAAGATGCCCTCAATTAGGGATGATGTCATTATTTATCCAATGCTCAATATTGTCCTACTAGAAAGAAACTCTGGAAGCTCACGTAGTTAGGAACCCTGCTAGAAAGAAACTCTAGACGCACATGCAGATGTGACTCTAGAATCTCATGGAGATAGGAATTTAGAACAAAAGAACATTTTTTTTTGCTATCGATTGGAGGAGCAGTGCAAAGCTTGACAGTTAATTAGCAATTTTTAATATTCTAAGTTTGTTGATTTAGTAGAAAAATTAAAGAAACCTATACGAGAAACGTGCATGCATCTAGAAACAAAATTTTGCATCTTCCTCCATTTTGGTGAAATTCACACCTCAGCAATAGATAAATTGCAAGTAACAACCCCAAATCAGGAGATTGTAATGTGGAATTCTCTTAGCATAGATCTGATGCACCAAGATCTAAAGCGCCTATATGAAATGCCTCTAACAAACAGATCAAGCCTCTCAACATAGACCCCCCCTTTTGCACAATCAAATTAGGCCTGTAATAGTGCTTTAGCGTGGAAGCTTTTTCCTCTACTGGTTTGTTACCTTGGAGATGAAACATCACAAAGGATTCATGGCCTGCAAAAAGCTTGCAAACAGAGAAGTGGCAAGATTTATTTTCTAAAAATGAGCAGAAGTCAAATGCCAGAAATGACAGTTTGTTTTGTGCGACTGTAGATGACTATTCTACGTGGCCTCTAAATATGAAATGTTTCCTCCATAAAATCTCACAGGAAAGAAAACAAATCACCTCCACTAAGATTAAATACCATAAATCTCTTTCCCTTTGACCTGCATGTGAATAGGCTTGTAGTTAACAGATTTCAGTCACCCAACTTCACAGGTTCCAATGCCTGCATTAGGTGACTCACAAATTACAATTGCTATGAATGATGTGACTCAAAACAAACTTTGGAAGAACTGATCTAATGAGTTAAAAACATGCCTCTCCAATATAGAATTGCTACCAGCACAAAAAAATGAGCCTTTGAAGTCAAAGGATCGGGCCTCCAAACAAACTCATGGCTTTTGCAGAGTGATTTTGGGCTTCAATCTCCCTTTGGTGTAGCTTATCTGACTTTTGTGGGTGAAAACATTCCTTTTCTATTTTTAATCTACTTCAATAAAAAACAAAAATGGACCTATAAAATAGTGATTCAGAAATAAGAAACAAAGATTTTCAACTATATACTTAGATGAAATCTTCACACCTTTTCTCAACTATTTCCCAATTGCTATTCAAGAATTTCCTAATGGCCTGAAAATGTCTTTGAATGGATCTTATACCATGAAGATTTCTCCAAGATCTACAAATACAAACTACTCAGGCACACAAAAAAATGAAACAATAATTGTGAGCCAGATTTTGACCTCATGCTAACATGATCAACACATGAAAGAGTTATTCAAATTAGAAAAGACATATCAAGATCCCTATGAAATTCTTGATCTCATTAAGATAAGAGAACATGATAATAAAAGAACACAAAGAAAGCATACAAGCATGTAATCCTATCTAAAATGGAAAAAACCTCAATCCCATAGGGGGATTGGTGCTCCTCTGATGTGGAAAGAGAGCCCTTTCCAAATCCTTTGTGATAACCTTCAAATGATGATGAAGATGCAAGTGGATATAGTGCAAAATGCATGCGATTGTGGGTGATAATGAAAATGCTTGAGATTGTAGTTGATTTTGAGGAAGAATGCCTTGAATTTATAGATTCAAGAGTTGAAGATTGAAGGATTTGGATGAACGTGGGGCAAAAGACCAACCAATGAGAGAATTCCACTTGTCCACATGTGATTAGAGAAGGAATGAGCACATTTTGGAGAATGTGCAAGTAAATTCAATTGGGTGGGTTTGAAATTTGAAATATGGCTTTAAATGCATATGGTTGAGAGATTTTGGGGGGAAATTTGTTTGGGCAAGAAAGTCAAACAAATGGAGTTAATGAGAGAATATTTCTTGAGAATATGCCTGGTGAGGGAAAAAAGGGGTAATTAGATAATTAATTAAAATGAATTTCATGTGCAAGTTGCAAAAGCTAGAGAAAAGAGAATTAGTATTAGGAGTTAATCAGGATTTGATTAACTTGGATGGAGGTTAATTTATATGACACTTTATTTAGATTTTTTAGGTTTATCTAAATCAAAATGAGAGGGATGTGAACATTAGTAGTTTAATTAAATAAAGTTTGATTCATTCAATTAAATGAAGAACACTAGGAATTTAATTAAATAACTTTGATTTATTTAATTAAATGAGGAACATTAGAAATTTAATTAAGTAAATTTGATTTATTTCATTAAATGAAGAACATTAGTTCCATGATGTCGATTTGCATGTCTACATTTTTCCTCTTTTTGAAGAAATGTACTTGCTACATTGGCTCAACGAATGATGTTGCCAAGATCATAGTTCAAAAAAATTTTGATTTTTCGAATACCTCAACGAAAAGAAGTATGTTGGTATATTTCCTCCTCGAGAGATTGAGCGAAAAGTTCAATTTGAGGGTCGATATCATGAAAAATAGTTTCAAGATGGATGCATGGATGGTTAGAGTAACATATGTATATGATAATGATGATGCAAATAAGATGTTTTATTTTTTTTGTTTTTAATTTTTTTAATTTTTTTAAGATGCTTTGAATAAAAAATCTATATTATCCTAAACAAATTAAATGATGATGAAATGCATGTGAGATGGATGAGACAGATGATTTTGTCCTATGATGATATGACATGATTATGCAAAATGAGAGTGAGGGTGTTTTATGAATGTGGAATGGATGCATTGATGAAATGTTAGTGTGAAAAAGGATAGAAGAATGAGATGGATCAACCCTTGAATCCAAGAAGATGCATAATTTCAACAATTCTATGATTCGTTGAGAATTTATTAGATATGATGATAAATGATGATGATGTATTCATTATCCAAGGATGAGAAAGAGCATAAATTTTCTTATGTTTGATAACGCACATAGGTATGATGCATCAAGGTATAAAGAACCAGGATGGTGTTGCACCTAGTGTGATGGAATTTGACTCGACTATTAGATAGGAGTACACTTGTCAACACCTAACATACAAAACATTATTTAGAATGCATTTCAAATATTTTAAACATCTCAAACCAAAATAGAAAAGAAAGCCTTCCTATGTGTTCAACAAGACATCTAAAACACCTTCCCTACAAACCAAACAAAGCCTGCATGACCAGGTTATATTACAAGAACATCCAACAAGTATAGTCGATAAATAGATAATGATCATTGCCTCATTCCTTTCTCTCTAAACCTTTTTGATTAGGAATCATTGAGAGGTCACTGGAATGAGTGCAAAATAAGATAAGTAAAAAATACAAAGATAAAGTAAACATACAAGCTAATGTTCTTCATACCCCTAGCCAAGACTAAACTACAATGATGTATGATGTTGATGTCCATTGTAGGAAGGATGCATCCTAGGACATATTGTGATCAGGTGATATGGGATTGACTAGATGATAAGCTATTGATACCAAGAGTTGACCAATTTTTTTACTTACTAACCTAGACTTGAGACTTTGACAATTGAGTTTTTACTTTTAAACCTCCTAGACTTGCTTCTAATTGTTTTGCCAAAGGATGAAGGTGACGATCGATTTATTATGAGCGGATGATTATTGCGGGTGAAAGTGAGATGAGATGGATGCACCATTTTGGTTTTTTCAACTATTTGGATTTTTTTGGTGTTTTGAAATGTTTCGAGACTATTTTTGGGATTTTGAGATGTTTTACAAATGTTTTGGTTTTCTGACGGATTTGTTGAATGTTTTTAGGTTTTATGAGATTTTATGAATGTTTTTGAATTTTGTGTCTCAGGGGCCAATCAAGGATTAGCCTTTCCTACATTTAATCTCAGAGATGACGTAGTTTGAATACCATGTTTTTTATATTTTTTGACTTTTTAACCTGTTTTGGGATTTTGATATGTTTTGGATGTTTTTGGATTTTTGCATGATTTTGATAATTTGGATATGGATATGCGATGATATCAATGCTCTGTTTGAAAACCAAGCTAAGTTTGACTGTTCAAATTGATGGATTGATGATGATAACATTGTTGAGGATACATGCAGATTGGGAAGGATATCCCGAGATAATGATGGATTGATTGGATTTGATTGATCAGGATTTTGAAGCTTGGCTTGGAACAAAATTTGTTTGAATTATTTGATGTGACACTGACATGTAAATTAGATGTGACTCATATTGATTGTTTGGATTGATGTTCGATGAAAGATAAAGTTTGATATAAAGAACATCGTCTTGTCAAAATATATCATGGGCTAGTGATTTGACTTTTGTCTCACAAATCCTTTGACTAATTTGATTTCATGTTTGCCAATGTTTGGATAACCACATAAGTTAGACGATATAGATCAAAATTTATTACTGAAGCAAGATGTAAATATCTGCCCCTAATGTCTAGCAATGTTTGGAAGGCCATGGGTGTATTCTTAGATAGATTCATGGATGGATGGATATGGTAAGCATGTAAAGGTTTCCAAGGATTATCTTGTGATAAGATAAGGTGCTTGAATAGAGGATGCTCATTTGGATAGTGCTTTAAGGCCCAGATAACGTTCGGTAGGGTAGGATCAATGAAAATGACCCATGTCAAGATATTTACCATAAGCAAGTGTAAAGTGTATACCAAAATTTTATCAAGATCAAGATAAGGTAGATAGATGGCAATGGGTTGGATAAATGGTTCATGGATGAATGGATTTATTATGGATAAAATGGATGAAATGTTGGCTTTATTATGGACATGATAAGATGCTTTCTCTTGAAATGGCGCACGTAGATGCTTGATTCTACACATGATGCCTGTTTACCAGGTTTTCATCATGGTACCTTCCCAAAGTGCTGCTCATGTATTTTTCACTAGAGGATGATTTTTATCTTTACTATTTTCATGAATTTTTTTTTTTTCTTTTTTTTTTGTTGAAAGATTTTAAGCTCATGTTGAATCACCTGGTGGTGCTGATGTATATGCCTCTATCATAAAGTGCCATAGATACCCTATTTGAAGATGCTTCTTTACCAAGATACGTTCACTTGAATACAACTTTTGATACTCCTAATCTTCTTTGTTGATACCGGAGTTAACTTTGTCTTTGTGCGCACGTCATGATAGAGTGCCTTCTAAATCCTTCTGATGAAGGGTTGTTTCCAACATATGGTCAATGTGAGAATTGGATATCATGCATGGAGGTGTGGATGGTGTTATGTGTTTAGGAATAGGAGATGGATTGGTTGATAGTTTGGAACCTTTGACTCTCCAAACTTGGGAAGATGAGAAATGATGGGTGGATACGGAAGTGTGCATAGAATTAGGACCAACAACTCGATATAATTTGTGCATTGCTTGAGAAGCCTTCTTTTTCCTTTGTGGACATATTTGATGGGTACTTTTCCCTTTTTTATTCTAGTTTCTTTGACTAATGGAGTTTGATAGGGATAATCTTTCTTTTTACTTTTTGGTATCGATGTGTATTTGATTTTCCCATTATGCTTCGCAACTTCTTTCTCTTTGATAACATTATTTTTTCTTTGATTCAAATATTTATTTTGATGTTGGTCCTAATTTGTGGATGGCGTGATGGGTGGATGAAGATTCATGATGTGGTTGGTTGTAGTATTGGCATTGGTTTCATCATAAGGATTCTTCATGCTCCTTATGTTGAAGTTTTCTTGAGATGAAGTTGTCCCCAATATTATGGAAGTATCATTGATATGTTTAGATCCCTTAATTATCAAATAACCAATCTGACCTTGATGCTTAGGATAGACAATAATCTGCATTGGTTCTAAGATACCCTATTCATGTAGACCTAATCCCGTGCCTTGATAATTCATTTGTTCAAAAAAAATATTTGCAATAGGATATGATTTACCTTGGAAAAAAGATTCTAATCCTTCTCTTCTCTGTCGTGGATCTTCAAAGATAATAGCTTCTTCATTGACTAAAATTTTTTCCCTAAAAAAGGTAAGTGATCCAAGTTTATAAGTGATAGGATCTTCTATAAGTGGGATAACTTTTTGATTGATATCTTTGGCTTGATCTTGTGAAATATCATATTTCAATGCTTCTTCAAGAGGTGTTGATGATTCACTATTCACATAAAAAAATCCTTCATGATTCGTTTTTGATATGCCTTCACAGGAAGTTTCTAATTCGTAACTTTCGTAGAAGCCTTCTTCATGATCTATTTCTTATATGTCTCCACAAGATGTTTCTAATTCACAAATTTTGTGGAATCCTTCTTCATGATCTATTTATGATATGTCTCCATAGGATGTTTCTGATTTACAAATTTTGTAGAAGCCTTCTTCATGATCTATTTCAAATATGTCTTCATATTTTCCTATATCTTGGTCGTGTGCATAAATGTTAAGAGTAGGAGACTCGTGTTCCTTGGTAAATAAAATCTAGAGTATGAGACTCTTGTTTTGCATGAAGATCATCTACATGTCCATCCAAAGAAAGCATCTCATGGGTAGATGGCAGAGTATGTGCTATATGGATATGCTCATCATTTGTGACATCTTGTATAGATAGTTAAGTACCCATTAGATCATTGTAGTATTGTGGAGATATAAATTCTTGATCTTGGTAAATGTTGGAATTTCTTTTGACATGCTTTGGGTTAATTTTAAAGGATGGATTGCTTACAAAGGGCTCTTTGATATCTTCTTTAGGAATGAGAATTGGCTCAATATCTTCTTGATCTTTGAGTAGATTTGGATCAAGTGTTGAGTTGAGGATTCCTTCAATATTCATGACCATGAGGTCGAAGGATGTTAATATATCTTGGAAATGACCATTGCTAGACTTTGGTAAAAGAAGTTGATCATGCTTTGGAATACGTTCCCAAGATATGTCCTCTAACATATTAGGTGATGTAGATACATTGCCAACATTATCATTGGTGGATGGATCTTGGATTATGTCAATAGAATTAAACAATTCTAACACTCCTTAAAATAGATCATTTTTTGAGGGCTTTTGATCATGACTAAAATGTGACTCTTGATGTATGTTGATTTGATCGTTGGATAGGGTAGAAATATCTTCAAGGTGCACATTAATGGATTCATTTTGATCATTGTCCTCAATGGTTATGGTGGATAGATTGTCAATTTTTTCAACCATAAGATCAAATGATGTTAATGTTTCTTGAATTGGATCATTGTTGGGTATCGTTGGTATGTTTTGATCATGATTGAAAAGTGAATCTTGATGTATGTTGATTTGATCCCCAGAGGATATGGAAACATCTTCAAGGTGCTCATTGATAGGTAGTTGTGATTGATCTTTGAGATGTGATGACTGATCTTGGAGATGGGGTGATTGGGTTTGTTGTTGATGTTGTTGATATCCAACCTCTTGATATTGGAGATATTTTTCTTGATATGTTTGTTGAGACAACTCAATGCTTTGATGACATGGTTCAACCAATGGAAGAGTGTATTGATTTTGGGGTGGAGATGTCTCTTGGTGATATGAATCAATGAGTTTTTTGAGTGTAGCAATTTCGTTTCACAAGATTTGACCTTGACATTCTTGATATTGTTGACTTGGTTTTTGTTTAAGTATATTTGGGATGCAACCTTGTGGTGTTTGTATGTGATCATGGACAAATTGATTTTGGATAATTTTCTGATTTGGGATGAGGTTTAGATTTGGCGTTATAGGTTAAAATTGAACATTCTTGTGATTGGGAAACACATTGCTTGGATTTAGGTAACTTTGATTTTGCATGGGGTTACCTTGACTTGGATCAATACATAGAGTTTTTAACATATTGCCTGGTGTTTAACCAACATTGGTGTTATTTACAAACATATCTATCCCAAATTTTACCAAGTGTGGATTTGAAATTTTCATGTTTGGTAAACTTGTACTTGGTATAGTCACATTTTGCATGCATGGATTCGGTGGTATAATGTTGTTTGGAAGACGCATGCCTTGATTGTTTGGTTGATAGATTTGTAAGTTTTGGCTTTGATTTAAATCTACCATAGGAAAAGGTCTTCCAAAATTCAGATTGGTTAAACTCACATTTGTTATATCATTGAGGTTTTTTGTTCCTATATTCAGGTTAGAAAAAGTTAGATTTGTTGTATTATTGAAATTTTGAGGAGATAAAGATCCCATGTATGGATTGTACAAATGTGAGTATTGGCTTTGATATTTTGGTTGACTTGGATTACTCATGATGTATGAATCGAGCTTATATTCCATGTTTTCTTATGTTTTGACCTTGTTGACCACTAAGGGATTTAGGACCAGTGATGGGATGAAAGATGAAAGCGTGAGTGACATGGGTTTTTGAACTTTTAGGAACTTTGGAGGAATAATAGACTTTAGGTTTTTAGATTTTGATTTGGATAATGGACTTATAAATCCCAAGATGTTGGATGTTATCTTGGGGTAAAGTTGTCTACAAAGGTGATAATTTAACTAAATGTGTGAGGAAGGATTCATCCACACACATGAAACCAAACAAAGTGATTTTGATTTTGATTGAAGGTCTTACCAAAAGTCTAATATGAATGATTTTCTGAAGTTCCAAAGGTTGTTTATGAAATGGGATGATAATTGTTTTGAATGGATGAAATGATTGATTTTGATCCTAAATGAACCTAAGAAGGACTTGTTTACTACACCAAAATATTGAAGAGCATGCTTTTCCCTAAGAGTATTTTAAACCAAAAGACCAATGTTTGTATGGAAAACTATATGACCAAAAGATACCAAACACATGTGTGGGGTTCAATTGATTTCAACTTGATTAATGAATTCTTTTTTCCACAAACATTTTCTTGATTAACTCTTCAAATTAAATGTCTAATGTCCCAATTTATTTTCAACCCACAAAGCCCATTATGTGGAAATCAAGAAAGTCAAGGTAATAGTTCCCTAATATTGACTTTAGTGAGAGAAAATTAAGATGTAAACCCAAATACTTAGAAGCCTCTAAGGATAAAATCCATAGGGCAAGCAATAGCACTTGGAATTTTCCAAAGGTATAATTTGCTTCCTCTAAAGGGTTTAAAATTTGATGATCATGTTGAATGTTTGTTTTTCCAATGTTTAGGATCCAAACAAAGTGTTTTCGATTCCAAGAATATACACAACCCTATGGATAATGAAGATAATTTTTTGTTGAGTTCCCACTTGGACGAATCTAGCTATGCTTACTTTTAGCGGATGATTAGATGCTTGACCACACAGGCTCCTTCTTACAGTGCATTCACTTCTTTGGTCAATCAAGCATCGATACCCATGAATATCCAATGGCATACTTCTCATCTCTACTAGAAGTCACAAGAATGTGAGGCAGCTTTAGAACGACCTTTCTTGCACCAACAAATAGATAAGGATTTTGGCTTTTACACGATTTTGGTTCTTAATCAAGGTGCTCATTCAGAAACCCATGCGAGAGGCAAGATCAACTCATGCAAAGAGTATCACATGCTTGTCTGTAGGAGTTCCTGTAATAATGAGCTTTCCTCAACATTCAAATTTATATACTAGTTGGGAGAAGCTCGGCGTTTAACTCGTTACCGATTTCAGTCGTTCCCTTGGGGTGAGTACTTTTTTCCACCAAGGTAGGCTCTCTAAGGGTAAAAAATAGCGAATAATTGCATTTGTAGTTCAAACACCTAAAACATTTAGGCAGGAGCACACACAATGAATTTTCTTCAGACTCGCACGATTGTTCAATTTTAAACTCAAACTTGAAGTGTGTAAGTACTATTTTAGACAACCTAATATCACTAAAATGCTTTTTTATTTTCAAGATCGCCATGAAGCATGAGAGAATTGCATACGCATTCAAATGACACGAATTACAAAAAGATTACAAAAAAATGAAAGCACAAATTCGTTTTAAGCCTCAAAGAATGATGAGTTTTTTTTAAGCATCAAAAACCAAGTGTGAAGTTGCTTGTTCAATTTTAGAGCAAATAGAAATTCTAGTAAGTTTCTAAGTCCAATTTTAACCAACTTGAAAAAAATTAATCACTGATTAATTTTAAACCCAAATTGATCTAGTTGGCCTAAAACAAAAAATAAAAGTGAGAAATGGATGCTTCAAGCTATTCCAATAAGCATTTAAAAATTATTTTTTCAAGTCCAAGTTCAATTTCAATGCTTAATTCTCCAACTTAAATTTGCTTTGATTTATGCGCCTTGATGCGAAGTAGATCAAATTTATAGATTAGCGTGAAGAAATGATCAAAGTTAATTGATAGACTCCCCCCCAACAATCCACACCCAACAAATTTAAGTTAGCAAAACAAACTCAATCATAGATTAACAATTAAATTCAAATAAAAAATATTTTTTTCCTTTTTCACATGTAAAGGACGGCAACCAAATTGCAAGATAAGCAAGTAAATGTCAATTTCAGAATATTTATTGCATTAAATCGATTTATTCAGACCTGCATATGATAATAAAAGCATATACATGTACGTATAATCATTTTGACTCTTTTCATGCTTTAATGGAACTTACAACAATATTTCTCAAGGATTTTAATTTGGGTAGATTGATAGAGAGATCTATGCAAAAGGTGACGTGTTTTGGACAGATTGATAGAGATATTATGCTTCGTTAGGTATGTGTGGAGGAAGTTTTAAATGCAGTCAAGTGGTCAGAAGCATTAAAAACAAGGTGATAATCTTGAGCATTAAAACCTTTGTATCTACCGTGTGAATCAATATTAAGAAAAAGCTCGTCTCAAGAAAGATTTTTGTTGTTTAACTGAGATTTTACTGTCAAAAGCATGAATCGATATCTAAATCTTGAATCGATATTTAATGAACTAAGCACAGTAAAATAAAAACTGAGAGAAGCAACGATATTGAATAAAAAAACAGTGATAGTAATGAGAGAAACGTAGACCAAGCACTGTGTGACAAAGCACGTTATCGTTAATGAAGAAAAAATAGTGATATTAGTGTAAAGTATTTATCTCAGTTACTGCGACTACTCCTTGTCGCCTCTTCTTTTTATCTCTAAATGCTTTCATAATGGTGGTCGATGGTTGTCCCCTTTTTCTTTTCTTTCTTTCTGTCAGTCACCAAGTACCTCAAATACTTTCGTCGTCTCTTGAACTTCACAAATATTTACATGAATACTTCGCCATTGATCAATTATCAATGGTAGGAGAGTTGGCTGGGCTTATAAAGGATAAATTTCCTTGAAACATCTTATTCTTTCAACTGAAGATACATTTGTCGAGTTCCTTGGACAATCCTCCAGTTTAGAAGACATTTTGGAGTTTGAGCCAATGGAACTTCCTACGACCGAATGCTTCTTCATAGGCTTGCTGATATATTTGGTTTATCTCATGAATCCGTTGGAGAAGGTGATAACCATCATCTTATTGTAGAATGATGCAAGGATTCCTCTATACCTGTTTTCTTGGTGAGTGATATTTTGGAGTGGCAATATGGAGAAACACAAAGTCAAAAAGCTACTTGTCAGTTACTAAAGTGGAAAAAGAGTTGATAAAAGTCACATGAAGCTCATGAAAAAGAGTTGAGACAAGTCACATGAACTATTTGACCATATGCGGAAGCACGAAAAAGCTACATGAACTGTTTGACAACGCGCGGAAACATGGACAAGTCACATGAACTGTTCGATAGAATTCCTTAAAGAAAATGTGCCAAAGAAGACATAGTGGTGTATCAAGGAGCCACCACCCCGATGCCCAATGTCATTCCCACATACACTGTATAGATCTTGAATGTGTGTGTGATAGGCTGCCCAATAGGAGGGATTACCTACGCTTTTCATCTATACAAGTAACATGGCCGAGAGTCTTTTCGAGTCACTTCATTTGTATAAGGGCAGTAAGAAAGCCATGATGATTCTACAGGATGTCAGGGGTATCATAAAGCCCGATAGAATGACACTTTTCACTGCTAGGAAGACTATTCTTCTCTCAGCTCTTACAGGAAAACTGGAGGCAACAAGTAACGTATAACGGACATGGGATGAGCTTAGCTGAGATGGTCACGGGATAGGCTCGAAGCCTTTAATTACTATCACGCCATAGATTGCAGCACTAAAAAAATCGCTATCTAGATTTCATATCATTATATTTTGAACAAGCTAACTATTCAAAATGACAAATCAATCTAAGAACTAGATTTGGGCTAGGAGGAAGGTGTGCACTTGAAGAAAGATGTTAAATAAATAGTATCAAATGCATTCCACAGTAAGAGTATTTAATATCATTCAAGACATTCATGAGACATCAATCAAACATTTAATGCATTCCACAGACTGTTTGACATGATGCTTTGAACAAATGCAGTCCCAGCAAATGGAGATCTCTGCAAGGAGAAGCCACCTTAGATGAATATTTGTTGCACTCAAAGTCACCTTAAGCTACTACAAATTAATCCCAATCTACTGTTGTAATTAATATTAAAAAAAATGATTGTAGAGCTCCTATTATTGAATTTTATTTGAACAGAAGGGAAGACTTGACTTTTCTATCTAATGCATTAATCGTGCAAAGAAGGAACAAAGACTTTACTTTCCTATCAAGTAACTTACTGTCTGCTCATATATCAAAATGTCTGTCTATAAAAGATGCCAAGCAGACTGAAAGAACTTTGCTTAGGGTACGAGCCTCTTATTTGCAACTACCTATGCTCCTTCAATATATACGTATTTTTAGATGTATAAGGAACAATTTTCACATGAAAAATTGACACCCATATGTAAAACCAGCAATATAACATAGAAGGCAACTTAAAGATTGATAATAGCTATCATGGACGAGCTTGCAGCCCCACGATGGGCACCAAAATATGAGCCATATGTTGACCTCATGCCAACATGATCAACACACGAAAGAGTTAGTCAAATTAGCAAAGAGAAATCAAGCTCCCTATGAAATTCTTGATCTCATTAAGATAAGAAAACATGATAATAAAATAGCACAAAAAAAGCATACAAGCATATAAACCTATCTAAAATGGACCAAACCTCAATCCCATAGGGGGATTGGTGATCTTTTGATGTGGAAAGAGAGCCCTTTCCAAATCCCTTGTGACAAGCTTCAGATGATGATGAAGATGCAAGTGGCTATAGAGCAAAATGCATGAGATTGTAGGTGATAATGAAAATGCTTGAGATTGTTGTTGATTTTGAAGGAAGAATGCCTTGAATTTATAGATTCAAGAGTTTGAAGATTGCAGCATTTGGATGAATGTGGGACAAAATACCAACCAATGAGAGAAGGCCACTTGTCCACATGTGTTTGGAGGAGGAATGAGCACATTTTGGAGAATGTGCAAGTAAATGCAATTAGGTGGGTTTGAAATTTGAAATATGGCTTTAAATGCATATGGTTGAGAGATTTTGGGGGGAAATTTGTTTGGGCAAGAAAGTCAAACAAATGGAGTTAATTAGGGAATATTCCTTGGAAATATACCTTGTGAGGGAAAATTGGGGTAATTAGATAATTAATTAAAATGAATTTCATTTGCAAGTTGTAAAACCTAGAGAAAATTGTATTAGGATTTATTCAGGATTTGATTAACTTAGATGGAGGTTAGTTTATATGACACTTTATTTAGATTTTTTGGGTTTATCTAAATCAAATGAAAGGGATGCGAGCATTAGTAATTTAATTAAATAAAGTTGGACTTATTCAATTAAATGAAGAACATTAGGAATTTAATTAAATAACTTTGATTTATTTAATTAAAGGAGGAACATTACAAATTTAATTAAATACATTTGATTTATCTAAATAAATGAGGAACGTCAGATGCATGATGTTGATTTGCATGTCTACAATAATGATTATTGATTATTGAATCAATACAAAGAAGGATTTAATATCATTATGTAGACTCAGATGAACTCAACATGAGATCCTTGAATGGTGGAGTTCTGACTAAGAGAGGAGTGAGATAACAAAATGCATCAACTAGTTAAGTCACTTAACTGATTGAAATGCATGAATCATGAAATAACACTCCCAATCAGAACTAGATGACCTTTTCCTAAGTTTGCATTAAGCACATGAGTAAATAATGATTAATTTACTCGAACATAAGGAAACCACACTATGGATAAAATTCATCAAAAAATATATGCATTTTAATAATAAATAATTCAAATGAGATCATTTCCATATTCTGAATGGTCATTTATAAATAATAATCCATCTATATTAGTTTAAATTGAATTCTCCAAGGGAAATTTTATCAACTCTTTTATCTCTACCATTAGTCTCCAGCTTTTTTATCATCTCCCTTTTATTTAGTCAGGGCATGGACAATCTTTTGTGTAAGTGATATAATTTTGTTTTATGATTGTACTAGTCCTTTGACCTCCTAATATGATTTTGTGAGTTTCTAATGGATGACCAAATGCTTTTAAAGGTTTCATGATAAATGCTATAATTTTTTTGGTGTTCTTAGTTATATGGTTTATTGATGTGATAGTCCTAAAGTTACCTTAATATGACATTTGGTACATGACTAGTATGAGTTTATAAGGTAGATATCCTTGAGTATACATTTATTTTGATCATTTGGTATTGTCATGATAGTCTTCTTTTGGTTAAAATTTCATATCACCCATCATTGTGATAACCTCCTTACACATGTGTGAATTATTTTTATGATCCACTTAATTAATATCAAAACCACCATATTGAATATAAAATTATTTAAATAACATAATTTTGGTGACTATAATAACCCTTTTCACCAATAAGAAAAATATTGATGCTCGCCATAATAGTATAAATATTTTCCATCTTTATCACTAAATTAGGTAGTTCTTAAGAATTTCTTCTCTAGGATATGGTTAATTATCTTCATTTATATATAAAAAAATATATATATAGTTGAATCTCGTATTCTTTTGACATTCTATTCTTAGATACATTAGTCCTCTATGCAAGAAGATCCTACTCAAATGATGAGGTAATTGTGACAACCAACATAAAAAGCATCTCCAACTAATTTATGATAGTCCTTGCATAATATGTGTGATAATATTAATCATGAATTATAATCATTCACATGAATGTCATAATATTTTGATAAAGGTGAAATTAGTATTTTTCCTTCATCATTCATGGAATTCCTTTCATAACCCAAGACTAATCATATCAAGTTGAAGAAGTTTTGATTGACATATTGAATAATGTACAAGTATCATAGCCTTTAAACCATTGTAGAATTATTATAAATTTTATCATGATAATTAATGTGATGCATAATTGGATTGCATGGTACTCACAATACATTGTTCATAAATGATGATTACATTCTATTATGATGGTATTTGTTGATACATGACTATCCATTTAATAATTTAACTGACAAATAAAGGTATGACAACAATAAATATTTTATTATTTCTTATTAGTGTGCTCTTATAGTTTGGTGACATATGATTATTATAGGGATAATGGCTTAACCTTATTAAAATATGGCTTAATCAATTGTAGAATAATATTTTTTTGAATGTATATCCAAATATACTATTTATAATGACATTTCTTATAATGTTAGCCTTCAAATAATAACACTATTTGCATGGTTATAATGCATCTTTAACCCTTTAGATCATACTCATTTATCACTTAATTTATTTATAGAAAAACCATCTTCATTAGATTTGACGAGTTGTCATCAAGAGCAAAATCTTAAATTTCAACGTGATAGGGAACCAAATACAAAGTCATCAAGAACTTCTCTCTTGATGAGTTATTTAAATGAAATAATAACCTCAAGATTTTCAAGGTAATAGTCCTTGCTATAAAAAATACACCTTGATAAATCAACACCTCACCCCCTTCTAATGACCAAATGATCTCCTGATTAAAATGAACATTCCAAGACCCAAGCCAGATAAAGTAGTCAAAACTCAAAAGAATTGAATGCACTCAAGTCAACAAGTCTCACAATAATAATGAAGGTCACTAAGAATATCATATGTCCCAAAGAAATTTGAGGTTTCTTCAATTAGCCAAACCAAGTGAGGGGTTACCCACTTGGCTCATGCAACACGGGGCATGTATGCAAGAAAAAAAGCTAGGTCCTTGCTTATTTATTAATATTATATAGTGATGTAGACAAAATCTTCCTATCATGTAAGGACAATCCTTCAAGATAATTTATAGTAGTCAAGTTCCATAACATTTAGAATGAACAGAGTAGAATGTGATAAATGAGGAAAATGTGTATAGAAACATACCAAAGAACACCACGATGAATTTGAAGCTCAAGTACAAATATGCAACCATGAATTTTTTATAGATTCATAAATTTAAAGTTTGATAGAGTAAAAGTTGAATAGAGACTTTGAAGTAGTTTAGTAATAGATAGGTGTTATCTCCGAATCTAATATGAGATAAATTCTAGAATGTCATCAATTTAACTCTCTTTCTTTGATTATTGCTAATCAATTATCATTCTCTACTTTATTCAATTTCCAATGTAAATTATCTAGTTTACTTGACCCAACTCTATTCACACTAGTTTTGTTTAAGCTTAAACCTATTGCACTTATTTAATTGCAAGTACTTAATTGATCTAAGTTAATCTATTAAAATATTTTATTTTCCTTTTAAATTTTTAAACATAAAAGATTATTTAAATACTTTCCCACCCTCTAAATAACATTAATGACCAAATAATATTATTTTTCTTCCAACAAAATATGGCATTTAAATATTTAAAAAGAAATATAACGAAAATCGTATACCCAATATCTAATGAATTAGACAAAGGCTCCCATAAATATTCCTCTTCATACAACCATGTGCGTATCGTCAGCCATAGACAAATTACGAAGCTGCTTGCCTCGAAAGAAAAAGAAAAAGGAAAAACAGTAAATATGGACACCTGGTAGCAGGCTTAGCTTCAAATCCGTGGCTGGGCTAACGATGGGTTAGGGAGCAGAACATCCATGTTGGTCAATTTTTTGTATTGATAATCGTTTACAATATTCTTTTGTTCATAGGAGCAACAACATGAGAAGAACACATAATAACTCTTCCAGAAACTACTTCCACTAAAGTCAATTAAGGAAGACCAAGAGTCACCTGTTAAAATTCCAACATAGATGTCCGTTTGAAATTCGAACTTGACTTGACTCTCCACGTTGAAAATTCACTGCTTTAACCAGCTAAGTTCAATCCTTGAACATGCTGCCCAATTGAGTTCAAAGGATCGGGATATTGGACGAATAAAAATTTACAACTTAAAAGAACAAAATAACTGAATAATCGCTCATGGATTCGAAAACTGCAATCCTGAACTTGCCGAACGACGTTTTACGGCTTTCTGAGATTGGAAATACAAATTGTAAAACTAAGAGCCATAGACAATTAACCCTCTCGAGTCAAGACTATCAGAAACAAACAAAAATCACGTAACTGTTAGTAACATCTGAATGCATTGTTTTCTGAAATCTTTTAGATTTCAAATACTGAGAAAAGTAAGGACAATGATATATAGTATTCTGGATAATAGTACAAAGAAATCCCCATCTCTGAATCACTGATCATGCAGCGACTTGCATGATAAGCAAAACACGTACTCAGCCAAGCCTGATTTGCTCATAATATTTGTCAGTCATAAACATAATATGGCCAAATCATTCTTGGCTGCTTTACAAGCTCTGCTTCGTAATGTGGGACGCCTTGCCAGTGGATTAATCAATTTCTCCACCGAACTGAGAGAGGAGGCGAATGGAGATTGATGATGGTACATGAACGCTTGCACTAGCTTCTTAATAATGCAGTGAATAGACAAAGTGAATATATTCAAAGTAAAGGCGTTTCGAAAGCGCGCATTGTGTGAGTAGACAGAGTGAATATATCCAACTCGGCCTCGCATATTGGCCTGACGATTGAATAATAAGATTCGACCCATTTACTTGTTTGTTTCGATCCGATATGTATTTTCCAATACACGTGTATATGCTTGTAGGAGAATTATTGTGCATATTATTTGGCTCACTTCGATACTACAAATACCGTCGACTTAAAGTTTGGTCCGAAAGCAAATAATATCGAGTCGCCCCATGCAAAAATATGATTGAAAAATGTTTTGGAATCCGACAAATGCTTATCGTGATAACCAATAATTCATGGATATTTGCTATCTGTAGAGTATGTTTTTGATCCTTCGTTGAATAATTTGGCATGGAATTAAAAGGAAAACGTTAAAAACCTTTTTCATTATATATAGATAGATATATAAAATGGGTTTTTTTTTTTTCAAAGATGTAGTAGTGTGTTCAATCTTATGTAATTTTTAAAAATGTTTATATAACTTGTATACTTATATAAAATATGTTGAGAGTTATTTTTGTGAGGTGTTTATTTTCATCATTTTTCCTCTAATCAAAACTCTAATCCTAATTCTAATTGAATGTTATTTTAAATTGTAACCATTTTTTTTGCCTTTAGATTACCGCTTCATATTTATCTTCCAAAAAAATAATATTAAAATATATTTAAAATAATATTTAACTTTTAATGAAAATATTTAAAAATTTATTAAATATATTTTAGGAAGTTAACAATAATGACTGTGTGTTTTTTTCTTCAAAAGATAAGAAGATAAAATTTAAGAGTGGATATGGATTTGAATGTCATTTGAACGTCAATTTCTAGCTGAAGAATTTTTCCTTACACATTGTGTTTTGGTGGATGCCATTGTAATACGCCTTTTGGCGTAATTATATATTTTTATTTGTTGTTGGTTTTGTATAGTTAATTTTTGTTAAGTTAGTTATGGCTTATTGTTAATATAAATATTAGTGTGCGTAATCTTAATATTATTTGATTATTTATTTGAACTAGGTTGTATTTGCAAGTGTTTTAAGTGTCTCACATTCTATAGGAATCCATAATAATTCAATGCTGATCTAGTGATTCGACTCATGAATTATGAGGCATTAATACAGTCCCCATTAAGTTTTCTAGCCATAATGAAAGTTTCTACTTAGGATTTATGATCTATCCTTGCTTTAGTCCTAGCTTTTTTATCCTTCTCCCAGCAACACACCCTTATCAACACACCCCTATCATGGTTGAAATCTATCATTCTATCTTTCAATTAGTTGGGGTTCCCTTACCTTTCTTATGGCTACCTACATGATCTTAGACTTTTCCAAGCATGTAGTGGCAACCTAAGTGGCCTAGCTTGAACTTAGAAATGACCCACCCTAGCATATTGTTGACTTGACTAGTAAATTGGGTGATATTAGCAATATAAATTTGTCACATCCCATTTTTTTTTGGATAAACATAACTATTACATAATTATATAAATAATTTTAATGCTTAAATTACATGATTATGATTATTAAATAAGAAAACTAAATTCATTAATATGCATAATGTGAGCATCCATAATAACAAAAAAAAATTAAAACTTTAGTGCCAATATAAAAGCATAAATACTTTTATACGCCTTAAATTGTTTAAATATGAAAGAAAAATTACAATCATAATTAAAACAAAATCAAGGGAAAAATAATGGACAGGGGAATTAGTAAATAAACAAGTAGACCTCAGAATCCAAAGATGCAATGGTGTTAAAAAACCTTACACAGGAATTCAGTTTAGCCAGATTCAGCTTTTAAGAAGCCAAATAAAAAAAAAAATGCCAAAACTTTTAGAAGCTCACTCTAAAGATAAGAGGGAGGGAGGTGCTTTAGATCTGTGCTAGAACTCAAGTCAGTCGTTGTCAATAAACCAGGCGCAGCAATTGAAAAACAGATCGACCTTTTTAGGAGATCGGCCTCCCATGAAGTAGGTTTTTGTGATGGGAAAAACTAAACTTTAGATCGGGCCTTATGAGCTATGCATTGCTCCCTTTGAAGCAAAAATGTTTGGCAGATCTTCAGGTCGCACTCTCCTCAAATCGCACTTGGCTCAAGTCGTTCCTTTCGTTTTGCTGTATGCACAACCTCCTGCAGAAGTAGACCAGTCGCCCTGATTGATGTGAGAGATGTCTTCCTTTAAAAAGCGGATTTATTTGAAGTTTTTTTTTCAAAAATCGCTCCTCCACACAATAAGCCGTCCCTTCCCAAGTCCGCCTCACACATGAATGCAGTCAGCATTCAACAAAAAGAAAAAAACACAGACCAAACAAGATCTGGTACATCCTAGCTGGTAGTGCTTTTATTTCTGCAAATGAGAATCCCACCAGATGTGAATAAAGAAAGGCAAAAAATCACCTTCTGATTTGAAGAAATCCTCAATAGCTCTGATACCATGTGATAATGTGCAAGAACAAGAGAGTTTACAACAAAGATGATTAGAATGCAATGTATGTATTCAACTTTTCTTATCTAGATTGATTGAATGTGCAACCTTTAATAGTAAATTACAAGAAGATCAAGATCCACACAAAATGGATAGGAGTAGAGTGTTAACTCAACTATTTGGAGTGTCAACTCAGCTACATGAACAACTAACTAAACTTAAATAAATCATATATGTAAGATGTATACACCAAAAAAATATTATGAAAGCCTAAATAAAATATAAACATTCATCAAAATCATCTGAAAATGTACTTTTTATGCTCAAATCCAGGTTCTTCAATTTTCTTGTTTTATGACTGCTTTCTGGAACCTATCTTTTTAACCATATAAATTTCTACTATAATCGCATGTACCTTTAACTCCTATTGAGAAGTATTGGTCATTTATAGACACCAAAATAATTTCATTTCATTTCTCACTAGCTAATATTTAGGAACCATAACATATGCCAGGCCGTAGCTTCCGTTAGTTTATATGTCTTTGCTATTCTTTTTTTATTCTATTGATTTTTTTGAGTTAGTTGAGGGCACGGATATATAAATTCTTTCTTTCTTTGAAGTCCTGTCATCTAAGATGATTGAGCAAGCTTGCATTCGGTGCATTAACTCAAATATTTCTAATGGATCCAAAATTACGGCCTTATATTCTTTTTTAATTTTTATATATTTACAATTTATTGAAGTCATTTTCAATTGTAATATATCGTTTGAAAATTTGTGAGGAGGTCTACAACCATCTTTCGCTAGATGTATAAGATCAAAATTTTAACAGCATATTCCGTGGTTCCAAAAGATTCCAATTTTCAGATTTAAACTTCATTGGAGACATTCCATAGGATGAAAATTTAATATCCTACAAATAATACAGGATTTTGAGATAATTATTTCACCAAAAAAAAATATTTTCCAATTTCACTCCTTGGGGTAAATTTTTGTGTCGACAAGAACTTGAATAGGCTGACTGACAAAAAATACCAAGTGACTAGTTTTGGCTATTTCAAACTTCTAGCTATTCCAAAGACTGCATGAGTCACCATGGACCCCAAAACAACTAATGAAACTACAAACAAAATAAAATAACAAGATTTTTTGATGATACAAGATTGCTCTTATACCACTAAATGTTCCTACATCAAATATGAAGGATTTTAGTCTATTTCCTATATACATTTGAATAAATTTAAAAAAAAATTCATTACCCCTTTAATATATCTGACTAATCTTATGATCCATAGTAGATATATTTTCATCTAATGAATCTATGTCATTCACCATTACAATATTAAGAGTGATAATTATTTACATTTATACATTTGAATTCCAATATTTAATTTTTCCATTAGTACTTTAATATCATTAAATATTCTTATGATCTATAGTTTTTCATGTTGATGTAATGATTATGCTTCATAAACCATGATGGTTCTAAGAATGAATTTAATTATAAATAATATACCTTTATAGCTTGAAAAATATAAATTCACATCAACCTTTCTACTATAGAAAAATGTTTGTAGTATAGTACATGACAATGATAAGAGGAGTTAAAACTCAATAACAAAATTTTGAGGATAATGACAAGAGAGATATTTTAATAATAGTCTTATAGATTTTTATGATAATTTTAAGATCACTAGGATAGTCCCTTCATCACTAGTATGATAACTCCATCATCTGTAATAATTGGTTTCCTCATTATATCCTAATATTATGAGATATAATATTTTTCTTTTATGTGAGCCTAGTGATTTTGTTTTATGGTTGTTATAGTCCCTTGTCCTCTTAATATGATTTTATTATTTTTGATGGTTGGAAACAAACTTATCAAGGTTTTATTAAAAATGTTATATGTTTTCTAGAATTCTTAGTTATAGGATTTATGGATGTGATAATCCTAAGGATATCTTAATATGGCATTCAATACATGATTTTTATGAGGTTGTAAGGTAGAGAAACCTTTGATTCAAATGAAACAAATTGTTAGACCATAAAACCATAAGTATAGATTTGTTAGGCAATTATTTGATGTTTTAAACTACTCATGGTATTCTTCTTTATGTTAAAATTTCATATCACCTATCATTGTGATAACCTCCTTAGACATGTATGCAACAACTATATCATTTCCTTAATGACCATCACAACCGTCCTATTGACTATCAAATTATCTAAATAGCAATATTTTGATGACTATAGTAACAATTTGCAGCAATTTAGAAACTCTTTACTCACTTCCCAATAGTAGAATCCTATTCCATATTCATCACTAAATTAGGTAGTTGTTAAAAATTTCTTCTTTATTATAATGCTAACTATATTCAAATTCTATGTCAAAAATAATATATATAGACGAGTCTCCAATTTTTATGGTAATCCATTCATAGATACATTAGTCCTTTTTATGACATGATCCTACCAAATGATGATGTAATACAAATAAAAAAAATAAGAACCATCTTGAGTTTATTTGTTATAGTCCTTGTGAAATAGGTACATGATAATATTCGTCATGCATTACAATCCTTCACAAGAATCTCATTATTTTTTTAAAAACATCCAAATAACTATTATTCCTTTGTGATTTAGGGAATGCCTCTCTGAACTCATGACTAATCAAATCAAGTTCAAGAATTTTTGTGATAGACCTATTGAATAATGCATTAGTACCATAGTCTTTAAAAAACTGTAGAAGTATTCCAAATTTTATCATGATGATTCATGTGAGCCATAATTGAGTTAAATTGTATTCACAATACTCTATTAACAGATGATGATTAGATCCTACTAAGATGATATTTGTTGATATATGAATATCCATTTACTAATGTAAATGAAAAATTAATGTATG
This sequence comes from Sequoiadendron giganteum, assembly GCA_007115665.2. NCBI lineage: Eukaryota > Viridiplantae > Streptophyta > Pinopsida > Cupressales > Cupressaceae > Sequoiadendron > Sequoiadendron giganteum. Next base: position 522,350,245 of record CM021100.1, on the reverse strand, counting down.
ACAACAATAGTAAATGGATTGCTACTATCCTTTTCTAGTTAACCCTTATAGTTTGGTGACTTGTGACTATTATAGTGATAGTGGCATAAACTTATTAAAATATGATTGAAGATATTAGAGAATAATAACCATTGGAATGCATATCTAAATATACTATGTGTATAATGGAATATCCTATGATATTAGAATTCCTAGAATGAAACTATTTGCATAATTATAAGGCTTGTTTAACCCTTAAGATCATACTCATTTATCACTTAATGCCTTTTTAACAAAAACCATGTTCTTTGGAATTAATGGGTACTAAAAGGAAACCATGTCATAGATCTCAATATTATGATATTTTCAACATAAATATTAACACATCCAATACAAAAATTACAAAGTCCTAATTACCAAATGACCAAATATCCGCTTCCAATGACCAAATGATCTCTTAATTCAAATTAACATTTCAAGGCATGAACCAAATACATTAGTCATAACTCAGAAGAATTGAACCCACTAAATTCAACAAGACTCCAAATATTGACGAACTTCACTAAGCAAATCATATCGCCCAAAGACATTTCAGATTTTTTCAACTAGCCAAATCAATAGATGGGCTACCCATTCGGCTCATGAAATATGGGGCATGTGTGCATTTGCAAGAAACAACACTTAGGTGGTTGCTTATTTTTTTGAATATTATACAATTTCCTAGAATTGATCTAGGCAAAAGCTCCTTGTCATCTAAGGACAATCCCTCAAGATATGTTGAAATTTGTCACATTCCCCAACATTTAGATTCATAATGATCACAAAGATGAATTTTAATCACATGTAGAAATATGCAACCATGATTTTTTTATAGATTCATAAAGTTATAGTTTGCAATAATAAAACGTTCAATATAAACTTTGAAGTAACTTAGTAATAGAAGCATGTTATCGCTAAATCTATTATGAAACAAATTTTACAATGTCACCAATTTAACTATCTTTCTTTTATTATTGTTAATGAAATATTATTCTATACCTTATTCAATTTCTAATATAAATTATCTAATCTACTTTGACTCAACTCTATTGACACCATATTTGTTTAACTTAGATCAACTGCACTTATTTAATTATATTCAGTTAATTAAAACAAATAATATTACTATTCTTCACATAAAATATGACATTTCATTCTTTAAAAAGAAATATAATGAAAATTGAATATTCAATATCTAATTAACAAGATGAAGGTCCCCATAAAAATTTCTCTTTACATAACCATGGGCATATCGTCAACCATAGACAAATTAGGAAGCTGAGAAAAAAAATAAAAATTGCATAACTGTTATTAACCGGAAAATCACATGTTAAATACCATAAATTTATAACTTCTGAATGCATTGTTTTCTGAAATCTTAAACTGAACAAAGTAAAGACAACGATATATAGTATTCTGGATAATATTAAAAGAAATCCCCATCTAGAAATAAATAACCATGTAGTGTCTTGCATGAGAAACTCAACATGCCAAAAATGACCTGCCCATAATATTTGTCAGTGATAAAGATGACATGGGCAAGTCATTCTTGACAGAGTATCAAGTTCTGCCTCGTAATGCAAGACGCCTTCATGAATTTTTGATTCCCAAAATGTATTATGATTGGATTACCAAAAAAATTCATCGAACTGAGAGAGGAGGCCAATGGAGATTGATGATGGTACATGAACGTTCGCTTGTTATAAATGCAGTGAATAGACAAAGTGTATATTCAAAGAAATGGCGTTCTGGAAGCGTGCATTGTGTGAATAGACAGTGTGAATATATCCAACTTGTCCTCGCATATTGGCGTGACGATTGAGTAATAAGATTCGACCCTTTGACTTGGGTGTTTCCCCTATACACATGTATATGTTTTAAGACAATTTTTGTCCATATTATTTGACTGACTTTGAAACTACAAATACCGTCAACTTAAAGTTTGGTCGGAAAGAATTATTGAAATTTTTTCGGGAATCTGAGTGCTTATCCAGATCACCAATAATTCACGGATTTCTGCTATCCACAAAGTATGTTTGTGATCCTTCGTTGAGTTATTGGCATCGAGTATCCACGATTCGGACTGGAAAACAACTGCTGTTGTGTTAATATTTCTCTTTGATTTTAAGATTAGGACTTGCATCAGAAGCGGTGTAAGGGTTATGTCGATAAAAAAGTATATGTATATTAACATGTTAAGGAGGCATATTCTTTATTTTTATCGATGTCATATTCCAACTATATCATATACCAGGTTTTTGGAAAATATGTCATTTCTATATCTCGTCTTTTGACATTCATATACATATCAAGACAATTTAACAGTGCATTTATCTAGACCCTGATCCTAAAGAATAATAATCTAATTTTTTTCAAAATCCTAGATGTATAACCGACTCACTACTATAAAGAACTACTTTCAACAAATATTATTGGTAAGAAACCTTCAACAAACGATTAGATTAATTTAACTGGGCATTCCAAGCACCCAATGTTACAACCAAAATAATTCAAATTAGCTTTAGCTCTAGCCTTTTCAATTTCCTCTCTCGCTACAAATAACTCGATTTGTTCATATGATTTGTTTGTGCCTTTAATAATACTAAATTTGTGCTCTTGACAGAGCAATGTTATTGTTTGCTATTAATATCCATTCAAATTCAAACCTTGCATTTATAAAATCTTGAAGTGCCTATCTCGATGGTTAGTTATGTCAAACACCCTTTGGCTATGGAAGAATCTAGCACAAATAGTGATAGATATGTGAGACAATGTCCCCTTTGAAAATGGCCTACACATTGTAGACCTCTTATGCTCATGCCCAACATAGAGGATCAACTACTCTTCATTGTGATTAGTGACAAGACTCTTATTCTCTTTTGTGATTGGTGATGGCCTCCTTTAAGGGCTCCCTTCTTAATTATTGGGTAACAACTTATATTTAAATCTGATAAATGAACTATTAGTTTCCCATTTCAATTTTCAAGTATCCCTTGTAATTATCTACCATATTATTTCTCAATCCAAATTGGCACTAGTTGAATAGACAAGTAAGCTATATACAAGTCAACAAAGAATTTTTTTATTAAATTTATGGCAGTATGAGCTATCCCTATAATGGCCTGAAAAATAATCCTTACAACTGAAATCTTATATTTGATCAACTTTCATAAAGCATTTATTTAGGACTTGGTAGATGCATGTGGAGGCATTAGTATTGCACCATAACTTTGAGTTGTTTATCTTGCCTCATGAAGAACATTGTGTGATGGATGGTTCATCTATATTTTTGTGTAAACATAGTTGGTTTCTCTTACTATCAGATGCCTATACCTTTAGAGGAATACTAAAATTCTAATATTGTATGCATACTCTTATACTTCTCGTTCTAGGTGGAGATAGAGCCAGTGCTTATTTAAAAAAATGATTTGATATAAATAACTCCTTTCTTTCCAAATTTTGTCTTCATTGTATTCTGACTCAGAAAGAATGGGATGAAGGAAGGTTTTTATTGTTAGATTTTTGGAACAACTTAATGCATTTATTTTTTGGGCTTCCCCATCTACGTATACCTCTCTCCTCTTACCCCTCTTTCACCAAACAAAAATAGTAAATGTTAATCATAACGTAGAAGTAAAAATGTCTAACACATTAGGAATCTAAAAGATTAATTGAGGAAAACATACCTGATTTCACACAATCATTCAGTCAATAAAATAGATTATAGAGTTTCCCTTTTAGACTCAAAAATATGAGGATTTCATTTCCCCTGTAGTTAATAATCATTTGAAAATCGCAAAGAAAGAGTATCAAACTTAAATGTGCCAAAGAATTGCACTGTAGTTGGAATTGGGGCCGTGTGTGAGAGCATGATCTAGGTTCAAGTCCTCCCTTGCTGCAATTAGGTGGCCCACAACTCTAGCAGGCATATGGTAAGACAAATTAGATGTGGTGCAGTTAGGGTCAGAATTAATAAGGTTTCTCATAAATCTAGTGGAAAGTTAGATGTAGTGCAGTTGCCACGTAGGAACTATGAGGAGGCTTTCTTCGTGGAAAATTTCTGTAAATCTTGGATACGGTGAGGCTAAGATGTTACAATTACACAACACATACCTCTGTGACCGATGTTTTTCAATCTTGATAAGATGATTTGAACTAAACAAAACACCGTGTTACAAGACTATTCTCAACTCAGCTCAAATATTAATTCAAATCTTTATTTGAAATGACCTTTGTCATATTTACAACTATTTGATGATCTGAAATGAAATGGATAGAATAACTAATAGTTTTCATCATTGAAAAGAAATAAAAGAATAATCTAAATGAAAATTGTTTTTGATGATTATTACATGGTAACTGAAACAGTTGCAACGTGCCTGGTTTGTGTGATTCCTACCATTCCAAATTTAGTGAAGCCATGCCTGTGCATAATCTGTGAGGACTGAGTGGTTTTCCCTAAACCAGTTTCTCCAATTATAACATCTACTGAGTTGAGTCACGAAAGTTTTATAACATTGAATTTGACTTTGATCTTGACAGATATCAACTTCACGTCTTTAATTTTCTTCCTCATTCTTACTTACAATTTCTTAGAAGCAAAGTAAATTTGTGACGGTTCAAACCATCATATCAGATCGTATGATTTTATTTGATTCGAAGGGACATTGACTACCAACTGGAAATTTGATATTTGAACTGATATGACATGTTTGATGTATTCTATCAATCAAATCTACAATGTAGGAATCCGACAGTGAACAAAATCATTCGATATAATTCAATGCACAAATAACCCACCGTTAAATTTCTGAAACCATGGCAAATTTTTCTAGTTTGCCAGTGTGAGATAGGTTTCCGACACAAAGCTCCTACAATATATAGCATAAATTGGCTAATAAACATGAATTCTTATGTCCTAATTTTGAAAATTAAACTTAGATTTGAGAACTATCATGATGTAGACAAAGCGTGCTCCTTATTTAAATAAGATCTAGGCCATTTAATTTTTTCCCAGAGTAGTTCGCTTCACTGCTTTTCCCTGTGATAATGAATGTAGATTATGTTAGTGTAAATAGGTGTTTTATTTATTTGGTTTATTTATAGGTCCTATTTTAATGTTATATTAACTTAGGTCATACAAAATATTTCTAGAAGTCTTAGGTGTCATGTGATCTTATCTTATTATGACATATTATTCTTTTGTCCTAGATTATTTAATAATATTGAAGAAGGTGTCTCATTGTATAGAATTAAGATCTTCTCTAATCCTATCTTACAAAAGTTAATTTATAAACAAGGAATCATATTTACATTTCATTTAATTCAATTCAATTTCAATCTTGAGAACTACATATTGATTGCATATTATCTTGCATCCACTATTGAAAACTTATGGTCTTTCTTTTCACTCTTGTAGAAGGTTATTTTTTTATTTTGCAGGTGACCTTGGATGGTTGAGTCCTTGAGTAACCCTAAATTGGTATCAAATTTATTTATTTGCAAACTGCCTTATAAAGACTTGAGGGTGATTTAGGATTGAGCTTTGGTTTGGTTAACATTGGGTTAAAATGGACCTCACCTTGAGTTTGGAAATCCAAAAAAAATCTATTTTGATATAAAAATCCTAATTTGGGAACATTTCTATCCTTGGCCTTACCACTAACTCAAGAGATATCCTGATGTTGCTTTAAAAACCTTACCAATGATATTATACCCCAAAAATTTACTCAATTCCCAAATTCCAATCATGTCCAATGTTAAGGGACTGGTAACTATTCACTCCCTCTTCAATGGACATTAGCATGGCATGCTAGCATCCTTCCAAATTACATTGAAGATCTAGACACTTGTAATAGTTGGACTTTGTGTTTGTGCAACATGACATCATTTTTTATATTGGCACACTAAAACATTTAATAAGATAAAATTTAGACATGTTGACCTAGATTTAGGTAATTCACATTATTCTCTTTTTAAGCATGATATTTTCTAAAAAAAAGACACATTATGAATACAATGGTGAGGCCTTGCAAAAATAAATATCTCTACAATTGTGAACAAGATTTATTGCTATTTCTCTTCTATTTTTGTTCAAGTTCAAAGAGTGTTGCAAAATGGTTGGGATTACAAATTGATGATCAAATTTTACTTCTTCATAATGATTTGGTATGATTTAATTTGGTTACCATATTCAATATTTGAATGCCTTTCTACCCTCAAGTAAGGTAATTTTTTATGTTCTTACCTCTCCTGAGCTTAACATAAATCTTGAGTTGGATCTTTCATTATATTATTCAAGGCATATATAAATTGACTCTAAAACAATTGAGCAGGGCTTTGATTATCATTATGTTTTGTCACTTATTGTCACAATCTTAGACACACTTAAAATTTAGAGCACAAACTATTATTTTTATCAAACTGGCTATTTGTGGTGGTAGGAATACCAAAACAAGTGTTTGATAAAGGAAAATAATATATAGCCATAACCCCCTTTTCTCCTTTGTGCCTATGTACATTTAAATATGAGGTAGAATATTATGGAAAATAGTAGAGGAGATTATTATAGAAATCAGTAGACTTTCAACAATACTATACAATATCGTCAAGATCCTAGTGTGAAATTTTGTTGTCTATTTGAATACTTGCATCCTAGTTAGAAATCTCTATCTTTTGGTGATAGGTTCATCTCTTCTCTCTGTTTCTAGATGTATCTTAATTTTCTATAAATTATTGTGTTTTTCTACATAATCATTTGTTTAATTAAATTAGGTTTTTTTGTTACATACATTAATTAAATCACACTTTTGTCAATCTATTCTTTTTGCAACAAAGGAACATAAGCTAGGAAACTTGGTTCTCCTTTGAGGATTTTATGCAAGCATAAAACCTTTGTTTTTTTGTATTCTAATGTTTAATGGAGAAGATACTTATCTGGATTAATTTAATAGCTATTCTATATTTCCTTTCCACACTAAAAAACATAATGAGAACAAGATGGATATTTGTAAAATGTATGATCTAAAAGTTAAGTTGAAATATAATGGGGAATATTTTAAATAGATCATCTCATCTGATTTCCTCACTTGAAGAAAACCTAATTTTAATTTCTAGCATGCTATCTTGACCCTATACATGGTTTTATTTCAAAAATCCTTATTTAAATAATTGATTTGCATATCTAAACCTTTGAACCACCATGGAGAAAAATATTCGATTTAAATGTTAAAGAGTATCATCGAAAGACTTCCAAATAATAGAAACTAAAGAAGAATATATTATGGACCCAAATTTTTATCAATTTTTCTAAAAATGAGCTTCAAAACTTATTCCATGAATAAATAGAATTGGTCAAAAAAATACATATAACTATAGTGTTACACCTTCAAATTTTCTCAAATATATATTAAAAAAATCATCATCTTTTCAAATTTTAAATTTGAGAACTAGATCCTTACGAATATTTAGGACATAGATTTATGTAATCTAAGCATGGAATAAAGAAGATATTTATATGCCCAACTATTAATATCATGGAAACCCTTAGGTACAAATAAATTGACAACCATTTTAGTTAAATATGTAAAAAAAATGTTAAATTTCACAAGAAAAATAAAAAATTCTTATTTTTTGCTCTGCATGAATTTTTTTATCTCTACAATTGCTACGATAAATATAAAATTTTAGATAATAAATAGAAATATACCATTTTCTAAAATTAAAATTTCAACCTTACAAGAGAGGAATACAAGTTTTTAAATGTTTAAATTGGAAACAAAACTAAAAAGTTGGGCGAGAAAAGAGATGTTTAGAAAGAAAACAAACATAAATGTGTAAGATTTGGTCCATATTTTAATATCAACCATAGATATAGATTTGAAAATTTAAAAATAATTTCATTGATCAAGAAAATTGGTAATCAAGCTTCAATAGGTTGCAGTTTCCTCAAGGTACCATCCATGCAAGGCATTAGAACAAGAACTTAATCTTGAACATAGGATGAAAGAGAAAAGAATTGGTTTAGATATTTTTAAGTTCACCACATAATTTTTTTTACAATAGTAAAATAACTAGTGGCATGGAACACAAAAAATTGATCATCTTTGATCAAAAGAGTACTAAAAATTAATGAAAAATACTTGGTGTTTGGATAGAATCATGAGAAAATAGAGAAAGTTAAAAAAATATGATTTTTTACACCAAATTTCAAGTGTATATATTATGTTTCCAATTATTTCCCATTCCCTACAATCAATTCCAATTTTTTATTTATACAAATTGTATATTTCAGAAGATCAAAATATACTAAATTTTCAACTTTACATCCATTTGACAAGAAAAAAATGAGCAATGGACTAAATTGAATTCTCCCACTTGAATTTCATCTTCATGTAAAAAATAATTTCCAAGACAACATGGTCTCATTTTCATTGTAGTTTCCTAAATAGGATACCTTGATTAAGAAAACGTATCGTTTTAAAATCCTTTTTACATTTAATATTTCTAACAAGATTTTAGATATTTAGAATATGAACAATTTTATAAAATCTAGTAAATATTTTTAAAATAGGTGCAAAAATTATCACCTACACAACTTTAATTTTCCTATCATGGGTTGAAATTGGCCAAGGAGAAGGGGGTTACTAAAGTATTGTTGGAAGGAGACTCTTGAAATATCATTAATTGCCTGAAAGAGGCTAACTCTCCCTCATATTCTATTAAAAGGCTAATCAAACACTCAATTCCAATTTTAAATTCTTTTGACAATGTTTACATTTCCCATGTTTATCGTGAGGCCAATGGTGTTTCTTATTTATTGGAAAATTTGAGGATTCCTTTGAGTAGCTCTTAGAAATCTAATGACCACCTGCCCCATTGATCTTATATCTCTACCTAATAATTCAAATTCTTCACATGCTTCTTATGAAGGGGTCAGATTAGGAGGTAGTGTACATGGCGTGTGGCTTCATAATTGCCTTCTTATGTTGATTAGACTTTTGAGGGGTTTCATCTACCTTGATAATTGGGTAAATGAAAACTATGATCTCATGAGGGATTCAAAATTAATGAATACCAATACTTGGAATGTTAGTGTTGCACACATTTTGGGTGCTATTTTCCTCCTAGATTTTTTTATTTCTCATTCTTGTGCATTATCCTTCAACAATTATTTGTGTTGGTCTATCCTTTTATGTATGGGGAGTGAGAGGTGTCAAACAGATCCCATATTGTGTGATGACATTAAGGCCAATGGTGAGGTCTAGGCGATTCATGAGAAAGGGGTGTTACTCATTTTATTGAAAAACTCCATGGATTTGATCTTAAGACCTCATAAGAGTTAGTGGATGCTTGGCACAACCATGTCCTGAGCACTTTTGGGGTTCACATCACTAGTAATGAGGAGTTCATGACATAAGTCATTGGTCTTTCAATGCAAGAAAGGAAGTTTTATAGGGAAAATTCTATGTCTACATTAATGAGGAAGAATTTCTTGCGAGATGAGGAGAAGACCAAAATTGTGCAGCTATCATGTCGGTGCTATGAAAATATGGGAGATTCTCCACCATTTATTGGTATCACTTCATGTTACTGAATAATTTCTCTCATAGTAAGTTGGTTTCCTTCCCATTCTATATGATCATGTCTTTAGAGAATGTGTTAGTGTAAAATTACTATTTACACTATACTTAAGCTCACTTCTAGGTCAATATGAGGTTAGACAACTTCTTGTCTAAACTGAATGTGCAACCATTAAGACCTCTAGAGGTAACCAATTTATTTGGTAAAACTTATGAGCTACCTCTTTGAGGTTGAAATTATTTCCATCTCACCTCAAAGGTCACTCAACAGTTGGCACAGAAGGTTGATGGCTTGGTCATGGAGGTTTTTGGTTTGCACACTCCAAGTGTTCCACCTATAGGATACTTTTCTACTCCTTTGTGCCACCTTATGGGACACTTTTTAATTCACCTCATAGGTGGATTGCCTCATCCTTGCCTATATAAGCAAGCTATTTTTCTCATTATCATTGGGTCAGCTAATACAATATTCCATTGTTCATATGCTTGTTTTCTATTCTCCTAGATCTTCCTAGTTTCTAATATGCTATCAGAGCATAGCGAGAGATAGTGCAAGCCAAAGTTGAATGAAATTGTTGTATTTGGCTAGATTTGGTAGTTTTGTGGTAAAGAAGTGCAAAGAGATGGTTAGGGATTTGTAAGAGCATTCCAAAATGTCATTTTGAGTCAATGTACACATCATCACACTTTCCACAATTTGGAGACCCCACTGTGTGGTATTTAAATATGTTTTTTCGTATTGGAAGATATTGTGGTGGTGATTTTTCTCAAAAAGGCATGATTATTCTTCACTATGAAGGGCAATTTTTGTGACAACCATTCATCCCTTGGTGCAGCTCCATGCAACCACCATTTAGTGTGGTCATTGCACTGATCCACAACCTACGCCCTTTGTGGTTCTATAAAGAAACCTCTTCCTGACCCTTCGACTCATGGTTTTTCATCGAGCCGTTGTGTTTTCCAGGTTTGTGATCATGATTTTGTGAGCTAAGATCTAGCTCTTTGTTCCAGAGCATTGGTGTTCTATTTCAAAGGATGCAGGAGCATCATTAGAGGGTCCATTGAACAAAGGCTTCAAATAATTTTTTCCATTGCTCTCCACACAAAATATCTTTCCCAACAAGAGATAAATCAAAGTGGGGATTAATTTACAAGTTGTGTGACTTACTAGTTAGTTGCTCAATTTGCAACATCATCTTGGAAATTTGAAACTTTTGGCTTCAAAATTTGTCACCACTCACTCTAATATATCAAATGAATCTCAACATTATACATGCCAAACTATAGATCTCCATGCAAAATTTTCACACCAAATTGTGAGTAGTAGAAATCAGGAGTAGTCAAAGTGCCTCTTCACCAAATTTGTGACCTTCCCCAAACCTTCACACCTACCTTACATCTCAAGCTCTAAGTACATTTTTTTTATTTAATAGTGATTAGAAAAGATTGTCTGATTTATTATCAAATGCTTATAAAGGGGGTCAAATTTAATTTTGCAATCAATTTTCAAAGGTGCAATAGTTTTCCATTGTTAAAAATTTGCAAAAGAGGAGTTATGTTTTCTCTTGCAATGAATTTGGAAAAAAGGGGGGTCATATAGATTTTTTAGCGTCTAATTCTTTCAAGCCATGATGAATTAATTATTTTCTATTTTCCTCTCTTTCACTTCTTAAAATATTTGATTTTTCGAAACTTTGTAAATGCAATTTTTATTGGTGTAAATTTGCAATAGGGTGAAAATTTAATTTTTTAGACTCTTTTCAATGATGATGATTTTAGACTAAAATATAAAGTGCCTTTTTTCATCATCATTCTTGTATGAAAATATATGCACTAAAATAAAGTTCCAAACAAAGGGGGAAATCAAAAATATTAAAAGGGGGTATTAAAGAGTTATGATTAAAAATCCAGTACAAATTTCTTTCTTTCAATTTTCTAAAAGTTGAAGATCACAACTAAGCATGGAGTCAACAATAGGAGCCAAATGCAATTGAGGATAAATAAATACAAGGAGCAAAAAAATAAAAAAGGGATGAAAATATGAAAAGGTCATTTTTTGGAGGATAGTTTTTCCCCATTGGGTTTTCTATCTTTTTCCATTATTTATAAGAAACCACATTGTAAATGAGTACCTTATCAGGCCTTGTTGTTAGGACTCATATATTTAGTGTTTATCTTACTCCCTAAGTATCACGTAAGGGGGGGATTTAGTGTAAAATTACTATTTATAATATACAGGTATGTGCAAGATCATGACGGGCCAAAAAGTGGTAATATGTAAGTGATATGATGGCCCATGTGGCTGACGACTTTTTTTTTTACCCAAAATTGATGAAACGAAAAGGGTTTTTAGAGGAGTTTCTAAAATTTTCACCAATATAAGTTATGCTTTACTTTGAATTTAATAAATTATTATTATTTTTTTTCTATTAGAATTATGACTAAAGTCCTAATTGATAGGATGATTGAAAAAAATCTACAGCTTTCAAACAATATCAATTTTTATGAATCTAAAACATGTGTCACATTCTATGCTTCACATACTATAGGATTAAAAAAAAAAGAATTGAATTTCATGAAGTTTTGATCAAGTTAAGGTTGTTAGACACACACATTTTTATATTTTTTAAAATTGGTAATAAGAAATTAATAATTAAATATTTACTTGGAAAAAAATTACAAAAAACTATGCATCACATCGGGACATGAGTCTTCTACTTATATCTAAAATATTATAAAAAAATATTATCGTTTTATTGTGGTTAGGGTGGTCAGACAAACACCTACTTCTTATTTTTCCCTCAAATTTAAGTACTACTACATTGAAATTTTAAATTTTCACCAAATAGATTTAAAAAAATAAAATAAACCTAGTAGTTTAGAAACTACATTCAATTTTCTAAAAATTCTATTCTTACATATTTTTGAAATAATATAGATAACTTATTCAAATTTTTACATCAAGTTTCCTAACTCTGATTTTCTAAATTTTCATTGCCACTTAAGGGCCTATTTTTTCCATGATGATACTGCACATACCCATACTTAAACTCACTTAGGTCAATATTAGGTTAGACAACTTCTTGTCTAAACTGAATGTCCAACCATTGAGACCTATAGAGGTTACCAAGTTATTTGGTAAAATTTTTGAGATACCTCTTTGAGGTTGGAAGTATTTCCATCTCATCTCAAAGGTCACTCAACACTTGGCACAAAAGGTTGATGCCTTGGTCATGGAGGTAAGTCAGTCAACACTTGGCACACAAGATTGATGACTTGGTTATGGAGCTTGTTGGTTTGCACACTCCAAGTGTTCCACCTATAGGACACTTGTCTACTCCTTTGTGCCACCTTATGGGACACTTTTCAATTCACCTCATAGATGGATTGCCTCATCATTGAATATATAAGCAAGGAATTATTCTCATTATCATTGGGAAACTAATACAATATTACATTTTTCATGTGCTTGTTCTCTAATCTTCAAGATCTTCTTAGTTTCTAATAGAATGGTATTATGGAATTTAGAATCCCAACAACCCTTTTTAACATCAAGGTTTGATACTTTTAATTATAGATCTTATTAAGGCTAGATATGTCATTGAAACCCTTGTTACTAGTATAGCTTGAATGTCGAAGGATTTTGACTATGATACTGGTGAGGATTCTATTGAGGTGGAGGATGTTGAAGGTGAGATGGAGTCTGGGGATAAGGAGGAATCTCTTGCTTGGTTTGATGGCTATCACACTAACTTGGAGTTAATAAATCCTACATCAGTTGTTGATAGAAGTAGAATTTTAGATAAGTCGAGGAAAGCTTATCAATTTTTTTAGAAGGGACCTGTGCCTTCCCCTTCATGAGTGAAAAATAAAAAATTTGGTGATTTTGAGGAGGGTATGAACGATCATAGTTTTTATGGCAGGAAGAGTATGAGGTTGGGGTATGCTAGTGGGAAAGTTTTTGTTGTTTAGGATGTGGAGGAATATGGTAATTTTGGTGGCAAGAAGAGTGTGAGATTAGGGTCTCCAAGTGGGAAAGTTATTATTTTCCATTGTATGGAGGATCCTATTTAGGAGGTTGATGATAGGTTAATGGTGAGTGGTGAGACCAACAAGGCCCCTAAAATGGTGGAGTTTAAGGCTTCTGATAATATTGTTGATATGGATACATCCCTTGTTTCATTTTCTAAGGGTAAAGGTCAAGAGCCGTTTGTTCCTCCTACTAGCAATCTAGGTGAAGAGATTCCTAAGGGCTCTTAATAGGGGATGGATATTAATTGGGAAGTGGTGGATATTAACCAAGCCTCTAGTTTTTTGAAGGAGGGTTGAAATGCATTTTTTAACCTATTTATGTGGCTCCTTTGAGATGTTTATAATTTGCATGGTAAGTGTGATACTATTGCTGAGTGCAACATATCTACCTTGAGAAACACTAGGGAGATACACTCCATCTTTAATATGGTTAAGACCATGAATGAAACTCTTAACCAAATGGCAGAATACTTTTCTAAACTTAAAATGGATCACAACCCTAGAATTATAGCCCTTGAGAAGAACTTGCTCAAAGTTTGTATGGATCTCAATAAATTGGTCAATCTCAACAAGGATTCTCTTGAGATCAGAGCGGATGGACTTGCACTCTTAAAAGAGAAATATAAGTACTAGATCAAGGTAAGCCTCTTCTTCTTGAATAGGGGGAGAATGTTGTAGGTGTGTATATTAGAAAGGGGAAATAGGATATTGATCCCAGGGCTAGGTTGAGTGTGTGTACCCATTAAATAACTAAGAAAATATTTTTTTTCTTGATGCAAGACGTTGAAGAGGTCATGGAGATGCATGAAATGGTCATCACCAAATATTTGGAGGTTGCGATTATTTTAAAGGATCTTCTTTAGTTGGTGCTTTGTTCCTTTTTTTGTTGCTTCTTTTTTGTTGATAATGGGTTGATTGTGGTCTAATCAACAATTTTTTGGAGGCAGTTTTTTTTTTTAAATCTTTCATGTTTCCTTATGTTTTATACAAGGTTTTAGGCACCCTTCAAAATCTATTTTTTGATAATAAAAAGAACACCTTTAATTTTCTAAACAAAGAATCTATATGTGCAACTCTCCTCAATACTTAGGTTCTGTTGGTGAAAATCTTAAGGGAACAAACTCATGTCTTCTAAAAAACTAAAAAACTCAAATAACTTCTTTGAATGCCAAATTTCTATCACTAGTACTCTAGTTTTTAGCATAAACATTAATAATTACATTTCAAACAACTTATTTGTGATAAGGATCTCCTTTTCGCAATGTTATGATGATAAAATTCTTATACTGAGAGGGGGGAAGTGAGTCATTGTAAGAAAATCCTTTCTTTTTCCAAAACTTAATGACCACAACAATAGAAATCTCCACAAACACACAAGATCTAGAGATTATGAAACACAAGAATAATACAATATTTACATGGAAACCTTTACAAGAGAAAACCATGAAAAATATTACTCACATAAAATATTCTTATAATATTTATGGGAACCAACCAATAGGACACAAAAATTCCCACTTGTAGAATTTTTAGGAATAAACCCACTAGAGACACCAATTTGTACAATGAGCAACAACTCAACAAGAGGCACCAATGTATTATTTTGGGAAGCACCAACTTCCCACACAAAAAAAATTATCTACTTTTGTGAATAAATTATTTTATGCATGGTAAACAAATCTACACCTTTCCTTCACATATATGATGTAATATATTTCATATACTTTTCAAATTCAACCTTTCATTAAAATCCCTTCACCAATCATTTTTATTCAAATTTTAAAATTTCTATTATACATAAAAAATCCCTTTAATAATATTTTATAATATATTCAGATGTAGATCTCCTAGTGTATTGTAGTGTATCTTTTACTCCACATACTTGATTTTTTTCTCTTCTTATTTTATCTTCATATATCTTATACTTTCTTCTTAAAAAATATACTTTAATAATAATATTTATTCCACACTTCTCTTCTGCAAATTTGCATGTTCTACCTTATATGTGCTCAAAAATATATTTGTATGTTTGTTGCAATAATACTTATCTCATCCATATGATATTATATCACTCTTCTTACTCTTTCCATCATCATTTTAACTTCTACTTAAATACTATTTCTAAAGATCGAGAGATGCAACTATCTATATTGTGGTGAAACTCAAGATAGGTTAGTCTCTCCAAAATATATTTGATTTCATTTCCAATCTTCTAAGAGAGGATATTCCTCTCCAAGGATTCAAACATATATTTAAAATTTATTTATTTTAATATTGTTTCCATTACCTCGTAAGTTAGCCACCATTCACATGTTCTCTATAAAACAAAATGCTACCAAAATTTAGATAAAGCATTTAATTGCAATCTTAAGTTGCTATCTTTGATTTCAATCTATAAGTTTTTTTGGTTACCCCAAATCTTATATAAAATATCTCTTTTGTAGATACTTGGTTCTATATTCAAATATATCTCACTCAATAGTATGCTTATACCTAGTATGTTTTTGGATCCAACAAGAGGATAAGGGATATAACATTATCTGTTAACAATATTTGAATAGATTCTGGTCATTCATGTTTAAACAAGATGTTCAATGTTTTTCAATCTATAGTTATTATTTGAAATCGATGAAAATAAATTTTTCTAACAAAATTTGACATCAATGAAAAATAATCTAATCATCTCCCTCTTTGAAATTGAGGGCAACATAATTCTCTCACATTGAAATGAATGGAAAAGGAATGTTAATTTTATTTCCATCTACAAAGAGATAATCGGAAATATCCATTCATATTCTATATGGTGAATACTCCCATCTATTGCAATATGAATATATAAACCTCTATATGATATTCTATAATTCTCCCCCTTTCTCTAAAACTCCACTATCATTATTTTCTATGTAACTTGGGTTACATACTTTGTTTATATGTTTCCAAAAATAAAATTCAATCATCTTCTTTATTTTAAGAAATCAAAACTTTTTTAGCTCTTACATTAGGAATCTTTGAATTTTCCTTCTCTATCCATAGTTTCTAAAAGAGAAAGGTCATTTATGGAATCACTCTTTCTTTTCTTATAACTATCCATCTTTTCGAAACTCACTAGTATATATTTCTCTAAGTTTCACTTTGATTACATATCATCAAAAATATGAAGATAAAAGATAATGTAATGATTAGCTCCAATGAATTTTTACCTCTTCATTATTAGCTTAGTGATACCTCTTGTTCATGAAGTGAAATTTGTAGAAGTATAGTTTTATCCTTCTTTGGATCTTGCTTCCTCTTCAAAACTTTATCAAGTTTTTTTTTCTTACCAATGGTTTACTTCTTCTTATTGTATTAGGTTCTATAAGAAAATTTCTAAAAAATATTATTTAATCCCATGGTTGTTTTGATTAGATTAAAACTAGAAGGTCTTGTACCTATTACAAAATAACCATAGAGGTAGACAAGGAACTAACAAGTAGTGAGAAATCAAAAATTGAAAAATAAAAACTAAAGCTTAAATAGTTTGACCAACAATAAAACAACCAAAAAATGGGCATAGAGCTAGCACCAACATAGAACCACAAGATACCTAGAGGTCTCCCAACAACTTGAGACCAACGATCTCATTCCACTCCTAAGACAAGAACTAGAGATTCTTTTGGAAAGTCATAGGACCTTGTTTAATGGCCTTGGTATTCATTATGACATCATGAGTGGAGGTGTTGTGATATTTACCCTTCTTCTTCTACATATGACCATTCTCCACACAGTCCACAACCCACCTCCCCTAACACTTCCTTAATTCATCATAGAAAACTTGAAGAGTGATAGTAGTTTTATTCATGTTTTCTTTATTGTAATTGATGATGAGTCTGAGGAATTATATAGTCTTCTCCTAGTTAAGAAGGATGTCATCAATCTTAGTTAGTAAATTCTAGTTTTCTTTCTTTGTACCAAAAATGGACTATAAATCATCCAACTCCTTTTTCCACCTCTACCAGTTCTCAAAAGACTTGTCCAAAGACTAAATCATGTCCCAATACTCCTTATTCTCCACCTCCCCTAGCCACAAGACCCACTTCTCTAGAACCTTTCCCTATAGAATTTAAATTCTTTCTTTAGCCATGACCAGCTCACCCAAGAGCCACTTCATGATATCCTTCTGAATGTTAATTGTCTATAATATTTCATTGATGTTTTGGCCTAAGGGGTCAGCAAGGGTATGGAAAGACCTATGTTCAGTTTTAGTTTCTTCTAGATTGATGCATAAGTTGGGATACTTTTTTGGGTTATAGTTAGAAAGAAGGGGGGGATGTTCGGAACATCTGAGATATGCTCATGAGCCAAAGAGTGCATAGGAGAGTTGGGTGAGGTTGGATTCCATAAATCATAATCATTTGAGTTTCTAGACTCCCCTAACCTATAAGTATAAATAGGCATGGGTTCTGAAAGAGGGGTGGATTTTGTAATAACCCATTCTAAATTATTACTCAATTATATTATTACAAATTATGTTATGAATATTTAATTTTAAAATGACAAATAAGTAGCTACTTTCAATCATAGAAACACATACTTAAAATGAGTCAAATATATATATTCAATTTCAGTGTCACTTACAATATCCAAGTTGGCTTGGGTCATAAGGCCACATAGTCAATAAAATATATATATTCAATTTCAAGGCCACATAGTCAATAAAATATATATATTCAATTTCAATGTCACTTACAATATCCAAGTTGGCTTGGGTCAGAAGGCCACATAGTGTGTATAAATTTTACACCAAGATTACATCATAGATGAAGATAGTCTTCAAAACATCCAAGGTTTCCTCTTGATGATCGACTCCACTGGTGGATGAGAACATGGTTGAAGCACTTTATCACCGAATCATGAAGCTTACGCTTCCCTAAAATTCTTCTACCTTTAAGAATAATCAACCTTGCATGAAAATTTGAGCAAGAGAACAATCTACAAGGTTGAGTCTAGCATGTGCACATACATCAACATGCCATTGCATTGTCATTGATTTTTATTAATGTCAAAGGTTGTTTATAAATGTTTGTTGATCTTTCTCATGAAAGTTAGTTGATATCAAAGACATTTTTTATCAAGACATTCAAGTTTGATAAGGTTCAATCCTTTCTTGTATGCAAGCCATCAAGGAAAGTTACTTAGGTTTCAATCTCAAAAAAATTCAAATCTTCAAAACACTAAAGGTTCTTGTGATGAATTTCAAAGTTCATGATCAAGAATTATCACAGTATTAAAGATCATCAATTCTTCAATCCATCAACATTTGAAAACATCAAGCTATCAAATGTCTGAGTTGGTTGAAGCTAATGTGGTTATGTATTCTTAGAATAATAAGTGTCATGGAACCTACAAATGTTAAGGAATGTTTGAAACTTGTCTTTAAAAATAGGGTTTATAATTTGTGAAAAGGAAGCCAAGTAATATTATTTTTTTGTTATATTTTGAAGGTGACTTATAATCATTGGTCACTAGTGTCTTAAATTATTTTCTTAAGGGTTTCTAAAAATTCATTAACCGACCATCTTATGAATTTAAAATGGTTGAGCAAGTTGATATCGATGTTTAATTTATTTGAACAAAGATGAATGGATCTCATTTAAAGATGGTTTAGGTAGAAAATGAGGATTGACAACTCATATTTGAATGTCTCAATAACTATTTCATGAGGTTACTAATTTGATATTGGGTTGACCATCATATATATTATATAAATTTAAAAACTATGGGATACATAGGAAGATGAATA